>OX415251.1:18340051-20740051 GCA_948329865.1 Linaria vulgaris
ATACTTCTTTATCTTTTGAGTTGTTCTGCTGGATCGGTCGCTCAAGATCTTTGGTCTCTACCCGGACCCGATGAAAAAAATGGGATCACTTCTTATGGACTCGTTGAGAATGATTCAGATCTAGTTCATGGCCTATTAGAAGTAGAAGGCGCTCTGGTGGGATCTTCACGGACAGAAAAAGATTGCAGTCCGTTTGATAATGATCGAGTTACATTGCTTCTTCGGCCTGAACCGAGGAATCTATGTAAATACTGTTAGCATTACCTTAAAATGAATTTAATTATTAAAAATAGTTAGTTGGTTGAGGTACAAAAGGAAAATCAAAAGACGTGCAAATTTCTTTTATAATAATGCCAATAGTTAATACTTTGATTAATCGGCATTAATCAAGGTTATAACACACCTTAGAAATATTACATAGGGTCTAACTTGTGCCGAAATAATGCTTAATCAAATATAAAAATCGGACTAGCTTGGTCCGAAACACCTATTTTACAAGCTCATTAGGCAATACAAGTAGAAAAATAGCTAATCAAATGATGATTGAATCATTTATTTGATGGAGATGAGTCTCGAATTTCCTGGTAGATCGAATTGCACCTGTTCGAGAGTGAAGAGCCTCGAATTGGTAATAACTCGAATAGGATGAATGTCAAATCAGACGGGCTCAATCGAGTGTAGGTAGAATGGGGGTGCGGTCGAATCCATGTAGATCGAATCGGATCAATTGAATTGTTGAAGATCGAATTGTCAAGTTCGATGTTGAGTAGTTGCTCGATAGTCAATGAAATCCTTGTTGATGTCAGAGGATGGGGTATTTATAGTCCCGTCCTGCGGGCCCCAACGATAGTTGACGAGGGAAGGTCGAATCATATCCATTCAATCTTCCTTGTGTGGCTCGAATTCCTTCTGTTCGATCCTTCAGTTTCTGGGCCTGGGTCGAATTCCTTCTGTTCGATTCTCCATTGAGTAGGCCCAAATGTATTATTGGGCCTTCCTAAAATACCCCTATCATATAGTCCCCCCAGTTTGAGAGTCGGTCTTGGTGAGAGAGCGAGTGCAAAACTCTAAAGTTCGCGTTGTCTTCGTTAGGCTCAGGCTTTTGCTTCGTACCCGATTGTTGAAAATATGCCCCACAATTGGGATCCATGATTCGAAAGCATGGAAGCAAATTTTTGTTGTGTTTTATTTGGCCGAATCATTAAAGATCAGAGTCCATGGGCCGCCCCTCCTCTATATAAGGGTGAAGAAGTGTTAAGTAGTTCATTTGCGTCTTTGGAGAACTTACGCTCAAATGTTAGCATCATCGAACAGGCCTGGTTCGATGCTCTTTGTATCGAATACAACTATTCGATACTCATTGCATTGAACGCTAGGCCATTCGATCTAATGCCTTAGAAAAATTTTCTAATATTTTCTTGACTAGCTAGTTTTCTTGTTTCTAACTTTGCTTTATGTTTCTCATTTGATGTAGTGTTATTCTGCTGCCGATTTGGTGATTTGCGATTTTAATCAAAGTAGTGGGTTGTTTGCTTTTATTGCTTCTTGTTAATTACGTTCTAGCTTATTTTTGCTTTTTGTGCATCACGTAGTTGTCGTAAGTATCGAGGGTGACGAACATTCGTAGTCAGCTTTGTTTTTTCCAGTTTGTGTCAATCGAGATGATGAGTTCTGAGTCTTCATCTAGGAGTGAGTCGAGTAGTACCTCGAGCTCCAATTCTATTAATTCGGTAATGGGTCCCAGAGTTGATCCCGCTGGTGCAAACTTGGTCGACTCGGATGCCTATGAGGCTATTCATATAGAGGGGCTCGATTTTGAGGCGGATGAGATTGAGGTTGATGATGAGTAGGCAGCACCGCAACCTAGAGTAGATGATGCGGCTTTGCCGCCTATACAGAATAATCGTGCCGACAGTGAGACCGATTAAGAAAATAAAGTCATTGACATAGACTTTGATAATGATGACGAGGTTGCGGGAGTGGCGTATACCGATTATGTGTCATGCTTACAACATAGTCGGCTAATTCTTCGTGAAACGTATAATATAGGCATTAAACCACAAGATAGTTATTCTGAGTGCAGATCAACGTGTGCATATCATGCCACCCAGTTACTTTACTATCTATGTTGGGCAGTTGGCTAATGGGTTACGGTTTCCCATTCCATCCGAGGTTAGACGAATTTTAACATCTATTGGATTGGTGTCGAGCCAGCTGACGCCAAATTCAATCAGGCATATAGTCGGCTTTATCATCACCATGAAGGGCTTAGAGGTGCCATACGGGCCTAATGAGTTTTGGGCCTTATTTGAGGTTTGCAAAAAAAGGATAGGATTCTATCAGATAAAGGCGGTGAGGCATCATAAGTTTTTTAGGGGCGAGCTTTCTGGTTATGAGAAAGACTGGAAGAAACAGCATTTTTATATCAAATAAAGTTTTGAGGAGGAGTTTTCCGTGTATCGACGGGATTGGGTGGATGTTCCAAAAATTGCAATTCTGCGCGGGGTGGGTTTTCCTAGATGGGGTGATCAGTTTAAGGCGAATCTCATAACTAATCACCAATTTAATATAAGAGAGCTTGTTAAAAGCCATCTGTTGTCACTTGCGGGGTTGTCCCATGTTCCCTATACGAGGAGATATACTCTCGGTATATATCTTTTTATTTGCAATTGTTCGTGCCTTTTGTTTTAATTTTGATATGTTAGTAATGTTCGGTGTTCTCTCTTTCAGGAGAATTCATCATGAACCACCATGATCGTATGAGTTAAGTCTTGGCCGCGGATGCACAAGGTTCCCACACAACAGTTCCTATTCCCGTTCCTCCCCCTAGGACAAGGAAAGCTAAGGGAAAGAAAACTACAGGCGAAGTTGCGGCGTTCGCTCACGCTGGCGCACCGCGTGATCCTTTTGAGAATTTTCTTAGTGGAGGTCACGAAAACTCGCCTCCTCTGGCTGACTTTAGTCAGGCAGAGGGCTTTAATGGGCCGACTACCAATGAATCTGAGGCAGCAGAACGAACAAAAATAGCCGCACCGACGAAGAGAAGGAGAGCTCCCCAAACTCGTTCTCAGATTGGAGGTGTTATACCCCCTGCACCGCGCACAACTGGTCCCATACCTGCTGGTGGCTCAGCCCCCCTGCTGGGGTGAATACTAGGGCTGAACCTAGCCATGGCCAGCGTGTCCGCGTCGTGGAATATGAGCATTCCGACGAAGGGGCCATAAATGCACTGAAGGTGGTCCTTCCTAACCTTGTAGTGGCTTTCCCGACATCGACCGAGGAAAGAAAGCAAGTGGAGTGGCTTGCGCTCCATCTAATCAGCTTGGTAATGCGACATTTCAATTTGATATCGTTGTTTTGATTCATACTTAGTTTACTCAAGTTTTTAGTTGTCTATTTTCCAGGCTGGTGGGGTCATGGATGCAATGACTGAAGGCTTGAAGCAGACCCATGAGGAGAGGATGAACGGGATTGAATGCTTGCAGGTAGAATTTTGTGATAGTGATCCCGACGCGTTGAAGGCCGTTGTGGTTGAGAAGGAGAAAGCCTTGCAGCACGCTAGGGATTCTACTATCCGGGCGAGCAAGGATAGGGACACCGTGAAACTCGCACATGAGACCGTTGAACAGCTCGAGGTATAGGTCAACAACATGCGGAGTAGTAAGACTGCACTGGAATTGCGAGTCGCAGAGCTCGAGAAGGAGCTTGTCGCTCAGAAAGAGAAAGCTGTGGAGGTCGAGGAGGTCAGATACGCCTGCGACCTAAGCCATGTACTTTGCCTCATTGCTTTTGTCCTTTATAGACCTGGTCTTGCTTTTCCTCCTTGTTAAATATATTTTGCTATTTGAATAGCTTGCTACCGCGGAACAACGAGTGGAGATTGTGGAGGAATTTCTACGGAGCAACACTTTTCAAGAGATCAATGTACGGTGAG
The DNA here is from genome assembly GCA_948329865.1 of Linaria vulgaris. Lineage (NCBI taxonomy): Eukaryota > Viridiplantae > Streptophyta > Magnoliopsida > Lamiales > Plantaginaceae > Linaria > Linaria vulgaris. The sequence goes on from OX415251.1 coordinate 18,343,986, forward strand.
GGGTTCGAGATGCGAAGAAAGCTCAGGTGCTCACAGTCCAGCAAATTCACAGCACTCGCTACCTGCGTGGTAGTTTAACCCACAGTGGTTGGATTTATCGCTGGGTCCTGACCGCGAGCCTATATCGTTAGCTATTGAGGCACTGTTTTGAAACTCGGCCCGGATCGGTTGGTTCCACCGGTCCGACTGAGAACCGGTGCCCTGAACGGAACGGTTTAGGGCATTGAATGACCAGCTGAGCAAGGTGGACAAACCGGTGAAATCAGCCAGTTCGCAAGGATACCCGGCTGCCCGGTTCCGCTAGTGAACCAGACAACCCTTTTTTGCTTTTCTTTTTTTTCTTTTTTCGTAAATTACTACAAGATTTTGGGACAGAGTGAGTGGAAGGGAGGCAATCTCCGACGGAGGAGCCCTCAAATTGAGAGCTCAGGAGCAGCAATTGCGGGTAAAAAAGAGTTGATTTGCCGGTGTAAAGAGGCGGTCGCCGACAGAAGAGCTCATCATAGAGAGAGCGGAGGAGTGGATATTGCGAGCGACGGAGATTTTGTGTATACTAGTGTATATATATGATATATATTAATTATATTTTACCTGTAAAATATTTATGATATATTATGTATGAATAGTCATATTTATAATAGCACCATGTAAATTAAAAGGATTTGGTGATTCTGTGTATATTTTTAATCTTAATATAGATATTCCTACCTTAATGATAGGAGTTAGTTTTCATTTTAGGAGTTGATTGCCCAATTTGATTAAATTGATTAATAGTAGGAGTTTCTTAGAATCATTTTCCTTTATTTGAGGGAATAAACATGATTATTTTTTTATGGCAATAAACTTGATTTCTTTTGTGTAATAAACAAAACATGAGTCGTTCATGTATATATATATATATATATATATATATATATATATATATATACACACATTGTAGGAATAAGTAATTTAATATTTCTTTTTGTTCATGTACCTATTACAAAGACATTTTCGAGTGTAACTGCTTGTTTTGTACTTCTTTATTTGTTTGCCTAATTATTTATTTATTTGATTTACATAATCGAAAAATATATGCACTAGTAGAACAAAAATCTCACCTCTTATATATTTTGTGAAGATAAACAAATCAATTCTACTTGAAAAATAAGAAACAGAGCTATGGATTTCTACAAACAAAAAATTATTGTATGATTTATGTTTTTCTTGAAATACTTACGTATTTATAATATAATTATTTTCTTCTTAATATAATAGATCGAAATAATTATACCGCTCATTCAACTATTTCTCCCCCTTACGAAAAAAAGAAGCCCTTGTTAAATTGGTACAATGAATTCGAGTTTTGGATTTGCATTTGAAGTTGTTTAATATTTTATTTGCTTATTTAGTGATTAGTTATGATAATATAATAGCATGATATATTAATTTAGAGATTTTGTAGTTGAGAAATTGAGTATTTTGTTATGGATTTTGTTATACAACTGAGTATTTTCTATATATTTTATTGAATGTTGACTTTAGTCAACAAAACGTTCCAACCAATGGTTCGACCGGTTCGACCTGTTGACCCACTACTCGGTAGCCTCACCGGGTTTGTCACTGGGCCGGGTTTCAAACACTATGTTGAGGACACGCCTGCCGTTGTGGACGAGTTCGCCAGCTTACTTGAAAATGAGACCCTAATTTATCGAGGAACGTCTCCACCTGCCCCTATGTGTGTCGTCTATCCTTTTTCAGAGGATGAAGACGAGGCCGAGACCTGAGGGCCTTGGTTATTTTTTTTTCCACAGAAAGTTAAAATGATATAGAACCCAACTCATAGTTTGTACAAGAAGATAGGGACAAGTCCCAAATGAAAGCTCAAATACATAGACTGATATAACCATCGTCTTGGGAATATATTAGCTCTAGACTATGTCTATGACTAAACTATAAAGCCCAACATACTACAAACACTTCAAAACTCTTGTAGTGTCTTCATCAGAGCTGAGTCAGCCCACTTCTCATTGGCTCCAGTACAACCTGTGACCAATATCTCCAGGTTGTCTCAGTGTAGTGATGTTTTGCCTGTCTGTGATGGTTTGCTTTCACACACAGTCCTTCTTCTGTTGGGGGATGAGGGAAGCTTAGGTAAGAAAATGACTTGTGAGTCAACTGATGATATCCTGCTCCTAGTATCTTTGGTATCCTGTCAAGCATATAACAAAACTATTTGCCCTGGCCGGCCATATAAGTAGCATATTCTAGAAAACAAAAAAACATGTAATCATAGATGCTCAAAATAGCTATGGAAACTCTATTAGTCTTTTTGCCTCTACCTTGCAGTCTAGTAGTCATGGTGTATGCTATATCTTTGCAAGCTTGGTCCTCCTTTGTTATTTTGCCTTACAAAAATCTTTTTGTTTCTGACCTCCACACAGTCGCCACTGTTTCTCCAAGTATTGCTGCTCTTATCTTGTAAGTGATGGATTCTTTAGCTCCATATTGCTCAAAGAGTCTAATCCACCCCTCCGTGTTATCAGGGCAATACCTCATACCTGTGCTTTTCATCATTTTATTCAAAACATTATAAGATCAGTTGCATTTGAAAAATAGATGGTTATGTGTTTCATACTGACCATTACACATAACACAGTTAGTGTCATTTAGCTGAACAAATTTGCCTATTTTATCTTTTGTGGCAAGCCTTTGTTGCACAACCATCCAATGAATAAAATTTGATTGGGGGGGGGGGGTGAGATTGGGTTCCATACCTGTCTCCGCCAACTTACCTCAGGGTTGGTTTGGACAAAGCATGAGTACTTTCTCCCAATTCCTTTTCTTGACCCTGTACAGAAATCACATGTTCCTTGTCTTGCCTTTGGGAGCAATTCCTGCACTATGTCCCTAATTGCCAATAAGTGTTTCCACCATGGTGAATCAAAAGGTTTCGGTTGAACTTCCCATATTGATTGATCCTTCAGTTTGTAGTTTCTAACCCATTTTTGCCGCATTGTGTTATGTGTTTCTGCTTTTGATAGTCTCAACATCTGCATTGCTTGAATAATCTTGTTCCAGCCCAGTACTTCTTTAATCTGTAAGCCCCCATTCTTATACTCTTGGCATACATTTTTCTATGCAACTACACTCCTTTTTCCTTCTTCTTTCCCTGCCCATAGGTAGTTACTACACACCCTTTCTATCTTCTGAATCACTCTAATGTGGATGACAAAAATGTGACTCCAAAAATTCTGAATACTAAGTAGTACTGCTTTCACCAGTTGCAGCCTACCTGCATAACTCAATTTCCTAGCCTGCCAGCTTTGTATTCTTTCCAACAACTTCCTTATTAGGGCTTCATAGTCTGCTATCTTTAGGTTTTTAGGGCTAAGAGGGACTCCCATGTATCTGATAGGGAAAGTGCCTTCACCGAACCCCCATATTGCTTGTATTTGCTCCTTTCCTTCTGTAGTCACTCCCACTGTGAAGATGTTATTATTTCCTGCACTCACTTTCAGTCCTGACATTGCAGAGAATTCATCTATTATTTGTTTAAGAATGCTCATAGATTCCATGTCTCCCCTGCAGAAAAGCAACAAGTCATCAGCAAAAGTCATGTGGCATAGTTTAAGTCTATTGCATTTGGGGTGATACTTAAACTTTTTGTTATTCTCAGTTCTGTTCTTAATGAGCCTAACCAAAAAGTCCATACAAAAAACAAACAGGTAAGGAGACAGAGGGTCTCCTTGCCGAAGACCTTGTTTCCCTTCCACGTTCCCTTCAAGACTACCATTCACACAAAGGAGTATATAGGACAGGTAACACATAACATGATCAGCTTTACAAATTTGTCATCAAAATTATAGCCTCTAAGCACAATTTCAAGAAACTCCCAATTTACTGAATCATATGCTTTTTGAATGTCAATTTTGAGCATAGCCCTAGGAGATATGTTCTTTCTCCCATACCCCCTCACTAGTTCTTGAGCAAGGAAAATATTTTGGTAAATGCCCCTACCATGAACAAAAGCAGATTGACGGGATAATATGAGATTAGGCATCATGCTTTTCAATCTATTTGCCATAACTTTGGTAATAATCTCATAAATCACATTGCAACATGAAATATGTCTAAATTCAGTGATCTTTGTAGGGTGCAGTGTTTTAGGAATAAAACAAACAACAGTTGTATTTATTTGCTTAAGTAACTTCCATGTTTGTTGAACCTCCTGAACAGCTTTACAAATTAGCTCTCCTATAATACCCCAGCTGGATTTGTAGAAGCCTGAGTTCATTCCATCTAGGCCAGGACTCTTTAGATCACTCACTTGAAAAGTTGCTTTCTTGATTTCTTCCTTTGCCCATGGCCTTGTCAATTCTAGGTTCATTTCCTCATTTGCTGTGTTTCCTTCTTGAAAGACACTGTTGTCTAATTCTGTGACATTATATGTAGTCCCCAGCAAACCTACAAAAAAGTTTAAAATGTGAGATACAATACTTAATTTATCAGTTAAAAGATTACTCTCATTGTCTTGTAAGGCTAGAATGTTATTAGTTTTCCGCCTAGCTTTGACACTGTTGAAGAAGAGTCTGGAGCAACTATCTCCCTCTTTGATCCACTCCAGTTTAGCAGCTTGGGACACTTGGTTCATCAAATTTCTTTTCTTTTCCTCATACTGAAGTCTTAGCTCTTTTATCTCCTTTTTTCATTTCTCTGTTAGTTGGGTTATGCAGAATGGAGTCTTGCTTGATCTCAAGGTCCTTTAGGCAGTTGTCAACTTGTTGTTCCAGGTTCTGAAACTTTCTTGAATTTAGTTGTTTCATCTCCCCCTTTACCTTCTGAGTCTTTCTAACCAGCTGATACATCTGACACCCATTTTCATTACTGCTCCAAGCCTTCTTTACTAACCCAAGGTAATCTTTATCTTTGGTCCACAGGTTTTTGAATCTGAATGGGATGTTCCTTTTGAGGTTCTCTTTAAACATTTTGATATAGGCTATAGCGTGGTCTGACACTCGAGGAGGGAGAAAAGCCACACTAGATTCATAATTTCCTTGATTCCAGGCTTGGTTGATCAACACTCTATCCAGTTTGCAGAAAGTGTGCCAATTATTCCATGTAAATTTAGGGCCACAGTACTGGTGGTCTTCCAGTTTGGCTATCTCCATAAGCTGTTTAAGTTCATCCCCTACTGGACCTTCTCCCCTTTCCTCATTCCATTTCTCATCAGGACTCAGGACCACATTCCAATCACCCACCAGAATCCTTGAGGTATGTATGCTTTGACTCATGGATTCCAACTCCCTCCAAAGAATTATTCTCTCTTCTATACTATTACGTGCATAAATGAAGGTGCAATGGAACTCACATTTCTGATCCCTTGTTTGAACCTTGCAGTGAATGAGTTGGTCTGTTTTCTTCTCCACTTTGATGTCTACTTTATCCTCTTCCCAAACCACTATAATCCTACAATTCTTGTTCATGTCACTGTTGCTCTCAATCTTCCATTTATCTTCAAATCTCTTTGCAACTTTTCCATATGCTTTTTTCCTTAGTCTGGTTTCAAGAATTGCTCCAAAAGAGCATCTATTATTTCTCATGGTTTGCTTCCAAGCCTCTTGCTTGAGGGGGTCATTCATCCCCCTCAAGTTCCATCCACAGAAGTTGAGACTATCCATTAGGGCTTTTGGCCCTTCTGGATCCACCCTCTCTTTCTCCTTCGGTTTGATTCCCAGTCCTTTCTACTTGATATTTCTCTATTCTCTTTGATCTTTTGGTTGTTACCTTGTTTCAGACCTCTGTGGAGGTATCTTTGCCTGCATCATTTACTTTTCTCCTTGTTTTTTCGTTTTCTATCCCCTCATTGGCATTACCTGTTATTTCACTTCTGATGTTGATGTCTTTTATGCCTTCTTCATTGTCTTGTTTTCTTTCTTCATTTTGTATCTCAGGAGTCTTGATCTTAACTTCCTTTTGTTGTACTGTTGCAGTATTGGCTCTCTGTTGTACTCATATCTCTTTTGGTTGTTCTGGTGTGTATGTCTTTTTTCCCTGCTGCTTTTCTTGTGTTAGACTTAGTTTTTGGGGTGTATTAGTTCCCTGTTGTTTCCCCTCCATTAAGCTTAACCCTTTTTTCATCTGTTCCTCAAGCTGATTTCCTTCATGTTTAGTAGGTTTGATGATCCATTCTTTTTTGGGATTACAATTCCTAGCAGCATGGCCAAACCTATAGCATTTGAAGCATTGAAATGGTCTCCCCTCATAAATCACTTTCTGCTCATATACCTCTCCCATAGGGCCTTTGAGTTGAATTTTCTCTACTAGCTTTTCCCCAGATTGCAGTTCAACCATAACTCTTGCATAAGCTAGTCTACTCTTATTAGTTGTCATCTTATCAATATAGCAAGATTTTCCAAGAAGGCTAGCTATCTTACCTAGCATCTTTGGTGACCAGAACTGAAGGTCCAGTCCTGGCAGTTGGATCCATGTGGGATAATCCTTCAATGTTGTTGGGTCGAGTTTCATGCCCAGTTCCCATTGCTTAAGCATTAGTAAATAGCTTCCTTTTACCATCCAAGGCCCACCCCCATGCACCTCCATCATCTGTTCATGTGTCTGAAATTTGAAAACAAAGGACCCTCTCTCTGCTACATGTATTGTTGGTTGATGCGGCCATCTAGCTGCTACATAGCCCTTCATGGCTTCATAAGAGATGTTTAGTCCCAAAACTGTACCCAACAGAGCGTGTTCCCAATAGTCCCTATTTTCCTGAACATCATCATCTGTAAATTCCAAAGTTTCATTATTCATTGGTTTTGTATATTGAACCTTACATCCATTTTCAGGTTTTTTATTGCCGGCAGAGAGTTCATTCCACCTCTTTGTCAATTTTTTAGGCATCACACCCACATCATTTCCCCTTTCTCGATCTGGAAATCTTTCCCTGAACTCTTCTTGTTGTTTCGCCCCCAACTCTTTCATCCCTAGGCCGTCCACTGTTCATCCTCCTCAAAGTCATGGCGTGCCTGAACCGTAGCTCGTACCCCGTTATTCTACTCCCTTTCTCGATCCGCAGTCATTTCCCTGAAATCCTGTGGTTTTTTCACCCCCAAATCTTCCGTCCCCTGTTCATCCTCCTCAAAATCACCGTCGGCATGAACCCTAGCTCAAAAACCGTCGGTCTGCTCCTCCACGTTTCTTTCGCCGGATTCCTCTTCGAACCCCTCATCCTCCTCCTCGTAATCTTCAATCATACCCTGTGCTATCTTCTTCGCCATTTTTGGCGAAGGAATTTGCTCTAAAAAATGCCCAAATCGCACGCAAACCGCACCTTCATTGTGTGTTTTGCGCGCGCGTGAGACGCGTGTGGTTTTTTTAAAACGCCAAAATCGCCCAAATCGCACTCGCCTTGGTTTAAGTTTTTGTTTTTATGAACAATTTGTATGTCTATTTTGGCACTGTGTCGCCCTGTTGCTTTGAACAATTTAATTTGCTTCAAACTCTGTCTTTTGTTGGATATTTTTTGCTTTATTTACGTGTTCATTCTAATCGCTTATCTTGGTGCACGTCATGCTTGCCCGTTTCCTTCAACAACAAGTTCGTATGTATAATGCTATTTTTTATTTTGTCAATACTATTTGCATTGTTTTGCAGACTTGCTTTGGCATCAGTTGCTAGTGTTAGCATCATTTTCCCCTCATTCTTCCGAGGTTATTTATTGCGTTGCCTTACTATTGGCAACACTTGTTCCTGCGGGATTTTTGGTTGGTATTTGCCATTTTAGGTGTAATGTCTATCCCTTCTTTTCATCTTTGCAAGATTTTCTGTTAGCACTTGCCTTTTTAGGTGAAGCTTCCGCCCCTCTTTCTTCGTCTTTGTTGGGATTTTTGGTTAGCACTTGCCGTTTGAGGCAGAGTGTCCGTCCCTTTTCTTCTTCTTGTGGGATTTATGTTTAGCACTTGCCGTTTTAGGTAGAGTGTCCTTCCCTTTTCTTCTTCTTGTGGGATTTCTTCATCTTGTGGAATTTACGGTTAGCACTTACCGTTTTAGGCAGTGTCCGTCCTTTTTGTTCCTGCATAAGATTAGTTTCACGTATATAACTGTGCAACGCGGGGTTCCTTTTTTGCTACATTTCTTAGAATAGTGTTGTAATCATCAATTCAAAAATATCCCCACTGGAGATAGAATTTAAATAATAGATAGGTCAGAGCTTAGCTTAAGGCCAAGTTGCCTATATTTCCCGAGGGGGTCTTCAGGACTCAAGCCTTCGGCATTCCTGTTTTAGGTTAATACGTACCAGCCCCTCATGCTCATGATGGCAGAGGGGACGAATAATAATTGTTCAAAATGTGCAAAATTTTAAAAGACTTGCAAAATTAAGAAATGAAAATGAAAGTGCAGGTTTTCGGGAATCAATGTTAAACAGTGAAATGTTAGACGATGTTGAGTTAACATTGAGGATAACATTGAAAGCCGAGAACTTATGCGAAAACTGTTCTTTAGTTGTCAAAATTATGTTTTTCCTTTATTCACTTATTAATCAAGTTCCACGGTTTTAGTTGTTTATGTTTATGTCCAGGAAAGTATCTTAAACATAAGGAAGAGCTTTGGAAGATTCCTTACTTGAAGTTTCCATAATTCAAGCTAAGTTGAATAGTCAACTCACACGCTTTCAAAAGAAGGAAACAAGTGAGCTGTTCTTTGCAACGCGATTCTTTCCAGGATTCTCCGAATTGAAGAAGATGTGTTACCTTGCTAAATCAGTAATGAAGGAAACACATATTCTGGAAAGATATGAAGTTCATAAAGAAGGCAATTTTCAACAAGGAAACAACAAGAGTTACCAAAACTGTGAACAACACATCTTGGCGTTCAAGACTCAAGAAATCTATAAAGATGTGTAGTTCATCAAGATGAAGACAAGACAATCGTGCCAATAATCCAAGGGATTAATTATTCTTTGTATTGTCTTCATTTTGTTTTGCGAAGTTTTTGTATCAACTGCTTAAGTCTAGTTCATAGAAGTTAAGTAGTTCTTACTTGTCTACTTCGTTGAGTCCGATCAACAAAGAGCGTGAGTGAATTGTTGTGAGGAACGTTTTTGATAAAACCTTTATGGTTATTTCGCCTAAGGCTCGGAAGTTTTTAATAATATTGAAAACTTCTTAAAATTATATCTTCTTGTGTTCTTACTTCCGCTGCACATTACTATTATCAAGAAGATCAAAATAGAGTTAAGGCAATTCCAGCTTAACTCTCAAAAAGTGTTGTGTCAATCCACGGTCCTACAATTTCAATTGGCGTCAGAGCCAAACACCGACTACACTGGTGGTTTGGAGGTGATACAACACCATGGACAGTGTCAATCCTAATACCAACATGATTCCAGTTTTGGATGGCTCCAATTATGCATATTGGAAGATCAGGATGAGGTCTCACATCAAAGGTATTGATATTCGAGCCTGGCAATCTGTGATCAATGGATACTCTCTTCCAACATTACCAAGAGATGGTGAAGGTGATCTAGTTCCAAAACCAGAAGCAGACTGGACAGCAGCAGAGGTAAGTCTCTATAACTTTAATGAAAAAGCTCTTAATGCTATCTTTAGTTGGGTTAATCATGACATGTTCAAGTTAATCCCGAATTGTACAAAAGCCAAACATGCTTGGGATATACTTGAATTACATTGTGAAGGAGATCCTGCTGTTAAAGATTCTAAATATAGACAACTGCTTTTGCAATTTGAAAAAATTGAGATGGGAGAAGATGAAAATGTTGACAGTTATTTTGAGAAAATTCTTGATATTGCTAACCAATGTGAAAATCTAGGTTTTGCTATGACTAATCAAGAAATGGTTTATAAAGCTATGAGAACACTGTCATCTAAATTTGCTCTTAAGAAAATTGCAATGAGTGAATCTAGAAACCTTGCTAATCTACAATTTCAAGTCTTGATGAATACTCTTAGAGAATTTGAGATGGAGCTTGCCTCACAACCTAGCAAACATAGGGTTGTTGCTTTAAGAGGTTCTAATCTTGACAATGAAAGTGATGATGATTTTGAAATAATTTCTTCAAACTATGGGAAAATTACTAAGAAGTTCAATAAGTTGAATCTTAAAGGAAAAGGCAAAGAGAAGAACCTTAGTAATAGTTCCACAGGTTACAAGAAATTACCTCCTAAGTTTGTGAAGTACATAGCATCAAAACCTACTCCTTTAGAAGCTGATAAGTTAAAAGATGTTCAATGTTTTGAATGTAAAGGATATGGTCATATGGCTAATGAATGTGATAACACTCTTAGAAAAAGAGGAAGATCTCATTGGGTTTGTGTAGATGATTTCAATGAAGATGACTTTAGTTCTGGAGAAGCTGAAGAACAATCAGAAAAGGTTCAAACTGCTGCGCTACTCACTCAGATTGACTGGACACCAGAAGACTCCCTGAACTGCTTCGGATATCAATGTTACCCCAACATTCATGAATCATCAGAACAGGAGTCCTTCTTTGCAGATTGGGATGAATATGATACTGATTCTGAACCTTATCTTGCATTCTAATTTGATGAATCTAACTTTGATTATTTTCATGGTACAGTGGATCTAGATGAAGAATACATCTTTGAAGGTGAAATGTCCCAGGAGGAAATCATTGAAGACCTGAAGTCTATCTACCACAAACTGCTGCTTGAGAATCACAAACTCATCAAGAGAAACAAAAGCTTGAAGGAAGAGATTGGATGCATGAAGGAGATGCTGAAACTGTATGAGAAAGACCTTGACAAAACTGAAGCTGAGCTGAAAGAGGTAAAGGTAAAATTAGATAAAGCTGAACAAACCATTAACAAATGGAACTCTTCTACATCTCTGCTTGATGAAGTGCTGAGTATGGGAAATCAAGGTAAAAATGGTTTGGGCTATGTTGAGAAACCTCCCTCTGAAGATGTTAATTCTGCCTACTTGAAAGCTGGTTTTATCAAGGATAGCAATAACTTGAGTTGTGAAATCTCTTCCAACACTGTGAAAAGGCCTAATTTTATCTGTCAATATTGTTTTCAACCTGGTCACATTAAGCCTTATTGCAAAAAATATAAAATTGTGATTTAGAAGAAAACAGTAATTAATTGTTGTACTAATGTTAGGAAAACCTCTGATCTGAATGTTATCCCAACATTAGGTAACAAATCTGAAGGACATAAAAGTAGAACCTGGACTGAGAAGATAAAAACTCCTAAGGTTAAAATTGTTTGCAATGTTGTCTTCTCTGCTGTTTACTCTAACCTTGCAGGTAAGTGGTACTTTGATAGTGGATGTTCAAGGCACATGACTGGAAACATTGACAACCTGAAAAATGTAATCCCTTTGACTGTTGGAACAATTACCTATGGAGGAGGCACTAAAGGGAAAATCATTGGAAAAGGAGTACTGGATGTTGAAGGATTTCCACCACTCAAGGATGTGTTATTGGTTGAAGGATTGAAAGCAAATTTAATTAGCATAAGTCAACTTTGTGATGACAATCTGTTAGTTACTTTTCATAAAAGTTCATGTGATGTGTTTAATAGTGACAATGTCCGTGTCATGACAGGTACAAGATCAAAGGATAACTGCTATCTTGCTCAAGATGAAGCAGAATGCTACCATGCCAAGGTAGATGAATCTGTCATGTGGCACAAGAAGTTAGGAAATGTGCACTATATGAATCTGGAGAAACTACAGAAGTTAGAGGCTGTAAGAGGACTGCCTAAGTTGACTAGCCCAGGTAAAATTGTTTGTGAAGACTGCCTGAAAGGTAAACAAACAAAAGCTGTTCATCCACCACTTCAGGTACAGAGTACTAACCCTAGAACTAATAGGTGCTTTGAATTGCTACATATGGATCTCATGGGTCCTATTGAGGTTAGTAGTCTGAATGGTAAGAAGTATGCTTTTGTTATTGTTGATTATTTTTCAAGATATACATGGATTAAATTTTTGAAAGAAAAATCAGAGGCATTCAACACATACAAAATTTTGCATGCTAGTATTAGGAATCTTTATGGCACTTCTGTAGGAAGAATTAGGTATGACCATGGAAAAGAGTTTGAAAATGTAAGCTTTGCTAATTTCTGTAAATCTAAAGGAATTTTCTATGAGTTCTCTGCACTTAAGACACCTCAGCAAAATGGTATTGCTGAGAGGAAGAATAGAACACTTCAAGAGATGGCTAGAGTTATGTTGAATTCTAAAAACCTATCTAAGAAACTCTGGGCTGAAGCTTTGAATACTACATGTCATATTAGTAATATAGATTATCTTAGACCTGGTACTACTATGACACCTTATGAAATCTTGAAGGGTTCAAAACCAACAGTAGCACACTTTCATGAATTTGGTATTAACTGCTATTTGCTAAAAGATATAGATTATTTGAGCAAATTTGATCCCAAAAGTGAAAAGTGTATATTTGTTGGATATTCTCATAATAGTGTTGCTTTCAGGGTCTACAATCCAAGATTACATACTGTTCAAGAATCAGTGAATGCCATTTTTAATGATTTAACTGTTTCTACAGGTACTGAAGAAGTCACTGGTTCAGATGTTACTCCAACATTGGACTCAACATTGAACACAGACGCTGGAGATGCTGAACTGGAAACTAGAACAAATGTTGACTTAACACCAGAAACCCCCAATGTTAGGCCAACATATGTGCTGTCAGATTCTGAAGATGAAGTGGTTCCTGTATCCAGAAGAGATCCCCCTCTTAGAATACAAAGAGATCATCCAGCCTCTCAAGTAATTGGACAAATTACTGAAAGAGTTAGAACACGCAACAAAGAAAGGGTCAATTACAAGGATATGGCTAAGTTGTGTGTTTGCATGTCTTCTTCATGTACTGTTGATAATGCATCTTGTTTTGTTTCCTCCATTGAACCTAAGAATGTAACTGAAACTCTTAAGGATAGTTACTGGATTAATGTCATGCAAGAGGAACTCTTACAATTCACCAAAAACAGAGTTTGGAATCTAGTGCCTAGGCCATCACATGTGAATGTAATAGGTACAAAATGGATTTTCAAAAATAAAATTGATGAGAATGGTGTAATTATGAGGAACAAAGCTAGGTTGGTTGCACAAGGTTATACTCAGGTAGAAGGTATAGATTTTGATGAGACTTTTGCTCTAGTAGCTAGGATAGAATCAATTAGATTACTCCTTGCTATTGCTTGTTGTCTTAGGATTAAACTTTACCAAATGGATGTTAAAGGTGCCTTTCTGAATGGTTTAATTGACAAAGAGGTTTATGTAGAACAACCTAAAGGCTTTGCTGACCCTAAACATCCTGACCATGTGTACAAACTTGAAAAGGCTTTGTATGGCTTAAAACAGGCCCCTAGAGCTTGGTATGAGAGGCTAACTGATTTTCTGTTTGGCCTAGGTTTCAATAGAGGAGATGGAGATAGAACATTGTTTGTCCTTAGAAAAAGCTCTGATATATGCATTGCTCATGGATGATATAGTTTTTGGCTCTACTAACAAGTCTACTTTAGACAAATTTGTTGAGTCTATGACAGGAACATTTGAGATGAGCATGATTGGTGAGCTTAACTACTTTCTGGGACTACAAGTCAAGCAGCTGGAGAATGGTATCTTCCTGAACCAGGAAAAGTATGCAAGGAATCTGGTGAAGAGATTTGAGCTACAAGAGTCAAAGCCTTGCAAAACTCCTATGTCCTCTTCAGTGAAGATAACAAAAGATGGCACTGGTAGCAATGTTGACCCAACATTGTACAGATCCATGATTGGTAGTTTGCTATATCTCTCTGCCTCTAGACCTAACATCATGTTTTCAGTATGTGTTTGTGCTAGGTACCAAGCTGATCCAAAGCAATCTCACTTGATTGCTGTGAAGAGGATTCTTAGATATATCCCTGGAACTTCACCCTTAGGCATTTGGTACTCTTATGACACTAACACTAACTTGATTGGTTTCAGTGACTCTGACTGGGCAGGTGATGTGGATGATAGGAAATCCACAAGTGGGGGCTGTTTTTATTTGGGGAATAATTTGGTCTCCTGGTATAGCAAGAAGCAGAACTGTGTTTCATTATCAACTGCTGAATCAGAATATGTAGCAGCCGGCAGCTGTGTTACCCAACTTGTGTGGCTCAAACACATGCTTTCAGATTATGGGCTAGATAGTGATCCACTTCTCATGTTCTGTGACAATCTAAGTGCCATAAGTATCTCTAGAAATCCTGACCAACATTCTAGAACTAAGCATATAGACATAAGGCATCATTTCCTAAGAGATATGGTAGAGGACAAAGTAATCAACATTGAACATATTGAGACAACAAATCAGCTAGCTGATATGTTTACAAAACCTTTAGATAGTGAGAGATTCTTCAGCTTGAGGAAATCTCTTGGCATGTGTGATATGTGAAAATGTTGAGAAAACCAGTGTTGTCATAACACCACTGACTAGCACTGGTATATTGGTTGTGGTGTAGTAGGTATTCTGTTGTTATTCCTTTGTTGAGTTGCATTTCTTTTTGAGTCTCATTTCATCTGTGTTTTGTCATATTTGGTTTGTGTGGTTGAACTCTTTGATGAACAACTCTTTCTAGTTATCAGTTTCAAATCTTTGTTTTGAAAAAGTTAATAAAACTCTTCTGGTTGTCTGAGGTTGTGATTACCTAACATATGGAGAAGATGGGGTACACAAAGTTCACTACTTTGATGTCTATTCAGTTGTGTCTTATTCATATGGAAGGAATACAAGACATGTGGAGAAGCTGGGGTGCATGATGTTGACAGCTTCACTGTTACTCAGTTGTGCTTATTTACATGTTTCTGTTTGTTTGGCCAAGGAACACATGAGGGTGATCCTTTCTACTAGGGTGTTTGAGGTTTCGATTTCTTACATTTAGTAGCATTGATCACTTGGTGATTCTCTTGAATGCAGGTTGGTAAACAAGTATGCACGAGGAATTGGGGTGTTGGGGTAATGATAAATGAATTGCCAACATTCAAGGCCTTTGTACTTGCCTAACTTGCTGATGTTAATGTTGTTACTGGGGTGTGTGGAGTTCAGGCTACCCTCATTCAGTTGTGACATTAACTTTGTGCTTAACAACCTTCAGTTTTTGTTCAGATGAGTTATGAAAATAATAAATATTAAAGAGATGTGACTGTGCTGGTTTGAGGAGTTTTTCATTTGTGTTTACCATCTGCCTATTTGACATTACATTGTTGCATTCATATAGAACTGCATTGTTTTCTTTCTTGTTTGTGAGTTGTGTCGGTTTAGGCTTAGGGGGAGTATAATTCATGTGTTGAGGCATACAATTGGGTCACATACTGCAGGTGACACACTGTTCTGTGACTTTCTATGCTGTGGAAGTGAATTGTTCCTTGAATTCATAACTGCTTATCTCTGTGTGTTTCTTGTTATCTATGTTGCTTACTCATGATTTTGATCTGAACAATATGTCTGAGGTACTCACTTGCTATATTGGTTAAGTTTCAGATGTATTTTAGGATGTATCTCAAGCTCTCACATGAATTTGCCTTGGTGAAGCCTGTACCTCCACCTTCGGTTTTGAATGTTATCAAATGTTATCCCAACATTGTGCACAGTCGCAGGTCAACATTGAAAATAGGAACTTATAAGTTTTCAGTTTTTTTCTGAAAACCGCTCTGGTTAACTGTTAATTAAATATCAAAGAATGTGCGCGGGAAAACATAGTGGGAAAGTTTTACATGGTTCAAATTTGGTAACTGCCTACTAACATTCATTCTCTTTCCTTAATTCACGATTAATTCAAAAATCAAAACCCTGTTTTCCTTATTTGTGCTTGCAAGATTATTATTTGTGCTTACTCTGAAACATTACTCTCTCTGCTCTCAAATTCTCTCGTTTTCTCTCTGAAAATTCTCTCAAACCTTCTCTACTAACAATGGCAAGCAAGTCTCCCATGCAAACTCTTGCAGATGTTACCTTAGGAAGTGAACCCACTGCTGCACGCACTTGCTCACACACTAGAAGTGCTGCTGCAAAAACAGTTGAGGCCCCTGTGGCTGCTAAGAGGAAGGCGATTCCCTATGTGCGACGAGGAAAGAAGACCAAACAGGGAGAATCGACCTCCAATGTTGAGCCAACAGTGGAACCAACCACTCCCATCACCAATGAGCCTGAAACTGAGGTAAACACTGCTGAACTCATCCCTAAATTTGATGCTGATATACCTGTTGAGGGGGAGGGTAGTGGCTTTGTTGAAAAATATGTGGAGATATCCGCGGATGTGTCTATTGACAAGATGGTGAGGAAGTGGATTAGGGCTCAAAAGAAAAAGAGAAAGGGCAATGGGGAGAAATTGAAAAATATGTCTAAGTCTGCTAAGGCTAGGGCTGAGGCCAGGAAAAGACAGGCTGAGAGATCAGCTAGGAAGAGGGCTTTTGAGGATGAGAAGAAAGCTGAGGAAGAGAGGAAGGCTGCTGCTGCTGCTGAGAGAAAGAGGAAAGGAAAGAAAGTAATGGAAGAGGAAACTGAGGTGGTAAATGTTGAGGACGAGGAAGAAGAAGAGGAGAAGGAAGAGGAGACTGAGAAGGAGCAGAATGTTGCTGCTGATGTTGGGGCAACATCAGGAACAGAGGAGTATACTGATGGGCTATATGTGTTCTACCCTGAGGAGGAGGAGAACTGCTATTCTCCCTACTATCTCTCTCAAGAGTTGGAGAAGAAGTGGGATTCCTTCAAACGAAGGGAGATTCACACTGAAAGAGCTATAGAGATGGCCAGTTTCAAAGAGAACAAGGTGATGAACTTGCTTGAGGCAAGAGGGCTGCAACAGTCAGTGATGGATCTGAGTGACTATGCTCCTGATATTGTCATGGAGTTCTACCTTAACCTCTCCAAATGGATCAAGGACTACAGATCTCCAAAATTTGGAAAGGCTTGGGTGAGGGGGAGAATCTTCAACATTGACCCCTACACCATCAACAAGATCTGTGGCTTCCCTACTACTGATGAATCTGAGGACCCCTATTATGATGATGTAATTGAGGACTTGACTGGAGGGTTGGTCAAAATCTGGAGAGATGCTCTGCCAACCACAAAACTCACATCCCTGAGTGCGGTCTTGCACAAGATAGCCTGCTTCAACTGGCTGCCCAGCAAAAATGTCACTGTTTTGACTAAGGAATCAGCAATCTTAGTCTACAAAATCAAGAATGGGCTGGCTGTAAACATGGGGGAGAGGATTGTGAAGTCTATGTCTGAAGTTGCTGGAAGGAAGAATGGGATGCTACCCTATCCCTCACTCATCTGCAAAATCCTTGGCAGTCAAGGATTGAAGACAAGTGTCACTGTGGGCTGAAGGAAAAATGATTATGAATTAACAATTCTCCCAAGCTACTTGTCTGGATCAAGGGTGAGAGATCTTCCATGGAACCCAAAAGCAGTGGTGAGACCAAGGGCTGAAAAGAAGAAGGCTCAGGAGTTTGCTGGAACTTCAGTGCCTATGTCCAAGGAGGAAGATTGCATGGTCATTACTTCTGCTTTTGTGGATCATATGCTGAATTGGTATAGGGGGCAGATTGCTGACACTCAGAGGGAGATCGAGGAGAGGAAGGAACACCTCAAAGAACTGGAGGACATTGTGAAAAATTTGGAGGAACTCCTTTCTTCACAAAAATGGGGAGAGTAGTTCCAATTTTAATTTTAGTCTTCTAGTTTATGGTCTTTTTTTATGAACTGCTAATATCTTTTGAACTGCTGGTACATTTTGGTTTTATTTGATCAAGGAATATGTCCTTGATATTTTAGCTATGTCCTGTAACTCTAAGTACTGCTGTGGAACTGCTCTAACTAACCTTAATTGCTATTTCTTATGAAGGAACATTTTGAACTATGTTTACTAGTTAACTCTTTATGCAGGAAACTCTCTGGTTTCAATGTTGAGGCAACATTGATGAATGTTGAGGTCTGAACATATGTATATAGCTGATGTAGTGATGACCTTAATGCTTGACTTTGTTAATTTAACTTTGAATATGATATCTTGTATTAAGGGGGAACAATTTAGTAGTTTAAGTTGTTTCTTGTTGATTATAACTTTCTGGATATAAGACTTGATTGGAATAGGTATTGGTTTTGTGAAGAAAGGCAAAAATGGGGAGATTGAAAGTGCAAGTTTTCGGGAATCAATGTTAGACAGTGAAATGTTAGACGATGTTAAGTTAACATTGAGGATAACATTGAAAGCCGAGAACTTATGCGAAAACTGTTCTTTAGTTGCCAAAATTATGTTTTTCCTTTATTCACTTATTAATCAAGTTCCACGATTTTAGTTGTTTATGTTTATGTCTAGGAAAGTATCTTAAACATAAGGAAGAGCTTTGGAAGATTCCTTACTTGAAGTTTCCATAATTCAAGCTAAGTTGAATAGTCAACTCACACGTTTTCAAAAGAAGGAAACAAGTGAGCTGTTCTTTGCAACGCGATTCTTTCCAGGATTCTCCGAATTGAAGAAGATGTGTTACCTTGCTAAATCATTAATGAAGGAAACACATATTCTGGAAAGATATGAAGTTCACAAAGAAGGCAATTTTCAACAAGGAAACAATAAGAGTTACCAAAACTGTGAACAACACATCTTGGCGTTCAAGACTCAAGAAATCTATAAAGATGTGAAGTTCATCAAGATGAAGACAAGACAATCGTGCCAATAATCCAAGGGATTAATTATTCTTTGTATTGTCTTCATTTTGTTTTGCGAAGTTTTTGTATCAACTGCTTAAGTCTAGTTTATAGAAGTTAAGTAGTTCTTACTTGTCTGCTTCGTTGAGTCCGATCAACAAAGAGCGTGAGTGAATTGTTGTGAGGAACGTTTTTGATAAAACCTTTATGGTTATTTCGCCTAAGGCTCGGAAGTTTTTAATAATATTGAAAACTTCTTAAAATTATATCTTCTTGTGTTCTTACTTCCGCTGCACATTACTATTATCAAGAAGATCAAAATAGAGTTAAGGCAATTCCAGCTTAACTCTCAAAAAGTGTTGTGTCAATCCACGGTCCTACAATTTCAGAAAAACTCAATCAATCCGCTCCATCTCCATAGGACCCAGAGCGTTCAGCAATTCCTACTCTTCATGCGGTGGCAACCTAAGCGATACCCGTTCCTACAGGGGTCAAAAATTTCACCATCTGATGATAGGTCGATGACAAAGCTCAAAAAGCGTTGAGCGCTGAACTTCCCAGAATCACGTTGTACGGGAATGGCAGGTCAATCACTTTATAATTCTCTAGCAATGTCTTTCTTTGTGGCGTGGTTCCCAGTGGAGTTGGGAGAGACACCATGTCGTGGGGCACTACTTCCGGTCCACCAAAACCATGTAACGAGGTTCTGACTGGCTCCAATCTTTCGTCTCCCAAGCCTATTTTTCCCATGTTGACCTCATCAATATGTTGATAGAACTGCCATTGGCCACCAACACTTTCATTATACCAAAGTTGGCTATATCAACTGTTATCACTAAAGGGCAGTTCAATTTTCCACGTTTGAATCGCTTGAGGGCTCAGCTTTCGCATATCTGCTTTTGAGAAGGTGAATTCCTCTAGCGCCATCTCTTCTATTCTTAGCAGATCGACAAAACTGACAAAACAATTTGCATCGATGTCTCTTGTGATCTTCTTTCGGCCTTTTGTGGAGTCCACACCGAATGGACCTCTTGAAATCATGTGTATGATTCCTTTCCTGATGTTGCTATCCGTTAGCTGGGGATAATCCAGCACTTGCAACTTGTCGACCATCTTCTACTTGTCTTTCCATGGAGAGCGAGCTCTATCTTTGTCTGTTTTATCCTCCTGATCTTTCAAATTCCTGACATACTCCACGAGCTTGCCGTCCTTTATCAACCGCTCAATCTTGCCCTTGGGGTCTTTGTAGTCCTCGGTGTCGTGTCCATTATGCTTGTGGTACTTGTAGTATTGGGTTGACAATCTCGTTGATTTGGAGTCTCTCATTTGCCTTGGCTCTTTCAACCAACCTTTCCTCTTTGCTGTCCCATTTACTGTCATGATATTAGTGTATAAGGGCGTATATCTCCCCATCGATGAGTTTCTGTATCTTTTATTCCTAGTATTGTTGTGACCTTGTTCCTCTCTTCCTCTCTCTTTGATCCTCGGGGAAGCAACAACTACAGTTTTAGTGGACATCATCTCCTCACGATGCGCCACTTGTTGCGCGAGTTTGTTTATTTCTTCAATCATTTTGGCTGCAACCTAAGCAGATCCTCGCTGAAAACCACATTATTGGTTGCACGGAAGATGATGTTCGTGACCATTTCTCCATTGGGATTGTCTGTCTTCAGCAGTTTCACGTTGAAGCGGGTCATAAAATCCTTCAAGGTTTCTCTCTCACCTTTATTAATAGAATAAAGATGGGAATGGTCCAATACCAATCTGGGTTGACGGGAAGTGATTTTCAAACATCTTCCTCGACTGCTTTTAACTTCTAATGGATCCCGGAGTGATTCTAGTGAACCAATCCAATGCCACTCCGATCAAGGCGGTGGCAAAGATTCTAGCCTGCATGTTTTTCTTGAAACCGTACAGATTAAGCTTAGTGTCCAACTAAAAAAGATGATCACGCAGATCAGTCTTCCCATCGTATGATTTTAACGTGGGTATCTTTTCACCGTGCCCCTGAATTTCTTCCTCTATCTCTTCACAAAATGGAGTGCTCCTGCGTGCTCTTTCCAACCGCGCCATCATGTTCTCAACCTCTGTTCTTTCTTTCTCGACCCTATCTAACTTTCTTGTTACTTCAGCTTGCTCCCTTCTAGAGTCATTGCCTCGACTCTCCTCGCGTCTCTTTATACTATTCTCCTTGTTCTCCTCTCGCCTTCTCACATCATTATGTCGGATCTCTTCATGTGCCCTCGCGTCGCGGTTCCTTTTCGACTGCACCTCGACTAAGTTAGATCTCGCCCTACGGTCGTCCACCTAGCTCTATCTCTACCTCCAGCGTTTGGGCCCTTGATCATAGATCGCTGCTCCCGTACGTCTTTCCCACGAACTTCTGGTGGTGGCGTTGGCACTTGCGGTGCGGGCAGTCCCTCAGCCACTGCCGATTGGATCATTGCCAAAATTTTATCTCTAAAAGCACTGGGCAGCGAAGCTGTTGTAGCTGTAGCCCCCGTTGTGCCCGAGCCCAGCACATGTCGATCTCCTCCCATTGGACCGGGTTGATCTTGCCTCGCTGGCGTAGGTACCCCAACGGGTAGCATTGTTGGTCCTCCTGTTTCTGGGATAGTCGGAGTTGCGGTCGTTCATACCTAGTCTAGATTATTACTCTCTGCTGCTGTGCTTTGCGATCTAGTCCTTCTAGTTGCCATGCCTAATATACTGGGATAGCTAGTGCTCCCACAGACGACGTCAATATTTTGGTCTTATTTCGTCTAGGTTACAACACACCTTAGAAATATTATATAGGGTCTGACTTATGCCAAAATAATGCTAATCAAATATAGAAACCAGACTAGCTTGGTTCAGAACACCTATTACAAGCTGACTAGGCAATACAAGTAAAAAGATAGCCAATCAAATGATGATCGATTCACACTGATTCGATGGAGATGAGTCTCGAATATCCTAGTAGATCGAATTGCACCTATTCGAAAGTGATGAGCCTCGAATCAGTAATAACTAGAATAGGACGAATGTTGAACATACGAGCTCAATCTAGTGTAGGTCGAATGGGTTATGGTCGAATATGTGCAGATCGAATAGGATCAATCGAATTGTTGAAGATCGAATCGTCAAGTTCGATGTTGAGTAGTTGCTCGATAGTCAATGAAATCCTTGTTGATGTCAGAGAACGGGGTATTTATATACCCCGTCTTATGGGCCCCATCGATAGTTGACGAGGGAAGGTCGAATCATATCCATTCGATCTTCTTTGTGTGGGTCAAATTTCTTCTGTTCGATCCTTTAGTTTCTGGGCCTGGGTCGAATTATTTCTGTTCGATTCTCCATTGGACCGGCCCAAATATATTATTGGGTCTTCCTAAAATACCCCCCATCAAGAGAGAAGCAGAGAACCTTCACATAAACAAAAGTTGGAAAAAAATGAGGAGAGGTAGTGCCCAATCATTGGCAATCCAATTAATAATTTGGGTCGATGAGGCTTGTGAATAACAACTCGGTTACAATTTCTATTCACCAAAACCACATTTTATTTTAGCCTGAAAGCATAGGATATTTTGCTATCAGAAACACGATTATAAATACGTTGTGGTGTGCTATGATTTGGTAATAATACATGGCACAATTTGAAGAAGGCACGACAACTTGAGTTGGCAACTTTTTGTTATAAAGATGAATGATTAACACGCAAACACAAGCACAACTTAAAAAAATCACTATTATTTTTGTAAAGCAAATCAAGCCATGAGACATATGCTTCGAGAAAGCTGTCGATGTCTAGTTTCCTACACAAAAAAGTGAATTGTAATTCTAACATATATAAAGAAATCTATGAACAAAATTGTGAAGCCACGAAGGCCGAAATACTAGGTCAAGAATCAGGTCATTTTAATTTATTTGGTTCGACCTATTTGAAGATTTTTCATATTTTGACATGTTCGGGCTATTGGTAGCTCAACCTATTTTCCAACCTGTTTAGTTGGGGCCCATCAAGCTCAATCCACTCTGACAGTTATGAAAATATTTTACCTATAGACTAATCACTATTAATGAGGTACCTTTAGGAGGAGAGGTCAAATTGATCAAGATAAGTTAGACTTATTTCATTTCAAGCTATTTGGTTTTGAACCCTCTGGTTTCGACTTATTGGCAGTATTCGAACTTATTTGCATCTGTTATTTAGCCTGCTTCGACTTATTTTACATATTTCAAGCTCTTTCTGTATTTGCAGCCTATTTATCTTCATTATATGACAGTCCATCAATTGCCCATACATACTTAGGCGCCAAAAAGTGAATGTCGGGTCAGCCTGGACCTAGTTCACATGTCGTGTTTTCCATTACATGTTTTTTGAACTCGAAGCAAGCTCAGAACCAATAAGAAGGTTGGGGTTTTGTAATGTGGAGTGATTAATCAATAGATAAAACTATCTCCCATCACTGTATTTTTGTGATAGCTTGAACGACTGAGGCAGTTCCTCTCAAGAATCACATATTCAATACTCTCATGCCAAATAAGATAGAAACTTATTTACCTATTACGTACCCAAAGTACAGAGGTTGCGGGTTGCCAAAAAATAAAAAATGTAGAAGTTTACTTTAATGCCAAAGCTTCAGCAATAAAATGACTGCAATACTTACAGTTCCTTTGATAAAATTGACATTTAAGTCGAATTTAATCCTTCCTTAGAGAGAGCTTTTCATTTGGTATCATGTTTTAGACATTCTAGAGGTGAGTTGCACATCGCAAAAATCACGAGAAAATCCCTAAATTGGAGGCACGTGAGGTGTAAGATGGGGCGAGAAGTGAGAAAACTTATTACAAAACTCAAAATATGCTCGCAAGTCACAACAAGATCTCCATTATAAAATATTTTTAGTACAAAGTAAGAGTGAAAAATGTTGAGATAATATTTCATATCGCTTGGATATTGTCTTGGATTATACTTAATAAAGAAAAGTTTCTCCACCACTTAACAAGGCCGTTTAAGTGGAGAAATATGGGCTTCAATTTCTATCATGGTATCAGAGTCAATCCATGACGTATGTGGGCTCGCGACCTACCAAGGTGATGGCAATAAAGATAATACCACACCACACGTGAGGAGGCGTGTTGAGATAATATCCCATATCTCTTGGGTATGGTCTAGAATTATTAATAAAGAGAAACTCCTGCTGCACTTAATAAGGCATTTTAAGTGGAGAAAAATGAGTTTCAATTTCTATCAAAAAACACTACATGATTGATTAACGAAACTTTCTAGCTAGGTGATGATTGTGTTTGATTCAAAAGGTCTTGTATGAAGGGTCCACTCAAAAGCAAATCAAAGAAAAGAAACAATGGGACATAAGATGAATGGTTATGTAAGGCTTTTTATTTTAGTTTTGCGAAAAATATATTTTGGGTCGTTAACAAGGAAAAGCTGTGAGATTTTACTTTGTAGGGTACCTCAATTTTAACCCATAACCCCAGAAACTCTCCCTGGTCTCATCCTTATTAAGAATATGGTATGATCCACAACTTTGATTAGATCGTGTGTGTTGATGATTTTAGGTGATATGGTGGGTGTGCAACGGTTGAGTTGAATGACTTGAATTAATTTTGGGTTGTCCAATATTCTTTTTCATGATCTTATTTATCTTGTGTGCTCTTTTATTAAAGGGGAACATAGTACATTGGTTGGAATGCTCCTCTTGAGCCTAGAAAAACTGGAGAAAAAGTACAGTTTAAAGTGGACGAGGTCGTATTTCTTGCTATTCGACGGGCGATTTTGGGTTAGGTCCTCCTCCGAAGGAGGCGGAACCTTCCTCCTTCATGGGTTTCAGATGGCCATTTTATAGGAGGAAGGTAGTTACTCGTCTTTGAGAGTTTTGCCAAATGGGGGCGTGCCAAGTAGTCGTGGAGATGGGTCCTTTCACTTACTTGGTGCACGTCTGTCGATCGTGGTTATGTGAAAAGCAGACACATGACAGGTGTGAGGATGTGTGTGTTGATCTTTCATAGGGGTGTGTCTGTGTCAAGCTTTCTAGTTCTTATCTTCAAGACTAGATAAGCTTCTTTGAGGGCCATCTTGTCAACAACATCTGTGATCATATACACCTCCAAGTACGAGGGGAGTTATGCTCGTGATTTGTACTAGGAAGGCGAAAAGTCGAATCTATATTATCACTTTTACTAAACCTTATATGCGTTGTTGATGGCATTTTTTTTCTTCTGTGATTTTATTTTTGACTTATTAGTAGTTTAAACCTATATAATATTATTTTATAAGAAGTTAGGTTTTTTTTCTAACATTCTTATATGTTAATGGCGATCCATTTGAGATTATTAAATTATTGGATATTAGAGTTTCTAAAAGTCATATTTAAACTGTTGACGGAGATCCATTTGAGATTATTGAATTCTTGGGTGTTAGGGTTGCAAAAAATGCATCCATGCAGCTCCTGAAGTCTTAGACCCTTAAATGGCTTACGCCTCATGATTTGAGCCTTACGTCTCCAGCAACAAAAGGCACAAATATAGTATCTAATTTTGTGTCTGGAGGAGGAAAGGTGAAAAACTTGGCATTTTTGATAATGCAACTTACAATAAGCTGCTTAGTGAGGCACCTAAATAGAAGCTCATCACTACTTTTGTGTTCTCGAAAGATCGAAAGATCAATGGATCACTGCAAAGAAGGCCTTTAGAAACTTGGTGGCTAGGGGTTCAATTCGAATGGTTTCAACTCATTCAAACCCACAAATTTATACTAGAGTCACGAACACCTTAGGGGTTTGCTATATTGAGGGCAAGTTGAAGCTTGAAGGAGATTTTTTTGATTGCAATCGAAAAGAAAAGATAGGATACTCTTGTTACACTTTAAATTATTAACTTTACATCTCAATAAACGAAGATGTTTTGTAACTATTTTATATACTTATATATTTATGTATTGATCCTTAAATTTTTTTTTTTAAATTGAGACAACGTAACAAACAAGTATATCAAAATATTTTGTATACTTTTATTGAAACTTCTATGCAGAGATCCAGATCCAAAATTTGTTCATTTTACATTCTTTAATAATATCAATCAAACTTACAATCCTTCTTTCGCGCCAAGTGCTTCTTAATTAATGTTTTACATTTCAATCGGTATGTGTAGCAATTAATTTTATGATATTTAGAAGATAGTGAGGCCTAGGAGAATTTCCATATGCAACTTCGGTAAATTGTAAAGTAAATTATCTGAATATCTGTTCCTATTATTTTCCTATAATTTTATATTAGCGCCAATATTTCTTTTATATCTTAAATAGTAGATACATAAATACACTACTTAAATAATACTCGTTCAAAACAAATAAGACTACACTAAGTTTTATCAGGTCCAAAAACAGTTAACATGTTTTGCTTCAAACACCAAACATTAATTCAAACCCAAATAAGTTACATTCTCATGTTTTAACTTTTAAGGCATATGTTTAGCTTATTTGAATTGAATTTACAATCAATATTTTTGACATTTTCCGTATTACTACAAAAGAAGTAATATTTAATTAACTGATGTTGATTTTCCTTTGTTATCAACGGAGAAGATTACCCACAAACCTTAATCCTTAAGATCCTGACAAATGGCAAGAGATAGAGCACAGGTCTTATTAATCATTAAGAAGTTTTACTCACTAAATCTACTTTACGCAACATCGAATGACATTTTCCTCCTCCAAAAGAGCTGAAATTGACCTTTACTTTTGAGGGTAGTTTAGTCCCATCGTAATGAAAACGACGAGGAATAACTGACTTTGCCCCATTGGTCAGAAATTCCTGGTCTATTAAGCATCCACATTTTCCTCAAAACCCACAATCAGATTACACGTATACGTCAATAAATTGGAAAAGGGTCAATAACAAAAAGGTACTATTTGTTACTTCTAGTCACTATATCACCCATGTGCACTTTTTATTACTGAACATTCCCCTAAAATTTAAATAATGTCAAATACCTCCCTAACGTTATATATTTAAAGTAACTTTAACCATATCTATTAATCACGAGGAGTAAAAAGCTTTATTAAATATATATATATATATCAAACTAGACATTAGTAATATATATATATATTTATAAATTTTCAAATGTTTTTACGAACAATAAGACCATAGTGAAATTAATAATTGCAATGTCTTTACTTTCACTAATTTAGAAAGTAGTGTGTTTCTTTTTCTTAATCTTATTTGATGAAAACATGTATAGAAGTTCAGCTTGAACAGAAATAAATTTTAATGGGTTGAGAAATACAACAATCAAATGTTCCTATAAGGCTAAAAGTATAAGCTTCAGTTTATGATGTAGTGGCACTTCCAACATCTTATGTCCCTCTCCAATAATTGGAGGACGCCGATACACTTTCGACTCTTGTGAGCACATAATGATGCGTATTGCAATTAAAAAATTATAAGTTAAATTGAATTGTGTAAGAAACGCTAGAAGGGCGTGCCCAACATGCCTTAGATACGTCGAGAAGGTTCGATGTTAATTGTACATAAATAGTAATGGTTTTATGGCTCTAAAACTTGTTTTAAGAAAATAATTACCAATTGACAAATAAAGATAAAACATGGAAAAAAAATTCTTAATAGTTAATAAACAACTAAGTAAGAAAAAAAAATTAAAGTGTTTTCAGTTCACGCCACATGACAACATTGAGCACACTAGTATTGACACACCAACATCAATTTGTTCGAATTTAAAAACAAAGAGTGTTAGTTATATGAGTTTTGGTGGCATTTGACATATTTTAATATGAAAATGCATTCATGTCCTGATTCACTTGCATCTTGTAATTTCTTTTTGAAAATTGACCTCGAAACTGGAACAAGTTTGCCAATAGATCATGAAATCTCATATCTTTCTTACATATATAATGAATGGACGTCTACCTTAAAATCATTCATCGTGCACCCACTCCCGAGTATATGTTTCAACATGAATCACACACATGTAGATTTGAAACCTCTAGTTAAATGCTTGCCTGTCACCCAACAGATTGAGTATCGTAACAAGTCTAGGGATAGGCGACTTACCGATGCAGTGACTTTGGCATATGAAGTTTGCGACATCGGTATTATAATTAAATAATAGGGGCATGTTGGCATTTCACCTTTCCTCCTTCTTTCAGGGCCTACTCGAAAGCGAATATGTTGCCTTATTTGTACTATGTCGCGGTCGTACCCATGTTCATGTTCGTGCATCATATATAGACATGTAGACCAATTAAGTGTATGATAATAAATTAATTGGCTAACTTTAAATTAGTTTAAGGGTATTTGCTAATAAATACAGCTTGAGAGGTTCTTTACAAATTAAAGATGACATAGGGGCATTTCTTGCAATTCACTCAATCTAAAATACATAAAACTTAGTCTAACAATTAATAAAGAAATTAAATTAACTCTTCCAAAAGAACGAAAAGTGTGAGGAAAATCCCCAAATGGAATCATCATCAAGCCTGACGAAGCTGGAAATAGACGCAGTTCTGCAGCTAATTCAACTCAGCGGCTCTTCTTGCCATGATGATTATCAAGTCGTCTACTTGGTGAATTTTAATAATAGCAAAAAAGAAGAAGAAAGTGTTGGAGAAACTCTATCATCATCAACATCATCAATTGTTGATCATCAAGATAAGTGCTGTTTGGATGAAGCTTTGCCCCGTATAAAATCCAAGTTTGGATCCTTGGTTGATATTTATGAAAAGACTGGTCAGCCCTTCATCAAGAAACGTGGTCGTAAGAGAGGTAGGTTTTGATTAATTTTGGGTATATGTACAGGAAGAAAAAAAAAAAAAAAAAACGTTTTGGGGAATAAATTTGGGCATGTTGTGAATTGTACATATATAAGTACTTGTAGCGTCTAGTTTCATGTTTAATTCACGTTTTTCTTTATTTGTAAGAGAGTAATTAACTTCGCAACTATGAGCTTTTTTTCTTTTTCTTTTTTACATAATATGGTTTTTATGTTGTATATATGAAGTAACAGACTTTCCTGTGGTGGAAATTGTTCTATCTACTTCTTTATTCTTCCGTTTGATGTTATTGTTTGGGTGCTACGCTCACACACATCGCACTTTTAATAATCAGTATTTCTTGAAATATTATTTCATTATATTAGTTGTGGTGCAACAACGGTTAGTATAATAATTATAACCGTTAATAGTATGTTGCGCAGTACTCCGAATAGAAAAAGATTGTACGACATTGAAAAACAACAAGTTAAGCTACACGAGAGTTTGCACGCTCGTTTCGTCAATGGCCACTTTCAGAGGTTGGCCGTTGACAAGTCAGGATTTTTAACTATATGTTGATGAGGAGGGAAGTTCAACTGTCTATGGCCGGTGTATGGCTATATATATTTGGCATAATTCGTATACTAATTGTTTTACGTGAATTGTCTATATATGAATTACGGTTAGTGAGCTTGATTTATGGTATTTGGGTTCTACCACAAAACCTATTCATCTGAAATATTTTTTGAGTTTGAGGGAGTGTGTATCTATATATAGTGTATAGTGTATAGCGTATAGTGCATGACTGTGTGTATGCATCTGTTTCGTTCACGCATTGGACATTAAAGATAAATTGGAAGAGATATTGAGTCATTCCATGTTCATATATATTATATATATAAAAGCTTAACAAGGTCCATAATTTTCGTTTATTCATAGGATCTATATAATAAGATAATTGAATCAGTAATATATAATTGGGAAGGCGGCAATCAAGGCCAAACGGGATTGCTACAGGGATTTGAAGAAGAACTATGATGGAGCAAGCTTTGAAAAGTATAAGCTAGCCAGGAAAGAAGCAAAAAAAGTTGTTCGACTAATGCAAAAGGCTGTGTACAAGGAAATTTATGAGAAGAGGGATAGCAAGGAAGTCGAGAAGGATATATACAAAATTGCTCGCATTATAGAGAGGAAGACTAGAGACCTAGGTGCAGTGAAATGCATCAAAGATGAAGGTCAGACTGTCTTGGTGCGTGAAGATCAGGTCAAAGCATGGTGGAGGGAGTACTTCGAGTGTCTGTTCAATAGAGGGCCCACCCAAGCAGTGTATGACATATCGCAGTCCCTTCAAGATATGAACCACAATTTTATGCGCCGTATTAGAAGTTCGGAAGTCAAAGATGCTTTGAAGAGGATGAAGACTCAAAAAGCTGTTGGCCCAGATGGTATCCCTATCGAGGCTTGGAGAAGCATAGGAGAGATAGATGTGACCTGGTTGACGGACCTCTTTAAAAAAATATGGCGAACAAATAAAATACCAGAAGTGTGCATGAAGAGTACGCTAATACCTCTATATAAGAATAAGGGTGATGTCCAAAATTGTTCTAAGTATCATGGGATAAAACTTATGTCTCATACCATGAAACTATGGGAGAGGGTGATCGAACACCGATTGAGACAAATTGTTCCCATATCTGAGAACCAATTGGATTTATGCCCGGAAGGTCGACCATAGAGGCCATCCATTTGATTCGTCAGCTCATTGAACGCTTTCGAGAATATAGTGAAGATTTGCATATGATCTTTATCGACTTAGAAAATGCATATGACAAAGTACGTCGAGAGGTATTGTGGTGGACCTTGGTGAAGACGGGGGTACCCATTAAATATATCAACATCATAAAAGATATGTATGAGAATGTGGTGACAAGTGTCCGAACTTGAGGCGGTTTAACATACGCCTTCCCAATTACAATTGGGTTACATCAGGGTCGAGCTTTGAGCCCATTTTTTGCCATTGTAATTGATGAAATCACCAGAACCATCCAAGACCGAGTCTCATGGTGTATGTTGTTTGTAGACGATATTGTCCTCATCGATGAGACAAGAATGAGAGTTAACGGTAAATTAGAACGATGGAGACAAACATTAGAAGCACGAGGATTTCGACTAAGTCGAACAAAAAC
Source organism: Linaria vulgaris (assembly GCA_948329865.1). NCBI lineage: Eukaryota > Viridiplantae > Streptophyta > Magnoliopsida > Lamiales > Plantaginaceae > Linaria > Linaria vulgaris. Next base: position 18,374,611 of record OX415251.1, read on the forward strand.
AGAGTACCTCGAATGCAAGTTTAGCAAACAACGAAGAAACAGCGACTGGAGGGTTCAGTTGGATGGCCAATAAATACCTAGAAGTACGCATTTTCGGTATTTAGGCTCCATACTACATATGGATGGAGAGTTAGACGGAGATGTCAACCACCGCATCCAAGCTGGATGGACAAAGTGGAAGAGTGCAACAGAGATCCTGTGCGATCGTAACTTTCCTTTAAAGCTTAAAGATGTTGAAAATATTTGGAATTGAGTCCAAATATATAAGTGTGAATAAAATTGCTTAATGAGAAGCAAATGAGATATTATTTATTTTATTAAATAATATTCAAGAGTTAATATTCAGATTTATTGGAATATTATATCACACACTTATGGTGGTCAAAAGCATTTGAATAAAATCAAATGTCTTTAGTGGCAAGAATAAATATTCATCTTTAATGTATTGTGGTGGTTTCATGTTTTCTCAACTATAAATAGAGGCCTCTAGTCTTGTGAAAATGCATCCAACATCCAAAAACCAAAAATGCATCCACTCCAAGGATTTTCCTACAGTTGCTGAGAGGTCGAATTTATCTTATTGTCGTATTTTACTTTCAGTTTTGCAATACTTGTTATATGTTAATTGTTTACGTGTTCTTGAAAAGTAATCATATATTTATGTTTATGGATTCACATTTTTATGTGCAGCACGTACCCAACAATCTTAAGATCAATCTTTTTTTATCAGGTATCTGTCCAGAAACGTTGAATTCGTTGATGTTGATAGTTATATGTTTCTAATGTTATAGTGTTGCATGTTCTGTTATGATTAATTGCTTATTTGTTTTTATTGTGATTAATCTGTCTAGCCCAAGCTTGTCCGTTACATTGCATGTTTTATTCTGCGAATTTAATTGCAAAAATGTTAAAACGTAATCTGGATTTGAACCCGAGACCTCTCGATGTCCAGACTTTATCTTTACCGCTGTGCCGTTATGATTCTTGTGAATAAACTGGGCGGTTGCATATTTATCATGTTATTTATTCGCTGAAATTAATATGCTGAGCACGTATTGCCCAAAACGTTATGTCATGGATTTGAACCCAAGACTTATGCGAATTTAACTCAGTTCCTAACCGTTTGACCAAGCTATTATTCTTATTAAATGCATGCGTTATCGTGTAATTAAATGACGTGCGACAGTTTATTATTTGAGTAATATGCTTAATATATCCATGCTATAAATATATTTAAATTCATATTTTGAGTAGATACAATTTTAATATGTGATATATGTTGAGCATGGTTATGTGATTAGTGAAAATAATTGCAATTGAGATATGTGGAAATATATAAAATTGCAAGTGTGCCCTATGAAGACTTTAAATAATTCTAAGTGCGAGACTTGTGATTATTTAGAGATATAACTAGCGAGAGCACTAACAACAATGTCGCGAGCATCGAGAATTCACCAATGACGGGCGACGTTGAGGTCGTTACGCTAAGTCAAAGAGCTAACGGTATTGAGACCTTAGTACCGGTTTTGAGAACCACTATGTCATATTCTCAACTAGAGAAACCGAAAAGAATTTCAAAATAATTCTAAGTACTGAGACTTGTGAATTATTCGAAGGAAATTAAAATTGAGAATAATTCTAACTATTGAGACTTGTGAATTATTTGAAGAAAGTTCATAATTAGAATAATTCTAAGTATTGAGACTTGTGAATTATTCGAAAAGAAATTCAAAATAAAAATAATTCTAAGTATTGAGACTTGTGAATTATTCGAAGATATTCTAAGTGAGAATATTTATACAGATGGTTCTGTCGCAGAAAGGTGGAGTGTAAGCGGACTTGTCCCTCCACTAGCCTGGGAAGGTGGACTTTAAAGAGGTTTTGCCCCTCCACTGGCTTGGGAATATCTGTATAAATAGTTCGGTTGAGAATTCTCAGCGATACTAATAATATTAATTGTGTGGATTATTTAATTAGTTATGGTGGCTGGAAATTCAAACAACAACTCGAACGAATGGTAGGTAGACATTGGGGCTACTCGACCACATCTGCGCGAACAAGTGGATGTTCACGACCTATCAACTTGTGGAGAACAAGCAGTGTTTCTTGGAAAACTCTGCAATCTCAAAAGTTGAAGGCAGGGGAACAGTTGTGCTAAAGAGGACCTCGGGGAAAGAGTTGACCCTGAACGAGGTGCTTCATGTTCCAGAGATTCACACGAATCTAATAGGTAGTACAGTGTTGAACTAGAAAGGGTTCACACTTGTCTTTGAGTGAGACAAGGATATCCTATCTAAGGGTGGAACCTTTGTAGGAAAGGGATATGTGTTTAAGAATCTTTTAAGATGTCTGTTATAAATATGTCATCTAAGAATGAGGCTAGTATTGAGGCTAGTGTTCAAGTTTGATGTGATAAAAAGTCTCGTGTGAGGAGACTAGTTTTACGAATAAATGTAATCAAAGTTGCATCTGAGGCAAATATTACATATAAGTTATTTCGATTACTTGTGACATCTTTATGATATGGAAAAATAATACAAGTGCGAGACTTGTATATTGTGTGTGTGTGTGAATATATATATATATATATATATATATATATATATATCTTTGTTGAGAATAACACAAGTGTGAGACTTGTATGATATATATATTTGTAGAAAATAAAAACAAGTGCGAGACTTGTATTTTATTATATATATATATATATATATATATATATTTTGAAATATTTGGAATTGAGTCCAAATATAAGTGTGTAAATTAAATTGCTTAGTTAGAAGAAAGTGAGATTTAATACTATTTATTTTACTAAATAGATTAAATATTCAAATTTATTTGAAATAAGACGCTATGCACACAAATCAAATAAATTCTATTTTCTTTGAGGCTAGAGACATTTTTTTTCTTGAGGAAAAGAAAAGAAATGTGGGGGCTAGAAGAAGAAAGTGTTGGTTAAGATTATTCTAAACTTTAAGTTAGAAAATTAATCATAATATTTTCCGAAGACTTTAAGAGTTTAAAGAAAATATTGGAGGCGATTGACGAAAAGTCTAATGAGAGACTAAGTAGCAAATTCATCGAGGGAAATGGGAATTGAGCCCTCCAAAAGACATGTCCCCATGATGGCAACCCTACCTGAATTGTAAATCGCAATTTGTAGGTTCAAAGGGACAACCGAATTGTGGGGGGGAGTCGAACAAAGCACTCGGGAGATTGAATTCCCAACCCATTTCTAAGATGAAAGAGTGATAGACCTGTACAGGTAAGGAGAACTTGAGGTTCTAATGATCCTTATGTCTTGTGAACACAAGCGAGGTATTACAGGATACCCTTAATGAGAGACCACCTATGTCGAATGTGAAGGGGCCGCTTCGTTGAGATGAGTTAAAGGGCTAAATCTCTAGAGCATTCGATAAAAATCGCCAAGGCAGTCCAGGGCCGAAACGGACAACAACGAGGACCAATATGGTATTGGAATGAGTTGTGTGAGTACCATTGTCTTGGTATACACAAAACGCCGAACAGTTCAAGGCATCACGTCCACTGGTTGGCAAGTATATCCGATGGTATTTCACTAAGGAAGGTTCAAGGCCGAAAACCACCTATCCTGATGCAACAAGTTCCGGCAGAACTCTGAAATTGCATTTAGCATTGTTAGGCTCACGTGCATTAAGCCAATTACATTCATGTGGGGGATTGTTGGAAATATTTGGAATTGAGTCCAAATATATATGTGTGAATAAAATTGCTTAATGAGAAGCAAATGAGATATTATTTATTTTATTAAATAATATTCAAGAGTTAATATTCAGATTTATTGGAATATTATATCACACACTTATGGTGGTCAAAAGCATTTGAATAAAATCAAATGTCTTCAATGGCAAGAATAAATATTCCCCTTTAATGTATTGTGGTGGTTTCATGTTTTCTCAACTATAAATAGAGGCCTCTAGTCTTGTGAAAATGCATCCAACATCCAAAAACCAAAAATATTTTCAGCATACTCATAGGATGAGCATTTTCTTTTTCTGAGTTCTGCAAATACTATTCGAGTCCGATTTGAGAAGGTAGTATTGTCCTTCACTTACTATCTTATTGTGTGAGGACGTTGTACCTTGGGAGGTCGTTTCCCACCGAGGGCTAGAAGGGTAGCCGGGAAATTTGATCTTAAGGGGAGAGGGCTAAGCCTTCGACTCGTCCTATGCTTCGACGAAATTTTTCTGACTCGTCTAATCCATTCCAAAGATTTTTCTACAGTTGCTGAGAGGTCGAATTTATCTTATTGTCGTATTTTACTTTCAGTTTTGCAATACTTGTTATATATTAATTGTTTACGTGTTCTTGAAAAGTAATCATATATTTATGTTTATGGATTCACATGTTTATGTGCAGCACGTACCCAACAAAAGAAAAGTTCTATCGTACAACTATTAGACCTGCTTTGCTTTATGGCTTCGAGTGTTGGGCTATTAAGCAAAGTCATGCACAGAAAATGAACGTTACAGAGATGTGCATGCTTCGGTGAATGTGCGGTAACACCAGAAGAGATAAGGTGCGCAATGAAGATATTCGGCATAAATTGAGTGTGGCGGTCATCGACGAGAAAATGCGAGAAAACTGTTTAAAATGGTTTGGACATGTTAAATGCAGACCCATAGATGCACCGGTACGACGAGTTGAAGATCTCGAATTAGGACAAACGGCTAGATCTCGTGGGAGACCGAAAAAGACGTGGATGGAGGTCATACAGAACGACATGAAGCTAAAAGATCTCAATGAAGACATGCTCGCCAACCGAAACATATGGAGGCATAAGATTTATGTTCACGACTCGACGTGATTTATTCATGTTTCATATAGCCTACCCCAATTTAATTGGGATTACAGGCTTGGTTGTTGTTGTAATATAAATTTAAACACTAAGGAAAAGCAATATATATCCAAGCATGCATGAAACTGCACGGGAGAATGTTAACGCGTTTGCTTGTAAAAGTTTCTTCCCAGTAAATGAGGTTCGCACATATATATACAGACTCACACAAATATCACTGTTTCTTACTGGAGACCATTTTTTTTCAATAGGTAATAGCTCTATATTTATTCGTGGTGTTCGTCACCGATGGCCGGTTAGCGGACATATTTAACGACTAGTGATCTTGGAATTGGGAAAGTTATGAAATTAGACACTAATACTAACCAATTATATAAAGTACTATAGTAGTCTAGTACTATTACTCTATTAGTAACATTTGGCTTTTGAAAGTTTTGGAAATGAGAACTTTGGGTTTTGGTCAATTCAGTAACATTCTTAAAGAATGGTCGAAATATCTGTTCAAGTGTTGTTTTTTCTTTTGAAGTATTACTTCTGCTTCCTTAATGAAATTCCTTTTACTGCTGATAAAAATAAAATAAAGAATATTTTACTGGATTTTGAGCTGACATAAACAGCTTTTAATTATTATCATTACTGGTTTTTCTTCTGTTTGTCTTACAAAAATTAGAGAAAATATAAGCAATAGAAGTTGGGTATGTAAAGTTTTTCAGACTGCAGCTTTTATAGTTATGATATATCTTATAAAGGAAAAAACAATTCGGTTTCCATCCTCATTCATGACCCATTTTTCATTAATTCTCTAATCTTTAAAACTTATCACTTACCCACCTCAAAGTTCGTTATTGTGCCGCTATGTTCCATCGCCAAAAGAAGAAGAATATTCAACTAAGATTCCTCAAATGTGTCGATTGTGACCTAAATTGACCACACAAGATATGGATTGTCAAAGTGCAATTCATGTCAAAGCTTACTAGACGTCTTTTACCTGTGAATAGATACATGTGATTTCTCTTATTTGCTTCATATTCATTTGCAATCCAAAAGTTTGGTACTAGGTGGGAGATCGACTAGCTTACACATGACTTTGAAAGATAAACCAACATCCCATTAATGTTAACATCCTTACAATAAAGAGCTTCTCGTGAGGACAATGCCTCATTTAATATTTTCATTTGGCATGTTTTGCTAAGTCTTGGTACTTAAGTTTTAACATGATTATCCATTGTAGTTTCACTAGTCATTTTAAGTGAAACGAGTCTTTGTTTTCTTTGTTATGAAAGTTATTGGATAATAGTGCATCATTGAGTAAACACTTGTACTCTCATTGATAACAATTTGTAGCCTTATGTTACACATTTCCAGTGAATAACTTATAAAGGACCGTAAACCACATATTTACCTGTTTTGCTTAGGTAATTTTACATTCGCTAAATACCATCATGAGGTGCTTCATATCTACTTTTATGAGACAACTTATTTAATATGTGATTGATGAGCTCGAAATCCTGAGATAAATCTGAGCTAATCAATATATTATTTATCACCTCATTAAAACAACAATTTTACGCTTAATATAAACATTGGATTGTCGCAAATACGTCGTTCAGGTTTGATAACAAAAAAATGTTTAAAGAAGCACCATATATGTCAAATAGTGCTCCAAACTCTACATATATATCACTGCAAATAAGTTTAAGTCAACATTTTTAGAATCACTCGACATATCGTGTTAAAGAATGTTGATTTCGGTGGTGTAATTCTGAATCGAGATTGAACTTTCGTTTAAGTTGAAGCAAGCCAGTTCCGTGACAATTGCTTATCAGGATGTAATGACTACAACAGTAATCGAGAGGCAATACCCTCCGAGAAGACGCCAGGTCACGCCCCTCAAAGGCTACACTAGGCTATACTCCTCCGAGGCGACGCCATCTTATCCTCCAATATGTTACACCCTCTGAGGGCGTTAGGTCATGCCCTCCAAGGCTACATCAGGCATATCATTCTGGGCAACGCCATCCCTACCCTCCAACGGGCTATACCCTCTGAGGACACGCCATGTCGCACCTTCCAAGGCTACACTGGACTACTCCTTCGAGGCGATGCCATAGCATCCTTCAGGGACCATGCCAAATTGTGGCCGTCGAGGCTTCGAACCCTGAAGATCACTACCTGAGGTGCATCCTTTGATACGAGCAAAAGCCCCATTTGGGAGCAATACGAGCCTTACCACCTCGCCATTGTTGTTATGCCACGTACTCTACTACAACCACATGGTTTGATCACTACTATTACCGCATTTAGAGCACAAGAAGGAGATGAATCATAGATAACGCCTAAAAGAACCCAAAGTCCTTCTGGAGTTATAAATGCCCAATTAACACCTACCGAAGAAGAGGAGGGCAATGCCGAAAAAGTGCTACACAGCGTCTTCAGCATGCAAAAATGAGTAAAATGCAAAAACCTACCCTGTGTTATTTCTAATTAGCAAAAAAACCCCTGTGTTATTTTTATTAGCAAAAAACCCCCTATGTTATTTGAAAATTAGCACACTCGACCCATTTGGCTTTTTAGCTTTGACTAAGGGCAAGAAGACGGTTTTACCCTTTAACTCATTTACAAAAACCAAATTTTTTTATTTAATTGATGTTTCAAAAGAAACACAAAATACTTTTAAAACTCCTAAACTAACTTTTATTAACTAATAATAATATAAACATTGGTCTAAATTTACAATTTCTACATATTTTTCTAATATTTTCGAAATAAAAATTTAAAGAAAAGTAGCAAGAGATATTTTTTTTTTGTTTTTTCTACATGTTTTTTCTAAATAAAATTTATGCATGTTTTTTCTAATATTCAATCCACCGATCTGTTCTTTCTTTTTCTTTTTGTTTTAAATTGTTTTAATTTATCATTTTGATAAATATAATAGATTAAGGACAAAACAGTAACTTCAAGCCCAAAATTGAAGTCCCAAGCTCACAAATGGCGCGTGTGGTGCACTTTATCCTTGGAGGGGGTTATTTGCCTTTGACCAAATAACATAGGGGGGTTTTTGCTAATAAAAATAACACAAGGGTTTTTTTGCTAATTAGAAATAACACAGGGTAGGTTTTTGCATTTTACTCATGCAAAAATAGCGACAACTAGAACCTAAAGAATGACACTTATAAGCTGAAGCTCCCTTGAAAACTCCTATAAAAAAAGGGTTAGCTGTAAAAACAAAAAGGACAAGAAATCAAGCCTACATTAAAGATGAGCTATTAGAGCAAATAAGCATCCTCTGTCCCACACTTGTAATGATCCCCCACTTGTAACATCTCCACTTTGTTCTCCTTGAATAGTGACTCTTTCATTTTCTTGGTCAGGTTTAGCGTTCCGAACATAAAATACGTGATCCTTATCCCCCTAAAACTCCTTACCCCAGATAGGAAGATTGTCATGTATCATCAAGTTCTAATATTATTAATAAACATATATTTAAAAATAATCAAAAGTTTGGTAAAAACCAAATTTTCAATGCAACACCTTATGCAATCACTTTTTGTAACAATTAAAAGTAATATAAGCTTGGGGTGTTTGATTATTGACAATTTACTAAATACAATTATTAATTCCTTTCCAGTTCTGTACATTACGCCTCCAACTATAACTTTTACAAAATAGTTTCTCCTTTTGATTTTCTTTTGTGATAAATTGAATACAACAAGTCCTTGAGATTAAATAAATACAATAGGTCCATAATTCTAATGTTACTTTGTTGTTGTTAGAAATTCTTCTATAATTTTAAAAAAGTTTGGATTGACAAGATATTTGGAGCGAATGAATATTTTATTAATCACCATGAGTACTTATAGTAAGTTACAAGGGTAATAAAGTACAAGACTAAATACTAAATACAACAATTAAATAATACAACATAATAATACTACATTATCGTCTAATACGCCCCCTCAAAATGGACATTCCATCAGCAACAAATATTTTAAAACGTAGATGCTCAATGTGAGTACGAGCAAGGGGCTTAGTGAGAACATCGGCTAATTGATCAAGCGTATTAACATATGAGACATTGAGAAGGCCTTTGGCAACAAGATCACGAACAAAGTGAAGATCAATGGAGATGTATTTCATACGTGAGTATTGCACCGGATGAAGTGATAAACGCATTGCCCCCTTGTTGTCACAACTCACTGTAGAGGTAGAGCAAAGAGACAAGCCGGTTTCTGAGAAAAGGTGTTGAAGCCATTGAACTTCAGCCGCAGTGGAAGCAAGAGCACAATATTTTGCCTCGATTGTGGAGCGAGACACCGCCTTCTATTTCCAAGAAGACCACGAGATGGGATTGGAGCCCAACATAATAAGATAGGCGGAGGTAGATGTGCCTTGAAGAGCGTCCCCCCCAATCCGAGTTCGAGTATGCAATAAGAGAGAGATTAGTATTGAGCCAAGGAGTGATGCCGTGGATAAGGGTGCCCTTCAAGTAGTGAAAGATGCGCCTCAAAGCCATCCAGTGAGTAAAATCCTGGGCTGATATGCATTGGGCTAGACGATTGACCGAGAATGCTATATCCGGCCGCGTGAGAGTAAGGTATTGCAAGCCTCCAATAATTTGTCGATAAGTCGTGGCGTCAACAAGGTCAATCGCAGTTGGAGCAAGCGGATTGCGAGCCATAGGGGTCGACACTGAGGCAGGCAATAAGTGAGGCTATCGTCGTTTGGCACGAGCTAGTGATCGCGATGTCATCAACATAGACAAGCACATACACACGAACCGCACCATGCATAAGAATAAAAAGGGACATGTCCGATTTGGACTGAGTGAACCCAAACTTGAGGAGAGCAACGCTGAGAGCAAGGTACCAAGCGCGAGGAGCCTGTTTGAGACCATAGAGAGACTTGTGGAGAAGACAAACATGATCCGGTATGGATTTTTCAAGAAACCCGGACAATGGACTCATATAGACCGTTTCAGAGAGAGAACCATGTAAGAATATGTTGCTTATGTTAAGCTGCCACAGAGGCCAAGAATGCATCACGTAAGAGAGAGAATAGTCCAAATCATAACGGGTTTCACCATGGGACTAAAGGTTTTCTTGATTTCAAAATCGGGCCGCTGTGAAAGCCTTTGGCCACAAGACGAGCCCTATAGCGGTCGATTGTCCAATCCGTATGACACTTTATGTGAAAGACCTATTTAGATCCTATGATAAACCAATTGCGGGGCAGAGAGACTAAGGACCATGTGCTGTGAGTGGTTAAGGCAGTAAGTTCATCCGCCAAGGGGTTAGTAAGAGCTTGCTTGAGTGATGTAGTTTCAAGCGAAGCAAGGACCGGATGCTTGGTGGCAATGTACATCTTTGGACGGAAGATGTTATTTTGGGACCGCGTGACCATGGGGGTGCATCCACGGTGGTGGTGCAGTCAGATGGGGACTAGGGTCGGCCAACTGAAGGGCCAAGGAAGGCAACCCATTGGAGATGGGAGAGGGAGCCCTAGCCGTGGGCGGATGGTCTTGGACCGTATGAGAAGGGTGTTGGGCCGCGGGTGACCACGATGAAGATGGAGCCCTAGGAGGCCCAGAAGGTGGATGGACTACGGGCATGGAGGCTATGGCCTAATGGGGTCGGGCGGTAGCTGGGGCCTAGGCCTCCGGGCGATGAGATTGGGCCGCGGGTTGGGGTGCGGACGGATCCCTAACCGGCCCAACATGTGGTGAACAGGGTCCGTGGAAACCCTAGACGAGTCAGTGAGCATGGGCGGCGGATCTGCGGTGCATGAGACTCATTCAAGATGAGGAGGGTCGGTAAAGTGATGCTTAATAAAGCGAACATGTCGTGAGATATATAGGCGACCCGTAGAAAGATCCAGACACTTATAGGCAGATTGTGACATGGAGTAAACAACAAAGAGGCACTATCGATAGGGAGGCGTGAGCTTCCCAGGAAAGTAAGGTCGGAGATGCAGGAAACATAAGCACTCAAAGGTGCAAAGACCCAAGTAACTCGGTAGACGGACAAAGAGTACCTCAAAAGGAAAACGAGAGTCCAACACAACAGTTGGTAGTCGATTGTAGAGATAAACTGCAGTGCGAAAAGCAAAATACCAAAACTGTGATGGGAGAGGATCACGACTAAGTAACGTGCGCCCCATCATGACAATCACACGATGATGTCGCTCACTAGTGCCGTTTTGTTGGGGCGTGTTTGGAGCAGTGGTTAACCAAGAAATGCCATTTGAGGAGAGGTAAGACCGCAAGATCAAGAATTCACCACCATTATCTGAGTAAAAGTTCTTGATAGGCCAACCAAACTATTTTTCAACAAGACCCTTAAGCTGAGTAAATACACGGAGCACATCCGATTTTACAATTAAGGGAAAAAGCCAACAAAACTTCGTAAAGTGATCTATAAGAATCAAATAATAACGACATCCATTTGTTGAAATTGCGGGGGATGGTTCTCAAACATCGCCATAAACATAATGAAGTACATCATTAAACACAAGCGAGGTATCACGAAAGACAAAGTTTTGACTCTTGGTCAACAAACACGAAGAACAATAACTAGGATCCGACGAAGCGGATGACACAACTGGTAAAGCAAATTTGCGAGAAATAAAATTGCTAACTTTTTCCGGAGGGTGGCCTAGCCTACCATGCCAACAACTAACACTAGTACACTCACCAACATACACCAAATGAGGAGAACATCAAATAGTAGGCAACCGTACACGATATGCTCCTCCACGCACGCCACACAAAACAAGCTACTCTACGTACGACAATCCTTTACAATAAAGTGAGAAGAGAAAAACTCAATAGAGATATTGGTAGCTTTTGTAAACCTATGCACATATAATATATTGCGTCGAGAAGATGGAACACACAAAATATTATCAAGAGTAAAGGAGCTAGTGTGTGTTATAGTCAAACATGTACCACCAGCTGTAGAAACCTCCCCAGGACCATCATACTCAGCGTGAAGAACAAGATTACCGAGGTTAGAGGTCAGATGATGACTCTCACTAGAGTCAGTGAGCCACTCGGTGCGTTGTGGGTGAGATGAAGGTGGAGAAGCCGCAAGGTTGGCTGTCGGAACAGGGTAATGACGATAAGTCCTAGCGCCATGACTGGGGGTGCCACAAAGTTGACACACGATTTGACCGCGTGTGTGAGGCGGCTGATAGAGACCCGCAACTAAGACGAGGCCGGGGGTGCAAACCCTGAAGGCAAACGGTGGTGGCCAACACAGTTGGGCTGCCCGAAAGAACCCCGATTGCAGTTGCGGTTTCTAAGGTTTTGGGCCAAGTTTGGATTGGTAGTAGCAATGTTGGAGGATTGCTCAGAGTCGAGACTACAAAGGTATAATTCCTGACTTACGAGGAGATCCTGAAGTTCAGCAAACTGGATGGGGTGTTCACGAGCACAGATCGGGCCAACAATATCACGTTATAGGGATCCGAGCCCGTTGAGAACATAAAGGGTGATGTCATCATCCTTCACATGACCATCAATGGCAGCAAGTTCATCGAATTTGGACTTGCTGGACTGGAGGAATTTCGAGACGGAACGATCACCCAACTTCATATTATTCAAATTATCTTTGAGCTGCATGACACGGGAGGGAGAACGATTAGCATAGATACGTTCAAAGGCATCCCATGCACCAACAAACGTTTCAGCGGAAGTAATTAGTGGAGAAATTTCCACAGACACCGAACCAACCAAGATCGTAACAAGGAGGGACTCTTGATGTTTCCACAAAGAGTAGGCGGCAAACGATTTTGGAGTCTCACCCAACGCAGGGCACATATGAGAACGATCAACGTAGCCAAACAAACCATACCCGTAAAGAAGGTGATGGATTTGGCAACGCTACGATGGATAGTTTTTGCCAGTAAGTCGAATGGGAATTTGGTTGGAGTTGATGGGGATCAACGCGACACCGCTCGGAGGACGGCGCGTTGAAGGGCGGTACATGCGGTGGGGCGGATGAAGTCAGAGCGACCATGTTGCATATTGAACCGAAGACGGCATCGACGGCCGAGCGGGTAGGTGAGCCGTTTGAGACATAGGTCAGGATCAAAGAGAGATCTCGCTAGAGAATTAGGTCTCTTAGTACCATATAAGAGAAATGAATATTTGGAGCTAATGAATATTTCATTAATCACCGTGAGTACTTATAGTAAGTTACAAAGGTAATAAAGTACAAGACTAAATACTAAAGACAATCTATTAAATAATACAAGATAATAATACTACACTATTAATTTGACAATAGATCGTATATATAACGAGATCGGTTACATGTGTGGTACAACAATTCTATCACAAACTATACCTCTTATCACTAGAACTAGATATAGGATGACTTTAGTCCGGAACACCAGATGCTCGGGATGGAGGTTTGACCGAGTAACACTGACGATGTCGAAGATGACGTCGGAGTTGACGTCGAAGATCACGTCGGGGGTGATGTCGGGATATGTCGGGAAAGGTATCGAATATATATTTGATAAGATTCCATAAGTGACGTTGAATTAGATATCGAGTGGGACGTCGAATAAGAAGTCAAAGTCATGTCGAATGTGATATCGAATATGCGTATTCGATATCAACAGGTAGATTTAGGTAGTAATTATGTGCTGGTCTCGGTTATCGGGATGCGGTATTTATAGATCTTGCTTTGTACCATATCGACGGCAAACTTCGACATGCACATCGGGGAAAATCCCCGATATGACCAAACGTGGACCTAACCCATGAGCCAACCCAATACGGGAAATATCCATATCAACTATCGTCTTGTTGTAAATATTTATCTATAGTGAATGTCTCTTGTCCCACATAGGAAAGCTTTAAGAGTTTCCTTCATACCTTTCTATAAATAGGGAAAGGTTCTTCACCTTGTAACTCACTTTTGAATATGTAATAAGAAAGAGTTTAATAGATAATATTACTCTCTTTTATTTTCCTTTAAGTTCTAAACATTTATAATATGTTATCAGCACGAGAGGCTCGATATTTTGTCGACATTCTTGTTTGAGTTCCATAAAAAAGTCATCATGTCAAACATTACAAACGTAGACTTTACTCCATTGGATGCATCTGTGAAAATTATTTACAGTGGATATTGCATGTAGAATTGCACTTGAATGCTAAAGGCCTTGGCGATGCTATTAAAACTGGTAACAAATTACCGAAAAATGAAAGGTCAAGGGTTATGATTTTCATACTTCACCATCTTTCTCCAAAATTACAAGATGAATATGTATCACTCAGAGATCCTGCAGAACAATGGACTTGTCTCAAAGATAGGTATGAGCATCAAAAGGCAGTTATCCTTCATAAAGCTTGATATGATTGGGTACACCTTCGATTACAAGATTTTAAAACTGTGGGAGAATACAACTCCCCAATATTTAAAATTACTCAGCGACTAAAATTATGTGGCGAAACTATTACTGATGCTGATATGCTCGAAAAAACATTCTCTAATTTTCACGCCACGGATATTATTCTTCTACAGCAATATCGTAAAAAAGGTTTTAAAAAATATTATGAACTTGTTTCATGTCTTTTGGTGGCTGAACAAAATAACGAGCTGCTAATGAAGAACCATGAATCTCGTCCTACTGGTTCTGCCCCATTCCTTGAAGTGAATGCAACATCACACAATAATTTTGGCCATGGTTCTTACCGTGGTCGTGGTAATGGTCGTGGGCATGGCCGTGGACGTGGTCAAGGCCGAGGAAGAGGTCGTCATAACCATTTTAAAAATGGATATAAAAAAAGAGCATACAATGAGACCGAGAAAAATGGAGATAATAGCTCAACAAAAAGGGTTCATGAAAGCACTTATCACCGATGTGGTATGAAAGGCCATTGGTCAAGAACTTGCAAAGTAGCAAAACATCTTGTTAACCTTTACCAGACATCAAAGGCGAGGGGTGAAAATATCAAAACGAATAATGTTCAAGATGCAAATGAACACGGACAGTTTGACATGACACAACTTGATGTTGCCGACTATCTTGACCGCCCTGAAGGTGGAATAAGACACATGGAGTTTTCTGAGAATAACTAAATGGTGTTGAAGTCTAGTTTTTCCATTTCAGCACGTTGTTTTGTTTTAAATTAAGTATTATCTTATATGTACCTTTGTTTGTTGTCATGTGTTTTTTTTTTTGAAATTCCTTGTAACCGTTTTTAAGTTCAATAATATTTTTAATATATCTCTTTACTCTTTTATTTTTAAAACTATGGAAATTGATTTGGCAACATCTTCAAACAACGAACGAGAAATATGTCTAGCAGATTGCGCTACTACTCATTCCATATTCAATGATAGAAAATATTTCTCTCACTTAAATATGGAAAATGCAAATGTCAGTACTCTATCTAACACTACAAAATTAATTGAAGGCTCCGGAAGAGCAACTATTTTACTACCGAAAGGAACAAAGTTGGTAATAGAATATGCATTATTTTCTCGAAAGGCTCGAAGAAATTTGTTGAGTGTTAAAGATATTCGTTTGAATGGATATCATATTAAAACACAAGAGGAAGGAAATAATGAATATCTCTATATTACTTATACTGTTTCTAGAAAGAAACGTGTCTTAGAAAAATTGCCAACTTTGGTACCTGGATTGTATGTTACCAAAATTAAAGTTATTGAAACCTATGCCACAGTAAACCAGAAGTTTACTAATGACTTTCAAATTTGGCATGACCGGTTGGGCCATCCTGGTTCAATAATGATGCGAAGAATTATTGAGAATTCAGTTGGTCACCCATTGAAAAACGAGAAGATTTTTCAATCTAATGAACTTTCTTGTGTTGCTTGCTCTCAAGGCAAACTAATCACAAGGCCATTACCAGCCAAAATCAAACATGAAAATCCTAAATTTCTTGAACGTATTCAGGGTGATATATGTGGACCTATCCATCCACCGTGCGGACTATTTAGATACTTTATGGTATTTATTGACGCATCAACTAGATGGTCACATGTGTGCTTGTTATCCACTCGCAATTTAGCATTTGTGAGATTGCTTGCACAAATAATTCATTTACGTGCACAATTCCCTGATTATACTATAAAGAAAATTCGTCTTGATAATACTGGTGAGTTTTCATCCCAAGCCTTCAATGACTATTGCATGTCAATTGGAATAGATATTGAACATCATGTTGCTCATGTTCATACACAAAATGGTTTAGCTAAATCATTTATTAAACGTTTTCAGTTAATTGCAAGACCATTAATTATGAAATCTAAGCTTCCCACTTCTGCTTGGGGACATGCTATTTTATATGCAGCAACACTTGTACGCATCAGACTAACAAGTTATAATACTAATTCCTCTTTACAAATGGTTTTCGGTCTAGAACCAAGTATTTCCCATCTGACAATTTTTGGTTGTGCGGTATGTGTTCCGATATCTCCACCACAACGCACAAAGACGGGTCCACAAAGAAGACTTGGAATATATGTTGGATATGAATCTCCATCTATAATAAAGTATTTAGAACCATTGACTGGAGATTTATTTGTCATTTTGACGAATATATTTATCCAACATTAGGGGAAGAGAATAAAAAGTTGGAAAAGACTATCTCTTGGAAAGAATTATCGCTATCAATTCGAGATCCTCGTACAAAGCATAGTGAACTTGAAGTTCAAAAGATAATTCATATGCAAAATATTGTGAATCAGTTGCCAGATGCATTTACTGATCTGAAACGAGTGACTAAGTCTTATATACCAGTTGTAAATGCTCCAATTAAAATTGATGTCCCTGAAGGACAACTAAGTATTGCCAATGAGTCAATAACACAACAAAAGCGAGGTAGACCTATCAGTTCCAAAGATAAAAATCTTCGGAAAAAAAGAGCACGTGTTGAAAATGATCAAAAAGAGGAAACAACAATTTTCGCTTACAGTGTAGCGGTCAACATTATGGAAGAATGTGATGATTTTGAGCCTACATCTATTTCAGAATGTCGGCGTAGAAAGGATTGGCTCTTATGGAAAGACGCAATCAATGTTGAATTAAATTCACTTGCCAAACGTCAAGTATTTAGATGTGTAGTTCGCACACCAAATAACGTACAACCAGTAGGATATCGATGGGTATTCGTACGTAAGAGAAATGAAAATAACGAAGTTGTGCGATACAAGGCAAGGCTTGTGGCACAAGGATATACCCAAAGACCAGGTATTGATTATGAAGAGACATATTCTCCTGTAATTGATGCAATTACCCTAAGGTATTTGATTTGTTTGGCAGTACGTGAGAAACTTGAAATGCGATAATGGATGTAGTTACAACCTATCTCTACGGATCCTTGGAAAATGATATTTATATGAAAATCCCTGAAGGATTTAAGTTGCCTGAAGCACAAGCTTTAAATCATAACGAGATTTATTCAGCTAAACTAAATAAATCTTTATATGGATTAAAGTAATCTGGGAGAATGTGGTACAATCGCTTGAGTACATTTTTGTTGAAAAAAGTTTATAAAAATGATCCTATATGCCCTTGTGTTTTCATCAAAAGATGTGGATTTGAATATGATATCATTGTTGTCTATGTTGATGATTTAAATATTATTGAAACTCATGAAAAGTTATCAAAAATTATGAATTCTTTGAAAAAGGAGATGAAAGACCTTGGAAAAACAAAGTTTTGTTCAGGTCTTCAAATTGAGCACTTAAATGACGGAATATTTATTCATCAATCTAATTATACCTCAAAAGTACTTCAGTAGTTTTATATGGATAAAGCACATCCATTAAGTACACCTATGATTGTGAGATCTCTTGATGTAAAAAGAGATCCATTCTGACCATCTGAAAATGATGAAGAACTACTCGGTCCAGAAGTACCATACCTTAGTGCAATCGGAGCGCTAATGTATCTTGCTAATAATACGAGGCCTGATATACCATTTGCGGTGAATTTATTTGCAAGGTACAGTTCTTCCCCAACCAGAAGGCATTGGAATGGTATTAAACACATTTTTCGATATCTTCAAGGGACAATCGATTTATGATTGTATTATTCATCTTCATCCAAATCGGATCTAACTAGTTATGCAGATGCAGGATATTTATCAGATCCACACAAAGCACGATCTCAGACAGGGTATGTTTTCACTTGTGGTGAAATAGCCATTGCATGGAGATCAGTAAAACAAACATTGGTCCCTACATCAACTAACCATGCAGAATTATTAGCAATTCATGAAGCTAGTCGCGAATGTGTTTGGTTACGATCTATGACGCAACATATTTTTGGAGCATGTGGTTTGCTGACCAAGCGAGAAGTTCCAACAACCTTTTATGAAGACAACGCAGCATGTATAGCACAATTGAATGAATGATTTATTAAAGGGGATAGAACAAAACACATTTCGCCCAAATTTTTCTTCACCCACGATCTTTACGAGAAAGGGGAAATCAATGTCCAACAAATTCGTTCAAGTGACAACCTGGCAGATTTATTTACTAAGTCCCTCCATACATCAATATTTGAGAAATTGGTGCACAAGATTGGAATGCGACGCTTCAAGGATATCAACGGATGCAATGATCAAGGGGAGTAAATATGCACTGCACTCTTTTTTTTCCTTCGCTAAGATCTTTCCCACTGAATTTTTCTTAGCAAGGTTTTTAACGAGACAGTTTCTTTCTAGAATATTTTTTGTTTTAGAAACATGTACTCTTTTTCCTTAACTATGACTTTTATCCCACATGATTTTATCTAGTAAGGTTTTAACGAGGCATGTACCAATAGACATTCAAGGGGAAGTGTTGTAAATATTTATATATAGTGAATGTCTCTTGTCCCACATAGGAAAACTTTATGAGTTTCCTTCAAACCTTCCTATAAATAGAGAAAGGTCATTCACCTTGTAACTCACTTTTGAATATAAAATAAGAAAGAGTTTGATAGATAAATATTACTCCTTTTTATTTTTCTTTGAGTTATATAAATTTATAATACATATAATAATGTAGTCATATTTTGTGCATGCCCTGCTTCATATTGAAAAGCATTCAAATCTTTTAACAATTGAAGCGGTTTCAACTTTCAATCCGTTTATTAATTAAGCATTAACACAGAGCAATTTGTCGATCTTGCAGTATATTAATCGACAGCAATCCAAGTCATTCGACATTTTTATGAAGCTGAAGTTACGCGGTCACGCTATATATTAAAAAAATATATTATCTTAATTAATATAGTTTATTTGTCGATCCGAACTTAGAAAGATGGAGCAGATAATCTAGTTATTGATTTATTTATTTATGTCTTAGATTAGAAAGCGACACAGCAATTAAGTTGTTGTCATCGGTTTCGAACTCGGACTTGCTTTCAATTTGAACCTATACAAGTTGTCATTCGGTTTAATTTAGAGCTTACTTTTTTTTTTTTAATTTATGTGATGATCTAATCGATCAGTTTGTAATGCTGAAATTTTTACATTAAATGAGTGAAAGTAAACCCCGTTCTAACTAACAATAGAAACAACAATAACAACAACCAAGCCTGTAATCCAATAACAATAAGTGAAGTAATTGTTATATGAACTATAAGTGTATTCATTTGTTCCGATTAAACCCTCAACCTGATTAGCCATTAGATAAAAAAAAATATCTTGCAAACACAAGCGAAAACTTCACATTCTTTGATATTTTTAAAACATATTTAAAGTTAGGGGTGGGAACGGGACGAGAAAATTCCCGTTCTCGTCCCATCCCATGGGAAATTTCCTCCGCGGGAAATTTCCAATCCCGTTCCCGGCCCGTCACGGCCAACGGGACGGGATTCCCGTTGGCTGCGGGACAGGAACGAGAATCATTTTTGGGTTACCGCGGGGGGGGGGGGGAATCCCGCCAATTTCTAGTGTCTGCAATTTAGAGGGGATTTGGAGGTTAGTTGCTAAAATAAATTAAAATGAGGGGAGTATAAGGAGATAAATAAAATATTAGAGTATAATCGTTAGACAAATTTTGCCTTTTGAGTAGAGGATTTTTTTTTTTTTGTGATTTGTAATAGCGAATAGCGAATGTGATTCATTGTGAATGTGATTCGTATTGAATTGTGATTAATGTTAACAAGTTGTTATTTGTTAATGTCGAAAAGAAGATATTTGTTTAATACGAAGTATTCGGAAATGCCGATTGTCGAAGGAACATTTTTCCCCACCTTTTCCCCCATTTGTGTTCTGAAAAATTGCGGTATTCCCGCGGAAATCCCGCCAACGACGGGATCCCGTGTAGGCGGAATCCCGCCCACAACGGGACGGGAACGGGAGTTAATTTCTCATTCCCGTACACACGGGATCCTGTGGAATATGATCCCATGGGACGAGATCCCATCCCGTTTCCACCCCTATTTAAAGTAAAGAATGCCTAATTACTCTTTTTATATTTTAATCTTACTAAGACATTGACGTGCAATTATCACGTGATTATCACAGTTTATTTGAAGTATAATACAATTTCTTAATTCTATACGAGATTGCAGTACCCCTCCAAATTAGTGAGTATATTTTTTTTAATGGTTTCTACACCGTCTAATAGACGAAATGCTAAGGTCTAATTTTATATAACAAATTTCGACAATGTTATATATATATATATATATATATGTATCAAATAATTAAAGAGAAAAAACATATGCCCACGGTCTGTTTCTTAGCCCAAAAATACTTAAATAAACAAAAAATCAATTCCGACATCTTCCCAACACTACGTACGAATTTAAACAAATTTGATTGCATCAATCCTGCGAAAGTGTAAAATACGTCCCCGCGTTTTTTTTCCTTCCTAAAATATATACGCATCCTACTTAAAGTAGGAGGACGATTCCGATTCGTTGTAGTAGAAGGAATTATTATATTTTATCCTTAGCCCATAAGTCGGTCATATTATATTAAACACAAAATTAATCTTACGCTACCCAATTAAATTACAAGTCTCTCCTCCAAAATATCGTTCATGAGTACCAAGAAAGCTATTGAGGAGGGTAGTTTCGTCAACTTGAACAGTAATAAAAAGGAGAAATTTCTTGTCCCATTGGTGTGAAATTCCTAAGTACCTTCGTGCTCCCAACCACCCTATATATATATATATATATATATATATACACACAAACTCGTGTCACTAAATTTCCACGAAACTTTAATACAACCTTTATTTTCCAAATCTTCCAAGATTAAACCAAGATGGAATTGATCCTTACAAAGCAAGAAATCGATGCAGTGTTTCAACTGATTCAACTCAGCGTCACAACTTCTTCTGATGATAATATTGAGATTTCAAGCGGAAAAACATCTGAAAAAGGCGGTGAAAGGGATCACGATATTAACGACAATGAAGATAATAGAGAAGAAAGTGTTGGCGAAACTTCATCGATGAAACCGATTATTGATGATCATGGAGAAAAGCTTCATGTGGAGGAGGAATTAACGACTTTGCCAAGAAGAAAAAGAAAGTATAGGTCGCTTGTGGATATCTACAGAAAGACTAAGCCTTTGGTCGAAACCACTCGTTGCAACAAAAGATCCAAGATTTGAGGATGATCATCAGAAGGTTTTAGGTTCTGATAATTATAAGCCCGGTCTCTTTTAACTGTAAATTAGTTATTTTTATGTTAGCGTACATAATTATACTGAGTGCGTGTGCTAGCTAGCTGGATTAGTCTTTTTAGAATCACTAATACATGACACTTTGTTAAGAAATTATGCATGTTTGCATATATACTCGTTTCATGATAATTTCCATGGAGAATTTGTTCAGTTTTCTAGAAAAATATGGCAACAGAAAAAAAAAGAAAACGGGTTTGGCAAAAGTAGTGCAAAGAAGTGCTCAATCCCAAATAAAACATTCAAGTGGACATCTATAATTAAATTTTTCTTTATATCAGCAAAGAAGTTTTATTAAAAAAGAGTACAAGGGGTACTCACCTTTACAAAAGATCCGAGACCATAAATTGATATATTGTGTTGTCTTTTCCCCGACGAATACAAAATATACCACCTCATTACTCTATGTGAAAAATTAAAACACAAATAAACCCATGTATTTGGAAATTAGGCAGATTACCTTCTTTAAAATCAATGAACTCATGATCATTATCTCTGTGTATTTCCATACGATAATGCAACATGCTATTTTTGTTGCGCAAGATTTACAGGTAATACGCTTATTTTGTAAAATACAAAGTGGTTCTTTGATTGTTTATTATTTGAATAAAGTCTAATTAATATACCGATTTAAATATACATGAGGTAATATTATTGCTTTGTTAATATATATTAGTGTATGTTAAAACCTCGCCGCATGCATCTTTTAAAACGCTCTCCGAGGTAGTTTCTCGGAGCTTAATTTTCAGGGGAAGTACGACTCATGATGTTGGGGGCTCAAAGCACAAATTAAAGACGCGCCTCTATGCCCAAATTATTGCGCTTTAGTTTCACTTCAATATGCAAATATGTTAATAACTATTTTACTTTTATATATATATATATATATATATATATATATATATATATATCTTTCATCATTATTTTTCTTAAGTGTCATTGGACATAACAAACAAGTATACTACAAATTATTATATACTTAGAGATCATGTAGAATATCTACATTTTTTTTATAATTTTTAATAATATAAATCAAGCTTATCATCATAATTTAATATATAGTTAATATTTGTGTTTGTATAATTAACCTTTTTTTTATCGAACAAGAGAATTCATAAAAACAAAAGAACGAAGCACAAGGAGCATCTCAGCCCTGTACAAGATAGAACAAAGAAAAAAAAACAACTGAGTCGTTCATCGCCCACATCAAGACCAACAATTAGTACTTTCAGTTGAGATATAGTAACGGGATTATGACACCTCCCAAAAAAGAAGAAGTAAAAATCACTATAATTTGCTTTCATCCAACACCAAAATTTAAATTGAATCATCTTTATCGTTCTCGGTATGTTGACAATATCACCATAAAATAACATTCTATCATGTGCAATCCAAATTATCCATACCACATGCACTACATGATTTTCGGGTCATTCTCGACCGCAAAGTCGGTCGCCCTTTTCCAACTGATTTTCGGTCGGGACGGGCCGGTTGGCATTGCTTCAGTCGGAAATTTTTTCCCGACCGAAGTTCGGTCGGCCCGGCTTTTTCCCGACCGAAAATCGGTCGGGAGTTTCCCGACTGCAGTCCGGTCGGGAATTACTTTCCCGATCAAAAATCGGTCGTATTATTCCCGACCGCATTTCGGTCGGGAATAATATTAATATCATTCCCGACAGATTTTCGGTCGGGAATAAAATTCGTTAGTATAAAAAAAAAACTAGTAATAATTACCGGAATATTATTATTTTTAATATTTTGAAATGTTTTCGATTTATTACCCAATCTAAAACATTATTTAGCTTTTTTGTGTTTTAGATGGGCAATTAAATTTTGGATTCATTGCCCAATCTAAAACACAAAAAAGTTAAGTGTTTATTTAAAAGGGAAAAAATACTTGTTAAAAGTTGAAGAAACAAGTGAAAAATTTAGCTTTGAAGATGAAAGAAAAAAATGTTTGAAGATGAAACAATAAATGGTGTTTGTAGAAAAAAAGTTTTGAAATGAAGAGAAAGTTGAAGAAAAAATGTAAAGTAGATGAAAAAATGAGGAGAATAATGAAGTGTATTTATAGAAAAAGTTGATTTTTTTTGACTTTTCGGCAAATTTGAATTTCCCACCGACTCCCGCCAATTTTTTCGAGTATTCCCGACCGAATTTCGGTCTGGAAAGTTTGAAATTTGGCCTACCCGCCAAATTTTCAAAATTTGCCGACCGAATTCGGTTGACAATTCTTTCATGCCCAGATACGCGGTCAATGCCGACCACATTTCGGTCGGCATTGACCTTGAATATTATTCCCGACCGATTATCAGTCGGAAATTTGCTTGAATATTATTCCCGACCGAAAATCGGTTGGGAATGACAATGAATATTTTTCGTGACCGAAATTCGGTCGGGAATAAGTGTCAATGCCGACCGATTTTCGGTCGGCAACAAGTTTGAATATTTTTCCCGACCGATTTTCGGTCGGGAAAAATAGTAAATTTTATTTTTCCCGATCTTTTGGAAAAACTTGATGTGTTTGTTAAGTATAACTATAGAATCTCACTAAATACATGAATTGAACTAATAGTTAGTTAGTTTAATGTACTTTTAATTATGAAATCAGTATAGATTACCATAATATAAGTTAAGTTAATTTTGAGTTTTACATATATTAATCATACGTAGTATAGAGTATTCACAATTGGCGATTAACATTTGTTACAAACGTTACTATAGAGAGGCTAGTTGTGATATATATATTAACATATGTTTAACATAATCGTAAGTAGTTACGTTATTAGCAGCTACATATATCAATCTATTTATAAATGACAATATGAATCGACGCTTCAAACGATTCATCAACGTGCAACTAAATTTAATTTTTTTTAGGCTTTCAATAATATATAACTAATATTGATGTAATTGATCATTAAATCAATGATTTATCTAAAATGGAGAACGAAATTGTGAAATTAAGAATATGAATATTATTTCCTACCGAAAATCGGTCGTCAATACCCCTAAACCCTAAACCCTAAACCCTAAACCCTAATATTCCCGACCGAATTTCGGTCTGGAATACTTTTCTCGACCGCAATTCGGTCGGGAATGCTCTGGTCGGAAAAATTTTCGATCGAAATCCGGTCGGGATTTTCCGGTCGGGAATGAGCCCGAATTCTTGTAGTGATGTCCTTCCAAAAAGTCTTACAATATTCAAATGGCGGAAACCATATATATATATAAGTAACAACAAATTTTGATGGGATTAATCCACCAAATCCCCCGAACTATAGGCACTTTATGGGTTCAGATCTTTGTTTTTAGACCCAATAAGATCTAAATTTTGGTAATTTGTGCGAATTGCCCCATTTTCCACTTCTCGGCAAATTTTCGACTAAAAATCGTCGAAAGAATTATTTAAAGTTTGAATAGGATTATCACCTCGTCGAGACGGTTTCTATGGTGGTGACGGTGTTGCAACAATTCAATATTATACCACGAGAATTTTACTTTAAGTGCAATACACTTAAACTTTAAATAAATGTTTCGACAATATTTGGTGGGAAAATGGTCGAAAAATAGAAAATTGGGCAATTCGCACAAACTAACAAAGTTTAGACCTCACTGGATCTAAAAACAAAAATCTAACCTTGAACCCATAAAGTGACTATAGTTTAGGAAGCTTGATGGAATAATCCAATACTTGAATGTAACGAGGGTCGAGGGAGAATATCTATATGCAACTTTGATATATGTGTAAAGTAAATTACAATGTGAATATCTTTTTGTTATTTTTTCATAACTTTACATTAGCACGTTTAAAATATAGCTTTTTCGTATTTTTTCAACGTCGTCTTACCTCATGGGTGTTTAATAATATAAATATATGTTCTCTTAAAATTTATTAAAGACCAAAATTTGTGAGATTTTACGATCTATGGCTCAAGGCTTACGCTACACGTCATTCTCGACGCGTGTAAGGCCACTTGTCATCGAATTATTATCAATATTGTTATTGGTACCACAAATATTTATTCGGGTAAAAACGGATAGCTCCAATTGCAGCAGAGTACTACTTGACTAAGGACAAATTAATATTTATGTTTTATCTTTAATTTTTTTGAAAGGATGTTTTATCTTTAATCATTCTTAATAATATCAACAGGAGTCCTAGTTCATTAGGGCATAGCTACTCCTTCAAGAACACGTACGGTAAACTCCTACTAAGCGACTGTTTTTGTCTAATTAATGCCTATATATATACACACACAAATTCATAATCTCCTCTCTTTTAATCAATGCTTACTCAAGAATCAAATTAAAAGGATAGAATAAGTTGTCTAATTACAGCCGGAGTCCTACTTAATTAAGATACTCTATTTGTCCTAAACGTAGTATCTTAAGTAGCTTACTTCTAATCCTTGTGTGACACACTAATTCAATTTCTACTAAAACACTATCTTATACACTGCCAAATCCCTATATATATATACTCACATTCACCTTCAATTCTTTGTTATACCAATTCAAAAGATCAAGCAAACGACAAAAGAAATACAATGGCGCAAGTAGTACTCCCTATCGTCGTTAGAGAGGTATGGCATTTCAATATCGATCAAGAGTTTCATCTGATTCAGCAAGCCATCTCTTGTGGTTTTACTTTCGCCTCATTCGACACTGAATTTCCCGGTACAGTCGTCCCAATGCCGCCCGATATTCCTAAATGCTCCTACTCCTCTCTCCCACCCTCCCGAATCTACTCTCTCATGAAAAGAAACGTCGACCTTTTACATCCCATTCAGTTTGGTCTCACGCTTTCCGATGCAAACGGTAACCTCCCAAACTTTTCCACCTCGTTCTGCTATGTGTGGCAGTTCAATTTCCGCGATTTCGACCCAAGAATCCACCATTATAACCCAAGTTCGATTGAGCTTCTGCGCAACCAAGGCATCGAGTTTACCAAGAACATGACTTTTGGAATCGACTCTCGAGTGTTTGGCTCAAAGCTTATGATGCTATTGGGTTCGATTAAACATGGTACTATGGGAGTTGGACACGTGACATGGGTAACGTTCCATGGAACGTACGACTTCGGGATATTGATCAAGATTCTGATAGGGAATAAAGCATTGCCCGATGATTTAGAGACTTTTATGAAGCTGGTTCAAATTTCTTTTGGGGATGAAGTTTACGATTTGAAGGTCGTGGCGCGGTGCGTTGGTCATCAAGGAAGTCTTGTTCGAGTGGCGAAGGATTGTGGCGTCGAGAGAAATACGGGGGTGAGTCATCAAGCAGGCTCGGACAGTTTGCTTATCATGCAAACTTTTGCGGCAGTTGGGAGAAAGTGCTCGGCTAAATTACTCCAAAAGGACATGTTTAGTTTGAAGGTTCAAGGATTGAGTACATAAAGTACCTCTTTTTTATTTGTCTAATTAATTCCTTGTTTTGGTGAAGATTTGGTCAATAGGAGATGTCGTGATTTAGGTTTTTTTTATGATTTATGTGATTTATTTGTTTGGACTCAGAAAACATTGTCAATTTTATTACTGGAGTTGCGGTTGAATATATAGTATATATTGCACATAATCACTTATATTTTTCTTTTAACTAGAGAGTTATATTTTACTTAATTTTGCCTTTTATTTCTCTGTATTTTGCGGAAGATTATTACTCTAAGTGGATGTTATACTACTACTTGTAATATTTATATTTTCTACTCGTATTGTCATACTACTTATTTTATTTATATATATATATATATATATATATAAAAGGTTCTTTTCTTTGGTACAGTCAATTACTTCAATTTTGCCGTCCCTATCTAAAAATCCTGGTTCCACCCTTGCAAAAACTTGACAACAAATTTTACACAATATTTGCCTACTTGAAAGAATATCCCGTGAGCTAGTAGGTACGTATAGAGCAAACCAAATCTTATATGACTGAGATGTGTGGCATTTTCTATGACACTTACAATATTACGCCCCGTGTTTTTCTATGACTTAAATGTGTGGTATTCTCTATGACAATTACAATATTATGCCACGTGTTTTTTTGGTCTAAAAAATAAGGATTTGTTTGTCAATCAAAATATTTTACATACATAGCCTTCATTTTTATTCTTGTATTTTGAAGATTAAAAAAAATAGATATATTAGATACAATATTTGTATATGAGAAAAGTGCACATACTAAATATATAACATTGTATACAAGAAAAGTGTACATGTAATACTTATATATTTGAAAAGTGCACATATAGTTTATAATATTTGTATTCTTGAAAAGTGCACATAGTAATTATAATTGTGTATTAGAAAAATGCACATACCTTTTCATATATTAAATATCTAACTTTTCAGCCGTCATTTTGTTTTCTTTTTCAGCGTGTAGAATCATTTTACTTGGATTATTTTGAATGAGAAACAAAGTTTTATTCTTATTGAACACAAAAATTACGTTGCGTGATATATATTATAAGTGCCATAGAGAATGCCATAAAAGATTTGATATGCATATAGAGTGTTTACTAACGTTTGTGAATCAGGTGAATCAGATTTGATATGTTATGTTTTCATATGCTAATTTAGTTAATTTCTTATCTCCATTTAATGATTTGATTTTTATAATTAAGACTATATATTCTATGAAAAAATCGTTTGGCAAGTTGTTTTTTGTTTATGATAAATTGATGCAAACAATAGTCGGCTACCACATCTTGATCCAAAAATTATGGCATTCGATTCTCAGGTATGTGGGTCATGTCAAAATAACGTAATTATCACTCACTTTTGCTCATTCTAATCTACCCTGCCCCCCCCCCCCCCCCCCCCCTTCTTAAAATTCTGCAAAATCACATTTACTCAATTACGAATACGTTCTATTATGTTGGTGCTAATTCTTTAAATTTTTCATTATATTTGGTGAAACGCGCTACTTTTTGTCGATAGTTATTAGCCATTTTGAACCCTTACAATAGCATCGTTTCCCACTTTCTAGTGTAAAAGTATATATTTTTACCATACATTTTCAAACACTACTATTTTGGTTTTATTTCGTCACGTTAATAGAACACAATAAAGAGTACAAAATGAGATCAAACAATGCTATTCAATATTATTAACGGACTAGCTTGGTCCGGAACACTTAATACAAGCTTTCTAGATAGAATAACTAAATTACAATGTTAATAAAACGTATCGAATTTCAAGTATTCGATGCTGACGTGTCGAACGACGGTCTGTTCGATGCGGAATAGTTATCACTGGGAGAAAATCAATCTGGAAGGTATCGAATTCGATACGTGCTATAGATGTCGAATTCGATGCGTACCTATGTATCGAATAGAGATAAGGTATTTTGTGCGTGTCGAATTAGAGTTGATTCGATACGACTCGTGTCGAATGGAGGTATGTTCGATGCTGACTGTACTGAGTAGGTTCAGTTCTCGAAAATCTGCACAGAATACAAGGGGACGGGCTATTTATAGAACTCGTCCCGTGGAGCCCACATTCCAATATAGAAAGGCGCATCGAATCATTATTGTTAATGGGCTGGCCCAATATCATTCCAATCAGGTGTATTCGATGCGCTAATGGGCTGGCCCAATAAAGAAAGATTATACTGCTGATTCGATGCGCGCATCGAATGCTCTGTATTCGATGCGCTTATGGGTCGGCCCAATATATGGGCTGGCCCAATAACGTTATATTGGGTTAATCCTAAATCACACCCATCATATAGTCCCCCCCAGTTTGGGAGACGATATCGATTTAGAGATTATATTTCAAACTTTAAAATATATTTGTACTGATTTGGGATATTCCTATTCATAGTAAAATCGGAGCGGTTCATAGTACTTGTATTAGAAAGATAATTTTTAGCGCATCGAATTGTGCACCATTCGATGCGTGAAATAGTATGCATCGAATTGTAGCTGTTCGATGCGGTTATTCGATGCGGCACCGTAGATGAGCCTGATGGGCCTCTCGTCCCCTATATAAGGGGGACGCTGCGATGAGGAGCTCATTCTTCTGCCAACATATTTTTCTCTTCAGGTGAGGCGCATCGAATTTGCGTCATTCGATGCGAATCGCATCGAACAGTCAGGAATTCGATGCGATCAGCATCAAATTCAGAAATTTCGATGCGTTAAGATTTTTGTTTCTCCTCGTTTCAAGCGTTCCGTTGCGTATTTCTAATTTGCTGTTATTTTTTGTAGGATATAAACAACCAAGCAAGAACTTTCCTTACCGGAAATTTAATTAAGGTAAAGTTTTTTTATTTTTATTTTGCTGTGTTATCTACTTTTTAACATGTTCAATGTTACGTATATTTGAGCGATATACGAGAGTGTGGAGTGACGTATGCGTCCTTAGTTAGTCTCAATTTTTAATTTATTTCAGTTTATTATCATCAAAGATGGTGAGCGGTGGATCCACTCGTGGGAGTGAGTCGAGTATTGGTTCTAGCTCCAGTTCCATTAATAAAGAGAACCCTCCGGTTGCACCCACGGCCCCGAATTCAGGCGACGTAGATTTATTCGATTTAATAGATATAACAACAGTTGAGTTACCCGCGGGTGAAGCCCCCGCGGCAAACACTGAACCAACAATGGCCGAAGAAGATAGTGATGACTCGGATACGTCATCTTATAAAGATAACCGCGCTCTAAGCGAGGGTGAAGAAGACGTAGATTATATCAATAGAGAATTTGACGATCATGTCGAGGTCCCAGGAATGACATATGATCAATATATCTCTCGTCTTCAACATAGTCGTAAGGGCACTTCGTAAGAAGTTTGATATACCTGATAAGTACAAGATCGTCCTCCCGGGCCCAAATGATCGGATGCATACCCCGCCACCTGGTCATATGACTGTGTTTGTTGGACAGCTCTTAAACGGTTTGCGTTTCCCGATTCCTTACGAGCTAAGATGGATTTTACGGAAAATAAGCGTCGTACCTGCACAACTTACGCCAAACTCTTACGGGAATATTATTGGTTTTATCATAGTTATGAAGGCTTTGCGCCAACCTCAAAGTCCCAATGAGTTTTACGTGTTATTCGAGATTGCGAGGCGCGAAGAAGGATTTTACCATATCAAATCTCAAACGAATCGGAAGTTCTTAAACGGTGGGGCGACCGGGTATGGAAAGGATTGGAAAAGAAGATACTTCTACATAAAGGAGAGCTACGACGGCGAGTTCGATCAATTTTGTCAGGAATGGTACACCGGGGCAAGGGTAATGATTCCCAGCGGGAGTTAACATAACCCTATGGGATTGCGAATTGTCCCCAATTTAGTTAGAGAACGTCAATTTGATGTCAAAAAACTTGTTGAAAGTCGAGTTCTTTCACTAGCTGGATTGTCTCCGGTGAAATATGAAGGGAAAATGACCATTGGTATAACTGCGCAACTCTTTAATTGTTTTGAGTTATGCTTATTATGGATTTTAATTATTTATTCTTCTTGCAGCCAAGTATTTCATGAGTCGCCACGCCAGGATGAATCGGGTTGTTGCTGCTGATTTAGCTAGCTCCCAAACTGACACCGTGCCCGTAATTCCTCCCCCTAGAAAGAGAAAGAACAAGGGCAAAAAGAAACTTGCTGGTCCGTCTATTGCCACTGCCGCTGATCCACCAGTTGATCCTTTCGAGGAATTACTGGGGGATAAATCCGAGGGAGTTCCAGGCGATGCTGAAATGTCTGAAGATAGGGCTACTGGAACCGACGAGGATGTCGGAAATCTTGTCCCACGTAAGAGACGAAGGATACCTCAAAATCAGTCGCAAACCGAAGGGGTTGCTCCTTCGATTGGCTAGACAAGTAGGCCGAGTGCCTCCAATCCTCCTGCCGGTGCAACTGGGCCAAATAACATGGCCGGACCTAGCCAAGGCCCTCGGGCTCGATCCGCTGGGTATCAGCTCACTGAGGCCGAAGCCATCGAGCATTTAAGGGCATTGTTGCTTGGTCTGTCTGTCCCTCTTCCAATCTCTGCTGAAGAAAGGAAAAGGATGGAACAAAATACGCTGCATCTGCTGTCAGCGGTAACGATCTCCTTACTTGACTTATATTTCCTTTGAATTGACTTTACAAATTTTGTTCTCACCGCTCATTTATTGTTAGGCGGGAGGTTTCGTGTATGTTATGGTCTCATTTATATTTTCATTTATGGTTCTCATTTATATTTTCATTTATGGTTCTCACCGCTCATTTATATTTCCTTTGAATTGACTTTACAAATTCTGCTCTCAAAGCTGCTCTCGATGCCAAGGAAAAAGCTTTGCAAGCAGCCAAGGAGGCGCGAGAGGAGGCTGAAAAACTCAAAGAAGATTTGAATCAGCAAATTAGTGAGCTGCAGTTAGAGGTTGGTGCAGCCAAAGAAGAAGCCCACAATGCTGACTTGAATGGTTACATTCGAGGCCTTAAAGAGGTAAAATATATTATTTTTATAACCTTGCACCCAGTCTCTTATTATTATTTTTATTAATATCTTTTCCCTTTTTTGAAGGTTTCTCCTCAGCAAACATTGGAAATTGCTGAAAAGTTTCTCCAAGGCAACACGTTTCAAAAAATGCGCACTCGTCGAGATGATCACGTGGCTCGAAATGCTCAAGCTCTGACGGTGCATCAGTTCTATGCTACAACGTATGTTCGTGGCAATTTCAAACCAGAATGGTTAGACCTGTCCCTAGGGCCAAATCTGGAAAAACGGCCACCTCGTCAAACTTCTGAACCTACAGAACCTGATGAGTTTGCCTCACTGCTGGAGAAGGATGATCTCATTCTCGGAGGATTATCACCGCCGCGAGACATGCCTGAACCATATCCCTCATCTGAGGATGAGGAAGAAGACTGAATGCTGCTAAGGCTGTTTTCTATTTTCCTGTTTATGAACAATTTTTATTCTTAATTCAATTTGTGCATGGCGATGCGTCGCTCTATCAGCTCAAACGTTTTGTGCCTAGTACAATCATATTTTCGACTGTTTGTCTTAAGTTGTTTAATTATTTATTATACTCATATATGTTGCCTTTTATTTCAATTTCTCACTTATATTCTTTACTTTATTTTGGCAACCTGCTGGTTCATTGTTGTTCAATGAAAATTGTTTATCAATGTTATTCGTAGTATCTATCTCCTACCTCGGTGATTTTAGCCATTATGGACCAAATTGTTTGTTTCAATTCGTTGTTCGTGACCTTCTGAGTGTCTTGCAGTATAGAGTGTCCCTCCCTTCTTTTTGTTTTATGGGTTTACGGTACCTCATGCCACTTTGGGGCCGAGTTCCCATCCTTCTTGTCTTGAGCTTTTATCGGTATCTCGTGCCACTTTGGGGCAGAGTCTCCGTTCTTCTGATTCCTTTAGGGATTTTCGGTATCTCGTGTCACTTTGGGACATAGTTTCCGCTCTTCTGATTCCTTTAGGGATTTTCGGTATCTTGTGTCACTTTGGGACAGAGTTTCCGTTCTTCTGATTTCTTTAGGGATTTTCGGTATCTCATGTCACTTTGGGACAGAGTTTCCGTCCCTTTGTCGCCTTTGACTTCTTTCGGTATCTCGTGCCACTTTGGGGCAAAGTTTCTGTTCTTCTATTTTGCTTTAAAGAGATTCGTTGTTCTGCATTCATTCGTATTACGCAGATTATATAGAATTCATGTAATTTCATTAATTAAACATAGATTTCTTGAATAAACCCCAATCAGATTATGTGAATAGACCAGAGCTTGGGACATTGCTCATTCGCCTGACTTCCAGCGTTGTCCTCCATATTCATGTTTTGAGGTGCCTATTTTAAGTTCATACATATTTGTCCCTCATGCATGTTATAGCAGAGGGAACGAATAAAACTTGTTCAAAATATTCAAAATGATAAAAATATTGGTAAACTGAAACCGAATCTTTAATCGATATGCTCCATATGCCTCGGAGACAATACCCTTGCCGCTGTTTCTTTTTGTTGTGGCCCAGTCCTGAGTGAAGTTACGTAGCATTTCCATCCTTCAATGTGGTCTGCTATGACCTCTCATGTGCCGCTAGAAGTTGGAAATTTCACCATTAGATGATAAGTTGACGGTAACGCTCGGAAATCATTGAGTGTAGGTCTTCCTATGATACCGTTGTATGCAAAATGCATGTCAACAATCACGTAATCTTCCATAAGCGTCTTTCTCTGTGGTGTTGTTCCCAATGATGTTGGTAGCTTAAGCATTCCGAGCGGTATTATTTCTGGACCTCCAAAACCATGAAGAGATGTCCTTACCGGTTCTAGCGCCTGATTATTCAAGCCCATTTTGATCAGCGTAGAATTAAACAGCACATTTACTGAACTCCCATGATCAACTAACATCTTAGTAACTCCATAGTTAGCTATATCCACTGTGATCACCAAAGGGCAATTCAAATTTGACATCTGTATAGCTTGTGGACTCAGCTTCCTCAAATCTGTTGTAGAAAATGTGATTTCTTCATGCGGTATCTGCTCGATTCTCAGTATATTGGCCATGTCCACAAAATTATCCGATTCAACCATTCTTGTGATCTTCCTTCGACCATTGGTGGAATCCGCACCCACAGGACCTCCTTATATCATATTTATCATCCCTTTCCTGGCATTCCCATCTTCGATTTGAGGATATTGGAAAAGTTGCGGTTCATCAATCATCCTCTGCTTATCCTTCCTTGGAGATGGAGTTCTCTTCCGATTGAAATGGTTCTCTTGTTCTTGTACCTTTTTAACAAACTCAACGAGTTTGCCATCCTTTATTAGCCGTTCTATTTCATCTTTCAGGTTTATACAATCCTCTGTTTCATGTCCTTTCTGATTATGATATTTGCAGAATTGACTTGAAAACATCGTGGCTTTAGATTCCCTCATTGGCTTGGGATCCTTCAACCATCCTTTCCTCTTAGCTGCCCCAAAGACTGCCATGATGTTAGCATTCAACGGCGTGTACCTTCTAGGTGAACTATCCCTTCTGTAATTTTTGTTCATGTTGTTGCTGTTATTTCGATTATGATATTCTCTGCCTCTCTCTCTATCCTTCACAGCCACACTATTAGGAACTTTGGTCGCCATCATTTCCTCGAAATGAACCACATCTCGCACTATTTTGTTGATTTCTTCAACTGTGGTGGGTTTTCGTTTCAGTAAGTCTCCACCGAACATGGTGTTGGTAGTTGCTCGAAAGAGTATACTTGCAACCATCTCTCCCGTCGGGCTATCAATCCTTAATAGCTCTGTATTGAAACGTTTCATGAAGTCCTTTAGACTTTCATTAACTTCATGTTTCATCGTGTATAGATGGGAGTGATCCAAAACCAGTCTAGATTGACTAGAAAATTGATCCTCAAACATTTTCCTCAACTGGGCGTAACTCTTAATCTGTCCAAGAGGAATTCGATTAAACCAATCAACAGCCACTCCTGATAGAGTCGTTGCAAATATCCTGGCTTGCATATTGTCCTTGAAACCGTAAAGGGACAATTTTCTATCTAATTAGAACAGGTGATCTCGGGTCTCAGATTTCCCATCGTATGTTTTTAGTTCCGGGATTTTATCCCCTTGCCCCAGAATCTCCGACTCTATCTCTCGGCAAAAAGGACTGTGATTTACAGAATTGTCCTCCCTTGCTGTTTGAGTCTCGGCTGTTGCTTTCCCTTTTTCCAATCTTCCAACGTTTCTGCTAACTATGTTATGCTTGCCACGCAAATCATGACCTCCTGACTGTCTTCTGTCATCTCTATATTTTCTTCTTCGCGATTCCTCTCTTTGATTTTCTACCTCATTCCGTTCCTTTCTGGAATCACGGCTCTTTGAATGTCTTCTGTCTTCTCTTCTTGTTCGCTCAGCAACGCATTCAGCCTCTTTTTCCTTATGTCTCTTCTCATGATGTCTTTTTGATTGTATCTCAACAGATACTAGCTTCTTTCCCCGTTCTTCATGAACGGGTCTTCCTTTACTTTTTGTTCCCTCCGAAATAAGTCTACTTCTTCGGTTGTCTTGCTGAAATTTTTCCTTTAATTTTCCCTTTTGCTTACGGATAACTGAACCTTGTTCTTTCAAGCTCTCAGGATATTCAACAGGAGATGGTATCAGAGCGGGAGGTGCTGGAGTGAGTACTTCAGTCACTACGGCTTTTATCATTGCCAATAATTCATTCTTCAATTTATCTGGAATTGCAGCACTCGTCGTTGAAGCTCCAGTTACATCGGCTTCATTATTGGGTATTTCATCAGCTTGAGGTCCTTGGTTCTCTTTCCTGGCCGGAGTTGGTACTGCTGGGGGTACTGTAGACGGTCCAGCGATATCTTGCATGATCCGTTCAGGTGTATCCGGTCGTTCTTCTCCTGTATTTCCTTCTAGAGCTTTACTCTGGGATCTGGTCATTCTAGTCATACTGCCTATCACGCTAATATAATTTGTGTTCCCACAGACGGCGCCAATGTTTTGGTCTTATTTCGTCACGGTAATAGAACACAATAAAGAGTACAAAATGAGATCAAACAATGCTATCCAATATTATTAACGGACTAGCTTGGTCCGGAACACTTAATACAAGCTTTCTAGATAGAATAACTAAATTACAATGTTAATAAAACGTATCGAATTTCAAGTATTCGATGCTGACGTGTCGAACGATGGTCTGTTCGATGCGGAATAGTTATCACTGGGAGAAAATCAATCTGGAAGGTATTGAATTCGATACGTGCTATAGATGTCAAATTCAATGCGTACCTATGTATCGAATAGAGATAAGGTATTTTGTGCGTGTCGAATTAGAGTTAATTCGATACGACTCGTGTCGAATGGAGGTATATTCGATGCTGACTGTACTGAGTAGGTTCAGTTCTCGAAAATCTGCACAGAATACAAGGGGACGGGCTATTTATAGAACTCGTCCCGTGGAGCCCACATTCCAATATAGAAAGGCGCATCGAATCATTATTGTTCGATGCGCGCATCGAATCAGGTGTATTCGATGCGCTAATGGGCTGGTCCAATAAAGAAAGATTATACTGCTGATTCGATGCGCACATCGAATGCTCTGTATTCGATGCACTTATGGGCCGGTCCAATATATGGGCTGGCCCAATAACGTTATATTGGGTCAATCCTAAATCACACCCATCAACTACAAAAAGAATCACTTATCAGGGAATTTCACATTTGATGTCCTTTATTTAACCACTTTGAAAGAAGGTCCCTATGTTGACATTTATCATAAAACGTCATATATGTTGGCATAATTTTTATTTCCCGTCCTTCTCCGCAAGATTTCGGTGGATTTAATGAAAATCTATCACTGTGCGTCCTATATGTTGGCATAATTTTTATTTTTCGTCCTTCTTTGCCGGAGTGTGATGGACTTAATTTCACGGATTTCGGCGAAGAATACAAAAAATCAAAATTATGCCAACATATAGAACGTTTTCTGCTAAATGTCAACATAAATGACCTTATTGGGAAAGTGGTTAACATAAAAGACGTCAAATGCGAATTCTCCACGTATTATGATAAAAGAAATCGTCTTTATAAGGTCAAAAATCATCACAAGAGGCTTATCGAGACCAAAAGCCTCACCCTTACATCAGACCCGTCGCTAAAGGGTTGTTGTGGCGAAATTTACAATTGTCACAATAGGTTGTTCTCACATGCATTTCGCCACAACAATCTAGCTTTTTGCGACGA
The DNA here is from genome assembly GCA_948329865.1 of Linaria vulgaris. Lineage (NCBI taxonomy): Eukaryota > Viridiplantae > Streptophyta > Magnoliopsida > Lamiales > Plantaginaceae > Linaria > Linaria vulgaris. The sequence continues at coordinate 18,411,801 of OX415251.1, forward strand.
TAGTTTCGTCACTATACTATCAACTTTTCATCGTAAGAACCTTATCTTGTCGCAACAAATTATTTTTCGTAAATTTTAGGAGACAAGTTAAACTAAACTTTGAACTTATTTCTATTTTAGGAAAGGATTTAAAATTATGTTACCCCTATTAACTACTGACCTGCCTTTTATGAAGACTTTCCACCATTAGAAGCGTGTTTTAACTTGTATAAATAGCATCTCAATTTGTTAGATGATTCACTTGATTTCGATAGCATTATTATGATCAAAGTAGAAAGAGAGGAACTTTCTCTCAACTTGTAAACATTTTGACTAAACAATCGTCAATAAAATTTCACATTTTCTTTTCATTTCAATTTTGATCGTGGTGATGATGAATGTAGAAAATATTTGTTCTTCTATTATAAAAGGCTTAATTACAATAGTGTTTTTTGTCATATATTTATACAAATACAAACTTAATGAACAAGACTAGAAATATAAGGAAAAGATAAGTACAAGGAAAGTGAATCAAAGATTAGCTCGTATCTTTGGAAGAAATATCCGATTGAGATATCGGATGATCTCGTATACACCCCCTCAAAAGTGTCGTGCCATCGGCCTAGGCAATTTTATCTCGAAGAAGAAGGAAGCGAGCGCACGGAAGAGCCTTTGTAAGAGCGTCGGCGAGTTGATCTCGTGTGCTAATATGAGAGACGGAGAGATGACCCTTTGCGACAATGTCACGAACAAAGTGTATGTCAATGGCAATGTGCTTCATCTATGAGTGAAGAACGGGATGAAGTGGCAAGTGCATCGCGCCAATGTTGTCGCAAAAACAGTCGGAGGTGTGCGAAGAGGAACCATAAGCTCGGATAATAAGTGTTGATTCCATTGAACCTCGATAGTCGTCGTGGCTAGAGCTCGGTATTCAGCTTCATTGGATGACCGTGCAACGACTCGCTGTTTTTGTGAGGACCATGAGATCGGTGTCGAGTCAAGAAAGATGATATAGGCGGAGGTTGACATGTGGTCACAAGGGTCCCCAGCTCAGTCAGCGTCCGAATAAGTGTTAAGAGTGTTGCACGGATTCTTGCGCAGCAATAGACCATAAGAAACGGTGCCTTTGAGATAGCAAAAAATTCGCCTGACTGCGGTCCAGTGATGTTCACACGGAGACGAGACAGATTGAGCTAGCAGTTGACGGATAATGCGATGTTGGGACAAGTGAATGCCAAGTATTTTAGTTTGCCAATTGCTTGTCGATAAAGATGAGCGTCGCAAGGCGAGCTAGTTGCGATAAAGGCATCGAATGTCGACATTGGCGTGGTAACAATATTGCGCCGTCAATTTTATGTCGCTCAAGTAAGTCACGAATATATTTGTGCTCCGATAGGAATAAACCTTCAGCATACGGGATGGCCTCAATGCCAAGAAAAAAGGAAATCGAGTCGAGATCCTTAATAGCAAAAGACTCCCCAAGTTGTCGAATAAGCCGTGAGATCAGTGTTGCGTCGTTGTCGGTGAAAAGGATATCATCAACATAGACGAGAAGGAAGAGAACGATGGAGTCACGACGATAAATGAATAACGAATAGTCCGACTTGGATCGGGTAAAGCTGAGAGCAACTAGAGAGTTGCAAAGTGCCCGAAACCACTCACGATGGGCTTCTTTAAGGCCATAGATGGATTTATGCAAGCGAGAAATGTGAGAAGATTGAGATGAATCAATAAAGCAGGGGGATTGTTGTATATAGACGACCTTAGATAATTTTCCATGTAAGAAAGCATTGCTAACGTCAAGTTGACGAATACCCCAAGAACGAGAGATCGCAAGTGCAAAGACAATGCGTGCAGTGACTGGTTTGACAACGAGACTGAAAGTTTCCATGTAATCAATGACGGGACGTTGATGGAAGCCTTTGACGACAAGGAGAGCCTTGTATTTATCAATAGTCCCATCGGGATGGCGTTTGATTCGGAAGACCCATTTGCAACCAATGATGTTGGTGGCGTGGTGACGAGGGACAAGATCCCACGTTCCATGAGAAACGAGAGCATTGTATTCTTCGGACATGGCAGCACGCCAATGTGGATCTTTGATGGCGTTAGAGACACATGTCGGTTAAATGGACTCGGGAAATGGATGCTTCGATGTGACGGTGAAAACCTTGGGCTTGTAAATATTATTCTTGGCCCGAGTGACCATATGATGAGTGTTGGACAGCAGTAATTGGACTGGAGAAGCGGACCGAGGCATAGAAGGGACGGACTGTGGTGAAGAGGGCCGATCTGTGATGGTGCGATATTCGGATTGAGGTGGCCCAGTGGTTGAGATGGGCTGCGGTGATAATGAGGGCCGAGATGAAGGCACAGATGGTGGTGCCAAAGTGATGATCGATTGAGATAGTGGTTCGGATGGAGATGGCGACGTTGGCGTCGTGATAGATGGAAATTTTTCCTCACAAAAGCGGACATGGCGTGACATGCAGAGTCGATTGGTGGACGTGTCAAGACATTTATATGCACTTTGAGAAGTCGAATACCCGAGAAAGATACAAGGTCGCGACGGAAAAGAGAGCTTGCTAGTCGAATAAGGACGGAGCCATGGATAACATAAACAACCGAAGACCCGAAGTTTTAGATAATTAGGCGTCTTGTTGAATAATTTGAAAAATGGTGTGGTAAAATCCAAGGCCGATGACGGAAGGCGGTTGATGAGGTGTACCGCTGTTTGAAAAGCAAAGCTCCAATAAGTGCTAGGAGATTAGCACGATGAAGTAGTGCGTGCCCTGTTTCGACAATATGTCTATGACGACGTTCGGCCATACCATTTTGTTGAGGTGTATGTGGTGCCGTGGTTAGCCAACTTACTCTCTCTTTGACAAAAAAATGTTTTAGTGACAAAAAATCAACGTCGTTATCACTATAAAAATTGACAATCTTTTGTTCAAATTGTTTTTCCGCAAGACTTTTAAATTGACAAAAAATCGAGTGAACAATTACGGGAAATAACCAACAATAGCGACTAAACATATCAACCAAAATCAAATAATATCGAAAATCATCCACCGATGTTTCAGTAGAACCCCATACATCGGCAAAAACATAATGTAACGGCCTTAAAGCCACAAAAGAAGTGTCCATAAAGGTAAACGATGCGATTTGCTCGAAAAACATGAGTCACAAAAATTGTCCTTTGAAGGAGAAAAACTAAGCGGTAATTTAAGACGAGAAATAAGTAAAGAACTCGTTTTTTAGGCCGGGTGTCCAAGTCGAGAGTGCCAAGTAGAGGCAGTCGTCCGAACGCCAAGATTCACAAACTTTTCCGAATGCTTGAGATAGTACAAAGGAGGACGGATGTGGTACGTCCCATTACTGCAAGTTCTTGTCGCTAGTTTGGCGCTCAAAGCTGGATCCTTAACATCAAAATACGAGGGAAAGAATTCCAGAGAAACATTATTATCCATAGTAAAGTGGTGAACATATAGTAAATTGTGTTTCGTAGCGGGGGCGCATAAGACATTGTTAATATGGAAATCACGCGACGGAAAAAAAATAATAGATGTACCGGTGTGAGTGATTGGCATGCCATGCCCATCGGCAATTTGGACCTCATCCGTACCGTCATACTCCGAGTGATAAGGGAGATTGTTTAGATCTCTAGTAAGGTGGTGAGAGGCACCTGAATCCATCATCCATGAAGGGGAAGAGTTGCGAGGCGTGTGTTGCGTTGGAGTGTGCGCAACATTGGCGAATGGATGGAGGAGTGACTGGTAATTATAGCACTGAGAAGCCACGTGATTTGGTTTGCCGCAAAATTGGCATATGACATGTTCACCATTAGATGTGGATTAGTATAACTAGATGAAACATAGCTCGAAGGCAGCCTATCTCGACCATCACGAGTCGGACCGCGAGAGCCGCAGTGTGAGCCACGACCGCGAATAGGGACACCACGGTTGAAGAATGAGCCACGATTTTGAGATACAATATTGGTCGTGGCGACGAGGGTCGCGGTCTTCGACTTAAATCATTTGATGTACGATTCGTGGGTGACAAGGGCATTGTGTAACTCAGCAAAAGTGAGCGCTCGTTCGCGGAGGCGAATAGACGTGGCAATGTCGCGGTAGTTCGCGGTGAGTCCGTTAAGGACATAGAGTGTGATATCGTCTGGAATCAACGGACTATCGAGCATGGTGATCTCATCAATTTTGGACTTCATGTCCGTGAGGTACTCCGTCATGGAGCGGCTGCCGAGTGATGCACTGTTGAGAGCATCTTTGATGGCCATAATGAGAGTACGGTCCGATCTCGCGAATGCGCCCATTAAAAGGACCCAAGCTTCCGACGATGCGGAGGCGGAGTGAATCAAAGGGACGATATCTAGTGACATGGACTCGACTAGGGCTGCCAAGATAAGTTGGTCTTGTTGATACCACATAGCGTGACCCACGGGGTCGGTGGGAGCTGGACGGGGCAGGGTTCCTTGAAGGAAACCGAGAAGGTGGAGACCGCTAAGGGCCGATACGAATTGAAGTCGCCAGGAGAGGTATTTTGTTGGTGTTAGATGAAGAGTGAGGTGGTGGTGAGAAGAGATGTTGATGATGGACGTGATTTGGGGGGCGACATTGGTAGGGTTGGACGTAGCGATGCTATCGCCCGAGGAGTTGTTACCGGAGTTGTTTCCGACATAGACGGAGGCTTGAGACATGGTGGGCGGATTTTAGGGTTAGAAGAGAGAGGCAGATCGTGTATAATCAGAAGATTATTATTGGCGAATTGATATCATGTAGAAAATATTTGTTCTTGTATTATAAAAGGCTTAATTACAAGAGTGTTGTTTGTCGTCTATTTATACAAATACAAACTTGATGAGCAAGACTAGAAATATAAGGAAAAGATAAGTACAAGGCAAGTGAATCAAAGATTAGCTCGTATCTTTGGAAGAGATATCCGATTGAGATATCGGATGATCTCGTATAATGAATGCATTATTGTTGTGTTCAATTCATATGGTATCATCGTATAGGTTTTGATTCTCTTTTCGAACCTCCTTCTCCATTCATAATTCTTCGCGACCGGTCCCAATTTGTTGTTGTTAATCTTTCACCAATTTGACTTTGATCTCTCTTTTGTGCAATGACTACCCCTGCGTTTTCTTCTTCTACCATTTCTGTTAAGAATCTGCTCGAAGATTCCTCCTCCACAATTTTATGGGTGCTTCAATCAACAGTGAACAATTTAATAAATGGAATTATCTCTCATGGAGTAAGATTATTGTGATGGCATCACAAATCAAAAATAAAACTGGTTTCATTGATAGATTGCTCCATGAACCCTCTCATGATGACCCTAATTATTGGCTTTGGGCTAACTCATTGGTGTTATCTTGGTTGTTTAATTTGATTGACAAAACCATAAGAATTTCTTTTAAAAAAAAAAAATGCTTTGATTTGTGGAATAATTTGAAAACAAGATATCAAGATCAGATGGTTCAAGTGTTTATCAACTTTACAAATCATTATTCATTGTACACAGAACAATGCCTCTATCACAGAATAGTACACTAACTTTAGGTATCTTTTGGATGAATATTTGAGCCAAGGACCAAGTTCTTGTGGCCTTTGTGTTTGCAATATCAACAAGAAAATGATAGAGTTGCAGTAGTCTAATTGTATGTTGAAGTTCTTAGGTGGGTTGAATGAATCCTATACTGCTGTAAGGAGCCAAATCTTGGTAACAAGCCCCCCTACCTAGCTTATCCAAGGTGTACTTTATTCTATTTCAAGAAGAAAATCAACGAGATTAGTACACCTCTCACGTTCCTTCAATGAATTCCTTAGTCATGTTTGGTAAACATCAATGATAATCCGACTAGGTTTGCTCCTTCAACCTGAGGAAATTATGTGCATAATCATAATTCCTCAGCCACCTCTCTGACTCTCTCTAAACAAGAAAAGTAAAAATGGCAATGTATATTTTGTGGCTATTATGTTCACAGTGTGGACCAATGCAATCAACTAATTGCTTACCCTCCTAGCTGGACTGGACCTACTGGAAAGAGACAATCGCAGAATCGCCCAGCTAACTCTATAGTCGCGCATGTGGACACTTCTCGTTCTGCTTCTATGACTTCTTCTGGACAAGACAAGCCTGCTAGAACTTCGACCAGATTGGCTTTTAAACAGTCTTAGTAGCAGTAGTTGGTTGGTTCTTCAACTGATAACCACCATCATTAAGTTGCAACTGCAATTGGTGGTACATCATAGATGGTCGGAAAAAACACCAATATTCGCTGCAAGTTGCTAGAGCTTTAAGGTTCTAGTCGGTGTTCCCATATCTTTTTGCAGTTTACGTATATCAACTGCTACTTTCTTAATAAACAGACTAACTTCGAAAACCTTACAGAGTAAATCTCCATATAAATTCTTATTCAACAAATCTCTCGATTATTCCTTATTTAAGTCCTTTGGATATTTATGGAATGGTATGCATCCACTTTAACTGCACATCGACACAAATTTGATTCATGAGCAGCATAAATGTCATTCCGGGTTATCCTAGAGACACCAAAGGCTACATTGTCATAGATATGCTTACTCAGAAAGTGTTCATTTCTAGAAATATTGTATTTCATGAACACATCTTTTCATACAAAAATATGACATAACATCTCTGAAACTTATAACACAACACCTCAGATTGTCGTGTGTAATAGCCCTTTTATTTTAGTCAATAGTTTTGTTCCACAAACTTAACTTCCTCCGCATGATGATTATCCTGCACTCTAAAATCAGTCTTTTGACACTGACTAGGCATATCATCTTCCTCAACCCTATGAGATGGAGAGCATGGATAATTCTTCCTTATAGGGCGACAACACACAACGTCCTAAATTAGTGCAACAATCAATCGCACCTATCACTGATCCCTTGGTTGGCAACACTTTACTTACTCACATCCTAGAAAAAAAATTGCAAGGACCGCTACACCTCATGCATATCTTCAACTCTATCGTTACTCTTAACACAAAATCCCTACATAAAGCTAACTTCATCACTGTTAATTCTGATATGCATCAAACAAACTATCCTACTGCTTCTCATTGATGCACCAATGCTTGGTTCTTAGCACAAAGCTTATATTGCATCCATTTCTAGTGACATTGAACCAATAATTATACTTAAGCTAAGAAATCTAAGTAGCGGCAAGAGGCTTAGCACAAAGGTTCATTCAATGGGGAGGGTTTTTTCTATCGTAGCCAAGGCGCCCGTGCTAGGAGAGCAAGATCGTGCTCCAAACGTTAGGCATGGTATTCATGTTTTTAAATTCGTAAGTGGTTAAAATAACTTTTCTTGTTCTATAGATTTTATGTAATGATTGTCATCGTAACGAGTTAGATTGGAATATATGGAGTTTGCCAAGTTCTTGACCACGAGCATGATGACGGTCAACAAAGCCAACGGTCAATAAAGCCAAAGTGGATAAGGACGTAGTGATAGCTCAAATGGAGGCTGACATCGAGAACATGGGTGATTCTAACCCGATGGTTGTCGAGAATATCGTTGCCAAAAAGGATGAGGTTGTGTGTTGATGGCGTGTTGCCAGGGAAGAGTACAACTCTTGTTGTGTTGAAAATGAGAGGCTTTCGAACAAGCTCCTTAGCTTGAAAGAGCATGCTTCCATGGATCAGAATGAGAAGGAACGCTACAAATCGGGAGCTTAAGAAAATGAAGCTGGAAAAATGAGCGTCTGCGGGCAGATCTTGCAAAGGCTCAGCGTGACTTGGAGGTCGCGGTAAGCGTTTTTCCCTTATGCTACGCCATTGTGTTCTTTCGTAATATAATCTTATGTTTATTTGTGTAAAATTAGGCCACTATCCCAACCTTATGGTGCGAGTGGCCGATAAATTGCTCTCGAGCAATACTTATAAGGATATCACTGCAAAGCGTGCCTTTCTTGAGAGGGAAGATACCAAAAATGCCATCCTTGGGCAATTTTCCATGAAGCACGGGTTCAAAGATGGGTTTGACACCTAACAGCTAGATTCTATGTGTGGCCCGGATGGCAAGCCCCTTGAGGACTCTGATCCGTCAGACGAGAATAAGGGAAAACCAGACGCGTTCGCAGAGCTTAAGAAGAAGAAAAGTCTTGTCTGACTGGCCTGAAGGGCCCTCGTTTACCTGAACTAGCGTTGGCGTTGCATCGCCATTTTATTGAATTGTGTAATAATCATTGGATAATTTTATGTGTCGAATTTTTCGTACTCAAGGGCCATTATTATTTGAACTTTTTGTGGCTTATGTTGCCATAAGTTGCTGTGTTTTCGCATGTGTTTAGCATTTCTTACAATTCATGTGGTTCATGTTGCTTGTGGGATGAAGCCATTGTTTCCATCGTTTCCCATTTGTATACATGTTGCACTAGGAAATGGCGTTATGTGGTCAGAGGTGATGCCACTTTTGAATGCATTGTCAGTATCCCGAAGGATAGTAGATGTTCGGCCTTTTCAGGTACTCTCCTCTGTATCTTGTAGGATCGCGGGGTCAGTATCCCGTAGGATAGTAGATATTCGACATTTTCAAGTACTCTCCTCCGTATCTGGTAGGATCAGGGAGTCGGTATCCCGTAGGATAGTAGATATTCTCATTTTTCAGGTACTCTACTCCGTATCTTGTAGGATCGGGGAGTCAATATCTCGTAGAATAGTAGATGTTTTTGTTTCCTTTTCTTGGTCTCCTACTTATCTCGTGGATAGGGAATCTTTTTCTTTTCTTTGTCCTCTTTATCTCGTAGATAGGGGATCTTTTTATTTTATTTTGTCCTCCTTATCTCATGGATAGGGGATCTTTTTCTTTTCTTTTGTCCTCCTTATCTCGTAGATAATGGATCTTTTTCCTTTCTTTGTCTTTCTTATCTCGTAGATAAGGGATCGTTTTCTTTTCTTTTGTCTTTCTTATCTCGTGGATAGGGGATCTTTTTCTTTACTTTTGTCCTCATTATCTCGTGGATATGGGGTCTTTTTCTTTACTTTTGTACTCCTTATCTCGTGGATATGGGATTCTTTTCTTTTGTCCTCCTTATCTCGTGGTTAGGGGAACTTTTTCTTTTCTTTTGTCCTCCTTATCTCGTGGATAGTGGATCTTTTCCTCCTTGTCTTATTGATGGAGGATGTCTGCGTTCCTGTCATTTAAACAGATAACAATATATGCAAGAATATATTGATATAAAACCTTAAGATAGATGACAGCCAAGAATCGGACATCATCCAATTTGCCTACCCTTTAGGCGAGATACTTTTATCCCTTTAAGGTAAATTTCTGTCTTATCCCGTATGATACGTTCGTTCCTGCAATCATTTTATCAATGTGAAAGAGAGAGAGATATAACATTCTCAAGATAAATATTAATAACGGATAACGGTCGAGAACTAGGTAAATCCCAGTTCTCCTAGCTATCCCGTGATAAGGGAATCAGATCGACGTAGTTCCCCCTATTTTAGTTACAAGACAGCCCACAAGGGGTAATTTAGGTAAATAAACATTGTTCCAACATAATTAAAAGCGAAAATTAAATCAATAAGCCCAAATGACTCTTGGGAAATCACTCCATATCCGACAGGTATTCAGTTGCGGTTGTCTATGTCACTCGTCCCTCCTTAATACTAGTGAGTTTGAGTGACACAATGTAGCAAAGCCAACCCTCCTTATGATCACCTATGATCTAGCCTATCCCGCCCTGAGTGGGAAACTTTATTTTCTGGTGGTAGGTTGATACCACTACTCGGATTGCATTGAGGGCGGGACGGCCGATGATGACATTGTAGGAGAATGGGAGGTTGACTACTGTATACTTGACCTTGATAGTCCTTCTGTAGGGATCCTCGCCAAATGAGCTCGGCAATGTGACTTGTTCTAGAGGAATCGCCTCTTCGCCTCCAAAACTTGTTAGTAGGGTGGAGATTCCTTCAACTATATCTCGGCTCACATCCATTTTTTCAAAGGCTCACATATCACATTTGATGAACTACCATTGTCGATAAGAACCTTCCATACTCCAACGTTGGCTATATCAAGTCTAACAACAAGAGGGCAATCGAATTTACCTACCAAAAGGGCTTGGGGTGTGAGTTGCATTAGGTCTTTTTTTTTAAGGAGATCTCCGCATCCAGGAATTCTTCCTCGTCTGCGAGGGTTGTGAAACCCACATACCTACCATCCTACACTTTTTGAGTAATCTGCTTGTCCCTTTGTGGAGTGTGCACCTGACAGACCTCTGTTGATCATATTAATCATTCCCCTTGAAGAGGCATTGACAATAGCCCTCTCGCGTTCGCTAGGAGCCTCAATGGCTATGTGCTTATCCCTCCTATGTGAGAGGGATTGATCCTTTCGAAGCGAGCGGGACCTATCATGTATGTCTCCCATTTCCCTCGAGCTCCGTAACTCAACCAACTTACCCTCACAGATGAGCTTTTCAATCTCATCCTTGAGGTCTATACAATCTTCATTAGTGTACCCACTTTTGTCTCCTACGCGGTTGTTCTTGTCTCTATTCTATCATTTTTTTCCTTTCGGTCGATTATGTGCCTAATACGGCGCCTGCTTAGTAGCCATCATGTTGTCTTGATAAATCATCTCATATGCCAATGCATTAATCTGGTCAATGGTAGGGGTTCCATCTTGAGCAGCTACAAACCCTCTATGGAAAGTCGTGTTGAAGAGGATGAGAGCCACTTGCTTGCCATTCGACTCATCCACTTTGAGCAACTCCTCATTGAATCTCCTCACGAAATCCTCGAGGTTATCTTTTTCCTTATGTGTCATCGAGTTCAGGTGGTTCATGCTTGTGTGCATCCTCTTCTGGTTGGAGAACTGACTTTCAAATTTCTGCCCCAACTACCCGTAGGTGGCAACAGAATCGACCGTTATCCTTGTGAACCAATCGAGTGCGGCTCCAGTCAAGGTTGTGGAAATATATTCGCTTGCCCATTATTGGTAAAATGGTGCAAGTTCAGGATACCATCCACGTCGTATAGAAGTTCGTGAGGGTCGCTCTTTTTGATGTATGTCTTGAGAGGTGGAATCTTATCCTCTCTCCAACACCTCGGCCTCGATTTCTTCAATGAAAAGGGTTAACCTTCTCTGCCCATTCACCAGTGTCAATCTGCGGTTGACCTCTTGCTTCTCCTTATTCAGCTTGTTCCATTCTTCTTCCTATGTCCCTCATTTCAGCCCTGGGGTTAGGAGGTCCTCCACCGTGAGCTCTAGATATCGGGGCATTCCCTCAATGACGTTGCCATCTCATCACGCTTTCGAGCCCTGGTTCTTCCTCGAGACCTCTAGTTCTGGATTCTTGAGGTTTAGGAGGTGGGTTGTCGGTACCCTGGTTGACTAGGCGGGGCAGCAGTGTTGCCAATGCGGCATTCAGAGTAGTCTGGATTGTGGCGTTGATTTGAGCCATAATCACTGGCAAGAGGATAGTGGGGTTCATGGGCACAAGCCGAGGGGCCGTTGCTTGAGGAGGAAGTGGATCGCGTTGTTGTTCGATACTGCGCTCAAGCAATGGAACCTGCAGTGGGGCATTTTCTGCCATCGAATTATCAATGGTAGGTCTTGCAGATCGTGATCGGGTCACCATGCGCTGCATCTTAGCGTCTTCGTCTTGGAATGTGGTGTTCCCACAAACAACGCCACTAATTTGACAATAGATCGTGTATTAGTGACGAAGTCCAAGATTGCAACAGTATATGGATCAATCTATTACAAATTATGTCACCTATTACTAATGCTAGTTTTAGGTAGACCTTAGTCTGAAGCACCTCAGAGTAGCACTAGGATGCTTTGCAGGATGTTGAGGATCTTCTATGTCGGGGATGTGGTTGATATCAAGAGTGTGTCCATATCGGGTAGGTATATCGGGTAGTAGGCATATATCAGGTGGTATATATCGAGGGGTATGTCGGATGTGTATGTCGAGTATGGATATCGAATATGTATATCGGGTAAGTGCTCGATATTGAATATATGTATTCGATATGCGGATGAACAGTGTAGAGTAATTAATGAAGCTTACCTTGATTAGCGAACTCATGATACATATAGGCTTCAGGATGCGGAGACCATACCCGTAATTCTCGCGTACGTTGTACCATATTGAATGTGGACATTTGATATCAGGATGTATATTGGGTTCCATCACCGATATACCAGTGTTGGGTCGGCTTCGGCTCGGCCCATATAATTGGATGGGTTGGCTCGATACAGAAATTACATGTATCACTAAGTTTGGTAAGACCGTCCTTACGAGGCTAGACTCTCTTGTGCTGAAAGTTTAATATTTAGTGTTTCGATAGCCATGGTTTGAGAGGGTATTTGTGAATGAAATTACCTCATATATGTCTAGTCAGGGGCGGGCCCAAGCCCAAGGCTAACCTGGGCTTGAGCCCGGGGTCAGCTTGGGCTAACAACCTCTTATATATACATATATCTATAGTTATTTAAAAAATATATATAAGCCCAATCAAATTTAAAAAAAAATAGTTGGCATTTGTGTTTGGGCCAACTATAAGTTTGGCCCAATTCCTACCATTTCTTTCAAATTTTAGCTCACTACTCTCACACGTTAATAACAATTAAAATATAAAAAAAAACATCTCATTTTCTTTCTAAACCTACTGGACGGCCATAGTTCATAAAACATATTTGTTTCTTTTTCCCTTTTGGTTTATCAGGTGAAGGATAGCGTTACATTAATTGTTATCGTCTATTTCGTATCTATCAATTGCTCGTCATTCACTTTCGTTTTCCGTCTTTGTTGCTTTATTTATTTGTTAATTTATAATTTTCTGATTAAATGTTTTCCATATCTTTCTTTTCTCTAGCAGGTGGATATTGGAGGAGGACATAAACATTTCTCCAACACCCAAGTGGCACAGGTATATGCAATTGCAAAATTTTTTCTACAAGTAAATTTTGCTTTTAAATATTTTCTTCATTTTTTATCAAGGAAAAAAAAACGTTTCTCCATCCTTTTGTGTTTCAAGGAAAACCATGACTATGAGAATTGAGAAACCATTTTTTTCTTGTGAAAAATATACTTCTGTAGTTCTGTTTGATTTGTTTCAGTTGATCTTTTGTTTTCTTTTTTGTATTAAGGTGTTGAGATCAAAGTAGCGTAAAGTGTAAACCACTGAAAGTGTATTAAGATCTTTTGAATTATATGTCGTATTTATGTATAATGTCGCACTTTTAATTGTAGTTTGAACAGAAACTTATACTATAATGGAACCCAAGGAAGTCAAGAAAGGAAAAACTATATTTTCCTTCTATAAGCGAAAAGAACCGGAGGCAACAACTTCACATCATTCTCCATTTAATATCGACCAAGGTTCTTCTAAACTTCCAAGGGTAGAAGTTGAAGTTCCAAGGGTGGGAATAGAAGTTCCTAGGGTGGAAGTTGAAGTTCCAAGGGTGGAAATTGAAGTTCCAAGGGTGAAAGTTGAAGTTCTAATGGTGGAAGTTGAATCCGACGTTGATGATATTTCTCTTCCAAGAGACCCGGCTGAGCGTATTCCTATATCACAATATCCCAATAACCAACGAGATGAAATTAGACGTTCTTACATTAAATTGAGGCCTTTTCAACCACCTTTGTCAGCGTATAAAGCAACATGGGACGGAACTCAGAATCGCTCTTTTCAAAGTCGTTGGTTTGATCAATTTTCTTGGATAGAGTACTCACAGATAAAAGATGCAGTGTTTTGCTTTCCATGTTTTCTTTTTGAAAACAAAAATGCTCGTTTTGCGGCATTTACCATCGATGGATTTAGAAGCTGGAAGCGAGTTTGTGACGGAAGTAGAGGAGCATTTTTGCAGAACGCAGGGGGAACTAATTCACCACATAATAATTCTGTGAAGTCCATGAGTGATTTAATGAATGTAACTCGCCACATTGATAAGGTGATTGATGTACACAGTTTAGAAAAAATTGAGAAGAACAGGTTGCGGCTTAAGGTAACAATTGAATGCGTACGTTGGCTTACTTTCCAAGGATGTGCATTTCGAGGTCATGATGAATCAACCTCTTCGATTAATAAAGGTAATTTTATGGAGATGGTTGATTTATTGGGAAGAATTGATTTTGACATAGGTTTGGTGATAAAGAAGGCACCTAAAAATGCAAAGTATACTTCACCCAAGATTCAAAAGGAAGTTTTGCATATTCTTGCTGAGAAAGTAAGAAGAAAAATCCGCGAGGAAGTTGGGAATGCTAAATATTGTATTTTAGTTAATGAGGCTAAGGACATATCAAGTAAAGAGCAAATGGCTATTGTGTTGAGATTTGTTGATGCTAAAGGCGTCATACGAGAGCGGTTTTTTGATATTGTGCACGTCACTGACACCACTACTACAACGGTTAAGAAAGAGATTACTCAAGTCCTTGATAAATATGATCGACATATCTGCAACATGCGTGGTCAAGGCTATGATGGCGCAAGTAATATGCGCGGTGCTTGGAATGGGTTACAAGCTCTTTTCCTAAGAGATTGTCCATATGCATATTACATGCATTGCTTTGCTCATCGATTACAATTGGCATTGGTAGGGGCTGCTGAAAAAGAGGTATTTGTTTGCTTATTTTTTTCTAGATTGAACTCCATTGTTAATTTGTTTAGTCCATCTTCTAAACGCCAAGCTGAATTGCATTCTACTCAAGTTGTTGAGATTGAGGATATGCTAGCTAGCGGAAAACGTGAAAGTGGTAGACGTTCAAATCAAATTGGTACATTACAAATGGCTGGAAAGACTCGTTGGAGTTCCCATTTTAACTCAATTTGTAGTGTAGTAGAGATGTATGGTCCTGTAATGACGGTTCTTGAGAACATAGTGTATGGAGAGTCTTCTTTAGTAAAGGGTGACGTAAATGTGAACGCCGCCAACATTTTGATAGCAATGAGAACCTTTGATTTTATATTCATCTTGTGCTTAATGCAGAAAATCATGGCGATTACTAATTTGCTTTGTGAGGCCTTACAGAAAAAGTCTCTAGATATTTTAAATGCGATGGATTCAGTCTCGTCGACTAAGGCATTACTTCATATGTTGCGAGAAGATGGTTTTGATTGTCTTTATGATGAAGTTGTGTTAGTTTGTTCTGAGTATGAGATTGTGGTACCTAATAAGGATTCTTGTTAGAAGTCTCCCATAGGACGTTCTCGTCGGCAAAAGGGTTCTGTTACAGTTGACCACCACTATCGTTTTGATATATTTAATGCTATTATAGATATTCAAGTGGAGGAGATAAATAGCAGATTTAAAGATGAGACTGTGGAACTTCTGAAACTAAGTATTGCTTTGGATCCTCGATATGATTTCAAATTGTTCAATATTGATCAGATTTTTGCTTTTGCTGAGAAATTCTATCTTGATGATTTTGTTGATCTCGAAAAGCATTCGTTGAGAAGTCAATTGTTGCATTACAGTGTTGATGTTATTCCTCACCAGGACTTTCAGAATATCGCAACAATCTCTGAGTTATGTCAAAGATTGATTGACACAAATAAGTCACAACTTTATTATTTAGTTGATAGGTTGATTCGGCTTATTTTGACTCTTCCGGTTTCTACAGCAACAACAGAACGAGCATTTTCAGCGATGAAGATTGTGAAAACAGTGTTGCGCAACAAAATGGAGGAAGAGTTTCTGGCAGGTAGTATGGTTGTCTACATTGAAAGGGAGTTATCAGAATGTATTGATGTTGATTCAATAATTGATGAATTTAATGTATGGAATGACCGAAAGGTCCCACTCCAATATATTGTTGCTCGTTTTTCTTAACGATATGTAGCTTTTATCATTTAGTATCGAATAATGGATATTTTCTCATTCTACGGCATATATTTGCATTTAAATTTTCGCATATGTTTTTTTTTTACGCTTACTTCAACTTTTAGCAGCCTGGGGTAACAAAAAATCATGAGTCCGCCCCTGTGTCTAGTATGAAATTGTATTGTTTATATACTATTAATATAGATATAAATATAATTTACATATTTTAAATCTTAAAAACGTCTATTCTGAAGAAGAATCAATCTTAATATGATTTGCATAAGCATTAATTTGACCTATAAACCTAGTAAAAAATTCTTGAGCCATCTTCAAAAACTAATGCAAATTGGTCAACAAAAATTATTTCGTCAATCTTTGACTTCTAATCTATTCCAACAAATTGTACGCGCTACCATTTGGATTACAAAGTTATCAATCAAGCAAGCTACATATAATTTCTTTTTGAGACTATATATAAGAAAAGATTATTAATTACTACGGGATAAAAATCGTAAGGCTCCCAATCGTGCTTCCTTGCCGTGGAGTCAAAGGCGGTGAATTCAAATTTAAAATGTTTTAAAAAAGTATCACACCACAACAAAAAGACATTCTTCTCCCTCAAAAAATCTACGACACAAAATTTATTAAATACAAAATACTAATAATTTAGTACACCTTAGCCACTTTCGTGTCCCCTTAGACAAAAAAAAAAATCCTCGTATTAAAACCAAAATCCCAACCCCCTTCTTTCATTAATCCAAACAAACCACGATCATAATGGATCTGACTGAACCCGAAGTGAACGCGGCATTGCAGCTGATCCAACTCAGCGGCGACACGGGGGAGACCGGCGGAGGCGGAGGCGTGTCGAAGACTGTGGAGCAGCTGAGTTTCGCCGACTCCAACGAGATTTCCTCCGCCGTGAATTTGACGGAGTTTGAATCGATACCGCGACGACGGAGAAAAAAGTACCGATCGATCGATGATCTGTACAGTGTGACGAGGCCTGTTGTATTTAAGAAATGGAAAAAGAAATAGAAAAAAGGTATGCAATGAAAGTTATTAGGAAGTGATGGAGGTTGCGTGTTTTTTTGTCGTATTTTGTCGTAACTCGTAACTGTAATCTATAGATACACGATATGTATATGTGTGTGTGTGTGTGTGTAAATAGGAAGGACTTCTTGTTTTAATTTGAATGCTAATGTACTGTTTCTTTTTGAATTTTATTATCTAATGTGATCTTAATATGTACTTAGTTAGTGCTAATAATATGTGCTTATTTCTAATTTAGCATTGTCCTTATTTGTTTTATTATGTTTGTTGAATTTATATGTTGCTTGTGAAAATAAAACACACGAAGCAAACAATGTGTTGTGGCCTTGTTATATGAATGAGCGATTGAGTGTTGGTATTTTTGAAGCATGCATGGAAGAAGGATTTGTGTGCACGGCTGATATATTCGGAAGTATATGTTTTGAATTTGTATGTGTCCTTTCTGCTTTATTTAATCAGTCACATTCGTGATTTAGTATTTAGTCTTAAAATGATTTATACATTTCACAAATCTAAAAGTGGTATAAAAACGACAAATGAAACTGTAAAAACGGAATTACTTTGAAGTTGCCATTTTTAGTGCTTATCTATAGTATTGTTTATAGTAGCGGGTAGTAAGTAAAACACTTTCTTGGACCTAGGAAGGATTGGAAAATTTTTACCAGAATATGTTTGTCATTTTGTGGTTGCAATTGATTTATGTTTTCAATTGCAAAGCTCCAATTATTCATGGATTTAATATTACACTTTATTTTAACCCAACAACTATTACGAGTGCATGATCCACAAATTAAGTCCATTGTAATAAGTATATTTCCATGTTTTCCGACGAGTCTATAGTGTAGTAAGATCGGTTCTTTCTCTCTTTGGAATTGCCAACGTCAAGGTAACTTCGTTTAATTCATTTATCCAATCTGAAATAATATAAAAAACTATTACATCATGCAGTCTTTTATCATTTTCTGCAGTGTATAAACGTGTATAAACATTGTGGATGATAGCAGGAAAACGGCATGCGACATTATGTGTGCGTGACATTTTATTTTAAAATTCCACGTGTGCAATTTCTTCTTGTTTGGTTGTACTACGCGAACAAGGGTCCTACTGGCTAATAACCGAATCATTCATCACAATTTTCTGTTGTTTAGAACTTCGAAGAAACACGTTTAAAATATGGTTGTCTCCCTAACTACTATATTTTTTCATTGGTAAGTAACACGTTTTATTAAATTTCAGTCTGAACCTTCATGTGGGTTTAGATCTGTCATCTCGATAAAATGATAAGGCACACAGTGCACCTTTTAGTATATTAAACAGTGTGGTTCACGTAGACAACAGCGGGAATCTGGTAAATCATATCAAGGATAATGCTTAGTAATCCATTGGATGTGAGGTATAGCCTTCAAATTACATTATATACAGCCAAGATTCGTCGCCACATTTCACGTTTGTGTACACAGCCAAGGTCCCTCAGCACATATCACATTGCATACAGCCGACAGACATACACAGCCAAGAATCTTCATCAATTTTCACGTCTTTGTATGCGTATAGCCAATATTGCTCGAAATATTAGGTGCACCGTGTCAACAAGGGGGTGAATGTTGCAGGAAACACATGTTGAAAAAAAATCTACTAGGCAGCTGATCAAAATTTCCGCAAAGCAGTCTCAGATGATTGGTTTCATACAGTCACAATAATGTCATAGGCAATGATAATACGAATTCTTCCCTGCACTGGCATTTGTACGGCTTTAATGTCATATGGGATTAAAGACAATGTTGAAAGTAGACAAACTCGTACAATTATATAAAAACAAACTCGATGTAGTCTTAACAGCTTGGGTGTATTTGCTCTAGTTACAGCACAATTAAAAACCTTTAGAGGGCTGATTTAGTTCAACTATGGATCTGACTATTAAGGATTAGTGCTCAAGGTGAAACACATATTCAGTCAAACGCTGTAATTTGCCGGGATCCAACTTCTGCTCAGTTGCAACTGCCTGCTTTGTGACAGTGAGCATTCGAGATGCAGGATCCACAATCCAACCTCGTTGCAGTGTATCTGCAAACAAAACAACTTTCCCCAGTCACTAAGATTCACCACCAGAAAGATACTTCTCAATATTTCTGACCCAAAAAAAGGCTCCTTATTATTGATCCTTTGCTTTTCAACTAATAATCGTAATTGATGTGATGATAAATATTTGGAAGCTAATGGAAGATTGGCTTAAGCAAAAAATGTGCTGATTTACACGCAACATAAAGAAATTAATCATCAATATCGACCTGACAGACTTTCATATCATGATTTTCAAGAAATAAAATAGAGACGAGATATAGAGTAAAAGACCAACTCTTCAACCAGCAGATCAACAAAATATAGTTGAAATTCAGGAAATGCGAAGAAATCTGGAGCATGAAATCGAATTCACTTGCTCGATTTGGACATATAGTCAACTTAAGTTCATCAGAATTAAAGTTTTGTTGCTATGTAGACTTAAATTGTGAAATGTCATCATGGTCAGATTAGTGAAACAACATGGATTGTCAGCGGAATGGGATATATCATGCTTTGATAGGCAATTAACATCTTTACTAGAAAAAATATGTAACTATATAGAGACAGGTATTAGTTTTTCCCAACAATTAATGACATAAGCCTCAGACACTCAAAAAAACCGAAGGGATATCACAGTTAACAGTAATAAGGTCGGCTGAGTAATAAAGATACAAAACTGTATAAGAACGGTTGCAACTTACAGTTTGTGGCATCATCTTCGCTCATTCCGAGGAAAAGTGCCGTATCTTGTATGCTGATTGTCGAATAGGCAGAAACCAGCAAATCAAACATTCTTTTAGTGTAAAGTTCTGCAGTAAGCCAAACTAAATGGTCAATGATGAATACTGATGTCTGGCACTGCAGTTAACATAGAAGCAAGCTAATCAAAGGAAGAAAACTTGATAAGATTATGTTATCTCGATGGGGCGAATACAAAGAATCATATTAGTGTAAAAGCCAAGGTTATAAAGCCTGAAATGAGAAATTGGTTCTTGATTTCGGGTAAACCCTACTAACAGGAATGCCAAGTAAGAACTTGAGAAAAAGGGGGTGACAAGATTAACCAGCAAGCAGATCATTTCTCATAATTACATTCAAATCCACGAGATTGGTCTAACTACAAAACCTCGGATCTGTTTGAATAATCTCAAAATAAAAACCTAAAAATTAAAGAAATCATGACAAGAAGAAACTTATGAGATTCAAATTATTACAGGCCAATTCTTGAAGTGCGAAAAATATCAACGATAGACCTCCTTTTGTTCCGATTCTTGCCGCTTAAAGGGATACCTCTATAATCATCTGAAGACTAGGGAAGATTTCTGTATTAATACCACATCTCAAGGGGTGTAAATATTATACTTCGTTTCTGCTTAAGCACTTGCAATCACACCCCTAGCTATGCAATTCTCATCTCAACCTAGCAAGATAACTCAAAGCCCTCAAAAAATCAATAACTAGGATAAATGAATTATTTAGTTATAGTTCATCGATGTCAGAAGAAGTTACAGGACACTGATTTGAACAAAATAGGGTATAACGTACCATACGAAAGTGGTGGGGAAGACCAATATAGGCCTCGATCTCTTGTCTGTTTCATACAGGCAAGTAAAGATAGATACAAACACATGCATGCATAACTAGGAGCATAAGTTGCATTCATTAATGTCTAAGGCCATGAATACAAGAACTATACTTTGATATATAGTATTTCGAAGCAGCAGTAACAAACCATGAAAGTATTGCGAACAAATATGAAAACATAAAAGAAATTGATAGCGTACTTTCCTGTTACTCCAATCCAAAACCTCCGGCTTACCTACTATACTAAAACACCAATAAGTACAAATTCAAGCTCCACGCATTCTTAACGTCGAATGTCATCAGAATAAGCAGTTGTAAAAGCTCATCTCACGCACCACTAGACAAAACATCAGACAGCCTATCTACTCAATGTGCTTTAGACCTAAATTAGTTTACATACCAATACAAAATCGTAAAATCAAGTCATAAAAACGACCTGAAAAGGCAGCGACAATCGCCTGAGACTCCGGATTCCCGCTAAACTCACGTATAGCTACATGAACGCCGGCGTGATCCTTAGTCCACAGCCTCTGCACAATCTTCCACACTGCCGAAACCTCCGGTTGGCTCTCTTTCACCGCCAACGGTATCTTCTTCCACAGAAACCTCGCACTGTTACTGTAAACCAAACACACAGCACACAATCACCAAACACCTAATCCACACTGAAGCTCAAAATACAGGAAAAAATAAAAATTACATGTCATTGACGTAAATGTATCCTAATAGGTGAATCGCGTAGGGCCACTCGTCACGGAATGCGACTCCATCAGATGCAAACTGAATGAGTGGGAAAAAAGCGGAAATAGACAGGGTTAGGGTTTGAAGGGGAATAATCGGGAAATAGGAGGGGCGTAAATGCAAAATTGCTTACCTGGAGCATGAGAGTGTCGCAAATATCGGCGATTTTGTCGTATGATTTGGAAGCTAAGGCGTCGGTTAGAGCAGAGAAATCCATTGTTGGTGATGGTTGAAGCTCTGTTCGTTCTTCTTCTCTGTGATTGTAAGAGTGAAAAAAAATATATATATTATTTTGTGAAGGAAAATAAGTTAATGGGCTTGGAGTCAATTTGCGGGCCGAGGTGCATTTTTTTTTTTTTTTGGATAAGTAAGAGGTGATTTATCTAATCTTATAATTTAAGGATGTGTTTAAAGTTTAAACTAAGTTCGAATCGATACAAATTGATATGAAATAATAATACAAAAAGATACAAAAGCACCTTCGAGCTGTGCTCGAACTCCTTAGAAAAATCAAAAATCCTTCCACTACAACAATAATGCATAAAAACTTCTGTCACCTAACTATGATGAATAATGTGAATGATGTATTATATAAGTATTACAAAGAGACTACAACAATAATATATAGTACGACAACTTGGAGTGGGAGAAAAATAAAAGTAAGGGAGGATTATAGTTACAAGAAAATATTCCAATAAATCAATACAATATCTTTTCTAATGATGAATATCCCGTAATACTCCCCATCAAGGTGGAGTGTGAAGATTACGAACACCCAACTTACTTCGAAGAAATTGGAAGGAATAAGTGCAAAGGGTCTTGGTGAAAATATCTGCAATTTGATGAGAAGTAGGACTAGATCAGGGTTCAATGTCCTCACGAGTCGCGCGTTCACGGGCAAAGTAACAATCCATTTTAACATACTTTGTAAAATCATGAAAAATCGGGTTAACAACGATATGATCGGCAACCTGATTGTCACGGAACACGGGTGTCGGTTTAGAAGAGCAAACTTCAAAATCACATAATAACCAATGTAACTATATTAACTGAAGAGAACTATGTCTGAATGAGTGACTGTTAAGTACGAGAGACGCCTAATGGGCCGATGGTAAGAGCTAGTATCAATGGCGGGACTATCATCACCCGGTTATAGCTTCTACTTTGTTTCTGAGGAAATGAACTCGGACGACTCGCTAGCATTCCACTATCTTCTAAGACATCTAACATGTATTTACGTTGACTTAAAACAAATCCTTTAAGGGAGCAGGCTACCTCGATTCCTAAGAAGTACTTGAGGGTCCCGAGGTCTTTGAATCTAAACTTGGCATCCAAGTACTGCTTGACATCTGCAATATACGATGCGTCATTACCTGCTAATAGGACGTCGTCGACATAAATGAGGGCCGCAACGTAAGTGGTTCCTTTGCGAAAAATAAAAAGGAATGATATGCGCGAGACTGGTGAAAGCCAATGAGGGTGAGTGCATGAACGAACATGATACCAGTTGCGAGAAGCTTGTCGGAGGCCAAATAAGAATTTTTCCAACTTGAAAACGCATGTATCACCCTTCTTTGCGATGCCTTGTGGCACATCCTCATGAGGATCGCTATGTAGGAACGCATTATTGATGTCCAACTAGTGTACTTCCCAATTACATGTAGCGACAATAACAAGCATGCATTGAACGATATGAGCTTGGCCACCTGAGCAAAGATTTCGTGGAAGTCAACACCTTCAATTTGTGTGAAACCCTTTACGATGTTACATCACGAGAGCTATAAATTTTCCGGCTTTGCAAATCAAAGACTCGATATGCCTTTTGACCACCTAGATAACTAACAAAAACGCCAAGGCTCCCCCTCTCGCTAAACTTGTCTTTTTGTTTATTATTGTGGGAATCAATTGAGCAGTTAAGCGCACGTAAATGAGTGTAATTAGGCAACCTACCAAACAACATCTCGTATGGACTTTTATTCGAAATAATAGGGACATGCAAATGATTAATAATGTAAACAACGGCTAGAATACACTCTCCCAAAATTCAATTGGCAAATACGATTCAAAACAAAGGCCTCTAGCCACTTCAAGAATGTGCCTATGTTTACACTCCACCACGCCATTTTGGTGTGGTGTATCCATACATGATGTTTCTAAAATAATTCGATTAATAACATGATAATCAAGTAAAACGTGCATTTGAAATTCCACGCCATCTTCTGCACGTATGCGTTTAACTTGATAGACAAAAATTGGATCAAAACATGAGCAACTTCAGATTTATTTTGCATAAGATAAACCCAAACCCCTTTAGTAAAATCATCAAAAATTGAAAGAAAATAGTGTGCCTCAGTAAAAGGATCACATTTATAACCTTCCCAAATATCAAAATGAATCAACTTAAAACAATGAAGTGTTTTAATAGTACTAGTTAGAAAAGGCAAATGAGTTTGCTTAGCTCGTATGCAAGAATCACAAAAAGTGTTCTATCGCTTGTAACCCTCAAGACTAGGAATTTGATTGATAATGATCAAGAATAATATATTAATGATATCTCATATTAGGAGTATTTCCATATTAATTAGGATTCTAGTAGTATTATTAAATTAGGTCTCTTTATATTGAGTAATTATGATTTTATTATGTTGGTAAGTTGTTTTTATTAAGAGTTTTAGTTATGGTATGTTTTGATTATAAAGCCTATAAATATAGGCTCAGACTTTGTCTTGAGAGAGATTTTGATGATTATTGATATTGATATATTATTTAATTTTTAGTTTTCTCTAGTTTCTCTTTGCGTTCTTCGTTCATTCTTTCAATTGGTTGTCAATCTCTATCAAATTGGCACCAGAGCCATACAATTTTTCCTCGATTTTTGCTGCATTCATTGTCAAGTTTCAGAGTTGGGTCAATTTTCGTGTTCTTTTTTTTCGGTTCTTACTAGTTAGGGCGTGCGTTGCAATTTCCTAATTTCTAAAAAAAAAAGGTCAAAAAATAACACAGCAAAACCTTAGGCGCGGACCGCCGCTGGCGCTCACCGCGCCTCTGCCATCACCAACGTTCGCTGCCGCCACCCTCCATTTGTTCAACTCCACCGTTCTCCACCATCTTCAACAACATCGCTCGCTCGATCCTAAACAATCATCGACTGTCGTGGTTCTCGAGATCTGCTCCACCGTACGACTTCCGTCGTCGCCCAGCAGCTTTCGTCGTAGAGCACGTCGATCCAGGTCTTTTTTCCCAGATGCGCCGTCGCCTACACCCGCTGCTACGTCGATCGGAATCCACGGACTCGTCCAGTGGAGAAGGAGATGCAATATTAAGTTTCAGTCTTTTTGGTTATTTGCAATTTAATCCTCAACTTGCTGACTATATTGCTTTCTTGATTGCCAATGGTATTTTGGAGTACTGAAGCCCAAGATTGGAAACAAGTGGAACCACATTCACAATCAAAATTTGGTTGACTTGATTTTGCTTCGGTAACGTACTCCTATTATTGAATATTGGACTCAGGAATTTTAATTGGCAAGTTTAGTTTATTGCATAAAGAAAAAAAAACCAAAATTATTCTTTTCATGTCGGCAACATAATGCATTCTAGGATGTCATTGTATTTGTCTTCCACTCGGTCATTCAAAGGTCATGTCCATGTAGATGATAAGAGTTCTTGTATTGAGCATCATAGTTTTCGTGTCTACTACCATAATGGATTTAGAGAGCATGAACATTACGCCACTTGAGATAAGTCTCATCTAAATAGACATATGCATCACGTTCCAAGCCATTACTATGAATATCCTAAGTATTTGTATTTTGATGACATCTACGTGTTTGATGGAGAGAATAAGAGTATTCTAATTGATGATTGGTTATTTTACTTGGGAAACCACTTTGAATATTATGGTTTAACCGACATTGATAAAATTCGATTTACTCCATTGAAATTAGTTGGGCGTGCTAGGACATATTGGCAAGCAATACGAGAGGAGCGTGATTACTACCATGAACCACAAATAACTAGTTGGAAAGAAATGAAATACATTCTAAGAGAGAGATTTCGTAAGCCACAATTAATATTTAGGTGGTTCGAGTTGAGACAGTGGACATCAAGTGTGACAGAATATTTTACTACATTTAATGACTTGAAGAAAAGATTGCAGATTATAGAAGCAGAGTATATCACAATAGATAGATTCATTGAGGGGTTAAGGTATGAGCTTCAAAAGGAAGTCATTTTGTTGAATCCTAGAACTTTGTTTGATGCCTATCAAAGCGCCTTAAAGTCTGAGGAGTACCTTCAATCTTCTCATTTACGTAGTTCGGGTTTTCAAGTCGAGGAGTCTAGGCAAATTCAAAATATTTTTCAAGAGTCTTCTCCTCTACGTAGTTCTGCTTTTCAAGTCGAGGAGCCTACGCAAGTTGAGGCTACGATTCAAGATTTTGATACTTCATTCAAGTCATTTCAAGATAATAAGCCATTTAATCAAGAAAGTGAATCTAATTTATATAACTTCGTCACTCTGCCTAGTGTTAACATTAATTCGCCTTGTGATCCTGTTGTGTGTGCTTCATGTCAAGAGATTGACCATTTGCCCGCTAGTTTTCTGCATCTCGAGTCTAATGCGAATAATCAAGAACTTTCATCTCATGAAACGTCGAGTGTACAATTGCATGATGTTTCTGCATATCTTATTGGAAAGAAAGTTGAGTCTAGTGTGTCACGTTACATAGATCATGAGTTGCATGCCGATCATCAACCAATATTTGCACAATGTAATGAAGATTATAAATTGGTTATTGACATGCACGGTGACAACTTAGAGCTACATAAAAGGGATGATTTGATTATGCCAAATTGTCTTAATAATTCTGTTGCATATGGTTTTGAAAAGTGTTTCTCTAAAATTTCAGGACCTTTTTGTGGCTTAAAATATTTTGCCTCTAATGCATATTTGCGAGACTTGCCTCCTAATTTATCGATTAGTCCAATTTTCAATAGTAAGGACTTAACTCACTCTGGAGTCATTCTTGAGCCTAGTGCTACAAGTGGTTTCACGACTTATTCGATTTTGGTGCCTAAGCTACTTCTTATACTACTGTTGGTCATGAAGGAAGTATATGTGGTCAACAACACTAGAGATGGACACTTCTTGTATGTAGTTCGATGGAAAGTGAAGGAAGAATATATTGTCAACAACGTCGGAAATGGACATTTCTTGTATCTTGTTCGATGGAAATGTCGTCCTAATGGGGATGTCACATGTTTGGATCGAGATTCCGTGCTCATTTTCCCATTTTTGGAGCGTCACTTCAAGCAAACTCTCGGGACGCGAGTTTTTCAAGTCGAGGAGAATGATAGGGATCAAGAATAATATATTAAAGATATCTCATATTAGGAGTATTTACATATTAATTAGGATTCTAGTAGTATTATTAAATTAGGTTTCTTTATATTGAGTAATTAGGATTTTATTATGTTGGTAAGTTGCTTTTATTAAGAGTTTTAGTTATGGTATATTTTGATTATTTAGCCTATACATATAGGCTTAGACTTTGTTTTGAGAGAAATTTTGATGATTTATTGATATTGATATTGATATTGATATATTATTTAGTTTATAGTTTTCTCTAACCCATCGTGTTGATCATTATTTTTGTAGGTTGGGCCGCGCAGCTAGGCAGAGTATTACCGACCGCATTAGGAGATATACCTTTCTTGGCATTTGCTTCAGTTTGTTGCTTTAGCATAGCAATTTGAGCCATTTTGTCTCTAATGAGGTTGATGCAAAAGTTGATAAGATTGAGGGAGTTGAAAAGAAAAAAAAATGGTTTAGCATAGCGAGAGGGGAAAGCTAAGGAAAAGGGCAAGGAAGGAAAACCCGGTTTCTCTTTGCATTCTTCGTTCATTCTTCCAATTGGTTGTCAATCTCTATCATTGATGAATCTTTCTATCAGATGCATGACCCAACTGTTGATGCCACATATTAGAATATGAAGACACATTCATTGTCAGTCTCTCACTCGTTAAAGGCTCCAAGTAGTATAAACCATCAAAATTACTCACTCCAATTAACTTCCTCGAGTGTAAGTTTTGTAATACACATAAATCCAAAGAAAAAGTGAGTGAAGAGGTCATTAATAAGACGACTAACTGATAATAAGTTGTGAACTAAAACTTTGGAATATATATAAGACACATGTTAAGCGTAATTTGTTGGATAGGATGAGACTACCAACTGAATGAACAAGAACCACATCACCATTTGGAATTATAATATGAGGCTCAAAGAGATTAATCATGATGGTCGTTAATAAAGTGTCGTCACAAGTAATATGTTAGTTCCATGGCTGTTGAGTCAGTGATCCAAGGGTGCTTGTAAGGCAATTTACCTGCCATGTTAACTTGTGCCCCGAAAGAAGTTGTTGGAGTGGTAATTTTTGACTTCATGAACTGCGTTAGGCGCTGAAGTTGTTCACTAGAAAGCCCGATGAATGGATTTTGTTCAACTTCAACACGCGCAACCCAAGGATGCCATGGTTGTTTGTTTACTCCCTCACGCCCATTGGCTCGTCCATTATGAGCCTTACCATCCTTGTTCTTCACGTTCTAGTGAGTCGGGCATTGATAAGCTGAAAGCACAAATCAACGATATGGTTTTACTTACTACAATGAGTGCAAAATCTACCATCATTCACGTTTAGCTGTTGGCTGACATTATGATTGTGCTTGATTTGTGCTTGGAATGTAGTGGTCTCAGTTACAAGCCTACTTGAAGAAGCAATGGGCCAATGTTGTTCTCCATCAGAAAACAAGTGATACGTTGTTTTTAAACTGGGAAGGGGGGTCAAGTGGCCAAAATTTGGTTTTTGAGTTGTTCATAAGTATCATAAGACCCATTAAGAAATCATATAGACGACCGCAATCATGTAACTCATTGACTTGGTTTGTGATGTTGCAAGAGGACTTACCACAAGAGTAGGCCAAAGCTTGGGAGATGGATGCCATCTCATCCCAAACACGTTGTAGCCAACAAAAGTAAGCCAAAAGAGTTTGCTCATCTTATCGTATGGTAGTCAGATAACAACGTAATTCATAAGCATGAGAAGTACTCTCCTTCTAAACCTCGCTTAAAGATCGACCATATTTCGTTTGCATTTTTGAACTTGACACTTTGGTGCCATTCGATTTCCATGCTACTGTTGAGCCAAGCATTCACTACCAGTATGAGAGATAATGAGAATCTGATTTCGGCATCGAAATATCGTCGTTGACAAATCCAAATTTATTCTTCGCGTATAAGACATTGTTCATCTCATCGAGTAAAAGGGAGGTAACAAAAACATCTCCAGGTTTATCCCCATATTGGATAAATTAAGGTGACATGGAAACAACGATTACGACTACAACAGAAGGTGGAGCGGTCTAGTTGTTTTCCCATCGTTGCCAGCCATAGGCATGGATTATATGTAGAATTTTAGTATATGAGGTCTAACTTTCAAAATACAAAGTTTTTTACTCTAATGTCAAGATATATAATGTGAATGATGTATTGTATATGTGTTACAAAGAGACTACAACATCATATATAGTACATCAACTTGGAGAGGGAGAAAAAAAAAAGGACTCTAGTTTCAAGGAAATATTCCAATTAATCAATATAGTATCTTTCCTAATGATGATTATCATGTAATAAACTTTAAGCTACTTACACTCGCTAGAAACTGGAATTGCAGATAGTAAATGGAGAAGGATTGAATTGCAAGAAGTAAACTCTTTCATAAGTGCAAGAACTGATTGAAGAGATATAGCGATAAGACAACACTTCTTAAAAATAACTCTGAACAATCAAGTAAAACAACAAAGTGCTCATGTGCTGCATCGTGCTCAATATATGGATTGTAGTGAAGCTCTTTAAGGTAATGTATTGCATCAGCGTTGAACATGCTGATTTTTTTCATCACCAAAAATATGGATTACAAGCATCCCTTTTTTGGACACATAAACTGAAGACAACATTCCGGGTTTTACGTTTGCATCTTGGGCCTCGGTCAAAGCTCACTGAAAATGATGTATCAAACAACTCCCTATCAATCCCAAGACCCTTACAAAATTTGTCGTGAGGCTGCACCATAAAGCAAAATCTTGTTAGGATCAAAGTGCTTGCATATTAATCAAAAAGGCATGTAGCAAACCATTCGTATCCTCAATGTAACAACCGATTACAACAGGTTCCTCTTCGACGAAAGTCATTCAAGCAATTTGTTGCGCCTATCGTCCTATTGTGAGAAAAGTCGTGACCAAAAGCTCTAAGACATAGAAAATGTATAATGAAAGAAACTTGCAGCATAATAGAAGCGTATAATACAAAACTAAATGCAACAACATAAACCAAGATATGACGATAGAAACCAAATTTTATGGATGAACATCCTTGCTAACGCTCAGATCAAGCATGTGAATTATAGTAAATAATGAACAAGAATGCTTTCCTCATAAGTCATAAGTCATAACAGACACAACTTCCCTCGATACACTATCACAGGGCAATCCGTGGTAAAAAATCCTAGTACATGAATAACTTGTATGACGACAAAATGTTTTCGTTTAAAGTCTTATGTATTAATTGAAAGATAGTTAAAACAAATTTCCCCTAACCAACTAGGGCCCGCTAATATCTTCAGGCACTTGGAGTATGCAATTGTGTAGAGGGTTGTCTCGTCAGGCTCTTGGAGTATGTAATTGTGTAGAGGGTTGTTGTAGAGAACTCTAAATCTTTGGCTATCTAAAATTTAACATATTGTCCACATAATAGAAACAAGTGAACAAGTGACTACAAAAACAATCGAGATCCAAAAATAGGTGCTCATTTTTCTGTATGGAGTTATTGGGCTAGCAACACTCAGAAAAGCCGATGGAATTGCACTCGAAGAAAGAACAATGATAACTCGGATTTATAGCCCAAATAACAAGAATAGGATGATCATTTTGCATAATTTTCTTAACATACATAGGAGCATCCACCTACAAAGAAAAGGATGTCGTGAAATCTAGAAAGACTGTGAGAGCAATAGGAAAAACAGTCGGTAGCACATCCATGGCACGACGTGGCACTAATTTGTCCATTAATTTTGTGAATACTCGAATCCCACCCTTTGATGGCTGACACTTTAAGATTAGTGTAGGGAAACTCGTGTGATGGTGCATATGTACAACATCCTCTTGTGCAAAAATTCATGTGGTACTCCATACAAAACAACGCCGAAAGGGATACGGTTAGCATCAACTATGTCAACCATAAAAAAAGTATGTTGGCTATCGGAAAATTACATGCTTGCTTTAGTGTATTTAGTAAGCAACACAACGCTCTGGTGTTAGTAACTCCAAAGTTAAGCGAGTTCTTAAGGGTACTCTTGTTCACATAACTTTTATCAAATACTATTAGCTCACTGAGTGCATTTGCCTTCACATGCCTTGTATTATGCGCGCTCATGGCATATTTATTCAGTAACATACTATTTTCAACCTCTATGACCTGTAAATCCACTCGATCATCGATACCTTCACTTGACATGATTAGGAAATACAGACGAGCTTCACAGATAAAATAATTATGACAACACAAAAAGAAAACCTACACTCTAACAAAGACTGGTAAGTATCTTTCACGAGGAGAACTGTTGTTTCAACTATTCGTCTAATACATTGCAGGGGATGAACTACTATTACTTTAGTTTGTTTAGACTTAGAGTGTGCGGAAGGGAACTGAGTGCCGCGTCTGGTTGAGTGGATGTGAATCGAGTCGATACGCAGAGGTGGGAGCCTGGCGATCGACGATGCCCTGGGGCAATTGAGAAATGCAGAACGCCGTCATGGTCGTGTGTTTCTCGAGAAGGAAAACAAATTTCTGACCCATAGCTCGAAAACACGCAACAATTTCTTCATCCCTCATAGTGAAAAAGGGCGAATTCAAACCACCAATTGTTATGAATAAAATTTGAACTAATACGAATTGATGCAAAATAAAAAAAGATATAATATCAAATTTGAGACGTGCTTGATATCCCTCACTCAATGCATAAAAAACTTGAGCCGTCTAACTGCAAGCTAATTATACAAACTAGAAAGTGAAATTACATATAGTAAATGGGCAAGAATTGAATTATATAAATTAAATGTAAATAACATTGAGCTGCACTCTTTGGTCCTGTCAACAGTGTCAAGCATCCACGAAAAAGTCATCCCACATGACAGGTGATAAAGGTTTAGATGAGATTATTTACATTATAAAATTCATTAATTAGGCGTGACACTCATCGCAAGAAACCGTTTTATTGTTGTTTGATCAATTAAATGCAGAATCATAGATAAACCCATATGACCGAAAACTCCTCAACTTAGAACAAGCAAAAAATGAACTTTTTTTTTTGGGTGAAAAGGAAGGAACAACAAGATCCTTAGACCATATCAAAGTCTAGACTAGTTTTAATCTGAGAGGGAGGGAATTTCCAGAAACTATCTCTCTCTCTCCATCGTTTAAGTTGATCTTCGTTAGCCCGTCCACAACTCGATTAGCAGTTCGAGGAATCCACCGTAATGTAATCATCCACAGCAATCGAAGCTTTTCTTTGCAAGCATCCACAATGTCCTTAAGGTGTATTGGCGTATCCATTTCTCCTCTCAGCAATTTAATGACATTTTCCGAGTCCGTTTCCACCTCGATCTTATGCCTCCTTTGTTCCCATGCCAGCTCCAAGCCCCAATGAAGTGCCACGGTCTCTGTCTCATCAATCGTAGGTGCTGTCACATTCTTCTTGAATCCCCAAATCCAGTTTCCGGATGCGCCTCGTAGCACTCCCGCGGCTGATCCCCGATTTTTCTCCCTCAATAAGCTTCCATCAATATTTAATTTCACCCAATCAGCTCCAGGTTTACACCACTTTGCTGCGCGCACTTGGTTCTTGCCTTTTCTGCTCGCACTTTGAAGTTCCAATCTGAGTTGTTTGATCTGAAACTCACAACTTCTCAGGCTCTCTTTCTTCCCTCTGAAAACTTCAGCGTTTCGCGCCTTCCAAATTATCCATATCTCTGTTACAAAGGTCCAGCGCGGATATTTATATTTTTTTACCCCAAAAGTCTCTTTGATCTCTTCCGTAACTCTGATTTTGATGAAATTTTGAGGGACACATTCATTTTAGATAATAAAGAATCTGGTAAAAAATCATTGAAATTGGAGGAGTTTTGGAGGGGTTTTCAAACTCTTGGATATTTATATTTTATACCTGAATATTTTCTTTGATCTTTTCCGTAACTCCGATTTTGATGAAATTTTGAGGGACACATACATTTCACATAATATAGAATCTGTAAAAAAATAATTGAAATTGGAAATACGTGCAATAATAGGGTTGCTTTAGGTACAAGGTAATTATTCCATTGTTAAGGCCAATTTTACAAGTTCCGTATTTTTTTTAAAAAAAAAAAATTAAAGGCGAATTTTCGCCTCTAACCAACAAAACCAGAATCCTTGTGACAGATCCTAGGGCCAGATCCAACGGTGGAGATGCTTGATCCGCGTGATAGACAGAAGGCGATTTTTCGCCTCTAATCTCCCACAGATTTCTATATATACACACAATTTCCACAACAAATATTTATCTTCTTCCAAGTTCCTCCAATTTCTCCAAATTCGTCTTCATAAGATTTGCAAGTTTTGTTCTTTTTTGTGTTTTAAACTGCAAGTAATTAGTTTTTTAAGGATTTACTAGTTTTGATAGTAATGATATATCTTATTGATTAAGCAATAACGTAATTATTTTTTTCATTTATTTTATTGTCAAGGCATAATATTAAACAAATGTGGTTATATAAATGAATGATATTGTATGCACATCATTACTTTGTTATATTGTTGGATATTTTTTGAATTATTTGATGTTATTGAATAAACAATGTGTTTGTATGCTAAATATAATAGCATGTGTCTTTAACTTTTATTTCAATTTAAATTTAATTGTTACATTTTTACAAATGAATAAAAGAATTATGGGGGGAATGAAATAAAATTAAATCATAAGAAAAAAAAGCGGCAAAGAATTGCCGCTTTTTATTTTCACAAATCTGGAAAAGAATGGAGGCGAAAAATCGCCTTTAAGATATTTATAAGACTTTTGATTTAATTATAAACAAAGAAGGGGAATAAATCGCCTCTATCCACATCAGCTGGAGATATTATTAATAAAGAAACAAAAAAGATAACTGGAGGCGAATGCGCTCCTCTAGTCTTTTCCTGGCCCACAGAGAATAGAGGCGAATAATTGCCTTCAATCATATTATCTTAAAGGCGAAAGTTCACCTTTGACTGCGGCTTCTGACAAGTAAGGCGAAAAATCGCATCTAAGCTGCTAACATGCGTCCATATAGAAGGCAAACGATAGAAGGCATGGAATCGCCTTTTAGCTTAACCATTGGAGGTGATTTTGACAATATAAAAGCCAAGTATGCGGCTCTTATATTGAGCATTTTTTGTAGCTTAACAACTTAACCAATATTCCTTCCAAAATTTATCTTGAATAGATCGTTTACAAGAACAACATGTACATTCGTACTGATCACTACACCACTCATCTTCCTTGATCATCGTTGGCACAAACAGTTTCAGCACACCATTCTTCATCTCACACTTGATGGAATCAGTCTCGTACTGCTCCTCTGGAAGACAAATCCTGCTCGAGTACCTGTCATCCTTCTTCCCCTCCCCTTTGTGCTGCAAAGATACCTTCACGTCTTCTTTTCCCAATCCAGGCATGTCCATACGTAGTTGAAGCCCGTCGGCATCTTGAAATACCTCCTCCTTCGCATCGCCACTTACATGTATTATTTTGTTCCACGTCTCATCCACGTGCACGTCTTCCTTTTGCAAGCCGTTGTCATCGCTATCGCTGCTGCTGCTGCTGAAGAGGCGTGATGAGTACTTTGTTATTGTTGCCGGATGAGCAACCTCGCGACGGAGTGATCTGAAGAGGAGGCCGTGTGATGACGACACGAGCCGCTTCACAACAAGTAAGGACCCCATTAATTAATTCTTGATGAAACTAAACTAGTGAGTGACGATCGAAAAAACTTGAACAACACGAAATGTGCTGAGTGCTTATTTTATATTTATACTTTATTATAGTGAGGGGGGAGGATTACTTTCCCCGCAAGTATATATATATATATACATATATATATACAAATATATGTATATATAATATTAGCTTATGTGTATATATTTTTATATCTTAGGTAGACAAATATATAGGTATATTTATGTCAGCTCGTGTAAACTACAAGGGAAAACCCCTTTATTGCAAATTTGTACAATACAAGGGAAAACCCCTTTACCGTCAGCACAAAAGCAGACGGTAAAGGGGCATTTGCCGACGGAAAAAGGCTTTTCCGTGGGCAAAAACCGTCGGGAAAAAGCGCGTCACTAAAGCTTTTTTCCGTCGGATTTTTACCGACGGAAAAGCTCTTTTTTTATTCCGTCGGCATAAAGCCGACGGAAAAGGGCTTTTTTCCGTCGGCTTTATGCCGACGAAAAAGCCTTTAAGCCGACGGTAAGGGGTTTTTCCGTCGGCTTAAGTCCGACGAAAAAACCCTATACCGTCGGCTTTAAGCCGACGGTAAAGGGTTAAAAAATATTATAAAAAAAAACGATTTTAAATAATTGATTTAAAAGAAAAACGATTTAAAACAATTGATTTAAAAGAAATCGTTTTAAAATAATTGATTTATGATTTTTTGACGATTTATTTAAAAGAAATCGATTTTAAATAAAATATTTTGGCAATTGTTTTTAAAGAAAACGATTTTAAATAAATTTTTTACGTTTATTTGGCGATTTTATTTAAAAGAAATCGATTTAAATAATAACATGCACATTTTCGAGCGATTTTTTAAAATATTTATTCTAATAAATAAAATTTCATATTTAAAATAAAATCTTGATAATATAAGTTTTTTATAGTTATTATTAGTTAGATAATGAATAAACATAAGTAAAAATGAAATAATAAAACAAATAATAAACTCTAATTATAATTTTGTGAATATGGAAGAATTTTTGTTAGTTATTAAGGATATTTTGGAGAGAAAGTTGATAGTTTTTGGAGAATGGTAAGAATGAATGAATTTAGTGGGTAAAATAAGGGGTATTTATAGTGATTTTGGAGAAGGAGGGTAAAATAAGGGGTTGCCACGTCACCGATCCGTGTGAAAATTGACACGGATCGGTGACATGGCACGATCCGATCCGTGTGATGAAAATCACACGGATCAGAATAGCCGACGGTAAAGACCAATATTTATTTATTTTTTTTAAAAAAAAATAAAAAATGGCGACATGAATTTTTTTTTTAATTAAATTTTTTTTTTAAATAACGGTCATTACCGTCGGGCCAAACCCGACGGTAATGGGCTTTACCGTCGGGTTTGGGCCAACGGTAATATTAGTCTACTTTTTCCGTCGGCCCAAACCCGACGGTAAAGCCCTTTACCGTCGAGATTTAGCGCGACGGAAAAAATCGGGCCTTTACCGTCGGCCCAAATTGCCGGACCCGACGGAAAAGGCCCAATTTGTTGTAGTGGTATATGTCTTGTCAATCTATCTTAAATATAAATCTTGTTGCCTTAATGATAGGGGTTGGATTAGTTTTAGGAGTTGATCACGGTTGATATATTGTAGGCCTATGATGACAATTTCCCTATCTTAGAATGAATAACATGATTTTTGTAATACAATGATTCATAATATAACGACAATTTTATGTACATAATATAAACTATAAAGACAATTTAATGCATAATTGAATTATTGTAACTTTTTATTTGCTATATTTATTTTTATAATCAATTATTTATATGATTTCCATAAACGAAAGAAAACAAAAACATTATGCCCTATATGTTTCGTGAGGGTAATAAATAAATTATATGTTGGGTACGTGCTGCACATAAACATGTGAATTTATAAATATAAACATACACATAAACATGATTATATTTCTAGAATCATAACAACATAAAATTAAACAATAACGTATATGTAATTAAACAGATAATAGACAATAAGATAAAATTTGACCTCTCAGCAACTGTAGGAAAATCCTTGGAGTGGATTAGACGAGTCAGAAAAATCTCGTTGAAGCATTGGACGAGTCGAAGGCTTAGCCCTCTCCCCTTAAGATCAATTTTCCCGGCTACCCTTCAAACCCTCTGTGGGAAACGACCTCCCAAGATACAACTTCCTCACACAATAAGGTAGTAAGTGAAGGACAATACTACCTTCTCAAATCGGACTCGAATCGTATTTGCAGAATTCAGAAAAAGAAAATATTTATGCTATGAGTATGCAAAAAATATTTTGTGTTTAGGATGCTTTTCACAAGACTAGAGGGGCCCCTTTTATAGTTGAGAAAACATGAAACCACCACAATACATTAAAGGAGAATATTTATTCTTGCCATTGAAGACATTTGATTTTATTCAAATGCTTTTGACCACCATAAGTGTGTGATATAATATTCCAATAAATCTGAATATTAACTCTTGAATATTATTTAATAAAATAAATAATATCTCATTTGCTTCTCATTAAGCAATTTTAATTCACACACAAAATATTTGGACTCAATTCCAAATATCTCCAACAATCCCCCACATGAATGTAATTGGCTTAATGCACGTGAGCCTAACAATGTTAAATGCAATTTCAGAGTTCTGCCGGAACTTGTTGCATCAGGATAGGTGGTTTTCGGCCTTGAACCTTCCTTAGTGAAATACCATCGGATATACTTGCCAACCAGTGGACGTGATGCCTTGAACTGTTCGGCGTTTTGTGTATACCAAGACAATGGTACTCACACAACTCATTCCAATACCATATTGGTCCTCGTTGTTGTCCGTTTCGGTCCTGGACTGCCTTGGCGATTTTCATCGAATGCTCTAGAGATTTAGCCCTTTAACTCATCTCAACGAAGCGGCCCCTTCACATTCGACATAGGTGATCTCTCATTAAGGGTATCATGTAATACCCCGCGTGTGTTCACAAGACATAAGGATCATTAGAACCTCAAATTCTCTTTAACCTGTACAGGTCCATCACTCTTTCATCATAGAAATGGGTTGGGAACTCAATTTCCCGAGTGCTTTGTTCGACTCACCCCCACAATTCGGTTGTCCCTTTGAACCTGCAAATTGGGGTTTACAATTCAGGTAGGGTTTCCATCATGGGGTGATGGCTTTAGGTGGGCTCAATTCCCGTTTCCCTCGATGAATTTGCTACTTAGTCTCTCGCTAGACCTTTCGTCAATCGCCTCCAATATTTTCTTTAACCTCTTAAAGTATTCGAAAAATATTATGATTATTATTCAACTTAAAAGTTTGGAATAATCTAAACCATCACTTTCTTCTTCAAGCCCCCACATTTCTTTCTTTTCCTCAAGAAAAAAATGTCTCTAGCCTTAAAGAAATTACTTATTTCAGAATTTATTTTGTTTGCGTACTTCGCGTTTTACATCAAATAAATCTGAATATTTAATCTATTTAGTAAAATAAATAGTATTAAATCTCACTTGCTTATAACTAAGCAATTTAATTTACACACTTATATTTGGACTCAATTCTAAATATTTCAATATATATATATATAAATATAATAAAATACAAGTCTCGCACTTGTTTTTATTTTCTACAAATATATATAACATACAAGTCTCACTCTTACAAGTCTCACACTTGTGTTATTCTCAACAACTATATATATATATATATATATATACACACACAATATACAAGTCTCGCACTTGTATTATTTTTCCATATCATAAAGATGTCACAAGTAATCGAAATAACTTATATGTAATATTTGCCTCACATGCAACTTCGATTACATTTATTCGTAAAACTAGTCTCCTCACACGAGACTTTTTATTACATCAAACTTGAACACTATCCTCAGTACTAGCCTCATTCTTAGGTGACATAGTTATAACAGACATCTTAAAAGATTCTTAGACCCATATCCCTTTCCTACAAAGGTTCTACCCTTAGATAGGATATTCTTGTCTCACTCAAAGACAAGTGTGAACCCTTTCTAGTTCAACACTGTACCACCTATTAGATTCGTGTGAATCTCTAAAACAAGAAGCACCTCGTTCAGGGTCAACTCTTTCCCCGAGGTCCTCTTTAGCACAACCGTTCCCCTGCCTTCAATTGTAGAGTTTCCCAAGAAACACTGCTTGTTCTCCACAAGTTGATAGGTCGTGAACATCCACTTGTTCGTGCAGATGTGGTCAAGTAGCCCCAGTGTCTACCTACCATTCGTTCGAGTTGTTGTTTTAATTTTCAGCCGCCATAACTAATTAAATAATTCAACAATTATTTTTATTAGTATCGCCGAGAATTCTCAACCAAACTATTTATACAAATATTCCCAGGCCAGTGGAGGGACAAAACCTCTTTAAAGTCCACCTTTCTGCGACAGAATATTAGGTTCCCAGGCCAGTGGAGGGACAAGTCCGTTTACACTCCACCTTTCTGCGACAGAACCGTCTGTATAAATATTATCACTTAGAATATCTTCGAATAATTCACAAGTCTCAATACTTAGAATTATTTTCATTTTTAATTTCTTTTCGAATAATTCACAAGTCTCAATACTTAGAATTATTTTAATTATGAATTTTCTTCAAATAATTCACAAGTCTCAATACTTAGAATTATTCTCAATTTTAATTTCCTTCGAATAATTCACAAGTCTCAGTACTTAGAATTATTTTGAAATTCTTTTCGGTTTCTCTAGTTGAGAATATGACATAGTGGTTCTCAAAACCGGTACTAAGGTCTCCATACCGTTAGCTCTTTGACTTAGCGTAACGACCTCAACGTCGCCCGTCATTGGTGAATTCTCGATGATCGCGGCATTGTTGTTAGTGCTCTCACTAGTTATATCTCTAAATAATTCACAAGTCTCGCACTTAGAATTATTTAAAGTCTTTATAGGGTACGCTTGCAATTTTACATATGTTCACATATCTCAATTGCAATTATTTAACACGTGTTTATACTCTGCTCAAACTCAGAATCACAAAATTAAATCATGGATTGTTGAGCATATAATTAAAATAATTATCTGCAGCATAACAGGTCATGTATATTGTAACGCACAAATTTCCCATTTTTTTCTCAGATTATTAAATTTAAATATATAGCATGGATATATTACACATATTACTCAAATAATAAATTGTTGCACGAAGTCAAGTATAGAATAACGCATACATTAATCAATAATTAATGTCTGGCCCAGCGGATATGACACATAATGTTAAGCCAGAGGTCGTAGGTTCGAATACCATTCGAAACGTTTTTATATAATTAAAACTCTCAGCAAATTTAAAGTTCAAATTAATATCAATCTGCGCATTTAATTCACAAAATTAACATGGCTCAAACGGCAAAGGCAGTAGCAATTACACCGAGGGGATCGGGTTCAAATCTCAGCAATTACGTTTTAATTTTTGGCAATTAATTCCCAGAGTAAAACATGGAATAAATATATAACGGATCAGTTAATTCTCAAGAATTGTAACAGGCAAATGGTAACAACAATGGTTTGCACTGAAACCGACCCAGGTTCGATCCACATAAGCAACAACTATGAAATTAAAAATTTTGCGAAAACCTGCTGCTTAATTCTTATGAAATAGATGCAGAAATCAGAAGGCTACTGGAAATTATTTTTGCAGAGAACAAACCAGCTTTAAAATTATCAACCATGCAGATGTAATTTACTGAAACCATTTGGGAAACAGAGGGTAAAACCTGCTCTAAAATTTTTTGAAAACAGAAGCAGAGCTGCTGATACACTTTTCAGAACAAAATATAGTAACAATTTAAAAAACCTTTAAAACAGAGAATAAACATGCTCTTTAAAGAACTCGTATTTGCAGAACTCAAAAAAAAAATGTTTATGCTATGAGTACGTAAAAAATATTTTGTGTTTAGGATGCTTTTCACAAGACTAGAGGGGCCCCTATTTATAGTTGAGAAAACATGAAACCACCACAATACATTAAAGGAGAATATTTATTCTTGCCATTGAAGACATTTGATTTTATTCAAATGCTTTTGACCACCATAAGTGTGTGATATAATATTCCAATAAATCTGAATATTAACTCTTGAATATTATTTAATAAAATAAATAATATCTCATTTGCTTCTCATTAAGCAATTTTAATTCACACACAAAATATTTGGACTCAATTTCAAATATCTCCAACATTATATTCAAAAAGGTAAGAAATGGGTATCATTTTTAAAGCAAAAAAATATTATTTATGACTTTTTTGAAGTAATTACGTATTTATAACATAATTATATTTTAAGTGCTCCGTCTTTTTCGTGGCGTGGTATCTGGGAGACTATTCCAGTGGTGAAGAGAGGTGATAGATGGCGGGTGGGGAATCACTACAAGATTAAGGCCTCATCTGAGACCGCATATGCGGTCTCAGATGAGGGCTTTGCGGTCGCAGAAAGCCCGCAGAAGGCTTTCTGCGACCGCAAAGCGGTATCTGTTGCGCGGTCTCGGATGAGGTCGGTCATTTCTCATCCGAGACCAGCACGCGGTCCCTGAAAACCTTAACTGCGATCGGAGAAACTGGGACCGCGTCGCGGTCCCAGATACTTGAAGAACAATTGCAACCGCAGTGCGGTCCCAGATACTTGAAGAACAATTGCAATCGCGATGCGGTCTCAAATAGTGAAAAGGGTAATTGAGACCACGTCGCGGTCTCAGTAAATATTCAAAATCTGGGACCGCAACGCGGTCCCAGATAGTATGAATATTAACTGAGACCACACCGCGGTCTTTGATACTCTGCGAACGAAATGAAAAAAAAAATTATATTCCGGTAAATTACCAGAATATTATTCGTTTTTTGTACAAATTACATATAAATAATTGCAACAAAGCAATATACAAGAACAAATAATATTAAATAATAAAGAACAATTAATAAAATGAAATGAAAAGATTAATAAAAGAATAAATATTCCAAAAATGAAGAAAGGTAAAAAAGATGAACAAAAAAGCAAATGAAAGATAAATAAATGAAATGTAAAAAGAAGAAGAAAAATAAAGTTTGTGGAAAAGAAAGGAAGAGAAGAGTTTTATATTTTGGATTTGAAAAAAAAAAAAAAGAGTTGGTGTTGGTGTTAGTGTTTGGTGTTCTTTTGTTTTGCATTTGGAAAAGAAAAGAAGAAAAGAGTTGGTGTTTTTTTTGTTTTGGATTTGAAAAAATGAGAGGGTAGTGGTGGTATATATAGAAGATTGGGTGAAAATTTGAATTTTCGTTAAAATTTAAATTCCCCCCATAATTTGAATTTTTTGAGGAGCAAGCTACCGCAACGCGGTTGCTAAAGATTTGAAAAATGCAAATAGAAGTTATTGAGACCGCGTTGGGGTCCCTATTACTTGCATTCGAGACCGCGTCGCGGTCCCTAATAATATTCATACACCACAATATGAATATTATTAGGGAGCGCTCGAATGCAACTATTAGGGACCGCGATGTGGTCTCAATACCTACTATTTGTGATCGCTATGCAGTCTGAAATAATATTCATACTTCAAAATCGTTATTTTATAGAACTATCTCAATATGTTTGTGATTTTTAGCAACAAACATCAATACTCATGGATCAAGATTTCGATTTCGTATAATGTTTCGGTGGATCAAATATTGGAAACATTTCGAATAATTTCGGAAATGTTTCGAGAATATTTCGTAGAAAATAGTATAAAAACAAAATATAAAAAAAAACTCGTTAATATATTTAAAAGTTAATTTCTATTATTATTTTCCTGTATCACATAGAACTCAAATAATATTAATAAAAGTATCATAAGTATCAAGTACACATATGTTAGATGCAAATACTACAAATTATTGATAAACTATTAAAAAAATTGATGTTATCAGACAAAACTTCATATTTTTGCCGGCTTAATATTCTTTCTTAATGAAAACATTAAAAAATACACAATAGTATCACACAACTGAAGTTTTACAAATAATACATCTAGAAAGTTATTAGCTAAATCTAATGCGTGGCCATTAAATATGTAGCGGTGCCCAACATATCATTTTAATTAATTAATATAAATTCCCGATCTTACACCATAAATGAATCACTATCACATTAGTTTCGAAAATGTTCAGCGGAATCGTTTCGGTAACTGCAGAAAGCGAAAAATTTCGGCCATTTCGTAAGAAACGGACCGAGTTTTTAAACTATGTCAATACTACATGTGAAATGAACTAATAAATGGTTACAAAATTAGTAATTGAGGTATGAAATAGTAGATTAAATGTGATCAAGCTTGTTATTAGTGTTGAACTTATTTTATGTTCTATCTACAACTCCTCATCATACACACCTTGTTAATTTGTTATTATAATTTCCTTCACAAATTAAAATATAAATATCATTAATCGATTTAATTAGTAGATCATCTTACACATTACGTTTATATCTATATGTATCTAGGCATGATATATATATATATATATGATCGTTGTCGTTCGAAATTGTGAGAATATTCATAACGGCTTGTCCCACATATATAATGCTCGGATTTGCAACGAGACATTGAAATTATGGTTGTTTTTACTATTATTAGGATTGTAATCAACTAAACTAACAACGTGGTACCTCAAATCATCGAAAACACGTCAC
Source organism: Linaria vulgaris (assembly GCA_948329865.1). NCBI lineage: Eukaryota > Viridiplantae > Streptophyta > Magnoliopsida > Lamiales > Plantaginaceae > Linaria > Linaria vulgaris. Next base: position 18,454,835 of record OX415251.1, read on the forward strand.
TTTGAAGTATGAATATCATTTGTGACCGCGCGGCGGTCACAAATAGTTGCAATTGCAACCGCAAAGCGGTCTCAATTACTACTATTTGTGACCGGCACGCGGTCTCAAATAATATTCATACTTCAAAATAGCTATTTTATGGAACGATCTCAATGTGTTTGTGATTTTTAGCAACAAATATCAATACTACATGTGAAATGAATTAATAAATGGTTGCAAAACAAGTAATTAAGGTATGAAATAGTAGATTGAATGTGATCGAGCGAGTTAGATCGGAGTAGTCAATAACCGCGGTGGTGATGGAGGTGGAGGTGTCGCTCTGTGCTGGATGAAGGTTGAGGTATTTTCGTTTTCCGGCGGTGGTATTATTTGAAGTGGTCATCATGATGATTGGTTATATATTTATCGGATATAATTAATGTTGTACCTATGTGTGGAATATTTATTATGAGATTTGGAACTATTGGTTTTTATTTGTATGGATATTTATATATATATAGTTGTATGATGAGAGGAAAAAGTATGGTGGAATGGTCGTTGGACAAAGAGAATGTTTGAATTGATGAATTTATATATATATATATATATATATATATGTGTCGAACATTGGGAGAGGATATTCTATCCCACTTTGTGTCCCACTATTACTAATAGTATTAATTAATTTTAATTAATTTTAATTAAATTTAAACTCATTAAATTAAGAATAAAATTTCTCTCTCCTCTCTCCTCTCTCTTTAGCTTTTGCCTTTTCCCCCCTCTTTCCTCTCTCTCTTATTTTTTTCAAACATTAATTTTCATTTTAACTTTAACAAACTTTAATTTGTTTGTTATACATCAAAAAATAATAAAAATATTGCTTGTCGTCCGTTGAGATGTATATGTCTTGTACAAAATTTCTTCTAAGACCAAACTTACTAATTTTAAGGGCATTTTATAATTTCTGCCCTATAATTATTCCGAAATTCAAGTTTTGCCCTTTTTTTAAACGGGCTCGAAAAATGCCCTGTAACTTTTTTTTTTTGAATAAAAAATGCCCGGCGGGCTAAGAATTGGGCTGGCTCGGAGCCCAGTCGACGTGGCATACCACGTGGCGTACGGACGACGTCCACGTGGCGCCACGTCGCAAAATTATTTTTTTTTTGTTTTTTCCGTTGACCATATTATATTTACCAAAATACCCCTCGTCAAATATATCTCCGTTTGACTCTTCATTTCACCAAAAACACACTTCACTTTCCCCCAAATCGATTAGGGCAAAATCGGCGACTTGAATTGCGACCGTTAAAAGCAAGGTAATCGATTTCGGGGATTTTTGGTGTTAATCAAATCAATGTATTTCGTTGTTCTTGCTTATTCGAATCTTAATTTCGTTGACCCGACTAATCTCACATCCCCCCCCCCCCCCCGATTTTAGCTAATTAGTGATTTGTCGTTGTTGTTCTTGTTGTATTTTGAACGAACACAGGGAATCGGCGTGGTAGGGGAGTTTGATTTTTCAGATTTCAAGGTAATCTCACAAACCCTAAAATTTATGTTGTTCACAGTGAGTCTGTTTTCATGTACTTGATTGTAATCGTAAATGATTAATTGTTAATTACCAAAAGTAAGTACTTTGATTGTCTAATTGATTAACTGTTCGAATTAAAAGAAACATTGATTAGTATAGTTTTGTTTTGGTGTCTGTGCTTATTTGACATGATTTTGCAGTGTTTAGGTTTTCGAATTTAAGTTGTATCATGCAAAACTGTAATATGGCCCTATTATTGTACTAGGCATGTTTAATTAGTGATGATGTATCATGCAAAACTGTAAAATTGATAAATGTATGCTTTGATTTTATTGTAGATGGTGTATCAATTTCCTTGTGTATGTGGTCGGGGTTTGATGATATATGATAGGGCTGGTTTAAAATTGACTCGACCGGGTGAATTCTATTATGTGTGTCCAACTAGAGTGCGTCACCCTAATTATTTTATTTGGGCTGATGAAATCTATTTGGAAAAATATGCTCGGCTCCGTCCTTTCATGTATCCTCGTACCATGAATTCTCCACCTTCTTTGAAAAAGAGAAGTCACTGTCAAGAAGACATTTCTGAAAAACATGAACAAGATAAAACAGATTCTAGTTGTGGTGTGTCATCTACATCTACATCTCTGCTTGCTGCTACTGTTGGAACCCCTACTGGTTATGGATGGAATGAAGTTTTAACCAATGTGAATGTCACAAAGACTGCTCTTGCTTGCTGTTGTCTTGCTTGGTCAATTGTGATCATGATGGTCACTTTATTTTGTATTTTTTTTGTGCTCTTTTATTCAAGAAAGTAGATGTAGGAAATTTGTAACATGTTTGAATATTTAAGTAGCTAATGTTGTTAATTTCAGTAAGTTTGTAAGGACTATTTCTGAAATTTGTAATGTAATGAATTAATTTTACTTTATCAGTTAATTACTTTGTGTTACTCATATTGGTTCTATTTTCATGACATTTATTGATATAAATTTTGCATTTTTAACCAGAAGAATGGATAATTTGGATGATGAAAGGCTTAAGCACCTGTTTAGGGATCCTTGTACTAATGACTTTCTTGAGTTGAATCTTCTTGATATTGTTTGTACTTACGGTGAAAGGCATCGTATATCAAACCCAAATATCCTAAACCGTGGAATGAAGCACTTTCAGATACAAATGGAGAGGGGTTATGGCATGCCTAATCCATTTCCACCTTCAAGAATCAAAAAAATGTTGCAAATCTGCCACAACAAGTATACTAAATTTCTGGAATTCATGGAAAGGACTAATGTAGCCTTCATTGGCCCTACTTATGAAGTTGTTCCTTTTGACAACTATGATTCTACAGGGGTAATTATGGTTTCTTTTACTCATTTATTTTTGTAAGTCACTGTTTCATTGTTTGTTTTAGTTACTAACTATAAGCTGTGTATTTGTAGGAGACTGAATCTGACCGCTACTTCCGTCTCTATGGACTCCAAAATGCATATTACATATTCCATTTGTTTAAGGACCTTGAATGTGCTGTTTTGCCTCAGGAGTTCACACCAAATCCACATGCCGCTGCTGGTGAAGTTGCTGAAGTTGATGTGGTTGAGTTGGAGTAGAAATGATCTTGTTGAAGTCTCTTGTAACATGTTTGAATTTCTTCTTCTAGTTTGTGTACTGTCTTTGTTGAAGTCTTTTGTTGAGAACTGAAACTCTTCTTGTTTGAGTACTGTCTTTGTTGAAACATTTTGCTTGAGTGTTGAATATCTTCTTTCTTTTGGATTGAGTACTGTCTTTGTTAAGTGCGTATTATATTGTTAAGTGCATCATCAAAATTCATTACAGCCAAACAACAATTATATTGAACACCAATCAACACTGATTTCATAATCCATCCATCACAGTCAACATAGCAGACCACAACTACACTGATATTGAACACTAAATGATACAACTGTTAAATATAATTTTACATGACTTTAATCGTTTTGAACTACATGACATCACAAATAGATTCACACGTAAATAGAAAAGAATAAATACCTCCGTTCATCGTGTCGTGGTAGAAAGCAGCTAGGCGTGAGCACGATCCGTCAACGAACAATTGATAGGAAGTCTTGGTTTCTCTCTTCTCCCTATACACCTTATTTATGTGTTTCTTGAGTATGATTTATGATGGGTAAAGTCATAGTATATATAGGTGAAGAGAGGACCAAGTTCCAGTTAGGGTTTAATTAGGACTTAATCTCGACCGTCCATCACGGAAGAGTCTTAATTGGAAATAACTCTATAATTAATTATAATATAATTAGGTAACTAGAATATAGAATTAACATATATTCCTAGAAAACTAGGATTCCTTAGACCACAATTATGGAAAGATAAATACTATAAAGATTTATCTTACAGTCTCCCACTTGGTCGATAGGAATGCTCATTAGTGTTTTCATTTGGAAATCATAAGGCGCGCATAAAAAATGTTAAAACTTTTCTTTAGCTAGTTGTCATAAGTGCCTTGATTAATCAAGTAAGCTAATAAGAGTCATGGCGGGCACATTATTTTGCAACATGATTCCTTCCATGTACCACAATATTAACAACAATCATAACTAGGCCATTAGTAAGAGTTTTCATAATGGTCCCATAATGTCTTAAACAAAGACAAATTCTGTTATCATAAATCCAACAATAATATGTGTACACAATGGAAAAACAGAATAGAAAAGATGTAGAAGTCCAATAAGAGCTCAAAATAAAATGTCAAATACAATAATAATGAATAATGAATTGCAGAAATTAACTAGGAGCTATCTTCAAGACCCATACTGCTAGCATGTTTCTGAAATGGTTTTGGAGGTAGTCCTTTCGTAAATATATCTGCAACCATCTCATCTGTACCTAAATGATCAATGACAATCTTTCCTCTTCTAACATCTTGTTTCAGTGATAGATATTTAAGGTCCGTGTGTTTTGATCCCTTAGATATCCTGTCATGCTTAGAGAATTGAATTGCAGCTTTATTGTCACAGTAAATAGTCAAAGGCCCATAAATAAAGCTCAATGACCCAAATTGACAAACAAAATTCCGCAACCATGCTCCTTGATTTGCAGCCTCAAAACATGCCACATATTCAGCTTCCATAGTAGATGTGTAGAGCAACTCAGATTTTTGGCTTTTCCATGATATTGCACCGCCAGCTAAGAGATAGGTATAGCCAAGAGTGCAATGCCTAGAGTCTGAACATCCACCAAAATCTGAATCAGAAAATCCAACCATCTGTAGATGTGTTGACTTTCTATACGTGAGCATAAAATTTCTTGTTCCCTTTAAATATCTCAGTACTTTCTTTGCAGCTTTCCAATGAGCGAGTCCTGGGTTACTCTGAAATCTACTTAGCATCCCAACTGCATGGCTAATGTCGGGTCTGATGCAGACTTGTGCATACATCAAACTCCCAATAAGTGAAGCATAAGGATAACTTTCCATATCTTTACGTTCCAGTTCATTTTTCGGACATTGATCAAGATCAAGCTTGTCTCCTTTATGCAATGGAACAACACTAGAAGAACATGTCATCATGCCAAATCTCTCTAGAACTTTATCAATATATGCTTTCTGAGACATACCTAAAATCCCAAGTGATCTATCACGAAATATTTCTATTCCAATCACATAGGACGCCTCACCCATATCTTTCATTTCAAAGTTCTTAGATAGATAACACTTAGTCTCACGTAAAAGAGAAAGATCACTACTGGCTAATAGAATATCATCAACATACAGAACCAAAAATATGAACTTACTCCCACTGATCTTGAGGTATATACATGGATCAACAATATTTTCTTTAAAACCGAAGTCAGTAATGGTTTTATCGAACTTTAGATACCATTGCCTCGAAGCTTGTTTCAGTCCATAAAGTGATTTCTTAAGTTTGCAGACCATGTCTTCCTGACCTTCAATAATGAAGCCTTTAGGTTGACGCATATAGACTTCTTCTTGCAAGTCTCCATTAAGAAATGCGGTTTTCACATCCATTTGATATAGCTCAAGATCGTAATGAGCTACTAATGCCAAGATAATTCTAAGAGAGTCTTTTCTTGACACATGAGAAAAAGTCTCAGTGTAGTCAATGCCTTCTTTCTGATTAAAACCTTTGGCTACAAGTCTAGCTTTATGACGTTCAATATTGCCATTGGAGTCGTGTTTGGTCTTGAAGACCCACTTACACCCGACTGCTTTGTGTCCTTGAGGCAATTGAACAACGTCCCAGACTTCATTTTTATCCATAGATTTTATTTCATCTTTCATGGCATCAATCCACTTATTAGAATTAACGTCTTTAATGGCTTGTTTGTAGGAAATCGGGTCTTTAAGAATCCCAATATCAGATTCTACTTGATAAAGCAAATAATCATTGGAAATAGCAGATCTCCTCTCACGAGTTGATCTTCTTAATGCAGGTTCCTCTGGTTCTTCATCAATATGATCATTATTGGCAATAATCTCATTATGGAGTTGTGTATCATTATTTGGGTGCTCTTCATTGTCTAAACCTTCGACAACAGGAAGATTCCCAACATCTTTAGGAAAAGAGGGTGAAGGGATAGGCACCCTTATTTCTTGAATGATTACATCTTGTATTTTATCACTCCCACTGATTTTGCCATTTTCATAGAATCTAGCATTACCCGTTTCTACAATTCTCGTACTATGGTTAGGACAATAAAACATATATCCTTTAGACTTTTCTGGGTAACCAATAAAGAAACCACTAATCGTTCTAAAGTCTAATTTCTTTTTATGTGGGTTATAAATTCGTGCTTCAGCTGCACATCCCCAAATTTGAAGATGTTTTAAACTAGGCTTCCAGCCCTTCCATAGTTCAAAAGGGGTCTTTGGAACTACTTTGCTAGGAACTCGGTTTAAAATATATACAACTGTTCTTAAGGCATACATCCACAAGGATATTGGTAAATTAGCATGACTCATCATAGACCTAACCATTTCCATATAAGTACGATTTCGCCTTTCAGCTACACCATTTTGCCATGGAGAACCAGGTGTAGTATATTGAGCGACAATTCCAAGATTTTGGAGAAGTTTTGCAAAAGGTCCAGGATGTTGTCCTGTTTCATCATACCTTCCATAAAATTCACCACCTCTATCTGACCTTATGATTTTCACTTTTCTATCTAATTGCCTTTCGACTTCAGTAATGAATAATTGTACAGCATTCACTGACTGAGATTTTTCATGCAATAAATAGAGATAACAATAACGTGAAAAATCATCAATAAAGGTAATGAAATATTTTTCACCACCAAAAGTTGGAATGTCAAAAGGTCCACAAATATCTGTATGTATTATTTCAAGAAGCTGGGTACTTCTTGTGGCTCCTTTCTTTGTGTGTTTTGTTTGCTTACCCTTAATGCAATCAACACATACTTCATGATTAGTAAAATCAAGACTTGGAAGAATTTCATCTTTTACTAATCTTTTGATTCTTTCACTGGAAATATGTCCCAGCCTTTTATGCCACAAGAAATAAGAGTCGTTTTTAGACGAATTATGTTTTGTTTCACCATTAGTATGCAGGGTGAGATGAGTTTCAGAAGATTGAGTAGCAAGATTAAATCTATAAAGCCCATCAATTAGAATTCCAGAACCAACATAATCAGAATTCAAAATTAAATTAAAACAACCATCTCCATGATTAACTTTAAAACCACAACTATCAAGTTTGCTTACGGAAACTAAATTACGAGAAATAGAAGGAACATAAAGCGTTTCAAATAAATCTAACTGAAATCCACTATCTAAAATGAGACGATAAGTTCCAATAGCTTCAACTGGGACTTTGTCTCGGTTTCCCATGAATAAGAAGTTTTCACTTGGGTTTGTGGTTTGCGTCGTAAGAAATCCATGCATGGAATTTGAAACATGAACATTAGCACCAGAATCAATCCACCAAGTATGAGGAGAAACATAGGAATTATTTGATTCAGAAAAACTTACGAAACCCATAGGGTTACCTTTCTTTTCGAACCATTCCCTTCGTTTATGGCAATCTTTCTGAAAGTGTCCAGTCTTTTTGCAAAATTTGCACCGGTCATCTTTCTTTGCCTTTTTCTCTGTTGGTTGATTAGAGTCATTCATTCTGGGTGGTGCTCTTTTATGGCTTGAGTTGTGCCTTTTCCCAGCTTTAGATCCAGCTCCTTGGACAAAGTGTGCAACCCTAATACCTTGTTTGTTCAGCTTGCCCTCCTCTTGAACCAATTTGTTAGCCAATTCATTAACAGACCACTTTTCCTTAATAGCGTTGTAATGAATTTGGAAAGGTCCGTACTGAGGAGGTAAAGAATTTAGAATAAATTGGACGAGAAAAGAATCATCCACCATCATTTCTAAATTATTTAACTTAGCTGCAAGGTTCGTCATCTCAATGCAGTTGTCATGCATAGAGCGTGTGCCATCAAACTTCATCGTTGTAAGTTCTGCCATAAGTGTCCCAGCAAGAGACTTGTCTGCAGTCTTAAAGCGTTCTTCTATTGATGTTAAGTAACCCTTAGCATTTACTGGTGTGGGTAGGGAAGTTTTGATGTTGGCAGCAATTGTCATTCGTAAGAACATAATGCTCAGTCTATCAGACTTCTCCCAAGATTTAAGGAGAGCCTTCTGTTCAGTAGTACTTGTATCCGTAATGGGATCTGGCTTCACAGTTGTGAGAGCCAAATCCAAATCAAGTACCCCCAAGGTGAATTCAACTTTCTCTTTCCATTCTGAGAAGTTGGTTCCCGTGAGAAGTGGAACAGCTGAGACGCATGATGACAATTGTGCGGGAAAAATTGCTGCAATTTATCGAGATATAAATTTATTAATTGAGGTGTAATACATAAACAACACATAATTTTTGGAATATTTACGACAAGAAAATATAGCGCTCCTGTGGGCAGTCACTATAAATTCTACACATAATACCATTAAGAGTCGTAATATTTAATATTCTTGATTTAAGTAATATACTAACTTTAATAAAACATTGGAAATCTGTGGATTTCTTTGGTTTACGTATATATATTACTTATTTTATTGTTGAAAATTAATATGATTTTTGATTGCCTGTGGGTCAACCAATTAATTCATAAGGTTCATCAACTATCTTGATAATGGTAGTATAATTTGTGATTTGAAAATCTTTTATCTTTTAGTGTTAAAGTTACTGTGGTGATCTCTAACCTTAATAAAACGTAATTTATTACGTTAAATTCCTTAACATTAAGGAATTGTTCTTATAATATTGCTGGATATTGAGTTCTGAAGTGGAATCGACTTCGCCTTAGGTACATTATGATAGATTATGTAATATCCGTATCATTATATTTAAGGAAGTAAAGGCTTAAACTACTACGTAAATTCCATAGATATTCATCACTATCTCTAAGGCAGGGAAGCAGGATCATATACTAAACATAAAACAAAATTAAATAATACGAGGCATGTGAATTAATTACAGAAAACAAGCAGTTCCCACGAAACTTGCATGACAAGCAAAACAATATTATATGTTTCTATTTGGTCAATTCATTCTTTCCTTTGTCAATATAATATAACGTTGGCCAAGAAACAGAAAAAGAAAACTTACCCAAGAATCAATTGTAAATTGTAACAGAACATGCGCATTCTCATTAATATTACAAATTTAATATTGAAGTCATATCATGATTCATGGCCACGTAATATATGTATAGCATACAGATAACAAAATTGGTCTTTCACCTAAAACAAAACTTAATTTAAGAATAAACATGCGGCTGATTTTGTTAATTCACGGACTCAAGTTTTAATTGAAGTAGCCGTAACGTCATCTCCAAGCAATAGTTATTTGCAGCAACATTATATACTCAAAAAAATTCGGCTTACTTTTATATCGTAATAACATATTATCAACCAAACAAACATTCATTCTTGATAACAAAAAATCTATATAATTCAGGATAATCATGTGTTCATTAACCTAAGCTCTGATACCACATGTTAAATATAATTTTACATGACTTTAATCGTTTTGAACTACATGACATCACAAATAGATTCACACGTAAATAGAAAAGAATAAATACCTCCGTTCATCGTGTCGTGGTAGAAAGCAGCTAGGCGTGAGCACGATCCGTCAACGAACAATTGATAGGAAGTCTTGGTTTCTCTCTTCTCCCTATACACCTTATTTATGTGTTTCTTGAGTATGATTTATGATGGGTAAAGTCATAGTATATATAGGTGAAGAGAGGACCAAGTTCCAGTTAGGGTTTAATTAGGACTTAATCTCGACCGTCCATCACGGAAGAGTCTTAATTGGAAATAACTCTATAATTAATTATAATATAATTAGGTAACTAGAATATATAATTAACATATATTCCTAGAAAACTAGGATTTCTTAGACCACAATTATGGAAAGATAAATACTATAAAGATTTATCTTACAACAACTCAATAATTCATTATCCAAAAACAAGGATACCACATAAGTTAGACAGTGTAACTTACAAAATAAATGTCAAATGTAACTGACATTTCCATCACCCGGTTAGGCAGTGTAACTTTACAAAATAAATGTCAAATGTAACTGACATTTCCATCACCCTAGAATCAAAATAAGAGACCTGTTTGGTTCAATTTCTACAAGCCATAAGTGAATATGCAGAAAACTCCCAAACAAGTTCAATATGGACAAAAACAAGTCATATCACTTGTTAATTTTTCCTTTCCCTTTCCCAGTTTCATCTCCCTTCTTCGACTGCTGACCCCCAATTTTTTGGTCTGAATAGTGGAGCTGCGTGTTCGATTGTCCTAAGCTGAGGGTTTCATCCAAGTCTGAACAAGTGTAGTGGTTGAGCTGAGGGTTTGTCATTATGTGGTGTAATTTTGTCCACGTACTTAGCTTCAAACGGAGATATATTTGACGAGGGGTATTTTGGTAAATATAATATGGTCAACGGAAAAAAACAAAAAAAAAATAATTTTGCGACATGGCGCCACGTGGACGTCGTCCGTACGCCACGTGGTACGCCACGTCGACTGGGCTCCGAGCCAGCCCAATTCTTAGCCCGTCGGGCATTTTTTATTCAAAAAAAAAAGTTACAGGGCATTTTTCGAGCCCGTTTAAAAAAAGGGCAAAACTTGAATTTCGGAATAGTTATAGGGCAGAAATTATAAAATGCCCCTAATTTTAATTAGAAAAATTAGTTGTAGAATTCATAGATCTGTAATCATGGATTAAATATTCGAAGCTTTTCATACAAAAACTCCAAAAAAATCCAGTTTAGTGCGTAGCCAAAACGTAATTGCTCATCAATTTTAAAATTGTACCCGTTCAGCGAAAATATTTATTCCCTTTTGTTTTCAAAAGTCAAGAAATCTTAGTTTACTCCGTTTAATATAATTTTTTTTTGCCGATAAAAAAATTACCAAGAATTTTATATATCGAAAGTGAGTCATTCATTGACCACTTAAGTTTGAATTTCATTTGTTCTCCTACCTTGAAATTTGAGTATTTACTCTTACATAATACTAGTAAATATGTTCCTAGTTAGTACCTCTAAACATATTAAGAAAGCAACAACAATATAACACAAAATTAAATGTGATAATTTTAAGTATTAGTAAGTGAAAGTGATACAAAATTTATACATGAATAGAAAGTATAAAAGAGTGGTGACTTTTTATTTTTAATTCTCCATGTCGTTTGCAAAAGTTTGGTTTCGAAAACGTATACAAAACTTCTCAAAATAATTTCGAAATTTTTTGAAATGTTTCTAAAATATCACATATCGGAACTCACTAGTGAACTGAAATTTTGGTCCATGTTTGTAACATTGTGGACTTTAATTAATTTTTTGATGTTGTTAGCCTGGCGTAAAAATTTATATTCAATGTTTTAGTGGCTCGTGTTCGTATTAAAATCTACTTATTTTTAAATTTATGCTTATTATATTTGTGGAAAAACTCTTTGTTATGTCATCCTACTTGCAACTCTTTTTCCGGTAGAGGTGGTGGTTGTGTGGTTGTGGGAGAGTGAGAGGAGCGAGGGTGAAGGACTTTTAAGGAGTGAAAAGGTTTTTGTATAATTTTTTAGTTTAACTATTTCTTTTTGAGATTTTAATAGATTTGTCTATAATGTTAGAGATCTATGAATCTTATAACTAATTTATTGAAAAAATATAGTAATTTGGTCTAGATAGAAATTCTGTAGGTTATATATACATCTCAACATATAAGGAGAATTTTTTTTTATATAAATAACAAGCAAAATTTGTTAAAGTTAAAAAAAAACAATCATTTTTGGAAGAAAGAAGAGAGAGGAGAGAGAGAGAGAGTTTGATGGAAGAGTGAGAAGAGGGAGGAGAGAGAGATGTGTTTTTTTGGTTTAATGAGTTTTAAATTAATTAGTATTATTAATAAAAAGTGAGACATAAAAATGGGACATAAAGTGGGATAGAAGATCATCTCCCGCCGAACATTATACTAAGTTTACTAAGTGTAACAACTCACTGACGACTGATATGACGTGGATTATTTATGAAATTTATATGTACATACATGCTGATCGATTTGAGCTAGTACTAGGTTTGCATGTATAATAGTTTTCGACCTTTATTTTCATCGGTAATAGTGGCCAATTTAGAATTCGTAAATAGGGTGGTATGGTTATAGGGGTGCGGATGCGAACGAGGGTGCACAAGTGTGTTCAACTTAATGTTCACGTAGTGTTTAGGGTCATGGGCGACTACAAATTAATGCGCAAAATTAAATAATAAATAATAACTACATGTATAAATATGCATTTATATATTAATATGACTAATATTTACACATAATATTTATTTTATATATATTTATATACATGATTTAAAGTTTTTTTTTCATGAAAAATACCGAAAAGTTTCTGTTAGTTGTTCTACCAAAATGAAACACACAACCAGTGTTTTGAAAATCGGCCCGGACCTACCGGTTCGACCGGGAACCGGCGCCTTGGTCGGGCCGGTTCTGGCTATATAGCGGGCTGTTGGCTGCTTCGGGTGAACCGGCGCTTTAGGCCGGTTCGCCCGGCGACCCGGTAGCTTGGTTCCGTTCGTGAACCGGGCGGCCCTCTTTTTTTTTTTTTTTTTTTTTTCCTTTTTTTGGTTTTTGGTCAATTGCGAATCAGTCCTATTTTTTATGACAATTACAAACTTGCCTCAAAAAATTTTAAAAAGGAAGAAAAAAATGCAAAACTTTAAAAGTCCATAACTTTGCGTAGGAGCGTCCATTTTGGATGCATTTTTTTTTTATTTGGGGTATCTCGACGAGATCTATTCATCGCAAAATTTTCAAAAAAACGATGTTTTCCATACTTAATTTGACTTTGAAGCTAAACGAGCATGCATTCGAGAATTTCATGTATAGTATTTCGTTCGATGCTAAGTTTATTTTCCAGATTTTAGTGTCACATATTGTTGTTCTTGTATTGAATTTTGTGATACAGTTGGCCAACATTAAAAAATCCAAAACAATCTTTTAACTTGTATTAAATATAATGTTTGTTGAATTATCTAGTAAATTGTTGGATAGCTCAATGGTTTCCACTACTTTTCAAGAGCTTCATTTGTTGGAGGTCAAGTGTTCAAGTCCTAGTTTTGTGATAATCATATTCTTATATTTCTTATAATATAACAAAATATTAGTGACTTAAAAGTCTTATAAATTTGTATACAATTAATTTTTATATTAATTTTTTTATTGAATGTTGACTAAAGTCAACAAACCGGTCCACCCAGTGGTCCGACCTGTTGACCCACTACACGGTAGCCTCACCGGGTCAGTCACCGGGCCGGGTTTCAGAACACTGCACACAACTATCTTTTTCACGTTAATTTTAACTATATATTACTATGAATTTTGAAACACTAGAAAAGATTTTGAATCATTGCGATTATGTACCAAAAAACGATATTGCGATATTCAAAATTTTGTACTACTATGACCCCATATCACTAAAAACGATATATTGTTATATATATATATATATATATATATATATATATATATATACTAGAAACGCTAACACGCGGTCCCCGCGTGACTAAAAGTTTATTTTAAGTATAATATAATTAACTTATATGGTAAAAATACAACTTAAGTATTATGTAGATATTAAACATGTAAATATAGAAAGTTTATATATCTTAACCTTATTTTGATGTAAAAGAAATTAAGTAATGATTTTGTTTCTTTTAATGAGAAGGCTTAAAAATAATAACAGAGTTTAATAGTGTAATTGAGGGGTAAATATATAAGAAAATCAATAGATTAGTGTAACATTGGTTTCTTTGTATAATAGTATATAGATATATGTGTGTTTGAACTTTTATGTAAGAGTGAAATAAATGTATGTAGGTAATGTAATTTAAGGCAATCAATAAACAAAGACAATAAATCAAATGTATGTATGTTTATTTTTCTCACCTTCCCTTTTTTTATTCCTAATGACCACCACCGCACACGATCCAAGATGCTCATTTCCACTCTCAATTTTTATTCAAGGAGATTCTTTCTATTCAAATGTCTTCACTAACATACGATGGGTTCTTTCCAATTCAATATTTGACCAAAAAACCCTATTTTTCTTCTCATTCTTAGTCTTCACGAAGAATCCCTTTGTCTTTCTACATATATACTAGGAAACTCCACTTGTTTAAAAAAAAGAGATTTGAAATGAAAAAAAAATCCACTATCTTTCAACATTCCAGTGGTTGTCCATTATAAATTCGGGTTTTATTATTAGATGATCGGTAACAATAAAAATTGATTTAAAAAATGTTCGTCATCGGTCCTAACTGCCACTGGCCTAAAAAGCGTTTGCAGTTATAGTCTTATATATTAAAAATAACAATGAATATCACAAGTAACAAAAAAAATGCTATTTTGCTATCTACATTACATATATTTTGCGGGGTCCGGTTATTTACAACTTAAAAATTGCTAAAATTTTGTTCATTTCCTTCTTCTTTTATTGACAAATAATGTCTTTTTCCTTAAAAATTGATAAGACAATAACGTTAAGTAAGACAAATTTCCTTTTTCTTAGACATTTTCTTTAAATATTCTTCCATTTGTAGTCCGTTCAATAGTCCGTACTAAGCAATAGATATAAAATATGCATACCAGAGTTATTCAATTGGGTGAAATGAACAAGGATGACTTCGGAATTTTTATGATCATCAACTGAGGACAAATAAAGTTATAAAACAATGTTACAACATCAACTAGGGAATCACTAATTATTAGATTAGGACAAAGTGCAAGACAAGTGGCCAGAAAATGCGCAATAATGCACGTTAAAGAACATAAAAAGAAGTAAAAGAAACCACAATTGACCTTATCTAAGATTAATTAATTACTAGCCAATAAAAAGCCATCATAAGTATCATTATGCAACTAGCTAAAGACACAGCAAAATCCTTGACAGATTTCTACTTGCGAGAGTGAGATAGATTGAGCAAAAGGCTTAGGACTCGTTTGCTTTCAAAATTAATAGTCGCGTGACTATTAATTTACCCCTACTAATATACTTGGGTATTATTATTATGTTGCATGGTTAGCCAAATTACTACCCTAGATTATACCCAATTCAAAGAAATAATACTATGTTTGCTTAGGTTAATTGCCCAAATATTTTTAATCTTGCCACTTATTTGTGTTAAATGACCTCATTACCCTTATTCTAATTTTTAACTACGCACACTTACTTGTCATAACAAATCTTTATACGTCCTTAAGAGAACCCAAATTTTACATTTGTAGGAGACGGTCATTCAACAATATTTTCGGGAGAATAAAGGATTGTTGCGTTTGTACGCTTATCGCCCCCCCCCCCCCCCCCCGGTGGTTTTTGGTTTTCGAATATATAATGGCACGATACATGTGTCCTTATAGCATGATTTTGAAGTCACTACATGTTGTCGTCACTTTACGCGATTATTCGTATTTAAAATTATTTTCTTTCGGATATTCTTTTTCATATTTTTCTAAACATTCATTTATATTTCATTTTTTCGTTTCAGTTCGATAGAGTACAACAAGCGAAATGAACCCTCTTGAACCTGCTTATTTATCTCAAATTTTAAAAAAATGGAATATTACTATTGCGATTTTGTCGCATACATGCGTCATGTTTATAGCCAGGACATTTTGTCGAATAGAAAATTAACCTTGACATGTGTACCATATATATTTAATCTTAATTATTAGAAGGAATAGAACAATTCCTTTACGACATTCTAAGTTATAGGCGAATTTGACTAATTTTGGTGGAAAATGAATATGAATATTAGTTTGACAATAGATCGTTTATATAAGTATCGGTCGGTTACAAAGGAGTACAAGGGAAATACAACGAATCAATCTTAACAAACTAGGCCTAATCTAGGTGTCTCGATTAAGCTTGGTCCGGAACACCTCGAACTAACGCCTTGATGCTTGGACAGCGGGGGTATATCGGTAATTAGATTGGACGTATGTCGGTAATCATCTTCGATGTTATATCGGGGACTACCCTCGATATGATATCGGTAGTAAGGGGATATGACGTGTCCGTGGAATATGTGGGTTGTCTCGATATTGGATACGATATCGAGAGTGAGATCGGTGATTTCCTTCGATATGATGCGTAGTAGCTCCGGGATAATAATTGCTTACTTTGGGATTCGGGCATCGCGTATTTATAGACCTCGGGATCTGGGGACCACAGTACCATATCGGTGATTATCACCGATATGATGTCGAAAGTGGCCCCCGATATGGTTAAATATGGGTCTGGTTTGGGCCAGGCCCAATATGCGGGAAATGCCCATATCAAATATATATCACGTATTTTCTTTGAAAAAGACAATCAACGAATTAATGATCATACGATTGAATCAAACAGTCGTATGGCTGAAATTAGAAATTTTATCATCTTTAGTCTAATACAAATTATAGGTGCCATTTCAAGAAAATTACGCAAACATGTAGTGTCATTGGCTTTATGCTATAATACACAAGTATGCCATAATACATTATTACACAATTTGCTCATTTCCAATTAAAATAATTCACGGGCGTGGCTATATAATTCTAAAACACAAAAAGTTGGATTTGATGGTGATATGATTAAACAAGAAACAAGAAAAAAAAATACAATATAAAATTCTAATAAAACCATAGAGTTTGGTTTAAGTTGTAAATTGCAAGACCCAGGTTAGTTTGGTCTAAAAAACTAAAAAAAGAGGGGTATTTTGGTCTTTGTATTTTAATTTTATTTGGCCTAATTTGGGGTATTATTAATTGGGTGGGGGGAGTACCCAACTAATAATACCCCAATTAGGGTGCCACGTAGGATAACACCACTATTAATTATGCAAACCAAACAACCTTATATCTACGACTATTAATGTAATTGGACTTGGTTGGACAAAGCAAACGAGTCCTTACTTTCTTGAATACCTTATCAAACTTCTTGACCAACTTCTTGAATACCTTAAATCTGTAAGTTGCTGCAGAAAAAGTTAAATAGAAAATGCAGCTCTAAATTGCCTTTATAAGCAACAACAATTAAAGCAGTTCAAAATAGCAACACTTAGAGTTACAGACCATAGCATAATAACAAGGAATACACTCCTTGATCAAATCAAAACAATTAAAGAGAATGTACCAGCAACTTCAAAAAATAGCAGTTTAAGCGGCAAAACACAAAACCAAAAATTAAAAGTTGGAACTACGCTCCCTCTTTTTGTGAAGAAGGGAGATTCTTCAAGTTTTTAACCAAGCTTTTTAGCTCCTGAAGATGCTCTTTCTTGTCATCAATCTCTCTCTGAGTATCAGCTATGTTTCCCTTAAACCAATTCAGTAGCTGCTCCACAAAAGAGCAGGTAATGACCATGCAGTCCTCATCCTTGGACATTGGTACTAAAGTTCCAGCAAACTCCCGAGCCTTCTTCTTCTCTTTTCTTGGTCTCACTACTCCTTTAGGATTCCAGAAAAGTCTCTCACTCTTGAACCAACCAAGTAGCTAGGAAGTATGGTAAGTTCAACATCATTCTTTGTGCATCCCACAACTTGACTTGTCTTCAATCCTTGTTTGAGAAGGATTTTAGAGATTAGTGAGGGAAAAGAGAGAATGCCATTCTTCCTACCAGTAGCTTCAGACATTGACTTCAGAATCCTCTCCCTCATATTCACTCCTAGCCCACTCTTGATCTTATAATCTAAGGTTGGAGAATCCTTAGTTAGCACAGTGGAGTTCTTGCTAGGCATCCGGTTGAATAGCAATCTTGTGTAAGATAGCACTAAGGGAGGTGAGCTTAGTGGCTAGCAGAGCATCTTGCCAGACTTTGACCAACCCACCCGTGAGATCTTCAATCACATCACCTTGGTCAGGATCCTCAGACTCTTCAACATATGGAAATCCCCAAATTTTGTTGATAATATAAGGTTCAATATTAAATACTCTCCCCCTCGCCGAAGCTTTTCCATATTTTGGGGGTCTGTAATCTCTAATCCACTTAGAGAGATTCAGGTAGAATTCCATAATAATATTTGGAGCATAATCATTCAGCTCCATCACAGATTGAAGAATTCCTCTTACCTCAAGCAAGTCAACCACTTTGTGTTCTTTGAAAATGACCATCTCTATTGCCCTATCAAGATGGATTTCCCTATTTCTGAAGGCACCCCACTTATTCTCCAAACCCTTAGGCAGGTAGTAGAGGGAGTAGAAATCCTCTTCATCTTCAGGATAAGCCAGCCAGAGTCCATCTGAGTATTCCTCTGTCTCTGATGTTACCCTAACATCAGCAACAACATCCTGCTCTTCCTCCTAAGCCTTCTCCTCTTATTTCTCCTCTTCCTCTTCTTCCTCAACATCCGCAAACTCAATTTCCTCTTCTATAACTTGTTTCTCTTTCTTTTTTCTCGCAGCAGCAGCAGCAAATTTCTTCTCTTCTTCAGCCCTTTTCTCAGCTTCATCATTTTTCTTCTTAGCTAACCTTTCTACTTGCCTTTTTCTAGCTTCAACATGTCTTTTAGCAGCCTCAGACATTGGTCTATTACCAACACTAGTTGCACCAGAACCCTTGCTCTTCTTCTGAGCCCTAATCCACTCCCTCACCAAATCATCCATAGATTATGCACCCTCCCCATCAACAGATACATCAACATTAATCTCAGGATTAGAATCAGCCAAATTTACCTCAATTTCTGGTTCACTGATGATTGGAGCGGTTGTCTCAGGTGTTGGTTCAACATTTGAAGTCGATTATCCCTGCTTTGATTTCTTTCCTCGCCGAACATAGGGAATCGTCTTTCTCTTTGCAGCAACTTGAGCATCATCAGATTTTGCAGCATCTCCTCGAGTGTGAGAGCGAGTGTGCGCGACTGTAGGCTCACCGCTTAGAGCGACATCTACAAGAGTTTCCATATGAGACTTGCTCGCCATTGTTAGTAAGAGTGATTTGCAAAGAAAAATTGAGATAATTTTGAGAATATAGAGTAATTGCAGAAATTTTAAGCACAAGTAAGAAAATTAAGGTTTGTGATTCCTTTTAAGATCGCGAGTAGTGGAAAGAGAATGAATGTTAGTGGGAATTTAATGTAGGTTAACAATGAAATTCATCCCACAATTCTTTCCCGCGTACACGTGTCAATGTTTAACTAACAAGTAACCAGAGCAGTTTTCAAAAATTTGAAAACTTATAAGTTACTGTTTTCAATGTTTGCCTAAGACAGTGCACAATGTTGGGATAACATCCAATAACATTCAAACCAGAAGGTGAAGGTACATGGCTTCACCAAAGCAAATTCATGTGAGAGCTTGAAATACATCCAAAATTACATCTGAAACTTAACCAATATATCGAGTACCACAAACATAATGTTCAGATCAAAATCATGAGTAAGCAACATAAATAACAAGAAACAGACAGAGATAAGCAGTTATGAACTGAGAGAAAAACTCACTTCCACAGCATAGAAAGACACAGAAATAGTGTGCCACCTGCAGTATGTCACCCAAAGTGTATGCCTCAACACATGAATTATACTTCCCCTAAGCCCAAACCGACACAACTCAACAACAAGAAGGAAAATAATGCAGTTCTAACATGAATGCAACGATGTCATGTCAAAATGAAAGATGGTAAACACTTATGAAGAACTTCTCAAACCAGCAACAGTTCACATCTCATCAAATCTTTATTATTTCATAACCCATATGAACAAAAAACTTAAGGTTGCTTAAAAAAGGATAATGTCACTACTGAATGAGGGCAGCACAAGACTCCACACACCTCAGTAACAACATTATCAGCAGCAAGTTAGGCAAGTACAAAGGCCTTAAATGTTGGTAATTCATTTATCATGCACCCCAACACCTCAATTTCTTATGCATACTTGTTTACTAACTTGCATTCAAGAGAATTCACCAAGTGATCAGTGCTACTAAGTGTAAGAAATCTAAACCCCAAACGCGCTAGTAGAAAGGATCACCATCATGTGCTCATTGGCCAAAAAATAGAAAACATGTAAATAAGCACAACTGAATAATACTTAAGTTGTCAACATCATGTACCCCAGCTTCTCCACATGTTCTGTAAACCTTTCATATGAATAAGACACAACTGAATATACATCAAATTAGTGAGCTTTGTGTACCCCAGCTTCTTCATATGTTAGGTTAACAACCTCAGACAAACAGAAGAGTTTTATTACTTTTTCAAAACAAATATGTGAAACTGATAACTAGAAAGAGTTGTTCATCACAGAGTTCAACCACACAAACCAAAAATGACAAAACAAGGATTAATGAGACTCACAAAGAAATAAAATAAAACAAAGAAAGCAACAGAATTACTAACTACACCACAACCAATAAACCAATGCTAGACAGTGGTGTTATGTCAACATTGGTGTTCAACATCCTCACATATTGCACATGCCAAGAGATTTTCTCAAACTGAAGAATCTCTCATTATCCAATGGTTTTGTAAACATATCAGCAAGCTGATTAGTTGTCTCAATATGCTCAATGTTGATCACTTTATCCTCTACTATATCTCTCAAGAAATGATGTCTAATATCTATGTGTTTAATTCTAGAGTGCTGGACATGATTCCTAGAGATACTAATGGCACTTAGATTATCACAAAACATGATGAGTGTGTCACGATCTAACCCATAATCTGACAACATGCGTTTGAGCCATACAAGCTGGGTAACACAACTGCCAGCAGCTACATATTCTAATTCAGTTGTTGATAATGAAACACGGTTTTGTTTCTTACTATACTATATGAAACTAAATTGTTCCCCAAATAGAAACAGCTCCCACTTGTGGATTTCCTGGCATCTACATCACCTGCCCAATCAGAGTCAACAAGGTTAGTGTTAGTGTCATAAGAGTACCATATGCCTAAAGGTGAAGTTCCATAGATATATCTTAGAATTCTCTTCACAGCAATCAAATGAGGTTGCCTTGGATCAGCTTGATACCTATCACAAACACATACAGAGAACATGACATCAGGTCTAGAGGCAGAGAGATACAGCAAACTACCAATCATGGATCTGTACAGTGTTGGATCAACATTGCTGCCAGTGCCATCTTTTGTTATCTTCACTGAAGAGGATATAGGAGTTTTGCAAGGCTTAGACTCATGTAGCTCAAATCTCTTCACCAGATTTATTGCATACTTCTCCTAGTTCAGGAAGATACCATTCTCCAGCTGCTTCACTTGTAATCCCAAAAAGTAGTTTAGCTCTCCAATCATGCTCATCTCAAATGTTCATGTCATTGAATCAACAAACTTGTCTAAAGTAGACTTGTTAGTAGAACCAAGCACAATATCATCCACATAAATTTGAGCAATACAAACATCAGAGCTCTTTCTTAGAATAAACAATGTTTTGTCTCCATCTCCTCTATTGAAACCTAGACCTAACAGAAAATCGGTTAGTCTTTCATACCAAGCTCTATGTGCTTGTTTTAAGCCATACAAAGCCTTCTCAAGTTTGTACACATGGGCATGATGTTTAGGGTCAGTAAAACCTTTAGGCTGTTCAACATAAACCTCTTTGTCTATCAAACCATTAAGAAAAGTCTATTTTACATCCATTTGGTAAAGTTTAATCTTAAGACAACAAGCAATAGCAAGAAGTAATCTAATAGATTCTATTCTACCTACTGTAGAAAAAGTCTCATCAAAATCTATTCCTTCTACCTGAGTATAACCTTGCGCAACCAACCTAGCTTTGTTTCTCATAATTACACCATTCTCATCAGTTTTAATTTTGAAAATCCATTTTGTCTCTATTACATTCACATGTGAACGCCTAGGCACAAGATTCCAAACCTTATTTTTGGTGAATTGTAAGAGTTCCTCTTGCATGGCATTAATCCAGTAACTATCTTTAAGAGCTTCATTCACATTCTTAGGTTCAATGTAGGACACAAAACAAGAAGCATTTTCAACAGTACATGAGGTAGACATACAAACACACAACCTTACCATATCCCTGTAATTAACCTTTTCTTTGTTGCGTGTTTTCATCCTTTCAGTAATTTGACCAATTACTTGAGTGGTTGGATGATCTCTCTGTATCCTAGCAGGAGGATCTCTTCTGGATTCAGGAACTACTTCATCTTTTGAATCTGACAGTACAGATGTTGGCCTAACATTAGATCTTTCTGGAGGTAAGTTAACATTTGTTCCAGTCTCCAGTTCAGCTTCTCCAGCTTTTGTGTTAAATGTTGGGTCCAATGTTGGAGCAACATCAGAAATAGTATCTTCCTCAGTATCTGGGCTAGTCAACTTAGGTATGCCTCTTACATCTTCTAACTTATGTAGTTTCTCTAGATTTTTATAGTGCACATGTCTTAACTTCTTGTGCCACATGACAGATTCATCTACCTTGGCATGGTAGCATTCTGCTTCATCTTGAGCAGGATATCAGTTATTCTTTGATCTTGTACCTGTCATGACACATACATTGTCACTATTAAACACATCACATGAACTTTTATCAAAAGTAACTAGCAAGTTATCATCACAAAGTTGACTAATGCTAATTAAGTTTGCTTTCAATCCATCAACCAACAACACATCATTGAGAGGTGGAAATCCTTCAACATTCAGTACTCATTTTCCAATGATTTTCCCTTTGGTGCCTCCTCCATAGGTGACAGTTCCAACAATCAAAGGGAGCACATCTTTCAGATTGCCAATGTTTCCAGTCATGTGCCTTGAGCATCCACTGTCAAAATACTATTTGCATGCAAGGTTAGAGTAAACAGCAAAAAAAATAACATTGTAAACAATTTTAATCTTGGGAGTTTTTAACTTTTCAATCCAAGTTCTACTTTTCTGTTATGTAGCTTTGTCACCTAATGTTAGGATAACATTGATATCAGAGGTTTTCCTAACATTGGTACTGCTCTTAATTATTTTTTTCTTTTCAATCATAATTTTATATTTCTTGCAATAAGGCTTAATGTGACCATGTTGAAAACAATATTGACAGATATAAGTATGCCTTTTTCAATGTTGGTAAGAATTTCACAACTCAAGCTTTTATTTTCCTTGATAAAACCAGCTTTCTTGCAATAGTATGTTTTGATGCTGTTATAGTGTGTTATACGATGGGATTTTCTTTCTTAATCTATCATGCATCTGTTGTTGTTGTTGTTGTTGTTGTTGAAGTAGAATTGGCTACCTTAATTGTGTTATCTCGACTTGTTGAAGCTTTGTTTCATTGAGGATTCCGGAACCAATTTGCAGTCTCAAACTAACGCTCTTTTTGCAAAAATGTTGGAATGCTGCTGCTGCAAATTTGCAGCAACAAACTAATGCTATTGTTGCAAATTTGCAGCAGCAGCAAACTATCTTTAATATGTACATAAGGTAATACTTTAGACATGGGATTTTTAAAGTTAATGATTTGTTTGATTAACTATAATTAGAATGGGTTTACTGCTCTTAGTTTGTTTTGTGGCTGTTTTTTTTTCTCCGATTGCAACTGATATGTTATTGATTTTTAGGCTTATTACAATGCTTTAAAGGGCTTGTACCTATGCTTTTTTAGCCACAATGTTAGTTAATTGTTGTTTGCTGATGATGATCAAATATATATTAGTTGTTTTATGAATTTTATATTTGTTTTATTAACAGGTTTACTCGTGGAAGCGAACAAGTCAACGTTTTTTAGTGTTTGTTTTATTTCAACAAGTGTTGTCAATGTTGAATGTTTTGGGATGCAATTATGAATTGTGAATTTTATCTTAATTTGTAATGGATCATTATCGTCATTTACGAAATGAATAGTTCTCAATTTATTATCCATAATTATTGATTATTGATTGAATTTACGTTTAATATGGAATTGTTACAAAAAAAATGAGCATTACAAAAAAGGGCTAATAAATTACGAATATAAAATTGCTCCAATGACCAAATATTGTTGTGACAAACAAATTCGTTATTATAGCTACTTAAAAGGTTCTTGTCTGATGTGACGATTTAAATTTCGTCAAAACAGCCATATGCGGTTGTCGAGTATTGTGACGAAATAAATCTTATGTGACGATTAATTTATGCTTAGGTGACGAAATATTCGTCACAACCGCACTAACTGTAGTGACGAATTTTACTTTCGTCATGAAAGATTTGCACTTGTTGTGGCAAACTACTTTTCATCACAATAGAGTGCCATCAATTGTGACAAACTTGAGTTCGTCACATAGGACCTATTGTGTCGGGTCTATTGTGACGACCACTGTGACGAACTTTTTTGTCACAAAAAATCTGTTGTGAAAATTTTTGTCTATTGTGACGAAAAAATTCGCCAATCTCGAAATTCTCAAATTGCGAAATTGTACCTTGGAGGAACTATAATGGAATGCAAAAGGGAAATTGTGTATATAGCTTGTGCTAAATGCTAATCAATAGAGGGTTTTCTGAATCCTAGGGGGTCACCACTGGGTCACCCTCCCTAAGATGTAACATGTGTCCACTTTGACTATTTTTTTATTTTTTATTTACTTACTTTTTTTTCTTTTCTTTTGACAGCTTTTTTCTTTTCTCTTTTTTCACAAAATACTTCATCTTCGTTTTTTCATTTTATTACTTCTCAATTTTTTTATAGTTAATTTACTTCTCATTTTATAGCTATTTCTCTCTCTCTCGTAAAGTTGCATTAAATAAAAATAAATTATATTATCTTTATCTTCTTTTTTTGTATGTTATTCTTCTAGGGCATTTTTTCTCTTTCTCACATATTAATGCATTATATAAACCGGATCACCTATTCTTTGTGTAATTAAAGTTTATTGCAAATATTAGTTTCCAAAGTTCATTCAACATAATTATTGCAAATTATATTAATCTTTTAATTTAGTACCTGAGCACCAAAAAAATGGTTATCTCCAAATTTGTTATCAAATCATTTATGTAATAGCACTTCTTTTTCATTTTATATCATCAACCTTTATATATTTTTGGATTTTTAATGTCTAATATTTTGAAAAGTCTACATTATTTTGCAAATGAAAAGTACTAATAGTTGACATTATTGTTTTACACATTCTTTAATTATCCTAACTACAAAATTAAAAAGCAATTGAACAAACAAGTAAAAATGAGAAGTAAATTAACTATAAAAAATTGAGAAGTAATAAAATGAAAAAAAAGAAGATGAAGTATTTTGTGAAAAAAGAGAAGAGAAAAAAGTTGTCAAAAGAAAAGGAAGAAAAAGTAAGTAAATAAAAAATAAAAAATAGTCCAAGTAGACATGTCACATCTTAGGGAGAGTGAAATAGTGGTGATCCCTTCGAATTCAGAAAACCTAATAGAGATCAATATGCAGAGAAGGATTAGTTTATAATAAGGTAAAAGTATACAGGATAACATAATAGAATTTGAAACACCACCCACCTGCCCAACCAACCAATTAATTAGTGGAGGAAAATCGTGCACCACGAAAATCAAAGTACCTGCCCTTTCAGCTTTTATAGGAAAAGAGTAAAATAATTGTTGTTATGGCATTCTTTCAGATTGTATATAATAATGAGAAGACCATAGGGCAGATTAATGGTTCATTTCTAGTCTAAGGTCATGGAAAATATAGTCACATTTAATGAAACTCTGTGCTCTATAAATTGTAGTAAATTAGCCGAAACTTTTGAGACAAAAAGAATGTCAACCACATCAGGTTTAGTTGAGTCATCACCACCATGGCTGGAATTGCCCCGAGAGATTACGGCCAAGATTCTGCACAAATTGGGAGCTATAGAAATACTCGCGACGGCAGAGAAAGTGTGTCCTATTTGGCGAAGTGTGTGCCAGGATGCCTCCATGTGGCAGTCTATCGATATGCGAAATGAAGGTAATCTCAGGAACCTACGGTACGACTTAGATAAGATGTGCCGTCATGCAGTTGATCGCAGCCAAGGGCAGTTAAATGATATCTCTATCCAGAATTTTGCTACCGATGATTTACTTTTATACATATCTGAGAGGTAACCGACTTTTGATCCTGTAAATTTGTTGATAGTGTCAGTTGCATGTTATGATCTTTGTACCAGTTATAACATTGCTTCTACAGTTTTCACTAATTTTATATGTTTTGTTATTAGTGTGACAAAATTATAGTCACTAGCTTTATTAGACCGTGTAACGATGGTAAGCCATATGCTTCACGTATGGAACATAAGTTAGATATTGATTATTGCTGTACCAGATAGAATCCGCTCATACATCTTGCTGATACGTGATTCTCTCTTGTATCTAAGTTAGGCTATAAACTCGGCCTCTTTATAATAATATAGTAAATAAACTTAGCTTGGTTGCTTTAGCTGAGTTTGTTTGTTCTGTTACATTTCTTTTACCAGGTCGAATCAGCTCAAAAGTCTTGAACTTAGATCCTGTAATCGAATTTCTTATAAGGGTTTGACTGAAGTATTCGAGAAACTTCCGTTGTTGGAGGAGCTGCGTCTATATTACAATTGTGGTGGCGTAGAAGCCATAGAAGCTGCTGGGCGGTCTTGCCCACATCTGAAGTTGTTTAAATCTAAACTAAATTGGAGTGATCTTTTCTCAGAACCAGAAGTATCCGATATGGAGGCTATGGCAGTAGCACAATACATGTACGACTTGCGACGCCTTCAACTATTTGGTCACAAGTTGACAAATGAAGGCCTGCAGGCCATTCTTGATGGTTGTCCGCATCTAGAATCTCTAGATCTGAGACAATGTTCCAACGTTGATTTATCGGGGGACTTGGGAATATTATGTTCTCAACGAATTAAAGATCTGAGGTGCCCAGATCGCCCAAGTACTGATGGTGATGCTTATGACTTTAGCCAGTTTGATGGAGTCATGCGTGCTATAGATGATGAAGGCGATGATGACTATCTATCTAGTGTTACCGCCATCAACGATTGGTCTGAGTATGATAGATATAACTCTGATGACAGTGAGTTTAACGTGATTGAAGAAGATGGTGGGTTTTATATTCAATGATGTTAATTGCTTTGGTACATGAAAGCATTGAAGATCAGCCTTTGCCAGAATCATACAAGGTTTCAGCTTTTAGTAGTCTAAATGTCGTAAGCAGCCTTTTGTGTTTCGAGTTTCTTTGCGTACTCTGTGTAGCTTCTGATTTGCGGCTCAAATAAATTTCAAGTTTTAAACATTGTTTGACAATGCTCATTCTTCAGTAAAACACACGAAGAATTGCTTCTATGGTTACTCAAACAATTCACAAAATTAAGTCCAGGACAAAAAAAGCGAAGAAAAATGATACAAGTTGATGTGTGTGATGTGTCAAATATGAAACGAAAATAAAAAAAAACTAAAATAGCAGTCCACATGCATGAAGATAGTAGACTGTTTTTAGTTCGATCGCCATTCGCCTTTTGCATTTATCCTCATCTCGATATTGTTTTTCAGCCATGTCTCGTCCGTCATCTCATTGAATTCCTTCAAATATATAGCCGGTGTGATCAACTTCCATACGTCTTTTGCTGCCCTGCAATCCCGTAGCATGTGGACTATAGTTTCTGCCTCTTCATAGCATCGCGGACACCCATCAGATTGTGTGATATTTCGGGTCCTTAGTAGACTCTTCGTCGCCAACCGATTTTGTATAGCTAACCATACAAAATAGTGTATTTTGCTACTGAAATCTGTCTTCCAAATCCACTTGAATTTCTTGTCCCGCGGCTGGTCCTCCGTGTAATTCTCGAAGTATGTTTTATACGCCGATTGGCAGCTAAACTCCCCGTTAGTTGTTTCACCCCACATAATTATATCATCCCTCGCGCCCAGGTTTAAGTCTCGACTTTATAACTCCGCCAACACCCCAACTGGGATTTGTGAGCGTATCCCATCCAATAGCCACTGCCCCGAATTTCCAATGGCATCCGGGAGCTTCATGTTTACTTCTTCCGGATGTATATTTACCCCCTCGCAGAAAATGAACTTGAACGACTTGAAAACATAAATAAAAGACAAACGGAACGACACGAAACCTATACAATTTTGTAATTGTAGCTGAGGCGAATCTATACAATTTTGGGTCAAACTACAAGTTAATAGTACTACAAGATCATGCACGCTACAAATTCAAATTAGATTTTATACCCGATAATCATATAATATACCCAAATTCTGGAATCTATATTATATACTTTATTATTTATACCTCAAAGAGTTTTAACTAACAGAGGCACACAAATAATGAATTTTATAAATAAATAAATAAAAAGAGATGATAAAATGCGACAGACGTTATTGGGCCTATTATGCAGGACAAATAGGCTTTACTTAGAATAAATCGAGGCCTAATAAGAAAGCCCAAAATACAAAAAATATATATAATCCCTGAAGTTCACTGAACGTAGGGTTTTCTTTACCAGGGTGATTCCTCAGCGTCGAGCAGCAGCAGCAGCTATTCAGGTTCAATTTTCGATCTTCACTCCATTCATCAGAATTGACATACTATTTAATTTAGTTGATTTGTTACAGTGTGATTCATTTTCTGCTGAATTGTAATTTGTGTGTTACAGTTAGAGAGGTGAAGAGAAAATGTCGCACAGGAAGTTTGAGCACCCAAGGCACGGTTCCCTCGGTTTCCTCCCCAGGAAGAGGGCCAATCGCATGAGGGGAAAGGGTAACATTCATTCTTTCATTCATTCATTCAACTATTTATTTATCACTGTTATAATCGATTCTGTTTCTTTTTTTTTTGTTTTGGAAATGTGTAATTTCATTTGTTGGTGAAGCTTGGAGAAAACTGTATCGCATTTGCTTTTATGTAAAATGGTGATGTATTATTTGTAATTGCACATTGCCTCTAGTTGTAAATAAGGTTCATTCGATGATAGTACGACTGACCGAATGGGATGGGACGTTGTTGAAATCTTTTATTCCATTTCCTTTTCCTAGTTTACACCGTTGAGCTCTCGGTAACTGGTGAATTTGTTGCTCTTGCTTGTTTACTCTTTTAAAAGTCTTCTGCGTACGGGATAACGTAGCATGTTATTGTCGATGTTAATTTTTGCATTGAACATTGCAGTGAAGGCTTTCCCAAAGGATGACCCTACTAAGGCACCCAAGTTGACTGCTTTCTTGGGTTACAAGGCTGGGATGACCCACATTGTCAGAGAAGTCGAGAAACCTGGATCAAGTAAAATCGTACTCTTATCATGAATTTGTAGTTGCTCACATGTTCTTTTTCTTTGAATGTTAAGAGTCTTACCATTGACTTTGGGAACTCTTTACTCGTACGGTCTGCTATGTTTGAATAACTTGCGTGTACTTGGGTCTTTCGTATTAGTCCATGTAATTTTGGGTTTCTTTTGTTTTTGGTTGTTAACATGATGAGAAATAGTATTTAAACTTGTCTGATTCTGTGGGCAGATTAAGGTCCCTGAGCATTAAATTTTGTAGAAAGATAGTATTTTTTACAGGATTGTAACATGCATCAACTTCTTTATGTGCCTTTTCTATCCTATGCATATACTGGCTACTTGCTTGGTTATTTTATTTCTCAACCAAAGTTAAATCTTTCATTGTATGTTAAGAGTGATTCAATATTTGTCACTGTGAATAATCTAATCTGTGGAAACTGATGTTTGCAGAACTTCACAAGAAGGAGACCTGTGAGGCTGTCACTATTGTTGAAACTCCACCAATGGTTATTGTTGGAGTGGTTGGATACGTGAAGACTCCTCGTGGTCTTCGCTGCCTCAACACAGTCTGGGCACAGCATCTGAGTGAGGAGGTTAAGAGGAGGTTTTACAAGAACTGGGGAAAATCCAAGAAGAAGGCCTTTACCAAGTACTCGAAGAAGTTGGAGACTGAAGAAGGTAAGAAGGACATTCAGTCGCAGTTGGAGAAGCTGAAGAAATATTCTTCTGTGATCCGTGTCCTGGCTCACACTCAGGTATCTAATTTTTTGTTCCAAGTGCGATACAAATATTTTATCAATGAATTTACTTTTTTTGTCACTACTTGGGTATTAAAACTTAGATTTATGGACTGAACTACTAGTAATCAATGAGTGTAGACTGTAATGTAGTTCAATTATGCCACCAATTGGAAGATAAGCTGCCGAAGAATGGACTGTTGGTTCTGTTCCAACTCAGTCTCTTGCTCTCAATTCTAATACGGCTCGGTGTATTATGTGCCAGATAAGGAAGATGAAGGGGCTGAAACAAAAGAAGGCACACTTGATGGAGATCCAAGTTAATGGTGGTACTATTGCCCAAAAGGTTGACTTTGCTTTTGGCTTCTTTGAGAAGCAGGTCCCTATCGATGCTGTCTTTCAGAAAGATGAGATGATTGACATTATTGGTGTCACTAAGGGTCATGGTTATGAAGGTGTCGTTACCCGTTGGGGTGTCACTCGTCTTCCCCGCAAAACTCACAGGGGTCTTCGTAAGGTGGCCTGTATTGGTGCATGGCATCCTGCCAGAGTTTCCTTCACTGTTGCTAGGGCTGGTCAGAATGGATACCATCACCGAACTGAGATGAACAAGAAGATCTACAGGCTTGGGAAGGTTGGCAAAGAAGAACACACTGCTAGCACTGACTATGACAGGTATTCATTTTATTTACCTGCGACTTTTTTTTTTAAAAAATTGTCTTCATCTTCATGAACTGAACAACAATCAACAATGACTGATATACTTCTATCATTTCATGATAACTAAGCTTCTTTTTTTCCGGTTTGATAGCGTTGTTGTTGGCCAGCAATGATATTAGAATTAGATCATTTGGTTTAATTGGTCGTAGAGGAGATATTGGTCTTTATTACTCATGGTTTCTTTTGAAATATACGTATAGGACTGAGAAGGATGTTACACCTATGGGTGGATTTCCTCACTATGGTGTGGTCAAGGAAGATTATCTGATGATCAAGGGTTGCTGTGTTGGTCCTAAGAAAAGGGTTGTCACTCTCCGTCAGTCTCTCCTCAACCAGACTTCTCGTGTTGCCCTTGAAGAGATTAAGCTCAAGTTCATCGACACCTCTTCCAAGTTCGGACATGGTCGCTTCCAGACAACAGAGGAGAAGCAGAAGTTTTACAACAGGGTCAAAGCTTAGAATATGGTATTAATGATGCTTCTAGTTTTGAGTTGTTTTTGTACGGGTTATTGTAGACGTCTAAATTTATATCCTGAACACAGTTCTTTTGATGGTTCAAAACTACGAACTTGTTCTTTAGCGTTTTTTGTGTTTTAGTAATCTCTGTTGTGGGTTGTGTTATTGCATGAAATTTAATCATTTGATTCCGACTCATGGGACGGGAATCTTTAATTTTGACCTACATTGTGGACGTCATTTTGTTATTTTATTTATAGTCCTTGAAAATAATCTTTTTAACCTTGAATGAATTCTATATTATGGAAAATTCATTATTACACTTGCTTAATCAGTTAAATCTGATTTTTTTTATAGTCATAATGACATTGGATGTAAGGTGGAAACAGCCAAAATAATTCTGATGATGAGTGCGTGAAAGTGCACATACAATCGTATATATGCATTATTATTCGAACTTGAATTCTCCCTTTTGGGGTCTTTTTAATCATAATGTCTGGCTTTACGCAAGAAAAAAAAAATCAGAATGTCTTGCTTAGATTTTAATATTATCTCTTCATCCCGATATACAAATTAAAGATCGCATGTGGAATATAATCAAATTAAAATAGAGGAATTGGGTGTAAATGAGTATCACGAAACATAACCATCTTTTGTTGAGAACCCTCGCATCTAATCCATAGAAGAGCCAGATGCCATGGATATAAACTTCTTTTTTGTAGAATGTTTCTGGTAGATATTATAAAATTATGTCAGAACATCTTTAGAAATTCTGATCCATGGTGGTGGCTACTTAGTCTAGAAAGTGTCTTCCTTCGTTTGTACAATTTCAACAAAGAAAAAAGAAAAAGAAAATCAGCATTGTGAGCAAACAAAACCAGGCTCTCTTGTCTAAATGCGTCATTCGTCACTAACACTTTAAATACAGCAAGTAAAATGAGAAATGTAAGTTAAACTCCAAAAATACTTTACAGCAGAGGAAGAATAAAGTCCCAAAAAATCTCCCACATTCATAATGATTGCCACATTAAAAGGTCATTTATGCATCCACCAAAACTCATCGAATCCACACTGCTTGAATATTAAGATTTGCATCCTCGGACTGATGATGGCCATTGTACGATTCACAACTCCCCGAATAAAATCCATATCCCAGTGTTATAATTGTGCTTCGATTTAGTATAAGTGAAAAGTACCATAAATCTTGTTACTCTGTTTCAACATTATTAATGCATTATACCAGTAATAAGAGTTCATAGATTCGATCCAAGATATGACATTAATAGCGAAGGTAACTTTGGAAAAAAAAAGAAACACAAAGGCAATAGATTCAAGGCATCTATCATCATAAAAATGACAATGTTCTTTTATTTATACCTTGAGTAGACACTACATGAGAGTAGCACGTAATAACTTACCTAAATATTGTTCTGGTTTACTACCCTTTTTACGACCTATTTTGAAGATGATAATGAGTAATAAGAAGGAGGTGAAGATGATAATGAGTAACAAGGAGGAGGTGGGGAAGTTAGAAGAATTGGATATGAGAAGATTTAGATTTAACATCATTCATAATAATCCAAGTTCATTACAAGCCTGCATATATTTATGCTAAAAGAAAATGCCTAATAATAGAAATAGCAACTTATAAAAAGTGCTAATGCAAAAGCCAAGCTCTCCTACTAATAAAAACGTAAACTCATTTTAAAAAGCGTTATACTAAAATGAGTAACAAAATACTAAGGTCATAGAAAACGCTAGCCTTCACTTCATTTCAAGCTCATAGGTTGTTTTCCTATTTTCGGCCTTCTTTCCCTTTTTTGATCTTTGAGTTATGATTCACCTTTTTGTCTGCTAACTTCTACATTTTGCTGATTTCACGTGCTAACGGTCCTTTCACAGCAGGTTGGTGGTCTTGCCTTTTCCTCAGAATCTGGTTCGCCACTTCAGTTTGCAGGTCTAGGTTGTTTCTTGGTAACTTCGGGTTTTGATCTACTTCTTCAATTCCCAGTTTGCCCTTTGCTCGTAATTCACAATTGGAGTAGTTAGTTTTCCCCAATTTATACTCCAATTCAATTTACTAAATTTGTAAATTAGGGTTAGGGTTTGCGACCTCTTTTCCCCAATTACCCCTTTTGTACCCTTAATTGAATCTGGGTCTTCTACATCCACTTCAAGGCTGACATTCCCCATGGATAACTTTACGGGGCCAAACTCTGGGAATTGTGCTTCTATGTAAGAAAAGTCCTCCCATGTTCCTTGCTCTTCAGTGGAATTAACCCACTGAAGATCTATGAGACAACTGCATTACCTCTTTTGATGAGCCTATTAGCTATGACCTTTAACGGATAGACTTTGATTGTTCCCTTAGGATCAGTAATAGGAAGTGTAGGACTAGGGAGATACTTGTGATTGATCTTCTTCTTAAGTAGTGACACATGAAAAACAGGGTGGATTAAACTACCCTGGGTAGCTCAAGCCGGTAAGCTACATTCCCTATCCTTTCTATGATAGTATATGGCCCAAAATACTTGCAAGAAAGCTTCAAGTTCCTCCTTAAGGCCACTAAGTTTTGTCTAAAAGGTTGTAGTTTTAGATAAACCTGGTCAGTAACTTGAAATTCCTTTTCAGTTCTCTTATTATTTGCAAACATCTTCATCCTACTCTTGGATTGAAGCAAATTCTCACTAAGGGTTTGAGTCAACTTCACTCTCTCTTGAATCCACTCATCTGTTAGTTTCAAGATAGGGACCAATGAACATTTGAGTGGGAGGGTACCCATACTCAAATGGTGTGATTTTGAAACCGTTATGATAATTAATGTTATACCAGTGCCCAATCATACTCAACCATTTATTCCAGGACTTGGGTTGTTGGTGTACCATGCACCTCAAGTAATTCTCCAAACAATAATTAACTTTTTCAGTCTGCCTATCAGATTGTGGATGGTATGCAATGCTATAATTCAAATCAGTAGATAACACTTTAAACAACTCATTCCAAAACCCACCAGTAAATATTTTGTCCCTGTCAGTTATAATGCTAACTGTCAGTTAGCATTAATGCTAACTAGCAGACCATGTAAGTTGTAAATGTTATCAAGATATAATTTAGCTATAGACTCAGCAGTGTAAGGATGAGATAGGGATAAGAAGTGACTATATTTAGTGAACATGTCCACCACCACTAGTATGACTTCCTTCCCTTCTGATTTTGGTAGGCCTTCTATGAATCTGAAATTGTGGATCGGGAATTATACTTTGTAAGCTTGATTTTAAATTAACACTGAAAACTCAATGTTATTTTAACAACGATCACAACATACAATTGCAACGGAAATAAAGAACACCAAATTTAAGGAGATAGTATATTAATATTATCGTCCGAGCCGTAGGCAAAATAAGCACTAGGGTTTTAACAAAGATGTTTCTCACAATTCTCAAGCTCATAACTCTCAAATTGTTCGAACTCAACAAAGCAGACAATAATTATCTTCTTAACTCTAAACCTAGAATTAACTTGACAATTCACAAACTTTGCAAAAGTAAGACAATACTCAACAACAAAGGATCTAATATCTCGGATTTATTAGCTCTTATCTCGTATTTGTCAAGGTGTGTTGTACACGGTTGGTAACTCTTCAAGTTTTCTA
Organism: Linaria vulgaris; assembly: GCA_948329865.1. Classification (NCBI taxonomy): domain Eukaryota; kingdom Viridiplantae; phylum Streptophyta; class Magnoliopsida; order Lamiales; family Plantaginaceae; genus Linaria; species Linaria vulgaris. Next base: position 18,489,662 of record OX415251.1, read on the forward strand.
GTTGAACTCATCTTCTAAGATCTCGCACTCTTTCTTGAATAATAGTTCCTTTGTTAGTGAACTAAGTAAGGAAAGACTCATTCTTCAATTCAGAGCTCATCTTGGATGTTTCCTAGTTGCACTCGAACTCCCATTCTTTCCTTCTTTATGTTGTGTGCGGTTGACTTCTTCGACTCTAATTAAGGAAACCTCTCTTAATGGAAACTTAAACGATCAACCTATGGTAAGTTTGTTTCTTAGACAATAATCAAAGATAACTACAAATGTGGAACAATAAAAACGAAATTCAAAACTGGATTGTAAGAAAGTTTCTGTTTTCGATGTTATCCTAACATTGAGATCACAATGTTATTCTAACATCGACAAAACACTTTGCACTTTCAATCTCCCCTATTTTGCCCTACTTCACAAAACACAACAACCTGTTCAATCAGATCAAATATCCAGAAACAAACTTACTAAAACTAATTGACCTATTAACATTTCTCCCCCTTAATACAGAATAGTCCAACTTACTGTTGGAATAACATTGACAATCTCAATGTTGTCATAACATCTAACTTTCTCAATGTTAGATTAACATTGAAACCAGAAAGTTGTTCTAATATTGATTTCATCAATGTTGTCTTAACATCAACAACATACAGTACCTGCAGAAAAGTTAGCACATGTAATAGATACTTAAGTTTTCATTAGTAGAAACATTTAGAACCAAAAAGAAATCTTAATTACAGATCCATAGCAGTAGCAAAGAACATACTCCTTGATCAAAACGAAGCCAAATAAGCAAACAAAAGCAACAATTCAAAAGATAACAGAATTGTTCAAGAAAATATGAAAAAACAAGAAATTAAAGCCCCAAAATAAAAAAATTGATCTGCTGTCCCCTGAAGGTAGATCCTTGAGGTGCTTTCTGAGGCTATCAATATCTTGCAGTCGAACTTGCTTGTCAGCAATCTCTCTTTGGGTCTCCATGTACTCCTTGTCAAGCCAAATGAGGGTGGGCTCCACAAATGAGGTGGTGATCACCATGCGTAATACTCACTAGAGAGAGGAGCAGAAGAAGCAGCAAACTTGTGGGTCTTCTTCTTCCTCTTTCTGCTGGGTTCAACACCATTGTTAGGGTTCCATAGAAGATCATGGATCCTCATTTGTGTGAAGTAGCTGGCTCTGATAGTCATCTTGGCCTTTTTCTTGATCCATCCCACTGTCCTCAAGGTTTTGAATCCTTGCTTTACCAGAATCTTGGAAATCAGAGATGGGAATGGCAGAATCCCCTTTAGCCTTGTAGTGACCTCATGCATTGCCCTCAAAACTTTCTCCCCTATGTTGACATTCAGCCCATTCTTTAGTTTGTACACCAACCTTACAGATTCTTTGGTCATAACAATGGTGTTGGAAGATGGGATCCAGTTGTGAATTGCAATCTTGTGCACATGGAGGTCAGATTTGTTGTGGGAAAGCTTTCATGCCACTTCCTTGTAAGACCTCCAGTCAGGTCAGAGATGACTTCATCCACGTTGAGCTCATCAGTTTTGATATGGGCATTTCCCGCATGTTGGGCCAGGCCCAAACCAGGCCCATATTAGACCATATCGGGGACCACTTTCGATATTATATCGGTAATAATCACCGATATGTTACTGTGGTCCCCAGATCCTGAGGTCTATAAATACGCGGTACCCGGATCCCAAAGTAAGCAATTATTATCCCTCAGCTACCACGCATCACATCGAAATACATCCCCGATCTCATTCTCGATATCGCATTCGATATCGGGATTACCTTGTGTTCCTCTGATACGTCGTACCACCACACTACCGATATCACATCGAGGGGCATTCTCGATATCATGTCGAAGACAATCACCGACATACATGTGATCTAGTCATCGATATACCATTGCCATCCAAGCATCGAGGCGTTAGTTCGAGGTGTTCCGGACCAAGTCTACGCGAGATACATAGTGTAGGCCTGATTTGAGATAGACTCGTTGTATTATTAGATCATTCACTTGTAACCGACACAAATATATATAATACGATCTATTGCCAAATCAGTGACGCCGTCTGTGGGAACACCATTTCACGGACGAGGACGTCAAGATGCAAGGAAAGAGGACCCGATCTGAATTCAACGGAGTTGTGACTAGGAACGCGAGGATAGAGGACACGCAACTCCCTCAACAGCCGACCGACCAAGAACAGACAGTGACCCGAGCTGAGATGGAGCTCCTTCCAGCACAAAATGAGCTGCGACGAAGGCGGGGGCCCGGGAGACCGTCGCAAGCCACGAATACAGGACCAACCTTTGCCGCACCAAATACGGCGAAACCCTCGACTGAGGGCTCGACCACTGAGAACCCCGCGACAGACGTTCCAATGACCGAGGCGCCGAATGTGGATTTTCCCAGCTCGGAGGAGACGATGGCCGCGGGACAAAGTGCCCTTCCCCCTGCCGCCATAACCCCAGAGATGCAAGCGCAGATCAACGCCTCTGTGAAAGCGGCGCTGGACACTACATTGGAGACTTTGCTTCCACGACTAGCGGAACAAAGGACAAGGGACATTCAGGCAAGGCCCCATGAATTCGGAGCGGGTGAGAGAAAGGCAAGGCAAGGATATGATGAACATGAGGATACGGGGGACTCATTCAGAGAGATATCGCCCGCTGCTTACGACAGGTCGGAGAGACGGGAGACTAGGACCCTAGATCGAGAAATAGCAAGAAAGATGGAACGACTTGACCGCGAGAGAGCGAAAGTAATCCGGAGAATGGAACGCGGTTGTGACCGTGCTGAGATTGCATATTCAAAGAATGAGGATGCATAGTACTGCAGGTAATATCAAGGAGGATGGAACAACTAGACCGTGAGAGGGCAGAGTTGACGAGGAAGATGACTTAGAGTCGTTGGAAGGGTCGTAGCAGGACCTCGTTTTCGGATGAGATAGAGGCTGAGGTATTGCAAAGAGGGGACAAGATCCCAGTGATCAAGCCATACGACGGAAGAAGTGATCCTACAGATCATCTCCATCAGGTCGATAGCATTTTGAACCTGCACAACTACTCAAGAAACATAAAGGCAAAGATCCTATCCATCACTTTAACAGGCGCTGCACTGGATTGGTTCGCTAGGCTGGAGGCCAGATCCATAACAGACTACGAGCAACTAAGGGAAAAGTTTGAGAACCAGTTCTCTAGCCAAAATAGAATGAAGACCAACCTGTTACACCTCGGCGCGGTGCAGCAGAGGGAGAGGGAGAACCTCCGGGAATATATGAATAGGTTCAATGATGAATTGTTGAAGGTGGATGAGCCGCATGGCGGGCAGGTCATGATGATGCTGTTCAAGGGTACGACCCATCGCAGGTTCACCGGCGAGCTAATCAAATTGACTGAGCCCACCATAGCACAGATCAACATGCTCGCGAACCAAATGGTTTACGAGGATGAGATGATGGCAACGCGTCAAGGTTCATTTTCCAGCAGGAACGCGGACAGAGATCGCAACAGGGAAAGGCCCCCAAGGACGTATAGCCCTTTAAATAGAGGCATTATGGAGGTGATGGCCGTGGCAAAAAGAAACAGATGGTTGGCGGAACCCAGGCCGTTGAATGAGACTCCCCGGATGAAGTCGTCGGGCAAATACTGCGCGTACCACCGTCAACCTGGACATAGGACGAAGGATTGTACGCACCTGAGGAATGAAATTGAAAGATTGATTAAAGAAGGAAAATTGGTCGAGTTTGTCAGAAACGCCAAGGAAGATGCTAGAGGGGTAAAACATTCTTTATCCCCTAGAAGAGATTACTCACCCAAGAGAGGAAAACAGAAGATGATTGAGGCACCCGAGGAGCGTGGTAGGACCATAGTGAATGCCCCGAGCAGAGGCATTATAAACGTGATCAACGGTGGAGGCTTGGGAGTTGACACGGCTCACGGCCGAGAAACCATAACACGAAGACTCCAGGGTAGAGCCTACATTGGGTACACAAATGCAATCATGCCGGAAGTGTACTTGGAGCAGGAGATCTCTTTCACCAGGAGAGACTTGGAGCAACTTTGTCCGTTGGCCTTGACCGTAGGTAAACTAGATTGCCCATTGGTTATTACTATTAATGTGGATGAATATCAGGTGCATAAAGTGCTGGTGGATAGCGGAAGCTCCGCAAACCTGATATTCTCAAAAGCCTACGAGCAGATGAGGATAGCCTCAGACCGGCTAAAGCCAATATCCACCCCATTGACCAGATTCGGCGGAGCAGAGGTAGTTCCACTCGGACAAGTTATATTGCCCACAATATTTGGCAGAAGCCCACGCACCCGGGTGACGTCGATAAAATATACAATTGCCGACATCCCGTTTCCCTACCACGCCATCATTGGCCAACCGGCACTCAACCAGATCAGGGCAGGTGACCAGATACAAGGATGGATGTGCTATGTGGACTCGCTGAAGCACCCTAGAATCAGAAGAAGACAAGAAATACAAGTCCCACACCAAGAATACATTCCGCGCACGGAGTGATCACCATGAAGAGCAAACAGAACAGTATTTTAAATTTCAGTAGTTTTTAAATTATGCTCGAACAATTGAAACATTGCCCCATTGTGGGTTAGCCTGTAAACTTAAAACAAGGGGAACTACGCCGGTCTGATTCCCCATTCAACGGGATACGTAGGCGGGTTAGTATTACCTAGCCTTCGACCGTTATCTCTTATTTTGCCCCTTCGTGGGTCGGCATGTAACTTAAAATAGGGGGAACTACGCCGGTCTGATTCCCCATTCAACGGGATACGTAGGCGGGCTAGGTTTACCTAGCCTTCGACCGTTATCCGTCATTACCTTTTTATTTGTTGCTTTGTGGAATCTCATATTTCATGCAGGGATATGTCCTAATCGGACATTACAGAAGTGCAGAGAATTGCACGAAGAATCGGGGAGTATTCCCATAGATATGTGTTTTGCACATCGCCCTCTTGCAGGTACATAGCCCGAAGGACCACACATTACTATATCCGAAAAGGACATAGGTTATATTAAACCCTCGCTTTTTAAAATGAGGGATTCAGTGGGCATTGCACCAGATTATCCAATATTATCCATCTAAACAGGTACAACATGTACAAACAGGTACAACATGCACGTTAGAACACAATGGAAACACCTATTCTTGCATGAAACTGAAATTCCCAAATTGAGGGAACATTCCGCAGATAACACATGCGCATCATTTTGTGCTTTCATATTAGCTTTTACATCGAAAATCTTTCTTGTCTGTGATGTTTTACAGGGTTTAATGACCCATAGACTCCACGACGACAGAGTCACCAAGGGACATAGACAAAAAGACAAAGAAAAGGCTCCTACCCATGAGCGGTAATGGATTTCCCTGTGATAACAGGCGGGCTCCTACACATGAGCGGTAACGGGTCATCTACAAAGAAAATGCTCCTACCCATGAGCGGTAACGGATTCCCCTATGATAACGGGCGGGCTCCTACCCATGAGCGGTAACGGGTCATCTACAAAGAAAAGACTCCTACCTATGAGGGGTAATGGGTTCCCATGTGATAACAGGCGGGCTCCTACCGATGAGCGGTAACGGGTCATCTACAAAGAAAAGGCTTCTACCCATGAGCGGTAACGGGTTCCCCTGTGATAACGGGCGGACTCCTACCCATGAGCGGTAACGGGTCATCTACAAAGAAAAGGCTCCTACCCATGAGCGGTAACGGGTTCCCCTGTGATAACGGGCGGGCTCCTACCCATGAGTGGTAACGGGTCACCTACAACAAGAAGAATATCCCCTGTGATAACGGGGTCGATCATAAACATTTCAACGGTAGCGGGTTCCCTGTGATAACGGGATGCGCCCCTACCCACAAGAAAAATATCCCTTTTGATAACGGGGTCAACCATAAACATTACAACGGTAGCGGGTTCCCTGTGATAACGGGATGCGCTCCTACTCACAAGAAAAACATCCCATGTGATAACAGGGTCGACCATAAACATTTCAACGGTAGCGGTTTCCCTGTGATAACGGGATGCGCCCCTACCCACAAGAAAAATATCCTCTGTGATAACGGGGTCGACCATAAACATTGCAACGGTAGCGAGTTCCCTGTGATAACGGGATGCACCCCTATCCACAAGAAAAACATCTCCTGTGATAACGGGGTCGACCACAAACATTTGAATGGTAGCGTTTTCCCTGTGATAAGGGGATGGGCCTCTAACCACAAGAAGAATATCCCATGTGATAACGGGGTTGATCCTAAACATTTGAATGGTAGCGGTTTCCCTGTGATAACGGGATGGGCCCCTACCAACAAGAAGAGTATCCCCTGTGATAATGGGTCGATCGTAAACACATAAGCGGTGGAAGATTACCCATGTTTCTACCAACCCCAAGGAAATTCTAATCATTCCTTGTTGAAAACAAGCAGATTAAATAAATCTCATCAAATACGAGAACGAAATGAATGCGGCTCAGATATCGGAATACTGCATACTCTATCATCATGACAATAAAAAATCAACAAGTTATCAGACAACAAGGCCACGAAGAGTCACATATTATGAAGACAACAGAGAAATAAATATTCAGTTACAGAACCACGAATTGGAGATAGTCCGGAAAAGGATAAATTCAAGTTACAATAAAGGCAGCAAACAACTACTCCCACAGGGACCCTTCAGTCTTCTTCTCAACGACCTCGGAAAACACGTCAGGGTCGGCCGTACCCTCATCCACCTCGTCTAATCCACCAATCGGCAGGTCGTTATGATCATTCCTTGGGTTCAACCCACTCAACTCGAGGGAGTCCTTGAAACCGTCATTTCTCAATACCTGCCCCACGCAAGCATGAAATGTCGCCTCCAGAACCTTCAAAACTAAGTCTCGGAAGCTCGAGCTTTCCATAAACTTCTCCGCTCCAACCCGGAGGAGATCAGGACGACGCTCCTACAAATTGAACTCTATTAAATACATCAGGAAAAAACAGAAGCAGATATCATAAACAGGATATATACCAAGTCCAATGGAGCTAATTTTGCAGTGGAGAGCTCCAACGAGAGACGTTCGTTAGCAGCCTTCACCGCCACCACCTCAGCCTTCAGTTTCTCCAGCTCCCTGTTGGCCGCAAGTTCACGCGCCTTTCCTTGGTCAATCTCGGTCACTAATGTTTTGAAGTTGCCCTTCAAAAAATCATACTCCTCTCGGAGCTTACGACATGTCTTCAGCGCATCCTCCTTTTCGGATTCCAACTTCTCGAACACCATGGGGTTGAACTCCCCCATCCTCAAGATATCAGCCTCGAGATTGGCAGCAACAGCGTCAGGGTCACCCTTGGACTCGCGAATTGTCTTCAAACACGAGACCGCCAGCTTTGCAGTCTGCACAAGACAATACGTAACATTATGCTAAACAATCAAATAAAATCTATCGAAGTCGTGTTTAGATACGTACACTCGGAAACAAGTGAGTGCTGCGGCGTATATTTTGGGCCCGCTCAAATTCTGTAAGCACCCGCACATTTGCAGGAGGAGGAAAAGCCCACATCATTCCCCGTACATCATCTGCTTCAGGGAATTCTACTCACTTTGAGGGCTTGACTGCACCCGCCTTTCGGGGGCCTGAACTTGAAGACGAGTGGACACTGTGGATAGTCCCCTCACGAGACCTTTTACTACCTGATATCCTAGCCAGGTCAACGGCAGGCTTCGTAACCAGAATCCCAGGAAAGATATAGGCAAAGTCCCCCAATATCGAGGCTTCTGCAGTGGCCCTTTACCCTTGTCGGTCATACCTGAAACGGTCGCTTTTCCCTTGCCACTAATAGGGTTCGGGCTTGAAGAACCCAACCCCACAGTAAAAGGTGCATCCACAGAGTCACCCAAGTTGACATGGGTATTCGATTCCGAACCTCCAACATTCTCGGTCAAAGGAATGTTGCCCAACGACTCAGAACGGGGAGCGACGTATTCACCAGAAGGAGACCTCGCAACTGGTCTCTCTGTCGACACAACCCTGTCAGGCGAAGGAACCACACCCCCTGTTTCGAGGTCAACACCTCAAAGAGGGTGGCCGCGCCATCCATGCCTCCCACCATATCAATGATGTCCTGGCTAAGGGACCCAAACGTTGCAGGAACATTGTTAAAACATTCTTCATTAATACGCTCAGGCACTACAATGCTAGGGGGAGGTTGCTCAACTCCCGATGCCTCTGCCAGAAACTCAGCGGCTGCATTATTCAGGTCAAAGCTAGCCGCATACCCTATTTCAGGCGCCACCGCGACTTCTGCCGTTTCAGCAGCCTTCTGAGCATCACGATCGGCTTGAAGTTTACGCACCAATTGTCTGAACCCCATTCTAACGGAGTATCTCAGAAAAAGATAATGCACCTGCAGAATAATCAGAGTATCAGCATGAGAAAATAATAATAAATAAATCAAGTACAACGCCGAGGTCGAAATACACGTCGGGGAATATATCGAATATGATTATCGATATACATACCGATGTGGTTACACTAAACGACATAGAAAACGCAGAAAAATATGACCTTCAAAGTCTATTACAAGCCCTACTTATAGACGGAGGCCTTAACTACATCGAAATATACTTTCGACATCATATCGAATATGCGTTTCGACGTGATATCGACGATGAACCCCGATATCCTATCCTATTACGCAAAAAAGCCTCGAAGTGCAACTCTCATATTTATAAGAAATTCAACTCCAAAGAACAGAGAATTCAAACGAGGACCTCAAACTATGCGCCCACTGCATTAGGGGGCCCATCGAAGTTCATCACAAAGTGCATTCCCCGCATATTTGATCTCCGTCATTTGAACTGGCGGGACGAAGGGTACAGGTAACCCAGAAATTTAAAATTAAATTTGCGAATTCTTATCTCTAAGACAAGAATCCCTAAATTGGGGGACTACATGATATGGGCATTTCCCGCATGTTGGGCCTGGCCCAAACCAGACCCATATTAGACCATATCGGGGACCACTTTCGATATCATATCGGTAATAATCACCGATATGTTACTGTGGTCCCCGGATCTCGAGGTCTATAAATACGCGGTACCCGGATCCCAAAGTAAGCAATTACTATCCCTCAGCTACCACGCATCACATCGAAATACATCCTCGATCTCATTCTCGATATCGCATTCGATATCGGGATTACCTTGTGTTCCTATGATACGTCGTACCACCACACTACCGATATCACATCGAGGGGTATCCCCGATATCATGTCGAAGACAATCACCGACATACACCTGATCTAGTCACCGATATACCATTGCCATCCAAGCATCGAGGCGTTAGTTCGAGGTGTTCCGGACCAAGTCTACGCGAGATACATAGTGTAGGCCTGATTTGAGATAGACTCGTTGTATTATTAGATCAATCACTTGTAACCGACACACATATATATAATACGATCTATTGCCAAATCAAGTTTTTTCAAGATCAGAAAGTCCCCAAGCTTCATTGATGGTGGATGGGCTTATGTCAAAGACCTTCTTTCTGATACAAGCTTTCCCATACTTGGGAGACTTCTTGAGACACACCCATTGAGAGAGGTTCATGTAGATCTCCATGATGAGATTAGGCACAAAGGAAGCATTATTCATTACATTTCTCAACACATCCCTTGCTTCCAGCAGCTGATATACCCTATTTTACTTAAAACTGTAAACCTCCACTGCTCTCTCTTTGTGGATCATTCTGGCCTGGTAGGCTTCCCATTGTTCCTCTACTTCCACAGACACATAGAAGCCTGAATATGGAACCATAGGATACCATCCATCCTATTCATCAAAGTACTCTTCTAGTTCTGGTGTTAGGTTAACAATAGCTTCAGCAAGATCCTCTGTAACCAGTCCATCCTCCTCAACTTCCTCTCCCTCCTTCTCCTCTTCTTCCTCTTCGCCCTCTTCCTCAGACCCAGGATCAACAACCATCTGTTTACCTTTCCTCTTTCTAGCAGCAGTAGCTAGAGCAGCAAGAGTAAGAGTCTCCTCCTCCTCAACCTCATCAACGTCATTACCCTCAATACCCTCATTATCAGCAGGAACAATGGTATCCTCAATAGTGGTACCCTCAGCAGAAGTGCCCTCATCAGTTATACCCTCATCAATAATAACAACGTCAGTAACAATAGAACCAACATGATTCTCGTATTCACAACCTCATTCACAGGGTTAACATCATCAACCAACTCAGACTCAACCCTCAAATCACCCAAATCAACCACATGGACCTCAATCTCCCCTCAACGCCAACATCATCAGTAATAGTTGGAGTAGGATTAGCCATCATTACCTGAGTTTCTGTTGCAGTGGTAGTGGGTGTGGTGGCTTTATCAGCTTCTGATGTTTCTCCAACATCACTCGTCGTCGCATTTTTCTTTCCCTTACGCCGTTGATAGGTCGCTTTTCTCTTCAGAGAAGCAGCGGTGGCGAGTTCAGATGGTGCATACCTGGTGTTGTACCTTCGTGGTTGCTCTATATGCTCAGCTGCATCTGTAAGGGCATCAATGGAGGACTTGCGAGCCATTGTTAGAGTAATTTTTGGTGAGAGATGAGAGAAATCGAAGTAAAAACAGAGAGTTATTTGCAAAACTTCTCAAAATCGTGAAGATCAAGAAGAGATTTAGGGCTAAAATATATAGATTCAGAATGTGAAGAGTGGTGTGAGTGGGATCATGTAGTGTAACCAAAATTAGCTACCCATTACACACGTTCCCGCTCGTACAACATTACCGCGTGTCAGTGTTAGATTAACACGTGACTAGAGCAGTTCCATGCTATTTTATTATAATGTAATACAAAAACTAGAAATACTTCATATTAAATTATCTAACTACTGCGGGATGAAATAATTTTATAAACAAGTAAGAATTCAATCAGAAGGTGAGAGAAATGAAAAAATAATAATAATGCGGTAACCGTAAAGGTGGATGTCAAGATAAATAAAGAGCACAAAATTCTAAATGCTAACCCTCTTTTACGTAATACTATTCTATTATAATATTGTATTATAAAATTGGTATCTTATATTATACCATCCTAAAGAATTCGTATGAAATAAATATTGAACATATGAAAGTGAACGAGATGGAGTAATAGACAAAGAGTAATTAGCCATTAATGGTTCACACTTGTGACAAAAAAGAGGAAAAAGTCTCAATGCTAAATTTTGTACTCAATTAGATACATTGTTAGAATATACAATATTTTATTATAGAAATGAAAAATGTAACATGGGAATCCTTGTTGTTTGCAATGGCCTAAACCCTATAAGTGACCCTCGCTCCTCTTGCCAATGAACATGTAGAATTTTCTTCCTCCCCCCTTTCCATCTCTCTCAGAGATCTTTTCTATCTATACATACAACAGGCTTGTTACTGTAGTTGTGGCGATCTCTAGTTAACTTGTGTCCAATTGTGATGGATGTTGTAATATATATGTCATTTTAAATCATATAAATCTGTACACATAACATTTTGGTAAAAATAAGTAACCCGAGCTGCATCACACTAATCGGATACCGCTGTGAATGCTTAATTTGGATTTCCTATTTGCTAAATCTCGTGTCATCATATTCAATTACTCGTTCCAGATCAGTTTTTTAACTTTAACTAGCTTGATTTGATTTGATTTAATATGTATTATTTTACAGGTCTTTAAGCATGATGGTTATGTAACATGATAGGATTTTCGTTGGATTCAATTCCAGTTATCCTTGGTTTCTTTTATGGACTTGAAGATTCCAATGTCATAAATTTGATACTAATTAATAATATTAATGCTTTATAAATGTACTTCATGACGTATATTGACTTTGGGCAACGTTAAAATAATATTTTTGGGGGTAAACTACAAAAAACTACCCATGCATCGTGTCTATCATTTTCATTATCAAAAAGAACTGTTGGGTTGTTTATCAAGTACTGGGAGGGGGGGGGGGGGGATAGAGAACATCTATAGCACATAAGTAATCAACACGAAAAAGTTGACAAAATATCTTGAAGTAATTGTATTTATTTGATCTATAAAATATGAATGTTGTTTAGCTGAATGATTTGTGTATTTTTCATTATTTTGAAGAAAACGTTGGTTTATTAATCTTGATCTATAAAACGAAAAGCGGGGCTCATCAATTTTAATATAGAGGCTGGTTAACCTTTAGGGATAATTACAGTTACAACAACAGAGATTTGGTGTAATTTTAAGAACCTCCCATGAGGTTTGAGAAATTACAATGACCTCCCCTCAAGTTAGAATTTTGTTGTCATAGGCAAATTGTAATGAGGTTCTATTTTTGCCCTTTAGTGAATTAAATTTGGAGCTTGTAACGTAATAATTAGTAAGAAGTATCTTGATATATTAACTAAGTTTCAAGAGGTGTACATCTAATCAAAAGAGTTTATTTCATAAAAATTAAAGGAGTTTCTTTTAAAAGCATTAAAATTTATACCAAACAATTTCTTCAACCTAATAAGTTATTGATTAGATTTTCAAATAAGCTTATTCTAAAACTTGAATATAAATCTTTACAAGCTTTAAATAAACTCAAGCTTTAAATAGATCCAAGTTTTGGAATTGAGTTTTTTTATCGAATAAAAAGAATCTTACATGTAAGTTGCCTCATACACACTTGTAAAAACAAATAATTAATTTACAAGTTTTAATATTTTGTAGCAAAAAGGATAATAATTAATAAGTTCAAAAAGAATGATAGAAATGAAAACATTGATTTAAAGCCAGAGTTTAGAAGTTCGTTTGAGTTTTAATTAATGAAAGAGAGAATTGAGCAAATTATTCTTATTTGTTTTAATATTTTGTGAGAACCCATTCCTATTTAAATTTACAAGAAACCTTTTTGCATGAGCAAAGAAGAGAGAGTTTGGAATATGATATTTATACAATAATACACGTATTCCCCTTGAAAGTTAATTATGATGTCAAGATACTTCTTAAGATATAAATTACAAGACAAACTCCAAAACCTTAATATGCTAAAGGGAAAAGCTGAAAACTCATTATAAATGCCCTATGACATCATCAAAATTCTAACTTGAGGGGAGGTCATTGTAAGCTCTGTTATTTACAAGGCATTTATTTTACACAATGTAATCATCACTTACCTTGTGGTACTTTCCATTTTGCTAAAAAACAAAGACTTCAATTTCCCTCAAGTACTTATGCTTCTTTTGGATTTTGAACTATTGCATTGTGATGTCTAGGTACCATTTGCTGTAGCTTCACATGGTGGTTTCAAGTTTTTTCTACCATTGTGGACGATTGTATTTGTAGTAGAGGCATCTAGGTTATTATTTTAAACAAAAAATTGATGTGCATAAGCAAATGGCTAAGTTTTATAACATGGGGTTTAATCTTTTTTCCGGACAATGTTTAGCTCATCAGAACTAATAATGTCTTAGAGTTTATACTAAGAGATTTTTATTCTAAATTGGGTATTATTCTTCAGAAACGCTTGTGTATTTCAACGGAATGGTCTTGTTGTGGTAATTTTTTGTTCTACTGTTATGCAATACGGTTGTAACAAAAGAAAACTTGTGAGAGCCCTTTTGTCATATTATTAAAATATTAGAATTTGATTTTCATGCACTACTGTTGTGTATTGCCCTTGGTTTTTAGAGGACTTACCATACATGATATTCTTTAGGATTCTCATCTTTTCCTCAACAACAAAGATGATATATCACATGCCTAATTCTTTCTTATAGCCATTAAGTGTAACCTGTAATGGATTAAATGATACAACAATATAACTTAATGAAAGTGGAAGGTAATCTGGAATCAATGTCATGCGATGTTGGGACAATATTGAGGATAACATTGAAACTAGAGAACCTGCGCAAAAACTGTTCTTTAACTGCTTTATTTTAGTTTTGCCTTTAATCACTTATTAATCAAGTTTTACGATTTTAGTTGTTTATGTTTATGTCCAGGAAGGTATCTTAATCATAAGGAAAAGTTTTGGAAGACTCCTTACTTGAAGTTTATATAATTCAAGAGGAGTTGAATAGTCAACACAACACGGTTTGCAAAGAAGGAAACAATTGGAGTTCCACTACAACTTGGATTCTTTCCAGGATTACTCCGAATTGAGGAAGGTGTGTTACCTTATTAGAACTCTGATAAAGGGAACACTTATTCAAGAAAGAGATCGAGTTCACAAGGAAGTCTAATTCAACAAAGAAACAACAAGAGTTACCAAAATTGTGAACAACACACATTGGAGTGTAAGTTTCAAGAAACCTATATATAGGTGTGAAGTTCATCAAGATGATCACAAGACAATAATGCTAAATAATACAAGAGATTAAATCTTCATTGTATTGTCTTCGTCTTTCTTTTGCAAAGTTTTTGTATCAACTACTTTAAGTCCAATTATTAGAAGTTAAGTAGTTCGTGCTTGTCTGCTTCGTTGAGCCCGATCAACAAAGAGCATGAGTGAATTGTTGTGAGGAACGTTTTGTTAAAACCTTTATTGTTTATTTCGCCTAAGGCTATGAAGTTTTTAATAATATTGAAAACTTCTGAAAATTATATCTTCTTGCGTTCTTTATTTCCGCTGCATATTACTCTTATCAAGAAGATCATAATAGAGTTAAGGCAACGCCATCATAACTCTCAAAGTTATTATGCCAATCCACGATCCGACAATTTCAATTGGCGTTAGAGCCAAACACCGACTACACTAATGGTTTGGAGGTGATACAACACAATGGACAATGTCAATCCTAACACCAACATGATTTCAGTTTTGGATGGCTCCAATTATGCATACTGAAAGATCAGGATCAGGTCTCACATCAAAGCTATTGATATTCGAGCCTGATAATATGTGATCAATGGATACTTTCTTCAAACATTACCAAGAGATGATGAAGGTGATCTAGTACCAAAACCAGAAGCAGATTGTATAGCAGCCGAGGTAAGTCTCTATAACTCTAATGAAAAGGCTCTTAATGCTATTTTTTGTTGGGTTAATCATCACATGTTCAAGTTAATCCAGAATTGTACAAAAGACAAACATGCTTGGGATATACTTGAATTACATTGTGAAGGAGATTCTGCTGTTAAAGATTCTAAATATATACAACTGCTTCAACAATTTGAAAAACTTGAGATTTGTGAGGATGAAAGTGTTGATAGTTATTTTGAGAAAGTTCTTGATATTGCTAACCAATGTGAAAATCTAGGGTTTTCTATGACTAATCAAAAGTTCAACGTGTGCATTTGGGCAAAAATGGTGCAGCTCCCGCCACGGGGGTACCACTTCTGAAGAAAAATAAAAACTTAGGGTACCATTTGCGAAGCTGAACAAGTTAAGGTATCATGTCTATTTAGTGGACAAATTAAGGTACCAACATTGATATTGTTACTTGTAGCTTCACATGGTGGTTTCAAGTTTTTTCTACCATTGTGGATGATTGTATTTGTAGCACAGGTAGATAGGTTATTATTTTAAACAAAAAATTGATGTGCATAAGCAAATGCCTAAGTTTTATAATATGGGGTTTAATCATTTTTCCAATAAAGTTTAGCTAATCAGAACTAATAATGACTTAGAGTTTATACTAAGAGATTTTTATTCTAAATTGGGTATTATTCATCAGAAATGCATGTGTATTTCAACGAAATGGTCTTGTTGAGGTAAGTTTTTGTTCTACTGTTATGCAATACGGTTGTAACAAAAGAAAACTTATAAGACCCCTTTTGTTATATTGTTAAAATATCAGAATTTGATTTTCATGCGCTACCGTTGTGTACTGCCCTTGGTTTTTAGAAGACTTACCATACATGATATTGTTTAGGATTCTCATCTTTTCCTCGACAACAAAGATGATATATCACATGCCTCATTTTATCTTATAGCCATTAAGTGTAACCCGTAATGGATTAAATGATACAACAATATAATTTAAAGTTGACGGTATTCCATAATCTGACACATATATGCTCTCTCACCGTAGTTACTTTTTCTATTAACGACGTCCACTCATCGAATAGGGGATAAAAGTTCGAAGCACTAATTTCCATGCTATTTATCTAGTGTAATACAAAAACTACAAGTACTTCATATTAAATTATATAACCACTGCTGCAAATAATTTTATAAACAAGTAAGAATTCAATGAGTAGGTGAGAGAAATGTAAAAAAAGACAACAGTGCAGTAACTGTAAATTAAAGGTGGATGTCAAGATAAAAAAAGAACACAAAATTCTAAATGCTAACCCTCTTTCACGTAATACTATTCTATTATAGTATTGTATTATAAAATTGGTATCTTATATTATATCATCCTACAGAATTTGAAAGAAATAAATATTGAACATGTAATGAAAGTGAAGAAGATGTGGTAATAGAAAACGAGCAATTAGCCATTAATGCTTCATACTTGTGAAAAAAAGGAAAAAATCTCAACGCTAAATTTCTTACTCAATTTGATACATTGTTAGAATCTACAATATTATATTATTGGAATGAAATATGTAACATGTGAATCCTTGTTGTTTCCAACAGCCTACACCCTATAAATGTCTCTCGCCCCTCTGCCAATGAACATATAGAGTTGTCTCCCTCCCCATTTCCTTCTCTTTTAGATCTCTTTTTCATCTACACGTACAACATGCATATTTCTATAATTGCGGCGGCCTCTAGTTAGCTTGGTGCTGATCGAGATACTATTTTGCCCAATTGTGTTGGATGTCGTAATATATATGTTATTTAAAATCATATAAATTCGCACACATAACATTTTGGCAAAAATAAGTAACCCGAGCTGCATCAAACTAATCGGATACCACGGTGAATGCTTAATTTGGATTTTATATTTGCGGAATCTCGTCTCATCATATTCAATTACTCGTTCTAGACCAGTTCTTTAAATTTTAACTAGTTTGATTTGATTTGATTATATGCATTATTTTACAGGTCTTTAAACATTATGGTTATGCAACATGATAGGATTTTCGTTGGTTTCAATTTCAGTTATCCTTGGTTTCTTTTATGGACTTGAAGTTTCCAATGTCGTAAATTTGAAACGATTAATAATATTAATGCTTTATAAATGTACTTCATGACGTATATTGACTTTGGACAATGTTAAAATAGTATTTTCGGGGGTAAACTACAAAAACTATCCACACATCATGTCTATCATTTTTCTGACCAAGAAGAACCGTTGTATTGTTTATCAAGTAATGTTGGGGCGGGGGGGCGGGGGAGGGGGGGAGATAGAGAACATCAATAGCACATAAGTAATCAACACAAAAAAGTTGACCAAATATCTTGAAGTAATTGTATTTATTTGATCTATAAAATACGAATGTTGTTTACGCTGAAAGATTTGTGTATTTTTCATTATTTTGAAGAAAACGTTGGTTTATTAATATTGATCTATAAAACGAAAAGCGGTCCTCATCAATTTTAATTTAGAGGCTGGTTAAGTTTTAAGGATAATTATAGTTACAACCCCATATGTTTGGTTTTATTTTAAGAACCTCCCATGAGATTTGAGAAATTACAATGACTACCCCTTAAGTTAGATTTTTGATGTCATAGGCAAATTGTAATGAGGTTTTATTTTTGCCCTTTCGTGAATTATAGTTTGGAGATTGTAAAGTAATAATTAATAAGAAGTATCTTGATATATTAATTAAGTTTCAAGAGGTGTACATCTAATCAAAAGAGTTTATTTCATAAAAATTAAAGGAGTTTTCTTTTTAAAAGCATTAAATTTTATACCAAACAGTTTTTTCAACCTAATAAGTTATTGATTAGATTTTCAAATAAGCTTATTCTAAAACTTGAATTTAAATCTTTACAAGCTCTAAATAAACTCAAGCTTTAAATAGATCCAAGTTTTGGAATTTAGTTTTTTTTATCGAATAAAAAGAATCTTAAATGTAAGTTGCCTTATCCACAATTGTAAAAATAAATAATTAATTTACAAGTTTTAAAATTTTGTAGCAAAAAGGATAATAATTAATAAGTTAAAAAAGAATGATAGAAATGAAAACATTGATTTAAAGCTAGAGTTTAGAAGTTCGTTTGAGTTTTAATTAATGAATGATAGAATTGAGCAAATTATTCTTATTTATTTTAATATTTTTTGAGAACCCGTTCCTATTTAAATTTAAAAGAAACCTTTTTGCATGAGAAAAGAAGAGAGAGTTTGGAATATGATATTTATACAATAATACACGTATTCCCCTTGAAAGTTAATTATGATGTCAAGATACTTCTTAAGAAATAAATTACACCACAAACTCCAAAACATTAATATGCCAAAGGAAAAAACTGAAAACTCTTTATAAATCCTCTATGACATACTCAAAATTCTAACTTGAGGGGAGTTCATTGTAATTTCCCAAACAGTAAGGGATATTTATGTAATTACACCAAACCTCAAGGGGAATAATTGTAATTATCCCTCAATCTTATTACGCTTTTATAAATTTCCACATGTGGCTGTTGATACTCCTAACATGTAACCCCGAGGAAAAATCGTAATGCATTGAGTTACTTCTTCTCGACACATATATATGTATGTGTTCCATTGTTGTTGATTTTGCTGTTAGTGATGTACACTTGTTAAGCTAATGCTCGTTAAATACGGGAGAGTTCTACGTGATACGTTCATACTATTATCTATTAATATATCGCTAAAATTAGAAATACGTTGTGTTATATTTTCTTACAGTAGTTTCACGAAATAATCAAGTAAAGGAACAAGTATTAAATGGAGATGGTATGAAAAAAATGACTAGATAGCCAATTAGCGGTTGTCCTAAACGCAGTTTCGTAGTTAAATAAGAGAGGAAAATTATAAATGCTAACACTCATTCACATAGTTTCACTTTATTTTAAGGCATTACAAGATTTGAGATTCCCAAAAGTATAAACAACAACCTGATATATACTGCACGTCGATTATCCAATGACACCTTGCTCCAAATTGAGCTGTGCAACAACAAGACCCCTTCGATTCGTTGTTGGATGCACTTAAATGCCCTCCATAAAAATCCTACTCGAACACTTCTTGATCCAGTTCTTTTAAGATCCTCCGCCAGTTGAATCACGTCTAATAGACTCCTTGTTATGTTCTAAAGAAAAATATGTCTAGATTTATTAGATATTATGATGCAACAACATGAAGTTGACAGTACCCATAGGAAAAAAGAGTAATACATTGAATTACTACTTCTCAACACATATGTGTTGGTTCAATTGTTGGTTTTGCTGTCAGTGATGTCCACTATTCAAGCTAATGGTCGTTAAGCAGGGGAGGTGAATTACAAATGATATCGTTCATACTAATTTTTTAGTCTATTACTAAAATTAAAAATACGGTGTGTTATATTTTCTTATAGTGGTTGCATGAAATAATCACGTAAAAGAGTTAAGTATTAAATGAAGACTGTGAAAAAAATGAATTTATTAGAAAAGGAGTGGTAGCCCTAACCGCACTTTCCTAGTGGAATAAGAGAGCGAGATTATAAATGCTATCTCTCATTCACGTATAGATAGAACCATGATCAGGAAGATTGATTCTACCGAGGTGGTACACAACCTTTGTGCTTCATATTCTGGTATGTTTCTAATAATCCTTGTCCTCCAATTGTTTAATGTAATGATGTTCAAACTAGAAACACTGTATGGCATCATATACTAGGTCATTTTCCTGTTTATAAGCTCTGTTATTTACAAGTCATTTCTTTTACATAGTGTAATCAACACTTACCTTGTGGTACTTGCCATTTTGCTAGAAAACAATGACTTCAATTTCCCTCAAGTACTTATGCTTCTTTTGGATTTGTGAACTATTGCATTGTGATGTCTAGGTACAATTTGCCGTAGCTTCACATGGTGGTTTTAAGTTTTTTCTACCATTGTGGATGATTGTATTTGTAGCAGAGGCAACTAGGTTATTATTTTAAACAGAAAATTGATGTGCATAAGCAAATGCCTAAGTTTTATAACATGGGGTTTAATCATTTTTCCAACAAAGTTTAGCTCATCAGAACTAATAATGACTTAGAGTTTATACTAAGAGATTTTTATTCTAAATTGGGTATTATTCATCAGAAATGCATGTGTATTTCAACGAAATGGTCTTGTTGAGGTAAGTTTTTGTTCTACTGTTATGCAATACGGTTGTAACAAAAGAAAACTTATAAGACCCCTTTTGTTATATTGTTAAAATATCAGAATTTGATTTTCATGCGCTACCGTTGTGTACTGCCCTTGGTTTTTAGAAGACTTACCATACATGATATTGTTTAGGATTCTCATCTTTTCCTCGACAACAAAGATGATATATCACATGCCTCATTTTATCTTATAGCCATTAAGTGTAACCCGTAATGGATTAAATGATACAACAATATAATTTAAAGTTGACGTAATTCCATAATCTGACACATATAAGCTCTCTCACCGTAGTTACTTTTTCTATTAACGACGTCCACTCATCGAATAGGGAATAAAAGTTCGAAGCACTAACTTCCATGCTATTTTATCTAGTGTAATACAAAAACTACAAGTACTTCATATTAAATTATATAACCACTGCTGCAAATAATTTTATAAACAAGTAAGAATTCAATAAGTAGGTGAGAGAAATGAAAAAAAAAGACAACAGTGCGGTAATGGTAAATTAAAGGTGGATGTCAAGATAAAAAAGAACACAAAATTCTAAATGCTAACCCTCTTTCACCTAATACTATTCTATTATAGTATTGTATTATAAATTTGGTATCTTATATTATATCATCCTACAGAATTTAAAAGAATTGAACATGTAATGAAAGTGAAGAAGATGTAATAAGTAACCCGAGCTGCATCAAACTAATCGGATACCACGGTGAATGCTTAATTTGGATTTTATATTTGCGGAATCACGTCTCATCATATTCAATTACACGTTACAGACCAGTTCTTTAAATTTTAACTAGTTTGATTTGATTTGATTATATGCATTATTTTACAGGTCTTTAAGCATTATGGTTATGCAACATGATAGGATTTTCGTTGGTTTCAATTCCAGTTATCCTTGGTTTCTTTTATGGACTTGAAGTTTCCAATGTCGTAAATTCGAAACTGATTAATAATATTAATGCTTTATAAATGTACTTCATGACGTATATTGACTTTGGACAATGTTAAAATAGTATTTTCGGGGGTAAACTACAAAAACTATCCACACATCATGTCTATCATTTTCATGATCAAGAAGAACCGTTGTGTTGTTTATCAAGTAATGTTGGGGGGGGGGGGGGGGGGATAGAGAACATCTATTGCACATAAGTAATCAACACAAAAAGTTGACCAAATATCTTGAAGTAATTGTATTTATTTGATCTATAAAATATGAATGTTGTTTACGCTGAAAGATTTGTGTATTTTTCATTATTTTGAAGAAAACGTTGGTTTATTAATATTGATCTGTAAACCGAAAAGCGGTCCTCATCAATTTTAATTTAGAGGCTGGTTAAGTTTTAGGGATAATTATAGTTACAACCCCAGAGGCTTGGTTTTATTTTAAGAACCTCCCATGAGGTTTGAGAAATTACAATGACTACCCCTTAAGTTAGAATTTTGATGTCATAGGCAAATTGTAATGAGGTTCTATTTTTGCCCTTTAGTGAATTATAGTTTGGAGATTGTAAAGTAATAATTAGTAAGAAGTATCTTGATATATTAATTAAGTTTCAAGAGGTGTACATCTAATCAAAAGAGTTTATTTCATAAAAATTAAAGGAGTTTTCTTTTTAAAAGCATTAAATTTTATAGCAAACAAAATTTTCAACCTAATAAGTTATTGACTAGATTTTCAAATAAGCTTATTCTAAAACTTGAATTTAAATCTTTACAAGCTCTAAATAAACTCAAGCTTTAAATAGATCCAAGTTTTGGAATTTAGTTTTTTTTATCGAATAAAAAGAATCTTAAATGTAAGTTGCCTTATCCACAATTGTAAAAATAAATAATTAATTTACAAGTTTTAAAATTTTGTAGCAAAAAGGATAATAATTAATAAGTTAAAAAAGAATGATAGAAATGAAAACATTGATTTAAAGCTAGAGTTTAGAAGTTCGTTTGAGTTTTAATTAATGAATGATAGAATTGAGCAAATTATTCTTATTTATTTTAATATTTTTTGAGAACCCGTTCCTATTTAAATTTAAAAGAAACCTTTTTGCATGAGAAAAGAAGAGAGAGTTTGGAATATGATATTTATACAATAATACACGTATTCCCCTTGAAAGTTAATTATGATGTCAAGATACTTCTTAAGAAATAAATTACACCACAAACTCCAAAACATTAATATGCCAAAGGAAAAAACTGAAAACTCTTTATAAATCCTCTATGACATACTCAAAATTCTAACTTGAGGGGAGTTCATTGTAATTTCCCAAACAGTAAGGGATATTTATGTAATTACACCAAACCTCAAGGGGAATAATTGTAATTATCCCTCAATCTTATTACGCTTTTATAAATTTCCACATGTGGCTGTTGATACTCCTAACATGTAACCCCGAGGAAAAATCGTAATGCATTGAGTTACTTCTTCTCGACACATATATATGTATGTGTTCCATTGTTGTTGATTTTGCTGTTAGTGATGTACACTTGTTAAGCTAATGCTCGTTAAATACGGGAGAGTTCTACGTGATACGTTCATACTATTATCTATTAATATATCGCTAAAATTAGAAATACGTTGTGTTATATTTTCTTACAGTAGTTTCACGAAATAATCAAGTAAAGGAACAAGTATTAAATGGAGATGGTATGAAAAAAATGACTAGATAGCCAATTAGCGGTTGTCCTAAACGCAGTTTCGTAGTTAAATAAGAGAGGAAAATTATAAATGCTAACACTCATTCACATAGTTTCACTTTATTTTAAGGCATTACAAGATTTGAGATTCCCAAAAGTATAAACAACAACCTGATATATACTGCACGTCGATTATCCAATGACACCTTGCTCCAAATTGAGCTGTGCAACAACAAGACCCCTTCGATTCGTTGTTGGATGCACTTAAATGCCCTCCATAAAAATCCTACTCGAACACTTCTTGATCCAGTTCTTTTAAGATCCTCCGCCAGTTGAATCACGTCTAATAGACTCCTTGTTATGTTCTAAAGAAAAATATGTCTAGATTTATTAGATATTATGATGCAACAACATGAAGTTGACAGTACCCATAGGAAAAAAGAGTAATACATTGAATTACTACTTCTCAACACATATGTGTTGGTTCAATTGTTGGTTTTGCTGTCAGTGATGTCCACTATTCAAGCTAATGGTCGTTAAGCAGGGGAGGTGAATTACAAATGATATCGTTCATACTAATTTTTTAGTCTATTACTAAAATTAAAAATACGGTGTGTTATATTTTCTTATAGTGGTTGCATGAAATAATCACGTAAAAGAGTTAAGTATTAAATGAAGACTGTGAAAAAAATGAATTTATTAGAAAAGGAGTGGTAGCCCTAACCGCACTTTCCTAGTGGAATAAGAGAGCGAGATTATAAATGCTATCTCTCATTCACGTATAGATAGAACCATGATCAGGAAGATTGATTCTACCGAGGTGGTACACAACCTTTGTGCTTCATATTCTGGTATGTTTCTAATAATCCTTGTCCTCCAATTGTTTAATGTAATGATGTTCAAACTAGAAACACTGTATGGCATCATATACTAGGTCATTTTCCTGTTTATAAGCTCTGTTATTTACAAGTCATTTCTTTTACATAGTGTAATCAACACTTACCTTGTGGTACTTGCCATTTTGCTAGAAAACAATGACTTCAATTTCCCTCAAGTACTTATGCTTCTTTTGGATTTGTGAACTATTGCATTGTGATGTCTAGGTACAATTTGCCGTAGCTTCACATGGTGGTTTTAAGTTTTTTCTACCATTGTGGATGATTGTATTTGTAGCAGAGGCAACTAGGTTATTATTTTAAACAGAAAATTGATGTGCATAAGCAAATGCCTAAGTTTTATAACATGGGGTTTAATCATTTTTCCAACAAAGTTTAGCTCATCAGAACTAATAATGACTTAGAGTTTATACTAAGAGATTTTTATTCTAAATTGGGTATTATTCATCAGAAATGCATGTGTATTTCAACGAAATGGTCTTGTTGAGGTAAGTTTTTGTTCTACTGTTATGCAATACGGTTGTAACAAAAGAAAACTTATAAGACCCCTTTTGTTATATTGTTAAAATATCAGAATTTGATTTTCATGCGCTACCGTTGTGTACTGCCCTTGGTTTTTAGAAGACTTACCATACATGATATTGTTTAGGATTCTCATCTTTTCCTCGACAACAAAGATGATATATCACATGCCTCATTATATCTTATAGCCATTAAGTGTAACCCGTAATGGATTAAATGATACAACAATATAATTTAAAGTTGACGTAATTCCATAATCTGACACATATAAGCTCTCTCACCGTAGTTACTTTTTCTATTAACGACGTCCACTCATCGAATAGGGAATAAAAGTTCGAAGCACTAACTTCCATGCTATTTTATCTAGTGTAATACAAAAACTACAAGTACTTCATATTAAATTATATAACCACTGCTGCAAATAATTTTATAAACAAGTAAGAATTCAATAAGTAGGTGAGAGAAATGAAAAAAAAAGACAACAGTGCGGTAATGGTAAATTAAAGGTGGATGTCAAGATAAAAAAGAACACAAAATTCTAAATGCTAACCCTCTTTCACCTAATACTATTCTATTATAGTATTGTATTATAAATTTGGTATCTTATATTATATCATCCTACAGAATTTAAAAGAATTGAACATGTAATGAAAGTGAAGAAGATGTAATAAGTAACCCGAGCTGCATCAAACTAATCGGATACCACGGTGAATGCTTAATTTGGATTTTATATTTGCGGAATCACGTCTCATCATATTCAATTACACGTTACAGACCAGTTCTTTAAATTTTAACTAGTTTGATTTGATTTGATTATATGCATTATTTTACAGGTCTTTAAGCATTATGGTTATGCAACATGATAGGATTTTCGTTGGTTTCAATTCCAGTTATCCTTGGTTTCTTTTATGGACTTGAAGTTTCCAATGTCGTAAATTCGAAACTGATTAATAATATTAATGCTTTATAAATGTACTTCATGACGTATATTGACTTTGGACAATGTTAAAATAGTATTTTCGGGGGTAAACTACAAAAACTATCCACACATCATGTCTATCATTTTCATGATCAAGAAGAACCGTTGTGTTGTTTATCAAGTAATGTTGGGGGGGGGGGGATAGAGAACATCTATTGCACATAAGTAATCAACACAAAAAGTTGACCAAATATCTTGAAGTAATTGTATTTATTTGATCTATAAAATATGAATGTTGTTTACGCTGAAAGATTTGTGTATTTTTCATTATTTTGAAGAAAACGTTGGTTTATTAATATTGATCTGTAAACCGAAAAGCGGTCCTCATCAATTTTAATTTAGAGGCTGGTTAAGTTTTAGGGATAATTATAGTTACAACCCCAGAGGCTTGGTTTTATTTTAAGAACCTCCCATGAGGTTTGAGAAATTACAATGACTACCCCTTAAGTTAGAATTTTGATGTCATAGGCAAATTGTAATGAGGTTCTATTTTTGCCCTTTAGTGAATTATAGTTTGGAGATTGTAAAGTAATAATTAGTAAGAAGTATCTTGATATATTAATTAAGTTTCAAGAGGTGTACATCTAATCAAAAGAGTTTATTTCATAAAAATTAAAGGAGTTTTCTTTTTAAAAGCATTAAATTTTATAGCAAACAAAATTTTCAACCTAATAAGTTATTGACTAGATTTTCAAATAAGCTTATTCTAAAACTTGAATTTAAATCTTTACAAGCTCTAAATAAACTCAAGCTTTAAATAGATCCAAGTTTTGGAATTTAGTTTTTTTTATCGAATAAAAAGAATCTTAAATGTAAGTTGCCTTATCCACAATTGTAAAAATAAATAATTAATTTACAAGTTTTAAAATTTTGTAGCAAAAAGGATAATAATTAATAAGTTAAAAAAGAATGATAGAAATGAAAACATTGATTTAAAGCTAGAGTTTAGAAGTTCGTTTGAGTTTTAATTAATGAATGATAGAATTGAGCAAATTATTCTTATTTATTTTAATATTTTTTGAGAACCCGTTCCTATTTAAATTTAAAAGAAACCTTTTTGCATGAGAAAAGAAGAGAGAGTTTGGAATATGATATTTATACAATAATACACGTATTCCCCTTGAAAGTTAATTATGATGTCAAGATACTTCTTAAGAAATAAATTACACCACAAACTCCAAAACATTAATATGCCAAAGGAAAAAACTGAAAACTCTTTATAAATCCTCTATGACATACTCAAAATTCTAACTTGAGGGGAGTTCATTGTAATTTCCCAAACAGTAAGGGATATTTATGTAATTACACCAAACCTCAAGGGGAATAATTGTAATTATCCCTCAATCTTATTACGCTTTTATAAATTTCCACATGTGGCTGTTGATACTCCTAACATGTAACCCCGAGGAAAAATCGTAATGCATTGAGTTACTTCTTCTCGACACATATATATGTATGTGTTCCATTGTTGTTGATTTTGCTGTTAGTGATGTACACTTGTTAAGCTAATGCTCGTTAAATACGGGAGAGTTCTACGTGATACGTTCATACTATTATCTATTAATATATCGCTTAAATTAGAAATACGTTGTGTTATATTTTCTTACAGTAGTTTCACGAAATAATCAAGTAAAGGAACAAGTATTAAATGGAGATGGTATGAAAAAAATGACTAGATAGCCAATTAGCGGTTGTCCTAAACGCAGTTTCGTAGTTAAATAAGAGAGGAAAATTATAAATGCTAACACCCATTCACATAGTTTCACTTTATTTTAAGGCATTACAAGATTTGAGATTCCCAAAAGTATAAACAACAACCTGATATATACTGCACGTCGATTATCCAATGACACCTTGCTCCAAATTGAGCTGTGCAACAACAAGACCCCTTCGATTCGTTGTTGGATGCACTTAAATGCCCTCCATAAAAATCCTACTCGAACACTTCTTGATCCAGTTCTTTTAAGATCCTCCGCCAGTTGAATCGCGTCTAATAGACTCCTTGTTATGTTCTAAAGAAAAATATGTCTAGATTTATTAGATATTATGATGCAACAACATGAAGTTGACAGTACCCATAGGAAAAAAGAGTAATACATTGAATTACTACTTCTCAACACATATGTGTTGGTTCAATTGTTGGTTTTGCTGTCAGTGATGTCCACTATTCAAGCTAATGGTCGTTAAGCAGGGGAGGTGAATTACAAATGATATCGTTCATACTAATTTTTTAGTCTATTACTAAAATTAAAAATACGGTGTGTTATATTTTCTTATAGTGGTTGCATGAAATAATCACGTAAAAGAGTTAAGTATTAAATGAAGACTGTGAAAAAAATGAATTTATTAGAAAAGGAGTGGTAGCCCTAACCGCACTTTCCTAGTGGAATAAGAGAGCGAGATTATAAATGCTATCTCTCATTCACGTATAGATAGAACCATGATCAGGAAGATTGATTCTACCGAGGTAGTACACAACCTTTGTGCTTCATATTCTGGTATGTTTCTAATAATCCTTGTCCTCCAATTGTTTAATGTAATGATGTTCAAACTAGAAACACTGTATGGCATCATATACTTGGTCATTTTCCTGTTTATAAGCTCTGTTATTTACAAGTCATTTCTTTTACATAGTGTAATCAACACTTACCTTGTGGTACTTGCCATTTTGCTAGAAAACAATGACTTCAATTTCCCTCAAGTACTTATGCTTCTTTTGGATTTGTGAACTATTGCATTGTGATGTCTAGGTACAATTTGCTGTAGCTTCACATGGTGGTTTTAAGTTTTTTCTACCATTGTGGATGATTGTATTTGTAGCAGAGGCAACTAGGTTATTATTTTAAACAGAAAATTGATGTGCATAAGCAAATGCCTAAGTTTTATAACATGGGGTTTAATCATTTTTCCAACAAAGTTTAGCTCATCAGAACTAATAATGACTTAGAGTTTATACTAAGAGATTTTTATTCTAAATTGGGTATTATTCATCAGAAATGCATGTGTATTTCAACGAAATGGTCTTGTTGAGGTAAGTTTTTGTTCTACTGTTATGCAATACGGTTGTAACAAAAGAAAACTTATAAGACCCCTTTTGTTATATTGTTAAAATATCAGAATTTGATTTTCATGCGCTACCGTTGTGTACTGCCCTTGGTTTTTAGAAGACTTACCATACATGATATTGTTTAGGATTCTCATCTTTTCCTCGACAACAAAGATGATATATCACATGCCTCATTATATCTTATAGCCATTAAGTGTAACCCGTAATGGATTAAATGATACAACAATATAATTTAAAGTTGACGTAATTCCATAATCTGACACATATAAGCTCTCTCACCGTAGTTACTTTTTCTATTAACGACGTCCACTCATCGAATAGGGGATAAAAGTTCGAAGCACTAACTTCCATGCTATTTTATCTAGTGTAATACAAAAACTACAAGTACTTCATATTAAATTATATAACCACTGCTGCAAATAATTTTATAAACAAGTAAGAATTCAATAAGTAGGTGAGAGAAATGAAAAAAAAGACAACAGTGCGGTAATGGTAAATTAAAGGTGGATGTCAAGATAAAAAAGAACACAAAATTCTAAATGCTAACCCTCTTTCACCTAATACTATTCTATTATAGTATTGTATTATAAATTTGGCATGTTATATTATATCATCCTACAGAATTTAAAAGAATTGAACATGTAATGAAAGTGAAGAAGATGTAATAAGTAACCCGAGCTGCATCAAACTAATCGGATACCACGTTGATCTGCTGTCCCCTGAAGGTAGATCCTTGAGGTGCTTTCTGAGGCTATCAATATCTTGCAGGCGAACTTGCTTGTCAGCAATCTCTCTTTGGGTCTCCATGTACTCCTTGTCAAGCCAAATGAGGGTGGGCTCCACAAATGAGGTGGTGATCACCATGCGTAATACTCACTAGAGAGAGGAGCAGAAGAAGCAGCAAACTTGTGGGTCTTCTTCTTCCTCTTTCTGATGGGTTCAACACCATTGTTAGGGTTCCATAGAAGATCATGGATCCTCACTTGTGTGAAGTAGCTGGCTCTGATAGTCATCTTGGCCTTTTTCTTGATCCATCCCACTGTCCTCAAGGTTTTGAATCCTTGCTTTACCAGAATCTTGGAAATCAGAGATGGGAATGGCAGAATCCCCTTTAGCCTTGTATTGACCTCATGCATTGCCCTCAAAACTTTCTCCCCTATGTTGACATTCAGCCCATTCTTTAGTTTGTACACCAACCTTACAGATTCTTTGGTCATAACAATGGTGTTGGAAGATGGGATCAAGTTGTGAATTGCAATCTTGTGCACATGGAGGTCAGATTTGTTGTGGGAAAGCTTTCATGCCACTTCCTTGTAAGACCTCCAGTCAGGTCAGAGATGACTTCATCCACGTTGAGCTCATCAGTTTTGATGTGGGCATTTCCCGCATGTTGGACCTGGCCCAAACCAGGCCCATATTAGACCATATCGGGGACCACTTTCGATATTATATCGGTAATAATCACCGATATGTTACTGTGGTCCCCAGATCCTGAGGTCTATAAATACGCGGTACCCGGATCCCAAAGTAAGCAATTATTATCCCTCAGCTACCACGCATCACATCGAAATACATCCCCGATCTCATTCTCGATATCGCATTCGATATCGGGATTACCTTGTGTTCCTCTGATACGTCGTACCACCACACTACCGATATCACATCGAGGGGCATTCTCGATATCATGTCGAAGACAATCACCGACATACATCTGATCTAATCATCGATATACCATTGCCATCCAAGCATCGAGGCGTTAGTTCGAGGTGTTCCGGACCAAGTCTACGCGAGATACATAGTGTAGGCCTGATTTGAGATAGACTCATTGTATTATTAGATCATTCACTTGTAACCGACACACATATATATAATACGATCTATTGCCAAATCAGTGATGCCGTCTGTGGGAACACCATTTCACGGACGAGGACGCCAAGATGCAAGGAAAGAGGACCCGATCCGAATTCAACGGAGTTGTGACTAGGAACGCGAGGATAGAGGACACGCAACTCCCTCAACAGCCGACCGACCAAGAACAGACAGTGACCCGAGCTGAGATGGAGGTCCCTCCAGCACAAAATGAGCCGCGACGAAGGCGGGGGCCCGGGAGACCGTCGCAAGCCACGAATACAGGACCAACCTTTGCCGCACCAAATACGGCGAAACCCTCGACTGAGGGCTCGACCACTGAGAACCCCGCGGCAGACGTTCCAATGACCGAGGCACTGAATGTGGATTTTCCCAGCTAGGAGGAGACGATGGCCGCGGGACAAAGTGCCCTTCCCCCTGCCGCCATAACCCCAAAGATGCAAGCGCAGATCAACGCCTCTGTGAAAGCGGCGCTGGACACTACATTGGAGACTTTGTTTCCACGAGTAGCGAAACAAAGGACAAGGGACATTCAGGCAAGGCCCCATGAATTCGGAGCAGGTGAGAGAAAGGCAAGGCAAGGATATGATGAACATGAGGATACGGGGGACTCATTCAGAGAGATATCGCCCGCTGCTTACGACAGGTCGGAGAGACGGGAGACTAGGACCCTGGATCGAGAAATAGCAAGAAAGATGGAACGACTTGACCGCGAGAGAGCGAAAGTAATCCGGAGAATGGAACGCGATTGTGACCGTGCTGAGATTGCATATTCAAAGAATGAGGATGCAGAGTACTGCAGGTAATATCAAGGAGGATGGAACAACTAGACCGTGAGAGGGCAGAGTTGACGAGGAAGATGACTTAAAGTCGTTGTTTTCGAATGAGATAGAGGCTGAGGTATTGCAAAGAGGGGACAAGATCCCAGTGATCAAGCCATACGACGGAAGAAGTGATCCTACAGATCATCTCCATCAGGTCGATAGCATTTTGAACCTGCACAACTACTCAAGAAACATAAAGGCAAAGATCCTATCCATCACTTTAACAGGCGCTGCACTGGATTGGTTCGCTAGGCTGGAGGCCAGATCCATAACAGACTACGAGCAACTAAGGGAAAAGTTTGAGAACCAGTTCTCTAGCCAAAAGAGAATGAAGACCAACCTGTTACACCTCGGCGCGGTGCAACAGAGGGAGAGGAAGAACCTCCGGGAATATATGAAGAGGTTCAATGATGAATTGTTGAAGGTGGATGAGCCGCATGGCGGGCAAGTCATGATGATGCTGTTCAAGGGTACGACCCATCGCAGGTTCGCCGGCGAGCTAATCAAATTGACTGAGCCCACCATAGCACAGATCAACATGCTCGCGAACCAAATGGTTTACGAGGATGAGATGATGGCAACGCGTCAAGGTTCATTTTCCAGCAGGAACGCGGACAGAGATCGCAACAGGGAAAGGCCCCCAAGGACGTATACCCCTTTAAATAGAGGCATTATGGAGGTGATGGCCGTGGCAAAAAGAAACAGATGGTTGGCGGAACCCAGGCCGTTGAATGAGACTCCCCTGATGAAGTCGTCGGGCAAATACTGCGCGTACCACCGTCAACCTGGACATAGGACGAAGGATTGTACGCACCTGAGGAATGAAATTGAAAGATTGATTAAAGAAGGAAAATTGGTCGAGTTTGTCAGAAACGCCAAGGAAGATGCTAGAGGGGCAGAACATTCTTTATCCCCTAGAAGAGATTACTCACCCAAGAGAGGAAAACAGAAGATGATTGAGGCACCCGAGGAGCGTGGTAGGACCATAATGAATGCCCCGAGCAGAGGCATTATAAACGTGATCAACGGTGGAGGCTTGGGAGTTGACACGGCTCACGGCCGAGAAACCATAACACGAAGACTCCAGGGTAGAGCCTACATTGGGTACACAAATGCAATCATGTCGGAAGTGTACTTGGAGCAGGAGATCTCTTTCACCAGGAGAGACTTGGAGCAACTTTGTCCGTTGGCCTTGACCGCAGGTAAACTAGATTGCCCATTGGTTATTACTATTAATGTGGATGAATATCAGGTGCATAAAGTGCTGGTGGATAGCGGAAGCTCCGCAAACCTGATATTCTCAAAAGCCTACGAGCAGATGAGGATAGCCTCAGACCGGCTAAAGCCAATATCCACCCCATTGACCAGATTCGGCGGAGCAGAGGTAGTTCCACTCGAACAAGTTATATTGCCCACAATATTTGGCAGAAGCCCACGCACCCGGGTGACGTCGATAAAATATACAATTGCCGACATCCCGTTTCCCTACCACGCCATCATTGGCCAACCGGCACTCAACCAGATCAGGGCAGGTGACCAGATACAAGGATGGATGTGCTATGTGGACTCGCTGAAGCACCCTAGAATCAGAAGAAGACAAGAAATACAAGTCCCACACCAAGAATACATTCCGCGCACGGAGTGATCACCATGAAGAGCAAACAGAACAGTATTTTAAATTTCAGTAGTTTTTAAATTATGCTCGAACAATTGAAACATTGCCCCATTGTGGGTTAGCCTGTAAACTTAAACAGGGGGAACTACGCCGGTCTGATTCCCCATTCAACGGGATACGTAGGCGGGTTAGTATTACCTAGCCTTCGACCGTTATCTCTTATTTTGCCCCTTCGTGGGTCGGCATGTAACTTAAAATAGGGGGAACTACGCCGGTCTGATTCCCCATTCAACGGGATACGTAGGCGGGCTAGGTTTACCTAGCCTTCGACCGTTATCCGTCATTACCTTTTATTTGTTGCTTTGTGGAATCTCATATTTCATGCAGGGATATGTCCTAATCGGACATTACAGAAGTGCAGAGAATTGCACGAAGAATCGGGGAGTATTCCCATAGATATGTGTTTTGCACATCGCCCTCTTGCAGGTACATAGCCCGAAGGACCACACATTACTATATCCGAAAAGGACATAGGTTATATTAAACCCTCGCTTTTTAAAAGGAGGGATTCAGTGGGCATTGCACCAGATTATCCAATATTATCCATCTAAACAGGTACAACATGTACAAACAGGTACAACATGCACGTTAGAACACAATGGAAACACCTATTCTTGCATGAAACTGAAATTCCCAAATTGAGGGAACATTCCGCAGATAACACATGCGCATCATTTTGTGCTTTCATATTAGCTTTTACATCGAAAATCTTTCTTGTCTGTGATGTTTTACAGGGTTTAATGACCCATAGACTCCACGACGACAGAGTCACCAAGGGACATAGACAAAAAGACCAAGAAAAGGCTCCTACCCATGAGCGGTAATGGATTTCCCTGTGATAACAGGCGGGCTCCTACACATGAGCGGTAACGGGTCATCTACAAAGAAAATGCTCCTACCCATAAGCGGTAACGGATTCCCCTATGATAACGGGCGGGCTCCTACCCATGAGCGGTAACGGGTCATCTACAAAGAAAAGGCTCCTACCTATGAGGGGTAACGGGTTCCCATGTGATAACAGGCGGGCTCCTACCGATGAGCGGTAACGGGTCATCTACAAAGAAAAGGCTTCTACCCATGAGCGGTAACGGGTTCCCCTGTGATAACGGGCGGACTCCTACCCATGAGCGGTAACGGGTCATCTACAAAGAAAAGGCTCCTACCCATGAGCGGTAACGGGTTCCCCTGTGATAACGGGCGGGCTCCTACCCATGAGTGGTAACGGGTCACCTACAACAAGAAGAATATCCCCTGTGATAACGGGGTCGATCATAAACATTTCAACGGTAGCGGGTTCCCTGTGATAACGGGATGCGCCCCTACCCACAAGAAAAATATACCTTTTGATAACGGGGTCAACCATAAACATTGCAACGGTAGCGGGTTCCCTGTGATAACGGGATGCGCTCCTACTCACAAGAAAAACATCCCATGTGATAACAGGGTCGACCATAAACATTTCAACGGTAGCGGTTTCCCTGTGATAACGGGATGCGCCCCTACCCACAAGAAAAATATCCCCTGTGATAACGGGGTCGACCATAAACATTGCAACGGTAGCGAGTTCCCTGTGATAACGGGATGCACCCCTATCCACAAGAAAAACATCTCCTGTGATAACGGGGTCGACCATAAACATTTGAATGGTAGCGTTTTCCCTGTGATAAGGGGATGGGCCTCTAACCACAAGAAGAATATCCCATGTGATAACGGGGTTGATCCTAAACATTTGAATGGTAGCGGTTTCCCTGTGATAACGGGATGGGCCCCTACCAACAAGAAGAGTATCCCCTGTGATAATGGGTCGATCGTAAACACATAAGCGGTGGAAGATTACCCATGTTTCTACCAACCCCGAGGAAATTCTAATCATTCCTTGTTGACAACAAGCAGATTAAAGAAATCTCATCAAATACGAGAACGAAATGAATGCGGCTCAGATATCGGAATACTGCATACTCTATCATCATGACAATAAAAAATCAACAAGTTATCAAACAACAAGGCCACGAAGAGTCACATATTATGAAGACAACAGAGAAATAAATATTCAGTTACAGAACCACGAATTGGAGATAGTCCGGAAAAGGATAAATTCAAGTTACAATAAAGGCAGCAAACAGCTACTCCCACAGGGACCCTTCAGTCTTCTTCTCAACGACCTCGGAAAACACGCCAGGGTCGGCCGTACCCTCCTCCACCTCGTCTAATCCACCAATTGGCATGTCGTTATGATCGTTCCTTGGGTTCAACCCACTCAACTCGAGGGAGTCCTTGAAACCGTCATTTCTCAATACCTGCCCCACGCAAGCATGAAATGTCGCCTCCAGAACCTTCAAAACTAAGTCTCGGAAGCTCGAGCTTTCCATAAACT
Organism: Linaria vulgaris; assembly: GCA_948329865.1. NCBI lineage: Eukaryota > Viridiplantae > Streptophyta > Magnoliopsida > Lamiales > Plantaginaceae > Linaria > Linaria vulgaris. The sequence goes on from OX415251.1 coordinate 18,524,727, forward strand.
TCTCCGCTCCAACCCGGAGGAGATCAGGACGACGCTCCTACAAATTGAACTCTATTAAATACATCAGGAAAAAACAGAAGCAGATATCATAAACAGGATATATACCAAGTCCAAGGGAGCTAATTTGGCAGTGGAGAGCTCCAACGAGAGACGTTCGTTAGCAGCCTTCACCGCCACCACCTCAGCCTTCAGTTTCTCCATCTCCCTGTTGGCCGCAAGTTCACGCGCCTTTCCTTGGTCAATCTCGGTCACTAATGTTTTGAAGTTGCCCTTCAAAAAATCATACTCCTCTCGGAGCTTACGACATGTCTTCAGCGCATCCTCCTTTTCGGATTCCAACTTCTCGAACACCATGGGGTTGAACTCCCCCATCCTCAAGATATCAGCCTTGAGATTGGCAGCAACAGCGTCAGGGTCACCCTTGGACTCGCGAATTGTCTTCAAACACGAGACCGCCAGCTTTGCAGTCTGCACAAGACAATACGTAACATTTTGCTAAACAATCAAATAAAATCTATCGAAGTCGTGTTTAGATACGTACACTCGGAAACAAGTGAGTGCTGCGGCGTATATTCTGGGCCCGCTCAAATTCTGTAAGAACCCGCACATTTGCAGGAGGAGGAAAAGCCCACATCATTCCCCGTACATCATCTGCTTCAGGGAATTCTACTCACTTTGAGGGCTTGACTGCACCCGCCTTTCGGGGGCCTGAACTTGAAGACGAGTGGACACTGTGGATAGTCCCCTCACGAGACCTTTTACTACCTGATATCCTAGCCAGGTCAACGGCATGCTTCGTAACCAGAATCCCATGAAAGATAGGGGCAAAGTCCCCCAATATCGAGGCTTCTGCAGTGGCCCTTTACCCTTGTCGGTCATACCTGAAACGGTCGCTTTTCCCTTGCCACTAATAGGGTTCGGGCTTGAAGAACCCAACCCCACAGTAAAAGGTGCATCCACAGAGTCACCCAAGTTGACATGGGTATTCGATTCCGAACCTCCAACGTTCTCGGTTAAAGGAATGTTGGCCAACGACTCAGAACGGGGAGCGACGTATTCACCAGAAGGAGACCTCGCAACTGGTCTCTCTGTCGACACAACCCTGTCAGGCGAAGGAACCACACTCCCTGTTTCGAGGTCAACACCTCAAAGAGGGTGGCCGCGCCATCCATGCCTCCCACCATATCAATGATGTCCTGGCTAAGGGACCCAAACGTTGCAGGAACATTGTTAAAACATTCTTCATTAATACGCTCAGGCACTACAGTGCTAGATGAGGTTTCTCAACTCCCGATGCCTCTGCCAGAAACTCAGCGGCTGCATTATTCAGGTCAAAGCTAGCCGCATACCCTATTTCAGGCGCCACCGCGACTTCTGCCGTTTCAGCAGCCTTCTGAGCATCACGATCGGCTTGAAGTTTACGCACCAATTGTCTGAACCCCATTCTAACGGAGTATCTCAGAAAAAGATAATGCACCTGCAGAATAATCAGAGTATCAGCATGAGAAAATAATAATAAATAAATCAAGTACAACGCCGAGGTCGAAATACACGTCGGGGAATATATCGAATATGATTATCGATATACATACCGATGTGGTTACACTAAACGACATAGAAAACGCAGAAAAATATGACCTTCAAAGTCTATTACAAGCCCTACTTATAGACGGAGGCCTTAACTACATCGAAATATACTTTCGACATCATATCGAATATGCGTTTCGACGTGATATCGACGATGAACCCCGATATCCTATCCTATTACGCAAAAAAGCCTCGAAGTGCAACTCTCATATTTATAAGAAATTCAACTCCAAAGAACAGAGAATTCAAACGAGGACCTCAAACTATGCGCCTACTGCATTAGGGGGCCCATCGAAGTTCATCACAAAGTGCATTCCCCGCATATTTGATCTCCGTCATTTGAACTGGCGGGACGAAGGGTACAGGTAACCCAGAAATTTAAAATTAAATTTGCGAATTCTTATCTCTAAGACAAGAATCCCTAAATTGGGGGACTACATGATATGGGCATTTCCCGCATGTTGGGCCTGGCCCAAACCAGACCCATATTAGACCATATCGGGGACCACTTTCGATATCATATCGGTAATAATCACCGATATGTTACTGTGGTCCCCGGATCTCGAGGTCTATAAATACGCGGTACCCGGATCCCAAAGTAAGCAATTACTATCCCTCAGCTACCACGCATCACATCGAAATACATCCCCGATCTCATTCTCGATATCGCATTCGATATCGGGAGTACCTTGTGTTTCTATGATACGTCGTACCACCACACTACCGATATCACATCGAGGGGTATCCCCGATATCATGTCGAAGACAATCACCGACATATACCTGATCTAGTCACCGATATACCATTGCCATCCAAGCATCGAGGCGTTAGTTCGAGGTGTTCCGGACCAAGTCTACGCGAGATACATAGTGTAGGCCTGATTTGAGATAGACTCGTTGTATTATTAGATCAATCACTTGTAACCGACACACATATATATAATACGATCTATTGCCAAATTAAGTTTTTTCAAGATCAGAAAGTCCCCAAGCTTCATTGATGGTGGATGGGCTTATGTCAAAGACCTTCTTTCTGATACAAGCTTTCCCATACTTGGGAGACTTCTTGAGACACACCCATTGAGAGAGGTTCATGTAGATCTCCATGATGAGATTAGGCACAAAGGAAGCATTATTCATTACATTTCTCAACACATCCCTTGCTTCCAGCAGCTGATATACCCTATTTTACTTAAAACTGTAAACCTCCACTGCTCTCTCTTTGTGGATCATTCTGGCCTGGTAGGCTTCCCATTGTTCCTCTACTTCCACAGACACATAGAAGCCTGAATATGGAACCATAGGATACCGTCCATCCTATTCATCAAAGTACTCTTCTAGTTCTGGTGTTAGGTTAACAATAGCTTCAGCAAGATCCTCTGTAACCAGTCCATCCTCCTCAACTTCCTCTCCCTCCTTCTCCTCTTCTTCCTCTTCGCCCTCTTCCTCAGACCCAGGATCAACAACCATCTGTTTACCTTTCCTCTTTCTAGCAGCAGTAGCTAGAGCAGCAAGAGTAAGAGTCTCCTCCTCCTCAACCTCATCAACGTCATTACCCTCAATACCCTCATTATCAGCAGGAACAATGGTATCCTCAATAGTGGTACCCTCAGCAGAAGTGCCCTCATCAGTTATACCCTCATCAATAATAACAACGTCAGTAACAATAGAACCAACATGATTCTCCTATTCACAACCTCATTCACAGGGTTAACATCAGCAACCAACTCAGACTCAACCCTCAAATCACCCAAATCAACCACATGGACCTCAATCTCCCCTCAACGCCAACATCATCAGTAATAGTTGGAGTAGGATTAGCCATCATTACCTGAGTTTCTGTTGCAGTGGTAGTGGGTGTGGTGGCTTTATCAGCTTCTGATGTTTCTCCAACATCACTCGTCGTCGCATTTTTCTTTCCCTTACGCCGTTGATAGGTCGCTTTTCTCTTCAGAGAAGCAGCGGTGGCGAGTTCAGATGGTGCATACCTGGTGTTGTACCTTCGTGGTTGCTCTATATGCTCAGCTGCATCTGTAAGGGCATCAATGGAGGACTTGCGAGCCATTGTTAGAGTAATTTTTGGTGAGAGATGAGAGAAATCGAAGTAAAAACAGAGAGTTATTTGCAAAACTTCTCAAAATCGTGAAGATCAAGAAGAGATTTAGGGCTAAAATATATAGATTCAGAATGTGAAGAGTGGTGTGAGTGGGATCATGTAGTGTAACCAAAATTAGCTACCCATTACATACGTTCCCGCTCGTACAACATTACCGCGTGTCAGTGTTAGATTAACACGTGACTAGAGCAGTTCCATGCTATTTTATTATAATGTAATACAAAAACTAGAAATACTTCATATTAAATTATCTAACTACTGCGGGATGAAATAATTTTATAAACAAGTAAGAATTCAATCAGAAGGTGAGAGAAATGAAAAAATAATAATAATGCGGTAACCGTAAAGGTGGATGTCAAGATAAATAAAGAGCACAAAATTCTAAATGCTAACCCTCTTTTACGTAATACTATTCTATTATAATATTGTATTATAAAATTGGTATCTTATATTATACCATCCTAAAGAATTCGTATGAAATAAATATTGAACATATGAAAGTGAACGAGATGGAGTAATAGACAAAGAGTAATTAGCCATTAATGGTTCACACTTGTGACAAAAAAGAGGAAAAAGTCTCAATGCTAAATTTTGTACTCAATTAGATACATTGTTAGAATATACAATATTTTATTATAGAAATGAAAAATGTAACATGGGAATCCTTGTTGTTTGCAATGGCCTAAACCCTATAAGTGACCCTCGCTCCTCTTGCCAATGAACATGTAGAATTTTCTTCCTCCCCCCTTTCCATCTCTCTCAGAGATATTTTCTATCTATACATACAACAGGCTTGTTACTGTAGTTGTGGCGATCTCTAGTTAGCTTGTGTCTAATTGTGATGGATGTTGTAATATATATGTCATTTTAAATCATATAAATCTGTACACATAACATTTTGGTAAAAATAAGTAACCCGAGCTGCATCACACTAATCGGATACCGCTGTGAATGCTTAATTTGGATTTCCTATTTGCTGAATCTCGTGTCATCATATTCAATTACTCGTTCCAGATCAGTTTTTTAACTTTAACTAGCTTGATTTGATTTGATTTAATATGTATTATTTTACAGGTCTTTAAGCATGATGGTTATGTAACATGATAGGATTTTCGTTGGATTCAATTCCAGTTATCCTTGGTTTCTTTTATGGACTTGAAGATTCCAATGTCATAAATTTGATACTAATTAATAATATTAATGCTTTATAAATGTACTTCATGACGTATATTGACTTTGGGCAACGTTAAAATAATATTTTTGGGGGTAAACTACAAAAAACTACCCATGCATCGTGTCTATCATTTTCATTATCAAAAAGAACTGTTGGGTTGTTTATCAAGTATTGGGAGGGGGGGGGGGGGGGATAGAGAACATCTATAGCACATAAGTAATCAACACGAAAAAGTTGACAAAATATCTTGAAGTAATTGTATTTATTTGATCTATAAAATATGAATGTTGTTTAGCTGAATGATTTGTGTATTTTTCATTATTTTGAAGAAAACGTTGGTTTATTAATCTTGATCTATAAAACGAAAAGCGGGGCTCATCAATTTTAATATAGAGGCTGGTTAACCTTTAGGGATAATTACAGTTACAACAACAGAGATTTGGTGTAATTTTAAGAACCTCCCATGAGGTTTGAGAAATTACAATGACCTCCCCTCAAGTTAAAATTTTGTTGTCATAGGCAAATTGTAATGAGGTTCTATTTTTGCCCTTTAGTGAATTAAATTTGGAGCTTGTAACGTAATAATTAGTAAGAAGTATCTTGATATATTAACTAAGTTTCAAGAGGTGTACATCTAATCAAAAGAGTTTATTTCATAAAAATTAAAGGAGTTTCTTTTAAAAGCATTAAAATTTATACCAAACAATTTCTTCAACCTAATAAGTTATTGATTAGATTTTCAAATAAGCTTATTCTAAAACTTGAATATAAATCTTTACAAGCTTTAAATAAACTCAAGCTTTAAATAGATCAAAGTTTTGGAATTGAGTTTTTTTATCGAATAAAAAGAATATTACATGTAAGTTGCCTCATACACACTTGTAAAAACAAATAATTAATTTACAAGTTTTAATATTTTGTAGCAAAAAGGATAATAATTAATAAGTTCAAAAAGAATGATAGAAATGAAAACATTGATTTAAAGCCAGAGTTTAGAAGTTCGTTTGAGTTTTAATTAATGAAAGAGAGAATTGAGCAAATTATTCTTATTTGTTTTAATATTTTGTGAGAACCCATTCCTATTTAAATTTACAAGAAACCTTTTTGCATGAGCAAAGAAGAGAGAGTTTGGAATATGATATTTATACAATAATACACGTATTCCCCTTGAAAGTTAATTATGATGTCAAGATACTTCTTAAGATATAAATTACAAGACAAACTCCAAAACCTTAATATGCTAAAGGGAAAAGCTGAAAACTCATTATAAATGCCCTATGACATCATCAAAATTCTAACTTGAGGGGAGGTCATTGTAAGCTCTGTTATTTACAAGGCATTTATTTTACACAAAGTAATCATCACTTACCTTGTGGTACTTTCCATTTTGCTAGAAAACAAAGACTTCAATTTCCCTCAAGTACTTATGCTTCTTTTGGATTTTGAACTATTGCATTGTGATGTCTAGGTACCATTTGCTGTAGCTTCACATGGTGGTTTCAAGTTTTTTCTACCATTGTGGATGATTGTATTTGTAGTAGAGGCATCTAGGTTATTATTTTAAACAAATAATTGATGTGCATAAGCAAATGGCTAAGTTTTATAACATGGGGTTTAATCTTTTTTCCGGACAATGTTTAGCTCATCAGAACTAATAATGTGTTAGAGTTTATACTAAGAGATTTTTATTCTAAATTGGGTATTATTCTTCAGAAACGCTTGTGTATTTCAACGGAATGGTCTTGTTGTGGTAATTTTTTGTTCTACTGTTATGCAATACGGTTGTAACAAAAGAAAACTTGTGAGAGCCCTTTTGTCATATTATTAAAATATTAGAATTTGATTTTCATGCACTACTGTTGTGTATTGCCCTTGGTTTTTAGAAGACTTACCATACATGATATTCTTTAGGATTCTCATCTTTTCCTCGACAACAAAGATGATATATCACATGCCTAATTCTTTCTTATAGGCATTAAGTGTAACCTGTAATGGATTAAATGATACAACAATATAACTTAATGAAAGTGGAAGGTAATCTGGAATCAATGTCATGCGATGTTGGGACAATATTGAGGATAACATTGAAACTAGAGAACCTGCGCAAAAACTGTTCTTTAACTGCTTTATTTTAGTTTTGCCTTTAATCACTTATTAATCAAGTTTTACGATTTTAGTTGTTTATGTTTATGTCCAGGAAGGTATCTTAATCATAAGGAAAAGTTTTGGAAGACTCCTTACTTGAAGTTTATATAATTCAAGAGGAGTTGAATAGTCAACACAACACGGTTTGCAAAGAAGGAAACAATTGGAGTTCCACTACAACTTGGATTCTTTCCAGGATTACTCCGAATTGAGGAAGGTGTGTTACCTTATTAGAACTCTGATAAAGGGAACACTTATTCAAGAAAGAGATCGAGTTCACAAGGAAGTCTAATTCAACAAAGAAACAACAAGAGTTACCAAAATTGTGAACAACACACATTGGAGTGTAAGTTTCAAGAAACCTATATATAGGTGTGAAGTTCATCAAGATGATCACAAGACAATAATGCTAAATAATACAAGAGATTAAATCTTCATTGTATTGTCTTCGTCTTTCTTTTGCAAAGTTTTTGTATCAACTACTTTAAGTCCAATTATTAGAAGTTAAGTAGTTCGTGCTTGTCTGCTTCGTTGAGCCCGATCAACAAAGAGCATGAGTGAATTGTTGTGAGGAACGTTTTGTTAAAACCTTTATTGTTTATTTCGCCTAAGGCTATGAAGTTTTTAATAATATTGAAAACTTCTGAAAATTATATCTTCTTGCGTTCTTTATTTCCGCTGCATATTACTCTTATCAAGAAGATCGTAATAGAGTTAAGGCAACACCATCATAACTCTCAAAGTTATTATGCCAATCCACGATCCGACAATTTCAATTGGCGTTAGAGCCAAACACCGACTACACTAATGGTTTGGAGGTGATACAACACAATGGACAATGTCAATCCTAACACCAACATGATTTCAGTTTTGGATGGCTCCAATTATGCATACTGAAAGATCAGGATCAGGTCTCACATCAAAGCTATTGATATTCGAGCCTGATAATATGTGATCAATGGATACTTTCTTCAAACATTACCAAGAGATGATGAAGGTGATCTAGTACCAAAACCAGAAGCAAATTGTATAGCAACCGAGGTAAGTCTCTATAACTCTAATGAAAAGGCTCTTAATGCTATTTTTTGTTGGGTTAATCATCACATGTTCAAGTTAATCCAGAATTGTACAAAAGACAAACATGCATGGGATATACTTGAATTACATTGTGAATGAGATTCTGCTGTTAAAGATTCTAAATATATACAACTGCTTCAACAATTTGAAAAACTTGAGATTTGTGAGGATGAAAGTGTTGATAGTTATTTTGAGAAAGTTCTTGATATTGCTAACCAATGTGAAAACATGGGGTTTTCTATGACTAATCAAAAGTTCAACGTGTGCATTTGGGCAAAAAAGGTGCAGCTCCCGCCACGGGGGTACCACTTCTGAAGAAAAATAAAAACTTAGGGTACCATTTGCGAAGCTAAACAAGTTAAGGTATCATGTCTATTTAGTGGACAAATTAAGGTACCAACATTGATATTGTTACTTGTAGCTTCACATGGTGGTTTCAAGTTTTTTCTACCATTGTGGATGATTGTATTTGTAGCACAGGTAGATAGGTTATTATTTTAAACAAAAAATTGATGTGCATAAGCAAATGCCTAAGTTTTATAATATGGGGTTTAATCATTTTTCCAATAAAGTTTAGCTAATCAGAACTAATAATGACTTAGAGTTTATACTAAGAGATTTTTATTCTAAATTGGGTATTATTCATCAGAAATGCATGTGTATTTCAACGAAATGGTCTTGTTGAGGTAAGTTTTTGTTCTACTGTTATGCAATACGGTTGTAACAAAAGAAAACTTATAAGACCCTTTTGTTATATTGTTAAAATATCAGAATTTGATTTTCATGCGCTACCGTTGTGTACTGCCCTTGGTTTTTAGAAGACTTACCATACATGATATTGCTTAGGATTCTCATCTTTTCCTCGACAACAAAGATGATATATCACATGCCTCATTTTATCTTATAGCCATTAAGTGTAACCCGTAATGGATTAAATGATACAACAATATAATTTAAAGTTGACGGTATTCCATAATCTGACACATATATGCTCTCTCACCGTAGTTACTTTTTCTATTAACGACGTCCACTCATCGAATAGGGGATAAAAGTTCGAAGCACTAATTTCCATGCTATTTATCTAGTGTAATACAAAAACTACAAGTACTTCATATTAAATTATATAACCACTGCTGCAAATAATTTTATAAACAAGTAAGAATTCAATGAGTAGGTGAGAGAAATGTAAAAAAAGACAACAGTGCAGTAACTGTAAATTAAAGGTGGATGTCAAGATAAAAAAAGAACACAAAATTCTAAATGCTAACCCTCTTTCACGTAATACTATTCTATTATAGTATTGTATTATAAAATTGGTATCTTATATTATATCATCCTACAGAATTTGAAAGAAATAAATATTGAACATGTAATGAAAGTGAAGAAGATGTGGTAATTGAAAACGAGCAATTAGCCATTAATGCTTCATACTTGTGAAAAAAAGAAAAAATCTCAACGCTAAATTTCTTACTCAATTTGATACATTGTTAGAATCTACAATATTATATTATTGGAATGAAATATGTAACATGTGAATCCTTGTTGTTTGCAACAGCCTACACCCTATAAATGTCTCTCGCCCCTCTGCCAATGAACGTATAGAGTTGTCTCCCTCCCCATTTCCTTCTCTTTTAGATCTCTTTTTCATCTACACGTACAACATGCATATTTCTATAATTGCGGCGGCCTCTAGTTAGCTTGGTGCTGATCGAGATACTATTTTGCCCAATTGTGTTGGATGTCGTAAAATATATGTTATTTAAAATCATATAAATTCGCACACATAACATTTTGGCAAAAATAAGTAACTCGAGCTGCATCAAACTAATCGGATACCACGGTGAATGCTTAATTTGGATTTTATATTTGCGGAATCTCGTCTCATCATATTCAATTACTCGTTCTAGACCAGTTCTTTAAATTTTAACTAGTTTGATTTGATTTGATTATATGCATTATTTTACAGGTCTTTAAACATTATGGTTATGCAACATGATAGGATTTTCGTTGGTTTCAATTTCAGTTATCCTTGGTTTCTTTTATGGACTTGAAGTTTCCAATGTCGTAAATTTGAAACGATTAATAATATTAATGCTTTATAAATGTACTTCATGACGTATATTGACTTTGGACAATGTTAAAATAGTATTTTCGGGGGTAAACTACAAAAACTATCCACACATCATGTCTATCATTTTTATGACCAAGAAGAACCGTTGTGTTGTTTATCAAGTAATGTTGGGGCGGGGGGCGGGGGAGGGGGGGAGATAGAGAACATCAATAGCACATAAGTAATCAACACAAAAAAGTTGACCAAATATCTTGAAGTAATTGTATTTATTTGATCTATAAAATACGAATGTTGTTTACGCTGAAAGATTTGTGTATTTTTCATTATTTTGAAGAAAACGTTGGTTTATTAATATTGATCTATAAAACGAAAAGCGGTCCTCATCAATTTTAATTTAGAGGCTGGTTAAGTTTTAAGGATAATTATAGTTACAACCCCAGAGGTTTGGTTTTATTTTAAGAACCTCCCATGAGATTTGAGAAATTACAATGACTACCCCTTAAGTTAGAATTTTGATGTCATAGGAAAATTGTAATGACGTTTTATTTTTGCCCTTTCGTGAATTATAGTTTGGAGATTGTAAAGTAATAATTAATAAGAAGTATCTTGATATATTAATTAAGTTTCAAGAGGTGTACATCTAATCAAAAGAGTTTATTTCATAAAAATTAAAGGAGTTTTCTTTTTAAAAGCATTAAATTTTATACCAAACAGTTTTTTCAACCTAATAAGTTATTGCTTAGATTTTCAAATAAGCTTATTCTAAAACTTGAATTTAAATCTTTACAAGCTCTAAATAAACTCAAGCTTTAAATAGATCCAAGTTTTGGAATTTAGTTTTTTTTATCGAATAAAAAGAATCTTAAATGTAAGTTGCCTTATCCACACTTGTAAAAATAAATAATTAATTTACAAGTTTTAATATTTTGTAGCAAAAAGGATAATAATTAATAAGTTAAAAAAAGAATGATATAAATGAAAACTATGATTTAAAGCCAGAGTTTAGAAGTTCGTTTGAGTTTTAATTAATGAATGATAGAATTGAGCAAATTATTATTATTTATTTTAATATTTTTTGAGAACCCGTTCCTATTTAAATTTAAAAGAAACCTTTTTGCATGAGAAAAGAAGAGTGAGTTTGGAATATGATATTTATACAATAATACACGTATTCCACTTGAAAGTTAATTATGATGTCAAGATACTTCTTAAGATATAAATTACACCACAAACTCCAAAACTTTAATATGCTAAACGAAAAACTGAAAACTCATTATAAATCCTCTATGACATCATCAAAATTCTAACTTGAGGGGAGTTCATTGTAATTTCCCAAACAGTAGGGATATTTATGTAATTACACCAAACCTAAAGGGAAATAATTGTAATTATCCCTCAATCTTATTACGCTTTTATAAATTTCCACATGTGGCTGTTGATACTCCTAACATGTAACCCCGAGGAAAAATCGTAATGCATTGAGTTACTTCTTCTCGACACATATATATGTATGTGTTCCATTGTTGTTGATTTTGCTGTTAGTGATGTACACTTGTTAAGCTAATGCTCGTTAAATACGGGAGAGTTCTAAGTGATACGTTCATACTATTATCTATTAATATATCGCTAAAATTACAAATACGTTGTGTTATATTTTCTTACAGTAGTTTCATGAAATAATCAAGTAATGGAACAAGTATTAAATGAAGATGGTATGAAAAAAATGACTAGATAGACAATTAGCGGTTGCCCTAAACGCACTTTTCTAGTTAAATAAGAGAAGGAAATTATATATGCTAACACGCATTCACATAGTTTCACTTTATTTTAAGGCATTACAAGATTTGAGAAACCCAAAAGTATAAGCAACTACCTGATATATACTGCACGTCGATTATCCAATGACACCTTGCTCCAAATTGAGCTGTGCAACAACAAGACCCCTTCGATCCGTTGTTGGATGCACTTAAATGCCCTCCATAAAAATCCTACTCGAACACTTCTTGATCCAATTCTTTTAAGATCCTCTGCCAGTTGAATCGCGTCTAATAGACTCCTTGTTATGTTCTAAAGAAAAACATGTCTAGATTTATTAGATATTATGATGCAACAACATGAAGTTGACAGTACCCATAGGAAAAAAGAGTAATACATTGAATTACTACTTCTCAACACATATGTGTTGGTTCAATTGTTGGTTTTGCTGTCAGTGATGTCCACTATTCAAGCTAATGGTCGTTAAGCAGGGGAGGTGAATTACAAATGATATCGTTCATACTAATTTTTTAGTCTATTACTAAAATTAAAAATACGGTGTGTTATATTTTCTTATAGTGGTTGCATGAAATAATCACGTAAAAGAGTTAAGTATTAAATGAAGACTGTGAAAAAAATGAATTTATTAGAAAAGGAGTGGTAGCCCTAACCGCACTTTCCTAGTGGAATAAGAGAGCGAGATTATAAATGCTATCTCTCATTCACGTATAGATAGAACCATGATCAGGAAGATTGATTCTACCGAGGTGGTAAACAAGCTTTGTGCTTCATATTCTGGTATGTTTCTAATAATCCTTGCCCTCCAATTGTTTAATGTAATGATGTTCAAACTAGAAGCACTGTATGGCATCATATACTTGGTCATTTTCCTGTTTATAAACTCTGTTATTTACAAGGCATTTCTTTTACATAGTGTAATCAACACTTACCTTGTGGTACTTGCCATTTTGCTAGAAAACAATGACTTCAATTTCCCTCAAGTACTTATGCTTCTTTTGGATTTGTGAACTATTGCATTGTGATGTCTAGGTACAATTTGCTGTAGCTTCACATGGTGGTTTTAAGTTTTTTCTACCATTGTGGATGATTGTATTTGTAGCAGAGGCAACTAGGTTATTATTTTAAACAGAAAATTGATGTGCATAAGCAAATGCCTAAGTTTTATAACATGGGGTTTAATCATTTTTCCAACAAAGTTTAGCTCATCAGAACTAATAATGACTTAGAGTATATACTAAGAGATTTTTATTCTAAATTGGGTATTATTCATCAGAAATGCATGTGTATTTCAACGAAATGGGCGTGTTGAGGTAAGTTTTTGTTCTACTGTTATGCAATACGGTTGTAACAAAAGAAAACTTATAAGACCCCTTTTGTTATATTGTTAAAATATCAGAATTTGATTTTCATGCGCTACCGTTGTGTACTGCCCTTGGTTTTTAGAAGACTTACCATACATGATATTGTTTAGGATTCTCATCTTTTCCTCGACAACAAAGATGATATATCACATGCCTCATTTTATCTTATAGCCATTAAGTGTAACCCGTAATGGATTAAATGATACAACAATATAATTTAAAGTTGAAGGTATTCCAGAATCTGACACATATATGCTCTCTCACCGTAGTTACTCTTTCTATTAACGACGTCCACTCATCGAATAGGGGATAAAAGTTCGAAGCACTAACTTCCATGCTATTTTATCTAGTGTAATACAAAAACTACAAGTACTTCATATTAAATTATATAACCACTGCTGCAAATAATTTTATAAACAAGTAAGAATTCAATAAGTAGGTGAGAGAAATGAAAAAAAAGACAACAGTGCGGTAATGGTAAATTAAAGGTGGATGTCAAGATAAAAAAGAACACAAAATTCTAAATGCTAACCCTCTTTCACCTAATACTATTCTATTATAGTATTGTATTATAAATTTGGTATCTTATATTATATCATCCTACAGAATTTAAAAGAATTGAACATGTAATGAAAGTGAAGAAGATGTGGTAATAGAAAACGAGCAATTAGCCATTAATGCTTCATACTTGTGAAAAAAAGGAAAAAATCACAACGCTAAATATCTTACTCAATTTGATACATTGTTAGAATCTACAATATTTTATTATTGGAATGAAATATGTAACATGAGAATCTTTGTTGTTTGCAACGGCCTACACCCTATAAATTAAATGACCCTCTCTTCTCTTGCCAATGAACATATAGAGTTGTCTCCCTCCCCATTTCCTTCTCTTTTAGATCTCTTTTCCATCTACACGTACAACATGCATATTTCTATAATTGCGGCGGTCTCTAGTTAGCTTGGTGCTGATCGAGATACTATTTTGTCCAATTGTGTTGGATGTCGTAAAATATATGTTATTTAAAATCATATAAATTCGTACACATAACATTTTGGCAAAAATAAGTATCCCGAGCTGCATCAAACTAATCGGATACCACGGTGAATGCTTAATTTGGATTTTATATTTGTGGAATCACGTCTCATCATATTCAATTACTCGTTACAGACCAGTTCTTTAAATTTTAACTTGTTTGATTTGATTTGATTATATGCATTATTTTACAGGTCTTTAAGCATTATGGTTATGCAACATGATAGGATTTTCGTTGGTTTCAATTCCAGTTATCCTTGGATTCTTTTATGGACTTGAAGTTTCCAATGTCGTAAATTTGAAACGATTAATAATATTAATGCTTTATAAATGTACTTCATGACGTATATTGACTTTGGACAATGTTAAAATAGTATTTTCGGGGGTAAACTACAAAACTATCCACACATCATGTCTATCATTTTTATGACCAAGAAGAACCGTTGTGTTGTTTATCAAGTAATGTTGGGGCGGGGGGCGGGGGAGGGGGGGGAGATAGAGAACATCAATAGCACATAAGTAATCAACACAAAAAAGTTGACCAAATATCTTGAAGTAATTGTATTTATTTGATCTATAAAATACGAATGTTGTTTACGCTGAAAGATTTGTGTATTTTTCATTATTTTGAAGAAAACGTTGGTTTATTAATATTGATCTATAAAACGAAAAGCGGTGCTCATCAATTTTAATTTAGAGGCTGGTTAAGTTTTAAGGATAATTATAGTTACAACCCCATAGGTTTGGTTTTATTTTAAGAACCTCCCATGAGGTTTGAGAAATTACAATGACTACCCCTTAAGTTAGAATTTTGATGTCATAGGCAAATTGTAATGAGGTTTTATTTTTGCCCTTTCGTGAATTACAGTTTGGAGATTGTAAAGTAATAATTAATAAGAAGTATCTTGATATATTAATTAAGTTTCAAGAGGTGTACATCTAATCAAAAGAGTTTATTTCATAAAAATTAAAGGAGTTTTCTTTTTAAAAGCATTAAATTTTATACCAAACAATTTTTTCAACCTAATAAGTTATTGATTAGATTTTCAAATAAGCTTATTCTAAAACTTGAATTTAAATCTTTACAAGCTCTAAATAAACTCAAGCTTTAAATAGATCCAAGTTTTGGAATTTAGTTTTTTTTATCGAATAAAAAGAATCTTAAATGTAAGTTGCCTTATCCACACTTGTAAAAATAAATAATTAATATACAAGTTTTAATATTTTGTAGCAAAAAGGATAATAATTAATAAGTTAAAAAAAGAATGATATAAATGAAAACATCGATTTAAAGCCAGAGTTTAGAAGTTCGTTTGAGTTTTAATTAATGAATGATAGAATTGAGCAAATTATTATTATTTATTTTAATATTTTTTGAGAACCCGTTCCTATTTAAATTTAAAAGAAACCTTTTTGCATGAGAAAAGAAGAGAGAGTTTGGAATATGATATTTATACAATAATACACGTATTCCACTTGAAAGTTAATTATGATGTCAAGATACTTCTTAAGATATAAATTACACCACAAACTCCAAAACTTTAATATGCTAAACGAAAAAACTGAAAACTCATTATAAATCCTCTATGACATCATCAAAATTCTAACTTGAGGGGAGTTCATTGTAATTTCCCAAACAGTAGGGATATTTATGTAATTACACCAAACCTAAAGGGAAATAATTGTAATTATCCCTCAATCTTATTACGCTTTTATAAATTTCCACATGTGGCTGTTGATACTCCTAACATGTAACCCCGAGGAAAAATCGTAATGCATTGAGTTACTTCTTCTCGACACATATATATGTATGTGTTCCATTGTTGTTGATTTTGCTGTTAGTGATGTACACTTGTTAAGCTAATGCTCGTTAAATACGGGAGAGTTCTAAGTGATACGTTCATACTATTATCTATTAATATATCGCTAAAATTACAAATACGTTGTGTTATATTTTCTTACAGTAGTTTCATGAAATAATCAAGTAATGGAACAAGTATTAAATGAAGATGGTATGAAAAAAATGACTAGATAGACAATTAGCGGTTGCCCTAAACGCACTTTTCTAGTTAAATAAGAGAAGGAAATTATAAATGCTAACACGCATTCACATAGTTTCACTTTATTTTAAGGCATTACAAGATTTGAGAAACCCAAAAGTATAAGCAACTACCTGATATATACTGCACGTCGATTATCCAACGACACCTTGCTCCAAATTGAGCTGTGCAACAACAAGACCCCTTCGATCCGTTGTTGGATGTACTTAAATGCCCTCCATAAAAATCCTACTCGAACACTTCTTGATCCAGTTCTTTTAAGATCCTCCGCCAGTTGAATCGCGTCTAATAGACTCCTTGTTATGTTCTAAAGAAAAATATGTCTAGATTTATTAGATATTATGATGCAACAACATGAAGTTGACAGTACCAATAGGAAAAAGAGTAATACATTGAATTACTACTTCTCAACACATATGTGTTGGTTCAATTGTTGGTTTTGCTGTCAGTGATGTCCACTATTCAAGCTAATGGTCGTTAAGCAGGGGAGGTGAATTACAAATGATATCGTTCATACTAATTTTTTAGTCTATTACTAAAATTAAAAATACGTTGTGTTATATTTTCTTATAGTGGTTGCATGAAATAATCACGTAAAAGAGTTAAGTATTAAATGAAGACTGTGAAAAAAATGAATTTATTAGAAAAGGAGTGGTAGCCCTAACCGCACTTTCCTAGTGGAATAAGAGAGCGAGATTATAAATGCTATCACTCATTCACGTATAGATAGACCCATGATCAGGAAGATTGATTCTACCGAGGTGGTACACAACCTTTGTGCTTCATATTCTGGTATGTTTCTAATAATCCTTGTCCTCCAATTGTTTAATGTAATGATGTTCAAACTAGAAGCACTGTATGGCATCATATACTTGGTCATTTTCCTGTTTATATCTCTGTTATTTACAAGTCATTTCTTTTACATAGTGTAATCAACACTTACCTTGTGGTACTTGCCATTTTGCTAGAAAACAATGACTTCAATTTCCCTCAAGTACTTATGCTTCTTTTGGATTTGTGAACTATTGCATTGTGATGTCTAGGTACAATTTGCTGTAGCTTCACATGGTGGTTTTAAGTTTTTTCTACCATTGTGGATGATTGTATTTGTAGCAGAGGCAACTAGGTTATTATTTTAAACAGAAAATTGATGTGCATAAGCAAATGCCTAAGTTTTATAACATGGGGTTTAATCATTTTTCCAACAAAGTTTAGCTCATCAGAACTAATAATGACTTAGAGTTTATACTAAGAGATTTTTATTCTAAATTGGGTATTATTCATCAGAAATGCATGTGTATTTCAACGAAATGGTCTTGTTGAGGTAAGTTTTTGTTCTACTGTTATGCAATACGGCTGTAACAAAAGAAAACTTATAAGACCCCTTTTGTTATATTGTTAAAATATCAGAATTTGATTTTCATGCGCTACCGTTGTGTACTGCCCTTGGTTTTTAGAAGACTTACCATAGATGATATTGTTTAGGATTCTCATCTTTTCCTCGACAACAAAGATGATATATCACATGCCTCATTTTATCTTATAGCCATTAAGTGTAACCCGTAATGGATTAAATGATACAACAATATAATTTAAAGTTGACGTAATTCCATAATCTGACACATATAAGCTCTCTCACCGTAGTTACTTTTTCTATTAACGACGTCCACTCATCGAATAGGGGATAAAAGTTCGAAGCACTAACTTCCATGCTATTTTATCTAGTGTAATACAAAAACTACATGTACTTCATATTAAATTATATAACCACTGCTGCAAATAATTTTATAAACAAGTAAGAATTCAATAAGTAGGTGAGAGAAATGAAAAAAAAAGACAACAGTGCTGTAATGGTAAATTAAAGGTGGATGGCAAGATAAAAAAGAACACAAAATTCTAAATGCTAACCCTCTTTCACCTAATACTATTCTATTATAGTATTGTATTATAAATTTGGTATCTTATATTATATCATCCTACAGAATTTAAAAGAATTGAACATGTAATGAAAGTGAAGAAGATGCGGTAATAGAAAACGAGCAATTAGCCATTAATGCTTCATACTTGTGAAAAAAAGGAAAAAATCACAACGCTAAATATCTTACTCAATTTGATACATTGTTAGAATCTACAATATTTTATTATTGGAATGAAATATGTAACATGAGAATCTTTGTTGTTTGCAACGGCCTACACCCTATAAATTAAATGACCCTCTCTTCTCTTGCCAATGAACATATAGAGTTGTCTCCCTCCCCATTTCCTTCTCTTTTAGATCTCTTTTCCATCTACACGTACAACATGCCTATTTCTATAATTGCGGCGGTCTCTAGTTAGCTTGGTGCTGATCGAGATACTATTTTGTCCAATTGTGTTGAATGTCGTAAAATATATGTTATTTAAAATCATATAAATTCGTACACATAACATTTTGGCAAAAATAAGTATCCCGAGCTGCATCAAACTAATCGGATACCACAGTGAATGCTTAATTTGGATTTTATATTTGCGGAATCACGTCTCATCATATTCAATTACTCGTTACAGACCAGTTCTTTAAATTTTAACTTGTTTGATTTGATTTGATTATATGCATTATTTTACAGGTCTTTAAGCATTATGGTTATGCAACATGATAGGATTTTCGTTGGTTTCAATTCCAGTTATCCTTGGATTCTTTTATGGACTTGAAGTTTCCAATGTCGTAAATTTGAAACGATTAATAATATTAATGCTTTATAAATGTACTTCATGACGTATATTGACTTTGGACAATGTTAAAATAGTATTTTCGGGGGTAAACTACAAAACTATCCACACATCATGTCTATCATTTTCATGATCAAGAAGAACCGTTGTGTTGTTTATCAAGTAATGTTGGGGGGGGGGGGGATAGAGAACATCTATTGCACATAAGTAATCAACACAAAAAGTTGACCAAATATCTTGAAGTAATTGTATTTATTTGATCTATAAAATATGAATGTTGTTTACGCTGAAAGATTTGTGTATTTTTCATTATTTTGAAGAAAACGTTGGTTTATTAATATTGATCTGTAAACCGAAAAGCGGTCCTCATCAATTTTAATTTAGAGGCTGGTTAAGTTTTAGGGATAATTATAGTTACAACCCCAGAGGCTTGGTTTTATTTTAAGAACCTCCCATGAGGTTTGAGAAATTACAATGACTACCCCTTAAGTTAGAATTTTGATGCCATAGGCAAATTGTAATGAGGTTCTATTTTTGCCCTTTAGTGAATTATAGTTTGGAGATTGTAAAGTAATAATTAGTAAGAAGTATCTTGATATATTAATTAAGTTTCAAGAGGTGTACATCTAATCAAAAGAGTTTATTTCATAAAAATTAAAGGAGTTTTCTTTTTAAAAGCATTAAATTTTATAGCAAACAAATTTTTCAACCTAATAAGTTATTGACTAGATTTTCAAATAAGCTTATTCTAAAACTTGAATTTAAATCTTTACAAGCTCTAAATAAACTCAAGCTTTAAATAGATCCAAGTTTTGGAATTTAGTTTTTTTTATCGAATAAAAAGAATCTTAAATGTAAGTTGCCTTATCCACAATTGTAAAAATAAATAATTAATTTACAAGTTTTAAAATTTTGTAGCAAAAAGGATGATAATTAATAAGTTAAAAAAGAATTATAGAAATGAAAACATTGATTTAAAGCTAGAGTTTAGAAGTTCGTTTGAGTTTTAATTAATGAATGATAGAATTGAGCAAATTATTCTTATTTATTTTAATATTTTTTGAGAACCCGTTCCTATTTAAATTTAAAAGAAACCTTTTTGCATGAGAAATAAAGAGAGAGTTTGGAATATGATATTTATACAATAATACACGTATTCCCCTTGAAAGTTAATTATGATGTCAAGATACTTCTTAAGAAATAAATTACACCACAAACTCCAAAACATTAATATGCCAAAGGAAAAAACTGAAAACTCATTATAAATCCTCTATGACATAATCAAAATTCTAACTTGAGGGGAGTTCATTGTAATTTCCCAAACAGTAAGGGATATTTATGTAATTACACCAAACCTCAAGGGGAATAATTGTAATTATCCTTCAATCTTATTACGCTTTTATAAATTTCCACATGTGGCTGTTGATACTCCTAACATGTAACCCCGAGGAAAAATCGTAATGCATTGAGTTACTTCTTCTCGACACATATATATATGTATGTGTTCCATTGTTGTTGATTTTGCTGTTAGTGATGTACACTTGTTAAGCTAATGCTCGTTAAATACGGGAGAGTTCTACGTGATACGTTCATACTATTATCTATTAATATATCGCTAAAATTAGAAATACGTTGTGTTATATTTTCTTACAGTAGTTTCACGAAATAATCAAGTAAAGGAACAAGTATTAAATGGAGATGGTATGAAAAAAATGACTAGATAGACAATTAGCGGTTGTCCTAAACGCAGTTTCGTAGTTAAATAAGAGAGGAAAATTATAAATGCTAACACTCATTCACATAGTTTCACTTTATTTTAAGGCATTACAAGACTTGAGATTCCCAAAAGTATAAACAACAACCTGATATATACTGCACGTCGATTATCCAACGACACCTTGCTCCAAATTGAGCTGTGCAACAACAAGACCCCTTCGATCCGTTGTTGGATGCACTTAAATGCCCTACATAAAAATCCTACTCGAACACTTATTGATCCAGTTCTTTTAAGATCCTCTGCCAGTTGAATCGCGTCTAATAGACTCCTTGTTCAGTTCTAAAGAAAAATATGTCTAGCTTTATTAGATATTATGATGCAACAACATGAAGTTGACAATACCCATAGGAAAAAAGAATAATACATTGAATTACTACTTCTCAACACATATGTGTCGGTTCAATTGTTGGTTTTGCTGTCAGTGATGTCCATTATTCAAGCTAATGGTCGTTAAGCAGGGGAGGTGAATTACAAATGATATCGTTCATACTAATTTTTTAGTCTATTACTAAAAATAAAATTACGGTGTGTTATATTTTCTTATAGTGGTTGCATGAAATAATCACGTAAAAGAGTTAAGTATTAAATGAAGAGTGTGAAAAAAATGAATTTATTAGAAAAGGAGTGGTAGCCCTAACCGCACGTTCCTACTGGAATAAGAGAGCGAGATTATAAATGCTATCTCTCATTCACGTATAGATAGAACCATGATCAGGAAGATTGATTCTACCGAGGTGGTACACAACCTTTGTGCTTCATATTCTGGTATGTTTCTAATAATCCTTGTCATCCAATTGTTTAATGTAATGATGTTCAAACTAGAAGCACTGTATGGCATCATAGACTTGGTCATTTTCCTGTTTATAAGCTCTGTTATTTACAAGGCATTTCTTTTACATAGTGTAATCAACACTTACCTTGTGGTACTTGCCATTTTGCTAGAAAACAATGACTTCAATTTCCCTCAAGTACTTATGCTTATTTTGGATTTGTGAACTATTGCATTGTGATGTCTAGGTACCATTTGCTGTAGCTTCACATGGTGGTTTTAAGTTTTTTCTACCATTGTGGATGATTGTATTTGTAGCAGAGGCAACTAGGTTATTATTTCAACAAAATGGTCTTGTTGAGGTAAGTTTTTGTTCTACTGTTATGCAATACGGTTGTAACAAAAGAAAACTTATAAGACCCCTTTTGTTATATTGTTAAAATATCAGAATTTGATTTTCATGCGCTACCGTTGTGTACTGCCCTTGGTTTTTAGAAGACTTACCATACACGATATTGTTTAGGATTCTCATCTTTTCCACGACATCAAAGATGATATATCACATGCCTCATTTTATCTTATAGCCATTAAGTGTAACCCGTAATGGATTAAATGATACAACAATATAATTTAAGGTTGACAGTATTCCATAATCTGACACATATATGCTCTCTCACCGCAGTTACTTTATCTATTAACGACGTCCACTCATCGAATAGGGGATAAAAGTTCGAAGCACTAATTTCCATGCAATTTTATCTAGTGTAATACAAAAACTACAAGTACTTCATATTATATTATATAACCACTGCTGCAAATAATTTTATAAACAAGTAAGAATTCAATAAGTAGGTGAGAGAAATGAAAAAAAAGACAACAGTGCGGTAACGGTAAATTAAAGGTGGATGTCAAGATAAAAAAAGAACACAAAATTCTAAATGCTAACCCTCTTTCACCTAATACTATTCTATCATCTTCATGATCAAGAAGAACCGTTGTGTTGTTTATCAAGTAATGTTGGGGGGGGGGGGGGGGGGGGGATAGAGAACATCTATAGCACATAAGTAATCAACACAAAAAGTTGACCAAATATCTTGAAGTAATTGTATTTATTTGATCTATAAAATATGAATGTTGTTTACGCTGAAAGATTTGTGTATTTTTCATTATTTTGAAGAAAATGTTGGTTTATTAATATTGATCTATAAAACGAAAAGCGGGTCCTTATCAATTTTAGTTTAGAGGCTGGTTAAGTTTTAGGGATAATTATAGTTACAACCCCAGAGGTTTGGTTTTATTTTAAGAACCTCCCATGAGGATTGAGAAATTACAGTGACTACCCCTTAAGTTAGAATTTTGATGTCATAGGCAAATTGTAATGAGGTTTTATTTTTGCCATTTAGTGAATTATAGTTTGGAGATTGTAAAGTAATAATTAGTAAGAAGTATCTTGATATATTAATTACGTTTCAAGAGGTGTACATCTAATCAAAAGAGTTTATTTCATAAAAATTAAAGGAGTTTTCTTTTTAAAAGCATTAAATTGTATACCAAACAATTTTTTCAACCTAATAAGTTATTGACTAGATTTTCAAATAAGCTTATTCTAAATCTTGAATTTAAATCTTTACAAGCTCTAAATAAACTCAAGCTTTAAATAGATCCAAGTTTTGGAATTTAGTTTTTTTTATCGAATAAAAAGAATCTTAAATGTAAGTTGCCTTATCCACACTTGTAAAAATAAATAATTAATTTACAAGTTTTAATATTTTGTAGCAAAAAGGATAATAATTAATAAGTTAAAAAAGAATGATAGAAATGAAAACATTGATTTAAAGCCAGAGTTTAGAAGTTCGTTAGAGTTTTAATTAATGAATGATAGAATTGAGCAAATTATTCTTATTTATTTTAATATTTTTTGAGAACCCGTTCCTATTTAAATTTAAAAGAAACCTTTTTGCATGAGAAAAGAAGAGAGAGTTTGGAATATGATATTTATACAATAATACACGTATTCCCCTTGAAAGTTAATTATGATGTCAAGAAACTTCTTAAGAAATAAATTACACCACAAACTCCAAAACCTTAATATGCTAAAGGAAAAAACTGAAAACTCATTATAAATCCTCTATGACATCATCAAAATTCTAGCTTGAGGGGAGTTCATTGTAATTTCCCAAACAGTTAGGGATATTTATGTAATTACACCAAACCTAAAGGGGAATAATTGTAATTATCCCTCAATCTTATTACGCTTTTATAAATTTCCACATGTGGCTGTTGATACTCCTAACATGTAACCCAGAGGAAAAATCGTGACTCCTTGTTCTCCTTGTTCTGTTCTAAAGAAAAATATGTCTAGCTTTATTAGATATTATGATGCAACAACATGAAGTTGACAGTACCCATAGGAAAAAAGGGTAATACATTGAATTACTACTTTTCAACACATATGTGTCGGTTCAATTGTTGGTTTTACTGTCAGTGATGTCCACTATTCAAGCTAATGGTCGTTAAGCAGGGGAGGTGAATTACAAATGATATCGTTCATACTATTTTTTTAGTCTATTACTAAAATTAAAAATACGGTGTGTTATATTTTCTTATAGTGGTTGCATGAAATAATTA
This sequence comes from Linaria vulgaris, assembly GCA_948329865.1. Classification (NCBI taxonomy): domain Eukaryota; kingdom Viridiplantae; phylum Streptophyta; class Magnoliopsida; order Lamiales; family Plantaginaceae; genus Linaria; species Linaria vulgaris. The sequence continues at coordinate 18,549,012 of OX415251.1, forward strand.
CGTAAAAGAGTTAAGTATTAAATGAAGACAGTGAAAAAAATGAATTTATTAGAAAAGGAGTGGCAGCCCTATCTGCACCTTCCTAGTGGAATAGGAGAGCGAGATTATAAATGCTATCTCTCATTCACGTATAGATAGAACCATGATCAGGAAGATTGATTCTACCGAGGTGGTACACAACCTTTGTGCTTCATATTCTGGTATGTTTCTAATAATCCTTGTCATCCAATTGTTTAATGTAATGATGTTCAAACTAGAAGCACTGTATGGCATCATAGACTTGGTCATTTTCCTGTTTATAAGCTCTGTTATTTACAAGGCATTTCTTTTACATAGTGTAATCAACACTTACCTTGTGGTACTTGCCATTTTGCTAGAAAACAATGACTTCAATTTCCCTCAAGTACTTATGCTTATTTTGGATTTGTGAACTATTGCATTGTGATGTCTAGGTACCATTTGCTGTAGCTTCACATGGTGGTTTTAAGTTTTTTCTACCATTGTGGATGATTGTATTTGTAGCAGAGGCAACTAGGTTATTATTTCAACAAAATGGTCTTGTTGAGGTAAGTTTTTGTTCTACTGTTATGCAATACGGTTGTAACAAAAGAAAACTTATAAGACCCCTTTTGTTATATTGTTAAAATATCAGAATTTGATTTTCATGCGCTACCGTTGTGTACTGCCCTTGGTTTTTAGAAGACTTACCATACACGATATTGTTTAGGATTCTCATCTTTTCCACGACAACAAAGATGATATATCACATGCCTCATTTTATCTTATAGCCATTAAGTGTAACCCGTAATGGATTAAATGATACAACAATATAATTTAAGGTTGACAGTATTCCATAATCTGACACATATATGCTCTCTCACCGCAGTTACTTTATCTATTAACGACGTCCACTCATCGAATAGGGGATAAAAGTTCGAAGCACTAATTTCCATGCAATTTTATCTAGTGTAATACAAAAACTACAAGTACTTCATATTATATTATATAACCACTGCTGCAAATAATTTTATAAACAAGTAAGAATTCAATAAGTAGGTGAGAGAAATGAAAAAAAAGACAACAGTGCGGTAACGGTAAATTAAAGGTGGATGTCAAGATAAAAAAAGAACACAAAATTCTAAATGCTAACCCTCTTTCACCTAATACTATTCTATCATCTTCATGATCAAGAAGAACCGTTGTGTTGTTTATCAAGTAATGTTGGGGGGGGGGGGGGGGGGGGGGGATAGAGAACATCTATAGCACATAAGTAATCAACACAAAAAGTTGACCAAATATCTTGAAGTAATTGTATTTATTTGATCTATAAAATATGAATGTTGTTTACGCTGAAAGATTTGTGTATTTTTCATTATTTTGAAGAAAATGTTGGTTTATTAATATTGATCTATAAAACGAAAAGCGGTCCTTATCAATTTTAGTTTAGAGGCTGGTTAAGTTTTAGGGATAATTATAGTTACAACCCCAGAGGTTTGGTTTTATTTTAAGAACCTCCCATGAGGATTGAGAAATTACAGTGACTACCCCTTAAGTTAGAATTTTGATGTCATAGGCAAATTGTAATGAGGTTTTATTTTTGCCATTTAGTGAATTATAGTTTGGAGATTGTAAAGTAATAATTAGTAAGAAGTATCTTGATATATTAATTACGTTTCAAGAGGTGTACATCTAATCAAAAGAGTTTATTTCATAAAAATTAAAGGAGTTTTCTTTTTAAAAGCATTAAATTGTATACCAAACAATTTTTTCAACCTAATAAGTTATTGACTAGATTTTCAAATAAGCTTATTCTAAATCTTGAATTTAAATCTTTACAAGCTCTAAATAAACTCAAGCTTTAAATAGATCCAAGTTTTGGAATTTAGTTTTTTTTATCGAATAAAAAGAATCTTAAATGTAAGTTGCCTTATCCACACTTGTAAAAATAAATAATTAATTTACAAGTTTTAATATTTTGTAGCAAAAAGGATAATAATTAATAAGTTAAAAAAGAATGATAGAAATGAAAACATTGATTTAAAGCCAGAGTTTAGAAGTTCGTTAGAGTTTTAATTAATGAATGATAGAATTGAGCAAATTATTCTTATTTATTTTAATATTTTTTGAGAACCCGTTCCTATTTAAATTTAAAAGAAACCTTTTTGCATGAGAAAAGAAGAGAGAGTTTGGAATATGATATTTATACAATAATACACGTATTCCCCTTGAAAGTTAATTATGATGTCAAGAAACTTCTTAAGAAATAAATTACACCACAAACTCCAAAACCTTAATATGCTAAAGGAAAAAACTGAAAACTCATTATAAATCCTCTATGACATCATCAAAATTCTAGCTTGAGGGGAGTTCATTGTAATTTCCCAAACAGTTAGGGATATTTATGTAATTACACCAAACCTAAAGGGGAATAATTGTAATTATCCCTCAATCTTATTACGCTTTTATAAATTTCCACATGTGGCTGTTGATACTCCTAACATGTAACCCAGAGGAAAAATCGTGACTCCTTGTTCTCCTTGTTCTGTTCTAAAGAAAAATATGTCTAGCTTTATTAGATATTATGATGCAACAACATGAAGTTGACAGTACCCATAGGAAAAAAGGGTAATACATTGAATTACTACTTTTCAACACATATGTGTCGGTTCAATTGTTGGTTTTGCTGTCAGTGATGTCCACTATTCAAGCTAATGGTCGTTAAGCAGGGGAGGTGAATTACAAATGATATCGTTCATACTATTTTTTTAGTCTATTACTAAAATTAAAAATACGGTGTGTTATATTTTCTTATAGTGGTTGCATGAAATAATTACGTAAAAGAGTTAAGTATTAAATGAAGACAGTGAAAAAAATGAATTTATTAGAAAAGGAGTGGCAGCCCTATCTGCACCTTCCTAGTGGAATAGGAGAGCGAGATTATAAATGCTATCTCTCATTCACGTATAGATAGAACCATGATCAGGAAGATTGATTCTACCGAGGTGGTACACAACCTTTGTGCTTCATATTCTGGTATGTTTCTAATAATCCTTGTCATCCAATTGTTTAATGTAATGATGTTCAAACTAGAAGCACTGTATGGCATCATAGACTTGGTCATTTTCCTGTTTATAAGCTCTGTTATTTACAAGGCATTTCTTTTACATAGTGTAATCAACACTTACCTTGTGGTACTTGCCATTTTGCTAGAAAACAATGACTTCAATTTCCCTCAAGTACTTATGCTTATTTTGGATTTGTGAACTATTGCATTGTGATGTCTAGGTACCATTTGCTGTAGCTTCACATGGTGGTTTTAAGTTTTTTCTACCATTGTGGATGATTGTATTTGTAGCAGAGGCAACTAGGTTATTATTTCAACAAAATGGTCTTGTTGAGGTAAGTTTTTGTTCTACTGTTATGCAATACGGTTGTAACAAAAGAAAACTTATAAGACCCCTTTTGTTATATTGTTAAAATATCAGAATTTGATTTTCATGCGCTACCGTTGTGTACTGCCCTTGGTTTTTAGAAGACTTACCATACACGATATTGTTTAGGATTCTCATCTTTTCCACGACAACAAAGATGATATATCACATGCCTCATTTTATCTTATAGCCATTAAGTGTAACCCGTAATGGATTAAATGATACAACAATATAATTTAAGGTTGACAGTATTCCATAATCTGACACATATATGCTCTCTCACCGCAGTTACTTTATCTATTAACGACGTCCACTCATCGAATAGGGGATAAAAGTTCGAAGCACTAATTTCCATGCAATTTTATCTAGTGTAATACAAAAACTACAAGTACTTCATATTATATTATATAACCACTGCTGCAAATAATTTTATAAACAAGTAAGAATTCAATAAGTAGGTGAGAGAAATGAAAAAAAAGACAACAGTGCGGTAACGGTAAATTAAAGGTGGATGTCAAGATAAAAAAAGAACACAAAATTCTAAATGCTAACCCTCTTTCACCTAATACTATTCTATCATCTTCATGATCAAGAAGAACCGTTGTGTTGTTTATCAAGTAATGTTGGGGGGGGGGGGGGGGATAGAGAACATCTATAGCACATAAGTAATCAACACAAAAAGTTGACCAAATATCTTGAAGTAATTGTATTTATTTGATCTATAAAATATGAATGTTGTTTACGCTGAAAGATTTGTGTATTTTTCATTATTTTGAAGAAAATGTTGGTTTATTAATATTGATCTATAAAACGAAAAGCGGTCCTTATCAATTTTAGTTTAGAGGCTGGTTAAGTTTTAGGGATAATTATAGTTACAACCCCAGAGGTTTGGTTTTATTTTAAGAACCTCCCATGAGGATTGAGAAATTACAGTGACTACCCCTTAAGTTAGAATTTTGATGTCATAGGCAAATTGTAATGAGGTTTTATTTTTGCCATTTAGTGAATTATAGTTTGGAGATTGTAAAGTAATAATTAGTAAGAAGTATCTTGATATATTAATTACGTTTCAAGAGGTGTACATCTAATCAAAAGAGTTTATTTCATAAAAATTAAAGGAGTTTTCTTTTTAAAAGCATTAAATTGTATACCAAACAATTTTTTCAACCTAATAAGTTATTGACTAGATTTTCAAATAAGCTTATTCTAAATCTTGAATTTAAATCTTTACAAGCTCTAAATAAACTCAAGCTTTAAATAGATCCAAGTTTTGGAATTTAGTTTTTTTTATCGAATAAAAAGAATCTTAAATGTAAGTTGCCTTATCCACACTTGTAAAAATAAATAATTAATTTACAAGTTTTAATATTTTGTAGCAAAAAGGATAATAATTAATAAGTTAAAAAAGAATGATAGAAATGAAAACATTGATTTAAAGCCAGAGTTTAGAAGTTCGTTAGAGTTTTAATTAATGAATGATAGAATTGAGCAAATTATTCTTATTTATTTTAATATTTTTTGAGAACCCGTTCCTATTTAAATTTAAAAGAAACCTTTTTGCATGAGAAAAGAAGAGAGAGTTTGGAATATGATATTTATACAATAATACACGTATTCCCCTTGAAAGTTAATTATGATGTCAAGAAACTTCTTAAGAAATAAATTACACCACAAACTCCAAAACCTTAATATGCTAAAGGAAAAAACTGAAAACTCATTATAAATCCTCTATGACATCATCAAAATTCTAGCTTGAGGGGAGTTCATTGTAATTTCCCAAACAGTTAGGGATATTTATGTAATTACACCAAACCTAAAGGGGAATAATTGTAATTATCCCTCAATCTTATTACGCTTTTATAAATTTCCACATGTGGCTGTTGATACTCCTAACATGTAACCCAGAGGAAAAATCGTGACTCCTTGTTCTCCTTGTTCTGTTCTAAAGAAAAATATGTCTAGCTTTATTAGATATTATGATGCAACAACATGAAGTTGACAGTACCCATAGGAAAAAAGGGTAATACATTGAATTACTACTTTTCAACACATATGTGTCGGTTCAATTGTTGGTTTTGCTGTCAGTGATGTCCACTATTCAAGCTAATGGTCGTTAAGCAGGGGAGGTGAATTACAAATGATATCGTTCATACTATTTTTTTAGTCTATTACTAAAATTAAAAATACGGTGTGTTATATTTTCTTATAGTGGTTGCATGAAATAATTACGTAAAAGAGTTAAGTATTAAATGAAGACAGTGAAAAAAATGAATTTATTAGAAAAGGAGTGGCAGCCCTATCTGCACCTTCCTAGTGGAATAGGAGAGCGAGATTATAAATGCTATCTCTCATTCACGTATAGATAGAACCATGATCAGGAAGATTGATTCTACCGAGGTGGTACACAACCTTTGTGCTTCATATTCTGGTATGTTTCTAATAATCCTTGTCATCCAATTGTTTAATGTAATGATGTTCAAACTAGAAGCACTGTATGGCATCATAGACTTGGTCATTTTCCTGTTTATAAGCTCTGTTATTTACAAGGCATTTCTTTTACATAGTGTAATCAACACTTACCTTGTGGTACTTGCCATTTTGCTAGAAAACAATGACTTCAATTTCCCTCAAGTACTTATGCTTATTTTGGATTTGTGAACTATTGCATTGTGATGTCTAGGTACCATTTGCTGTAGCTTCACATGGTGGTTTTAAGTTTTTTCTACCATTGTGGATGATTGTATTTGTAGCAGAGGCAACTAGGTTATTATTTCAACAAAATGGTCTTGTTGAGGTAAGTTTTTGTTCTACTGTTATGCAATACGGTTGTAACAAAAGAAAACTTATAAGACCCCTTTTGTTATATTGTTAAAATATCAGAATTTGATTTTCATGCGCTACCGTTGTGTACTGCCCTTGGTTTTTAGAAGACTTACCATACACGATATTGTTTAGGATTCTCATCTTTTCCACGACAACAAAGATGATATATCACATGCCTCATTTTATCTTATAGCCATTAAGTGTAACCCGTAATGGATTAAATGATACAACAATATAATTTAAGGTTGACAGTATTCCATAATCTGACACATATATGCTCTCTCACCGCAGTTACTTTATCTATTAACGACGTCCACTCATCGAATAGGGGATAAAAGTTCGAAGCACTAATTTCCATGCAATTTTATCTAGTGTAATACAAAAACTACAAGTACTTCATATTATATTATATAACCACTGCTGCAAATAATTTTATAAACAAGTAAGAATTCAATAAGTAGGTGAGAGAAATGAAAAAAAAGACAACAGTGCGGTAACGGTAAATTAAAGGTGGATGTCAAGATAAAAAAAGAACACAAAATTCTAAATGCTAACCCTCTTTCACCTAATACTATTCTATCATCTTCATGATCAAGAAGAACCGTTGTGTTGTTTATCAAGTAATGTTGGGGGGGGGGGGGGGGGGGGGGGGGATAGAGAACATCTATAGCACATAAGTAATCAACACAAAAAGTTGACCAAATATCTTGAAGTAATTGTATTTATTTGATCTATAAAATATGAATGTTGTTTACGCTGAAAGATTTGTGTATTTTTCATTATTTTGAAGAAAATGTTGGTTTATTAATATTGATCTATAAAACGAAAAGCGGGTCCTTATCAATTTTAGTTTAGAGGCTGGTTAAGTTTTAGGGATAATTATAGTTACAACCCCAGAGGTTTGGTTTTATTTTAAGAACCTCCCATGAGGATTGAGAAATTACAGTGACTACCCCTTAAGTTAGAATTTTGATGTCATAGGCAAATTGTAATGAGGTTTTATTTTTGCCATTTAGTGAATTATAGTTTGGAGATTGTAAAGTAATAATTAGTAAGAAGTATCTTGATATATTAATTACGTTTCAAGAGGTGTACATCTAATCAAAAGAGTTTATTTCATAAAAATTAAAGGAGTTTTCTTTTTAAAAGCATTAAATTGTATACCAAACAATTTTTTCAACCTAATAAGTTATTGACTAGATTTACAAATAAGCTTATTCTAAATCTTGAATTTAAATCTTTACAAGCTCTAAATAAACTCAAGCTTTAAATAGATCCAAGTTTTGGAATTTAGTTTTTTTTATCGAATAAAAAGAATCTTAAATGTAAGTTGCCTTATCCACACTTGTAAAAATAAATAATTAATTTACAAGTTTTAATATTTTGTAGCAAAAAGGATAATAATTAATAAGTTAAAAAAGAATGATAGAAATGAAAACATTGATTTAAAGCCAGAGTTTAGAAGTTCGTTAGAGTTTTAATTAATGAATGATAGAATTGAGCAAATTATTCTTATTTATTTTAATATTTTTTGAGAACCCGTTCCTATTTAAATTTAAAAGAAACCTTTTTGCATGAGAAAAGAAGAGAGAGTTTGGAATATGATATTTATACAATAATACACGTATTCCCCTTGAAAGTTAATTATGATGTCAAGAAACTTCTTAAGAAATAAATTACACCACAAACTCCAAAACCTTAATATGCTAAAGGAAAAAACTGAAAACTCATTATAAATCCTCTATGACATCATCAAAATTCTAGCTTGAGGGGAGTTCATTGTAATTTCCCAAACAGTTAGGGATATTTATGTAATTACACCAAACCTAAGGGGGAATAATTGTAATTATCCCTCAATCTTATTACGCTTTTATAAATTTCCACATGTGGCTGTTGATACTCCTAACATGTAACCCAGAGGAAAAATCGTGACTCCTTGTTCTCCTTGTTCTGTTCTAAAGAAAAATATGTCTAGCTTTATTAGATATTATGATGCAACAACATGAAGTTGACAGTACCCATAGGAAAAAAGGGTAATACATTGAATTACTACTTTTCAACACATATGTGTCGGTTCAATTGTTGGTTTTGCTGTCAGTGATGTCCACTATTCAAGCTAATGGTCGTTAAGCAGGGGAGGTGAATTACAAATGATATCGTTCATACTATTTTTTTAGTCTATTAAATTAAAAATACGGTGTGTTATATTTTCTTATAGTGGTTGTATGAAATAATCACGTAAAAGAGTTAAGTATTAACTGAAGACAGTGAAAAAAATGAATTTATTAGAAAAGGAGTGGTAGCCCTAACTGCACGTTCCTAGTGAAACATATAGGAGAGCGAGATTATAAATGATATCTCTCATTCACGTATAGATAGAACCATGATCAGGAAGATTGATTCTACCGAGGTGGTACACAACCTTTGTGCTTCATATTCTGGTATGTTTCTAATAATCCTTGTCATCCAATTGTTTAATGTAATGATGTTCAAACTAGAAGCACTGTATGGCATCATAGACTTGGTCATTTTCCTGTTTATAAGCTCTGTTATTTACAAGGCATTTCTTTTACATAGTGTAATCAACACTTACCTTGTGGTACTTGCCATTTTGCTAGAAAACAATGGCTTCAATTTCCCTCAAGTACTTATTCTTCTTTTGGATTTGTGAACTATTGCATTGTGATGTCTAGGTACCATTTGCTGTAGCTTCACATGGCGGTTTTAAGTTTTTTCTACCGTTGTGGATGATTGTATTTGTAGCAGAGGCAGCTAGGTTATTATTTTAAACAAAAAATTGATGTGCATAAGTAAATGCCTAAGTTTTATAACATGGGGTTTAATCATTTTTCCAACAAAGTTTAGCTCATCAGAACTAATAATGACTTAGAGTTTATACTAAGAGATTTTTATTCTAAATTGGGTATTATTCATCAGAAATGCTTGTGTATTTCAACGAAATGGTCTTGTTGAGGTAAGTTCTTGTTCTACTGTTATGCAATACGGTTGTAACAAAAGAAAACTTATAAGAGCCCTTTTGTTATATTATTAAAATATTAGAATTTGATTTTCATGCGCTACCGTTGTGTACTGCCCTTGGTTTTTAGAAGACTTACCATACATGATATTATTTAAGATTCTCATCTTTTCCTAGACAACAAAGATGATATATCACATGCCTCATTTTATCTTATAGCCATTAAGTGTAACTCTTAATGGATTAAATGATACAACAATATTACTTAAAGTTGACGGTATTCCATAATCTAACACATATATATGCCCTCTCACCGTAGTTACTTTCTCTATTAACGACGTCCACTCATCGAATAGGGGATAAAAGTTCGAAGCACTAATTTCCATGCTATCTTATTCTAGTGTAATACAAAAACTACAAATACTTCACATTAAATTATCTAACCACTGCTGCATAAAATAATTTTATAAACAAGTAAGAATTCAATAAGTAGGTGAGAGAAATGAAAAATAAGAAAACAGTGCGGTAACCGTATGGGTGGATGTCAAGATAAAAAAAGAACATAAAATTCTAAATGCTAACCATCTTTCACGTAATACTATTATGTTATAGTATTGTATTATAAAATTGGTATCTTATATTATATCATTCTAAAGAATTTGAATGAAATAAATATTGAACATGTAATGAAAGTGAAGAAGATGGGGGTAATAGAAAACGAGCAATTAGCCATTAATGCTTCATACTTGTGAAAAAAAGAGGAAAAAATCTCAATGCTAAATCTCCTACTCAATTTGATACATTGTTAGAATCTACAATATTATATTATTGGAATGAAAAATGTAACACCGGAATCCTTGTTGTTTACAACAGCCTAAACCCTATAAATGTCTCTCGCCCCTTTGCCAATGAACATATAGAGTTGTCTCCCTCCCCCATTTTCTTCTCTTTCAGATCTCTTTTTCATCTATACGTGCAACAAATATGTTTTTATAATTGCAGCGGTCTCTAGTTAGCTTGGTGCTGCTCGGGATACAATTTTGTCCAATTGTGTTGGATGTCGTAATATATATGTTATTTAAAATCATATAAATTCGTACACATAACATTTTGGCAAAAATAAGTAACCCAAACCGCATCAAACTAATCGGATACCACGGTGAATGCTTAATTTGGATTTTATATTTGCTGAATCTCGTCTCATCATATTCAATTACTCGTTCCAGGCCAATTCTTTAAATTTTACATAGTTTGATTTGATTTGATTATATGTATTATTTTACATGTCTTTAAGCATTATGGTTATGGAACATGATAGGATTTTCGTTGGTTTCAATTCCTGTTAACCTTGGTTTCTTTTATGGACTTAAAGATTCAATGTCATCAATTTGAAACTGATTAATAGTATTAATGCTTTATAAATGTACTTCATGACGCATATTGACTTTAGACAATGTTAAAATAATATTTTTGGGAGTAAACAACAAAAAACTACCCATGCATCATGTCTATCATTTTCATTATGAAGAACTGTTGTGTTGTTTATCAAGTATTATTTGGGGGGGGGGGGGGGGATAGAGAACATCTATACCACATAAGTAATCAACACGAAAAAGTTGACCAAATATCTTGAAGTAATTGCGTTTATTTGATCTATAAAATATGAATGTTGTTTACGCTGAATGAATTGTGTATTTTTCATTATTTTGAAGAAAACGTTCGTTTATTAATATTGATCTATTAAACAAAAAGAGGTCCTCATCAATTTTAATTTAGAGGCTGATTAAGTTTTAGGGATAATTATAGTTACAACCCCAGAGGTTTGGTGTAATTTTAAGAACCTCCCAGGAGATTTGAGAAATCACAATGACTTCCCCTTAAGTTAGAATTTTGATGTCATAGGCAAATTGTAATGAGGTTCTATTTTTGCCCTTTAGTGAATTATAGTTTGGAGATTGTAAAGTAATAATTAGTAAGAAGTATCTTGATATATTAATTAAGTTTCAAGAGGTGTACATCTAATCAAAAAGTTTATTTCATAAAAATTAAAGGAGTTTTCTTTTTAAAAGCATTAAATTTTATACCAAACAATTTTTTCAGCCTAATAAGTTATTGATTAGATTTTCAAATAAGCTTATTCTAAAACTTGAATTTAAATCTTTACAAGCTCTAAATAAACTCAAGCTTTAAAAAGATCCAAGTTTTGGAATTTACTTTTTTTTATCGAATAAAAAGAATCTTAAATGTAAGTTGCCTTATCCACACTTGTAAAAATAAATAATTAATTTACAAGTTTTAATATTTTGTAGCAAAAATGATAATAATTAATAAGTTAAAAAAGAATGATAGAAATGAAAACATTGATTTAAAGCCAGAGTTTAGAAGTTCGTTTGAGTTTTAATTAATGAATGATAGAATTGAGCACATTATTCTTATTTATTTAAACATTTTTTGAGAACCCATACCTATTTAAATTTAAAAGAAACATTTTTGCATGAGAAAAGAAGAGAGAGTTTGGAATATGATATTTATACAATAATACACGTATTCCCCTTGAAAGTTAATTATGATGTCTAGATACTTCTTAAGATATAAATTACACCACAAACTCTAAAACATTAATATGCTAAAGGGAAAAACTGAAAACTCATTATAAATCCTCTATGACATCATCAAAATTCTAACTTGAGGGGAGTTCATTGTAATTTTCCAAAGAGCAGGGAATATTTATGTAATTACACCAAACCTCAAGGAGAATAATTGTAATTATCCCTCAATCTTATTACGCTTTTATAAATTTCCACATGTGGCTGATGATACTCCTAACAGGTAACCCCGAGGAAAAATCGTAATGCATTGAGTTACTTCTTCTCGACACATATATATGTATGTGTTCCGTTGTTGTTGATTTTGCTGTTAGTGATGTACAGTTGTTAAGCTAATGCTCGTTAAATACGGGAGAGTTCTAAGTGAAGTTCATACTATTATCTATTAATATATTGTTAAAATTAGAAATACGTTGTGTTATATTTTCTTACAGTAGCTGCATGAAATAATTACGTAATGGAGCAAGTATTAAATGACGATGGTATGAAAAAAATGACTAGATAGAAAATTAGCGGTTGCCCTAAACGCACTTCCTACTTAAATAAGTGAGGGAAATTATAAATGCTAACACTAATTAACATAGTTTCACTTTATTTTAAGGCATTACAAGATTTGAGATACCCAAAAGTATAAGCGATATCCTAATATATACTGCACATCGATTATCCAACGACACATTGCTCCAAATTGAGCTGTGCAACAACAAGACCCCTTCGATCCATTGTTGGATGCACTTAAATGCCCTCCATAAAAATCCTACATGAACGCATCTTGACCCAGTTCTTTTAAGATCCTCCGCCAGTTGAATCGCGTCTAATAGACTCCTTGTTCTGTTCAAGTGAAAAATATGTCTAGCTTTATTAGATATTATGATGCAACAACATGAAGTTGACAGTACCCATAGGAAAAAAAGAGTAATACATTGAATTACTACTTCTCGATACATATGTGTCGGTTCAATTGTTGGTTTTGCTGTCAGTGATGTCCACTATTCAAGCTAATGGTCGTTAAGCAGAAGAGGTGAATTACAAATGATATCGTTCATACTATTTTTTTAGTCTATTACTAATATTAAAAATATGTTGTGTTATATTTTCTTATAGTGGTTGCATGAAATAATCATGTAAAAGAGTTAAGTATTAAATGAAGACAATGAAAAAAAATGAATTTATTAGAAAAGGAGTGGTAGCCCTAACCGCACATTCCTAGTGGAATAAGAGAGCGAGATTATAAATGCTATCTCTTATTCACGTATAGATAGAACCATAATTAGGAAGATTGATTCTACCGAGGTGGTACACAACCTTTGTGCTTCATATTCTGGTATGTTTCTAATAATCCTTGTCATCCAATTGTTTAATGTAATGATGTTTAAACTACAAGCATTGTATGGCATCATAGACTTGGTCATTTTCCTGTTTATAAGCTCTGTTATTTACAAGGCATTTCTTTTACATAGTGTAATCAACACTTACCTTGTGGTACTTGCTATTTTACTAGAAAACAATGACTTCAATTTCCCTCAAGTGCTTATGCTTCTTTTGGATTTGTGAAGTATTGCATTGTGATGTCAATTTGCTGTAGCTTCACATGGTGGTTTTAAGTTTTTTCTACTATTGTGGACGATTGTATTTGTAGCAGAGGCAGCTAGGTTATTATTTTAAACAAAAGATTGATGTGCATAAGCAAATGCCTAAGTTTTATAACATGGGGTTTAATCATTTTTCCAACAAAGTTTAGCTCATCAGAACTAATAATGACTTAGAGTTTATACTAAGAGATTTTTATTCTAAATTGGGTATTATTCATCAGAAACGCTTGTGTATTTCAACGGAATGGTCTTGTTGAGGAAAGTTTTTGTTCTACTGTTATGCAATACGGTTGTAACAAAGAAAACTTATAAGAGCCCTTTTGTTATATTATTAAAATATTAGAATTTGATTTTCTTGCGGTACCGTTATGTATTGCCCTTGGTTTTTAGAAAACTTACCATACATGATATTCTTTAGGATTCTCATCTTTTCCTCGACAACAAAGTGATATATCACATGCCTCATTTTATCTTATAGCCATTAAGTGTAACCCGTAATGGATTAAATGATACAATAATATAACTTAAAGTTGACGGTATTCCATAATCTGACACATATATATGCTCTCTCACCATAGTTACATTTTCTATTAACGATGTCCACTCATCGAATAGGGGACAAAAGTTCGAAGCACTAATTTCCATGCCATCTTATTCTAGTGTAATACAAATACTTCATATTAAATTATCTAACCACTGGTGCATAAAATAATTTTATAAACAAGTAAGAATTCAAGAAGTTGGTGAGAAAAATGAAAAATAAGAAAACAGTGCGATAACCCTAAAGGTGGATCTCAAGATAAAAAAAGAACAGAAAATTCTAAATGCTAACCCTCTTTCACGTAATACTATTCTATTATAGTATTGTATTATAAAATTGGTATCTTATATTATATCATCCTAAAGAATTTGAATGAAATAAATAAGAACATGTAATGAAAGTGAAGAACATGGGTAATAGAAAACGAGAAATTAGGCATTAATGCTTCATACTTGTGAAAAAAAAAGAGTAAAAAATCTCAATGCTAAATTTCTTACTCAATTTGATACATTGTTAGAATCTACAATATTATATTATTGGAATGAAAAATATAACATGGGAATCTTTGTTGTTTGCAACGGCCTAAACCCTATAAATGACCCTCTCTCCTCTTGCCAATGAACATATAGAGTTGTCTCCCTCCCCCATTTCCTTGTCTTTCAGATCTTTTTTCCATCTATACATACAACAAGCCTGTTTCTATAATTGCGGCGGTCTCTAGTTAGCTTGGTGTTGCTCGAGATACTATTTTGTCCAATTGTGTTGGATGTCGTAATATATATGTCATTTAAAATCATATAAATTCTTACACATAACATTTTGGCAAAAATAAGTAACCCAAACTGAATCAAACTAATCGGATACCACGGTGAATGCTTAATTTGAATTTTATACTTGCTGAATCTTGTCTCATCATATTCAATTACTCGTTCCAGACCAGTTCTTTAAATTTTAACTAGCTTGATTTGATTTGATATATGTATTATTTTACAGGTCTTTAAGCATTATGGTTATGGAACATGATATGATTTTCGTTGGTTTCAATTCTAGTTATCCTTGGTTTCTTTTATGGACTTGAAGATTCCAATGTCGTAAATTTGAAACTGTTTAATAATATTAATGCTTTATAAATGTACTTCATGACATATATTGACTTTGGACAATGTTAAAATAATATTTTTGGGGGTAAACTACAAAAAACTACCCCTGCATCATGCATATCATTTCATTATCAAGAAGAACCGTTGTGTTGTTTATCAAGTTTTTTTTTTTGGGGGGGGGGGGGGGGGGGGAGGAAGGGAATAGAGAACATCTATAGCACATAAGTAATCAACACGAAAAAGTTGACCAAATATCTTGAAGTAATTGTATTTATTTGATCTATAAATAATGAATGTGATTTACGCTGAATGATTCGTGTATTTTTCATTATTTTGAAGAAAACGTTGGTTTATTAATCTTGATATATAATATGAAAACCGGTGCTCATCAATTTTAATTTAGAGGCTGGTTAACTTTTGGAGATAATTACAGTTACAACCCCGAAGGTTTGGTGTAATTTTAAGAACCTCCCATGAGGTTTGAGAAATTACAATGACCTCCCCGCAAGTTATAATTTTGATGTCATAGGCAAATTGTAATGAGGTTCTATTTTTGCCCTTTAGTGAATTAAAGTTTGGAGCTTGTAATGTAATAATTAGTAAGAAGTATCTTGATATATTAACTAAGTTTCAAGAGGTGTACATCTAATCAAAAGAGTTATTTATATAAAAATTAAAGGAGTTTCTTTTAAAAGCATTAAAATTTATACCAAACAATTTCTTCAACCTATTAAGTTATTGATTAGATTTTCAAATAAGCTTATTTTAAAACTTGAATTTAAATCTTTACAAGCTCTAAATAAACTCAAGCTTTAAATAGATCCAAGTTTTGGAATTTAGGTTTTTTATCGAATAAAAAGAATCTTAAATGTAAGTTGCCTTATACACACTTGTAAAAACAAATAATTAATTGACAAGTTTTAATATTTTGTAGCAAAAAGGATAATAATTAATGAGTTCAAAAAGAATGATAGAAATGAAAACATTGATTTAAAGCCAGAGTTTAGAAGTTCGTTTGAGTCAAATTATTCTTATTTATTTTAATATTTTGTGAGAACCCATTCTTATTTAAATTTAAAAGAAACCATTTTGCATGAGAAAAGAATAGAGAGTTTGGAATATGATATTTATACAACAATACACGTATTCCCCGTGAAAGTTAATTATGATGTCATGATACTTCTTAAGATAATTACACCACAAAATCCAAAACCTTAATATGCTAAAGGGAAAAGCTGAAAACTCATTATAAATCCCCTATGACATCATCAAAATTCTAAGTTGAGGGGAGGTCATTGTAATTTTCCAAACCATAGGGGAGATTTACGTAATTACACCAAACTTCAAGGGGTATAATTGTAATTATCCCTCAACCTTATTAAGCTTTTATAAATTTCCACATGTGGCTGTTGATACTCCTAATATGTAACCCCGAGGAAAAATCGTAATGCATTGAGTTACTTCTTCTCAACACATATGTATGTGTTCCATTGTTAAATATGGGAGAGTTCTAAGTGATAACTTCATACTATTATCTATTAATATACTGCTAAAATTAGAAATATGTTGTGTTATATTTTCTTACAGTAGTTGCATGAAATAATCACGGAATGTAGCAAGTATTAAATGAAGTCGGTGAGAAAAAAAAAATGACTAAATAGAAAATTAGCGGTTGCCCTAAGCGCACTTTCCTAGTTAAATAAGAGAGGGAGATTATAAATGCTAACACTCATTCACAGAGTTTCGACGCTTTCTGATGACCGAAAATTTTCGAAAAATATATATTCGGAATCCTCGCAACACGAGCTTCACAACGGTAGTAACAAAGCACAATTCAAGATGGAAGAATTTTGACGTCGGATCGGGATGGCCTTGAATGCCACTCTATGGCGATCGGAATCCTTCGAAAACTATATTTTCAGAATCGTCGAAACGAGAGCTTAGTAACCGTGATAAAAAATCACAGTTTCGGGACTAAAAGTTTTGTACGAAATTGTACTTAGAACGAAGAAACGCAACCTTAGCTCTTGATACCGGTTGTTGGGCTTAAACACACTCTTTTTATTTCACACAAATAGGAATTTACAACACTAAAATACTTATATATATCACTCACACAATAAGTATTACATTTCCTCTCTCTGTGGTTACATTTTTCTCTCTCTCGTTCTTATTTTCCCTCCCATTCTCTTCGTTAATCACTTGCAACTTCCTTTATAGTAATAGAAGAAGGGTGGAGTGTCTATGTCTAATTTACTCTCACACAGCTGCGTTTGTTGGGGGCATGAATTATGCCGTCAAAAGTGGCGGGCTGGAATATTGAGTGTTGACCACTCTACAAATCTGGAGTTTGATAGCAATGTTTTGGGTGTGAAATTGGAGAACATGCATTAGAAAAATACACAAAACACACACCAAGAGAAAATAGAGAAAAAAAAACCCGTCGAGCTAAACGTGAGATTTGAGGGTTGGTTTTTTTTTTTTTTTTGTAATAGTAGAGTGTGAAAGTTGCTCCTCCTATTGTAATTCGTTCGTATTGTTGAATGAAGAATTTTCCAACCCCAACAAAGTGGTATCACGAGCCACATGTTTCGTTTTGTCGTTCTCTGTAAAATTTTGTCCGAAATTTTCTATCCTAAAACTGTGATTTCTTATCACGGTTGTGAAGCTCTCGGTCCGATGATTCCGAATATATAGTTTTTGAGATATTTCGATCGCCAAAAAGTGACAATCCAGGGCGACCCAATTTGACGTCAAAACTTTTTCATTTTAGAATTGCGTTTTGTTACTACAGCTGCGAAGCTCGTGTTGCAAGGATTTTGATTATCTATTTTTTTTTAGAATTTTTCGATCGCCGGAGACCTCTATTACATGCCGACTGAGTTAACGACGAGTTAACTCAACCCATTTGAAAAAAGCGGGCAAAGAAGACAAGATCTGATCCGGATCCGCCTGGGCTTTTATTTGATCCGGTCAACAGCTTCCTAGACCGGTCAACTATGGTCAAATCGAATTCAATTCTGTTCAACTCCTTCCAACTTGTTTCGTCCCGGTTCAACTCATTTTTGATCCATTTTCAGCAAGGTCAGAATGGTTTCTAAGCTTTTTGATCGTTCTGGATCCAACCTTGTGCTCCGTTTTCCCAAATTCAGCCTCTAAATTTTGTTACAAGCAAGCTTGTTGAATTTTAACATGGAAAATTCAACGTCTGACACGATGATGAGACTGACGCCTACTAATTATAATACGTGGAAGCCTCGCATGGAGGATTTTCTAAAGGTGCCAAATGAGAGAAGACGAGTGATGACAATTGAAAAAAGTTGAACAAGAAGGCTGTTGCTCAGATTCGTCAGTGGATTGACAATAGTTTGTTCCATCACATCGCACAGGAAACGAGTGCCCACAAGTTGTGGGATAAGCTTGCTAACATGTATCAGGCAAAGACGGAACGTAACGAGACCTTGTTGATTAGACGTTTAGTAAACCACAAGCTTCGTAGTGGTACGTCTATATCAGAACACACGAGTCAGTTCCAGGACCTCGTAAACCAGCTTGCTACCGCCGATTGGAACCTCAAAAATGAGGAATAAGTGATACTACTTCTAAGTTCCCTACCAGACAATTGGGAGACTCTTGTCACCAGCCTCAGTAATTCTGCCCCTGATGGTAAATTATCTAGGCAAATGGTGACATATGCTTTACTTAACGAAGAAGCCCGAAGAAAAGAAGTCAATGCTGACCAATCTTATGCCCTTGTGTAGAAAAGTAAAGGCAGAGGTGGAGGTAGATGAAGAGGTCGTGGCAGAGGCAGAGGCAGAGTTCGAGATCAAAATCATGGATGATCTCAAGATCGAGGTAGATCCCAGGAGAAAGGTAAATCCGTTGACAACTCGAGTCGATTGAATGGAGATTGTAATTATTGTGGAGTTTATGGTCATATGAAGAGGGACTATCGAAAGCTTTTGAGGGATCAACCCTAAATCAGCCAAAGCTCCAACAAATATGAAGGTGAAACCATTGTTACCGTATTATCAGAAATTGCTCTTGTATCTTATGGAGACGAGACATGCCTACATGTAGACAATCAAGAAATTGAGTGGGTGATTGACTCTGCAGCTTCATTCATGCCACTCCACATCGTGATTTGTTTGCTACATACAAATCAGAGGACTTTGGTACCGTAAAGTTGGGTAACACGAATTACTCCAGTGTAGTTGGTGTTGGTGACGTGCACGTGAAAACCAACATAAGATGTTCTCTTATCCTCAAGGATGTGCGCCATGTTCCGGATCTCAGGCTGAATCTTAGCTCAACACTAGCCCTTGTCCGACAAGGTTATGAAAGTAATTTTAAAAATGGCACCTAGAAGCTGTCGAAAGGTGTAATAGTTGCTGCGAGGGGTCATATCTGTGGCACACTGTTCAAAACTCATACAAAATTATGCGAGTTAAGCCTCAACGCCGTTGAAGAAGAGGCATCACCAAATCTTTGGCACAGAAGACTTGGGCATATGAGCGAGAAGGGCTTGGCTACACTAGCCAAGAATGATGCTATCAATCTCGCGAAGGATGTTGCACTAGATCCTTGCGTACATTGTTTGTTCGAGAAACAACATAGAGTTTTTTTTTTCAGTTCTACCAGGAAGCAACGCTCTGAGTTATTGTGTCTCGTTCACTCTGATGTGTGTGGACCGATAGAAGAAGAATCTTTTGGTGGAAGCAAATAATTTGTGACCTTTATTGACGATGCTTTACGAAAATGATGGGCCTACTGTTTAAGATCAAAAGATCAAGTTTTTGATTGCTTCAAAGCATTTCATGCGTTGGTGGAAAGACAGGTGGGGAAGACGTTAAAATGCCTTCGCTCAGACAATGGAGGCGAATACACTTCTCGAGAATTCACAGCGTATTGCACTGAACATGGCATCAGGCGCGAGCAGACTGTGTGGAGGACCCCACAACATAATGTTGTTGCTGAGCAAATGAATCGCATCATTGTTGAGAAAGTTCATTGCATCCTCAGTATGGCTAAACTATCTAAAGCATACTGAGCCGAAGCAGTCCTTACAGCTTGTTATTTGATAAATAGGACGCCGTCAGTTCCTTTGAATTTTGAAGTTCCGAAAAAGATATGGACATGGAAGGATATTTTATATTCTCACCTAAAGGTGTTCGGGTGCAAGGCTTTTGCACATGTGTCGAGGGAGCTCAGGCAGAAACTTGGGCTCAAGTCAACTCCATGCATCTTTATCGGCTATGGTGATCAAGAATTCGGCTACAAACTGTGGGAAGAAAGTTATCTGCAGTATTTTCTACGAAAATCAATTCTATGACTTTACTCCAGCTGCTATAGTTCGACAACGTACTAGCGCTCCGGAAGAAGTTTCTCACCACCAGAACATTATATTGAAAATGAGGATGCCCAAGATAATGTAGATGATGCTGACGAGGATGGAGGTGTTGAGCAGGTGGA
This sequence comes from Linaria vulgaris, assembly GCA_948329865.1. Taxonomy (NCBI): domain Eukaryota; kingdom Viridiplantae; phylum Streptophyta; class Magnoliopsida; order Lamiales; family Plantaginaceae; genus Linaria; species Linaria vulgaris. The sequence continues at coordinate 18,569,554 of OX415251.1, forward strand.
GCTCTTACCTTCTTTACAAGAAGATGGTGAACCTCGACGATCTAGAAGTGTGCCAATACCGTCAACAAGGTATTCTGCATCAGAATATATCCTTCTTACGAGCGAGGGGGAGCCTGAAAGTTTCAAAGAAATTCAATCTCACAGTGACAAAGAAAGCTAGAGGGAAGCCATGGAAGAAGAAATGAATTCTTTGCAGAAGAATCAAACTTATGAGCTTGTGAAACTTCCGAAGGGAAAGAGAGCACTGAAGAATAAATGGGTGTTCAAACTCAAGAAAGATGGTCGTGAAAATATTGTGAAATATAAGGCCAGGCTTGTCGTCAAAGAATTCCAACAGAAGAAAGGCATTGACTTTCATGAGATGTTCTCACCAGTGGTGAAGATGGCATCAATCCGTGTTATACTTGGGTTAGTTGCCAGTTTGGATCTGGAGTTTGAACAGATGGATGTGAAAACTGCATTCCTTCATGGTGATCTAGAAGAAGAGATATAAATGGAGCAGCCAGAAGGTTTTCAAGTCCGCGACAAGGAGCATATTGTCTGTAAATTGAAGAAAAGTTTGTATGGCCTAAAGCAAGCTCCGAGACAGTGGTACAAGAAGTTTGACTCTTTCATGGCGAGTCACCAGTATAACAGGACTGCGGCAGACCAGTGTGTTTATTTGAAGAAGTTCGCTGATGGTAAATTTATCATCCTTTTACTCTATGTATGTTGATAGTTAGCCAGGATGCATCGGTAATCAACAACTTGAAGAAAGATTTTTCCAAGTTCTTTGACATGAAAGACTTGGGTGCAGCATAACAAATTCTCGGCATGAACATCACGCGAGACAGGAAAATGAGAAGGTTATACTTATCTCAAGAAGATTACGTTGAACGGGTTCTGAAAAGGTTCAACATGGGTAAAGCAAAGTCTTTTTCGACTCCGCTCGCAAATCACTTCAAGTTAAGCAAGAGACAGTGTCATTCTACGATGAAGGAGAAAGAAGAAATGGAGGCGATCCCATATTCTTCGACAGTGGGAAGTCTGATGTACGCGATGGTGTGTACTAGGCCAGATATTGCTCATGCAATTGGTATTGTTAGCAGATATCTATCAACTCCAGGGAAAGAGCAATGAGAGACGGTCAAGAGGATTCTTCGGTACCTGAGAGGTACATCTAACGTATGTTTGTGTTACGGGGGAGCAAAGCCAGTTTTGAATGGTTACACGGATGCCAACATGACAGGAGATCTTGATAGTAAAAAATTTACATCAAGTTACATATTCACTTACGCAGGGGGGGCTGTTTTGTGGCAGTCCATGCTGCAAAAGTGCATTGCTTTATCCACCACTGAAGCCGAGTACATTGCTGTAGCGGAAGCAGGGAAAGAGTTATTATGGATAAAACGTTTTCTTCAAGAACTGGGCTTTACACAAAATGAGTACTGTTGAGAATATATTATCCCACATTGCTTGGGTATGGTCTTGGATTAATGTTAATAAAGAGAAGTTATCCCTCCACCTAATAAGGCCTTTTAAGTGGAGTAACATGGGCTTCAATTTCTATCATGGTATCAGAGCCAACCCAAGAAGTATTGTTGGGCTCCGCAACCTACCCACGTGATGGCACCGAAGATAATTACCGGGCCACACGTGAGGGGGCGTGTTGAGAATATATTATCCCACATTGCTTGGGTATGGTCTTGGATTAATGTTAATAAAGAGAAGTTCCCCCTCCACTTAATAAGGCATTTTAAGTGGAGTAACATGGGCTTCAATTTCTATCAAGTACATTATTCACTGCGATAGTCAAAGTGCTCGAGACTTGAGCAAGAATGCAATGTATCATTCTCGTACAAAACATATCGACATTCGGTATCACTGGATACGCGAAGTGATGGAGCAACAACTGTTGAAGCTGGTTAAGATTCACAGCAAGAATCCTGCAGATATGCTAACGAAGGCGGTGACACGGGAAAAACTTGGTCTGTATACGAACAAATTGGGCTGGAGGGGGAGATTTGTAGTACTTGCCCCTCACATTTGACTAGCGTTCCTCATACGGCAAAACTCTTAAGATGCTCAACATATCCCTGGTGAGATTTATAATGCAAATTCTCCATCTCCGTATCCTTGTTTGTCTTTCTTTTTTGCTTAATAAGATTGGTTCAACTTCAACAAAATAGTTATTTATTTCTCTTCGATTTGTTTTCCAGCCTTTCAGTAAGGATTATGATTGGGAAGACTTCAATGATGACGAGGTGGTACTTGAGCCACCTTGTATGTTGTCTCACTTGGCAGAGGTCAAGTTTTGCGAATTTTGGGGCTCAGCATCTCAATTTAGTGTAGCAAGGTTTTTGTTGAAGAAAGCTATAAAACTTGAGAAAGTGTCTGTTAAAGTTCACCATAAGCCATCGATATCAAAGGCTAATGTTGAAAAGCTACTGTCAACCTATCTTAAAGGCTCAACTTGCATCTCGGTATTTAAGAGGTTTACTACTCTCTCTCTCTCTCTCTCTCTCTCTATGTGTGTGTGTGTATTTGGAAATTTGGATGTCTATTTCTTAATTTCACCACATGCTATTACGGATAGAAACTTGGATGTCTATTTTTTCACTTTACCACAGGCTTCCATAGAAATCAGTATCCTTTCATCTCAAAATATAATAAATTAAACTTGGTGCAGCTCTTCTATTATTCATATTAGCATCAAGATAAAACCTAGATTATGTCTTGATCTGTGTATCCTTAATTCGTACTTCGATGCATTTGGTAGTGAATATCAGGAAAGAGTTCTCTTAAAAGTTGAAATGATGTTGAAATTATGTCTTGATCTGTGTATCCTTAACTTCAATTTCTTTAACCAACTGGTCCCCTGTTATGTCAACCTGATGCTTCTAGTCTTATATTCAAATTCTTCCTGAATAAAAGTTCTTACGTCGTCCTTATCTCTCAATAGAGATTTAAATTATATTATGATGAAAAGGTTCGAAAATGTGTTTTTTTTTGTTTCTCCTTTGATACTGACTTCTCATTGCGACAGAATTTTACATTTGTGAATCAGAAGATACAGAAACTTTTTTAACTTGTAATTTGGATGATTCCATGGGACAAAATCTTTTCGTTACATCTCACTCCTATGTATTTTGCTTCTTTAATTTGCAGCAAATAAAGTCTGTGCAACGTTTTGGCCTGTGGTGTTTGCAGTCCTTGGTGCCTACATATTTTGTGGTTATGCTCAAAGCATATCAAGCTTTTAGTGCTGTTAAACCTTCTCTTTAATTCAATGGTGATACGTTTTAGTCTCCATGTAATATTTTGAGAGGGATTGATTTTCAGACACTTTGTCATGTTGTTTTGCTAATGCATGACTTGATATAAACTTGATTAATTTTTAATTGCTGATTGTCTTGCTGTGGTACCTTGAAAATCTTAAACTCGCAGTCAACTTCGTAAACGTGTTACCATTTCGACGAAAAAAGAGTGTTATCATCTGATTTCTAAGTTAAGGGCTCGGTTTGAGAAGTATTTACTTACGCTGGGTTTGTAGACTCATGAACCTTATGGTCACCATTTAACCGACTTCCATACTTACGCTAAGGGTTTGTAGACTCATGAACCTTATGGTCACCATTTAACCACCTTTTGGAAGTCAAACTTGAAACCATAGTATCATAGTAGATTTGCATGACCCTTCATCCTCATCTATACTAATACTTTGGATGATATCCACACATAATGTTTCTAAATATGTTATGTGTTTGTAATATTACAAGTTAGTGTGAGTTATTTTTCCATAACCTTTGAATTGATATTCCCTACCAAAATTTGAGGTATTAATTATTAGAGATAAAAGCATCAAACCCCCTGAACTATACACGTTTTTTCGACTTGCCCCTTAAACAATTTTTATCATCACTTTCCCTCCTGAACTATGCACTTTTGTGCGATTTGCCCCCTCAGTGCATTTTTGGTCGAAATACTCCCCGTTCGAGGTGCTTTTTTCCATACTTTTTGTCATCAACAACTAAAATACATCTAGTACAACACATATTAGTCGGGTAGGGGGGAATATTCTGGCAAAAAATGGCCGAAATATACTGAAGGGGCAAATCACGTTCCCGACTATTTTTGGTCGAAATACTCCCCTTTCAAGGTGTTTTTTTCTCTACTTTTTGTCATCAACATCTAGTACAACACATATGAGTCGGGTAGGGAGGAATATCCCGGCCAAAAAATGGCCAAAAATGGCTGGAAATGCACCGAGGGGGAAAATCACACAAAAGTGCAAAGTTTAGGGGGGAAAGTGATGATAAAATTTATTTAAGGGGCAAGTCGCAAAAACGTGTATAGTTCAGGGGGTTTGATGCTTTTATCCCTAATTATTATTTTATTTTGGTGTAGTTTCATCGTGGAATACGCAAGCTTTACTAATACTCCAAGACTAATCTTGAACGATGAGCTTTTCCTTGAATTAGCTTTGTTTGAAGTACACCAACACAACAATCAATGTGTGTGAGTTAAGCTGGAGCAAGGTTCGATGTTGCCCCTATGATACTAAAGTTAGTAAATTACACAGTGACATGACAAATTCGACTAAACATCAACTATAATCGGTATGTTATAACCAGTGTTTTGAAATCCGGACCGAGAATCGGTGGCCGGTCCCAGTCTCACACAAAAATGGGGTGACAGTAGAACTCGACCGGTTCGCCCGGTCGCCCCCTTCGGCTCGAGAACTGGCCAAGTTCTTTTTTTTTAGCGAATGATCGATCTGCCCTGCTGCTACCTCCATTTTAACAAAACAAATATAATTTATTTGAGCACTGCCCCCTCAATCGACCGAAATTGAAAAGAAGAGAGGGTAGAAATAAAACTCTTATTCCAATCTCTGATCTAAGAAAGTGATGTTATTAACTTTTACAAGAGTAACTCTTGGACTAGAAAAGAAGAAATTAATAAAATTGAAAGATTAAAAATGAAGAAAGAAAGACAAACATGGAAGAAAAAAAACAAAAAAAAAAAGGAAGAAGAAGAAGAGTGGTTGGGGTGGGAAGAAAAAGAAGACACATATGACCTATTTTACCTTATAGTTGTGGGCTTTGTTTTTTTAATGGGACACTTTTCTTTTCTTTTTTTGTCCTTTGTATATTTCGTATTCTTAAAAAGAGTGTGATGCATACAAAAATATATAAATTTGTTAGTTCTCACCAAGATTTTATTAAATTGAGAGTTTACTTATTTATAAAAAATCTGATGATGACATATACATAGCGTTTAAGTCCAATTCATAACAAGATACTTTAATTTTATTTATCAAAAATGAGAAATAATATAACATACATAAATATTTATAATGTTTATAATTATGACACACCAATATATCTAATTTATTTATTAGAATTTTAACATGTTACTTAAGTTTTGCACTTTTGATAATTATTAGGTTAGTGGAAAGTAGTTATATTACTTAGTCGCGATCACATATATTTTATAAAGACCAAAAGTTGAAAATGTGAAATATATATTCTAAATATATAATTGAATATAAATAACCTTTACCGATTCACCAGGTAGAGTTGTTTAATATTTTGTTTGCTTATTTATTAGTTATTAGTTGTGATAATATAATAGCATGATATATTTATTTAGAGATTTTATAGTTGAGGAATTAAGTATTTTGTTGTGACATTTTTATACATTGAAGTTTGAAACTTTGAATAAGATAATTTACTGAACGTTGACTAAAGTCAACAAACCGGTCCAACCAGTGGTCCGACCTGCTGACCCACTAACCAGTAGCTTCACCGGTTTTGTGACCCGGTCGAGCCTGAAAACAATGGTTATAACTATATATCGAAGGTTATATCAAATGTAATGCTCGATGTTTAACAAGTGAACAGTAATATATAATCTACCTCACTTTTTCAGATTCAAACATAGGCCTTAAGATTCGACATCACACGCTGCGTTCTCCGAGTGCATCAAACATTTTCCTTGTATGGCGAATCTAATGTTGGGTGTACGGCTCCTAAACCTGTTCAAGTATACATTGAATCATACTCGATGTAGCAGGCTGCTTTTCTATATGGGCCAGCCCAAAACCACGTGGTCCAATTCAGAATACCATGTGGCCTAGATCATATTAACCCATATTATATAACTTGTCACCGAAATGTTGATTGTATGAAACAGTACTTTAAATTATGAAAGGAAGAATGCATCAAATTAAATGCATAGGCCCGCAACAAGTATAATTAAAATAAGAAGACTAACATGAGCATTAACCTTGTGGCGCAATTTTTTTAATTTTTTTTCTATCGAACTGAACAATTTTCTCCAAAACGGGTCGACCATTAATTGTAGGCCACATTCATTCCTTATAAATAATTTTATCTAGGCTACTGAGTGGTATGGTGCCAAGTAAACTCACAAACTGGTGAGTTTTACATGTGTTTTACATGTGTTAGGTCACACCTCAGTGCATTGTGCACTCTCCGCTAGGGAGCATAGATTAAATTTCTTATAAATTCCACAAATTGTCCAAATACACGCGCTATTACGAAATTGCAAGTTCATAATGGTGATTATTAGTTACATATACTCCTCGAGTTTTTCAGATTTAATTACCAAAATAACTGTGGATTATGATGATGCCAAGTTACGCTTTTGCCCTTGTTTTTGTCCATCTCTCAAGAGTCTTCATTTCGCGCCCTAGTCTCTATATGAAGTTATGACCAGAGAAAATAAAGTCTGTCTCGATCGATATAAGAAATTACGGTTACAAAGCAATCATTCAAATGGTAGCGTACTTAACCTTGGTGATTTACCGAGAAATGTGATAACTCGCATTATGTCCCTCTTATCCATGAAGGATGCGGTGCGTACTAGTGTTTTGGACTGGGAATACAAGTGGACTTCCGTTTATCGCATACACATTGATGATAAGGACCGAATTATGCACACGAAAAAGAAGCATACAAACCTTTTTAACTTCGTCCACACGGTACTTCTTCACTCTCAAAGTTTCCGTCTTTGTGCGACCTAACGTGCCACGCGAGTCATTTAAAATCATGTATATCTTCTCTATCCAGGCATTGTGTAGAGTGTATCAAAATATCGTCATGCACTCATCGGGGTTTTTCAAGTTGCCTTCTCTACATCAGTACATTGATCAAATTAAAAGTTGTATTGCCCTATATCATGAGAGTCTCGTTAAAGATTATCTCTATAACCTTAAAAAAAATTCTTTCAACGGTAATTCAAGAATGAGGATTTATCTAATACTGGCCGACCGAGATTGACATTCCCAGTTCTTGAGTCGCTAGAGCTAAAATGTTGTACCTGGGTAATGTCAAGTTTTTGGAGATTAGGTCTCCCACATTGACCAGTTCCTCTTGTATGTGTTTTGAATATTTAGGAAATGATTATGTAATCAGGGTTAGTGGATCCATGCTTGGAATTTTTTCGATTAGGGGCACGTTAGATAATTTTGATCTGAGCGCATCATAACTGTCGATGCAACTATTGGATGTTGTGCACGTGATCATTCATTTGTTGGAGTGAGACAATCAAATTTTCAAATATCAAGCAAAGAATTCTCATATCTAGAAGCTTTGACACTCAACGAACAGATCATTAAGGTTGGGTTCTTTGACACTTATCTAAGGGATTTTCGCAAAGTTTTTCCTAAATAGTAATCACTTTTCAAGATTGGTCCTTTAAAGTGCAAATTGTCATCTTTAGTCCTCTAAAGTAACCAAGTTTCAAATTTGGTCCTCTAGGGAGGGAATATTCCTTTATTTCTTGGAATTTGGCATGTGCCGAATACGTGACTTCGAATCTCAGTTTTTGTTCTTTTTTTTTTGCATTTTCTATCCAAATACTTTATATAACTACACTCTAACCCCAATATTTTTTAAATAAGCATATATTACTTAATTTGAATTTTGTTTTTCATTTTATTTAGCATATCTCTTATAATTACTCCAAATTTGGAGATAACTTTTGATATAATTTAATCTTGGCTACTATGTTGATAGTTTTTGAATATCTTTTCTCTCTTTTTTGGTTAATCTTTTTCATCATTCATCAAAAACTAAACATTTTTGACCATCTCTCATCCAGATGTCTGCAACCCTACACTAGTTTGACAGTTTCTTTGGTATGGAACAGTAAAACTCAATACAGAGTAATCTTGTCAAACTCCCTAAAATAAAGGGTAACTAGCAAACTGCTTTTTAAAACTATTAAAAAGCTTAAACATCCTCCTCAACTATCTAAACTCTCCTTTTAATTTGAGACCAAATCCAACGAATGAAAATGCAAATATGCAATGATTTTATTTAACGATTTTGGAGCAAATTGCATATTTTATAAAAATTTGAGGTGTCATTTTTTATCTTTTATAGTTTGGGGGTACATTGCAAATTAACCTTAAGTTCAAGGGGTTTTCCGTGATAATTCCCAACTTATACTTTATCCTACGAGAGGCGATAAGAGCTTTTAAAAGCTCCTTATAGGCTTTAAGTCACTGAAAATCATTTAATGAGTGTTTGTAATTGCTGCTTTTGCTTCTCATTTTCTAAAAAAAAAAAAGTCGAAAGAAAAAAGAGAAGCCCATAAGCATGTGATGGGGTGCTTGTATAAGGAGCTTCTCCCTAATCTTGATGAATATCTTATTTAGACATATTAAACCCTTAAATTTCTCTAAATATCCAATTTTACCCACAAAGAAATCCCATGATTTCTCTCTTTCCTTATTAACGCGATCTTCTTTTCTATAATTTTATATTTTTAGAGTAAAAAAATAATTATAAAAAAAGAAAAAAACTTATAAATGATTTACTTAACAACAACATGTACGATATTATTATATTAATTTTTTTAGATATAATTATTATTTCTAGAAGATATATCCATGATGTAATTATACCAAGTAACTTGTGTATTGTAAAGTAACAAACATATATATATTGATTACAATATATTAAAATTTAAATTAGTTTAATTTTTAATATATAACTATCCTGCTCATGATTGTGCATATGTGAGTGAAGGATTAATATTTCTATATCTATATAAATAAGAATAATTAAATATTATTGTATTTTAATTAAGGTTCAAAAGTTGCTTTATCTAGTTATTGCAAACACCATAAAACTAACTTTATCTCCTTTAAGTTACTTTTAAAGAAGAATTTGCAAACACTCATAACTTTAAGTAACTTTAAGTAGAAGCTATGAAGAAAGAGATTTCATAAGCCCTTGCAAACACCCCTTAGCCTAGAATAGATATCATTAGTGGATCTTGAATAGAAATCATTAGTGGATCTGCAGATTTATAACCATCTCGAACAAGGACAACATCACCAGATTTCATTGTTTTGTCACCATTGTTCTTTTGACTTTTTGGACAGAATCTTCGAGTGTGACCCTTTTTTCATAATGATAACAATTATTCTTCTTCCCATTATTTCGTGTGATTTTTTGATCTTCCATTATCACCATTTGAGGATGTCTTACTATCATTCCATTTATTTAACTCTTTTGAATTACAAGGAGATTGAACTAATCTAGAGTCAATGATTCTCTATTGTGTATAAGATTTTTCTTAAAATGATCAAGAGACTAAGGTAACAAGCTCGACAATAGTAACGCTTGATCCCCATATTCAATTAACACATCAATGTTCTCAAGATCAAGGATCAAATTGACGAAATACAAAGCTTTGTTAAGATATAAATGATCTACCAATGATTTTTTTTCATGTATACGTTGTCAAGCTTTGTCTACACATTTGTTCATGCCTTGTCCTATGAAACTTGCAATGTATACTTTGTCATCAAAACTAAGTATGATTTCATTGTCAGCCTTGTCAAGCATTGTTTTCCTTGCCTTTTCATCTAAATATTTGCCAATGACTGGTTCATTTGAGACATCTAATGCGTTGTTAAATAGGAAGAGCTTGCATCATGAACCGCCACAAATTGAAATCATTCTTCATCAAGCTTTGTAGTTACCGTGATCATGATCCACGTTTGCCCCCACTAATTTGTTATGATATTGATATGAATCCCCATTTTAATTGTATCAAAAAGAGTATGCAATCAAATACAATTATGCCAAAATTATTCAAATCAGAGTAAGAACAAAAATAAGAGATGAATGCAATGATTTTTACTTGGTTCGCGTTGAGATCACTATGATCTTCAACCTACATCCAGAGTAGAAACTGATAGAGTTGAAGGGTTGTTCCAGTTGAAGTAACCTGGTAGAGTTGAACGCATGTTAGGGTTCAATCATCCTGATGGAGTTGAAAATCTGTTAGTGTTGAAGGAAAGTTTTAGTTGAAGCGACCTGGTAGAGTTGAAGGCATCTTCAAGTTAAAGCAACTTAATAGAGTTGAAGACTTATTCGAGTTGAAGCAACCTGAATAGGGTTGTTCGAGTTGAAGAAACCTGATAGATTTGAAGGGTTGTTCGAGTTGAAGAAACTTGATAGAGTTGAAGGGTCGTTCGAGTTGAAGCAACTTGATAGAGTTGAAGGAATGTTCGACTTGAAGTAGACTTATTCGAGTTGAAGCATCATGTTCGATTTAAAGAGCATGATTTGAGTTCAACACATCATTCGAGTTGACCAACCAATCAACCTGCAAAGTTCGGGGTCTAGCGTGGCCCACTCTCATAATTAAGAAAAGATTAATCCTATAAATAGCTGGCTAATCATTATTATTGAGGTACGTTTTTTTGAGAGAGCCCTGCTGAATTCGAGTTAAAGGCAAGTTATAGAGTTGAATTCAATTTATCAAGTTGAACTCGAGTTATTGCCGAGTTATTTACCACTGTTCGAGTTATTTCCACCTGTTTAAGTTGAACTCGAGCTATTGTTGATTTATTTCCAAGTTATTTAACATTATTCGAGTTATTTCAATCTGTTTGATTTGAACTCAAGTTATCAAGTTGAACTCGAGTTATTTCAACATGTTCGAGTTGAATCTCTTAATTCGAGTTATTAGCTGAATTCGAGTTAATCAATCAGTCTTGAGCAGTTTAGACCAGTGTTTTCAGACCCGATCCGGTCACAGAACCGGTGAAGCTACTGGGTAGTGAGTCAACAGGTCGAACTGGTCGGACCACTGGTTGGACCGGTTTGTTGACTTTAGTCAACGTTCAATAAAAATATATAAATAAATATATCATTCTATTATATTACAAAATACCAATTCATCATGTAATCCATCAACTAAAGTACAATTAATAAACTCATTAATCATTACCAAATATCAATTCACCATGTAATCCAACAACTAAACTATAATTAAAAAAACACACTTATTAATCCTTACGTAAGTAGGATAGTAAATTGAGTTAATCGGAAGATATTGACGCCAGAATCAAAGAACACCCGTTAGAAATTGACTGCAAAATATTTAACTTGTAGAACATTGAAAAGATTCTAGAATTATATGATTATTAATTATTTTAAAAAGTGAAGATTTTTGATAAATAACACAAAAAATGATAACTATATTGAGCCATGACATATACACCTTTAGGAGGTTTTCCGTAAATTATTTTCATATTTTTTTGGTTAGACATCTCTAGTTTGTGATATACTTTCTGTCAATACTAAAATAATATTAAGTGTTGAATAATTTATTTGATGTGAATAAGAAATAACAGTTTTGTGAATTTATTGTATAAGGGTTGTTAACTAGCTATTATGAAAAGAAAAAAAAGAGTTCAATAAGTCCGTAAAAGTTATACTAGAGCCTAGAAGAGATCAATTATTAAATATTGAAATGAAGTTTTAGATTATATAAAATAGTATTTTTTAGGCACACGGCCCACCATGGCACCACCGACTTCCCCATTCCTCTGAATTTAAATTAGCACAACAGCAGGCCCTAATTTTTTTTTTGAAAGGAACAGTTGGTCCTAATATAATTCCCAATAGTAGTCATCTGCCTACTTTTTTTTTCCCTTTCTCTTACCAGTTAATCTTTATTCCACTCTCTCTCACACTCACAAACACACATATATAGTTATATACATGATGTTGTAACCGCACCCCCCTGTTGGTTTGCCATTGTTATTAGGAGCTGCGAGAACGGTTGCGGCTCTGCGGGATTGAACTAAGGCAACCCCCTTTTCCTTCTCTTTTGTTTTTGATTGAGCAGGGGGTTTATTTGAAGCAGGGGTGTATTTTTAATTTTTTTTTTCTGTTTTGTTAAAGAAGAAGGGCAGACCGGTTCGCTAGCCGAACCGGGTGACCGGGCGACCGTGCGAACCGGGCGGATTCGCTGGTTCGCTCGCTGATGCCTTGCAACCCGTTTTTGGGTGAGGACCGGACCGGACAAGACACCAGTTCCCGGTTAGACCGGTCGAACCGACCGATCCGGTCCGGGTTTCAAAACAGTGGTTTAGACCATTCTCAGCATATTTCTGCATTACGGGCCTATAATATGCATTATAGGCCCATCCCATTACATGTCCATTACTGACTTATGCATCAGAGTGCCTTCACAAGGTTGGCCTCCGCCTAGCTCAAATGTCGTGTTTCTAGTACATGTTTTCTAAACTGAAAGCTAGCTTGAGACTAATGAAGAGCTTAGGCTAGTCTGGCGTGGGGGTGACTAGTCAGTAGAAAACATTACTCTACATCAGTTGCGCCGTATGTGGGTAACCACTAAGTGCATTGAGTAAGAAACACACGTGATCAACCAACATGACTGTGACATCATAGCAAATGAAAAGGCTCATGCAACACCAACCTGGCACCAGGCCTTTCGACCTGTGTCAAGAGGGTGACTACTGATGTTGTGATTCAACACAAGGATGAAACTTCTGAAACCAATACTTCACAGGACCTCATAAATGCGACACCTGCTGTCAATCAACCAGTCGATCAAGCGGTTGTGGCTTCATTTTCTGCTCAACATGTGGTACAGATACTGGAAGACTTGCAAGCAATAGGCATCAGACCTGCTACTATTCCCGCTGCACAACCTATAGCAGAGGTTAGAATTAAACATCAAGCACAAAATTCTCGCTCTCAAGGAGTCCGTGCAATAAATCAAAATCGACAAAATATAGAGAAGGCTGCAATTTCTCATTCCCACAGGGAAACTCGTCTAGCCTCCTCCAACATGCACCATGTGAGGCATGTTGGAAAATCCAGACATAATAATGAAATGAAAACCCTTGAACCACGCGGGAGATTTTGAAAGGGAGGACGAGGTAAACTCGCACGATAGAGTTCACATAGGAAGAGAAGTGGATAGAAACGAAAGACACGACACGCTTTGGCATAGCCTGGAAAGGAGAGAACACTGCCATATTTGCCATGAGCCTACTCTAACAAGATTTGAGGAAGACCGAAGAAGATATATTGGATATTATTGGAGTGACGACAGGCAGGATTTTTGAACCCTCACCTTTTTGTGAGGAATTACGTAGGGTGGTCTGAGGGAGAGTTCAGGACATTCCTATGATGCCTAACTATGACGGCACTACTGACCCCTCATCGCACTTGCCTGTGTTGGATGGGATTGTAAGTCTATGAGGTTTTGACCCAAGAGTCCAGGCACGACTATTTTCTATATCTTCAGTAAGAGTAGCGAATGAATGGTTTGCGCATATCCCTTCAGGCACCATTTATAGCTATGAACAGATGCATGCCATGTTTCCATCAAAGTTTTGTAGTCTTTAGGTAGATCATTTGGAGGCTGACTATCTATGTTGGTTGAAGCAAGGCAATAAGAAGCATTACATGAATACATGAAGAAGTTCGGGGAATCTTGTTTAAAACTCAAAGGAACATGAAATTGGCTACCAATCTAGTACGTAGCGCATCGTCAACCATAGAACTAATCAGGTAGAGGTTGCACCATGAAATGGAAGTTGAGGGATGGAACCAATATAACATGGTTGAATATAGAGACAGAGAAGATAGAAGGAGGGGCAGATCGCCCATAAACTACATTCCATTGAGAGAAGATAGAAGGAGGGGCAGATCACCCATAAACTACATTCCATTGAATACCAACATCATGGACTTTATGCCACTGCACACCGACAAGGCTTGACCAGAAAACCTAACAAATTCAATGAAATAGAAAAGACTTGTATGTCCAAGGAGTATTGTTGCTACCATAAGCAATATGGGCAAGGCACTTCACAATGCCGCTTTCTTCTTTTGGAGATCGAACATCTAACCAAAGATGGACACTTGGCATAGTATGCGCGCGACCACAAGAGAGATATCCCTTCGGCTAAGAGAAGTAGATCTAATGATATCGAACAAAGAGTGGAGCCAAGAAGAATTGAAATGGCTGCACAACCCCTACGAATAGAAAATTAGCCTCTGATAGAAATAATTAATATGATCTACGGTGGACCAACGAGAGCCGATTCAAACCACGCAAGAGATAAAATCACGAGGAAAGTAAACCAAGATATTTTCATTACACGTAGGTCTCTAGTAGGGCTAGTAGAAAACTGGAGGAATCTATCACTTTTGATGAGACCGATCACATGCAATTAGACCCTTGAGTGACTGAGTTACACGATTTGAACTGCCCGTTGGTTGTGACCATTGACATAGCAAACTACACAATGAAGAAGGTCTCAATCGACAATGGAAGTTCAGAAAACGTCATTTTTTGTGATACTTTGAAAAGAATGGAACTAGGACAACACTTCATGAAGAAAGTGACTACACCTCTACATGGATTCGGAGGAACTACTATGATGCCGATTGGGATGGTAACACTCCAAAATTCATTTAGAAGATACCCAACCATGCGAACTACAAATCTGCAGTTTTTGGTGGTGGATACTCTGCTCACCTATAATGTCACCATTGAAAGGCCTGGATTGAATGATTTCAGGACAACGGTATCTACTTACCACCAAAAAAAGAAATTCCCAACACACATGGGAATAGGCTAAGTGCGTGGGACCACAAAGAAGCATGGAAGTCGTATGTGGCCTCGTTAAGGCCAAGCCGAAAAGAAAATGAATATGTTGGACACCATTGGTCAAGATCTGGAGATGGTCAACATCAAACACAAAAGGATGCAAAGAAGACACATATATTGAGAAAGATTGAAGACCCAGAAGGTGTTAAGGCACTAATTCCAAAGGAAGAGGGGAATAAGAGACTAAAGAGATATAAGGCGCAGCAGGCGCAAACAACAAAGTAGAACCCCTATGGACTTTCAAATAAGCATCGGCCTTGTAAAGGTGAACTATATGGGCATTCACGTTAGAGAATTCCAATTAGGGGACTTGGCACTACGAAAGATGAAAGTTACAATGCATGTTGACAAACTGCAGCCACAAAAGAAGGGCCATACATTGTGATAAGAACATGCATGAAGGGTTGCTACTACTTAGCATCTCTTGATGGTAAGGCCTTGGAATATTTCAAATCAGAGACGATTCTACTCCTGATATATGCTACAATGGGTGGCAGACCACAATCAAAATGATAGTTCATTTTTTCATACAAATAAAGCGTATGATTCGCAGCCAGTAGGTTGGTAGGTTTATATTTTTGCGAATAAATTTGAGATCCCGACTTGTGGGAGTCAATGCAAGGTTTCGATCTGTGGAACTCCGTGTGATGTAAGTACCAACTGAATTACGTCTGGCTGATTCTCACTTATAAGGGATTTGTAGGTAGCTTGTCGTGGTCACAAGTACAGTCTTAAAATAAATAAACATTCTTTATTTGGACCAAGAAATTGCATCTTGTATTTTGCAGAGCATATTGGGTGAAGAGCATATTGAGTGAAAATCCCATAAAATAGTCAAACTATAACAGTCCTGCCAAACTAAGCTAGGTAAAGAGGCTATTGGGTGAAAACCCCATAAAGTAGGCGAGTTATAAACATCCCTACCAAATTAAGCTAAAGTGAAGAGTTTATTGGGTGAAAATCACATAAAGTAGGCTAGCTATAACAAAGCCCTATCGAACTAAGCTAGGTGAAGTGAAAATCCCATAAAGTAAGCGACCTATAAATGGCCCTACCAAATTAAGCTAGGTAAACAACCTATTTTATGAAAATCCCAGAAAGTAGGCGAGCTGCTAAGCCCTACCGAATAATACGAATTGAAGAACAATGTGAAAAGCGCAAATTATGACTTTTTCACCGTATAAGTTTACAAAGCGACTGTATACTACAACCCCTTGCAAATTGGGGGCAGAAAAATAAAAATTGACGTATTCAACCGATACATCACATCTGAAGGACAAAATTCTTTGCGCAAATTTGCAAGTGCTAGTACAATATGACAAGGACAACCGAGGCGTCAGATCCGAAGGACTCCTGCAAATACCTTCGCTCAAATTTGTAAATGTTCATAATATACGACCATATGCAAATTAGGGGAGGAAAATAAAAATTTTATGGGGCCAACCTAGGCATCACACCTGGAGGACCTCAACAGATACCTCCGCTCAAATTTGCAAATGCTCGTAATACACGACCTTATAAAAATTATGGGAAGAAAATAAAAAATTGACGAGGCCAATCACGATATTTAATTTGCAAACACCCGTATACTACAATCCCAAGAATATTTGGGGACTTATGGAGAACAAATAACAATCGATAGACTGAGCCTCAATGACTAAGAACAACACTGGAAGGACTCCGACTAAATTTTAAAACACATCCTCTAACTAAATTTGCAAACGCTCGTATACTACGTCCCCATGCAAATTGGGGAACTTATGTTATACCAAATTATACAAGGTCAACACATCCTCGACACATGGCATCTCGATAACTATAGATTTTTTCAAAATTTTAGCAACCAAGCCGAATTGGGCCTAAATTCAACCAATGGGCCCAATTCGACTTATTATCCCAATTGGAATTGAAGGCATGTTAGTGTTGAAACATCTTTATAGAGTTGAAGGCATGTTATAGTTGAAACTTCCTGATAGAGTTGAAGGCATGTTCGAGTTGAAACGACCTGATAGAGTTGAAGGCGTGTTTGAGTTAAAGCAACCAGATAGAGTTGAAGAAATCTGATAGAGTTGAAGGGTTGTTCGAGTTGAAACAACCTGATAGAATTGAAAGCATGCTAGAGCTAAAGCATCCTGATAAAGTTGAAGGCATGTTAGAGTTGAAGCTTCCTGATAGAGTTGAAGGCATGTGCGAGTTGAAGCAAACTAATAGAGTTGAAGGCATAGTCGAGTTGAAGCAACCTGATAGAGTTGAAGGATTGTTCGAGTTAAAGAAACTTGATGGGGGCAGAAGGGTTGTTCGAGTTGAAGCAACCTAATAGAGTTGAAGGATTGTTCGAGTTGGAGGGTTGTTCGAGTTTAGGCAACCTAATAGAGTTGAAGGATTGTTCGAGTTGAAGCAGGCTTATTTGAGTTAGGCATGATTCGAGTTGGTCACATCATTCGAGTTGACCAACCAATCAGCTTGCAAAGGCCCACTATGGTAATTAAGGAAAGATTAACCCTATAAATACTCGGCTAATCATTATTATCGAGATACAATTTTTCTGTGAGAGCTCTGGTGAATTTGAGTTAAAGCCAAGTTATCGATTTGAACTCAAGTTATTGTCGAGTTATTTACCATTATTCGAGTTATTTCAACCTATTCGAGTTGAACTCAAGTTATTGAGTTGAATTCGAGTTATCTAGTTGAACTCGAGTTATTGTCGAGTTATTGCCAAGTTATTTACCATTATTCAAGTTATTTCAACCTATTCGAGTTGAACTCAAGTTATCAAGTTGAATTTGGGTAATTTTAACCTATTCGAGTTGAATCTCGAAATTTGAGTTATTTGCTAAATTCGAGTTATTTAGTCAGTTTTGAGTAGTTTAGACCATTTTCATCATATTTCATCATTACGAGGCCTATAATTTGCACTATAGGTCCATCCATCGGGGGCATATTACTGACTTAGGTATTGGAGTGTCTTCGTAGGGTCAGCCTATGCCTAGTTCACGTGCCGTGTTTTCAGTGCAGATTTTCTGAACTCAAGCTAGCTTGGAGTGACTAGTCAGCAGACAAAATTACCCTGCATCAATATCTATTGCTATCTTAAACGGGAATCTCCCTCCGCTCACATAAATTCAGTTGTTGTACCGGCTTTTGTATTTCCTAAAGTGCATATATTTCTCTCTCTCTCTCTTCAAATAAGAATAGCTCGGCTATATTGTCATTTTATTCAATTTGATCAATTGTAGTCCCTACAAAATAGCAATTTCCATTAAGGTGTGATTATCCCTTTACAAAATAATTTTTTTTTGCATGTGGTCCTACGTGTATCAAAATTACTGGCATATATTAATTATAACGTTATCAGTGGCATTACGACATTAACAAAGCCTAATACATAGTTTTAACGACAAATTCCATTTATAATTTAATGGTCTTAAAGATTATGGCGATTTCTCAAATTCCATTGGGGACTTTTATATAATTACGTAAAACCTCATATGCGTAGTTGTAATCTCCATTAATCAATGAGTTTTTGGCACAACGCCCCATTTAATGTGCAAAAGATGCGCATTATCTCACTGTAAAAAATAAATAAGCATATTACCCCATGTAACTTTAAAATTGTGTAAAATACCGCCTTATGGAAAGAGCTGCGGTTCATTTGCCAGAATCTGAAAGTGGGATTAACTTTTTGTTATCCTTGCGCATTTAAATATATTTTTCTTTTAAATTATTTTCACTTTTAAATTACAAAAATATGATATAATATTTCACTAATTTACTAAATAAACATAAAACAAATGATAGAATTATAGAATTTGACAAAGTACAAGTACAAATACATGAAAAATTGGCGGGAGGCTGTGTGCACCAATTTTATAATTACGGTGAAATAGTTTGTCTTATTTTAAAATTAAAGGAAAGCAATGTGTCTATTTCATAAATTATAGGGTGTAATTTGCCATTTGCTTTTAATTAATTTATAGTCACGGAACAAAGGTTAATTTATTTTCTTCAAAATTATTCAAATTAAAATTCTCAACTCTTCCGAGATAAAGCACACAAGTATTCTTTTAAATAATTTGAAATTATAATCCTTTACGATATAGTAATGTTTCGACACAACCGCTATATATATTCTTTCCTTTTTTAATTCTTAACATATTATTTGATATACTTACTTAATAATATCAGAAAACGTCGACTTGGTTTTAATATATATGGATCTCAGATAATGAAGGACTTCAACAACAACAATAAAAAAACAACGTATACGAGTCATAATCGACGACAAACGCATACGTGTTTCATTCCCATTGGGTCAAAAACGTAAATTTCATCTGACCTAGTTCAACTCAGATTCTATCTTACGTGTCGTATTGTTATTGGCTGAAACACCCCATACTTGAACGTCCTTTAGGACTCCCAAAATCTATAAATACCCATTATTCCCTTGTTCCTCGTAATCATTGAACAAGAGAAAAACATTAAGCATGACTTTCAATAACAAAGCTTTGTGCATCCTTATTTTCCTTACTTCAGGTAATTATTAATGATTATATACACAATCTCTTGTTAGTGAAATAGTATAGGCATTATTAGTTCTATCATTAGCCAACTGATTGAGTTTCTAACTGTTTCTTAATTTGTTTTGCTGAATAGTTTTCGTAGGACTATCAGTGGTAGCTGCTGATGGCGATTCTGGGACGATTATCGGCATTGATCTTGGAACAACGTACTCCTGTGTTGGAGTATACAGAAACGGTAAAATCGAGATCATAGCGAACGACCAAGGAAATCGAATCACCCCTTCTTGGGTTGCATTCACAGACAACGAGCGTTTGATCGGTGAAGCTGCAAAAAATCAGGCGGCTTTCAACCCCGAACGTACTGTTTTCGACGTTAAAAGACTTATCGGAAGGAAGTAAGTTTTGCATTTCAAGTTTGGTTTTACGTAATTTACAGAAGTTTATGCATTAATATGTGAAATATTTATGGAGCTTATGGTTAGATATATATACCACGTGAATTTTACTGGTGAACATGTTGCGATGAAATTCAGAAACATGACGTTTTTCTGTCACTCTATTGAATTGGTTTATTAAAATGATAGATATTTATTATTTCTATTTCTATTTTTCAATAGTTTTGATGATTTGGAAGTCCAGAAAGATATGAAGATGTTACCATATAAAATAGTTAACAAGAATGGTAAGCCTTTCGTTCAAGTGAAGATGAAAGATGGAGAAACCAAAGTGTTTAGCCCTGAAGAAATAAGCGCTATGGTACTCACAAAAATGAAAGAAACAGCAGAGTCCTTTTTGGGAAAGAAAATCAAACACGCTGTCATAACTGTTCCAGGTATATTATATAAGATTACCATCAATTTAATTCCACAAGAGTTTGCTTATGTTCTTTTTTGTTGCTTATGCACAGCCTATTTTAACGACGCGCAAAGACAGGCGACAAAAGACGCAGGCGCTATAGCCGGTCTTAATGTTAGTCGTATAATCAACGAGCCAACTGCGGCTGCAATGGCTTACGGTCTTGACAAGGAAGGAGAAAGGAACATCCTAGTATTCGATCTTGGCGGTGGTACATTCGATGTCAGCGTTCTGACCATTGACAATGGAATTTTCGAAGTTCTTGCCACTAGCGGCGACACTCACTTGGGAGGCGAGGATTTCGATCACAGAGTTATGGACTATTTTGTTAAGTTGATCAAGAAGAAGTACAACAAAGACATTAGCCAAGACAAAAAAGCTCTTGGAAAGCTCCGCAAGGAATGTGAACGAGCTAAGAGAGCGTTGAGTAGCCAACACCAAGTGCGCATCGAGATTGAGTCCCTTTTTGACGGTGTGGACTTCTCTGAACCGTTGACAAGGGCGAGGTTTGAGGAATTGAACATGGATTTGTTTAAAAAGACAATGGCACCCGTTAAAAAGGCAATGCAGGACGCGAATTTGAAGAAATCGGATATTCATGAGATTGTTCTTGTTGGCGGGAGTACTAGAATTCCGAAGGTGCAGCAGCTTTTGAAGGATTTCTTTGACGGGAAAGAGCCGAGCAAGGGGGTGAATCCGGATGAGGCGGTGGCTCATGGAGCGGCAATTCAAGGCGGTGTAATCAGTGGAGAAGGCGGCGCGAAAGGTAAAGAAACTTTATATTTGTTTGTTCCGAAATTAGTGTTTTTGTTCTGTTCTAGTTAGTATTTTACTAAAATTGTTTGAAAGCTTCTGATAAATATTGTTTTCTTCTTTCCTTTTGTTGTTACAGAAGTGCTTTTGCTAGACAGGACTGCATTGAGTTTGGGTATTGAGACAGTAGGTGGAGTCATGTCAAAACTCATTCCTCGAAACTCTGTTATGCCAAACAAGAGATCACAAGTCTTTACCACTTATCAAGATCAACAAACCACAGTGTCAATCAAGGTAACAATCTTTTTTTAGCTCTTTTAAGCAATTTTCTGTAGTATTCAGGAACCGTAAAGTTAATTAACTTTTATTGCACCATTCTTAGGTTTATGAAGGAGAAAGAGCATTGACAAAAGATTGTCGAGAACTCGGAAAGTTTGATCTGACGGGTATCGCCCCTGCTCCAAGGTAAAAACACCATGAAAGTCTGATGATCAAAGCTTCACATTGTAATCCATAGTCCATACAAGTCCATCTTTTCTTTTTTCAAATGCTTAACATTGTTTTTCTTTAATGCAGGGGAGTACCACAAATTGAAGTGACATTTGCCGTCGATGTGAACGGTATACTCCAGGTGACGGCAGAAGATAAAGCAGCCAAGAAATCTGAATCCTTAACCATCACAAACGAGAACGGACGTTTGAGCAAAGAAGAGATTGAAGAGAAGATTAGAGAAGCCGGGGAATTCGCAGAGGAGGATCGCAAGATCAAGGAGAGAGTTGAGGCTCGTAACAAACTTGAGACGTACGTTTACAACATGAAGAGCACGATCAACGACAAGGACAAGTTGGCGGACAAGATCGATTCGGAGGATAAGGAGAGCATTGAAAAGGCATTGAAAGATGCAATGGAATGGTTGGATGATAACCAAAGTGCTGATAAGGATGATTTGGATGAGAAGATGAAGGAGGTGGAAGAAGTGTGCAATCCCATTATGAAGAAGGTTTATGAGGAAAGTGGCAACAACTCTGCTCATGATGATGATGAAGAGAGCAAAGACGAACTATAGAATAGAGATAGTGTGATATTTCCCTTCTTTTTTTTTAGTTAGCTATTTGTATAATTTTTCGTAGTTTTTATTTAATGTAATTATGACGCTTTCTTAGATTTTATTCTTCTCGTAATGCAACTCATTCATTATCCACATTCGTTTTCCTTCTGTGTGCATATATCTGAAATTATGTCTTTGTCATTATTCAATTTAAAAGTGATTTTGTGAACTTGCTTTGAGAATATAGTCGTGCAGCATCAACATTATTTATACCTAAAAGAAAAAGTACTTAACGGGAAAATAATGAGAGTCTCAAATAAGCATGACCTTGCATTAATCATCATATAACCTAAACACTTACTTTTTTTAGTAACCAAAAACTACCAAATTAATACACATTACATTTTTCTTACATGGAAAACGCCTTTTCTACAGAAGAATCTATATGGAACGAAGAATAAAGTTAATCAATAATTGGATCGCCGGTGATAAATTAATATTTGTTCTTTTTTTTTGGTGTTTATTATTTACCAAGCAAAATAGGTCACCAAAAATATAGCGCGAAAGTAGATTAATTATTGAATTCAAGAAATTTGAATTGCCAATCAATTATTGGTGCACCGGTTTCGTTTCCATTCGGATGAAACTTACATAGACCAGGTCCATAGTGAAAACTATGGACCATGTGGTCTTAATTCATCAAGGTCCCACCTACAAGTCCCAAATTAGATTTAATAAATAAGAAATCGAATAAATAACTTTTCAGAATTAGAATTTGACCCCATAAATAATCTAAATTTTCGTTATCGGGACCCCAATTTGGGAATAGTCCATTACGACCATATCAGGCCCAGCATGCTTCCGTATAAAACTTTAAAACATAACCATAAAAGATACCTCGCTTTGACCGTACTACCGTCGGGTATTCCGCCAGGTTTTACAAAGACTCCTCGCCTTCAACCACTCGATCGCAACCGATGGTTCTGCAACGGCTCCTTCAACGGTAATCAGCACAACCCTGGTTCGTTTCCTACTCCGGGTGTAAAAGTAACTTTAAATGGAATGTTTCAAAGCTTTAACATCAACATACTCAGGCGAAAGCAAATCAATATTTATTTATGTGGAGACTTATTTATTACAACACACTCATAACCCCTTTAGAGAGGAGTTACTTGTTTAGCTACTCATAGTAGCTACGTCTCTCTTGTACATACACTCGTAACTAATTACAACGTACTTGGAAATAAACACTCGAAATTTAAAACACTCAGACTTATTACAGACTCTTTTTAGGTTTTGTAAGAAAGCAGTGGAGAAAACTTGATTCCCTCTGTTTCCTTTAGCTTGTTTATATAGACGAGGTCCTCCGGATTTGAAATGCGGACTTCATCTCAGCTTGTTAGTTGTTTTGATGTGTTCCACTTGCACCTGTGGTCCCTCCATGATAGTGGTGGAGGTTATCCTGTCCTAATCACATGGCTCCTTTCTTATCTTCTGAGTCACGTGGTCCCTCCATTATTGTTTTGTTAGTGGAGGTTGTCTCGTGGGTGGCCCTGGTTGTTCAGCTGTCCTGATCACTCACATGGCCTCTTTTCCAAAAGTTGTTCCTTTGCCAGCACGCGGCATCTTTCCCTTTCTCGAAGGGCCCCCTTTGTCACTTTCTCCTTTGTCCCGTTTCATCGGGAATCCTTTTCCGAAAAGTGGCTCCTTTTGATCGGGACACTTATCGCAAATCCGTTCTTTCCATCGCCCGGCGTGTATCATATTGCAAATTTTCCGGCGCGTCTCGGCTGTCGCCGGGATCTCGTTTTTCCACAGTTTTTGTCGTTTCTTTTCGAATGCGGTTTCCGCAAATCCTGTGGTATTGCTAGTCATGCTATTGAGCATGAATGATCCGTTCTCGGTATTGTGAAATATCTTGAACGAATATTTGACTTTGTCCATCTCGGTGAGACAGATCCACAATCCCCATGCCCTCCTAGTCGAAATTTCATCTTCGGTGATTGGGGAAATCAGACAAAGTTCCTCGGGTGGTGGTTTGATGTATTCCATAGCTTTCGTATTTGTTCTTTGTATCTTTATGAAGTGAAAGCTCTCATGGAATCCCTTTCCTGCAATCTCCGGAGCCGCTGAAATAAATTTTAGCTCCAAAGTGTCTCATCTTTCTAGTGTAGGATTCATCTTCCATGTTTCGTACACCTTCTCGTAGATCCATCCTGGTAACTTTGAAATTTCCAGGAAACTCGGTGATGTGGTGAATACTGAGGCCAGACAGCCAAAGTCAAACCACTCTCGAATGCTATCCGGTTTTGATCCTGGTCGTGCCCAGATTCTCGGATACGTTCCGGACCAGTCGGTCACAGATTTTCCAGGGATTAATCCCACTCTTGTGTGAAGTTTTTCCCAAGCCCTTTGATATTCCATCAAGGGTATTCTTGGCTCGTTTTTAATCTTAGATGATCACGTATGGGGTCTAAGACTGATCTTGTCTTCTTTCTTAGAAGAAGTATTCTGGGATTCAATCGGAGTATTTCCTTTCGAATCAATCTTGTCTTCTCTCTTAGGAGAAGTATCCTGGGATTCAATCGGGATTTTCCCTCTTGAATCGACTTGTTTTTCTGATTCTCCAGGTGTTTCCACAATTGAATCAACCTGTTTATCAGTGTCTTCCTCGAAAGGATCACTGATTGGTCCGATTTTACTCGGGTCATCAAACTCGTACGTATTTGCTTGTATTTCCACTTCAAGTTTTGATGTGGAAGCATCTCGGAAAAGGGGTACCGTAAGGCTATCCCACAAACGTGTACTACCCAGTAAAGTCGCCTTCATTGAGCTTTGAACCTTGGTAAGGTCCCTTTCCTGTGCATGACCAGAGGCCTGAGAATTAATAGCTAGACCGTCGATCGCCTTGCGGAGCTCATCCAGGTTATCCCTGTGGTGTCTCCATCTCGTAAGGATGGTGTTGGATTCACGTGCCTCCATCCCTTGTCAGAAAATCTCGTAAGGATGGTGTTGGATTCACGTTTTCATGAGATTTTATAACAAGAATATCAAAATTGTAATATTGACATTCAGCTTGCCATCTTAATAGCCTAGCTTTCTCGGGTTTGCTTTCTGTTTTATTTTTTAAGAAAGCCTTGACACTAGTATTATCAATTTTTAGTGTGAACTTCTTAGCAAGTAAGAATAAGGGCCATTTTTTAAAAGCCTTTCGAACTGCAAAGAATTCTTTCTCGTTGATGTGCCATCTTGCAACTTCATCTTTTGAGAAGAGGTCGCTATAGTATCTGCATGGTACTTCTCCTTTTGGTTCAATCTTGGTTAGAACCGCCGCCCACCAATGATCGTTTGCATCCGTATAAAGCACAAGGTCATCTTCATCATTAGGGATTGCAAGTTTGGGGAGGTTTTGACAGATAGCCTTGAGCTTCTGTACCGTTTCCTTGTGTTCATCCGTCCATCTGAACTCTGCGTCCTTCTTCAGTAATGGACTAAATGTTTTCCTGTAACTTGCCAAATTGTTAATAAACATTCCAGCGAAATTAACTAACCCCATAAAACTTTGGAGTTGCTTAACTGTCTTGAGGTCATCGGGAAAATCACGTACCTTTTCCACCAAATGATTTTGGAGGATAATACCTGATTTGTCAATCTCGACTCCAAGGAATTCGATCTTCCTTGTAAGAATTACCGCCTTCTTTTCTGATAGCACTAATCCTTCTTTGTGGCAAACATCTGAGAAAATATCCAGATGTTTGATGTGTTCTTTGACATTCTTCGAGGCAATGAGAATATCGTCGACATACACGAACATGAATTTGAAATAATCCTTGAAGAGATTATCCATCTTTCTTTGATATATCTGGGGCGCATTAGCCAATCCCATCGGCATGACATTCCAGATATAATGCCCTTGTGGTGTGGAAAAAGCTGTAAACTTCTTGCTTTCTTCTTCCATTTTGATTTGATAGAACCCTGACTTGCAGTCAAACTTAGAGAAAACCCTAACGTTCTGGATGCAGTTGATCAGGTGTTCTCGGTTCGGGATATAGTATCCGTCAAAATCCAAGATTTTATTAATCCCTTGGTAGTTGATTACTAATCTTGGTTTCCCTCTTTTGATCTCTCCATGGTTCCTGACTAGGAATCCAGGACTGCTGTATGGAGATACTCCAGGTGAGATGAGCTTAAGGTTCAGATGTTCCTTAAGGATCTTCTGCATATCCTCCCGATCTTCTTGGTTCATCAAGATGGGCTTGTACCTGACAAACTCATTCTCTTTTCCTTTTTGAACTCTTAGGGTTGCCTTGAGTTCATTCTTGTTCCACCATGCAAGAGGATCTTCTTCGTAGTTCCTCCGAATTTTTGCCTTGACATCTTCTATTGAAATTTGCTCCTCATTAGTGATGTCAATGTGAGGACTTGGTTCCAAGCTGGCCTTGAGGATCTCGATCGTTTCATCTCTGATCCTTTTGGTCTTCTGGCCACCTAGACTCTCAATCCTAAGCTGTAGGATTGCCTTACCGTATTTCCTCCGGTCTTGCATTTTTGGGTGTAGAAGTCTTCCTTCATCACCACGCTTGCTGCGAAATTGAATCAGCAGTCTGCAGTAAAACGCCTGCGTCAATCGTTGCACCAAGATCTTATGATCACAAGTGGTTGTGAGAATAAGACGTCTTGTTTCATTATCCTGCGTAAAACGTTTGAACGTTTGTAGGAAATTGTTGCCGAGTAAGATATCGGCTCCGGTATCATGGAAATAAATTGGGGGCGTCTTCACTTTATACCATGGGGTACCACCTGCTCCACCAATTAGTATTTCTGCCTGTTTTATTCCTCGTCTGAAGATGATGATCTTCTTCGAGAAATCCCTTCCTGCAATCGCCGGTAAATCTTCTCCGATTTCTCCGGGGAAGACTCTTGGTTTTGCTGTGCAAATCCCTGCTCCTGAGTCGATATACGCTGCAAAGTATTCAACTCGATATTTCTCGTACAGCATCCCTACCGAGATGTAGATTGAGAATGGACTGGTGGTCATTTGAGCCGGTATCTTTTTCCTTCCACCGTAAACTCCATTCCTTCCAACACCTTTTCCCAAGGTTTGTGATCCTAGAGAAATTCGATTCCAAGAACAAGTTGTTCTGGGATCTTTCCTGCGCGACCATTGATAATGAAATCAAGTCCACCTAACTTTAGGTTCCCTTGATACCGTCCGACAAATGGCTGCTTTAGATAATACAATGTGTCGCATTGTAACGTATTATCTTTCTGGGTGGTGTCGAAGATGACTTCGACTTCTCCCCATCCTCCTGGACATTGGAGTTCTCCTTTGGTCGTGAATTTCTTTGGTTCAATCACCACCTCCATAATTGGTTTCTTTCCCCAGGTAAGACTTTGCATCCTATTTTCTCGGAAAGAGACGACTCTCGGCTCGAGTCTTTGGCTCGTATCTTTGCCAAAAACTGGTTGGTCTCGGATGATCATATCCATTTCATGAATATGAGGTAAGTTAGAAATCTCGGGTCTGACTGCATGGGCAACCTTCTCAAAGATTGCTGGTATCTCAACGAACTCATTTCTCTGGAAAAGATCTGAATGGTGAGTGTTGGAGAGTGCGTAGGAGATACTGTATGTAATAGAGTAAGGCATGTTTCCTTCCTTCATTAACTCCTTGTTTTTGAAGTCCTGATGTAGAGTTAGGACTCTGCTGAAGTCTTTATCGGCTAGGTTATAGGCAACCTTTGGGTAAATGAATGTTGCCACTTTTCCTACGAATAGATTTCCCGAAATTCCACCGAGACAGGCGTCCAGTAGATTCTGGATTCTCCGATCAAAGACGGCAATGTCAATTAGAGAATTGATTCCTTCTTTGAACGTTGCTTTGATCAGAATTCTTATGGCTCCGATATGGATCCATGACATCTTCTGAGCAACTTCCGGCTTGAGTTTCTTTAGTTCCTCTTTGATCTCGTTCATAGGAACTAGCTGCATTTCCATCACATTACTGGTCAGCTCCATTAGGATAGCAATTTCTCCCGCTGTAACTTTGTAGATGATGTGATGTTTCCTTTTCCTGAAGCTTAGCTGGACTAAGGTTCTCTCCATTTTTCCGATGGTGAATCCATCGTAGACTCTCAACTTTGGATCTTCCCGCATAATTCTCATCAAGGCTTTGTGAGAGATGCTGGTCTGTGAGAAAAATCCCGTCATATCTTCTTGAACTTCCTGATGGAAGATCTCCTCGTCTTCAGTCTGATTCTGATTCTGATTCTGAAGACTCATCTGGTCCTTCGTCTTTCTCATATATACTTTCATCTGAGGGAATATCCTCAAACTGGTATACCTGAACAAGGTCTTGAAAGTAGACAGCTTCCCCGAACTCTGGTGTAGCCTCGAACTGTCTGACTCCTCTTTTTTGGTTCTCCGGGCAGTCTGTTGAGATGTATCCTTTGGCCCCACACGTCCAACAGTTGCAATCTTTAAAACTTTCGTTTGCTCTTGTATGAGCTCTCCTGAAAGTTTTCCTCGTTGATGGTCTGCTCGGACTCCCTTGGCTAAAGGTTGTTCTTCCCCGGCTCGGTCCTGACCTCTGCCCTGATTTGTAGCTTCGGGCCTTTTGTTTTGACCAGAATCTTCTTGGTTTCCAGGAAGATTTTCTAGAGAACCTGCTTCTTCTTTGTTCATAGGGGTGATCCATATGTTTCTTCTTTTGGTGTCTTTATGGTGCTCCAATGACTGTTGGGATGTCATTGTCGTCGCAACAAAGACGGGTTGATTTGTTGATTTGCTTCAGCCTTTTGAAATTCTTTTGAATTGCTGCCTTCTGGCACCATTCGCTCAGCTTGACTTTGAGAAAAGACATCCTTTGGGCCACCGTGTCAACCCCAATTGGAGTATATTCTCGCAGTAACATTTCCCGACATGGACTCGGTACCTTGGCGAAAAATAAGGGAATCGTCGTGTCTTCATGCATACGGCTCTTCCATCTGTACTCGGTGAACAGCTTAATGTATAGATCCACACTACATATGTCATGTAGTTCCAAACTATACAGTGCTTGTTCATATCTCCTGACCCTCTCCTGGTCATCTCCTCCGGTTTGGGGATCAACAAAGTATCCTTTTCCGATGAAGTAGATTTTGAAAAGCCTCGCCATTCTGTCAACGATGTCTTTGAGAGAATCGCCGGATAGAACCCCACTCCTAACCTCTGGAGTACCATGTTCCCATCTGATCTTGACTGATCCTTCGAGACTCATTTGTAACATCATGATGAATCCCTCTTTGTCGAGTTCAAGCGTCGCTGCTGCAATTCTCATTGCCGATGCCCATTCATCGATCAGGGCTTCGCGATTCTTGAAATCCAGAGTGTCCAGATTGAGCATAAGCCTGTACGGGTGGATTGGATCGAGCTGCGATCTCCCGTATGGTGTTCCATGAACATCTGGTCTTCTCGCCCTTGCTCTGGTTGGAATCCGATTGTACATAGATCCTGCCACGAAGTCATGCTGGTGTGGCATGGGTTCTTCGCGGATTGGCTCTTCTCGGATCAGTTCTGGATTCAGGATGGAAGATCCGACCCCTTCTGTAACCGTCGCCTGTCCTTGGAGAGGATTTTGACTTGGCACGATCGCGCTTTCATATGTCTGGATGTTCTCTAGGCTGAGTTCTGAAAGTGATGCTGCCAGATCAGAAAGGCCTCGCCCGATCTCGAAGTTGAAATCGTCCATCCTGAATCTGGACATGATCTCAATATGTGCTGGGTTCTCCACGTCCGTGCTTCCAGCTTCTCGCTCGTGGTCAACTCTCTTTTGACCTCGACTACTTTGCCATTTTGATGTAATAAGAGCTCCTTCCCGAAAGACGGTGGCAACCATCCAACTCTCATTCTTTCGGATGACCTTGGCATAGATTCCAAGCTCTTGACTCTTTGTTGGATATCCTGTAAATTCCCCAAGATCTCCTTCTGTCGTCGAGACATGGCTTCAAGCCTGTCTCTGATTTCCTGTAGATGCTCATGCATATGGTATTGGTGATTTCCATATGCTTGGACCATTTTCTGGACTTCCCTGAGGTCCTGGGATAGCTTGGAGCTATCTGGCACGAGCTCGTGGAAATCTGGCAAAACTAGATCACTCATGAAGAACGGTTATTTCGTTCAGTGATTAATCTATTAATCCTTGCGATATCAGCCACGAGACCATTAACAGCTATAAACTTAGCTCTAATGGCAGGGAGATTGTCTGGTCTGTGACTAGCCAGGTCAACTAACTTAGTCATCAAGAGTTGGAGCTCTTGTTCAAGTGTAATACCAGGCATTTTACAGGCTTAGTATAGAACTTTGCTTATTAGCTTTTTCTAGACTAATCATAAGCTGTTTGACCATTTCTTGCCTAGCAACCTTGATGGGGCAAGTATTTCCTTGTTGTTCACGATCACAACACAAGACGTTGTGGTCTTTAATCATCGTGTTATGATAATCACGATAGCTTGTTAAAGCAATGATTTGCTTTTTAATACTTGCACACTTGTGTTTTCTAAAGTAAAACTGATATGGGAGATCTCATATACTATCCATTACTGGATTACTCATGTTTTGTAAAAACTCCTCTCGTGAGGTAATTCAGAGTTATCGTAAATAAATAAATAACCACATAAAATAAATAAACCATGCTCTGATACCATTTTGGGTGGTCGAGATAATTAGAAAATTTAGCGAAAACTTATCCGGGGCCTTATTATAATTTTACAAAGTAAGATATCGGATTAATTATCTTTTAAACTCTAGGGACCAAAAGGCAAATGTCCTGACAAATATGGACCGCATGGTCCATACTATTCATATGGACCCGGTCCATATAAGTTTTTTCCGTTTCGATGATATGATGTTTTGATTAATTAGATTCGTTACCATAAGATCTTTCATTATCTTAGATTTGCACATATTAAGAAATAATTAAAACATATACAATTTATGTGTTTGGCGACTCACTGATGTGCTAATTGTCTAATAACGTATGAACTCGCCGAGAACATTCCTAAAGTGACTTTATAAAGTATCATTCCAAGTGGTACACTTTTTACATAAGCTAATAGAGATATCATAAGATTTAATACCGAAACCATATTATCTATTATATTCTATACCTATGGAGCTAACTTCGTAGTAGTTTCCTGATGTACAATGTATATTTGATCTATTTACGGTTTTGTAATTGTATTACATGCATCCTCGAATATTTAGGTTATACGTACTTAACTAAACCTAGTCACCTAGATTAAACTAACTGGTACTTTAAATTTCACCCCACATTTACTTCACACATCAACAGAGAATTGCACTGGTTGTACACATGGCAAGATCTAAACGGAGCAAGAGCACAAGTCTCGCCCCTAGCATCTAATTTCACGCTCCCGCGTATGATTGCGAAAGTAAAAGTCCTAGTTTTCCTCGTTCTGTCCGTAAATTGCAAGAAGAACGCCCCAATGTTACTTTTAATTCATAATTAATACCTTATGTAATTTGTTTTGACAAATAGTGCCTTGTAAAGGTTAAAGTTCAGCAAAACATCCCCCTCCAACGCAATTGCGTGATTGCAAAATACAATATAAACTATCTACGAGGGGTAGGCTGTACAACATGTACAATATTTATAGAATCGAACACCATGTTGTGGCAGAGTCTGTTCGACAAATCAGTCATGTAAATAAGGAAAGGTTATTCGACCAAGAAAATAGAGGATTTTTTAGTATTAATTTGGTAATTCTACTTGTGGCGGGTGAAGTATGCCTTAGCCTGGATTTCACGACATGCATTGTTTGCCAAGTGCCTAGACAAAATGTCGAAGGTCGGGCATGAGGTCTTGTTGGTACTTTTGCAGCCAACTCCTTTATGGGAACACTTTCTTTTTCAAAACCTTTGTCTAGCTAGGTAGTAGTCAATGCATGATTTTATTTTCGTGACTTTTTTCGTTAGTTGTCGGATATGGAAAGGGGTTGGTCGTAAGATGACGAACACCCTTAGAAAAGTGACTTCATCAGTGCCATCAGATATAATTAATGGGCGTTAGGAAATCATCGTGCTTATCTTATATGCCCTTAGTAAGATGCCGAATAGATTACTATTGTTCAATATTACGTTTGCATTCGATGTATTAGAAATGTGGGAAAAATCTAAAAAAGTTATGCACAATATTCCAAAAACATCCACATCCAAATTTTCCTTTTGTATCAATGGAAGCTTGGAGGGGCATATGACTAGAAAGCAAGAAATTAGACAGGGAGATCCAATGTCTTCGTACTTATTTGTCATATGCATGGAATATTTGTCTAGGATGATAAAATACAATGTGCTGAACAAGGATAAGTTTAAATTTCTTCCTAAAACCGCCAAACTAAGCCTTACTCATATGTGTTTTGCAAATGATCTTCTGCTTTTCTGTAGAGGAGACAAAGAATCAATGCAAAGCTTGAAAGAAACAATGAAAGAATTCTCAGCTCAGTCTCGGCTGGAAATCAACAACACAAATAGCTCAATAATCCTAGTTGGGACTCGAGGAGAAGAGAAAGAGAATCTAATGAAAATATGGGACTTCCTAGAAGGCACCTTCCCAGTCAGATACCTAGGAATACCACTAAGCCCAAAGAAATTAAAAATCAATGAATATGAGATTTCATCAACAATGTCAGTGCAATGATTCAGAGTTGGATTGCTAAACAGCTGAGTTATGCAGGCATGCTACAGTTAGTCAAAGTAGTCCTTAGAGCTATCTAAAGATTCTAGAGCCATGTGTTACCTATTCCTATAGGGGTAGTAAAAAGAATTGAAGGAATGTGTAGGAATTTTCCTATGGTCAGGCAAAAGAATGGAAGAAAGAATCTGGTGGCATGGAGTACAATTTGCCAAGAACATGAACTAGGAGGTTGCAAATCAAGGAAATTTTGAGTTGGAACAAAGAACTCCTGTGTACACAGATTGTAGGGCTAGACAACCATGACAACATGTCTACAATTTGGACAACATGGGCTAAGAAGTATAAGTTGAAACAAGAAAACATATGGGATGTACAAATAAGATCAGGGGACTCCCCGTGGTGGAAGACACTCTTAAAGTTAAAGGATGGAATGAAAGCAAAGATCCCTACACCCCAACCAGAGGAATGGGGGAAGCAAACTCTAAACCAGGTAACATATATGTGCTATAAAGCTTTTTACGAAGTTACTCCTACTGTGGAGTTGAGTGATCTGGTATGGAACAACCTTTTTTCCCCCAAAACTTCTTTCATTAATTGACTTGTTATGCATGATAGACTTGCTACTAAGGATAGATTAGCAAAGTTCAATATTATATCTGACAGGATATGTGCTCTATGTAATGAATCGGATGAGTCCTTAGATCATTTAATTTTCCAATGCACAAAGGTCAAGCATATATTAGATACTATGATGAGGGTTGTGGGTGTTTATGCCCCCAATGTGCAGCTCCACACTTAGAAGGAGATGTTTAGCCAGGCTACCAAGAAGAAATGGATTGTATTCCAGGTGAAGGCAGCAGTCTTTGGAAGTTTAATAGCACGAATATGGAGGTGGAGAAATACAAAAATATTTGAAAATAAACTGATGCCAATCCAGAATCTTTGTAAGGAGCTTGCTTATGAAATTCAAACTAGGATAATGTATAAATTGGGTAAGAGGCCTGATAGATTCATTAAATGTATCCTATCTAACCTTGCAAGAATTTAATTTGTGTCTGGAGAAGGGTATATCACTTGGTCTTTGCAGGAAAAGGTTGAGTTTTTTGTGTAGAAAAATGAGAGCAAGGTACTAACATGTGTGCCAACAATCTTGACAGGTAGCATTCTTCCTCTACTCTTGAGAGTGTCGGATCAATGCTGAAGCCACTATCATATAAGGAGCAACCATGAACTACTGGATGTTGCTTGGAGAGTACGATCACTAGTTAGTCCCGGAGTCAGAAATAAGAGGGTAGCATCTAAGGAATTGGGCCTGAAATTGTAGACATGGTGTGAGGCTTCACACAAGTCGTAGTTCTAGACTAGAACTTCGTGTATTCCTCAGCTAGATAGTGCATTGATAGTTATTTGAATGACGAGAGTGTCTCTCGTGTGCTTCAACTTGGGGTATGCTCCTCGTATTTTGTATGACACTCTCTTGGATTTTAATATATATTTACCTTTCGTGCGGAAAAAAAAATATTGCAAAACAACCAAGAATCATTTAACATGATAAACAAATATTTTAAATTTTGAAAACAAATACTACTATAAAATGTTATGCATCATAATATAAAGTCTTATTTTGCAATTAGATCATGGCTCTCTCTTAAAAACCAAACTGGTGTCATTTGCTAACTCCCCCCACCCACCCAACCCTCTCTCTCTCTCTCTCTTCAAAAGCAAGCAAAAAAGATACTATTGCACTAGCTAGTGCTGTAGTACATAACACACCAACAAAGAGTAGTTATAGAGAGAAGAAAAAAAAAACAGCCGTGCACACAAAGCAAAGTACCAAAAACTCGGTGGGCACCGCCGTGCCTAGTGGTGGTGGCGCTACTACTACTAATACTATACCACACCCCCTCTCTCACTCTTCCCCCAAAACACACACACACACACACACACACACACACACACACACACACACTAATTAAAATGACCTCCACCACCATCACCACCACCGCCGGCCACAACAACAACCCTCACCGCCACTACTACCCAACCCACACAACCCCTACCTCCACCACCTCCGCCTCCTTCCGTGGCTGCTGCTGCTGCCTCTTCCTCCTCTTCTCCTTCCTCGCACTCCTAATCATCGCCGTCATCTTAATAATAATCCTCGCCGTCAAACCGAAAAAGCCCGAATTCGACCTCCAGCAGGTCGGGGTCCAGTACATGGGGATTAGCCCCACCACCCCTTCCTCTGCCGCTGTCTCCTTGAATATACGCATGATTTTCACGGCCTCGAATGACAATAAAGTTGGTATCAAGTACGATGAGTCGAGGTTTACGGTTATGTACCGCGGCATACCGTTGGGGAGGGGCGTCATTCAGAGGTTTGACCAGCCTGCGCACAGTGTGAGGAGGATTGAGTTGGTGATTGCGGTGGATAGGGTGAGCTTGATGCAGGCGGATGCGGCGAATCTGGTGAGGGATGCGTCTTTGAATGACCGGGTTGAGTTGAGGGTTGTCGGGGATGTTGGGGCACGGATCCGGATCCTCGGCTTCACTTCGCCTGGTGTGCAGGTTAGCTAATTACCTCCACTACTCTCTCTCTCTCTCTCTCTCTCTCTCTCTAGCTAGCTGAGGTATAGTTGATGTACAAATTACATGAGTAAATTGGAGAACTAGCTTTAAATTTGCAATTTGCACCCGCAAGGGTGGTCTAATTGATCAAAGATAAGAGATATTCTTACTTTGATCTCAAGTTTGATTCTCACAAAAAGCGACTTGAAATGTGTCTTTTAAGTTCGTGTCTATCACAAATAATTAGCTTGATTTGCCAGATTGATGAGGTTTGCAGGGCGTTAACTTTATCGAGTGCGCACCAAAATAGTAATTACGAATTTCCACGTTATCAAAATAAAACAAAAGAATTGGCAATTAGCTAGCGTAAAACACCTTGTGGAGTCATCGACTTTCTAAAAATTCGGGCGTGTTCGTGTTGTGTATAGTCGATTCCGACACACTAATTAATAGAAGTTTATTTTCAATAAACGTATGGCAAGTTATGTGTATGTGTACGAGGTACATTACTACTTATTGGCAAATGAGATATCCTTTTAAGACTTATATAAAAAGAAAAAAGAAAAAAAAATTCAAGTTTTCTCTGCTGCTAAGTTTTATAACGACTTTTTTTCATTAAAATATGATTTTCGTGAATTGTTCCAATCAATTATTATCTTTTTTTTTATTATGTAAAGACATAATATTCTTACTACGATAAAATTAGTATCGTATCGTTTTGCTTACATAGATTTACAAATTTTAAACGTTAATTGAGAAATGTATGGAAATATTTATATCAATTTCTAAGTTATAAAAACGAATTTTACTTTTACGTACAATAAGTGCATTTGCTAATGACTGTTACAGAGAGAGGGTCATTTTGTCAAATGTAAATAACACGGTTGTAGCTTTTGCAATTTACTGCGAAATTAATCAACGTGATATGATGTCGGCCGTCCCCACGTTTCTTTGTTTTTTGCTGAATTTGCTAGCTGATTGGTGGTCACTTTTATTTATTTTTAGCAACGTCAATTCTTTTTGTGTTCCTATATTTAGTTCATGAACTTGGGTAAATTATAAACCTTTGTCGTCTTATGATGGTGCAATGTGTTTGCTTTGATTATTAAGGCGGGCATAGTTTCCGGGTAAATTGTCCTTATGCGATTAACGATATTATTAGGTTCGATTATATGATGTGGTGTCGATTCAATTATTATTGCAAAGTGTTGGTAGTGGAAGATATTGAAAATTTGAGGTCTTAAATTCTAGAGAGTATATGCAATTTTAATCTTTAACCGGACCACTTTATCATGTAATCATGCCAATGCCTGAAACAATTGAAATAATTTTACTTTGCAATGAAGGTAGAGGCGAAGTAGTACAATGTCATTTTCAATAGTAAATGATTGATGCCTTGAATTTCTTGCATGTGACATTTTTGAGGTAAAAACTATGGTGGCCAGCAAAGTCCTTTTCACTCTTCCACTTTTTGCAGAGTTGCCTTAGTCTGATTGAAATTTTCTTCTGTTTACATTGAAATTGAAAGACAAAAAATTGTTAGACAATAGATTCTAAAACAAGATTTTGGTCTCAAGGAAGGAATCATTCGTACATTATAGGCGAAGAAAATATTGGCTACATTTGGAATCATTCGAGAAATAAGAAATGTAGACTCAGAAAATGTTGGAAACCATGTCATCCGAAAATTGTGTTTGCAACAATTTTATGTCATGTTCAATGAAAGATAAATGACACAACACAAAATCTCATAAAAGACAATAGACATAGATTTAATAATTTGTAAACGCTTGTAACAATAGTCATACTATTTGTAAAAATAACGTACACATAAAGGTATTAATTTTGTTTTCTATTTAGGAACAAACAATAAGCATGAGTATCGTTTTTCTTTTATTGGGAAGCAAATATATGTTTTTTGGCAACATTGGATAGCAAATATACTACTAAAAGTTAGCAGCATAATTTAATAAATACCTCTTGGAACTCTTTTTGAGATTAGAAATCAAACACTTTTTGAGATCTCGAAACATGACGGTGGTTATGTTCTGGGGTAGTCCCCATACCAAGCCTTAATCCTCGAGTCTTCTATAGTTTAAAATTTCTTTAATTTTTGGATTTAGATAATAAGTTATTACCATACCTTAAACTTGTGGTAATGTTTCGTAGCCCACTTATATTGACTTTGTTTGTTAATCAAGAATGCATTTTCTTAGACTAGGATTCTAGGACAAACTCTAAAACATTAGGCGTGCACATTGGGTCGTGGCTTCTTGCTTTGCTTAGGTAGAAATTAGGAAGCTTTTAAAGTCGTGCACATTGGGTTGTGGATTCTTGTAAAATGGAAGACCTATTTAACTTTTAAGGAGTGCTGTAATTTATCACAAGTTAATTAATATATGATTGGATGGTTTTCATGTATTCAGGCATCGGTGGATTGTACCATAGCCATCAGTCCAAGGAGACAAGCCTTAATATCCAAGCAGTGTGGATTCGATGGTCTTAGCGTATGACCAAACAAACAACATTAGCATTTAGCAGCAATCAAAAATATGGGCCATCATCGAACTGTCATCAAACATACTTTTACCCCGCCACCCAATTTTCTTCTTTTTCACTTTTCCCCTTTCTCTCTTAAAAAGAAATAGAGAGAAGTGGAGGATTTTTGCAAAGTGAGATCCCACATGCTGTCACGCACATGGGTGTTGATCTGATCAAGGAGTAAACCCCAGTTGAAAAACATACAAAAGGAAATTATTGCAAGTCTTTTTTAAGAAAGAAGATGAGCTATTATTAATGTGGCAAAAATGCTATATATATCAGACGGGTTTTTGTTGCAAACTTTTTTTCCTCTGTTTGTGAAGTGGTTTGAGACAAGGTGATACATTTCTTAATTTACACGTCAAAGGAATTTGATGCCATTTGCCTTTCCGCCAGATACTAATTTTATTTTTGTTATTTTATACAAGGAAATATGAAGTTTCCAGTTTCTATGTCGTGACGTTAAACTCCCAAGTTACTAGGCATGTGCAACGTTATAACTTGATGAGAAATCTCAAATTGCTTATTTGTGGTTTCGGCATAAAATAAGTGGTCCAAATTCAATGTGGTGTGTTGGGTTTTTAGCTATTTTAGTTCATTAAGTTGGCACTTGCTCAATTTTGATTCATTAAATTAAAGTATTTTGTAGCCACTTCCCCTGAGTTTGGCTCTTTCTCAAACACTCTAGGTTTGACATTTTTGTTAAACACTCCATTATGTTAGTTGATCATCCAGTCAACCCTTAAAAAAAAGGCAACAATGTTATTTTATATTATAATATTTTTGACATAAAAGCACAAATTTTTAAAATCACTAATATTTTATAATTTAGCATTAGGTTTGTTCATTTCTCATGGTGTATTATTATTATTATTATTATTATTATTATTATTATTATTATTATTATTATTATTGTGGTTTTATACATATTTGCATTCCCAACACGTTTAAGGATAATTGGTTGTCTATACTATTATATAAAAAAGCATATTAACAATAATTTTTTGATTTCTTCATTACCCCTCCACATACAATTTTTTTTGATTAGTTATGATATAACTGTAATTTACAGTAACTCTATCATAGTTTCAACATTTTTAGAAAGAAATTATTACATAATCCTCTTTTACAAATAAAGTTAAGATGTATAGATTTTCTTTTTTTTTTTGATTAGTTGAGATATAACTGTAATTTACAGTAACTCTATCATAGTTTCAACATTTTTAGAAAGAAATTATTACATAATCCTCTTTTACAAATAAAGTTAAGATGTATAGATTTTCTCTCCATCTTTAAGTTATAATCTTTACCACATATATCAATTATATTATAGTTAAAATATAACGCAGGGACCGTGTGCAACGTTTTTAGCTTATTACTAATTCAATTATTTCTAGATTGTTTATGGTATTAGTACTTACTAGCATTTTTAGTTTGTACGACTCTTCTTTAAAGACAAATATATAACCTAAAAAAATACAATGAGTCATTCATATAACAAGATAATCAATTTTTTTCGTAGATGATCGCAATAATAATAATAATATAAAAAATTGTAATTATAACTCATTGAATAATAGGACCAAAACTCAGGGGAGGTGGATGAAAAATACCCATTAGTTGGCACCCCTTAATTTTGACTCAAGTTGGCACTCTACTCGAGTTTGGTCCCTAATTCCCCGAATGTCTACTTGGCACCGGAAACATTTCACGTCGCACATGTTCACCCGACTTATGCCAATATTGACTTTTATTTTGGACCCACATGTACACATGGAGTGCCACATGAATTGCCATGTCATTATTTATAAAATAATAAGAAAAAAGAGGAAATTAAAATTAACATACTAAAACTCATCTGCACTCACTATGCTCTCTCTCCCCGTCACAAACATACACACACTCACCTCCTGCCACCTCTCCCCCGTCGATTCTCTCTTCCCGCCACCCTGCTTCCGCCGCATCATAACTCCGACACCGTGTCCGTCCGCCACCATCATCCTCGTTCTGCAATTTTTCAAACGCTGTGTCCTTCCGTCTGCCGCCATATCTCTCGCCAGAAATTACATCTTCCCCCATCGTTTCCACTGTGTTGGTCGGCGTAACACGGTGCTTAGTGGCGCGCTCCGTAGGAAGGCCAAGGTGTTGGGGTTGGAAAGTTCTTCATTCAACGCTACAACAAATTACAATAGGAGGATAATCACTCACACTCGACTATTACAAAAAATAACCCTTGAAACTCTCACGTTTATGCGCAAATGATTTTTTCTCTCTTTTTCTTTTCTTTCTGTAGCTTTTGCTCTTTCTCTTGTTGTACTTTTTCCATTGCTTCTGCATGTTATTTATGGCCAAGCAAGAGAAGGGTGACATGTCCATTTACAACCATCACCATCTCGTAGATGCCTTTGTCAGATCATGAAACACGGGGTGGAAGTGTCAGTAATAATGTGGCTGGTCAAAGCTAACTTTTCAACAATCTCCACCTCCAACCTCAATCGTATTTCACTCTATTATCTCTTCTCTTTTCAAAAGAGAGACACGACTTATCGCTTGCCTAGGACCAGTCCCAAGGACAATTTCAAATGTAGAGGCGAACGCTCCCCCTTGCTCAAAACTTCTCTTTCCCCAAAAATCCATGAAGGAAGAAAAACAAACGTGGAGATGTACACTTTATCTTTCTTCGAATGACACTAAAGAAAGGTAGCAATCATGGAAATATATCTTATTTCCGTATACCCGATCACTTTCTTCGAATGACCCTAAAAAAATGAGAAACAAACATAGAGATATACAGTATCTCCGTATACAGCTTTCTTTCTTCGAATGACCTTGAAGAAAGGGAAATGAACTTGAAGATATATTGTGTCTCCATACACCCTTTCTTTCTTCGAATGATCCTGAAGAAAGAAAAAGCAAATACAACACATATCTCTTTCTCAGAAAACCCATAGAGAAAAGAAATACAATCGTGGAGATATAATTAAACTTTGTACACCATCATTTTCTTTTCTTAAATCAACAAAAAGAAAAAAAAAACCACTGTAGAGAAAACATATTCTCTGTACTTCTCATTCGATTTCTCCAACATCGCCATGGATAAATGTATGACCTCTTCTTACGAACTATGCCACATCATCAAATAACCACCGCGTCATCAGTTTCCAACGTAGTTTCCACAAAAAATTAGGCTTGCACTACAATTTTAAAGCAGAATCTGGGCAAACAGAGCACACAGTTGAATCCAGAACGATCGAAAACCTTGAGAATCGTTATGACCTTGTCAAAAACCGACAAGAAATGCGCTAAACCTGGCCGAAATACGTGGAAGAAATTGAACTGAACCAAATCTAGTTTTGATTGCATTGGCCGGTTCGACAAGCAGTTGACCGAATCAAAAATCTGGGTGGGTTGGATCCAGGTCGGATGTCTTCTTCTTCACCCGCTCTTTGGGTTGGAGCCAAGTTAAATCGTTGTTAACTCGTTTGGTGTGAAATGACGCTTTTTGGCGACTGAAAATTCTGAAAAATATATTTCCAGAATCCCCACTACACGAGTTTTGC
The DNA here is from genome assembly GCA_948329865.1 of Linaria vulgaris. NCBI lineage: Eukaryota > Viridiplantae > Streptophyta > Magnoliopsida > Lamiales > Plantaginaceae > Linaria > Linaria vulgaris. The sequence goes on from OX415251.1 coordinate 18,611,056, forward strand.
AATGGTAGTAACCAAAAACGATTTCGGCACGAAATTGTTTTACGTCGAATCGGTCGGCCTCGAACGCCACTCTCTAGCGATTGGAATCTTTCAAACTATATTTGCGAATCTACGCAAAAAGAGGTTCGTGACCGTGAAAACGAATCACGATTTTGGAACGTTACAAAGATTCAGAAAACGAAACCTGGAGCTCTTGATACCACTTGTTGGGGTTGGGAAATTCTTCATTCAACGCTAGAACGAATTACAATAGGAGGAGAATAGCTCACACTCGACTATTAGAAAAAAAACCAACCCTCTAAACTCTCACGTTTATGCGCAACAACTTTTTCCTATCTTTTTTTGTCTTTTTCATTTCTCTCTGTAACTTTTGTTTCTTTCTCTTATTGTACTTTATTGCCAAGTAAGAGAAAGGTGAGATATCAATTTACAACCATCACCACCTCGTAGCTTCCTTTGTCAAATCATTAAACACGGGATGGAAATGTTGGCAATGTTGTGGCTGGACAAAGTTGACTTTTCAACACAAGGTACGCCACTCCTCGAAAGCAGATGACCCGATTCTGATTTATGATGAGTTGCTCGAAATCAAGAATTTTATAATTCAAAGCAATCACTACAACATTCTAAATTATTGTGGTTGCAACAAATTTTTTTTTTGTGCGTTAGTGCCTTGTTACTCCGATCAAGACGGCGATGATGAAGGGAGAAGGCGGAGGCCGTGGAGAGATTTAATATCGGGGAAGAGAGACGACGGACAATAACCGGACTCGACCTTTGAGAAAACACATGACGGTTGGGGATGACTGGGGATGGAAACGTCGATGGATTATGATGCGGCGGTGGCGGCGAGACAGCATGGATAGAGCTCCAACGTTGGAGATCAGACATTGTGGGTTTTTGTGTTTGTGTTTTACAGAGATAGAGAAAGTAGAGTGAGGAGAGGAGAGGAGAGATGTACTTTATTTTTGAAAATTAAGTTTGTTCTTTTTTCTTAAAAATAATGACATGGCAACTTGTGTGGTAGTCCATGTGTACATGTGGGTCCCAAATAAAAGCACAATTGGTAAATGTCGGGTTAACGGATGTCACATGGTACTTTTTTGGTGCCAACTAGACATTCTGGGAATTATGGACCAAAATCGAGTAAGAGTGCCAACTTTGAGCGACCAAAATTGAAGGGTGCCAACTTAAAGGATCCAGATTGAGCAAGTGCTAACTTAATGGACTAAAGTAGCTAAAAACCCTTTTATGTTTCATGGATCCATCCATCCCCAAGTTTGATTCGTTTATGAAATTGTGTGGATCGGGAATGATACTTTCTTCGCACAATGTTAAGCTGATGTTGCCTTAACACGTACCTCCGTTAATTTACTTGACAGAGAATTTGCAGCGGAAACAAAGAACAAAAGTAGTTTTTTTTCAGAAGATTATAAATTGTTATAATCTTCGTAGCCTTTGGTGAAATAACCGCTATAGATATTGATTTTAACAAAACATTTCTCTCAACTCTCAAGCTCACACTCTCAAGTTGATCGAACTCAATTGTGCAAACAAAGATCAATTCCTTAACTCTAAAAACTAAACTAGACTCGTTAATCTCAAACCTCGATAAAGCAAGACAAAACCTAACAATAAGTGATCTAATCTCTCTGGATTATTTAGCTTTATTGTTTTCTTTTTGTCTTGATGTACTTCATCGCTTTATATAGTAGTCTTGAGACTTGATCTTCAAGGTATGTTGTACACGGTTTGACATGTCTTCAACCTTCCTTGTAGAACTCTACTTCTTTTGTTCTCGGAATCCTTCTTGAATAATGTTCACATAATTAGATTGAGTTCTAATTAGGAAAGTCATCTTCTTTAATTCGAAGATCATCCTTGAAAGTTTCCTAGTAGCACTTGAACTTCAATTCTTTCCTTCTTTAGAAACGCGTTTGGCGAATAAGAAAACATTTTGAACAAGGAAACTTCTTACCTTAGCTTATATTAAAACAAGTAAACAAATGTATCAACGAAAATTAAAAAACATAGTTCAACAGATCAAAAGCATAAACCAGAAACCAAATTAAAAAAAAAAAATGGATTACTCTCCCCGTTTTTCGTGAAGAAGGAAGTTGTTCCAAAAGTTTTAATGAGGACATCCAGTTCCTGAAGCTTTACTTGCTTATTAGCAAGCTCTCTCTTAGTATCAACAATCTCCCTCTGAGTATCAGCATACTTTCTCTTGTACCAAGCTAGTTGCTACTCAACAAATGATGAAGTTATCACCTTGCACTCATCCTCTTCTCATAAAGGCACATAAGATCTATTAAATTTATGGGCCTTCTTCTTCTTTTTTCTAGGTCCAACTCCGTTCTTTGGATTCCAAGGCATATCTCTTTCCTTTAAGTTGCTGAAGTAAACAATATATATGACACTCTTTGCCTTGTTCTCAAACCACCCCACATTTTTCTTTGTCTTCAAACCTTATTTGACAAGAAGGGTTAAAATTAGTGAGGGGAATGACACAATCCTTTTCTCCCTCTAACCTACACCTTTGCAAACTTTGGAGACCTCACATTGCAAACCCATTGAGACAAGTTCATGTAGAATTATTTCACAATATCACGAATAAACTCATTGTGCTCCATAAAAATCTCTGAATCCCTCTTGCTTCAAGCAACTCAAAGACTCGGTTTTCCTTAAAGCTGGTCACCTCCATAGCCCTCTCATTATGGATCAACCTGATTAGAAATGCACCCCTCTTGTTCTCAACCTCCTGAGACAGATAGTATTCTATAAGTGACTTTCTCCAGATACCCTTCCTCAATCAAGTCTAAGTACCCCTCTTCATCAGAATCTTCATATGCTACTAGCATGGGCATCTCTTGATGTTGGATCAACATTGGTCTGACCAACATGAGTAGCAGTAGTTTCCTCCTCTTCATCTTATTTTTCCTCTTCCTCTACTTCTTCTTTCACCTCTTTTCCCCCTCATTCTCATCATTCATCTCAGATTCTTCTTTTTCCTCTTCCTTTGTAGACCCTTCTTCCACAATTTGTTTCCCCATTCTTTTCTTACTAGCAGCAACAACTTCCTCATTCTCAATCTCAACTAGCTCAAGCACAGTTTGAGCTTCAAACACATCCTCGTCCTTCACAGTTAATACCCACTCATCCACCATCATAGCAATAGATTCTTAACCCTCCCCTTAACAACATCATTAGCAACAACAACTCGAGAAGGGTTAACCTTAGTTACCTTATTTTCACGTTCAAGGGTTGTACGAACAGTAACTTCTTCCGTCACTAATTATGGTGCAACATTGTTAGATGCCTCTTTCTTCTTAGATTTTGCTTTGTGGCATTAATATGTGGTTCTAGCCTTCCTTTTTGCAACTAGAGCAGTGCATTCAGCACCTTACAACGAGGATTGTATTTTCTGGCTAGATTTTGTCATGCGTTTTGCTCACTTGTGAGAGCAGCTTCTGCAAGAGCATCCATTGAAGACTTGCGTGTCATTGTTAAAGTAATTTTGGAGAAAAAAGTTTAGTTTTAGCAAAAGCAAAAAAGAATTGCAGAGGGTATGAGAAAATCGTAAGAGAAATCAGAATTATTAGGGCAAAAATCAGATTGGAATGTGTGAGAGTGGAGGTAGCGGGGAAAACTAATGAATATGGAAAGTCACCAATTAATCAGCCCACGAAAAAGAATTCCCGCATCCTGAGTTACCACGTGTTAGTGTTGGATCAACACGTAGCTAGAGCAGTTTCCAAACCTAAAAACTTATAAGTCCCAACTTTATAATGTTAGACTAACATCACGTAAGCAATGCTGACTTAGCATCCAAATCAGAACTTTTGGAGGTAAATGGCTTTTCCTAAGCAATTCATGTGAGAGCGTGAGATGGATCTCATATATTATATCTGAAACTTTACATCTAGCAAGTGATTACCACATACATAGTAAATAGATCAAAATCATAAGCAAGTGACATAGACACCATAAATACACAGAGATAAACAATTGTGAATTATAGAAAATAATTCACTTCCACAACATATGAAGTCACAAAAATAGTATTTCACCTGCAATATGTCACCTAAAGAGTATGCCTCAACACATGAATTAGGACTATATTACTCCCCCTAACAAGCCGACACAAAATGATAAAAAAGAAATGCAACTCTAAGATGAATGCAACAATGTTATGTCAACATTGGAAGATGGTAAACACCTATGAAAAACTTCTCAAACCTTAAACAATTCACATCAAATAAATCTTTATGATTTTTCATAACTCATTTGTTAGGATTGTAAGAACAAAGGATAATGGCACCACTGAATGTAGCCAGCACATGACTCCATACACCCCAATAACCCCATTATCCAAAACAAGTTAGGCAAGTACATAAGCCTTGAATGTTGGAAATTCAAGACCCCAACACCCACTTGTTTACCAACCTGCATACAAGGTTTCAGTACCAAGTGATTAATGCTACTAAATGCAGGAAATCGAAACCCCAAACACCCTAGTAGAAAGGATCATTCTTATGTACCCCTTCGCAAAAAAATATAGAAACATGTAAATAAGCACAACTGAATATCACTTAAGCTTTCAACATCATGAACCCTAGCTTTTTCACATGCCCTGCAATCTTATATAATGAATAAGATACTACTGAATAGACATCAAAGCAGTGAACTTTGTGTACCCCAGCTTCTCCATATACAGGTTAACAACCTCAGACAAAAGAAGAGTTTTAGTAAGCTTTTCAAAACAAAAATGTGAGCTGATAACTAGAAAGTTTTGTTAATCACAGGGTTCAACCACACTTTACCAAATATGTCAAAACATGGATGAATGAGACTCAAAATAAAAAGAATAAAACAGAAAATGAAAGGAAAAACAAATAAAAACAACACCACATACAAAAACCAGCGCTAGAAAGTGGTGTTATGTCAACACTAGGGTTTTCAACATTGTCACGTATTGCACATGCCGAGAGATTTCCTCAAATTGAAGAATCTCTCACTATCCAAAGGTTTGGTAAATATATGAGCAAGCTGATTATTAGTCTCTATATGCTCAATGTTGATCAATTTATCCTCTACCATGTTTCTTAAGTAATGATGTCTTATATCTATATGCTTTGTCCTAAAGTGTTGAACATGATTTTTCGAGATACTTATGGCACTTATCTTGTCACAAAGCATAAGAAGAGTTTCACTAACCAACCCATAGTACAACATCATGCGTTTAAGCCATACAAGCTGGATAACACAACTACTAGCTACTACATATTCAGATTCAACAGTAGATAATGAAACACTGTTTTGTTTCTTACTATACTATGATACAAGATTATTTCCCAAATAGAAACAACCACCACTTGTGGATTTTTTGTCATCCAAGTCACTTGCCCAATCATAATCACTAAAACTCACAAGATTAGTGTTAGTGTCAAATGAATATCAAATGCCCAAAGATGAAGTTCCAGAGATGTATCTTAATATTCTCTTCACAACAATCAAGTGAGATGGCTTTGGATCAGCCTGGTACCTAGCACAAACAGAGTACATGATATATGGTCTAGTAGTAGATAGATATAGTAAGCTACCAATCATAGATCTGTACAATGTTGGGTCAACATTGTCTCCAGTGCCATATCTAGTAATCTTCACAGAAGAAGACATGGGAGTTTACTTGGCTTTGACTCCTGCAAACCAAGTCTTTTCACCAGGTTTCTTACATATTTCTTCTGGTTCAAGAACATTTTAGTATCAATTTGCTTCACTTGCAGTCCAAGAAAGGAATTCAACGCTCCAATCATGTTCATCTCAAAGGTACCTATCATGTACTCAAAAAATTTGTCTAAAGTAGACTTGTTAGTAGACCCAAAGACAATACCATAAACATATATTTGAGCAACACAAACATCAGAACTTTTTCTCAGAATAAACAAGGTTTTGTCACCATCTCCTCTAGTGAACCCTAGACCTAACAGAAAATATGTTAGTCTTTCATACCAAGCTCTTGGTGCATGTTTCAAACCATACAAAGATTTTTCCAGTTTATACCCATGATTAGGATATTTAGGATCAACAAAAATTTTTGCTTGTACAACATAAACTTCTTTATCAATCAAACCATTCAGAAAAGCTGCTTTAACATCCATATGATAGAGTTTTTATTTTAAGACAACAAGCAATGGCAAGTAATAATCTGATAGATTCAATTCTAGCTATAGATGCAAATGTCTCATCAAAATCTACTCTACCTATGTATAACCTTGTGCAACCAACCTAGCTTTGTTTCTTATAATCACACCATATTCATCACTTTTGTTCTTGATAATTAATTTTGTTCCTATAACATTCACATTTGAAGGCCTAAGAACAAGATTCTAGACTTTATTTTTGCTGAATTATGACAGTTTATCTTGCATAGCATTGATCCATTAACTACCCTTAAGAACTTCATTCACATTTTTAAGTTCAATAGAAGACACAAAATAGGAAGCATTCGCAACAGTACATGTAGTAGACATGTAGACACACAACCTTACCATATCCCTTTAATTTAACCTTTCTTTGTTGTGTGTCCTCATGCGTTAGAAAATTTGACCTATCACTTGAGTAGCTGGAAGATTCTTATGAATTCTAGTAGGAGGATCTCTTCTAGATTCAGGAACAGTTTCTTCATCAGAATCAGATTGTGCAGATGTTGTCCTAACATTGGATCTTTTCAGTTTTAAGTCAACAATGGGCTCATTCTCAGTTTCAGCTTCTTCAGCTCTAATGATCAATGTCGGTGTAACATTCTCTATTTACAATGTTGGAATAACATCAGAAACAGGTTGTTCTTCAGTACTTACATCAACAGTCAAATCATGAAACACCATATTAACTAATTCCTGCAGAGTATGCAACCTAGGGTTGTAAATCCTAAAGGCAACACTGTTTGGAGAATGACCAACAAAAATACACTTTTCACTATTTGAGTTAAACTTGCTCAAATAATCTCTATCATTCAACAAATAACAGACACATCCAAATTCATGAAAATGTGCAACATTTGGTTTTACACCCTTCAAGATTTCATATGGTGGTATAGTAGTTCCAGTTCTAAGATACACTATATTGCTAATATGATATGCAATATTCAAGGCTTCACCCAAAGTCTCTTAGATATCTTTCTAGCATTTAGCATGACTCTAGCCATCTCTTGAAGAGCTCTATTCTCTTAGCAATGTCAGTCTGCTGAGGTGTCTTAGGTGTAGAAAACTTGTAGAAGATTCCACTTAACTCACAAAATTCAGAGAACTTCACATTCTCAAATTCTCTTGCATGATCTGACCTAATTCTATTCACAGAAGTGCCATAGAGGTTCTTGATGCTAGCATGCAAAATCTTAAAGTTGTTAAATGCTTCTAACTTTTCTTTCAAAAATCTAACCCATGTATATCTAGAGAAATCATCAACAATGACAAAAGCATACCTCTTACCATCCAGGCTATTAACCTCAATAGGACCTATAAGATCCATATGTAGCAATCCAAAACACTTGTGAGTTCTAGAGATTGTACCTTGTACTTGAACTGGTGTATGAACATCTTTAGTTTGTTTACCATTTAGGCAGTCTCCACAAACAAGTTTACCTGGACTTGACAACTTTTGTAGTCCTCTAAAAACATCTAACTTCTACAATTTCTCAAGATTTCTGTAATGCACATGTCCAAGTTTCTTGTGCCAGATATCTGATTCATCAATCCTTTCATGAAAGCACTCTGCTTCATCTTTTGCAAGATAGCAATTGTCTTTTGATCTTGTAACTGTCATAACACGGACATTGTTACAATCAAACACATCACATGAACTTTTATCAAAAGTAACTAGCAAATTATCATCACACAATTGACTAATGCTAATTAAATTTGCTTGTAATCCTTCCTCCAACAACACATCATTGAGTGGTGGAAATCATTCAACATTCAGAGCACCTTTTCCAATAATGTTTCCCTTGTTGCCTCCTCCGTAGGTGACAGTTCTAGAAGTTATGGGAATCACTCATGTCAGATTATCCTTATTTCCAGTCACATATCTTGAGCATTCATTGTCAAAGTACCACTTGCCTGCAAGCTTAGAGTGCACAATAGAGAAAACAACATTGCAAACAATTGTAATCTTAGGAGTTTTTTGTTTTTCAATCCAAGTCCTACTTGTCTGTCCAACAACTTTACTGCCTAATGTTGTGAAAACATCTGGATCAAATGTTGTTTTAACATCAGTACTGTTATTATAAACTATTTTCTTTTCTAGCACCTTTTATATTTCTTGCAATAAGGCTTAATGTGACCAGGTTGAAAACAGTATTGACAGATATAAGTAGTCTTTTTGTTCATGTTGGTAGGAATTACACAACTCAAGCTTTTACTTTCCTTGACAAAACCTGCTTTCAGATAAACAAATGTAACAACTTTAGAGGCGGGTTTATCAACATATCCCACACCATTTGTACCTTGATTTCCTATACTAAGTACCTCATCAAGTTTAGCAGGACCTGAGTTCCATTTAGCTATGTCCTGTTCAGCTTTTTCAAGTTTTACGTTTACCTCATCTAGTCCAGCCTCTCTTTTATCAAGGTTTTTGTCATACAGTTTCAGAATCTCCTTTAGCCTAACATTCTCTTCCTTCATGACTTTATCACTCTTGGTGAGCTTGTGATTACCCAGCTGTAGTTCTGATAGTTAGATTTCAGATCTTCAATGATTTTCTCCTAGGTCATCTCTCATTGAAAGAAGTATTCTTCATCTAAATCAACTGTGCTATGAAACACAATCAAAGTTAGATTCTTCAGTATCAGACAAGACATTTGAATAATTACAAGAATTGTAATCATTCCAAACTACAACAAAAATCTCATGTTCTGGTAACAATGCTCGAATGTTAGAGTAACATTGAGATTTGTTGCAGTTCTGAAAATCTTCTTTGCATGTTCATCCTCAGCACCTGGTCCAGAGCTGAAATCTTCTTCATTAAAATCATCTACACAAACCCAATGAGAAGAACCTCTTTTTTGAAGAGTGTTAGCACATTCAACAACCATATGACCCCTACATTTGCATTCATAACATTGAACAATTTTCAATTTTTCAATATGTTGAGGAGTAGGCTTAGAAGTAATATATTTAGCACATTTGGTGGGTAATTTCTTAAAACCTGATGATGCATTACCTGAGTTTCTTTCCTTTCATTTACCTTTCTGGTTTAGTTTGTTAAACTTTTTAATAATGTTATCATAGTTTGAAGAAATTAGTTCAGTCTCCTCAGCGCTTTCATTGTTCCCTGAATTTGAACATACTAAGGCAACACTTTTCTATTTACTTGGTTTAAAGTCATTCTCCAATTCAAATTCCCTAAGAGTGTTTAGCAGAACATGGAAATCTAATTGAGCAATGTTTCTGGATTCTCCCATAGCCACTTTCTTGAAAGCAAACTTAGAAGACAATGTTATGTAAGAGTTGTAAACCATCTCTTGGTTTTTCATGGCAAAACCTAGATTTTCACATTGATTTGCAATACCAATAATTTTTTCAAAGTAACTGTCCACACTCTCATCCTCACCCATCTCGAGTGGTTGTCTATGTTTTGATTGTTTTACAGCAACATCTCCTTCAAGGTGAAATTCAAGAATATCCCAAGCATGTTTAGTTTTAGTACAATTTTGAATTAGCTTGAACATATGATGATTAACCCAACTGAATATAGCATTAAGAGACTTTTCATTGAAGTTATAGAGACTTACCTCGGCTGGTGTCCATTCTGATTCTAGTTTAGGCCCTAGATCATTGTCTGCATCCCTTGGATATGTGGAAGGTGAATAACCGTTGATCACATCTTGCCATGCCCGTATATCAATGGACTTGATTGAGTCCTAATTTTGATCTTCCAGAATGCATAATTGGAGTCATACAAAACTAGTAAATTGTTGTTGTTTGTATTGACGTTGTCCATCACGTAGTATCAATTCCAAGCACAAATGAAATTGGTGTTTGGCTCTAATACCAATTGAAATTGTGTGAATTGGGAATTATACTTTATTCGCACAATGTTAAGTTGGTTGTGCCTTTACACGGACCTAAGTTAATCTACTGGACAAATAATATGCAGCGGAAATAAAGAACACAAGTAGATTTTTTCAGAAGATTATAAATAGTTATAATCTTCCTAGCCTTAGGCTAAATAACTACTCTAATAATGATTTTAACAAAATGTTTCTCTCAACTCTCAAGCTCACCCTCTCAAGTTGATCGAACTCAATCGTGCAAACAAAGATCAACTCATTAACTCTAGAAACTAAACTAAACTCGTTAATCTTAAACCTCGATAAAGGAAGATAAAACCTAGCATCAATTGATCTAATCTCTCTGAATTATTTAGCTTTATTGTCTTAATGTACTTCCACCATTTATATAGTAGTCTTGAGACTTGATCTTCAAGGTACGTTGTACACGGTTTGGTATGTCTTCAACCTTCCTTGTAGAACTCTACTTCTTTTGTTATCGGACTCGTTCTTGAATAATGTTCCCATAATTAGATTGAGTTCTTATTAGGAAAGTTACCTTCTTTAATTCGGAGATCATCCCCGAAAGTTTCCTAGTTGCACTTGAACTCCAATTCTTTTCTTTTAAAGAAATGCGTTCGGCTAATAAGGAAACATTTTGAACAAGTAAACTTCTTGCCTTAGTTTATGTTTAAGCTTGATCCTGAAACATACAAAGTCACCAAAATCTTGGAACTAAATCAATAGTGAATAAAGGTAAAAACAAATATCATAACATCAAAACCGAGATAGTAAAAGTGTTTCAGTATTCAATGTTAAAAGTAACATTTATAGATCAATGTTATCTTAACATTTCATAACCCAATGTTAACATTCGAGTTTCAATGTTAAACTAACATTGACTGAAGAGCTTGCACTTTCAGTTTCTTTGACATTAATATGTCCTTTGTTGAACCTTTTATCGTCTTTTATACACTCTAAAAGTCCCTCCTTGTGCGAATCGAAGTTTAGACCAATGAGAGAAAGTTCCTTCTTTTTAACCAATAAGCCATCCTTGCGTGCTTTCATTTCATAAGCGTACATACTCCATGTACATCAAATCAGAGGAATCTATCATCACACTAAAACAACAATTTTACTAGTGTATATTCGATAATTTAACTCGATCATGATTCCACATGAGCGAAAGGACGCAACAACTTTGAACATGTTAACCCAAATATGGTGCAATTCTCCAAGTTTGTTGTCGATTTAAATGTGAATGATTCTTTTATCCTACGACTAGTTGGAACCTCTATGAGTCGCTTTGACAGATTCTATTATCCGATAACTGGATACTCAAGTGGAGAACCTTGTGAAAACGGGGGTGCAAAGTCCTTTAGATTTATGGATTGGTGGTTAAGCTTAAGGCATTTAAATTTTAAAGGGATGGTGAAAGAGGAAAGGAACAGAATAATTAAGCAGACTATTGAATGATAGACTTCATGTATTCTCAAAGGAAAGCTCAAGAACATCAGGGGTACGCTTAAAATCTGGAACATACAAGTGTTTTGCCACTTCGATGCAAGAAATATTGAGGTAAATGAGGCGATAGCATATCTTGACATACAAAGAGGAATCCACCCAACGCTCCAGTGAGGAGATGCTCAAACAAAAAGAAAAGGACGAATAATTAAATTTGCCCCTTAACTTTTTTTAAAAGTTAATATGCCTTTTTTTTTCAGGCCTTGTTTTTATGCCCAATTTCTTTTAAAAAGTCTACTAAAAATGCCTCGGCCCTTATTCGGGCCAAAATTGCCTACGTGGCGGTACGAAATTGCACTTTGTATTCCAAAATAAATTGCATTTTGCACCCCAAAATATTTTAGGGGGCAAAGTGCAATTTATTTTGGGGGTGCAAAGTACAATTTTGTATTACCACGTAGGCAATTTTGGCCCGAATAAGGACGGAGGGCATTTTTGAAAACTTTTTTTAAACATACGAGATATTTTAGCAAAGCCCGAAAAAAACGGATATTTTAACTTTTTAAAAAAGTTAGCATGCATTTTTAATATTTCGTCCAAAAGAAAAAGTAGGTGGCCGTTGACATGCACTAGAATGTAGAGAAAGCTTATTTTTTGACGAGGCTCATATGAATTAAACAGAGCGATTGATCAGCAACCATCTTTCTTTAGGAAAAAACTTCTTTTCATCGGTTTGCTACTAATTGGCTTACTTCTCTACCATTTTTTTATTATTATTTTTTTTTTCATTTTTCAAGGCCCTTAGTTTGTAGTTGGATTGACAGTATTTCATGTTGTGCTTGGAATTATATTCATAATTGATATTGTCAGTGGCTTAAGAATATTAAACTTGGGCCCAATTTGTTTTCAATTATATTGTTGGACCAGTCATTAGTTTTGAATTTGATTTCGTATATAGTTTTGAATCGATCCATTTTCTTTTGTGAACATTTTCTGCAATATTTGGGTTTATTTTGTGTTGGACTCAAAATGAGAGTTGGTTGTGTTGGACTCAAAATAAGAGTTGGTTCTACTAAAAGTGAATGGGCTCACGGTATTGAAGTAGTTGACTTGGTAAAAATTATTCATTAAACCATGTGTGAGTTAAAAGTAATGCTTCTTTAACTAATTTATGTTGTTTTATCCCATTACACTAAACTTGACAAACTATAAAAAGTGAGCAAACACGCGCCACATGTAATTGGAGAAAAAGAAAAAAGTAAGTTTCCCTAAGCTTCCCCTCCAAACCTCCACCATAAATGGATAAGAACAAACTTCCCTCCTACCCAAACCACCACCACCATCCACCACCCTCCCTCCCTCCCCCAAACCACCGCCGCCCACTTAAACCCCCACCACCCGTCACCAGCCCCACCCCAAACCACCGCCCCATCTTCCCCCTCTCCCACCACCATTTTCACCGGACCCGCATCACCAATGCACAACCTCCACCCTCACCACCTTTCCACGACCCGCAAACACCTCATCCGACGGCCGCCCCACCAACACTGCCTCCTACCGATGCAACGGATGCACCACGACCATCCACATACTAGTCGCGTCTCCTTTCATCTACTCCTCACCTTTTCTTCCCTACATAGCTCCACCGTGAAGGAAACAACAGAAACACATATGGTAGACCCCGATGATGAGGAGATGTCGGGGAATGGACCTCAAATCACCTTCACCCCTGACGAGATATGCCACCTCAGTGACCCATGGAAGAAATCCCTCATAGTACAGACGGGCGGTATCTCCCAAGCCATCCCTGATATGGCAACCAAGCTTAAACGCCTTTGGAAGCTCGCTCAGTCGGTAGGCATCACAGATATTGGCCAGGGAGCATATGTTGAGCGAATGAACAGTCCGGAAGACTATACTATTGTGCTGGCCGACGACCCTTGGTTTTTGTTCAACCACTACTTGGTTGTTTGTCAATGGCACCCTAACTTCTTTCGTTTTGAAAAGTTGCCAAGCAAGATCTACACCTCGCTCCAACTCGAGTACATACCTTTGGAATAGTATGGCTTTGATGCCCTCTTCCGAATAGCAGGACTATTTGGCCGATCGATTAAAATTGATACACACTGTCTCTCGTGTTCGGGCCCGTTATGCGCACATTTGTGTGGTAATTTACTCCACGAACCCGTTACCCGCTAAAATTTGCGTTAATGGCCACCAACAGGACGTGACATATGAGGCTAAAGTGGACTTCTGCCTGGTTTGAGGAAGATTGGGCCATACCCGCATCACATGTGGTACAACATCCTCCCCATCGGCCCCATCCCAACCCTCACCTCCCACGCCCTGTCAATCAGACACCGAATGAAATTTCATCACCAGACGCCCCTTAGCTCGTCGCCCCGCTAGCACGCTAGCTCCTGCTGCCTAATCCTCCACATGACCAGTGCCGAGCCCGCCTTCGCATATCCCCCTTGCTGCACCCCCGGGCCAAACCTCTAACAAGGGTTTGCCTACCCAGTCAACTGTACCAAAACCCAAACTTAGGTCATAAAGCCCCGTCTAATGGCCCAATTCTGGCTCAACACTTTTGCCCCTCACCCGAGAGCACAACGACATTTTCAAAATGTCGTTCGGAACCCGTAGCGCCGTGGAAACATCGTCAAACCTCTCTCGTGCAACCAAACGAACTAGGCACGACGGTCGGCGTACTAACAGAACACCTCAACACGGGCCGCGATGGCCTAGAACCAAAGGTGTGCCCCTATACACTGCTAGGGGCCACCCCTTCCACCACCGACCCGCCACCACTGCCTACCCCCTCTACCATCACTCATCCTCCACGACCACCCTCCTCCTCCACCACCATTGTTGCTCTGCCGCCACCCACTACCACTAAGATGCCACTCAACACCCTCCCCACCGCACCACTACGACCGACACTTCTCCACCGTCAGACTGCCACCACTGCCAAAATTTGGTAACTGTGTTCAAGGGGGTATCTGCGATCTGAATGTTCTCGATACGTCCCTCCGGCGCCCCACGGGGATCGTGCAACAGCGCTCCGTTATAATGTCACAAGCAGCGGCCCGTCATAAGGTATCAGATCCGTTAAAAGGTATCGAGATCTGATATGCACGACCATATGCATCGTGCCACAGGGTGAATCACCTGCCAATAATCCTGCGACAGGGCTCCACACGATATGTGTGTATTTTATCCCGAATTACAAGTCGAGAGTCAGCCTCCATATGGTGCAGGAATTCTATTTGCAGGTAGAAGGGTGCGCGATACATTTCAGGTCCACGCTCGTAACCATTACTTCCCATATGCAATACCTTCAATGTCTTTTGATTCTAGGAAACAGAGCGCTGAGCCCACCGTACTCCCTAGCTGTCAAAGATAGGACTTCCAAAGATTCCCTACCTTCTGATGCGGATAATATGATGGAATATTAGGGGCGCAAATTGCCCCCGAGTTGGCGTCTGCTCTGCGCGCACTCACCAGATACTTGAACCCTAATGCGTTGATACTTGTAGAGAATCGCTGCCGCACTGACCGTGCCCGTCAGATTATTGATCAACTCCCATTTGACGGCCGCAGCATAGTCCACCCCGTGGGATACTGTAGAGACATTTGGGTTCTTTACTATACGCAACAGGTCATACGCCAGACATTGACTATGGACACGCACTCTATACACATGGAAGCCACATGTTACATGGATCAAGCCTTTAGTTTGAGTGCTATTCATAACCTTCCCCAGCCCGCCCAACAAGACCAGGTATGAGATGCTCTTTATCATACACTTCTACTCTTGCATCTCCTTGGTTGCTTGTTGGTGATTTTAATGGGGGAAATTATGTAAGAACTTATGCAAGAATTTTGCAACTTCTTACATACACATGCGCCTCTTCCACCCCAGACCCTTCCCAGTTCCTTATCGCACCCCTCCTCCCTCTTGATCCCTCATTTCAACCCCAGCTCCTCCGATCGGTCGAAGAGATGGAAAATCGCAAGCCAACATTCAACATAGGCCCCGCCAAGGCCCCAAGATCTGATGGCCTTAACAGTCATTTTTTCTAGCACTACTGGAGCAAGCTCCAACCACACATTACGACAGTGATGTCTGATTTTTTCAGCACATCCCATATGCCATCTGATATCAATCAAACCACTAACTTCCTCATTCCTAAATGGGAGCAGCCTCACTTACCATAACACTTTCGACCTATCAACCTTTGTAATGTGAGCTACAAAATCATCTCTAAGCTATTAGTCGCATGACTTCGTCCTGCGATGAATTCAATCATCTTCCCTACGAAAATGCCTTTGTACCTCACTGCTCCATCACCGATAATGTGCTCATCGCCCAGGAATTGACCCACACCATCAATAACAGACAGAGTGGGAACCGTGGTCTTCTTGCAATTAAGATCGATTAGGCTAAGGCCCACGACCACGTGAATTTGTCCTTCATTGAGTTCATACTCACCAAATTCCAATTTCCCCCTACACTCATTACATGGCTCATGGAATGCGTGCGGTCGGTGGAGTTCAATGTCAGTGTGAACGATTCATGGTCAGTGGGGAGGCACCTAAACCGAGGTCTACATCAAGACGATTCCCTTTCCCTTTATCTCTTTATACTATGTATGGAAATCCTTATTGTCGCATTTGTTCGGGTCACCGAGTTAGGCCAACTCCGTGCCGCTTGGACTAACCGGTGTGGTCCACCCATTCCCATCCTCAACTTCGTAGATGACTATTTTATCTTCTGCGAGGATCATCAAGGCACTCTCCAACTCTTACTTGAGTTCCTCGACTATTTCCACGCTATGGCGGGCCTTGAGGTGAGCTACGAAAAATCCCGGGTATTATTTTCCCCTAACATCCCAAACAAAAGGCGCGAACTCCTTTGCCTCCTCAGAATGGAACCTATGACCAGTCTGGATAAATACCTTGGTATCCCAATTTGGCAGGGTCACTTTGGCCTTCGCTTCTTTAACTCTGTGCTTGAACGATTCTCCCGTTAGATTGGGGCCTAGCACTCCCGATACGTATCCTACGTTGGGCGCCGACTCCTCCTCCAATCCATCCTTCAGACCATGCCGGTTTACCAGATGAACATGATCCGCTTGCCTCGTTATGTCCTCACTACTTTTACTAAACTTTCCAAATCCTTCATTTGGAATGCGGAAAGGAATGGACGGCGAAAGAGCATGGTGCCTTGGCGGGTTGCGTATACCCCTAACCGCATGGGAGGACTTGGACTTTACCACATAGAGAAAATCAATGAAGCATTCATGTTCAAATTAGGCTGGCGACTGCTCCATGCACTAGACACCCTCTGGGCCACGTTATGCACGCCAAGTACTTCCTCGACCAAAACCCAATCACGGCGCCTATCCATGCGAACTCCAGTCGAGCCTGAAAATCTGTACCCTGCCTCTACCCCAACTTGCTCAACTCAATGAGATGGGTGGTTAGGAACTAGGTCACATAATTCGCGCACCCCCCTCACGCACTAGCGCACGATTCGCGAACTCACGAATTGAGTTCGCGTGCGGCGCTCCAGTGCGAATTAGTATTTCTTAGTTCGCGAACTAAGAAATACTAATTCGCGAACTAAGAAATACTAGTTCGCGAACTAAGAAATACTAATTCGCGAACTAAGATATACTAATTCGCGAACTAAGAAATACTAATTCGCGAATTAAGTGTAAATGCGTAATTTGTGCACAAATTTTCCTTTTTTTTTCTTTTTTTTTTCCTTTTTTTTTACTTTTGAAATTCACATGAACAAAAATCATATATAGTTAAGATTTGGAGGAATTTTTAAATCTACCCATTAAGTTTGCCATTTTTCTAAAACTACCCAAAAGAATTTTGGGCTTCAAAAATATGCCGTAACTATATGTATACCTTGTCAAAAATACCCAATCTCTATTATTTGGGCTATTTGGTCCACGTGGCGGCCACATCGCCGCCACGTAGAATTTTTAGGGCATTTTCATCAAAACAGCAAA
This sequence comes from Linaria vulgaris, assembly GCA_948329865.1. Classification (NCBI taxonomy): domain Eukaryota; kingdom Viridiplantae; phylum Streptophyta; class Magnoliopsida; order Lamiales; family Plantaginaceae; genus Linaria; species Linaria vulgaris. The sequence continues at coordinate 18,628,597 of OX415251.1, forward strand.
CAAAATAGGCATTTTTAATAATTCGTTCATAATAGAATAATTCTACTTACAAAAATTTAACATATACTTTCAGAAAGCAGAATATTTTCAACAGACATAATTGTTTAAAGCTATTTCGAATTAAAACATCAAGCTTAAAAAGTATTAATTAGATTTGTTGCAAAAATTTAATTTCTGAAAATTTATATCGTTTGATCAAGATGAAGTTTTTTCTGAATTATTAATTAAATAAAAATCTAGTTTAATTAATGGAATTCTTATTTTTTTGAATTTTCTTTTTTTATTACGTTTTTAAATAGTATAATATCAAAAAATTTAAGATATAAATATAAATAGTAGTTAAATTTTTTAGATATAAATATAAAAAAGTAAGCAAAATAATAAATACTAGTAGTTTAGTTTTTAAGATATAATATATTTTGTTGATGCTTGCAAGTGAGTGAAATATAGCATGTCACCACGTCACTCATTTTCTGAATGTAATAGCAAGTAATTTAGATGCTATGATGAACAAATTGACATTTTGATGAATGAAAAGACTTAACTTGTTTTTGATTAGTATTGTTTTGGAGAAAATAATCATTTTGTTGCCTAATATTACAAAATTTACTTAATATTATTAATATTTTAATATTTTTTTAATAGACGCATTAGAGGCGCATTAAGAAGTGAATTTTTGAAAATAGGCGAACTGGCGCACCCGCACACGCACACGCACGCGCTCGCGTTTACGACTTATGTGACATAGGTTAGGAACGGTGCCTCTATCAATTTTTTGCACTATCGATGGTTGAGCCTCTTCCCTATTCCAAACTATGTTGTAGACAAATTAATTTTGTCTTCTCCAATTAAATATCAACAACTGTCAAAACAATTATTAGAAATTAAATTGATATTTTATTTTTTATTTAGAATTTTACTAAATTAAATTCCAATTAAAAATAGATAAATTAATTGCTTTTCTAATATATATTGTTGGCCAATCAAATAAAGCCCTGTGGAGAAGATGAAGTACTTCAACCAATCATATTAAGCCATATGGAATATATGATGTGTTCTAGCCAATTAAAAGATTTCTTGATAAATAAGCTAGTTTAAATTCATGATTATCTTGAGGAGAAAATCGACCAATCACAAACAAGGAGCTCTAGATTTTACAACTATAAATAGAAGTCCTCCCTTAAAGAAAAATCACACATAAAATATTCACAAGTTGAAGAGGGAAAAACTCTAAGTTTTTCGCTCTACCAAATTCATCCATCTTTAAGCGTTCTTCGCGGAATTCAAGGCATTCTTCAACAATCTTCAAGGTGTTCTTCGTAAAGAACTCCTTTTAATCCGTCGTCAAGTCTCAATTCCATCCAAAAACTGTTTTTAAAGATTGCACTTTTGCCGAGGAAGATCAAACTCCAAGAAGCTCAATAAATCCAAAACAAAGTTCATACCGTTCTTCATTCGTCTTCAAGTCAAAAATCCGTTTAATCTGAGATCAAGTCCCACGACCCTCGAAAAAACCGTTTTTGAAGATTGAAGTCCAGTCAAGAAGATCAAAACCCAAAAATTCGAAGAACTGAAGACGAAGATAATATCATTCTTCATCAAACCATCAAATCAAATTTTCGTTCGATCCGAGATCAAGCTGTCAAGCCCTCGAATCAACGTTTGTCAAATATCCTTTTGAAGATCAAGATTCCTCCAAAGAAGATTGATATTCAACAAATTCAAAAAGTCAAGACGAAGATCAATTGAATGTCGCCAAGATAAATTCAAATCAATTGCTAATTCAAGATCAAACTCAAAAGCCCTTGGATTAACGTTCAACCCAAATACACGTGGAAGAGATCAAAATCACATCCTATCTCAAGTCAACCAAATTTCAAGATTATTTGTTGTAGAAAAGAATCAGAGAATTACTAGAGATTGTAACCACATATTGTTTGAAGAAATACAAAGTTATTTGTACTTAATTTTTCTTGCCTTTTATTTTAAAGGCTTAGAAATTTTAACGCTACAAATTTGGCACGCCCTGTGGGACAATCTCTACCTCTCATCTCTTTTCCAACAAGTCTCAAATTTGAAATCACAAGAAGTCAGTGTTGCTCAACAATGGACAAGTCAATGGGGGGGGGGGGGGCAACAAGTGGAGGTTCTTCGGAACCGATGATGAAAGATACACTCACACCGGGAAAAGACATGATGCTAAAGAAGATGATCAAGAATTCTCACTAGAAGAGCAAGTTGCAGCGCTGACAAAAGCCATTGCGAATCTCATAACTCAAGCTAAGAAACGTGAAGACCACTTGAATCGCCTTCTCCAAAAGCTAGAGTGCAAAGAATGAGTTGAAAATTCCGAAGAAGTCACCAACAACATTGGAGTTCAAGGATTCATCAAGACTACAATCAACGAAGTTGAAGTCTCCCCTCACCTCCAAAAGCAAGAACTCGTGGTAAACGAGGATCAAAGCATGGCACGTGAAAAGGTTGCTCAAGAGGTCGAAACTCAAGAACTTGGTGGAGTCCTCGGCGAAGGAAGCCAAACCACTTTTCACTTCCAAAATCCGACTCTCTCAAGAAAGGACAATCAAAGAATGGTGCATGCGACGAAGCCTTTGAGAGAAACCACTCAAAATTTGGTTGAAGTAGGAGGGTGTAGCAAAGTCTCAAGCCAAGGAATTCAAGTCTCTTCCAAAGGGCTCATCTCCATCGATCAATTGAAGAACTTGGTTCAAGAAGTTGCAAAGGATTTAAAAGCTCAATCTGCAATGACCAATGCGTACACGAAGCCTTATACTCAAAGAATAGAGAAATTGCAAATGCCAAAAAAGCTATCAACCTCCGATGTTTCAAAGATTCGATGGGATTGGAGACCCAAGACAACATGTTGCTCACTTCATTGAGACGTGCGATAGTGTTGGAACTTATGAAGATCTACTAGTCAAGCAATTCGTTCGATCCTTAGAAGAATTTGCCTTTGATTGGTACATTAATCTTGAACCAAACTCCATTGACGGTTGGAACGATCTACAAAACGAATTCTTCAATCGCTTTTTTAGCACTCGGCGTACTGTAAGCATGATTGAACTTGCAAATTCTCATCAACAAGAAGACGAACCAGTGATTGAGTACATCAATAGGTGGAGAAGTCTATCCTTAAGTTGCAAAGAGAAACTGTCTGAAACTTCAGCCATGGAGATTTGCATTCAACGGATGACTTGGGGTCTCTCCTACATACTTCAAGGAATCAAACCAAAAAACTTTGAAGAGTTGGCGACGCGTGCGCATGACATTGAAACAAGTATGACCTCTACTAAAGAAGAAATCTCGACTTACGTCCTTGATACTAAAGGTGATTATACGGATGACACCAACGATGAGGAGGGCACAACATCCAATTTCATTACAACCAATATGCTCCTTGATACGAGCTTAAACTATCTCAAATCTTCAAAGTAAGTGCCAAAATATTTACTCCTTGATAAGAGTATAAACTACCAACATTCTTCTTAACACGAGTATAATCTGTTTGTATATTTGAATTCAAAGTAAATTCTTCAAGTCTTCAAAGTGAACATTCAAGTTTTCAAGTCTCCTAGACACGAGCCAAAATGTCTGCAAATTCTTCAAGTTCAAGTCTTCAAAGAAAATCATCCAAATATTCAAGTCCTCCTAGACACGAGCCAAAAGGTTTGAAAATCCTTCAAATCCAAGTCTTCAAGCAAATCCTTCAAATCTTCAAGTTCTCCTAGACACGAGCCAAAATGTCTACAAATTCTTCAAGTTCAAGTCTTCAAAGTTAATATCCAAGTCTTAAAGTCTCCTAGACTTGAGCCAAAATGTCTACAAGTCCTTCAAGTCTTCAAAATGCGTTAAGTCTTCTAGACACGTCGAGAGTCTGCAAATCCTTCAAGTCTTCAAGTCCTCCTAGGTACGAGCAAAAACGTCTGCATGTTCTTCAAGTGTCCAAGTCTTCAAGTCTTCAAGTCAATTGCTCCATGACACACGAGTCTAAACTGCACGTTACTCCTAGCTTGCATGAGTATAAATTGCACCTTCTCTAAATCAAATTGATGTACTTTGAACTACGTTGTGACTTGATTCCTTTGTTAGATACGCAAGCAGCTCAGAAATTCTGAGTTCAGTCGTATCCTGTCACCAAGCTATCTTGATTCAAAGATGTTACATGAAGCTCCCTGAGATGTGATGTTCCAATAAAGACGAGTAAAGCTTCCGTCAAGTAGGAAATAAAGAACGCCAATGCTTTGAATGTTGAACTCAAAATCATGCTCCAAGCTTTTGAGCGCTTCTTGAGTTGATACTGCAAACTTCAATATGATGCTTTAATGTGTGCCTTGATTCTAATCTTCAATCACTTCGCTCCTAGAGGATAGCTGCAATCATGCTCCCAGCTCACTTGATCATTGACGAGACACTTCTGTGTTGTTTGATCAAAGTCGATACTTTCAAACTGTCATTCTAACTAGGAAAAGGATATGTCTTGCATGTTTAACTAGAGAAGTCCTTCAAGAAGATGGAACGGAGTTTGACAAGTACGTCGTTTGACCACTCCCATATTGGCTAGGTTCTTTGGAAAATCGGGGTGAAGTGCGACAAGAAGAACACATGAGTATGAGTGCGTAACCAAGTCTTCAAACAAATATCTTCCTTTCGGATGCCTTTTGATGCCGAGTCGTGAAAACAATCCGCTACTTCAATGTGTCTTTGAGGGCAAGTCGTGAAAAAGATGTCTCCTCGTTCAAGCGACCTTTGATGTAGGGTCAACAATGTCTACCCCATGTTGAATGTCGCTGACGCCAAGTCTTGAAAATACTGCTGAATGTCTTTGATGCCAACCCCTGAAGACAAGTCCAATCCCGATGAATGGATTTGATGCCAAGTCTTGAAAGCAATTCTCTTCATTTTTAGATGCCTTTTAAAGCCAAGTCTTGAAGACGATGTCTCCTTCAAGGTTTCTTTGATGCCAAGTCATGAAAAGAATGTCTCTTTTAAGGCTTCTTTGATGCCGAGTCGTCGAATGAATGTCTCATACCCTCAAGGTTTCTTTGATGTCGAGTTGTGACAAGAATATCTCCTCCATCAAGCTCAACAATGAGGTTGTGTTGATTAAGGTTTCAGTGTGCTCTTCCTTTGCTTGCAAGAGGTCCGAATTTTGTCAAGGAATTTTATGCCCTTTAAGCTTTCACAATCTCCAAGTTGCAATTTGCGTGAATATGAATGTAAGGGTTGCCATGTATCTTTGTGGAGGTCGTTGTCTATTGCACCAATGGAGGATGTCTACTTTCCGTGGCATCGCAATGTGTCGCTCCAATGATCAAAGGAAGAATTGCCGTTTGATACTCGATGATGAGAATAACGCAGCACGAACAACGGTGAAGAACGGTTGGAGGACTGCTGATACTCATTATGTCATTCTTTCAATTGATCGGAGTTCGTCAATAGTTGCCACAACTTCGTCAGTCCATTGACTGGAGTTCATCAATGTTGGCCGCAACTTCACATGGTTTCCCATTGCCAAAAGCTACGACTTGAAATTGGTGTCGCAAGTGTCCACTGTACAAAAGGAAAACAAATCAAAACTTAAAAATTGACATACTGAATATGTTGATAGAAGAAGAAAAAAAATTGACAAAAAAAAAGAAACTTAAAAGAAAGAAGAAAATACAACGAGCAAAGTCCGCGGTTCAAGAAGTACTCAAGAGGCCAATTCTTGTCGCAAGATTCAACATCTGCAACACAAAAGAAGAAGGAAAAAAAGGAGTTATTCAATGAAAAAAAAGAAAAGAAGGAAAAGTTGCTGATATGAAAATCTTGAATTTAAGCTCGATAAATAGTGGGACTCAGATCCTAAATGTTTGCTTCAATTGTTCTTCAAATCTTGTTGACCAAAAGACTCTGGTTATTGATTTCTAATTCCCGTGAGCCATCCACACAGTGAGAATTCGCTGCACTAAAGAGACGCAGAATTTCAGCTTTTTTTTTTTTTTGTGCCGTTTCTTTGTTTTGGCTGATGGTGTGTTGCAGAGGTTGACGAACAAGAAAATGGGTTCAGTCCACAATATAGAAATTTTTGGAAGAGTCTTAATTCAAGTAGAACTCAACTTATGGAATCATAGTTGAAGTAGAATCGAGTCCCTGCTATGTGAAGAACTTTTTCCTGAATCCGGTTACGTGCGGAACCTTGATCTTGTTTTGATTGATCCTGTTTAAATGTGGTCTCTGCATATCCGCCGCTTCATGGAGAATTTTATTCAAAATAGGCCACTGCAATTTGACTTGGAGAGGAATGCTCCAGAATATTTTTTTCCAAAAGACTCATGTTCAAGTTTGAAGCCTTCAACTTAAATGAAGAAAATAATAATTGAAGCACATCACGCATGTTGCAAAATGATAAAAAAGGGTTTGGTACACAAATTGCATTTTGGTCCTCAATCAAATTGACACAGAGGCCCACTAAGATTTTGATTCTCATATTGAAGTGCACAATCTTCTACAAATCCCATTGATGGCTCCAAAAAAAAAGATATGTTGCGACGCATTCACTCCAAGACGCATTTTTACAATGCTATCCGTGACCAGTCACAAGGGGGCATTTGTAGACATATTAATTTTGTCTCCTCCAATTAAATATTGACAAGTGTCAAAATAATGATTAGAAATTAAATTGATATTTTTTATTTTTTATTTAGAATTTTACTAAATTAAATTTCAATTAAAAATTGATAAATCAATTATTTTTCTAATATATATTGTTGGCCAATCAAATAAAGCCATGTGGAGAAGATGAAGTATTTCAACCAATCATATTAAGTCATGTGGAATATATGATGTGTTCTAGCCAATTAAAAGATTTCTTGATAAATAAGCTAGATTAGATTCATGCTTATCTTGAGGAGAAAATCGACCAATCACAAACAAGGAGCTCTAGGTTTTACAACTACAAATAAAGGTCCTCCCTTAAAGAAAAATCACACACAAAATATTCACCAGTTGAAGAGGAAAATAAGTTTTTCGCTCGACCAAATTCATCCATGTTTAAGCGTTCTTAGCGACATTCAAGGCCTTCTTCAACAATCTTCAAGGTGTTCTTCGTAAATAACTCCTTTCAATCTGCCGTCAAGTCTAAATGCCATCCAAAAACCGTTTTTGAAGATCGCACTTCTGCCGAAGAAGATCAAACTCCAAGAAGCTCAACAAATCCAGAACAAAGTAAATATCATTTTTCATTCGTCTTCAAGTCAAAAATCCGTTAATCCGAGATCAAGTCTCACGACCCTTGAAAAAACCATTTTTGAAGATTGAAGTCCAGTCAAGAAGATCAAAACCCAACAAATCTAAAGAACTGAAGACGAAGATCATATCATTCTTCATCAAACCTTCAAATCAAATTTCCTTTCGATCCGAGATCAAGCCATCAAGCCCTCGAATCAACGTTTGTCAAATATCCTTTTGAAGATCAAGATTCCTCCAAAGAAGATTGATATTCAACAAATTCAAGAAGTCGAGACGAAGATCAATTGATCATCGCCAAGACAAATTTAAATCAATTGCTAATTCAAGATCAAGCTCAAAAGCCATTGGATTAACGTTCAACCCAAATACACGTAGAAGAGATCAAAATCACATCCACTCTCAAGTCAACCAAATTTCAAGATTATTTGTTCTAGAAAACAATCAGAGGATTACTAGAGATTGTAACCACACATTGTTTGTAGAAATACAAAGTTATTTGTACTTAATTTTTCTTGTCTTTTATTTTAAGGGCTTAGAAATTTTAACGCTACATATGTCCCTGCCATTCTGCCCCACCTTCTCAGCCTCACAGTTCGGGATGTCATTCAGCCACCAGGCGCGTGGGACCTTGCAGCTATTGGTCACATTCTCCCGTGCCACATCACGACTACAATTCTAGGTATTCCTATCCCTGTGGATGAGGTTCCTAACTCCACTGTTTGGGCGTAGAACCTAGGTGGCAAATTAACGATTAAATCTGCCTACGAATGGTTGTCACGACTGGAATATGGCACACTGACGCCTAGTCTACCTTGGCATGTATGGTGGCGCTAACGTGTCATGCGTCATATCAAGTTTTTGGACTGGCTCTGGGGGCATGATACATTACCCACGCGTGAGTGCCTCACACGCTGACATGTTTCTGTTTCACCCTCCTGCCCGCTCTGTCACACGTAAAATGAAACGACAGAACACCTGTTCGTCGAATGCCCCCTGTTCCCAGACGTGCGCCGAGCTTTCCCACCTTTTCAACATCCCAAAGAACGGGGACCATATCATTCCCCACCTATAACGCCTTCCTAACCCCGCAATTTGGAGGGCACAAAACGAATTCCTCTTTTGGGGCATTCTAATCTCTACAATAATCATTGAAAATAGTATTACGCAGACCCTCTCAGAAAGTCCACCAGGTCTCTCAAAAAACCACCCAAGTCTAACAGGTTTTCAATCCGCTGGATCCCACCCCCACCGAAGGTGTTCAAACTCAACACAGACATTTCAACTTTGGCCAATCCAGGCCCCACAGGTATCGTTGGCGTCATACGTGATTTTGTGGGTACGATACTTGGAGTTTTTTCCGAAGCAACGGGATATAGCACCAACAACGTAGCTGAACTCCGGGCTATCCGCCAGGGAGTGATACTTGCCTTACAACTTTCGATTTCGGCTCTTATTATCGAAACTCACTCAGAAGTTGTCTATGATTATTTGATAAAGATACAAGGTTGTATGACCTTGACTAAGTTGCAAGCCCTGCTTCGTGACATACATAGTATAGGAAGGAGGATACCCACCATGTTCATCTCATGTACTTATCGTGAGGCGAAGAGGTTAGTGGACGTGCTGACACGACATGGATCTGATTGGGCCATAGTGGATTGTCCCTTGTAGCTAGCGTTTTTCGCAGTCTGGTTAGGCTGCCTGCCCGAGCTGGCGCATTTTGCTTCGTTTGATTTGCATAGTACTTATATGCGGTTGTCCCGCCAGCCCCTACCCTGCACTCTATTGTACAATTGTTGGACTCGACCTTAGTTATATAAGTAATTTGCTACTTTAAAAAAAAACCTTGCGAAACTATGTTCTCTCGTGGATTGCTATGGTGACAAATTAGAAATGTGTATTAATTTATGATTTTATTTTAATAATATTAAATTCTTTTTTCTTTTGTATAAATAAACTCATGCATATCCATTATATTTGGATTTTAAGTACGAGAATTTGTTGTCACTAAAGTGATACTTGTTTTATTGTAAAATCTCGTCAGTATAGATTCATCTTTTTTTTTTCTCGAACAAGTAAATTTATAAAATGATGCACAGGGAAGCAAAACGCTCACAACAATCAGTCTCCCTGATTATAGTATATATTCGTTTGAGTGGATTAAGTAATTAATTTAACATTATAAGAATTTGTTAGTCAATAAGGAGAGAAATTATTATATACATCCGTTATATGTACAATCGATGATTAAGATTAAAAGGAGATCCCTAAATGGTAAGAATAACCACCCAAAACCTCGTCCGATGTATCATAAGATTTAAACTACCTCAGAGATATCTAATGTATTTAAATTGAAGTTCGCACTAAGTGATTCCACATTAATAATTAGTGAATTTTCTATACACCAAGATTAATAGTCACATATAATTTATGCGTTAAAGTATCAAGATTCACCTTAAGAGAATATGATAGTCACTTACACTACAAGAATCCGGGGTTATTCGTGACCGCCGGCTCGTGACCGCCGGGCGGTCACGAGCATCCGTGACCGCTCGGCGGTCGCGGATGCCACCGTGACCGCCGAGCGGTCACGGTAAACAATGCCGTGACCGCCAAGCGGTCACGGAGCTGAGCGGTCACGGACATAAATCCCGTGACCGCCTAGCGGTCACGGAAAGCCACAGGCAGGAAACTTCCCGCCTATGGCCCGCCTAGTGGCGTCCGCGACCGCTGGGCGGTCGCGGATGAGTGGCATCCGCGACCGCTGGGGGGTTTTCTATATAAACCCCCCTCCTCCTCTCTCATTCCTTACATTTGTAAGTCCTCTCCTCTCTCTCTCTTAAATATTTATCTTTTTAGTTTTTTAATTATGTTTTATATTTAATGTGTTAGTAATAGTTTTAATTGTTTAATTATAAATTTAGTTTTATTAATGTCAAACTTAGAAATAATGCCTTTTGGAAATATTTATAATTTAGGAATAGTGCATTTAGGTGGTTTTTATAACTTAAAAATAGTGCCTTTAGGTAGTTTTATAGCTTAAAAATAGTGCCTTTAGGGGAATCTTTATAACTTATGGATAATTCTTTTAGAAAATATTTATAACTTAGAAGTAATGCAATTAGGCGATCTTTATAACTTAGAAATAATGTCTTTAGAGAATATTTATATATTAGAACAAATAATCTTTAGGGGTTCTTTATAACTTAGTACAAATGATCTTTAGGAAACTTTATAACTTAGAAATGATGCCTTTAGAGAATCTTTATTTAATATTAAATTGTTACTTTAGGTGATTTAATGTATTATTATCCGTCGCGGTAATTTAATGTTAAACTATTAGTTTAAATGCATGTCAAATTATTGGTTAATGTTCTTTTTGTAGAAATAACGCCTTTAGGGAACTTTATAACTTAGAAATGATGCCTTCAGAGAATCTTTATATATTAGAACAAATTATCTTTAGGGGTTCTTTATAAATTTGTACAAATGATCTTTAGGGAACTTTATAACTTAGAAATGATGCCTTTAGAGAATCTTTATTTAATATTAAATTATTACTTTAGGTAATTTAATGTTTTATTATCCGTCGCGGTAATTTAATGTTAAACTATTAGTTTAAATGCATGTCAAATTATTGGTTAATGTTCTTTTGTAGAAATAACGCCTTTAGGGAACTTTATAACTTAGAAATGATGCCTTTAGAGAATCTTTATATATTAGAACAAATAATCTTTAGGGGTTCTTTATAACTTAGTACAAATGATCTTTAGAGAATCTTTATAACTTAATAACGACTGAATTTTAGGGAATCTCTCTGAATCATCTAACTTAGATAATTTCTCGTATTTTTCTAGCATATATTCGATATGGCAGGCAGTCGTCGTCGTCGGGGTGGCAGTGGTCAACAACGTTCAAGTGTTTCTGATGATCCGGATGTTCCTGATGTTCCCGATATTCCTGATGTTCCCGATGTTCCCCCTACTGCTAGTGGGCGAGGTAGTCTTGGACCTCGTATAGTTATCACACATGGCGGTCGTAGTCGCGATGCTGCAACCCCCAACGCGTCTACAACGTTGACGCCTTTACTACAGCGCCGACTTTCTTTTGATGCCGCTGCCGTGCCCCATGCCGCACCCACTGCATCAGGATCTAGGGCTAGAGCACCATCGTCCGCTGGTTTCACCGGAGCTGGCCCGAGAGAGAGGCCGAGTGATACTCTAGCATCGGGAGTATTCAATGTCACGCAGCAGCGTCCACCTAGAGGCACCTCTAAAGGTGCACAACAACCCAATGACCAGACTCAAAGGCAGATCATTAAATTGTGTCCTCGTGGCCTGTTTATGAACCCCGCTAGCAACGAGGTTGCGACTACGATCACGGAGTTGATCAGGTCATTCATGAAGGAGTTCTGGCCTTCTTACTTGTCGATGCCCAAAACTGTGCGAGGCCAAATGTTTGTTAAATTTACGGTGAGGAATTATTTCACAACTATATCATATTATTTGATTTAATATATTCATAAATCAAATTTTATTAATTGGCAGAAAATATATGGTATTCGTGAGAGAGAAAAACACGCAGTACAACGGGCCTACGAAACGAAGGCGAAGTCGTGTTATAAGAATTTGATCTACAACACGAAGAGACAATACTTTGAGAGGTTTGTAGATCCGAAATGGGCCAGGAAAGACAAAACTTGGATGCACGACGGGTTAGAGGCGGCGGCGATTAAGCATTGGGCCACCGAGGATCATCAAGAGGTGTCGCATAAGTCTAAGAAAAACAGGAGAGGAGGTGAGGAGCCAAAAGAGGGGGTGATGGCACCTCCCACTTTTTGGGGTGGTTCCCTTGACCTAGAGGAGCTCAGAGGTCGGCTGGTATGACTTATAAAAATTAACAATATGGGTGTAATTAAGTAATCTTAATATATGTGTAAGCCAAGTTTGACGTACTCTTTCTTGAAATGTGTAGGCTGAGGAGGACCCTACACGAACATACCCTATTCGATATGATGAGGCCTACATACGTGGTCACACGCAGCGGGTGAAGGGGATGGGCGGTGACACAGAAGTTCCAACTCGGCGGACTTGGGTAGATGCTGCGTCGAAGGCAATTTATGTAAGTTATTTCAACCTCATACTCCTTTTTATCTTCCTCAACTAGCTTTAAATTACTTATTCTAATATCAGTACTGATTCTTTCAAATGTTAATGCAGAAAAAGTACATGGAACTATTGAGGACCAGATATCCCCGCCCAGCTAAGCTCCCGGTATTCGATCCCGACTGTTGGACCGATGCATTTGGTCCTGTGAAGAAGGGGAAGGCGAAGGGCTTACCGAGGGATGCACGCCCGGAGGCGTTCAACATTAAATATAGGAAACAAGAAGATTATTCACATGCCTGCATCGACGAATTACAAACGCAAAATGATCGCAATATCTATCGCAATGATCAGAGGATGACGACCGCCTTAATATGTGATACATACAAGTTATCCTTAATAAAGAGTGTTTGCACGTAAAATAAAGAATATTGACTTACTCGACCCATCCATCCAGCTCTTCACAATTAAGAAGCGTGTACAGTTCAATTTGCTCCAACTTTTAAAATCAAACATACGCCTGGGAATACCGAAAAGTCAATAACATATAGAATAACAGTAGCGAATTAAACTCATTAAACATTGTGTACCTCTCGAATGGATACATCCATCTATAGTGAACCGGGCCGCCTACTTTAGCCTCGTATGGTAGGTGTATGGCCAAATGCTCCATAGAATCGAAGAAGGAAGGAGGGAATATCCTCTCAAGCTTGCACATCGTGACTATAATGGATTCCTCAAGACTTCTCATATCGGTGGCCGAAACCTCTGAAGCACAAATTGCCCGGAAGAATAAACTAATCTCCACTAATGTTTCCCAAATGTTGGTGGGCAGGAAGTCGCGAAAAGCAGTAGGAATCAATCTCTGCATGAAGACGTGACAATCATGACTCTTCATACCAAAGAGCCTATGTTGGGCGGTCACGAAGTAGGTTCGTGACCGCTGGGCGGTCACGAAAGAGGGGTCATTCGTGACCGCCCGTCGTTCACGAATGACATTCATAGAAGAAAATTTGATTTTATGGATTCATATTGATTCGTTTATGATTTTTAACAATAAGTCTCATTACTACATGTGAATTGAAGTAATAAATTAGTACAACATTAGTAATTAACATATTAAAATAGCGAATTACATGTGATTAGGGGAATTATGAACGAATAACATATTTTATGTTCTACAACTAATCATCATATACACTAAGTTGTTTTAGATGTAATGTGTAATTTTTTGATAAAATCTCTTTTAATTAACTTATTAGTAACTATTTTATCAATTTAACAAACATCTCACCTTAATTAAACAAACGAAAATCAAAACTTTCGAATGAGACTTATTCGTGACCGCTGGGCGGTCACGAAAGAGGGGTCATTCGTGACCGCCCGGCGGTCACGAATCACATTCATAAAAGAAAATTTGATTTTATGGATTCATATTGATGTGTTTATGATTTTTAACAATAAGTCTCATTACTACATGTGAATTGAAGTAATAAATTAGTACAACATTAGTAATTAACATATTAAAATAGTGAATTAGATGTGATTAGGCGAGTTATGAACGAATAACCTATTTTATGTTCTACAACTAATCATCATATACACTAAGTTGTTTTAGATGTAATGTGTAATTTTTTGATAAAATCTCTTTTAATTTACTTAGTAGTCACTATTTTATCAATTTAACAAACATCGCACCTTAATTAAACAAACAAAAATCAAAACTTTCGAATGAGACTTATTCGTGACCGCTAGGCGGTCACGAATAAGGGTCTTTCGTGACCGCTGGGCAGTCACGAAGCAATTGTTGCGACCGCCAGACGATCATGAAAGACCCCTCGTGACAACCGAGCGGTCGCGAAAGTCCTTGGAATTGGGGGGAAATTCAATTTTTTTGAAAATTCAAAATTTTCACCCAAATTCTATATATACCCACCATTCCACCCACTAATTTTCACTACACTCAAATTATCTTCTCTAAAAAAATCCCAACACTTTCTTCTCCTTTCCTCATTTCCAATCCAAAACAAAAACACCAACAATTTTTCTTCTCCTCTTTCCTTATAACTCCAAAAAACAAAACACCAACAATTTTTCTTCTCCTTTTCCTTATATCTCCAAAAAACAAATCACCAACTCTTTTATTTACTTCCTTTCTTTAATTATAACCCAAATCATTCTCTTAAATGATGTTTTACATAAAAAAATCGCCCAAACATACATTATATTCGCAAAAAACAAATATATATTCTGGTATTTTGCCGGAATATTTTTTTTATTTCGTTGAATATCATCCGTGACCGCCGGGCGGTCACGGATGGCTTGAATATTATCCGTGACCGCTTGGCGGTCACGGATGACCGTCGGCGTCATCCGTGACCGCTGAGCGGTCGCGGTTGTGTCCGCGACCGCCGAGCGGTCACGGATGACCCCGAGGTCATCCGTGACCGTCAAGCGGTCGCGAATGACGTTGGGGTCATCCGTGACCGCCAAGCGGTCGCGGTGTTGCCCGCGACCGCTCAGCGGTCACGGATGACCCCGGCGTCATCCGCGACCGCTGAGCGATCTGTCACGGATGACCTCGGGGTCATCCGCGACCGCTGAGCGGTCGCGTATGACACTGGGGTCATGCGTGACCGCCAAGCGGTCGCGAATGCCCGCCGTGACCGCTCGGCGGTCGCGGATGACGGCCGTGACCGCTCAGCGGTCGCGGATGACCTCCACGATCGAGGTCTTCGGCGACCGGTCATCCGCGACC
The DNA here is from genome assembly GCA_948329865.1 of Linaria vulgaris. NCBI lineage: Eukaryota > Viridiplantae > Streptophyta > Magnoliopsida > Lamiales > Plantaginaceae > Linaria > Linaria vulgaris. The sequence goes on from OX415251.1 coordinate 18,643,708, forward strand.
GCCGGCCGGTCGCGGATGGTAATCCGCAACCGAAAAAGGGTCATTCGCGACCGCCCGGGCGGTCGCGAATGACCTTATTTCTTGTAGTGTTAACTAGCCTTATTCTATTATGAAGCTTAAAAATAGTATAAAACAATTAAATTTTGCATTAGATTTTGCATTAAATTTTAATATTCACATTTTATAAATATGCTAGTCACGAAAGTACCCTTATTTCATGATAGGAGGAATATTGTATTTATTGAATTTTCCCATTATAACAGATCTTTTAGATCGGTATCTATAGTATATATATTTTTTTGAACTTCCAAATAACTTATATTGCACCAAGAAATTGATGGCACCTCACAAAGTAAGAGGACCACCTCAAGTCATAACTTCATAAAACATTAATAGCCAAGAAACGAAACCAAAAGGACAAAAAGCGAACAATTATTCTTCCTCAAAACCATTAGCGTCTTCGACCGCGTTCCTTGCAAGCTCATTAGCAACCGTATTAGAGTATCGCCTAACCCATTTAATAAAGAACTCCGGATGACGCTGAAAAGAAATTCTAATGTCGCCTAGCACATTCGCAATCCGTGCATCTCCGTTGGTACCATGCATGATATCGTGAACAACACTTAGACAATCCCCTTCAAAGAGACCTCTCCTCCACCCTCGTTCAACCGCCCAACGAACCGCTTCTAACGCCGCAAGCACTTCGATCCCTAATGGTGCAACCGACGAAGTTAGTCGCCTTTGTCTCAACGCAACCATCTCCCCGTTATGGTCATGAGTAGCCATCCCTTATCCTATCGCCACTGCATTACCGAATTACGCCCCATCGAAATTTATTTTTAGAACATCGCCCACTAAAGCCTGTCATATGTCTGCACCCATGCATGCCTACCTTCTTCCTATTTTGCCATTACATCCCAACCAAGTCGTCACATAAGTATATGCAAAGGATGCCATCTCATCCGATCACATCACTTTCTCACCCACAAGCACACTATTATAGTTTCCCCAAAGAGTCCAACAAACTGTGCCCACCAAACTGATCGTCAAAGTTGACGAGGTTTGTGTGATATGCAACAACCAATCCCCAATCATCTCAGACTTCCGAATCCAAAGATCCGTCGGACCGTTTAAAAGTGTCCAAACCTGGCATGCAAAATCTCACTCGAACAAACTATGATGTACCGTTTCCTCCCCCATTTGACAAATTACGCACTTCTTCTTCACACAAATATGTCTACGTGCCAAGTTCCAACGTGTCGAGAGAATGTCCATGAAACAACGCCAAAGAAACAATAAGCATGAAACAATAAGTTCCAATCTTATTTGCGCACTCGATCTTCCATAGTTTCGGCCGAACAACATGTGAATCCGAAGAAGACGGTGCCTCACTCGAATTCTTGAGCCAACCCTGTGAAACAATAAGGTGATAAGTGCTACGAACCGTGAAAACCCTTTCTTTTCATAGTGCCAAATTTGTTGATCTTCATTGCTCGGATCGCCTAAAAGAATGCTTAGGATCTGCTCGACATCAATCTCCTACAAAAAACTCTGCAACACCCCCACACCCCACCAACCCATACTACTGTCGATCAATTGGTTTACCATAAGAAAAGGTTTGTCCGAACAAATAGGTGTAATAGGACAAAAACAGACAGGCCTAGGTATCCATGCGTCGTGCCAAATGGTGATAGCCGCACCGTTCCCCACCTGCCAGCGTAAACCACGCTTTAAAACGACTATTGATTCCCAAATGCCACACCATGAGAAAGACGACGCTGCTCCAAGCCGTAAGTCGCAAAATCGACTACTCGGAAAGTATTTCTCCTTGTATAACCTACACACCAAACTCGAAGGGTCAGTTCAAATCATCCATGTTTGTTTCGTGAGCAGATCCCAGAATCCAAGACCCCCTTCATCCTTACGTCGACACATCCTATCCCACACAAGCCAATGAACTTTATTTTGCGTGCCATTTATCACAGACTTATTCCCTTGTTATTGGAAAATGCTCGTGCGGCCTAGTAAGCTCAATCCTTTGGCTCACTAGTCAGCCTCGCTCGACCCGATTTGCACTAAGTGTGCGGTAAAGTTAACTAAAATTTGGCTAAGTAAAAGGAATTCTCAAGTTGCTCGAATTCTCACTCGATTCGCTTGTTGTTCCAAAAATGTTACAGAGGCTGGGTATATATAGACTCCCCCAAACCTACCTACTCGCCCACCTACTTACTCGGGTGGGGTCCACACAAGTAGTTAGCAAATTTTACCTACTCTACTGCCAGTAGGATTAACCGGTACTCTAATACACCGCTATGTTGGTGACATGCTATAGTCTCTTCCGGACAACTCTAAACCCTCTAGACTCGACCCCTTTACAACAGGTCCCTAAAATATTGGTAATTACAAAGTAACCCCAATAATTTATATTTACATAGCAACTTCATCCTGCCGGCATCCTACCCGCGGCTTGCCCGAATTGCCCGGTACGTGCGACCGTCCCGCACGTGGTCTTCTGGATCCTTTGAGAGAACTCCTGCATCTCTTCGCAAGCTCTAGTAAGTTGGTGCCCCACACCACCATTGTTGGTCTCTTGAACATTCTCGGTCGTTCTCGTAAGGCGGCTTCCGCACTCATTCGCATCGCGTCCCGAGAGTTCTCAAACCTTCGTCAACGGGCTCGGCCCATCATGCTTGCCCCGTACGACACTTAGTCGCATCGATCAACTTGGATGCCCCGCATCCATGCGTCCGTGTCGCACGCTGCGTCCCCCACTCTCGGTAGCCGACTGTTGCGCCCGTGGTCAAACTTTCTTGCACACAAGTGTGCCGGTCCCATACGGCCTTTGCGTCCATGAAATAAGCCTGTTGTGAAATTCTCCCTCACCAAAATCGGCGATGTCCTCGGCGCTGTTGGAACTATGGACTTTCTTGCACCCTCTGCGCCACCGTCTGTTCCTTCGCCTCCTGACCTGTCCCGATCCTTGGTTGAGGCACGCCTCTGGCTCAATCAAAGTAATGGCATAGATGGTTGCTGCCTTGGTCGCCACTCTTTGGAACATTATCGTGCAAGGATTAAGGCCAAAGATAAGTATTGAGTTTGCGAACGGCATAACCATAACACGTACCTTGTCGAACCACTCGAGTCCCAAGATGGCATCGTAGTCATCCACAGGCACAACCGTGAACTTGATCGGTCCCTGCCACGGCCCCATGTGTACATGAACATCTCTTGCTACGCCAACAATCGGCTCCTCGCATTTGTTAGTCGACGTGATGAACCCACTCACTTTCGTGATGTTTAGCCCGATCTTGCGTGCCACTCCATCATCCATAAAGTTATGTGATGCGCCGGTGTCGACAAGTATTCAAACTAAGTGTTCGCCGATGCTGGCATCCACGTACAAAAGTGCTCGGCGCTGCCCTTGCGCCGGCTCTTTGAGTCCCTGAACCGCGATAAGGAGTCGGAGCGATCACATCTTATCCTCCCCAAGGTCCTCCATGTGTTGCTCCATTGCTGCTAAGCGGCTCCGTTGCGGGCAGTTGCCGATGAAGTGATATGCCCCTCCGCATAGGTAACAGTCTTTCGACTTCGGTTGCCGATCCGTGCGATCCTGACATTCCATACCGTTAGAACCACTCAACTTGGATTTGCTTGGCTCCAGATTGTCCCTTCGACCCGAGCGACAACGGTCCTCCACGCCATGCTGTCCCTTATCGTCTCGTCAATCTTTCTCTTTTTTGTCGCCCTCCCTTGGCGTCATCTCGATTAGGCCTTCCGCTGCTGCTAATAATTAACTCAATCTGTTTTTTAAGCGTGGCTGGTAAGCGAAAGAAACTCATGATAAACGTCGGGATAGATTGCATAACTGCTTTCACAAGGACTTTTTTTCCCGCTCCTGATAAGGTCTTGCCCTTATACCCTTGAGCCCTCTTCCAAATCCTTTCCTTGATATACTCAAAAAGCTCCCTTTTGGATTTACCCACCACTGATGGCATACCAAGATATTTGTCGTGCTTCTCAGCCACCGCTACTCCAAGCAAGTTCCCAACCTCGAGCCTAATCTGTGCCTGTGTGTTTCTACTGAAAACCACCACAAATTTGTCAAGATTTATTTTCTGTCGAGAAACTCCCTCAAACCACTTCAGAATCCTCTTAATGCACCTTGCCGACTCCACATTCACGTCATAGAATAAAAGTGTATCATCTGCAGAGAGCAAGTGCGACACCAAAGGTGCTTGGCGGCAAATTTTTACTCCCCGTATTTCTTCACGCTCCTCGGCTTTGGCTATAAGAGCTGAGAACACCTCAGAAACAAATAGGAAAAGGTAGAGGGATTACACGTCCCCCTGCCTAATACACCTCTCGGGTGAAAAAGCAAACGACTCGCGCCCATTAATTAAAAAAGAGTAAGGCACATAACGAACTCCCATCATGATAAGAGAAAAGAAACTCGGATCAAATCCTAATCTAAGTATTATCTTCTTGAGAAAGGGCCACTTGACTCGGTCATAGGCTTTACTCATATCTAGCTTCAACGTCATATGACCCCGCTTCTCCTTCCTCTTATTTTTCAGAAAATGGTTAACTTCAAAAGTCGCTAGTATATTATCTGCAATGAGTCGACCTGGAACAAAAGCAGACTCGGAGGGAGAAATAATAGACGAGAGAAAAGAGTATGCAAAAATATTATAATTTTTAGGGATAAAAGCATCAAGCCCCCTAACCTATGGGGTGTGTTGTGCTTTGATCCTTAAACTAAGTTTATTAGCACTTTGGTCCCTAAACTATAGGGTGTCTGTGCGACTTGGTCCTTTTTTGCATTTTTAGCCATTTCCGGCCATTTTTGACCGGAATATTCCCCTCTACCTGACTCATATGTGTTGTAGTAGATGTACAATAGTAGTTGGTGAAAAAAAAAGACAAAAAAACACCTCCAAGTGAGGAATATTCCGGCCTCAAAAAGACCGCGAAGGCACGACGAGATTTTCCCATTATTGGCCATTTTCGACCATTTTTGGCCGGAATATTCCGCTCTACCCGACTCATATGTGTTGTACTAGATGTATAATGATAGTTGGTGAAAAAAAAAGCAAAAAACACCTCAAATGGAGGAATATTTCGGCCACAAAAGACCGGAACTACAAAAAAGGACCAAATCGCACAGACACCCTATAGTTTAGGGACCAAAGTGCTAATAAACTTAGTTTAAGGATCAAAGCGCAAAATACCCCATACGTTAGGGGCTTGATGCTTTTATCCCTAATTTTAAATATTAGTTTGTTAGTCACCATTACCCAAGTAGCATATCTAATTAATTTTTTTTTTGGTAAAATCTTTGGTGCTATTTTTTGAGATAAAATTGTTTGCGTATGAATAGTTGATATTTTCACTTTTGGATTATAATTTAATCTGTACGTGTGAGTTGAATGTGCACAAATTTTTATATTTTTAGTGATAGCACAAGATAAATCATTTTACTTTTTAAAGCATTGGAGTCAAACCAAAGAATACTTGCATTCACTTAGTAATACTATAGATTATCCAATTAATGTTCTTATTATGATATATTATTGTACCTTAAATGATGTAATTATTGTGAGCTTGTTTTTTGCGTAACATATTAATTCTGAATGACCAGTTGAGATATCTCTCGTAATTAGTATTAGACAACCTTAAAACTCTCTAAATTGATAAATTTATTCTCTCCCAAAGAAAGAAAATATATATTGTCTCTTCTGAGATTTACATCGTGTTTATCTGAAAATCAGTGGCACGCAATAAGGTTATATTAATATTATAGTTGTCACATTCTTTTAACAATCATTGCTTTAAGAGGTACTTCTCTTTATAAATTTATATGATGGGGAGGTAGCCTAGGTAACTTAATTACCCAAAAAAGTTCATCATAAAATTGCGGTGGTACAAATTGTATTTTGGTCTTATTTCGTCTAGGTTATAATACACCGAGAAGTCGATACAATGGGGCTAAAAGGTCATTTTGGGCTTAGGTCGAACTGAGGCTGTTCGAAGTACTTTTCAGCATCGAACTCTGCAAGTTCGACACTGATCTGTGCAGCTTTACTATTTTGAGTATAACTTTCTCTCTGGACCTCCATATCGCATTCCGCTTATTGCGTTGCAACCTACACTCATGTGACTTTCTAATGACATATTACTTAACGTCTAATTAGCTATATAGATATAATGGTGACCCAAATACGACTAAGGTAGCTTTACCTCTAAGCCTTCTCGACACTCATCGATCAGTTTCGCGCCATCGTGGGTTCTTTTTGACATGACACATTATGGCACACCACTTAGTCCCTCAGTTTGGAGTGTGATTTTGGAACATAAGCATACTTCAAACTATAATGAAGTGCTAGAGTCGTTTCGCCTCAGTTTTGGGGTGATTAATATTATTATGCACCAATGTAGCTTACCGAATAAGCCCACATCATATAGTGTCCCCATTTGGGAGTCGGTCTTGATTTAAGAGCGGTTGCCAAATTATAAGCATCTTGCATGTCTTCAAAATACGCCCCTTATCTAGGAGCCGTGATCCGGAGGATCGATTGCCAAATAACTTTTATATAGCTTGATGCGATGCACGCACTTGTGTGTTATTGATCTGCTTTATGAACGTCGCGCCATGGGTAGTGATCTAGCTTGCACTTACCTCAAGGTGTTGTTTTGACTAAATTTCCACGATAGGTCGAATCTGGATCCTTCGATCTATAAGTGTATCAAATTGGTGTCCATCAATGTAGGACTGAGTAGAGTTGCTGAGTATTGAATCGATTCGCTCCGATCGAATTGCGAGTATCGAATGAAGAGACCTCGATCGAATGATGAGTATCGAGTGTTAAAGATTCGATCTTGAGTAGGTTCGAGCTAGTCTTGAATGTGCCTTCAGAATGTCAGAGGACAGGATATTTATAACCTCCGTCCCGCAGGCCCCAGTGGTAGTTGGGGAAAGTACATCGAATTGGAATGATTTGATCAATCCCTAAGATCGAATCTAAGCCATTTGATGCTTGTTCAACATCGAATTTGTCATATTTGATGTACAATTTCAATGGGCCTTGAAGATCTGATTTCTTTATGTTAAAAATCATGCCCCCGATTTCAAGCATACTGCCTTAGATCTATCGAGTCGGGCTTTAAATCATGTTCGAAACCTCTCTTTTTATTTGCGTTTGTTATGACAAATAAATATTGTGTATCTTTTTTAATGTTGGTGTTGCGATCGAATGAGTTTTGTACGATCTTGCGATGGTTAGCCTGCTTGTTTGGCTCATTTTTTTTGTCTTTTCTTTCAATTGCTGTTATCACGTTTTACTTTATTTTGACAGTTCGAACACCATTCCATACTTGTGGAGGGTTGTATGTTTTCTCTTTAGTCAATCGATGTGCGTGGTTACTATGTCTTCCCACTCCTACATTGGATATTTTATATGATCATGTCCGTCGTGACATCCTTGCTTCGCTATGGTCGAATAGTTATCATCTGTTTTTTTAGATTAGATGTCTATCCATTGTATTTTATTTTTTGGGACATATCATTAGCACATGTTATCTCAGACTTGGTGTGCGTCGCGTTGTCTATTTTTCGAGATTTGCGGTTATCACTTGTTGCTTTGGACAAAGTGTCTGTCCCGTTTTCATTTTTCAGGATTTACGATTGGCACTTGTCACTTGGGACAGAGTGTTCGTCCCGTTTTCTTCATCTCGTGGGGTTTACGGTTAGCACTTGCCGTTTTAGGCAAAATGCCCATTTCTTTGGAGCTCTATGACTTTTGCATTGAGCTGAATTCCAGTATACCAGTATTTTTTTTTATCCTCACTTGCGCAACACGAACATGTGTATTGCGCTGGTAGCCCTTGGTTTGTCTCTTGAGCGATATGTGAAATCTCAATTTGTGCAACTTCGTACATGTCAAGTATTTTTGTTTCTCGACTATGGAGTAATGTATATTAGTCTTTTTGCGGCGACTTGGTCGCTCATAAGTTTATCTGTTTGGTTTATGCATATGGGCATAGTCTGCGCGATTCTTTTTATCGTTCTAATGCATCTTGTCTTTCCTATAACAGATTCTTTTGCCGCCAATTGGACGACTCTCATTTTTTTGTGAAGATTGTGGTTGAGTTGCAAATTATGCCAGCTCACCTGGTTACCTTTCCGTCTTTAGGGATTCGGCAATAGTTAAGTCTGCGAAATGATGCCACAAGTGGCTAGTCTGTTAAAATTGCCAGTCATTCTACTCGTAATGAGCTTGCCATTGAGGTTTCGGCGATAATAGCTTTGTTTTCTGCCTCGCTATTGGTCACAATGAAGCTCGACACTGGGCGTGCTAGCCAGTTGCCGTATGATTTTACATAGTTTTTATCCTCCAATTTTGATTTTATCACTTTTTCAACTATGTTGTAGATAATAAGGTGACAAGTACAATGAAATATGATTTGGGAGTCCTTATCCTTGATGTTTGCACTGATTTTGCAGTTATGTTTGGTTTAGATCGCTATCTCTGGTCATGAGATTTTATGGCATGCATCGCCTTCATTGAGGGTGAATGTGGTCTTAATCAAAGAGGCGGAGCTGCGACATGCCTCTTAGAGCGGATTGCTTTTGAAGTGATCGACCAGTATGGGGAAGACGTGAATCCTGAGGCTCGGGCATAAATATATATATATATATATATATATATATATATCGTGCAATTCCAATTTTTCTCTATTTGGACATTGTGTCGCTCTTATTTGGATATTTTGTTGCATCCTTGTTCAATGATTGCTCGCGTTTTATTTATGGCACTTTGTGCTGTTACATGTTATTGCTCTCCGACTTTGATGGCTAATTCGAGGAATGGATATCTGCAGCTCTTGATGCGATAGTACTTTAATAGTATTCTAAATAAGCACTCATTTGGGCAGATTTTCATCGTACAATGATGGGTAGATGTAAGTGACTTGTCATGTGAAGTCTATTGCCATATCCAGCCTTTTAGGGATATGAAGATGTTGTTTGCATCATGCTTTTGCGAACATATGTCTATCCTTTGTGGTTTTTGGTTTGTTTCTTGCCACGCTGGGCCGATGTCCATTTCCGATGTATTTCATATGTTCATCTGACCGCTTCAGGCCAATATTTTATTTTCCATCTGACCGTTGCGGGCCAATATTTCCTTTTTGAGATTTTAGGTGTGCATCTTATCTTGTCGGGTTGATGCTCTTGGTGCCACTTTGCACAAGTTTGCTTCGTACCGCTTCAGGTAGGTTTGCATCGTGCCGCTTCGTGTAGACGTTGGCTGCCGCTTTGGACACATTTGTCGTACCGCTTTAGGTAGACGTTGGCTGTCGCTTTGGACACATTTGTCGTACCGCTTTGGGTAGACGTTGACTGCCACTTTGGACACATTTGTCGTACCGTTTTGGGTAGACGTTTTAGACACGTTTGTTTCGTACCGGAGGGAAATGAAATTGCATTGCCGGAAGGTTGGGCGCAAGAGGATGAACTTGTGCTTACAGAGGATCAGATTCAGGGGAATTGTGCCAATTTCACTCGTTCAGTGGGTCTTGTCCTTCGTTCCGACACCCCCCAGTCGTCCGCTGAGTAGCGGTACTTGGATATACCATTTTGATGATATTAGGCCATTTTTGTTTATTGACATTCTTGCTTGTCACTTTTGTAATGGTTCTCTTATGAAATCGATTTTGTGACTTGACATTACAGTCTTTTGATCTATACTTTACTGTATAGTTTAACGTATCAATGACTGGTTTTAATCCTTTGTTCAATCGCATTTTGTCAGTTTTTATGTGTATGTTTATTTAATGCATCGCATTTTTTTATTGAACCTTTTGAACTGAGTATGCTCTAGAGGTGTTGCCTTCCTCGTGTGGCTACTTAAGGTTTATTGTGGTTATGACGCGACGCTTTGCGGTGCTCTAGGGATGAGCTTTGAGTTCGGCCTCTTTGGGCAATCATACCTCCGTCATGACGCTTGGCGGTGCATGAGGGGTGAATTTTTTGCATTTGACCGCTTTGGTTTAATATACCTCCGTCATGACGCTTGGCGATGCATGAGGGGTACCATCCTGGACAGCATGTGAGTTCCATTTTTTAGATTTCAGGATTTACGGGGTTCACTTGCCACTTTGGACAGAGTGTCCGTCCCTTTTTAGTTATTTAGGGAGTTGCGGTATCTCGTGTCGTTTTAGATAGAGTCTCCATCCCTTTTTAGTTATTTAGGGAGTTGCAGTATCTCGTGCCGTTTTAGACAGAGTCTTCGTCCCTTTTTAGTTATTTAGGGAGTTGCGGTATCTCGTGCCATTTTAGACAGAGTCTCCATCCCCTTTTAATTGTTGAGGCAGTGCGGTGTCTCGTGTCGTTTTAGACAGATTATCCATCTCTTTTTAATTTTTGAGGGAGTGCGATATCTCGTGCCATTTTAGATTGAGTCTCCGTTCCTTTAGGGAGTGTGGTATCTTGTGTCATTTTAGACATCGTCTTTGTCCCTTTTTAATTGTTGAAGGAGTGCGGTATCTCATGTCGTTTTAGACAAAGTCTCCGTCCATTTTTAATTATTGAGGGAGTGCGGTATCTCGTGCCGTTTTAGACAGAGTCTCCGTCCCTTTTTAATTGTTAAGGGAGTGCGGTATCTCGTGCCATTTTAGACAGAGTCTCCATCCCTTTTTAATTATTGAGGGAGTGCGGTATCTCATGCCGTTTTAGACAGAGTCTTCGTCGCTTTTTAATTGTTGAGGGAGTGCAGTATCTCATGCCATTTTAGGTAGAGTCTCGATCCCTTTTTAATTGTTGAGGGAGTGCGGTATCTCGTCTCGTTTTAGAAAGAGTCTCCGTCCCTTTTTAAGTAATATTTAATGACGTAATATCACGTGAAGACTCAATCGGGAAATTTATGTGATTTGAGATAGTTTTTCAAAAGTTTCTCTCTTGGAGACCAATTTAAATAATGGGTGTAGAGCGGAGCTTAATTCACTAGCTTGGCCTGCTATGCTTCTTAATATTAGCCATCGGGCTCAAGTCTTCAGTGTACCTGCTTTAAGTTATTACATATTCTGCCCCTCAAGCTCGTCATGGCTGAGGGGACGAATAATTGTTCTTCAAAATATTGAGGGTACTAAAGACTTGCAAAAAATTAAATCGGAGCTCCTTGGTTCCTCATTGGGGTTTCTGGCATCATTTCTATAAGACTCCACCTGCGCCGTTCACATAGATATATTTAATAATTTGGAAAAGGCTGGGCTCAGTTTCTTACCGAGGTGTCTACGTTTCCCAGTCTTTGCATGAGACTCGAGCCTTCGTAGTTCATACAGTTTATTAGCTCCTGATCGCAATTGGTTTCTACTCCTATGCATAATAACGCCTAAAATGTTGCACATTCCAAGGTCGATTTAGCTTTTCTCCCTGTATAGTCTCTAAGTAATAACACCCTTGCGAACTGGCTTGTATGATCTTGAAGGGCCCCTCCCATGTTGGTCCAAATTTTCCGATGTGCTGTTTTACTGGTACGCTTTTGAGTACCAGATCTCCTACCTCAGAATTTCTGAATTGGACTCTTTTGTCGTAGCTTTTAGCCATTGCTGCTTTGAAAGCTATAGTGCGTTGGTACGCATCTTCCCTTTTTGTGCCTATCATATCCAGATCCATCTGACGTAAATAGGCTGCTTGTTCGGGATCATAGTCGTGAATCCTTCGTGTCGGCATTCCTATTTTGGCAGGCAGAACATCCTCAATGCCGTAAACAAGAACGAAAGGTGTTTCACCCGTCGATGTTCTCGGGGTTGTCCTATACGCCTATAATATTCCTTGGAGCTCCTCTGGCCAGGTTTTTTCATTGTCTTTCATCCTCCTCTCGAAGTAATTTTTCAATGTCTTGTTGATGGATTCCATTTGTCCATTTGACAGTGAATTGTCTGCCATTATCCAAATGTTCAACATTGAGCCCCAACGCCAGTCTGCTATAACTGCTTCATACTCGGTCTTATTGTTGGTCACCATGTAGTTCAGACTAATGGCGAATTCGAACTCTCTGCGATCTGGAGATAAGAGGTGAATCCCGACCCCTCCTCCATGACTGGTGACAGATCCATCTGTATGTAGTATCCATGTGGTGGCGGCCCTGCTTGGTCTGATAATCAATGCAATCCGACCTTCGATACCACATAAGGGTGAGACAAATCATGACACTATTCGAAGTGTAGTTGTTTGTCCCCGCAGAGGAAGCTCCTCTCAGTCGTTGCCTTTCTTCCGAAGATGTTAGTTTCCTTGGTTGAATCGTGGTCTTGATTATTGCTCTTGGCACCACTCATTGTTTGCTTGGGACCGAATTCCACATTGTCAACTGCGTAGTTGTTTCCCGATCTCGAAATAGCTACTAGGACTGTTTGCGGTTTATTTCCCGGTGGTCCATTCCCTTTCTTTGCCATTTTACGTAAACAGACTCTCAAGTGTAAACGGAATGGTGTTCCCACAAACGGTGCCAATATTTTGGTCTTATTTCTTCTAGGTTACAATACACCTAGAAATCGATACAATGGGGCTTAAAGGTCATTTTGGGCTTAGGTCTAACTGAGGCGGTTTGATGTACTTTTCAGCATCGAAATATACAAGTTCGACACTGATCTGCGCAACTTTACTATTTTGAGCACAACTTTCTCTCTAGACCTCCGAATCGCATTCTGTTTGTAGCGTTGCAACCTAGACTCATGTGGCTTTCCAATAACAAATTACTCAATGTCTAATTAGCTATATAGATATAGTAGTGATCCAAATACAGCTCAGGTAGCTTTACCTCTAAGCATTCTCGACACTCATCAGTCAGTTTCGCGCCATCGTGACTTCTTCTTGACATGATACATTATGGCACACCAAATTGCTATCAACAAATATTGTTTCTGCCCTCAATTGAATTGTTGGGGGTGGGGGGGGGGGGGGGGGGGGGGGTGGGGGGAGGTGATTTTGGGGAGTGTCGGGTTACATTTGACTGCTGTGCAGTCAAGCCCACAAATCTTAAGGTTTCTACTTTTAAGGCCCCAAACCTTTATATTTTTATACGGTTATGCCCCCAAGTTAAGTCTACCCTTTTTTGATCTGGCGGTTAATTATATCAATTACTTTGATTTTGAAGTTGCTTTTAGATATATATATATATATATATATATATATATATATGAGGATCTCTTTTTATCTTTAAAATAAAAAACTTTGAGCTTCTCCTATTATCTTATCAAATTAAATGAGCGCGATTGTTGTTTGTGTATTAACAGTGTTTTTTTTAACACACATCTATAGATTCTAACTTTTTTTGTTTTGGGATGAAATATTTATTTATCTTAAAATTAAAGAAATATAAACATTTGTATATATATTATATTAGGGTTTAATAAAGAAAACCATACTTTTAATAAAGAAAACCATGTATATGTATTATATCCTTTGTTAACTTAGTTTAATTCTTAGTTCTTACGTGCTATGCAAATTATAAGTGAGGGTGTTCAAAAATATTAAAAGTATTAATATATAAGTATATTAGTTTATTTATTCTTAAAAAAACAAAGGATGAACCAGGGATATATGGATGATGATAAAACGTGGGACTAGGAAATTAAAAATTTGTGAGAGACGTGTAAAATGTATATATATAAAAACCATTTTAGAATAAAATTAGCGGCATGATAAATTAAACAATTGATTTAAAAAAGAGGATCTAGTTTGGGCCTTAAGTATAAGAAAATATAAAAATTTTAGACCTTAAATGTAGGAACATAGAATATGTGGGGGCTTGGCTGCACAACAGTTAAGCGCAACCTCGACGCTCCCGTGATTTTGGGATGAAAACAAACACAGCATGGGCGAGTTTGGAATAGGGTGGGGCGGGTTAATTTGAGTAAAAAGAAGAAAAGAGTGGGTGAGCACTGGTTTCACGTGCGAATTTGCACATGGGAGAAGAAAAGCCTCCAAATATGGCCCGCCCATGACAACTGACAACACGTGCAATTCACAACATCTAAAATCTAAATCGATTGGAAGACTGGAATTAGATTGTTTGGCACATAAGAAACTAAAATAGCACAACATAAAGGGACTAAAATTATAATAATTATGCCATAATAAGAGATGAAAAATAATTTATTCCCTAATTTTGTAGGTATTGAAAGTCCTAATTTTGTAGGTATTAAAAGTCCTCATGGGACTCTAGTGATCGGATGTCTGATATCTCATTTCATTTAGTTTAGACTTCGCTCTCTCCTATGATTTGCTTGTAGCAAATACTTGGTTAGAGAGTCTCATTTGGTCACTTATATGAGTTGATCAAATAAGAGCCATATAGATTTCTTCTTAGCTTGGAGGGCAGATATAAGTCGTTGCTTAGATTGCAAGGTCGTCCCCAGATAAAGTGTGGTTACGCAACATAGACTTTTGGTGTTGGATATTAGATTGCTGCAAGGATTGAAGAGGAGTAGGCGTTGGGTGGAACCTAGAATTAAGTGGTGGCGGCTTAAAGAGTCTACCCAAAAGGCCTTCGTGGAGCGAGTGGTTCAAGAGGTAGATTGGAAGATTGACGACGATGCAGATGCAACTTGGACCAAAATTGCTTGTTGTATCAAGAAGGTAGCTAAAGACCTCTTAGGTGAATCTCGAGGTAGTAGCCTGACAGGTAAAGACATGTCATGGTGGAATGAAGAAGTGAAGGCGGCAATCAAGGCTAAACGGGATTGCTACAGGGATTTGAAGAAGAACTATGATGGAGCAAGCTTTGAAAAATATAAGCTAGCCAGGAAAGAAGCAAAGAAAGCTGTTCGACTAGCGCGAGAGGCTGTTTACAAGGAAAATTATGAGAAGAGGGATAGCAAGGAGGCCGAGAAGGATATATACAAAATTGCTCACATTAGAGAGAGGAACACTAGAGACCTAGGTGCAGTGAAATGCATCAAAGATGAAGGTTAGTTTGTCTTGGTGCGTGAGAATTAGGTCAAAGCACGGTGGAGGGAGTACTTCGAGGGTCTGTTCAATGGAGGCCCCACCCAAGCAGTGAGTGACATCTCGCAGTCCCTTTAGGATCTGAACCGTAATTTTATGCGCCGTATTGGAAGGTCGGAAGTCAAAGATGCTTTGAAAAGGATGAAGACTCGAAAAGCTGTTGGCCGAGATGGTATCCCTATCTGGGCTTGAAGAAGCATGCGATAGATAGGGATGACCTGGTCGATGGACCTCTTTAACAAAATATGGCGAACAAATAAAATACTAAAAGAATGGAGGAAGAGTACGCTAATACCTCTATAAAAGAATAATGGCGATGCCCAAAACTGTTCTAACTATCGTGGGATAAAGCTTATGTCTCATACCATGAAGCTATGAGAAAGGGTGTGTGAGGACCGCACCTCCAGATTTAGTTAATATCAAACTCGTCCCATGTTTAAACAACACAGAAATAAACTCGATATTAATTTAGTCTAAAGGAAAGGTCTCACGGCTAGGATCACACCATACACAAAGAAGATCAATTTATTACATGTCACAGCGGAAGTCTTGATAAAATGCAAATAACAACGTCATAGTTGAATAAAAGTAACAATACTTAGTTATTTAAAATATTTATGATTATTGAAATGCATACTCAAAATCACACTTAGCAAAATAACTTTTTGATTTGAAAAACCGCTCACACCAGCCACACGTAAGTCGCCTTTTATTCTGAGGAATGGACAGACAAAACAAAAGAGGAATAAGTCTTTAATGACTTAGCGAGATTTATAGGTCTAGGCGGTAAATTGAACAAGAATAAGTAAAATCCGAAAATGATCTGAACGGTAAGAATAGCAAGAAATAACTATTGAGCGTTAATAATATATGAACATGAAGTAATGAAAATGAACATGTGCACATAACAACTAGATTCAACCTTATATCAACTAATATACTACCTTATACCTCCCAACAAGGTGTAACCTCGCAACAAAACCAAAAGACATGCTCGAGTACATGTCTATCTAGCACGCGGGATATAATCAACTCCTGACAATACTTAAACTGGCAGCCCTTGCTGCCCAGCAGTAAATTAACACAATCCCGGGCCCAACTTCCCAAAGGCGCCCCAATGGGTGAAACATATTATCATATGAACTAGTAAGCCGAATAATATCCATTGCTCATTTGCACAGTCCAAGAATCAATATATAGTTTATCATATTAGATCAAGTAATACAATTATGAATTGACAGGTCAAAGATTTAACATTTGAACATGAAGTAATATTAGATAAAAGAAACTGAATCGCCAAAGAGAACAGTGAATGAAACATAAAGGCAATATAAATGATGAAAGAAGTGGCTCGTGATTCGGGAACAAAAATCACGTTTTTCTGTCCAAGTTCCTCAGGGTCGGGTGCCAAACGGGGCTAAAATAATCAAAATTAAACCTCACATTTTCCACACAATTGCCGCTAGTTGTCCTCGTTAGCTTCGTCAATCCCTAAATAGGTTAATGAAGTGTTAATAGTTATACAATTAGCTAGTAAGTTTATGTTTTTCATAAATTGTTCTAACTAGTGATTAGATTACCCTTTAATACTAACTAAGTTAAATTGTGAGAGAATCGTGTCATAATATACATCAAAGATTCATACAAAGGATTAATATGAAAGTTAACTAAAGATCACTTAAAAACATGCATCATCATTAGTAAAAATAAAACATACTCGGCTACTACTATCTTTGCCGTCTAAACTATGATCTAATGAGTGATTTGTTTAAATAACGTTCAATATAGTAAATCTTTCATGAATTCACATTTCAACTCTTGATATTAAGCATCATATAAAGAGATTGGTGAAATATTACATAGTATTCTAAAACAAATAACTAAAATAGTGACATGCATATATTCTTATACTAAATTGACCTTTGTAATGAAATTAATATCATAGTTAAATATTTTTTAACGAATCAACATATATATATATATATATATATATATATATATGAATAAATGCATGGAGTATGAGTGATAAAGAAAGAGTTTTACTATTTTGTAAAAATCCTTGTGTGATAGAAGCTGTTTTCGGACTTTCTGGACATAGGCTGACTGTTTCTAGCTTTGGGCCTTCAAAAACTTCTCTTTTGGAAATGGTGTCTGAATATGAAAGATGCCTAACTTAAAGGGGAATCGGGATCTAAAATAACAGAATTTTTGGACTTGATTTGGATGAGTTATGGTGTTTTTAGTGCTCGGATTTGAAAGCAGTTTTTCTGCACAATGAAAAGTTTTAGTCTTTGGAGGGTAGAAGGACGATGGAAAAAATTCTAAAACAATTTTTTATGAAAATAGACTCAAAATGGTTGAATATAATGAAGAAAAATGATGTATTCACGTGAGTAATATGACAACTAAAATTGTTCAAAGTCAGATCTAGATGCTGATAGGTTCATGTGCAATTAGTTGGCAACTTGTATAGTTGTCTCCTTATCACTTATTTTTTTATTTTATTTTACTTTATACACCTTATAATATCAAATTCAGATCATATATTCATCTTAAATAATTCATAAGTTGTAATTGATTAACTATTATGCAATTATAGTTATTATATAAAAGATATATATACATAATTAAGGAGATAACTATGTAATTAACATGTTTTAAGCTAATTTCGAAATAATCATTATTATTTAGGGTTTATGAACCTAATTTAAGAACACATAAATTGTGTAAAGGCTATCATAAGCTAATCATAAACGTTTATGACTAAATTTGTAAATTCTAAAACTAATTGGTGTCAAAATCCTAATTGTGTAAGTTGAAGGACTAAAGTGCAAATTAAACTAAAATAAATTGAAAACGTTATTTTTTCTTTCGGTGCGTGACAGGATAATCGAACACCGATTGAGACAAATTGTTCTCATATCTGTGAACCAATTTGGATCCAGAAGGTCGACCATAGAGACCATCCATTTGATTCGTAAGCTAATTGAACGCTTTCGAGAAAAGAGTAAAGATTTGCATATGGTCTTTATCGACTTAGAAAAGGCATATGACAAAGTACCTCGAGAGGTATTACGGTGGACCTTGGTGAAGAAGGGGGTACCCATTAAATATATCAACATCATAAAAGATATGTATGAGAATGTGGTGACAAGTGTCCGAACTTGTGGCGGTTTAACAGACGTCTTCCCAATTACAATTAGCTTACATCAGGAGTCAGCTTTGAGCCCATTTTTGTTTGCCATTATAATTGATAAAATCACCAGAAGCATCCAAGATCGAATTTTATGGTGTATGTTGTTTGCAGACGATGTTGTCCTCGTCGATGAGACACGAATGGGAGTTAACACTAAATTAGAACGATGGAGACAAAAATTAGAAGCACGAGAATTTTGACTAAGTCGAACAAAAACAGAGTACCTAGAATGCAAGTTTAGAAAACAACGAATAAACAACGATGGCAGGGTTCAGTTGGATGGCCAAGAGATACCGAGAAGTACGCATTTTCGGTATTTAGGCTCCATACTACTGATGGATGGAAAGTTAGACGGGGATGTCAACCACCGCATCCAAGCTGGATGGACAAAGTGGAAGAGTGCAGCAGGGATCCTGTGCGATCGTAACTTTTCTTTAAAGCTTAAACGAAGGTTCTATCGTATGGCTATTAGACCTGCTTTGCTTTATGGCTCCGAGTGCTGGGCTATTAAGCAAACTCATGCATAGAAAATGAGTTGGGTGTGGCGGGTAACACCAGGAGAGATAAGGTGCGCAATGAAGATATTCAGCATAAATTGGGTGTGGCGGCCATCGACGAGAAAATGCGAAAAAACTGTTTAAGATGGTTTGGACATGTTAAACGCAAACCCATAGATGCACCGGTACGATGAGTTGAAGATCTCGACTTAGGACAAACGACTAGAGCTCGTGGGAGACCGAAAAAGACGTGGATGGAGGTCATACGAAACGACATGAAGCTAAAAGATCTAAATAAAGACATGCTCGTCAACCGAAAAATATAAAGGCAGAAAATTGATGTTTACGACTCGATGTGGTTCATTCATGATTCATATAGCCTACCACAATTTAATTGGGATTACATGCTGGGTGGTTGTTGTTGTTGTATCTTGAGTTTTGCCGTATGGTCTTCTGTATTAGCTGATCTGGTAGGAATAATCTCATATTAGTTGATGAGGTCGCAGATGTTGATGAAATTGTAAATTATATCCTGGTACGATCCTGAGCTGGTCAGTTGGATTAAGAAAAAAGAATAAATCAAATTTGTGCATTCCTTTGTTGATTAGTCCAACGTCTCTTTATTATTTATCTAAGGGTTAAAAGCACCAAACTCCCTAAACTATAAGGACTTTTGGACACCGCTTCCTAAACTTTGTAAATAACCACTTTACCTCATAACCTTCGTCAACCTGTTCGATTTACTCACTGGCAAATTTTTGACAAAAAAATCACCGATTTTTTTTTAATTTTTTCAGAATCTTTTCCTTGCCGAGATGATTCCGATCGCGATGACGGTATCACAAAATTCAAAGTCATTAGACAGGAAATTTAGTTTTAATTCGTCGAATTTTCGAAAAAAATGAAGAACACTTGAAGGTGTTCATCACATTTTCCAGAAATTCAACAAATTAAAATAAAATTTTCCGTGTAATGGCTTCGAGTTTTGCTATACCGTAATCACTAACGGAACCGTCTCGACGAGGAGAAGATTCTGAAAAAATATAATTTTTTTGGCGATTTTTTGGTCGAAAAATTGTCAAGGGGCAAATCGAAAGGGTTGGTGAAGGTTAGGAGGCAGAGTGCTTATTTACAAAGTTTAGGGGGTGATGCCCAAAATTCGTTATAGTTGAGTGGGTTTGGTGCTTTCATCACTTTATCTAAACTACAACATCACATGTACTCGAATCAAATTTCTTTAAGTTGGCAATAAGAGTAGGTTGCAAACTTGCAATGTTTTAAAACAACACTAGAAATTTAGATAATAACCAAATTGTTTGATGTTTTATATAAGTTTATGGGGGTAAATAGCGTCAATCTCACAACCTATTTATTTAGGAGTTTTGCATCTCTCAATTAACGGACAAATATACGAACATATTCATATAAATAGTACGTCAATGACCCAATGATAGTTTCAATTAGAGGATTTACGCGATTCCTTATATGTGTGGAACGGTTTGTAAAATTAATTATAGTTTGAAAGGTTTAATGTTTTTAACTCTAATTTCCTCACACTTTGGTATAGGTTAATTAGACTGGTCCAAATATAATAATTGGGCCAACCCGCTCAGATTAAGGCCCAATGAGAAGAGTATCGAAAGTTCATTTCGCTACTTATTGGAGGCAGCATTGAAAGATTGATTTTGATACTTTGCAATCTTTTGACACTAACTCGTGAAATCCAAAGAACATGTCCCGCAACCCGAGTAGCTATGGATCTCCAGATTCACGTCATATCATTTATTAGTATATCACCTAACCATACAATATCGATAATATATTTTTGATAGTGAGCAGAATCGAAAGCCATCATTTTCGATTCATCGATTCTATTTCTAGTTCAATATTCAGCCACTTTTGATACAGAGTTCAGAATTGAGAAGGCCACTTTCAATAAGAGTTCAGAATCAAGAAGAGTAGTTTCGATACTGGATTTTGATACTGCAGTCCAGGCTTTTTTCGAGATTAGTTTGACTTAGTTTATTTCAGTTGTACTTTCGTGCTAGGGTACTGTTTCAGGCAAAATTAGTCATATTTTGTAATAGACTAGTAGCATAGTTTGATGTTTCCCAATTTGTATCTTACT
The DNA here is from genome assembly GCA_948329865.1 of Linaria vulgaris. Classification (NCBI taxonomy): domain Eukaryota; kingdom Viridiplantae; phylum Streptophyta; class Magnoliopsida; order Lamiales; family Plantaginaceae; genus Linaria; species Linaria vulgaris. The sequence goes on from OX415251.1 coordinate 18,664,533, forward strand.
TGTAAGTTGTAACCCGCGTAATCTAGACGAAATTATACCAATTTAACAACACAAAGGTTATTTATGGTTTGATACTTGTTGGTCCATAGTGGTATTATTACTTCTTTAAGTATAAATATTTTGCCCGCATTTTACTGCAAATGTTTGAATTATCGATTGCCGTCCTCTTTTAGTTCAAATGTCAGCTCCAATTAATTATCTGAAACGAAAAGGTCATGTCCAAGACTTGCAAGTCTTTCTTTATAAGTCTTCGTCAAGTGCGAGTAGATATTATTTCGATCTTCACTGGGGTAAATTTCAACATGTTCCTGAACTCCTTACATAACATCGATGTTTCCCTCAGTTTCTTCATTTTGTGCAATTTATTGATTATTTTCAAATTCAGGTTGTTGATATATGGGATTGTCTAATATATGGGAGGCTGTTGTGCCTCCCCCTCTCAAAGAGGAGGGAGTCCCCACTTGCACAACGGCCTCCCATACATGAGACGTTACCGTTGATATATCATCAAAGTTTATAAAGGACCCATGTATGGGACATTAACTACTTGTTGTAGTTAGATCAAGGACTCATGCAAGAAAATACTATATATATCGAATAACCAATTTTCCCAAGTGCCACCTAATTAAATAAAATGCCAGTTGTTTCTTCTTGTAAGATCTTTGACTGAAAGGACGCTAATATCTACGATGTACACGGTACACTACAAGAAAACGGGTCCAATAGGGACCGCCTGTTAGGGACCGCGTCGCGGTTCCTAACTATCAGCAACCACGTTGGAACCACATCGCGGTTCCTAACCAACTGGAACCGCGTGCGGTTCCAATTGACCATTGGAACCGCAACGCGGTTCCAATTTCTTCCATTGGACCATTTGGAACCGCGACGCGGTTCCAACCCACCTAACGTTGAAATTGGGCTCTAAATTGGAGCCCAATTTCAACAAAACGATTGGGCTCGAATTAAGAGCCCAATCCAATAGGACTTTCTGCAACCGCGACGCGGTTCCAGAAAGTCATATATATATACTGAAATCGTGCTGCAAATCGCGATTTACCCCAAATCGCGATTTGCAGCAAGCCCTAACCACCACCACCTCCAAATTCCGTCGATTCGCCGTCGCAACGCCGCCGTTTTCCGCCCCCACCTATTGCAACCGCGTCCCGGTCCCTTTTGCCCCACATTTGCAACCGCGCCGCCGTTCCTCTTCAACCACCACCATCTCGTTTCACCATTTCACCACCACCGCCGCTCCGTTACCACCCCAAACCACCACCACCACCTCCGCGTCTCATCAACACCACCTCCGCGTTTCATCACCACCAACTCCGATCATCACCACCAACTCCGATCATCACCACCATCGCGCGCTGCACCACCACCACCGCCTGTCATCACCACCACCGCGTTTGTCGCTACTGTTTGTAAGCTTATTTAAATTTTTTTTTTTAATAATTTATAAGATAATTTTGATTAATTAGTTGTTTAGTTGAATTAATTAGTTAGTTAATTTAGTGTTAATTAGTTTAGTGTTAATTAGTTTAGTGTTAATTAGTATTATTATTAATTACTTGTGTTAATTGATTTGGTATTGTTGTTAGTTTAGTATAATTAAATGTTAGATTAAATTAAATTTTTGTTAATTAGTTTTGGTATATTATTGATGTAAAAGTGTTAGTTTATTAATATTAGATTAAATTAATGTTATGTTAATTAGTTTTAGTATATTATTTATTATGGTCTAACTTAGAAATTTCTGGATTAGAGTAGGAATTTAAGTATTTCTTATAATTTAGACGTCTAAATTAGGAGGCTTGTATTCCGATACCTTTAGGAAATCTCAATAATGTTCTAACTTAGAAATTTATCCTTAGTTTCGTAGTACACCATGTCAGACATCGACCCTCCGCGCCAGCCACGTACTACTAGTAGTGGACCACTTTCAGCAGGAGGTCGTAGTCGAGGTAGAGGTCGAGGTAGAGGCAGAGGTAGAGTTATTGCAGATACCAGACCTGCTAGCGAGGGTACGGTTCAGGGTAGAGGGGCTATTCGGCCTACCGTACGGATAGTCCACTCGGGTCGTGGACCATCGACTGAAGTTCCAGCTGAGGGTCCCCTTTCGCCACGATCTCGGGGGTCGGGCGATAGAGCGGCACCGTTGTCTCCTATCCTACCGCGCCGACTTTCATATGCCAATCTCCAGTCCCCTACGCCAGTAGAGTCCACAGGAGCCCATCGACCACGATCATCAGAGTCGACTGGAGCACATCGACCCTCACCAGTCCACTCGAGCGGACATCAGAGGACACCACCCACTCCAGCCTCGCGAGTTGGACCTATTCAGCCTCCGACACGAGTGGACATGCAGCCGTCAGCCGAGTCTAGCAGGGCTGAGATTCCAGCAGCCACCGGAGCGACTCGTCAGCCGTCTGTCGAGTCTAGCGGATCCCAGAGGCCACCAGCCACCGTAGCTGGATCTAGTCAGCCTCATCTCGAGTCTAGTGGAGCCCAGAGACCACCTGCCACCGGAGCTGGACTTAGTCGGCCCCCGGTCGATTCGAGCGGAGCTGGACCCAGTCGGCTCCCGATCGATTCGAGCAGAGCTGGACCTAGTCGGCCCCCGAGACGATCTCCAGTCGTACACACGCAGCGCCGACCGGGCAGGGGACCCTCTATTGGTCAGACCGCACCACGACCTCTAGGGCAGAGGCAACGCATAGTGTTGGAGAACGGGGTCATAGTTTCACCACCGAGTCGGACGATAGCGTCAACGTGCAGAGGCCTGATCAAGTTGTTTATGGTGAAGTTTTGGCCGACGTACTACTCGATGCCGGTTGGGGTACGACAGCAGATTTGGATCAGATTCACGGTGAGAATACGACTTTTTTGATCTTAAAATTCTAATTCTAATTCTAATCCTAAAATTCTAATTCTGTTGCAGAACATATACGGGGTCCGTGCGAGGGAGATGTTAGACGTGGAGAAGGTCTTCATTAAGAAGTGCAAGGTTTGCTACAAGCGTTTGATGAGCAACACCAAGTCGGAGTACTTCAACAACAAGAAGACTTGGTTGAACGAGGCACAGGAGGCCGCGACGGCGACATATTGGGGGACCAGGGCTCATCAGGAGTGGTCTCGGAGGACACGGATCGCTAGGCGAGGAGGACGCGATCCAGCCGACTGTCCGAAGGCACCTGCCACATTTTTCGGTGGTACCATTGATTACATGCAGATTAAGCGCCGCATAGTAAGAATTATTTTAAAATGCAATTTAATTTAAATATGCAATTTAAATATGTTACTAATTTTAACATTTTCATCTTTATTAAATTTGTAGGATAGGAATCATCCCAACCACACGACTCCTATTCGACACGATGAGGTGTACAAGGTTGGACACACGAGGAGGGTGCCGGAGACTGGCGGGGATATGGGTATTCCCTTGAGGCGGGAGTGGTTGGATGCGGGTGCCAGATTTACTTACGTAAGTGTACAATTTAATTTTATTCTTACGTAATTTGTTTATATATTGTAATTATAATTCTTACGAAATTTATGCATATAATCTAATTCTAATTTTCTTTCTTATATCTACAGAAGATTTACCTGAGGGAACTTCGGAAGTTATATCCGGAGCCGGCTCCGTTGCCTGAGTGGGATTCCGATTGTTGGACGAAGGCAATAGGGCGAGTGAAGAAGGGGAAGGCGAAGGGGCTACCGATTGATGCTGATCCGCATCAGTTCGGTATACACTATAGGAGGGATGAGGACTTCACTCCAGAGGTGGTGCGGGAGATGGCGACCCAGAACAAGGAGTTGAGGGCGACCCAGGATCCGAGAGTTGATATACTCCTGGACCTCGTGCGGGAGCTCCAGCAGGATGTTGCTGCCTGTACAGGTCGGCCAGCGCGACAGATTCCGGACTCCCTATTTATGGGGAGCGCGAGGAGGACCGGCACGGCCTTCACGATTCCGAGGCCGCCTTCTACAGTACTACATCCGTTGGGACACAACACTTCCACCGCGGCAGAGTTTATCATGGACAGCGATGATGACGCGGACATGATGGACGCTACCGCCTTGGGAGTGGACGATGAGGGGGCAGAGGACGGGTGGGACGGAGATGACGGGGAGGACGGAGAGGATGCAGAGGATGGAGAGGACGGAGAGGATGGAGTGATGAGAGAGGACGTGGTCGACCCTTTAGCCACCCTGGATGATGACTATGCTCTCGGGATTAGTTCTGGTGACGAGGGAGTTGAGTATCTGCCTAGTCCTCAGCCCGAGCCGGAGGCAGAGCCACCGCGGGAGCCGTAGATTGGAGTTTTTTTGGGACATTTACTACTTTTTTGTATATTTTTTGTTGAAGGACTAAAGTGCACTTTTTCTTAAACTAATGGGGTCAAAAATATAATTTAAAATGTCAAACTAAACTGGAAAATTATAATAAACTCAAAATAGAGAGTATTAATGTCAAAAATATCGAAAATGCTAAAATCTTGTGCTCTAAAGTGAAAACCGTCCCGAATCACAATTTGCATCATTGCCATAAGTGTTGCCTTTCTGCAACCGCGTTGCGGTTGCAGAAACCAACGGTTATCTTATTTTGCAACCGCGTCGCGGTTGCAAAAACTTGTAGACGTTAGTTTTAGCAACCGCCACACGGTTGCAAAAACTAGTAACCGTTACAATTAGCAACCGCAACGCGGTTGCAACTAGTAGCATTTGTAACCGCGTTGCGGTTGCAATTAATATTCATACTTCAAAATGACGTGTGTTCGATGATTTGAGATACCACGTTAATAGTTTAGTTAGTAAGTAATTACGTTGAAAATAAAGGTATTATAAGAAGATAACCTAAGTTCGAACAAAAACGTATATCCCTATATATGATGAGTACTTGAACAAGGGATTAGTAAGATGGTATATTCAATGAATCGATTAATGACATCTATACTTTAATTTGTGAATCAAATCATAATAACAAAACAACAAGTTATGTATGATGGAAGTAGTTCATATATATATATATATATGTATATGTAGTGCAACAAGTTCTACTATAGTAACGACTATAACGATCATTTCACTTCTAATTTACTCTTACATTCCTCAATTACTTGTTTTTTAACCATTTATTAGTTCATTACACATGTATTATTGATATATATTGATAAGAAACACTAACGCAATAAGGTAGATCAATAAAACAACGATTTTGATGATTGAATATTATTTGAGTCCGCAACGCGGTCCCAATTAATGTCAATTGCAACCGCGACGCGGTTCTTAAAAGGACCAATTGAGACCGCAACGCGGTTCCTACTTATATTCATAGTATTAGGGACCGGATTGCGGTTCTTAATAAAATTCAAACGCGATGCGGGCTCAGAACTTTCAAAAATATTTTAAAAACTTTCAGAGACTGCGTTGCGGTTGCAAATACTTCAAAAATTTCTAAATTTTAGGCGGGATGTGGGGGGAAATTCAAATTTTCGTGAAAATTCAAATTTTCATACATTTTTCTATATATACACACCTCAATCCACTCATTTATCTTATTACCCACCTCAATCCACTTCACTTTTCCATTCAACACTAAACAACAAGAAGAAAAAATATCTTTTATGTCTTTTTTCAAATTCAAATTCTTTTTTCTTCATCTCTTTTTTTTTTTCATTTCTCTTCTTCTTTTATGTTTAACATATTTTTTCTTGTTCAACAACTTTTTTCTCTTTATTTTATTTTATTTCATTCATAATTAACTTTGTTTTTCATCTTTATTACATTTCTTTCATTAGTTTTCATCTTTACATTAATCTTTATTTCATTGATTTATTTGTTTTTATATATTGATTTGCTATACATAACTAATGTATATTGATTTACAGAAATCTCTAATTATTAACAAAAACCAATAATATTCCAGTAATTTCCTGGAATATTATTAGTTTTTTTTTTATTTCGCTTGAAGAGTAATTGCAACCGCAACGCGGTTCCAGTTAATATTCATAATAATTGGGACCGCATGGCGGTCCCAACGGTATGAATATTAACTGGAACCGCGTTGCGGTTCCTGCTTTAGTTTTTGGGTTTCTGCAACCGCAATACGGTTACAATCCATTTTCAAATTTTTTAATTTTTTTATGAAACATTGGAACCGCGTTGCGGTTGCAGTTGTTTTAGGAACCGCATTGCGGTTCCAGAAAAGTTTAATTTGGTTGGAACCGCCCTGCGGTCCCTATTGTCTTTACGGACCGCGTGGCGGTTGCAAAATTACTCGGTCGCTATTGCGCTTTTCTGGAACCGGGTTGCGGTTCCTGTTGCGAAGTGACCGGGCTCTTTTGCAACCGCGTATTTGGAACCGCGACGCGGTTGCAAATGGCCTTTTGCAACCGCATCTGGGGTATTTGGAACCGCGACGGCGGTTCCAAATAGCCCTGTTTTCTTGTAGTGGTATCACGTAAATTTTATTATCTGTATATATATATCCATATATAATTGTAATTGTAATTTTTTTAGTTTATTGCTTACATTCTAATAATTTATTATAGTGGTTCATTTACTTACACAGAAATTTTTATGTATATTTTAATACTTTGGTGACTGGTGTTATGTTACATATATATATATTATATATCTATTCTAATATTACGTAAAGTTAAATATGAATTCTCATTTTTTTTTGAAAATTATCGCTAAATTAATCTTGCCATTTTTTTGTCACACAATATTGTTACTAAGGGAAATTCTATTTCGTAGAAATAGACAATGTTTTTGGCAAAACGAAAACCTTCCATGTTTTGCGTAAGAGGCCGATCGAAAACTTACAGCAAGACAAAAAAAGAAGAGCGACCCCTCCCGCACACACATATGTCCTTAGAAAGATAAAATTTTCCAAAACACCGTTAGTGTCTCTAGAAGAAGTCGACTTGTCTCTAGAACGAGTTTGCAATGTGATGTACGTGTCGGATAATCTGTAATCTAGCGTAACTTTTGGTTTAATTAATTATTTCTTAACTTTGTCAATATCAGAGTTTTCATTAATTACATATTAGAAAAGTCAATGATTTTAAGAAACTGTCCCCTATATGTTTAAATTAGAGATAATAACAGGTTAACTCCCTAAATCTTCATGTAAATAACAGGTTAACTCCCTAAGTCAATGTGTGGTTCGCTATGATTCACAAACATAGACACGACACAATATTCACAATATTAATATGAAAATAAAAAAGTGACATAATATCCTAAAATTAACTTCTAAAAATTGGTATGTGTCTAACACGAAGACAAACTACGACACAAACACATGTGATTGTCAGAGTGTCGATGCCACCTGCTTTGGCATATCAACTCTCAATTGCTCCTCGTGAATATTTAACTTCTGAGACTGAACACAAATTTGGATCAAATTACTCACACTACAAGAATGTTTCATTTTAGCTTGGTGGCTTAGCTACCGAAAATTCGCTAGCTAAGCATTGCAACGGAAAAATCGCGTACAAATCTGAAAATCCATAGAAAAACTACAACGAGAAAATTAGCAAGCGAAAGCTGACTTGGAAATAATTTTTGCAATGAATTATTCGCTTGCTAAAAGGAATGTCCCCTTTACGCGCCACATCAATAGCCACCTGCTTCCAAGCAAATGCTAGCTGATTTTCCTCCTTAAAAAAATGACTGCTTATAAGAAAAAAATATAGAAAAGTGGTAAAAATATTCAACGTCCTATAAATCGCTCTCATATCAGCTTTCTGGTGCTCCTTCAGCTCTTTAATATGTTTGGCCTGAGCGGCGATTTGCGCCTACTGTGCAGCATTTTGCAACTGAAGTTGCATGATATACGCTGCGGCTTTTTGCACGGCCTCCTTCGAGACCGCCCCTCGTTAATGAACTTTGGGTATTTTATGATTCCTTCAATGCCAACAAGCCCCGAATACCCACATGTTGGAAACCCGGGAACAAAACCATTCTTTCCTCCTCTCGAAGCCTCAAGCCACTGCTTCATATTTATCAGCTCCCACAAACCCGTGTCAGGCCCGAGTTCTTCGATGCACAACCGTAAGTAATCCAGCTAACACCTAACAACGATGATATAATTAAGTTAAATGGTATCAAAATGGAAACATGATAAATTTTTAATAATTAGAAATCCCATCATAAAATATTAATTTATCCCACAAAGAGTTCTGAAAATAAACTCACGTATACTTTGCGAGCCCAAGCTCATGTCCACTTCTATGATTTATCCGGCTGTACCTTGCAATGAGTCTTCAGCCAAACCGCTGATTGTGGGACAAGATCAACGTTCCCTTCAAAGTGTTTTTTAGCCTGTCCAAACACAATTCAATTAGTTTATGTTAATATTAATACATAATTGTATTACTAATGGACATGTCTATGATAAAACAAAAAAGCTCATATAAATAGATCGTTTTGAAATTCCGGGATTAGCAAAATACTCGGAATAAAGTATGAGTAATAATAAACAAACATACCAATCTCTCCCTATGGATTCTCTGACCAATAGACCATCCAACGTAATTGGAACCTTTTCGCTTTCGCCAGTTCTCTCGTGCCTTCCTCGACCTTAATATGGCCGCGGGGTCTCTCCAATGCACAATAGCATTCTTTAAATGCTCCACGATCATCCACAACTTGCTATTCTTGAGTTTTTTCATGTTGGTCTTGTAAAGAGTCCACCATTTTTTGGCTTTGTTCATGCCATCCTGAAAGCTCTTTTGGTCAATCTTGTTGAAACATGATTTAATCAAAACGTAGTCGTCCTTGTCCCGCTGGTAATGTTACTGCCAATATTTATAAAAATAAACAATTAGTATATTAGAAACATAGTGGCATAATAATCATGGAAGATCGAAACGGAAAACGAAAATGCTTTCTATCTCAATTGGTCCCGCATAATCATATGGCAAACACCTCCATATTAAATAAAATGAAAAATTATAGAACTCCACTGCCTAAGTATTAATTTTCCACCACAATATGTTAATTGATGATATGAAAACATGCACAATTATTTGTCTTAGGCATGGAACTAAAACAAATTTTCTGCAAATTAACTTTCAATTAACTGTCATTTTTTAGCTTAATTAACTATCAATTAATTAAGTTAAAAATTCAGCAAATCTTCAGCTTAATTAACTGTTAATTAATTAAGTTAAAAATTCCACTGTTGTTTGTTTGTCTCGAATTCAATCGATCAGTAACTTGGAATCTACAACCATTAACTTTGTAACTAGTAAATGCCCTCGCAGACGTACATGGCCCGTGTAATAAATGTACAACCCGGATATATACACCATAATATCCTGACCCAACCATTTGTTTCAGCCACTGAACAAAAAAAATGTTATGACGCTCCTGAATATGGCATTGCGGCACACCGTTACACATACACTCATCCAACATCCTACATTCGGGAAAATAACGCAACTCATATGTGGTCTAATACATTTATTTAAAAGGAATTAAAGAAATTTAACGAATTGTACCTCAACCACAGCTCCATCTCTGGGCAGTTTAGTAGCATGCATAGCTCAATGAAGTTGTACTCTACATTTGATAATTGTTTCCTTTTTGTCGAAGATTGAAAATTCAGTACTGTAGTCAGTAATCAACGCAAATTCATTATTGTTCAACCTATTACTCCTCGTTTCGTATGTGGGCTCAAAATAGTGTTCCAAGAACTGTGTGATTTCAGAAAAAACTCAATTATTGAACCTTCCACAAAATTCTTGTTTTTGACCGATTTCTTCAAATCAAGCATCTACGTGAAACCATGCATAAACCTAAGTTTAAAGCATTCATAGGAATTTTAACTATACGAAGCAAAAATAAAAACATAAAATTGATACATTTCAAATGGATATATCCATCTGTAATGGACTGGACCTCCAACCTTTGCTTCCCATGGAAGGTGAATAGCTAAATGTTCCATTGAATCAGAAAACGAAGGAAAAAATATTCACTCCAATTTGGACCTAGTAAGCACAATCGAACTCCCTAACCCCTCTATCTTCTGCCTACTTATGTCTCGAGCACATAAAGCTCTAAAGAAAAGACTAACCTCAGCCAAAGGTTCCCAAACAAAATCGGGTAGGAAGTCACGAAATGCAACTGGGATCAACCTTTGCATGAATAGGTGACAGTCATGGCTTTTCATCCCTGTTATTCAAAGTTGGGGCATCGGGGGCATCTAAACACATCGGGCTAAATTGGACACAAAACCATAGGGAAACTTATTACCTTGAAGCCAATTACAAACTATTATCTTCTGATCCCAGCTCAAACAGTACCTTGCCTTTGTTTTAGTTGTAACACCATCCCCGACAAATAACGTAGAACGGTTTCTGTACAATACGAGGTTCCTTCTAGCATTCAAATTGTCCTTTGTTTTTCTGGATCGTCCATTACGGTGTTTTTGATGTTATCAAAGAAGTTCTTCTCGCAATGCATTACGTCAAGGTTGTGCCGAATCATATTCGACTCCCAATAGGAATGTTCCCAAAATATACTGCGTCGCTGCCAATTGTGATACCTACCAACTCCGTGGACAACTTTATTTGTTTTTCCAAAAGGAATATTGGGGAGGGTAGTCACGTGGTTTCACATTTTGGGACCCAGTATTCGATGCAACGACATATCGGTTTCAACTTGATCTTTCATAAAATCTGTAGCATTTCATCTCCATTCATGATCGGTGGGGAGAAATTCCTGATGACAATCAAACCAGGAGTGTTTCTTTCCATTTCGGAGCCAAAAGGAGATTGTTTGCTCCATGCCATATGGACAAGCAAACTTACCATGGGTACTCCACTAGCATATCATAAGCTGGAAAATCACTAATGGTCCACATCACATGAGCACGCATAACAAAAGTATCTTTGCAATAACTGTCACAAGTAGGAGCTCCATGCTCCCACAATGACTTTAGTTCATCAATTAGCGGTCGTAGCAGCACGTCGATGTTCTTGCCAAGACTCGATGGACCAGAAATCAATAAACTTAGAAATATATAGTCTTTTCTTATGCATATACATGGGGGAAGATTGTAGGGGGTCACGAAAACTGGCCAACATGAATATGCATTAGAAGAATTCCCCCATGGAGAGAAACCATCGATGCAAAGTCCGAGCCTGACATTTCTTGCCTCATCTGCGTAATCGGGATACGTTTCATCAAAAGTCTTCCATACTTTAGCAACACCAAGGTGAATCATTGTATCATTATCCCCTCAACATTTCAAATGCCACGTCATATGTCCAGCAGTGTCGCGAGACATGTACAACCTTTACAATCGGGAAGGTCAGTGGGAAGTACCACAATCTCTTTTGTGGGATGCATTTGGCACGACGGCTTGTACTAGACCGATCCTTCCATCTTGGTGTTGCACGCGTAGGACAAGCTGTGTAAGCAGCACTTTCGTAGTCATCTTAATAGGGAAAACAATTATTTGGACACACATCCAATTTTATGCATTCTATCCCTAGATCTTTTAGTAGTCGCTTACAACGGTAGAAAGTTTCGGGAATTTTGTGTCGATCCTCAAGACTTAACAACCTTCTCTAATTGTCTAGCGCATCAACACAACTACTTTCGGTCCAATTGTGTTTTATCTTGCTTGCCATGAATTTGGCGACCCATTCTAATACAGTCATCTCAATTCCGTCATGAATCTTTTCCTCCACTTTCTTCAACATTTCAAACAAATGTGCTTACCTGATCGGTTGGCTCATGAGTTATCTCTGTATCATTATGAACATTTGCAAATTGATCCCAAAATACATCATCAACTAAGTCTCTCAAACGACAAGAGTTAGCAGGACCGGTGTCGTACTGGTTTTCAAACTACCCTTGTTCAACAGTACCAGATGACTGTCCTACGTCGTATGTATCCGGCTCCGTATTGCTGCCATACGTAGTCTCACCATGACAAAACCATACATAATAATGTGGAACCAACCCCTTACTGTATAAGTGACATCTAATCTGGTCGAGTTTGAAAACATTGCTGTTACGACACTTTGCACAAGGACACCTAACCATTCTCCGATCAACAAGACTAGGTTGATCGAATACGTACCGCAGAAAACTTCAACACCCCATACAAAAGTACTGTTAATATTTCCACCACTCATCCTATCATACATCCAACTCCGACCTGGATTTTTGTTCATTTTCGATCTACACATATAACAACAAACACCACCCAATTTCACTACAAATTTCTAAGTAATGCTAAATTAAAGTACGTAAATTAAACTATTCACTCACAAATTAACGAAATAAAGTTGTTAAAAGAGAAAACGTACACAAACCATACCTCTTCGACTCGAGCTTGTTGGTAGAGAAGAACACATATGGTGTTAGAATTTTGTTTTTGGATGAAAATCTAAAATGGGGAAGGTTTCTTTTTGAAAAGAGTGCAACAAAATTCTAGATCTGAATATTGAGGATGCAATTGACGAAGAAGAAAGAAATTGGGCAGTCAGGTTAACAAAAATATTGCAACAACAACTTTGCTAGCTGGTGTGCTTGGTGGATATTTGCTTCCGCATTTTCGCTAGCTAGTTGCTGACTGGACGACATTGCTAAGAAAAAATCGCTAGCCGGGTCACACGTCACCGATCCGAACCTTCAATCTCGTTTGTGCTTCTTCATAAACCAAGTCATCAATCCGTGTGACGTGGCAACTAAAAATTCGCTAGCTAATTCTTGAGTAATTCAAAATTGGCTCCTATAAATACTTCACTCCCACCATTTCATTATTCATAAAACCACTCATTCACCATTTCATTCTTTAGATCTAAATTCTCCATACCTTTCTATTATATAACCACTTTAAATTTATTATATACATTTCATTCTTTATTTTTTAAAATGTGATTCATCTTTTGTTTCAATTGATTTTATTTTTACTTTGATTTTTGTTTGGCCACAATTTACTTTTTTCCCACTTTGATTTATCTATAGTTTTACTTTGTTTATTTAAACTTTGATTCTTATTTTGCTACAATTATTTTTTCCATTTGATTCATCAATATACATTTTTTTTATTTTTATCTTTACTTCATCTTTTTAATAATACTTTTTAATAATTTTTGCTAGGTTTTAGGTTATGTTTGTGATTAATGTTTAACGTACAGTTGCTACTTTTGCTAATATGATTTATATATATAATGTAATTGTCAGTACAGTTTATATGTAATATAAGTATGAATAACAACCACTACAAGACAGGGCGGTCAATAGGGACCGCCCAGTAGCGACTCAAGTTGAGTCGCTAGCCTTCAGCGACTTCTGAAGGCAACATCGACTCAACTTGAGTTGCTGAAAGTCACGAGGAAAACAACGACTTAAAGTGAGTCGAAGTTTGTCCTCGTGGACTTTGAGCGACTCAAGTTGAGTCGCTGTTTGTCCTCACGGACTTTTAGTGACTCAGACTGAGTCGCTGAAGTCCTTTAGTGTATTGGGCTACACATTTTGGCCCGAATTGGGCCAAAATCAGGGCCTCCATTGCCCTAATTTTGGCGGAAGTTATCAGCGACTCAAAGTGAGTCGCAGTTTGTCCTCGTGGACTTTGAGCGACTCAAGTTGAGTCGCTGTTTGTCCTCACGGACTTTCAGCGACTCAGACTGAGTCGCTGAAGTCCTTTAGTGTATTGGGCTACACATTTTGGCCCGAATTGGGCCAAAATTAGGGCCTCCATTGCCTTAATTTTGGCGGAAGTTATCAGCGACTCAAATTGAGTTGCAGATTCTTAACTATAAGTAAAAAAAGAACTTTTCTTTTTATTTCCCTATTTCTCTCCATCTTCACCCGTTTCTTGCTTTACCCGACCCGCCCTAAAAAAATCTCTGAAATCAGCGACGCAAGGTCCAATTTTGCGACCCACTTTGAGTCACCACACCAAATCTTCCTCATTTCCGCCGATTTTCGTCCGTTTCCCCGCCGATTTTCGTCCGTTTCTCCGCCGTTTCTCTGTCGTTCATCCATTTCTCCGCCTCCATCTCCGTCGTTCCGCCGCCTCATCACCGCTGGTAAAGGCTCGGCTATCCTTTATTTGTTTTTTGCTTTTTTACTCATTTTTTATTAAATTTCGATTTTAGTGTTTAAATATTGCTAAATTTGTTTAATTTAGATTATAATCCGAATTTAGTATTAATTATTGTTAATTAGTGTTAATATATTGTTAGAATTGTTTAATTTAGCTAATAATCCGAATATAGTATTAATTAGTGGTAATTAGTGTTTATATTGTTAGATTTGTTTAGTGTTAATTATATTGTTAGATGTGTTAAAATCCTAATTTAGTAAAAAAAAATTAAGATTTTATTGATTAATGTAGATTATATTTTTAAGATTGTAATTTGTAAAATTTGTAATTAGTTTAGATTATAATTAGTGTAATATTAATTAGTGTATATTATATTTGTAAAATTTGTTAATTAGTGTTAATTTGTACGATTATATTAATTAGTGTATATTATATTTGTAAAATTATAATTTGTAAAATTCCTAATTAGTGTAGATTATAATTAGTGTAATATTAATTAGTGTAGATTATATTTGTAAAATTTGTAAAATTTGTTAATTAGTAAACAATTTTTAAGATTATATTAATTAGTGTAGACTATATTTGTAAGATTATAATTTGTAAAATTTGTAATTAGTGTAGATTATAATTAGTGCAATATTAATTATTGTAGATTATATTTGTAAATTTTGTTCATTAGTGTTAATTTGTAAGATTATATTAATTAGTGTAGATTGATATTTAAATGTTAAATTGATAATTAATTTTTTTTACAGTACATCTATATATTACACATGTCGTCACGTAAGACCCCTAGCGGTACTGGAGATCGAGGTCTTGGAAGTCGAGGTCGTGGTGTGGTATCGAGTTCAGGTAGTGGTAGTGTTGCTCGTGGAGGTGTTGGAGGTAGTGGAGGTCGAGGTCGTGGTGGTGGTACTGGTAGCGTTGGACGTGGTGGTGGAAGTGGTAGCGGGAGTGGTGGTGGCAGTGGTAGCGCTGGGCGTGGTGGTGGTAGTGGTAGCGGGGGTCGAGGTAGTTGCTGACCTATACGGGTTGTCAAATCGGGACGTAGTGCAGGGCAGGGGTCGACGTAGTTGTCGTCCGTCCCCCTACTTGGGGCAGGTGACGAATCCACATCGAGGACACTTGCACCACATTGGCAGTTATTTGTAGACGATGAGGCGGTCGTCCCCGGAGCGGGTGTTAGACCCCGATCATCAGAGTCCACCGCATCCCAGGTGGCACGACCACATACTTCAGATTCAGTTGGGACTCACGTGCCCCCATCCGTCGAGTCTAGCAGACTTCACACTCTACCACCTATAGCCGACACCGGAGCTGGACCGAGCTAGAGGTCGACCGGTACTACCGGACCGAGCGATACTCGACCAGGTAGGGGACCCAATGTAGGGGTTACGGCGGTTACGACTGGGGAGAAGAAGCAGCTTATTGAGTTGAAGCGAGGTTGTTTTTCTAAACCCCCCGGTCGCGAGATTGCCAATACGATCATTTTACTCATTCGACAGTTTATGAGTGAGTTTTGGACCTCCTACTTGAAGGTTCCTGAGTAAGTACGAGGAGAGATTTACTCGAGATTTACGGTGAGTTTTTAATGAATTATTAATATTTATTAATTTACTCGAGGTTCAAAATATTGTTTAATTTAGTTTATTAATTTAGTGTATTAATTTATTGTTTAATATTTATCCTTTTTGTAGAATACCTATGGGATCCGGCGGTCAGAGAGGGATCAGGTACATAGGGCATACCAGTTGTATGTTTATAAGCATATGAAGAACAAGGCGAAGGAGCGGTACATGAAGAACAAGGACAAGGAGAAGTTTCAAGGGAAGCCTAAGACGTCGTGGATGAGCCAGTGTTTGGAGGATCAGGCGGCAAAATATTGGGACACAGAAGGGTTTAAGAAGAAGTACGTGAAGGGAAACAAGGCTCGACGAGGCGGTAAGTTGGACGACGATGCGCCCGCCACCTTTTACGGTGGTTCCATTGACTACGAGGAGATCCGGCGGCGCCTGGTATGTTTTGTTAAACATATATATTTTATTTGTAGTTAAATTTTAAGATTACTGTTTATTGATTAGTTTTAAAAAAATGTAATTTTAACATTTTTTTAAAAAAAGAATTATAACCAACTATTACTTACAATTTGAAGGAGAGGAATCAGCCCAACCGCATCCACCCTATCAGGCACGACGAGATTTATTAGACAGGACATACGAGGAGGGTGGCGGGGATTGGCAGAGGTACATCCGTACCCTTCAGGCGGGAGTGGAAGTCTGAGGCGACAAGACTTATTTATGTAAGTGTTTTAAATTTTCTACTCGTTTTTAATGATCTTTGTTTTATTTTAATTTTTAATGATCTTTGAACTAATTTCTCTTTTTAATGATCTTTGAAAATTCAACAGAAGACTTATAGGAGGGAACTGAGGAAGAAAAATCCGGATGCAGTGGAAGATAAGGACTTGCCTGAATGGGACGCCGATTCGTGGAAGAAGGCGATAGGGAGGATCAAGAAGGGGAAGGCACAGGGTTTACCGAGCTATGCTGATCCACAGGACTTCGACATGGAGGTCAGGAGGGAGCCAGACTACAAGCGGGAGTTGCTCGGGCAGGTCCAGGAGGAGAACAGAGAGTTGAGGACGACACAGGACCCGAGAGTCAACTTCATGTTGTCCTGGCTCTAGGCTTTTAGAGAGGACATGCAGACGGAAATAGGCCGACCAGTGCGAGAGCTTCCGACAGACTTGTTCATGGGGGATGCTATTAAGAGCAGAGGCGCATTTCGGGTTCTGAGGCCGATACGTCTGAGACCAGATCCTTTTGCTCCAGGTACTTCCAACCCCACCCAGTATGTCGATGATTTTGATATTGATACTGATGAGTCGGAGAGTGGTGATGATCTTGGTCTGATGGATGTTGAGGCAGAGGACCTCAGTGAGGATGAGGGGGTGTTGGTGTCGATGAGGGTGGGGTTGGTGTTGATGATGATCCACTGGCGACCATGGATGAGATGTATGATTTGGCGGAGAGTTCTGGTGATGAGGGGGTCGTGTATCCGCCTAGTGATGATGAGGGGGATCCGTGATCTTGTGGCGGGTAGTTCTTTGTAAATATGGATTATGATATGGTGTGTGAATATTTATTTGTAAATATGGATTATTGATCATTTTGGTTATTTTTGTTTATATGGTGTTGATGGTTGGTATGGAATATGGATTATTATGTTAAAATTTATGGTGTAGTTATTTTGTATGTATGGTGTGTGGTTGGTAGGGATTATTGATCATTTTGGTTATTTTTGTTTATGTGGTGTTGATGGTTGGTATGGAATATGGATTATTTATGGTGTAGTTGTTTTGTATGTATGGTCTGTGGTTGGTAGGGATTATTGATCATTTTGGTTATTTTTGTTTATGTGGTGTTGATGGTTGGTATGGAATATGGATTATTATGTTAAAATTTATGGTGTAGTTGTTTTGTATGTATGGTGTGTGGTTGGTAGGGATTATTGATCATTTTGGTTATTTTTGTTTATATGATGTTGATGGTTGGTATGGAATATAGATTATTTTTGTATGTATGGTGTACCAACATTCAAATCATATACCAATTCATATATACCGACATCCAAAATATTTTACCTAAAAAAACTCATAGTCATAGTCATATTGAAAAATCTCATAGTCATAGTCATACTGAAAAAACTCATAGTCATAGTCATACTGAAAAAAAGAAAAAAAAAGAAAGAAATAACTAGTCTTCTTCTGAATATTCAAACTCCTAGTCATATTCGTTCGCATCACTGTCTACGCCTTCTGCTTGTCCATCATTGTCCTCGTTACCACCTAGTTCATCAACGACCTCGATCTCACTTCCATCCAACTGAATATCCATGTTGAACGAACTCAAGTCTACAAACATATTAAGACCTCCTAATTCGTTCTCTTGAAACACTGTCTCCGAAATCTCTGGGTCATAAGGGGTAGAATCACGAACTGTGAGTGACGACATGTCGATAATGTGTTGATCTGGAATATGTGATACTGACAACCATCATTTTCTCCCTGGTCTTCCATTTGGTAGAGACTGATATGGAGCGTAATATGCCTGCATTGCTTGATTAGCACAAATAAATAGTTCATTGGTCTGTAGTTTTTTAGTAGGGTTAATTTCCACCAATTTGAATGTCTCGTGCACATTTGTGTCGTTCGGTCTAATATCATACCACAAACACTTGAAGAAGACAATGGACAGTTGTTTTCCAGTTCTACCTCCCCAATATTCCACTTCTAATATCTCTTTTAAAGTCCCGTAGAAATTGGTTGAAGCGGTGTCTCCCATGTCGCCCTTCAAGTAAACCCCACTGTAGTCACTCTTCTTGGGCCCCAATTTCGTATCAATGTGGAACCTAAATCCATTCACAATGTATCCATTGTACGTGATTGCATCATTCTGTGGACCGTTGAGCAACGGCAGTACCCTATCGTCTATCATGTAATTTCCACTGCTGTACTCTTGCTTGAACCAGGCCACATACTCCTCGTTCCTTTTCGTTTGCACCTCCATGGCATTCAATCTACCGCACTCCTCTTCTATGAACAAACTGCATGTTACAAAAAAATAGTTAGCACTAACACATAAAAAAGAAGATGACATTAGACGAAGAAAACTGAAGTAGACCCACTCTTCACATCCTTCCAATTCTTCGCAGTTAAGAAGTGTGTACAATTCAATATGTTCTATTTCTTCCCCCGTTAACTTCTTCACCTTCGTCGATGGGCCAAACGGTCGTCCCTTCTTTCGGAACAATAAGAGCTCACCATCACAATCCGTGCTTTCCAAAGTATCGTTCCTGTTAAGTCGTCTGTGTGTAGCAGCAGGGGTTACATCGAGATACTGGAAAATCAAATTTGATATCTCCGAAAGTAAATAGGCATTAGCCATGCATCCTTCGGGCCTCGCTTTGAGTGTCACCCATACAATAAGAACACAAAAGCCTTCTGTGCATACTCTATCCCGACAACATCCCGTAAGCGGGAAAATTGCTAATCGTCCACATGAGAGATGCACGTAATATGATTAGGCAATAGATCATTTTACATATATATGAGTGTCGGTTACAAGTGAATAGTCTAGCAATACAACGAGTCTATCTCAAATAAGGCCTACACTACGTACCTCGTGTAGACTTGGTCCGGAACACCTCGAACCAACGCCTCGATGCTTGGGTGGGAGTGGAATACCGGTACTAGATCGAATGTACGTCGGTGATTGTATTCGATGTGATACCGAGGATGACCCCCGATGTGATATCGGTGATGAGGTGGTGTGACGTGTCTGAGGTGCACGAGATAATCCCGATATCGAATGAGATATCGAAAGTGATATCGGGGATGTATTTCGATATGATGCGTGGTACCTGAGGGATAATAACTGCTTGCTTTGAGATCCGGGCACCGCGTATTTATAGACCTCGGGATCCGGGGACCACAGTAACATATCGGTGATTATTACCGATATGACATCGAAAGTGATACCCGATATGGTCCAATATGGGCCTGGCCCAATATGCGGGGAATGCCCATATCATGTAGTCCTCCAATGTGGGAATTCTTATCTTAGAGACAAGAATTCGCAAATTTAATTTTAAATTTCTGGGTTACCTGTACCCTTCGTCCCGCCAGTTCAAATGACGGAGATCAAATTTGCAGGGAATGCACTTGTGATGAACTTCGATTAGTCTCCCAATGCAGTGGACGCATAGTTTGAGGTCGTCGTTTGAATTCTAGTTCCCTTGGTATTTGGGTTCCTTGAAAATTGTGATGGGGTTGCCGGGGCAGTTTTTATATTCTCGCGGCTCTTCGCATAGTAAGGTAGGATGTCGGGTTTCATCTTTGATATTATGTCGAAATGCATATTCGATATGATGTCGAAAATATATTTCGATGTAGTTGAGGCCTCCGTCTATAAGTAGGGCTTGTAAGAGACTCTGAAGTTCATAGTTTTCTGCGTTTTCTCTGTCGTTTAACGTAACCACATCGGTATGTATATCGGTAGTCATATTCGATATATTCCCCGACGTGTGTTTCGACCTCGTCGTGGTACTTGAATTATTTATTATTATTATCTCATGCTGATACTTTGATTATTCTGCAGGTGCATTGCCTTTTTCTGAGATACTTCGTTAGAATGGGGTTTAGACAATTGATGCTTAAACTTCAGGCCGATCGTGACACTCAGAAAGCTGCTAAAACGGCGGCATTCGCGGTGGCGCCTGAAATAAGATCTGCGTCTAGCTTTGACCTGAATAATGTAGCCGTTGAGTTTCTGGCAGAGGCGTCGGGAGTCGAGCGACCTCCCCCTAGCATTGTAGTGCCTGAACGTATTAATGAAGAACGTTAACAATGTTCCTGCAACGGTTGGGTCCCTTAGCCAGGACATCCTTGACGTGGTGGGAGGCCCGGATGGTGCGGCCAGCCTCTTGGAGGTGTTGACCTCGAAACAAGAGAGTGTGGTTTCTCAGCCTGACGGGGCTGTGGCAAGAGAGAGACCATTTGCGAGGTCTCCTTGCGATGAGTATGTCGCTCCATGTTCTGAATCGTTGGCCGACATTCTTTTGACCAAGGACGTTAGAGGTTCGGAATCGAATACCCATGTCAACTTGGGCGATTTTGTGGATGCGCCTTTTATAGTGGGGTCGGGTTCTTCACGCCCGAACCCTATTAGTGACAAGAGACATGCGACTGTTTCAGGTATGACCGACAAGGGTAAAGGGCCACTTCAGGAGCCCACTATATTGGGGGGTCGTGCCCCTATTTTCCTGGGGATCCCGATTACGAAGTCTGCCGTTGACTTGACTATGATATCAGGTAATAAAAGGTCCCGTGAGGGGACTGTCCATAGTGGCCACTCATCTTCGAGTTCGGGACCTCGGAAGGCGGGTGCAGTCAAACCCTCAAAGCGAGTAGAATTCCCTGAAGCAGATGTTGTACGGGGCATGATGCGGGCTTTTCCTCCCCCTGCGAATGTGCGGGTGCTCACAGAATTTGAGCGAGCCCAGAATATACGCCGTAGCGCTCACCTGTTCCAAAGTGTACGTATCTAAACACGACTTCGATCGTTTTCATTTGAATGTTTAGCATAATTTTATGTATTGTATTGTGCAGACGGCCAAGCTGGCAGTCTCATGCCTGAAGACCATTCGCGAGTCCAAGTGTGACGCTGACGCTGTTGCTGCCGAGCTCGAGGCTGGCATCTTGAAGATGGGGGAGTTCAACCCCATGGTGTTGGAGAGGTTGGAGGCTGAAAAAGAGGATGCGCTGAAGACATGCCGTATGCTCCAGGGGGAGTACGATTTGTTGAGGGGCAACTTGAAAACATTAGTGAATGAGCTCGATGAAGGAAAGACGCGTGAATTTACGGCCAACAAAGAATTGGAAACACTGAAGGCTGAGGTGGCGACGGTCTCTCATTGGAGCTCTGCACTGCCAGATTAGCTCCCTTGGACTTGGTATGTATCTTGTGTACGATATATGTTTCTATTTTTTGTCCTTTTGTATTCAATAGAGTCCAATTTGTAGGAACGTCGTCCTGATCTCCTCCGGGTTGGGGCGGAGAAGTTTATGGAAAGCTCGAGCTTCCGAAATCTAATCCTGAAGGTTCGAGATGCAGCATTTCATGCTTGCGTAAGGCAAGTGTTGAGAAATGACGGTTTCAAGGACTCCCTTGAGTTGAGTGGGTTGAACCCAAGGCATGATCATAATGATCTGCCGATTGGTGGCCTAGGTGAGGTGGAAGAGAGTCCGGCCGACCCTGACGTGTTTTCCGAGGTCGTGGAGAAAAAGACTAAAGGGTCCTCGTGGGAGTAGCTGTGTACTGCCTTTATTGTTACTTGAATTTATCCCTTTCCAGACTATTTCCAGTTCGTGGTTCTGTAATTGAATATTATTTCTCTGTTGTCTTCATAGTATGTGGCTCTTCGTGGCCTTGTTGTCTGATAACTTGTTGATTTCTTTTATTGTCATGATGATAGAATATGCAATATTCCGATATCTGAGGCGCAGTCCCTTCGTTCTCGTATTTGATGAGATTCGTTTAATCTGTCTGTTGTCAATCAAGGAATGGTCAGAATTTCCTTGGGGTTGGTAGAGACGTGGGTAACTCGCCACTGCTTCTGTGTTTATGATCGACCCCATTATTAGAGGGGATATTCTTCTTGTGGCTAGGGGCCCATAGAGTCTGCCTCTTCACCTAGTTTGTTTTATAGAATTTTCGCCCAATAGGCTCTTCATCTAGCTTGATTTATGGGATTTTCACCCAATAGGCTCTTCACCTAGTTTGATTTATGGGATTTTCACCCAATAGGCTCTTCACCTAGCGTAATTTATGGGATTTCCACCCAATAGGCTCTTCACCTACCTTGATTTATAGGATTTTCACCCAATAGGCTCTTCACCTAGCGTAATTTTATGGTATTTCCACCCAATAGGCTCTTCATTTAGCTTGATTTATGGGATTTTCACCCATTAGGCTCTTCACCTAGCATAATTTTATGGGATTTCCACCCAATAGGCTCTTCACCTAGCTTGATTTATGGGATTTTCACCTAATAGGCTCTTCACCTAGCATAATTTTATGGGATTTCCATCCAATAGGCTTTTCACCTAGCTTGACAGTTCGCGTGGGTAGGGGCGCATCCCGTTATCACAGGGAACCCACTACCGTTGAAGTATTTTTTGATCGACTCCGTTATCACAGGGGATTTTTTTTTGTGAGTAGGGGCGCATCCCGTTATCACAGGGAACCCACTACCGTTGAAGTGTTTTTTGATCGACCCCGTTATCACAGGGGATATTTTTGTAGGTAGGGGCGCATCCCGTTATCACAGGGAACCCACTACCGTTGAAGTGTTTTTGATCGACCCCGTTATCACAGGGGATATTTTTGTGGGTAGGGGCGCATCCCGTTATCACAGGGAACCCGCTACCGTTGAAATGTTTGTGATCGACCCCGTTATCACAGGGGATATTTTTCTTGTTGTAGGTGAGCTTTTTCTTTGACTTTTTGACTATGTCTCTTGGTGGCTCTGTCGTCGTTGACTCTGTAGGTCATTAAGCCCTGTAAAACAGCACAGAAAAGAAAAAATTTCGACGTATAAGCTAATACGAAAGCATGAAATGATGTGCATGTGTTATCTGCGGGATGTTCCCTCTATCTGGGAATATCAGTTTTATACGAGAAACAGTGTTTCCATTGTGCTCTATCGTGCCTGTTGTACCTGTTTGTACCTATTGTACCTGATTGAATAGATAATATTGAATAATCTGGGGCAATGCCCCCTGAATCCCCCTTTTAATATTCTCTATGTACTTTTCGGATATAGTAATGTGCGATCCTTTGAGCCATGTATTTGTAAGAGGGCGATGTGCTAAACATATATCTAGGGGAACATTTCCCAATTCTTTGTGCCATTCTCTACACTTCTTTAATGTCCACTTAGGATATATCCCTGCATGAAATATGAGATTGCGCCAAGCCACAAAATAAAAAAGGTAATAACGGATAACGGTCGAAGGCTAGGTAAACCCAACCCGCCTACGTATCCCGTTGAATGGGGAATCAGACCGGCGTAGTTCCCCCTGTTTTAAGTTACATGCCGACCCATGAAGGGCAAAATAAGAGATAACAGTCGAGGGCTAGGTAAACCTAACCCGCCTACGTATCCCGTTGAGTGAGGAATCAGACCGGCGTAGTTCCCCCTGTTTTAAGTTTATAGACCGACCCATGAAGGGCAAAATAAGAGATAATGGTCGAGGGCTAGGTAAACCTAACCCGCCTACGTATCCCGTTGAGCGGGGAATCAGACCGGCGTAGTTCCCCCTGTTTAAAGTTTACAGACCGACCCACGATGGGGCAATGTTTCCGTTGTTCGAACATAATTTAAAAACTGCTGAAATTTAAAATATTGTTCTGTTTGCTCCTCATGGTGATCACTCCGTGCGCGGGACGTATTCCTGGTGTGGAACTCGTATTTCCTGTCTTCTTCTGATTCTTGGGTGCTTCAGTGAGTTCACATAACACATCCATCCCTGTATATGGTCACCCATAATCTCGCCAAATCCTTGAGGCGTCGGGAATTTAATCTTCTGGTAATAAGTAGAGACCACTGCCCTGATCTGGTTGAGCGCCGCTCGGCCAATGATGGCGTGGTAGGGAAACGGAATGTCGACAATCGTGTATTTTATCGGTGTGACTCGGGTGCGTGGGCTTCTGCCAAACATGGTGGGCAACATAACTTGTCCCAGCGACACTACCTCTGCTCCACCAAATCTGGTCAACGGGGTGGATATCGGCTTTAGCCGGGCCGGGGCTATCCCCATCTGCTCGTAGGCTTTTGAGAATATAAGCTTTGCGGAGCTTCCGCTATCCACCAACACTTGATGCACCTGATAGCCATCCACATTAATCGTGATAACCAATGGGCAATCTAGTTTCCCTGCGGTCAAGGCCAATGGACTAAGCTGCTCCAAGTCTTTCCTGGTGAAAGAGATCTCCTGCTCCAAGTATGCTTCCGGCATGATTGCGTTGGTGTATCCAACATAGGCTCCACCCTCGAGTCTTTGTGTTATGGTTTCTCTGCCGTGAGCCGTGTCAGCTCCCAAGCCTCCTCCGTTGATCACATTTATAACGCCCCTGCTCGGGGCATTCACTATGGTCCTATCTCGCTGCTCGGGTGCCTCAATCATCTTCTGCTTCCCTCTCCTAGGTGAGTAATCTCTTCTAGCGGATGAGGAATGTTCTGCTCCTCTAGCATCCTCCCTGGCGCTCCTGACAAACTCGACCAGTTTTCCTTCTTTGATCAATCTTTCGATTTCGTTCCTCAGGTGTGTGCAGTCCTCCGTCCTGTGTCCAGGTTGACGGTGGTACGCGCAGTATTTGCCCGATGACTTCATCCCGGGAGTCTCATTCAATGGCCTGGGTTCCGTCAGCCATCTGTTTCTTTTTTCCACAACCATCACCTCTAGAATGCCTCTATTCAACGGGGTGTACGTCCTCGGGGGCCTTTCCCGGTTGCGGTCTCTGTCTGCGTTCCTGCTGGAAAATTTGGTTTGCAAGCATGTTGGTATGTGCTATGGTGGGCTCAGTCAATTTGATTAGCTCCCCGGCGAATCTGCGATGGGTCGTACCCTTAATCAGCATCATCATAACTTGTCCGCCATGCGGCTCGTCCACCTTCAACAATTTATCGTTGAACCTCTTCATATATTCCCGAAGGTTCTCCCTTTCCCTTTGCTGCACAACGCCGAGGTGTAGCAGGTTAGTCTTCATTCTCTTTTGGCTAGAGAATTGGTTCTCGAATTTCTCCCTTAGCTGCTCGTAGTTCGTTATGGATCTAGCCTCCAACCTAGCGAACCAATCCAGTGTTGCGCCCGTTAAAGTGGTGGACATGATCTTTGCCTTTATGTTTCTCGAGTAGTTGTGTAGGTTCAGAATGCTATCTACCTGATGGAGATGATCCGTAGGGTCACCTCTTCCGTTGTATGGCTTGATCACTGGGATCTTGTCCCCTCTTTGCAATACCTCAGCCTCTATCTCATCCAAAAATGGGGTCCTACTGCGACCCTTCCCATTACCCTGAGACAACGTCCTCGACAATTCTGCCCTCTCATGGTCTAGCTGTTCCATCCTCTTTGAGATTACCCACAGTATTTGTGCATCCTCTTTCTTTGAATACACAATCTCGGCGCGGTCGCGACCGCTTTCTATTCTCCGGACTACTTTTGCCCTCTCGCGGTCAAGCCGTTCCAACTTTCTTGCTATCTCTCAATCTAGGGTCCCGGGGTCCCGCTCTCCGCCCTGTCGTATGCCGCGGGCGATATCTCCCTGTGAGTCCCCCGTATCCTCTTGTTCATCGTATCCTTGCCTTGCCCTGCCCTCACCCGCTCCAGATTCATGGGGCCTTGCCCGAATGTCCTTTGTCCTTTGCTCCACTAGTCGTGGAAGCAAGGTCTCCAATGTGGAATCCAGCGCCGCTCTTACAGAGGCGTTGATCTGCGCTTGCATCTCCGGGGTTATGGCGGCGGGGTGAAGGGTGCTTCGTCCCGTACGCATCGTCTCCTCTAGGTCGGGAAAATCCGCATTTGGTGCCTTGAACATCGGAACATCTGCTGCGGGGTTCTCGTTGGGCGGGCCCTCAGTCGTGGGTTCCGCCGTGCTTGGTGCAACAGGGGTCAGACCTGCATTCGCGGCTCGTGGCGGCCTCTCGGGCCCGCGCCTTCGTCGCGGCTCGTTGTGTGGTGGAGGGAGCTCCATCTCGGCTTGAGCCACTGTCTGATCTTGGTCAGTCGGGTGTTGAGGGAGTGGCGTGTCCTCCATCCTGGTGCTCCTAGTCACAATTCTGCTAAACTCGGATCGGGTCCTCCTTCCTTGCATCTTGGCCTCCTTGTCCAGGAACTGGTGTTCCCACAGACGGCTCCACTGATTAGGCAATAGATCGTTTTATATATATATATATATATGAGTGTCGGTTATAAGTGAATAGTCTAGCAATACAACGAGTCTATCTCAAATCAGGCCTACACTACGTATCTCGTGTAGACTTGGTCCGGAACACCTCGAACCAACACCTCGATGCTTGGGTGGGAGTGGAATACCGGTACTAGATCGAATGTACGTCGGTGATTATATTCGATGTGATACCGAGGATGACCCCCGACGTAATATCAGCGATGAGGTGGTGTGACGTGTCTAACGTGCACGAGATAATCCCGATATCAAATGAGATATCAAAAGTGATATCGAGGATGTATTTCGATATGATGCGTGGTAGCTGAGGGATAATAATTGCTTGCTTTGAGATCCGGGCATCGCGTATTTATAGACCTCGGGATTCGGGGACCACAGTAACATATCGGTGATTATTACCGATATGACATCGAAAGTGATACCCGATATGGTCCAATATGGGCCTGGTTTTGGCCTGGCCCAATATGCGGGGAATGCCCATATCATAATATAAAGTGTTGCTTCGTCGAGATGTCGTACGTCACGACGCCATTGCTCCATAAAAGCTTGAGATCATCAATAAGTGGCCTAAGAAAAAGCTTGAGATCATCAATAAGCTTGAGATCATCAATAAGTGGCCCGAAAATGAGTAGACTCAAAAAGATGAACTCTTTCTTCATGCAAATATCCAGTGGAAGGTTATAAGGGGTGACAAACACCGGCCAACAAGAGTACGTCTTGCCAGATATTCCATAAGGTGTGAATCCATCCGTGGACAAACCAAGCCTTACGTTCCGTGGCTCCGCTGCAAAATATGGGTGCGTCCGGTCGAAGTGGCGCCATGCATCCCCCGAAGCTGGGTGATTCATTTGGTCATTAACCCCATTACACTTCGTATGCCATGTCATATGCGTTGCAGTTTCTATTGTATAATACAACCTCTGAAGTCGAGGAGCAATAGGAAAATACATCAATTTCTTCTTCCCAACCTTCGATTTTAGTCCATCCACGTATCTACCTATGAGGCATATCAGGCACTTATCGTAGTCCTTCGTCTCCTCTCCGTAGAACAAGAAACATTGTTTTGGACAAACATCATACGTAACGTACCCTAACTCTGACTGCAGCATTTTACGTATCCCTTTCGTGTCCTTTGGTAATAACTTCCGCACCTCAGGCGTGCAACCTCTCTTCGCCAAATTAAAAGCCTTATCAGAATAAATAGTACTGGCCTTGTGCTGTGTCTTGTACTCCAACCACTCCGACAACCACTGAAGGATACTTATGTCTTCACCTGAGTTGGAATCCGGATACATGGGTATATTTCCTAGGTGCATCAACTTGTAGAACGCCTGTGCTTTCGAGTTTGGCTCCTCGTTAGTTGACTCGTCCTCAAATGATCGACCTTGAGGATTAGTGAAGGATGGAATGAATTTTAGAGGAGAAGGGAGTGGCCTTTTTATAGGCCACTAACAGTCAATAGGGACCGCACTTAGGTCCCTATTGGCAACGGTAAGTACCAATAGGGAATGCAGTTAGGTCCCATTTGATACTAACCATTGTCAATAGGGACCTAAAGGCGGTCCCTATTAACAATAGCCGTTGTAAATAGGGACCATAACGCGGTCCTTTTGAATAGCTGTTGCTATTAGCGACCTAGACGTGGTCGCTATTGACAATAGCCGTTGTCAATAGCGACCGCAATTAGGTCCCTGATTTGTCAATAGTGACCGCAATCAGGTCCCTATTCACTACAACTAACTATAACTACAACTAACTATTGATGATTAGTTGTAGAACATGAAATATATGTTGAACGTTAATAACTCGATCAATCTCCTTCAATCTATTATTTCACAACTAAACCACTATATGAGGTTGGTTTTGCAATCATTTATTACTTCAATTCACATGTTGAAATGAGTTTGGTTGCTAGGAATCACAAACACATCAACATCAATAAAAAAAATCAAATTTCAAGGATGAATATTAGTAGGGACTGCACTTAGGTCCCTAATAAAGGCAACAGGGACCGCCCTGCGGTCACTATTAATATTTAGGGACCACATATAGGTCACTAATTTTAAATAGGGACCGCAGTGCAGTCCTTGTTTCCTTATTAGGGACCTAAGTGCGGTCCCTACTAATATTCATCCTTGAAATTATATTTTTTTGGATTGATGTTATGTGTTTGTAATATTCCGGATAAGTATTAATTTATTGTTTAGTATCTATGCTAACATTAGTGAAGTAAAGCATAAAACGAATAACAACTACAACTAACTAGTGATGATTAGTTGTAGAACATGAATTATATGTTGAACGTTAATAACTTGATCAATCTCATTCAATCTATTATTTCACAACTAAACTACTATGAGGTTAGTTTTGCAATCATTTATTACTTCAATTCACATGTTGTAATGAGCTTGGTTTCTAGGAATCACAAACAAACCAACATCAATCTAAAAAAATCAAATTTCAAGGATGAATATTAGCAGGGACCGCACTTAGGTCCCTAATAAGGAAACATGGACCGCACTGTGGTCCCTATTTAGAATTAGTGACCTAACTGCGGTCACTATTAATAATTAGGGACCGCACTTAGGTCACTAAAATACAAAAAATTGAAATTTTGGCGAAAATTTTTGGCGGGATTGAATGGGAAATTTGAATTTGACGAAAATTTGAAAATTTCACCCTCTTCTCTATATATATACTCACCACTCTTACACAACAAATTTCATTAATCTCCAAAAAACATCCAACATAAAAACACTATCTTCTTTTCCAACACAAAAACACTATCTTCTTTTCTCCAAAAATCACCCAACACAAAATCTTTTCTTCTTTTTACCACACAAATCCAAAACAAAAATCACCCAACACAAAAAACAAATCACCAACTCAATCTTTCCTTTTTATTATTTTGGATCTACACTTTCTTTTCTTACTTTTTTATTATTTTGGATCTACACTTTCTTTTCTTACTTTTCTATTATTTTGAATCTACACATTCTTTTCTTATTTTTCTATTTATTTGGATCTACAATTTCTTTTATTTCACTTTTTTTTATTCATTCATCTTTTATTTTCTATTATTAGTCATATTTCATTCAATTTTTTACATTTTTTAATACTTTCATGTCATTAAATTAATTATTTCTTCATTATTTTATTGTTTTATCTTGTTATAATCATATTTCTATAAAAAGGAAAATTCAGAATATTTCGGGAATATTATTGTTTTTTTTTTATTTTTCTCGCAGACTATTAGGGACCGCAGTTAGGTCCCTAATAATATTAATAGAGTTCTATGAATATTATTAGGGACATAACTGCGGTCCCTAATAGTCTGCGAGAAAAAAAAAACAAAAATATTCCGGAAAAAAGTGTCTTCAATTTTCTTTATTAGCAAAAAAACACTCCCATGTGTTATAATCAGTAAAAAAAAACCCTCGTGTGTTATATATTCTCCTAAAATTATACTTTTTTTTTTCACAAAAGGTAAATAGAATAGAACTAAAAGAGATTCATTACAGAATACGAGGGGCATACCCCAACACGAAGCCTAGTTTAGTCAAAGTAAACCATTCTAATATCAAATCAGTTCCCTATTACGCTAGGGAACACACCAAGATCTATTCCAGGACTATGGCTTGTGTAAAGCCCCAAATCTATGCTATATAACTCCTTTTAAGTGGTGGTTGAACATAAAATTATATTTTATTTAACTTAAAAAGGCTAAAAAAATCCCCTCAGCTACAATGTAAAATTAGACTTTTAACAAATTTTAATTAGTATACATATTTATATTAAAAATTTTAAAAGAAAAAAAGACCCAACTATGATACAACCAGGACCCACCACCCAAATTTTTTTCTTCTTTTTTTATTAATTTGTTGGCCCAATTTATGCCTTTTCGCTAAAAAATAAAATTATTTATTTAATGTAAACAAATTCTAATTTATGCACCCTTATTTCAAGTAACTCATTTTTTAATTATTTATTATTCTAATTTATTTGAAGTGCTTAATAGGAAGAAAAAAAGAGAGGAAAATAATTAGGAAGTCAAGAAGTCTTCCCCAAATCCTCAGTGACCGCCCACCTCCTTAGGTGCCACTTCCAAGCTTAATTACCAACGGAATAATTGGTGCTAGAGGACCTTAATTTAATTTTTTTATGGATAAGTTGTGGCGGTGGAGGGGTGGGTGGTGTGTGGGAAAGCAGGGAGAGACAAGGTTTTCTTTTTGAAAAATTGAATTATTTTATTATAATTAGGTACTTTTTCTTTTTGAATTTCTGACATGAAGTAATAATTTTCATTTTTAGTGAAATATAAAAAATTAGATCAAATAATGAAAAAAAAGAAAGAAAAAAAAATTTGGGTGGTGGTTGTAGTACGGTGGGGGTTGGGTGGGGAGGGAGAATTTTTGTTTTTTTATAATTATTTATTACAACTGGGTCTTTTCTCTTTTTAAAATTTTAGATATAAATATTTATAATAATTAACATTTACTAAAACATATAATTTACATTGTAACTTAGGGTATTTAATTTTTTTTTTAACTTTTTCTAAGGTGAAAATATAATTTTAGGAGAATATATAACATTGGGCTTTTTACTAATTAGAAATAAAACACATAGAGGTGTTTTTTGCTAATCAGAATAATTTTGGGGCAAAAAACTGACCGTGTGACAAAAATTGTACAAAAAGCCACAATAATGTACTAAATATGGACAACGCCATATTATGGGACTAAAATCTTAACTAGACCACAATAAGGGACCAAAAATAATTTTTTACCTTATTTATATGCACAAAAGTTGACATAATTTTTGCATTTTTGGTGTTTCTTCTCTCTTAGAATGTTAAAGAGAACCACCTTTAGTAGTTATTAAGAATGGGAGACAAGGTTAGAGGTTTTCTACTTTTCAAAATGGAAGTAAACTACCACCACATTTGGATTCAAATTCAAATAAAATGGATCCGGTCAACTAAAAATATGGGTGACCTCCGACCCGTTTCCAACAGATCTAATTTATTTAAAGGGAAAAAATCACATACACCCCCATCCTATTGCCCTAAAATCGCCTACCCCCCTATCCTATTTTTTTATCACTTACGCCTCCTATCCTATTCTAATCTCATTACATTGCCCCCCAAGACGAAATTAACCCATTAATCTCTCCCAATTACGCACGTGCGGCTCGTGTGCCACACTAATAAGGGGCAATTTCGTCAATTCAAACACCCCAACACAATACAATCGAGAATGACTTCGAATTCACTCAAATCAACACTTACTATGTTTTTCCCCAAATTCGGAAAACCTTAAACCCCAAAATTCAATAACCCGTCTCTTGCACATGGGTAGGTCAATCCACACCCAATACTCACACAACCCATTTTGTTGTGAAAACAAACATTACAAACTTAATTGGAGTAATTTAAAATAAGATTACACGAAAAAAGAGAGAAATTAAAATTGAGGCTTTACCCGATTATTGGATCATGTAACAAACCTTCTTACGAGATTAAGATTAGCCCATGATTTTTTTTGAGCTACCCGATGCTCGCAACGACAAATGTGGGAGTTA
The DNA here is from genome assembly GCA_948329865.1 of Linaria vulgaris. Lineage (NCBI taxonomy): Eukaryota > Viridiplantae > Streptophyta > Magnoliopsida > Lamiales > Plantaginaceae > Linaria > Linaria vulgaris. The sequence continues at coordinate 18,696,720 of OX415251.1, forward strand.
GAATTCATCAATTTCGTCGATTTTATGAACTGTACATTGAATCTTGGATTTTTTTAAAATATATGAGAGTCATAATGTATTGAGGTGTTTGAATGGACGAAATTGCCCCTTATTAGTGTGGCATACGAGCCGCACTTGCGCAATTTAGAGAGATTAATGTGTTAATTTCGTCTTGGAGGGCAATGTAATGAGATTAAAATAGGATAGTGGGGTAAGTGATAAAAAAAATAGGATAGGGGGTAAGTGATTTTGGGGCAATAGGATGGGGGTGTATGTGATTTTTTCCCTTAATTAAATGATATTCTTAGTGTGAGAAAAAAAATTACAATTGTATATATCTTTTTAATCTTCATTAAAATAAAAAGTAGTGTTAATTTAGTATTTGAAATAAATTACTATGTTCACCAAAATTATATTTTTTTTAATGAATATCTGTTATAAAACTTTTTCAAGTTTAGCAGTATTATTCGTAGTTTTAATATATATAGCGCATATATGCATTGATGAAATAACCTCGATGATATACCCGATCGATTCTCAGAACTGCACATACCCTTTAAGAAAGGGAGCCTAGTGTTCGTCTGGTGGCATTAGTCATATTAGTCATGTTTTGTACTACTTCCTGTTAAGATCTGAAGAAAAACATGATTCAAACACCTTTGGTTGCTAATAATGTTGTCCACACTCAGTTGTGGGTGCCACGTGCCACTTTGCTTTGGTTGCAATTTCACGTATCCCTTTTAACTCATTTTAGCCGCAAAATTCATACATTACCCTTCACCTTTTCCTACTCAAATCAATGTGCAATTCGGACAAAAAATGAAGATAAATTTTTAACAGTAGCATAACAAGTTACACATAAGCTGTGAATATACAACAAAAGCACACTGATATTGTCAAGCTAACAATATATGCATATTTAGTTTGTATAACGCTAATACATTAAATATTGACAAATAAAGTTTATATTTTTCATACATTATATATTGATACATAAACTACATATCGAACACTTGTCCCCTGATCAATATAAAATCATGCATTAAAAGAAACGTGGCAAGTTCAACCTTTTGTTTTATGTTTTATTAAATAGCATTAATATTAGATAGAAATGTCAAAAATGGCTTATATCTTTCGCCAACTTTAGTTTTTGCCCTTTATCTTTTTAAGCCGTCGTTTATGCCCGTTATCTTTTACAAAAATGTCCGATTTACTGTTCCTCCGTCAAATCGATAAATGGCATCGAATGTGGCAAAATTGCACCTCCACGTGTAATTAATTTAGTACACCTGGATTCTTATTAATTTTAAAACCTGATTTATTCAAATTTAAAAAAAGAAATTGAAAAAAAAAGTATCAATCCTCCGCACCACCAAAACCCAGCAACCCCCCCCCCCCCCCCCCCCGACCCCATATCCCACCACCACCTGCACCGCCGCGGCACCTGGAGGTGATGGTGGTGGTGGATTGGGTGGGGGAAAAGTGACGAGGTGGTGGTGGTGGTGGTTGTGGAAGTGCGCCGACGGCTGTGAGAGTGGGGTGGAAGTGCGCCAGCGGGATTTGGGAGGGGGGTGTGGAAGTAACATCGGCTGTGGAGGTGCGCCGACGACTGTGTGGGTCGGGTTGAGGTGCGCCGGCGGGATTTAAGGGGGGAGGGGGTGTGTGAAAGTGACGACGGTTGTGGGGGTGGAGGTGTAATTGAAATTAAATTTATATATGAAGTTTTTATAATTTAAATGAATAAAGTTTATTATATTAAAAGAATATATTGTAGAGTAAGTTTTTAACATTAAAATAATAAAGTTAATTATAAAGATTTAACTTTTTATTTTTCTATTTTTTTAAATTAGTTAATAAAAATTTTAAATTTTAAAATATAATTATAAATGAGTTTTTATAATTTATATAATAAAGATAGTTAATAATTATACATTTTATGACATGGCAGCCACATTTTGGCCACATATGCCAACATTTGATAACATAGCTGCCACTAGGCGTCAAACAGTGAATCGAGCATTTTTATAAAAGATAACAGGCATAAACGACGGCTTAAAAAGATAAAGGGCAAAAACTAAAGTTGGCAAAAGATAACGGGCATTTTAGATATTTCTGCCTTAATATTATTCTCTCACTCCTTTTATAGTTATCGTATCTATATCCACTTCTCTGTGAACTTTTCTTTGACCTTTAAGTTTTATGTAGCACGTTAACGATGCATTGATGAAACCTATCCGCTGAACTGATCCTTCTGTTTTGTTTTTTTTGTTTGAACACAACAACTTTTATTTATTTACGGGCCATAGGCCATGAAACATCCAACGGGGCGCGGGGATGGGGCTTGTGGGACTGGCGGAAATATGTACAAACTATATCACAAGATACTAAACTAGTCAAACCAGGCGGACAATGATGCCAGACAGCTCTGTAACGAGGTTGCTCTTGGCAGTCAACTGCATCCCGGTCCCATCCTGTAATCGCAAGCACGTCCGCTATCCTATTCCCCTCTCTATATGTACATGAGAGGTATAGGTTCGGTACCTAACTTCCCAGACTCGACACATCATGTAGTAGGCTCAACATCTCGACCGAGGCCATATCGACCGATCTCCTGGACAAAATAGAATAGGTCACCTCTGAGTCAGTCTCAACAATAAGTGCAGAAATAGAGACATGTAAAGCAAGTAATAAGCCATGTTGTATCGCTCTGAGTTATGCCACGTTATTGGTGGAGTGACATGTCGCTTCCAAGAAGGCCGCAATGACCTTGCCATTGGAGTCACAGATAACACCTCCAATGCCTGTGGGTCTGGGGTTGCGCAGAGCAGCCCCGTCCGTGCTGAGCTTGTACATTCCTGGCGGGGGAGGAATCCAACTCACCGGAAAGCGATGGATTTTGGGAGGGCGCGATAGTGCCCTGAGCGGCGTGTCCGCCAGGTATTTAAAGGTCCAGTGTAATATATTGTCGGGAGTAATGGGTTTATGTTGGAACAGGAATTCATTCCTCGCTCTCCTAATATTCCAGCATCCAATTAACATCGCGTTCGAGTTCCGGATGTGTCTCATGTGCGGAATAATGTGGTTGCTATTTAGGGGGGGTGGAAGTTCGGTAGCTGGCGCCAGACCTGCTCAAGGGCGGGGCAAGCCGAGAAGAGGTATTCTCCTGTCTCCACACTTGCGTGGCACAATGGGCATATGTTGTCAATCGGCACGTGATGGCCAGGCCGTTGTGTCCCCATAGCCAACCGAAGAATTTAATACGTGGTAGCACGTTCAATTTCCAGAGTAATGGCCACGGGAGTGAGGGCTCCTTCGGACCGCATGAAAGGTTTGCAAGCCATTCATACGCGCTTTTGATTGTAAATTGGCCATTATTCGTCCAGGCCCAACATGGGATATCTGGACGGGGTTCTAGTGGCAGTGCGACTCCTCTGATGCGGTTAACAATGTCAACAAGGAGTAAGTGTCAAATACGTGGCAAGTCCCACGTTCTGGTCGCCCCGATAGCTTGCGCCAATGTCATGTGGAGATGCTCTGTCGGGAAAGATGTGACGTATTCTGCTACTGTTTTCCTTCCCAGCTATTGTGTGAACCAGAAGTTGACGGACCGACCGTCGTTGATGGCCCACCGGGTTGATTCCATCAGAAGGGGGAGGCCGGAGGCTATCACTTCCCATGTTCGGCTTGCATTACTAGGTAATGCTGCAGTCAACGGGTGTCGGTCCACAAAGTATTTTTCTTTGAGGGTCCGCACCCATAGGCTTGTAGGGTTGTTGATGAGCCGCCATCTGACCTTAAGTATGTAAGCGTTATTAAGGTGGTCAAGGTGACGTAGTCCGATGCCGCCCTGTGCCAACGGTGTGCAAACTGTGTGCCACGACACCTTCCCTTTACGCGCCCCAGTCCTATCGGCGATCTAGAGGGAGGATTTCATACATTTAGTGAGTTGAGTTAGGACCGTTTGGGGAATGGTAGCATACTCATTTGGTAACCAGGGATGGTTTGTAGCATAGAATGAACGAGGGTCCGCCGTCATGCATAAGAGAGGTGGGGTGTGTGCCATGCGGCCAGTCGTCACTGAAATTTTTCAACGAGAGGGTCTAGGATGGTCGCCTTTAAACGCCCTTGCAATATCGGGAACCCTAAGTACCTGTTCGGGTTCGACATTGGTTCCATTCGCAGGGTTCGGAGGATCTCTTGACGCCGGTGCCCGGGGATGATGGGGGAGAAGAGTACCCGACTTTTGCAGTAGCTGACCCTGGTCCTACCACGATGTGAAAGGCCTCAAGGAAGTCAAGTAAGGTCTGAAGTGTCCCCGCGTGGTGTTCACAGAAGATGAAACAGTCATCCGCAAAACTAAGGATAGGGATAGTCGACCCCTATCTGCTAGCGTGTGCCCCCCTGAATTTTCCATATTCTGTCGCCCGAACGAATGTGGCTATGAGTAGTTCCATGCAGACGATAAATAAGTATGGGAACAGGGGGTCTCCCTGCCGAAGACCCCTATGTGGTTTCCACGACTGAGACCGTGCACAATTGATTGCAACGTTGAATTCGACCGATCGGACACATTCCATTATCATTGCAATGAACACCGGGCGAAAGCAAAATTGATGAAGAGTGTACTCGATGAATGACCAATTGACGTGGTCATATGCCTTGGTGAGATCGATTTTAATCGCCAGGACGCCACGCTTTCCCTTGCGGCGGTTATTGATTGTGTGGATAATTTCCTGGGCTACAACTACATTGTCGGTGATGGAGCGGTGGGTGAAAAAGGCATTTTGGTAAGGGGAGATTAGTGAACTCATTGAAGGTCGCATGTGGTTGACAATGCGTTTAGAGATGATCTTCTAGGGTATCAGAACAATTGTGGTTTGGTTAATGTTAGGGAAGATGAGTGTGGTCCCTTTTAGGTATCAGAACAATTGTGGTTTGGTTAATGTCCCAGGGCATTTGACCTGTCCTGAAGAAATTGGTCATCAACGTGGTGACGTGCGGTTGGAGATCGCGCCAATAATGTTGGAAAAAGTGGCCATTCAAGCCGTCTGGTCCTGGCACTTTAGTCGCACCAATCACAAATGCCGGCTCCTTAATCTCTTCACTGCTCGGTTCCGCCAAAAGCTGTTCATGGAAGGAGTTATTTAATGTGAGTAGTGTTGTGCTAAGATAGTCCATATCCGGTATATATTCTGGCTGCGGAGGACCCCCCTAGAAGAATTAGCTAAATTCTTGGACAATTGAGTCCGTGTCATGCACCCATTCACCATATGTGGTTTGAATCCCTTGGATCGTATTTGTGCGGCACCGGTGGGAAGCAAAGGCGTGGTAGAACTTGGTGTTGTTGTCGCCGTATGCAAGCCAAATGTTCGTGCGAATTGGGTCCCCGTTCCTGAGTCAATGAGTTTGGGGAAGTTGAGCCAGTGCCTGAGTTAATGATTCTCTTAGTCCCCGTTCTTGAAGGAAGGTTTGGGGAGACAGATTGTGGATTAATTGGGGTTGAATGGTTGTGAGGCGAGCTTGGAGGGAGTTGATTGTGGCGTCCACATTTTCATAGTCTATTTTTTTCCACTTACGGGCCTCCCGCGTGAAGCGGCGACAAGTTGTCGCGAACGGACATCCCCTATCGTTCGCCGCCCACTATACCCGCCTTACCAGTGGCGGGAATGTGGGGTGAAGGTCCCATGCCATCTCATACCAAAATGGCCGCGACCAGGGGGGTTCAGGCGAAAATAGATCCAATAGAATGGTGGAATGGTCAGACGCGTGCGACGCCAAGTGTTAGACGCGGTATGTAGGGAAAGAATTTACCAGTCTAGGTTAGCAAAGAACCGGTCCAGGCATTCATAAATGAAGGAACTACCCATGCGATGGTTCGTCCATGTGAACGGATGTCCCGAGAAGCCAATATCGGCCAGGCCGCACGATTCCAAGCAAGAGCAGAATCGGTGCAGGGAGGCCCAAGTTTTGCATAATCGGTGCAGGGAGGCCCAAGTTTTTCAGTATTATGCATAATTGCATTAAAATCACCAACAAGCAGCCAAGGCATAGTAGCAGCATAACTTTTAAGTGACTCCCATACCTGATCTTGGTAGGCTGGTTGCGGTGGGTTGTAAATCGCACTGAGGCAGAATGTCTCATTGGTGTAGAAGGTAGCTTTCATGTGGATTGATCTCGCTCCTGTCACTAACGTCTACAGTATTACCTGATTCATATAATAAAGTACCCATATAACACCGGAATAGCCTAGTGGCTGGACAATGGAGTGGCCGTCAAACGGTAAGAGGCCAATGATTCACCTGGCGCGGTCCTCGTCGCGGAATCTTATTCCAACAAGAATAAGCACCGTTGGGTTCACTTGACGAATGAGTTCCCGCGCCGCCGCAGGAATTTTGGGCGGTTTGCACCTCTAACATTCCAGCAAACTAGTTGCATTGGTAAGTGAAATGGAGTTGTAGCAGGGCCTGGTCCTACGGGCCGTAAGTGAGCTGGAGCGACTGGGGCATTTCCTGGTAAGAGGAGACAGGGTAAGTACTGCAGGTTGGACGAAGTGGTGACCAGCGTGAAGCTGAACTGAGTCATTCTCCCAACGTCCTGCAGTGACAAGACCTGCGCAATTGTGAAAATAACCCCGGGTAAGTGATTCAGAATTAAGAAACCCTTATCGTAGTGTTTCTCTGGCAGATTATTATAGGCAAATGGTTTTCCGGAAGGAACGGTAAATACGCCCGGCTTGTGTGTATCTGGAATCTAAATAACATCCCTATGCTCGCGTGTATCATCGGTCCTGGTCCAGTGTAGTTCCACCTCGCCACGTCCTCGCTTGAGTGAACGAAGCCCGAGGGAATGTCCTAATTGCTGACGGTCTGACCCAAGGTCGTGGTTGCTCTGGGGCCAGTGATAGACTGAAATGTGGGTGTAGAGATAGTTGCCTCGGGTGTGACGGGGCTATTGTCGCCATGAGGGGTTTCAGACGTTCCTTCCTTAATCGATGTTCTCCTACCGCTGACGTTTCCTCCTGTGATAGCGGCGGTATCAGTTCCCAATGCAGAATTCCCTTGGGGCGCTGATTGTAAGTTCTTTCTGAGTCTGACAATATGATGATCGACCTTTCTGTAGTAAATGCCTCCATGAGTTTCTTTGACGTTGCTATTTCCTGCATCAACTCGGTAGCTCGGAGCGGGGCGTCTGTTGAGCTGCTGGAGTTCGGGGAGTGGGAATGGGCCATCTGCAGTTCTTTTCGGGGAGGGGTTGGTGGTGTCGTGTTGGTCGACTGTAGGTGGTGTTTGTGCGGCGGTGTTTAATGACGGCAGTAGTTCGATCGGGGGTGGTATCGGGTTGACGGCGCTGTGGTTGGTGGTGTTTAGTAGGGGAGGTTTTGGTGGTAGGGGAGGTAGGAGCTTTTGTGGTGTGGGTGGAGGGTGTTGGCCGTGGATAGGGTAGTGAGTTGTGGTGGTGGGTGACTGATGTTGTGGCTGGTGCTTGAGTTTGGGAAACAGGAAGTTGAGCGGGATATTAACAGGTGTGGTTTGAGGAATAATATTTGCATGAAAATGTTTATTTATAGAAATGGGGGGACGGGCAAACATTGGGTTTAGTGGATTAGTAGTATTTTGTTTTGTTAGGGGGGTGGTTTGGATGGTAGTGGGGTTATTTTGTAGGGTAATTCAGGGGGGGGAGGAATGACATGTGGCACATGTGCGCCACTTGTCATTCATGCGGAGGGCATGTTGTCCACATGGCCCCCTTAAGACACGTGTCATCCAAGGTCGACACGTGTTGCCACGTGGCACCAACGGGTTCTACGTGGCTCACCACGGTGCACAAGGGTGCCACGTGTTGATTCGTGGCATCCCGATCCGCCACGTGTCTCCCCATGGCAACGACGTCACTCGGCGTGGCGTTCTTGTGTGCTTTGTGAACGGACGCGGGGCCGGCAGTTGCCACGTGGCCTAGTTGAGCCGACCTGGCGACATGATCACCGTCCATCGTGTCCCGTGGCCCATTGTCGGTGGGTCCCTTTCTTTGTTCCCGTATCGCCTATTTCTCGCCGATGGTCCCTGTCCGGTCAATTGGGCTCCGGTCTTTTTGTGTTTTGGGTCTCGCTCACATTGTTGCTGGGCGGCTTCGGGGTTTTTTTTCTTGGTCTGGTCTGGCCTTTTTCTTCGAGCTTCTGAGTCCTCTGGCTGTTGTTGCTGCAATCGTTGTTCATTTCTAGTCTGATCAGGCTGCCCGATGTTCGCATTAGCGCCACACTTATCCAACTCGGTCGCAACACTCTTCTCTGTATTCCTCATACCGCGGTGATTCGATCGTCGGTGTCTTCTCGACCTTTGATTGACCACATGCCAATCCATTTCTGAGCTCGCGGTTTGGTCCCCAGGCAGCGGCTCCATTCCTCATTTGCCCATTGTACACGATTCCCGAGTGTGGCCTATTCGACCACAGGATAAGCATAAGTCCATTTTTAGCTCATAGGTTACCTGTTGTCCGTGGGCATTGATATAAATTTTTGAGGGCTGCGGATGTGAGGAATCAACCTCCACACATATGCGCGCATATCGTGCGTGGGATAACGAGGCCGTATGGGTATCTACTTTGATCGGACGCCCGAATAATGCGACAATCTTGAACTAGGCATCAAAATCATACAATTCTATTGGTAGGCCTGGAAGTTGTATCCATGTACATATTTTGGTGGGAGCCGGGTTGACCTCGAAACCATTAGGTTGCCATTGGGCAACAGCAACATAGTGGTTGAAGAGGAACCACGGTCCTCATGCGAGTGCGAACGTGTAGTCCTCTGGGCTTGCCACTCGGATTAGATAGGTCCCGTTTTCTATTACCGTGACGCCTATGTTCTGTGTGAGCTTCCACAGGCGTTGTAGTTTGTTGGCAAGGTCCGAAATTGTGCGTTGAATGCCCACAAGTTGAACTAGCAGCATGCGCTTCCACGGTTGGCACAAACGGTGCATTTCTTCAACAATGAATTGGGGCACACGTTCCTCATTGTCGTCCATTTTAGTTGGTGGAGCAGGATCAATTGACTGCTCATCTAATGCCTGAAGCCATGTTGGGAAGAACAAGTGATTGGTCGATGAGAGAGGTCTCTGGTGGTAGTCTGCCGCTGGTGGTGCATGTGGATATTTGTTGTTGGAGTTACTTTGTTCTTTGTCTTGTTCGCAATGGATATGAGGTTTAGCTTCTTCCGGCGGTCGCGGTGGTAGAGGTGGTGGTTCTGGTGCTTGTGAGGTGGGCGTGGCTTGCCTTTCTTCTCGGTTCGGTCAAATGCCAATTATTATTATTATTATTATTATTATTATTATTATTATTATTACTGATCATTCTGTTTTTCCTAATCAGTTCCCATCAATTAAGTGCTTGCGATATAAATCTTACAGCAAATATCTATACATACATATGCACAAATGTATATACATCTATAGAGGGAGCGCCTGCCCCTGGATTCGCCATTGACGGTTGTTAACACTCGATGTGTGCTATCAAATAATTAATGTAATTTATCGAAATGTCCTGCCCGAATTTCCCAGACTTAGAAAAGAAAAGCCTTCCATGGGAATATAAGACAAATTTTCGAATAATAAGCCCTTTTTTATCCTTTTACTTTTCTTCTATAACGCTTGGGGAAGTCTATATTTATAGGGGTATACAGGGAATGCAGCTAGGACGCTGCATGCATTTGAGGAGGCAGGTGGCATCTTAGATGCTGATGAGATTTTTACCTTTACGACAGATGGTTGTTTCATGTTGCGGTGTTATGAGTTGAAGACAGCTAGTTCGTTCTCGTGCTTATGTAGCTTAACCTGCCTCCAAGTGGTCAATTTTATACCGATGGTTTTCTCCGACAACCATAAGATTATTAAGGCATCGGATCATAGTCGATATATCGGGTGGTAACTCATTTTTCTAGGCATCGTAGGGTCATTTAAGATCCATAGTGCCACGGATTTGGTGCTCTGTAAGTTAGTACCCTGTTTATGGGAGTGCACTATCGGGGTCATCTAAGTCCTCCAAAGGCGAATTTTGGAGGGTAAACAGTATGCACGTCATGCTGTTTCGTAGCATTGATGCATGTGATTATGTTGTCCACGATGCCTAACGAAGGAAGGGCATCAACACCAGTCCCCCCAATTCCTTTTGTATTCGTTAGAATTAGGAGGAACTTCATTGCGCTTCTTATGGGCATCGTTTATCTTAGGCATCGTAGATTCTTGGCCATTGGAGTGTTCGATGATGTAGAGCATTCAGTTACCATTTATGTTGTGGGAAGATCAACCGTTGTAACGACTCATTGTTTTTTAGGATTCGTGCTCATTAAGTGTGTTGGGGTAATTAATCCAGCCTCCCCCTACTTCCCCGATTAGGGCTATAAATCCCCAAATCCTCATCTTCTGCAGTTACTCTTTCCTCATACGGTTTCCTGTTTTTCCACTAAGTATTCTTCTCCCTTACTCTCTGTGGACTCTTTTTCCCAATAATTGTGACTGCCAACATGACTACAGATCTGGTGTTAACTGCTTATGCAATCAGGGCGGTGACTTTCACTCCCGGCGTTAATGTTCCAGCGATGACTGGCATGGGGACTTCTTCACGCAAGAGAAAGAGCAAAGCTCAAACTGACGGTGCGGATGGTGACGATTTTGTAGCGCTGGAGAAGGCTAAGAAATTCGGCAAGGTGGCTTCGATGGCGGAATCCCGGAATTTCCAGAAGGTGGGTGATGTTCCCAGCACCGCCACGGAAGGGGAGGTTCAGGCTTTATTCAAGGAGTGTAAGGCTTCTACTAGGAATTTGGAGCCTCGAATCCCTACCTCCGAGGGTTTTCTTAGTGTTTATTATGTCTATCTTTGGGCGGGGCTTCGTTCTTTCTTTCCTCCGTTCTACTGCAAAGTTTTTAAGGCCTCTGACATCTGCCCTAGCCAACTCACGCCTAATAGTTTCATCATTTTATCTGCTTTCGTGTTCTGGTGCTTGTCGCGGGGTTCAGACTTTACCGTTAAGAGAATTTTCTCTATTTTCAAAGTAAGTGTTTCTTTAACCGGGGCTCCCTTTTATTTTTTTTGGCCATCGGGACAAGCTTAAGAGGGTACTGGTAGGCACGAACATCTCCTACAGCAGCTGAAAGGAGAAATTCTTCTTTGTCAGGCCCATGGAGGGAGGCAAGTGGGATTTTCCCCATTCCCAGAGGGTTCCCGAGGCCCATATGTACAAGATGAACCCATCGCTTTCATTCACTCTCGTGTTAGACGCATTTCTCCTTTCCACCACCGATCACTACCCTGCTTTGTACAAGGCGGCTAGCCTACTCAAAATTTCTCCCATAGACGTGGAGAAAGAAGGAGAATCCTTCCTCTTGCTATCGCAAGAAGATAAGCCTCTCTTTGGTAAGTCATGACTATCTTTTAAACTCTGAAGTATCATATGTCTTTTCTTACTCATCCTTTTTTTTAGTGTCGTTGTTGTCAGACTCTGCTGCGGTTTCATCTTCTGCTGCATCTCGAGGGACCTCTACTCTTCATCCTTCTCGTATGAGAACGAGGTTGGTAGCGAGTGTGAGTGGTTTGTCCTTCGGGGATATGTCGCAGGTTTCAGGTGGAGAACCTAGTACGATCACTCCCTCTGAGAAAGAGAAGGTTGTTGTGGCTAAGAGTAGTTCAGCTACGTTTGTTCTGAGTGATGGCTCCGATGGTCCTGAGTTGAAATCACTAGTGTCATCAGGCGCTATTAAGGGTCCTATCCCCCTTCTTAAGTCGGGGCTGCTAGATTCCAAAGTTCAGGAGGTCGTAGAGATCTCATCGGCCTCATCTGAATCTATGGGGTTAAGCACCCCTTGCCACTTGTTACTGCTCCGATGGTGACTTGTTCATTAGTTGCAGATGTTCCATCGACCATTATCGCGAAAGGTGACTCGGTACCACTCGTTGTTGTTCTTCCACCACTCGCTCCATTTCCTCTTCGGGATTCCCATTCCCCTATTCCTGCTTTAGGTATTTTTCTTTTTCTTCGCTTTTCTTTTGGTTGAACTATTTTCAGTGTATTCTAAGTTCTTCGTGGTTCTAATTTCTTGATTTTTCATTTCATAGACAAGGGCAAGGCCGTCTTGACTTATGAAGAAAATTTCTTGAGGACAAGTAAGTTTTGTTTTGCCTCATATGGTGTCGCTGTATATTAGTATCTAATCCTTTTGTATCATTGCTTTTGGTCCAAATGAGGAGATGTCCCCTACTACTGACCTTCCATCAGAGGGGCTTCTCTCGATAGAAAATTTGTTTTTTGAGGATGCTCATCCGTCTTCTAATCCGCCTCTAGGGTGTTCGAATCTAGCTCTCTTGGACGAGTTGCTCCCCACTTTAGTAGCTAAGAGCGCTTGGGTTTCTATGAAAATTCCTCTTCCAGCTGTTTTCACGGATTCTCAAAGTACTTCCTCCGCTCCCCAGCCCTATCGAGAAGGTATGTCATTTTCGAGTCGATTTATAGTGTCAGGATCTCATTTCTTTATTCACACAACTCGATAAAAAGATAGTTCAAGCACTAAGCCTAAGCCATCAAAGCTGGAGGAAGCAATGAGCGTTGTAACGCGATACTTGAATACTACTTTTGTTTTAACACGTCATAGCAAAGGGGTGGCTCGTTTCTACTCAGAGTGGATGGCTCAAATGGTAAGTGTTCCCTTTGTCCTCGTGATCTTTCCTTTGTAAGCAATGTATCTGATTTCAATATTTCTACCCAGGTCCTGTAGGTGATACCCTCAATATGGCATGAGGTGGATGCTGCTCAGGTTGCGGGCATATTTGTGATGAAGGATCTGAAGGAAAGAGACCAAACCCTCGTCGCTACCAAGAAGGAAAGTGAGAAACTTCGATCCAACTTTGCCTAGAGTTTGGCTCAGTAAAAGACTTTATCCGATGAAGTGGTTGAGTTGAAGGATGCTTTAGAGAAAATTCAATCCCAGTGTTCTTCATTTGAGGACGAGATTATCGTTCTAAAGGACAAGAAAGCATCATGGGTGGTTAAGGAAGAGGGCTTGAAGAAATAGTTGACTGAGGTTCATGACCGTGTGGAGATGCTAAAGGAGAAGTTGAAGAAAACTCCTGTTGCACTCTCTGGCTATATTTCCCCCGAGGAATTGAAGTCGAAGCTAGAAGAAACGGCTTAAATGGTCAAAGATGCCACTTTGTGAGGAGGATCTTCAATCTAGATACCAAGGGTATCTGATGGGTCATCTCTTGTGTGGATTCCTCCACTATGTGAACAAATGCACCAAAGACAACTTGTTTGTCAGGGAGGATAGCTGGAGGAACCTAAACCCACGCTTCCTGCTATCAAAGACTCCTTCAATGGAAGTAGCATTCGAGACCTTTAGTCCTGTTGTGGCTCGATCACCCTGGCCTTCGACTTCCAACCTGCATCCTCTTTCTTCAATCTTTCCTCGGTCTTTGGTACCTCGTATCTCTTTGACTCCAAGTACTACAAAATCAGGACATCCTCCGCCTATGGCTATGAACACCGGTGCCTCTGATGTTTCAGCAATTCCTGAGGGGACTCGCAAAAGTACTTCTATCTACATTCAGGCATTCTCTACTGGACCCAGCTTCTGTTTCACCCCAGCCACCATGTCTCCACTGATATCTGGCTAATCCTCTGGTGTTTAACTTTGCATTTTCACTTTCGTTTCCATTGTACTTTCTAAATGGTTGTTTTTAAAGTTCATGTGTTTTGTAATGTTTTTATTTATGAGCCATCGGAAGTATGTATTGTGGTTGTATAGTAGCTTTATTTATCCGTGAACCAATTTCTTACGCGAACGACTCTTTTTCCCTTACGTTTTCTTGATATCTGGACATTGTAATTGTATACCACTTTATCACAATATTATAATGTGCTGACAAACCTGGGGATCCGGTCACTGCATTTATTTTAGGGTTTACACCTGATTTCAGGGAATGTCACCCACCATCAGGGACATTCTCTCGTATGTATCCGACAGTCAGCTGCATGCACGAATGATTAGCTGGGAATGTCGCCCCTCTCTTTTAAAGCGCCATAATAGTGTGGGCTCCAGTACGTGTTTTTATCCCTATAAATAGGAGAACAATCATTATCTCTGTTATCACTCTCACTTCCAGTCTTTTTCTCAAAAAGTTTCATTTTGTCTTCTTCTTCATGCTTTTCTGCTGTAAAGTTTTTAGATTGTTAACTTTTTTTTTCATTCAAGTATGACTCCTCCTTCCTCTCGTTCTCCTTATGTTTCACGGAATCCTTCTCGTGTAGGCTCTACTCTTCATAGGATTATGCTTGGCACTTCAGGTTCTCCTCACTCTTCTACTCACATGAGGGGAAACACCGGAGGATTGTCAAGGATTTATCAAGGTTCCTCTGTGATGGTGTATGCTCCTCCCGTTCGTACCGACACTTCTCTTCTCGATGCCTTGCACTTAACTTTTCTTTGTAGAAAGCCTTACTTGCCACTCGATCCTTTTTCTATTTTCAATACTTCTCCTTTGAATGCGGGGGCTATGATTGGTGGTGGTATGGTTGGATCCTGCGCAAGCATTGAATCTCCCAAATCAGTTTTGCACTTGTTGGTAGAGTATCGGTTGAACCCTCGCGATTATGACGTTATTGTCCCCAAATGCCATCATCGGGCATTTGATTCTCCGATGGGTTTTCTAACTATCTACTCGGATCAGATTTGCTAAGGCATGCGTTTGTTTTTCCATCCTTTCATCCAATCTCTTTCTTAAGTACTGGAAGATCTGTCCAAGTCAATTGACGCCAAACACGTTTCGTCATCTAGTGGGGTGTATATTGTGTTGTCAGTTGTTGGACGTCCCTATGACACCACATCGAGTGGGAGCTATTTTTGTCCTTCGCCCTTGTCCTAATGGCCTTCCTTTCTTTAGTTTGGCCCATCGAGATCACCGTCAGAGTTTTACATCCGTCCCTTGTCGTCTCACCTTTTTGGTTGTCTCGGCAGAAGTATGGGATGTACCTTTTCGATGTTTTTGTCCAAGTGTTTCTGTCCGCGTGATGGTTTACCTTACTACAACAGGTTTATACAGTGATTGCTACGATGTGTGCACGTTACTAGGAGATTTTGAACCACTGGCTATCGCGGGTTTGCAGAATAAAGTCGAAGGCCTGACTTTCCCCCTAGAACCGTTACATATTAACTCTTTATTTAGTAAGCTTACTTGTTCTGAGATTTTCACATCTGTGGGTTTTAATGCTTTTAACTGTATATGTCGCCATATCTTTCTCATCTCTCTTTTATTACAAGGGTCGGAGATGAATATGTGTGCGATAGTGCCTTTTTCTAAAGCATTTATGAGTCTGTTACCTGTTGCATCTCATTTTTCTGTTGACTTCGAGTCTTCGCCTTCTGCTTACGAGCTTGTACCCCTTAGAATGGGTCCTAACAACTATTTCGTGGTATCCGACATTGATTCACTGGCTTGGGTGACTGAGCCTTTGCCCATAGATGGATTTTTCGGTGATATAGCTCAAATCATGACTTCTGAGGATGACAATGCTGGTCCATCCACTTCCCTTGGCATGAGTCTTTCCCTCTAGCCACTTCATGCCCCAGCTTCCGTGAATGTGGTGAACAAGGATTCCCCTTTATCCCTCCCTTGATGGCCTCTCCTACTGGCGAGGGAACCAGCCATGGGTGTAGATATATCGGGGATCCTTCTTTGATAACTCCTGGTGTTCACTTTTGTCGTGGCCTCCAGAGTGGATTATTGAATTAAGCAAATTGTGGGCTTCTGGGGGCTCTTCCAATACCCACTCTTCGTGATAGGCTTTGTGAGAACATTTATGAGGTAACCTTTTTTTATTATTCGATTTTCATGAGAGTCCATCGGGCGACTTCCTTTATGACTTTTTTGTACTTCCTTAGGTGTTTATGTTGGCTGACTTTATCGGATCGCACGGAGATTATACCTTAGACAACGTGGGTTTCTTATTCTGCCATCTCGAGGATTTGGAGAAGGATATTTCCGACGCTCGTCGAAAGATTAATATTTTGAGGGCTCAGGTAGAGGCAGACCAGAGAGAACTAGAAGGTCTACTAAAAGATTCTAAGGAGAAATTGTGGGATTTGGAGCACTTCCTTTCGTTAGAGTGTGCTCGTGTCTTACCTCTCAAGGATAAGATTGATATTCCTCAAGCTCATATTAAGGCTTCCGATTAGTTAATAACATTACTTACGACTGACACATATGCTGCTCAATGTAAGATAGAGGAGATGAATAAGGCGCACGAAGTTGCCTTAGTGATTGCGCGTGCCGAAGCCACCATGGCTGTTCTGAGTCTCTCTCAAATTTATGAAACTCTGCGTGGAGATATGCGAGAGATGGTTTTGATAGGTTTTTGCCTATTCCAAAAGGTGGTGAAGGCTCTTCCCGAATCTCCATCGGGTTTGATCCTTGCCAACCTAGACATTCACACTTCTGTCACTAGCGTGACTTCGTCATCTCTTTCTCTTCGAAGGATGATCGTTCCGATAGTGACCCTTATGGATCCTGCAAATTTGACTCTTGAACAACGTCGGCGTATTTTCGGGGAAGGCAAGCGCTCTATGGAGGATTAGTGAAATCGCTCTTATATTTTGTATATATTTTAGTACGATGTCAGTTTTGTTTTAAGCTAATGGAGTACATAAATAAGTCATGGCTTGTAAAGTGGTTGTTGTGATAGCTAGGTGAAGCTTTGTAGTAGTGTGCATTGTTTCTCTAGCGGGGTTGCTATTTTGGCACTTACAATAATTCTTACTTTAATAAAATACCATCCTTTATTACCCATGGTTTATTTACATGTACATCCACGGTATGGTTAGTTGGTTACTTATACATTTACTTTACTAAGCGTAATATTTCTTCAGATTGATCGCGTTCCAAGTCTTTGTGAATATCGTACCATCCATGTCACTTAGTTTGTACGTGGCGGGTCCTACGATCTTGAGCACTTTGTAAGGGCCTTCCCATTTTGTTTGTAACTTAGAAACATTTCTCGTGACTTCGACTCTTTTGAGCATAAGATCCCCTACTTGAAAAGTCCTGATCTTAACTTTGCCATTGTAATGTTGGGCCATGCGGGCCTTGTATCCTTCCATTCTTGCAGCTGCACGTGTTCTCTTTTCCTCTAGCAAATCCAGGGCAAGGGCCAGGTTGGAACTGTTGCTTACTTCTTCGTACTCCTTGAGGAGCCACCTCCCAGCAACTATCTCTGGAGGTATTATGGCTTCACAACCATAAGCCATACTATAGAGGGTTTCTCCGGTGGCAGAGCTAGGTGTGGTGCGGTAGGCCCACAAGATGCTTGGCATTTCCTCCACCCATTTTCGTTGTGCCAGTCGAGTTGAGCTTTCATATTCTTGAGCAATGTCTGATTGGTCCTTTCTACTTGTTCATTGCTTTGCGAATACCCTACGGAAGTGAATCGGTGTTTGATTTCCTAATGGGCACATCACATTTTAAGTTCCTCGCTATCAAATTGGAGTCCATTCTCGCTAACAAGATACCGAGGGATACCAAACCGGAAAAATATATTTCTCCATAGGAAGTTGATGACGGCCCTGGAGGTTATTCTTGCCAAGGGTTCAGCCTCTACCCACTTAGTGAAGTAGTCTATGGCTACTAAGAGAAATTCTTTTTGTCTGGCATTGGGGACAACGGGCCCCACCAAATCAATTCCCCATTTCGCGAAAGGACATGCCAAGAGGTTGGGTTCTCAAGGGGCAGCGGGCCAATGAATCTACAATGCATGGATTTGGCATGCTTGACATCGTTGGGCATACTCCTTATAGTCTTGTATCATGGTGGGCCAATAATACCCTTGTCAGATGATGCGATTGGCCGAGCTTGCCCCTCCTGAATTATTCCTGTAGGTCCCCTCATGCATTCATCTCATTACAACCGTCGCCTCTTGCTCGCTAAGGCACCGTGTATGGGGGTTGGAATAACATCTTCTATATAAGTCCCTCTTATGGATAAAGTACCGGGCAGCTTTCCTTTCCATCACTTGCTGTTGTTTTTCTATCACCTGCATATCCTTCAGGATTCTCCAAATAGGCTTTAATTTCCTTCACCCATCCCCCGACAACGAGAGCTACGATGGCCCCTACTACTTCCGGCTCTTCTTTCTCATATCTAGTGACATAACACGAGAGTAATACGTCATGTTAGCACTACGGCTTGGGTAGCTATCTTGGATAGGGCATCTGCTTCCTGGTTTTATGACCGTGGTATTTGGACTACTTGGAATTCTTCGAACGACTCCCATCTCCGCCGGACCACATGTATATATTCCTTCATGCATTTCTCATTTGCCTGGAAATTCCCCGCAATCTGTTGTACGATTAATTGTGAGTCACTATAGACTATTAACTATTTAACTTCTCCCTTATGAGCCAATTTCATGTCTATGAACAGGGCTTCATACCCGATTTCGTTGTTGGATGGGGGTAGTCAATCCTTACAGCAAAGTGGAGTGCTTCCTCTTCTGTCTCCCTGTTTTTAAGCACGATTCCAGCACCTCCGTGAGTTCCAATATAAGATCCATCGACGAAGGCATGCCATAGTGACTGGCTATCTTTGGGCTCTGCCTCATTTATTTCTACAATAACGTCGGCGAGCACCTGAGCCTTGATGGCACGTCGTGGGGTGGACGAGAGATCATATTCACTTAGTTCTACCGCCCGTTTCATCACCCTTTCTGAGGCTTCAGGTCGACTGGGAATACTTTGTAACGGGTATCGAGTAAGGATGGTAACCCGAAAGGAGAGGAAATATGAATGCAGTTTTCTTGTCGCGGTTACGAGTGCCAATGCTAGTTTCTCCATTTGTGAGTATCTCGTTTATGCTCCCTACAATGTCTTACTGACATAGTAGATTGGCAAGTGTTCTTTTCCTTGCTCCTTTACTAATACTGCGGTGACCGCCTCTTCTCCTGTCGACAGGTGTACAAACAAATCTTCCCCGGGCATCGATTTCACCAATAACGGCGGGCTCACTAGATATTCTTTTAAGTCTTTGAAGGCTTTTTCACATTGGGCATCCCGCCAAAAATCCTTGAGGTTCCTCAGGACTTTGAAGAAGGGTAATCCCTTCTTCGCTGACGCTGAGATAAATCGGCTAAGCGAGGCTAACCTTCATGTGGGCTTTTGGATATCTCTGATGGTTCTAGGGGTTTTCATTTCTATAATTGCCTTGGTATTCTCAGGATTTACTTTGATCCCCTTTTCTGTCACCATGAATCCCAAGAATTTTCTGCCTCTAATTTCGAACGAGCACTTTCTAGGATTTATATTCATTCCGAAGTTATCCATGATGGCCAATGGCTTCCTCAAGTCCTTTGGATGATCCTTCATGTCTTTGCTCTTAACGATCATGTCATATACATGCACTTCCATGGATTCCCCTATAAGTTCAGAGAACATTACGTTCACTACCCTCTGATAGGTGACCCGGCATGTTTGAGCTCGAACCGCATTACTAAATAGCAGAGGGTTGTGGTGTTCGCGGTGAAGCTGGTATTTACTTGATCTATCTCCGCCATGGGTATCTGATTATATCCTTCATCCCCATTCATTGTGGATATAAGGGCGCATCCCGCTATGGAATCTACAAGTTGATCGATGCTGGGTAAGGGGTAGCAACCTTTAGGGCATGCATCATTTAGATTAGTGAAATCAACGCACACTTTCCATTTTACTCCAGTCTTTGGAAATAACACTACATTTGACAACCATTCCTAATATACATCTTCTTTTATCTGATGTACGCCTAGCAACCGTTGTATTTCAGATCTGATGATTTTATTTCTCTCTGAGCCCATGTTTCTCTTCTTTTGTTGCATGGGTTTAGAGGTGGCTCTCACATTAAGGTAATGTTGACATATTACGGGGCTGATTCGTCGAGGGGGCTCCTTCCCAGGCAAAGTGATGATTGTATTCCTTTAGGACGATAATTACCTTTTGCTCTATCATATGATCCATTTTCGTTCCCATATTGATCTTTTTACTATCATCGCCTTCCACAATCTTTATGACCTTCAATTCTTCCACGAGCTGCACTTTAACCTCTTCCACCTTCCATTTCTTTCCTTGAGCAATTATTTCCTCTTCTATTTTTAAGGGTATACGTTCATACAACACTCCATGGATTTTACCCAGCTTCCCCTCACTTCTTCAATACCTGACATTGTGGGGAACTTGATTTAAATGGAGGGTGGAAGGAGTTGCCTCGAATGCATGTACTGATGGTTGTCCACATATGGCATTACAAGTTCACGAGGAGGCCTCTACTACCCAGAACTTTATATGTTTCGTGCATCGTAGGGCTTATTCTCCCCACGACATGGGTTATGTCATGGATCTCGTTGTGTGGCTAGATTCCTTGGAGAATCGCACTAAGGGTGTCTTTGTCGGCTCTAGGTGATCCTTCTTTAATCCTATTGTGCAGAAGGTTGGTGTGAAAAACACTTCTACCAAACTTCTGGTATCTATTAAGATTCTTTGAACTTCTATCCCCATCATAGTTGCTGTTATTCCTAGGGTATCTTCGTGCAGATACACAATGTCTTTTAGGTTTTCTGGTCCGAAGGAAATGACTGGGAGTCGAGATCCCTGTAATGAGCACACTGGCAATCCCTGCTCAGTTTTTCGAGCCTCTTTGAGGTATTTATTTTTCCTTTCTGTCAAAATGATCATTGTGTCCCCTCCTTCTATCATGTTGACCGTCCTCCCTGACGGAGGGTTGTCTTTGTATGATTTCGGAGGAGGGGTAACCGTTGTAAGTATTCTTCTTCTTCTACCATTACCTATGGGGCTTCTTTGAAAACGTCTTGTTCCTCGCCTCTTGCCTTTTTGCGAGCGTCGGGTGGTCGACCACCACAGATACCTTCTCCCAGATAGTCTATTAAGTATCCCAAGTCCAACATACGATATATTTCATTTTTCAAGGTGGTACAACTATATTCGGTTTGCCCGTAGGCTTTGTGGTACTTGCAAAACTTTCCCAAATCTATCTTTTTGTAGGGTTGTCGGATGTGTAAGGGCCATATCAGATCTTTATGGCCCTTCATCACGTTCAGTACTTTTGTTGGGGTAATTGTCAAGGCAGGTAGAGGGACTGGCTGAAGGTGCCTTTTTACCATCCCCAGATTGTGTCTTCGCTGCGATGGCAACTTTTCTTCCTTTCCCTTCCCCTTATTATTGTTAGCGGAATTTTCTGCCCTTATTTTGGGATTCTCGACCTCCTCCTTGAGGATTTATGTTACAGCTTCTGCATGAGTTCATTCATATCTCTTACTCGATTTCCAATTAAGTATCGGAACAAGTTTCCTGATCGTAGGCTCTGTGCTAGGATGTCAGCTATCATAGATGGTTTCACATTTGGCACATATAGGGCTTCATCTGAGAAACACTTCATGAAGTCTCTTAAGGATTCATCCTTCTATTGTGTGATAGTGAATAAATGGCAAACAGACTTCAGATATCGTCCGTTACATGCGAATTGTCTAACAAAAAGACAGGAGAGTTGGTTAAATTTGGAAATCGTACCTGGGGGCATTTGAGAGAATCAAGATTTTGCCCGTCCCAACAGGGTGTTACGGAATACTCTGCAAAGGACAAAATCATGAGCAGATACTAAGTCCATGGTAGTGAAGTACTGGTTGACATGGTCATGTGGATCTCTCCCATCATTGTCTCCCGAATAGAGAGGTAAGTTCGCAGGTCTCATTCTGAGGGGGACCAGCGCTTGCGTGATTTCTGGAATAAACAGAGATCCCTGATATATTGGCTCTTCGTCGGGGATGATTGTTCTTTTCATGTCTTGCATCTCAAGTCTCATATGGTTAATAATGTTCCAGGGGTAGGATCACCCTCGGAACGATTAAAAGGGTTTTGAGCATGTCTTTGGGGCATCATATCCACATGACCCCTTCTAGGACCATAAGGCCTTTCCGGGTACCCCCTATCTCTTGCAGGGTAAGCCTGAGCTCGATGAGGTGAGATGCGGGGAGGGGTTTGGGTCATTCACGACCCTTGTTCTTCCACGTGATAACTACCTTTGTAGGGTTGTATTAGCTGCGGTTCCTTTGATCTAACGTTGGCATGTTCGTCTTTCCTAAGAGCTGCATCCATCAAGTCCTCAAACACGGTTCTAGGTATGTTGATGAAATCTGCGTTGTGGGCTGGTTTTGGCGTAGCTGGCATCTGGTCCGACAACTCTTGGGTAGACATTTCCTCCTCATCTTCTTCAGGACTCCCTGGCATTAATCCCACTGATTCCTCCATTGAACTATTCATGTCCGGTGAGCTTTTTCTGGGACTCTTTTTCTAAGTTTTTTGGAAAAGACTGGAGGGCTATTTTTATAGCATTCCCACATACGACGCCATTTTAGTAACACTCGATTTGTGATATCGAATAATTAAAGTACTCGGAATGCCCTGCCCGGATTTTCCAGACTTAGAAAATCAAAGCCTTTCTTAGGAATATAAGACAAATTTACGAATAATAAGCCATTTTTTATCCTTCTATTTTTCTTCTATAATGCTTGGGGGGAGGCTATATTTATAGGGGTATACATGAGATGCAGCTGGGACAATGCATGCATTTGGGGAGGCAGGTGGCATCTTGGATGCTGATGAGCTTTTTATCTTTACGACATATGGTTGTTTCATGTTGAGGTGTTATGATTTGAAGACAATTGGTTCATTCTCGTGCTTATGTAGCTTAACCTGCCTCCAAATGGTCAATTTTATACCGATGGTTTTCTCCGACAACCATAAGATTATCAAGGCAAGGGATCATAGTCGAGCTGTCGGGTGGTAACTGGCAAGAGCCTCGGAGATCATTTTTCTTGGCATCGTAGGGTCATTTAAGATCCGTAGTTCCACGTAGATCTTCTGCTCTGTGAGTTAGTACCTTGTTTATCGGAGTGCACTATCGAGGTCATCTAAGTCCATCGACGACGAATTTCTAATGGTAAATAGTCTGCACATCAGGCTATTTAGTAGCACTGATGCATCCAATTATGCAGTCTACGATGACTAACGATGGAAGGGCATCAACAACTGTTATGAGTCTTGTCACGCTAGCAGTGGACGAGGAAATATGCAACAAAGAAGAATAAGGTGAAAAAGATGTCGTTTGTTAGGTAGACTCAATGGTGTGTCCAGGAATTATATGTTGGGGGGGGGGGGGGGGGGGGGGAGGGGAGGCTAAATTCTTTTTTGTTTAAAGAAAAATAGACATTATAAAAAATAACTAAGAGTAAAAAAGTTGAACGGATACTTAAAGAAAGAAATTAATGTCTTGAGTCAATTTTATAGGGCTTTCGAAGAAAATGAAGCATAGAAGGTTTGTATTTCTTTTCAACTTCTAGTTCCACATCGAAAACACTAGGAATAATATGTTTTTGCGAGGACTATATCGATAACCTATGATTTTGATTAAATAGTATAAACTGTGTTATAATTTTTTTTTATAATTGTGTAGAAAATATAAAAACCTTTAACTCTGGAAGATTTACTAGAAAGTTTTATAGCAGCTTTAAGAGATGGAAGAAATCTCGATTGGAAAAAATCTATAATGGGAATGATACAGCCTAGTTTGGCTCATGAACCAGTTTATTTTGATGTATATCCAAATTTACAACTATCTTTATCTGATATTAATATTCTTGATGCTTTAACATTAAATGTTAAAACTCATGGTTAGAATTATTTACCTGGTACAAAAGTAATATGTATATGTTATCGAGTTTATTATAAACCATTATATACTTTAAATCCCCGATGTAAACGGATTAATAATCCCTTAAATGAAACCATATTAATAGAAACTAATTTTAAAAAGTCTAAAATAACTACCCGATGAACTATAAAATGGGATGAGATACAATTTCCTGAAACTAGGTTATAAACAAAGTTATTCCAGTACAACAATTTAGAAATCACTCTTCACCTAAGATCTTCAGAACTCATTAGCCATATCAAATTTATATATTAAAAATGTGACACGCGGGGGATATTACAGAATAGAAATCCGTCGAAACTTAAATTAGACAAAAGGCACCAACAAATCTCCACAACACGCCTACAAAAGTGGCAAAAAAGGAAAAATAGCCGTGCAGAACATGTCTTAATTTAGACTTGCCAGATTAACATTCTAACCATGTTATGAAATTTGTAACACATATTTTGATATAGCCAACATGGAATTCCTTGTTCTTGAAGCAAACAGTGAGTCATTGCCAAGTATCTAGAGCACACATAAAAAGGATTAAATCCATTACATAACATATGCTTAACCTGCTATTAGGCTAAGGAAAACACACCAAGTAAGAAAATAAAACAATAAAACTTACAAGTATTTAGACGATATTGTACCAAAGCAGAGGATTTTATTAATGCTTACAAATATTTTCAGAGCAAGACTGCTCATCACATGAGCGAAGAGGAGAAAGAGAAAGAGTTGGGAACTTCCAAAAAATTATGCCTAAAAATGAAAACCGATGGTCCTTTATATAGGCCTCGGATTCCAAACATATTACAATCTGTTTAGTAAACAGTAAAAACTTTATAAAAGTGCTACAGTAAAAAGAGCTTTTGTTACAGTATAAAGCAGCTTTTTATGAGGTCATGTCTTACATCATCCTTGTATTTACATCATTGCCTGCGTCATGCTTTGTCCGATTTAGAGGAATTTTCTTTTTTCGGTTCTTTCACCGCAGATTTAAGAATATCAAACAGATCATCAATGCTAATATCATTGGGGTCATGAGCATCTTGTAAGACCTCGTCTGGATTTGATCCCATAGACATATCTTCGTCTAGATCAGCCATTTCTCGAGAAATATCTTTTTTTTTATTTATTCAATATAAGTTGCAAGAAGACTCCTTTTATCCATCTTTTCGGAACGTAATTGAACCTTCCTTTTGATGAGATCCAAAGGGATTTGAATATCTTTCTTTGTCTGGCTTTCAGCCAATTTCTTATAAATCTGAATTTTTTCATCAATTTGATTGTAGAGTTTCATGGCCCTCGTGTTGATTTGTTTCAGAATTAAGTTTTAACATTTTATCCCAAATTTTTTAGCAACGTTTTCTAAATAAGCAAGGAATATTGTCCTCATTTCTGCCCACTTCGGGAGACCATTTTCAAATCCATGGGATAGAAAATTATGTGAAGAAATAGAAGGAATATATTCCTTCAGGACAAACAATATTATTCTGTCTTTAATAATCTTGGGACAAATATCAACCAAAGTTCTAAACTTTTCTTTAAAACTTTCAGGTAAAATAAAATTCTCAGTGAGGTGCCACAAAACTTCCACCATTTGAAAAACCAAATTGGTATCTATTTGATTTGACAATAGATCGTTATATATATATGCGAGTGTCGGTTACAAGTGAATAGTCTGGCAATACAACGAGTCTATCTCAAATCAGGCCTACACTATGTATCTCGCGTAGACTTGGTCCGGAACCTGTTGCTCGAGGTCGGGGATGAGTCTCGATGAGACGTCGGTGATGATCCTCGATGTGACGTCAGGGATAAGTCTCGATATGACGTCGATGATGATCCTCGATGTGACGTCGGGGATAAGTCTCGATATGACGTCGATGATGATCCTCGATGTGACGTCGGGGATAAGTCTCGATATAGGAGGCAAAATGATGACGTGGGCAAGACTATGTCGAATGTCTATATCGGGTATAATATCGATATTTCTATTCGATGTGATGCGGGAGGACCGAGGCGAAGAATTAATTGCCTTTCTCGGTGTGCGGGGCGGTATATTTATAGGCGCGACTGGCCTATGTCGAATTCTACTTTCGATGTCCTATCGGGGTTGATCCCCGATATGCTCGTTCATGGGCCGTGGCCCAGAATGGGCCCACATGCTAGAAACCTCCATATCATGTAGTCCCCCAATTTGGGGATTATTATCCTAGGGATAATAATTCGCAAATTTAGTTTTGAATTTTCGGGTTACATGTACCCCACGTCTCTTGAATTGGCCCCGTTATCACAGGGAGTTTTTTCTTTGAATCGACCCCGTTATCACAGGGGATTTTTTCTTGGATCGACCCCGTTATCACATGGGATCTTTTGTCGAATCGACCCCGTTATCACAGGGGATTTTTTCTTGAATTGGCCCCGTTATCACAGGGAGTTTTCTTTTTTGAATCGACCCCGTTATCACAGGGGATTTTTTCTTGGATCGACCCCGTTATCACAGGGGATCTTTTGTCGAATCGACCCCGTTATCATAGGGGATTTCTTCTTGGATTGGCCCCGTTATCACAGGGAATTTTTCTTGAATTGACCCCGTTATCACAAGGGATTTTTTCTTGGATCCACCCCGTTATCATAGGGGATCTTTTGTCGAATCGACCCCGTTATCACAGGGGATTTCTTCTTGGATTGGCCCCGTTATCACAGGGAATTTTTCTTGAATCGACCCCGTTATCACAGGGGATTTTTTCTTGGGTAGGTTACCCGCTACCGCTTCTGGGCAGGAGCCTTCCTCCTTATCATGATAATCTTAACGATAGATTTGTGCTGAACCATATCCGGTTGCCTACGTATCCCGTGCAGGGAATCAAGCCTCGCGTAGTTCTTTACATTGCTAATAGCGATTGAAATGCTGAATTTCTGAAGAATAAAAGCGCATAAGGTGTTGCACGTTCCATGGCCTGGGAAGGGGCTCGCCATGCATGTCCTCGAGATAATAATAGCCTTTTGCGTTGGCGTGGGTGACCCTGTAGGGCCCCTCCCAATTGGCTTGTAGTTTCCCAACGTGTTTACTTGCTTTCACACTTTTCAACACCAAGTCGCTCACTTGAAAGTTTCGAAGGTGCACTCGTTTATCGAAACTTTTGGCCATCGCTGCTTTGAAGGCACCGTACATTGGTAAGCTTGCTCTCTTGTGGAACCAATCATCTCTAAGTCCATTTTTCGCAGTCGTGCAGCGTGTTGCGGGTCATATTCCGCTATTTTGTATGTTGGCATGCCGATCTCAACCGGGACTACTGCCTCAGACCCGTATACTAGAGTAAACGGTGCCTCTCATGTAGATGTTCTGGGTGTAGTTCTATATGCCCATAGAATACCTGGCAGTTCGTCGATCCAACTCCTTCCGGTGGCGTGTAGTCGCCGCTCCAAATATTGTTTAAGAGTCTTGTTGGTGGACTCCACTTGCCCATTTGCCTGTGGGTGGCATACCGCATCAAAATGTTGGGATATTTTTAATTTTTTGCACCATGCAACCATTGTCTTCCCTCTGAACTGGGTACCATTGTCCGATACCAAAACTCGGGGTAGTCCAAAGCGACATACGATATTCTTCCAGACAAAGTCTATCATATTTTTCTCCGTGATGTGCATTAAAGCTTCAGCCTCCACCCATTTCGTAAAGTGTTCTACTGCTACTAAGAGAATTTTCTTCTGACCTCTAGCCATTGGTAGGGGACCAACTATATCGATTCCCCGCTTATCAAATGGGCAAGTGATTTCTAGGGGCTGCATCATCACTCCTGGCCTGTGTACCAGTTTGGCGTGGTACTGGCAATTCTTACAATTACGGCAGTACAGGGTGGCGTCTTGTCGTATCTTTGGCTAGAAATATCCCTGTCTTAATATTTCCTGGGCTAACGCTCTCCCTCCTAAATGATTTCCGCAACTACCTGCGTGTATCTTCCTGAGTATGTACTAGGCGTCCATTGGTGATACGCATCTCAGCAGCGGGCTTTCAAAAGATCTCTTATAGAGTTCACCCTGGTAAATAGTAAACATGTATACCTTGTGCTTCAGTCGCCTTTGGGCGTTAAGGTCGGCCGGGAGGGTTCCGTTTGCGAGGTAATCATATATCTCGTCCTTCCAACATGGCGTGCTTGCGATAGGAAAAATAAACTCCACGTCGGCCCATTTTTTGTTGGTCTTTGTCACTCCAATCGCCGGCCTAGAGGTGGTCAGCAAGGTCACACGCTTCTCCACAAAGGTATCTGAGGAACTAGCGAATTTTGATAAAGCATCGGCCTTTGCATTTTCTGATCGAGGTATTTGTGTCAAATTGAATGTAGTGAACTCGGCCACCAATTCTTTCAACTTTGCCAAGTATAAAACCATGGTTTCTTGCTTTGCCTCGAAGAATCCCGAGAAATGGTTAGCCACTAACTGCGAATCCGTGAAGACTTCCAGGTGATCCGAACAGAGGGTCTTAGCCATTCTGATTCCTGCCAGAATCGCCTCATACTCCGCCTCGTTGTTCATTATAGGAAAGTTCAGACTAATAGCAAAATCAAATTCCCTATGATCTGGGGATACCAGGTGAATTCCTACTCCCTCGCCGTTTGCTGTGGAGG
This sequence comes from Linaria vulgaris, assembly GCA_948329865.1. Lineage (NCBI taxonomy): Eukaryota > Viridiplantae > Streptophyta > Magnoliopsida > Lamiales > Plantaginaceae > Linaria > Linaria vulgaris. The sequence goes on from OX415251.1 coordinate 18,725,120, forward strand.
ATCCATCCACATGAAGTAGCCATGTTGCGGGTTTCGAACTAGGACCAGGGTCCTGGCTTATAGGAAATATGTGGTGGCACGAATGGTCTAAGCTGTTACCTAGTGCCTCTGCCATAAAGTGGGCTAGCACCTGTGCTTTAATGGCCGTACGGGGATGGTACTCGATCCCCAATTCGACCAATTCTATGGCCCATTTTACCAATCTCCCCGAGGTATCAGGATTGGTCATGATCTGGCGGAGTGGTCTGTCTGTCATGACCACTACTGGGTAAGCTTGAAAATAAGGTTTCAACTTGCGAGCCGTCATGACGACGGCCAAGGCAAATAGTTCAATTTGCAGATAATTATTTTCTGCTCTGTGAAGAACACGTCTGGCGTAATGAACTGGAGATTGCTTTCCGTTTGCTTCCTTCACTAACATTGTGCTAATGGCGTTGGAGGAGACCGCCAGATACAGATAAAGCGTCTCCTCTGGATCTGGTTTTGCCAAGAGTGGTGGTGCCACCAAATACTTCTTGAACTGTTGGAACGCTCTTTCGCATTCTTCGGTCCACTGGAAGTCCTTGGCCTTCTTCAAGATTTTGAAGAAAGGAAGACTCTGCTCTGCTGAGGTAGCAATAAAACGTCCCAAGGCTGTTATACGTCCGAAAAGGCAATGCACATCCCGTACCGAGCGTGGGGAAGCGAGATTCAACACGACCTCTATCTTGTTTGGGTTGGCTTCGATTCCGCGCTCGTTAACCATATATCCCAGAAATTTTCCTGCTGCCACTCCGAAGGTGCACTTCTTGGGGTTGAGCTTCATCCCTTAATTTCTCATAATGGCAAACAATTCCTCCAAATTTTCTACGTGATCTTGTGCCCTCAAACTTTTGATCAAAATATCGTCCACGTATACCTCCATCGACTTTCCTATTATGCTGTAAAACATCTTCGCCACCAATCTCTGGAACATTGCTCCGGCATTCCTCCGACCGAAAGGCATTACACGATAACAGTACACACCCGTGTCCGTAACAAAGGCTGTTTTCGATTGATCCTCCGTTGCCATAAAAATCTGGTGGAACCCGCTCTTGGCATCCATGAAACTAAATAGGGTGCACTCGGCTGTCGAATCTACTAGAAGGTTGATCCTTGGCAACGGAAAAGGATCTCGTGGGCAATGCTTGTTCAAGTCTTTGTAATCCACACACATTTTCCACTCTGCTGCTTTCTTCTGAACTAGGACGATGTTTCTGAGCCACTCCGAATAACGCAATTCGTAAATATGTCCTGCTCTAAGCTTTTCCACAACCTCTTTCTCTGCTGCCTCGCTCTTCTCTTTGCTAAAATTCCTTCTCTTCTATCGTATTGGCTTGGCCCGTGGATCAACATTCAGCTTAGGCTCTATAATGTTTGGGTCGATTCCAACCAGGTCAGAATCGCTCCAGGCAAATATATCGGCATTCCTTTTTAAGCATTCAATCAATGCCTTCCGAATATCAGGCAACATTGTAGCTCCTATCTTCAACGTGTGCTCCGGTTGTCCCGGGTCGATCTATATCGTGATAAAATCTCCGGCCGTCTCCATTCTCGGTTCACTCTGATAAGGAATAACCGCCCTTTCCATCTCGGCGCGTTGGCCCTTATGATCAAGCCTCGACCTCTTGCCACTTTTTGTCATATTGGGATCTGTCTTGTTCAGTTCCTGCCCCTCAATACTTCGCTGCCTCTTCCCTGACATCTCGTCTGATGAGCTCCCGATCTAGAGAACCTTGGTTCCCACAGATGGCGCCACTGATTTGACAATACATCGTTTTATATATATGCGAATGTCGGTTACAAGTGAATAGTCTGGCAATACAACGAGTCTATCTCAAATCAGACCTACACTATGTATCTCGCGTAGACTTGGTCCGGAACCTGTTGCTCGAGATCGGGGATGAGTCTCGATGTGACGTCGGTGATGATCCTCGATGTGACGTCGGGGATAAGTCTCGATATGACATCAATGATGATCCTCGATGTGATGTCGGGGATAAGTCTCGATATGATGTCGATGATGATCCTCGATGTGACATCGGGGATAAGTCTCGATATAGGAGGCAGAATGATGACGTGGGTAAGACTATGTCGAATGTCTATATCGGGTATAATATCGAATATTTCTATTCGATGTGATGCGGGAGGACCGGTGCGAAGAATTAATTGCCTTTCTCGGTTTGCAGGGTGGGATATTTATAGGCGCGGCTGGCCTATGTCGAATTCTACTTTCGATGTCATATCGGGGTTGATCCCCGATATGCTCATTCATGGGCCGTGGCCCATAATGGGCCCACATGCTAGAAACCTCCATATCACTATTTATTATAAATGTGACCACATATCTTTATGAACCATGTATGCTTATATAGATCATTTTCATAAATGAAGACTTTATGAAAGGCTTCAACATAATCCCAATAGTTATATCTAATGGGGGTTTTAGTGTTGGGATTTATTAACTTTCTTTCTCTAATTGGAGAAGATCCCATTTCATCAATAGGGATGACATGTTTAATTATTATTTTTGAGAAATTATAATTTTTTTTTTTGTTCCTGTAAAATGAGAGATTTTGATCATGTGTGTTGTAGGAGTGTTTCAAAGAACATCCTAGACTTGTATGTGCCTGTAATTATTTAGAGACTTTATTAAGAGGTTTATAGTTAATAACAAGTCTAGGTACACCTCTTTCTTGTCCCGAGTGTTTATTAATATAAAAAGTTGTACATGACCATGGTGAATTAGAAGGACTTATTAGTTTTTTCAGTAATATAGAAGAAATTTCTTTTTTACATAGCTCTAGATGTTCTTTATTCATTTGGCAAGGTCTAGCCTTGGTTTTAATTTGAGATTCATCAAATCCTTCTTCATAAGGAAGAGAGACAATATATTTTTTTCTATCCCAAAAAGCATTAGGATGTTCATTACAAATAGTAATGGTAAAATTATTTATTAAAAATTTAATCTTTTCCTGTAATCTCAGATTTTTTAGATCATTACGAATATTTAAACAAGTAATTTCTTGTTTTAAGAAATTTAATTCTTTTTCTTTATAAAATAAAGAATCAAACATTTCATGTAAAATTCTAGTAGAGGGTTACATCTCATAAAAATTTCATAAAAGATATGCTACTGAAAGACCTTATAGAAAACGTAGATTTTCTACTAAAAAGATAGAAAGACATGCTGACAGAAGATTCCAACGTGATACACGGAAAAAAGAAAATAAAAAACTGATAGTTTGCAAGAAATATGGTAAGATTGGTAAAATTCTAGTAGAGGGTTACATCTCATAAAAAATTTCATAAAAGATATGGTACTGAAAGACCTTATAGAAAACGTAGATTTCCTACTAAAAAGATAGAAAGACATGCTGACAGAAAATTCCAACGTGATACACAGAAACAAGAAAATAGAAAATTGATAGTTTGCAAGAAATGTGGTAAGATTGGTCACTTTGCCCGTACTTGTTGGGTAAAGAAAAAATTAAATAGTCTTGATATTGATGAAGGATTAAAAGATTCTTTATCAAAATTATTACTTAATTCTAACAATGAACCACATATTTGTCAGTATTATTATTTTGTTTACATATATTAGAATACATCAACATCCGATGTGCCACATCATAAATTTGTTTATTTGTATTGCCATCAATATTCCATTCATAAATACGTTTACCATTATAAGAGTTATTATCAACAAACTCTCGTTCTTCATGTAAAGTATCCATAGGAGAAGGTCTCCTATAATAATATAATCTTTGAGTGAGTCTATCAGCCCATTTAAGTTTATTTGTTTGTTCCTTAATACAGACTTATAATCTGAATTATTTTCTAATTTCGAATTTAAAGTGTTTAATTTCAGATTTTTGAATTTTTCATCTAAAAGCTTTTCAAGCTCTCCCATATGTTTTAATTTAAAATCTATAATTACCGGAGGAGGCTGAATATTAGGAGAAGCGATTTTAATATCTCGAGAGCTAGAAACTTCAGGTTTAGGAATATTAATATTATTAATAGCTTTGAAAACTACTTCAACTCTATTACGAAGAGAGGTAATTTGTCCTCCTATAACAATAAGACATAAATTTGTATAATTTTGTTGTTTTATTATATCATTTAGATGTTGTAGTGTTACTGGCAAAGTATCAGTTTCCATTAATTTTGCAAAAGAAATTTATTTTTTCAATTTGAAAAGGTTGTTGAGGTGGATATATACTCTGTAAAACTTTTTAATTTGAAAGTTGGTAATTCTGTTCTAAGACAGAAATATAATTGTCAATATAGGTATGGATAAACCATGGAACAAAAGCATATTTTTTATTATGTTGTTCACAGAATTGATAAAAATCGTTTTGTATAATCTTTTGTTCTTCCAAGGGGAAATTATCAAAAAACCATTTTCTAAATAATTCCCATCTCGGAGTATTGAATTCTCCTCTTATTTCTTTCCTGGCGGGAGATCCAGGTCTAAAATCAATTTTAGACTTAATATCCATTAGATATTAGGGAAATTCATTTCGGAGGCAGACATATGTGCTTCTTTCATATAATGAACATTTTCATAAATTCATGAACACTATTATATTTGTTAATAAATAGATTATTTATATTTTATGCGTCGGGTGTATTAATCTGATCTCCTAATTGAGATGTCTAATGATAAGCAATCCACAATGGAAGGAAATTGTTGATACTGATATTTCAGAAATTGGGTATGATGAAATCTTAAAACAACTCAATCCTGATACAAAACAAGAAATTCTTGTTCGTTTTTACTCAGGAAAAGGGAATAATAGCCAAAAAAATTATTCCACTATCGCTAAATAAATCTTAGCAATTGTTAAATGTGTTTTGAAATTTCAAGATGATTTATATAATCAACATTTTATTATTCAAACCAATTGCAAATCAGCACATATATGTTTTAAATTTTTTTTACACATGATGTATCTAAACAAATGTTCTCTAGATGGCAAGCACACCTAGCTCCTTTTGATTTTGATATTGTCTATAATAAGGGCGAAGATAATATTCTTCCAGATTTTTTAACCCGAAAATATTTAGTATGAGTACTCCTATAAATTATTACAAAAAATTGGCCTTATTCATAGAAACAGATAAAGAATTTTAGAATTCTTTCAAATCCATACTTTAGAAGAATTAGGATTTAATTTCGAAGAAAGACGCTAAAAATTCATACATGCCCAAAAGCTGATACTTAAATGGCATGAAATACAAGCTCGACTATTTCTTGTCTAAACCATTTATTTTACAGGTATGCAAGACAGAGGCTCTACTTCTTCTTCTTATAGGGGAGGACTAGGAAAAGGCAAAAGTCCAGAATATCTGGCCAAAATTGGCAAATAAAGGCTTATAGCCGCATATCTTTCACATAATAAGGAATTTCAGGAATTCCTTGCTTTCAAAAAGCAACAAAGTTCGAGTCATACTCAAGAAACGGTTAATAGCCCAGTAGAATTGGTAAAGTATGCCAAAGTTGCCATTGATGAAGACATACATACTAGTTTTATTAATAATAGGAACCAAGAAGTTATTCTTCTTACAGAAGATACTGATTTAAAATGAGAAAATGAGCCCTGGACAATTATCCGGAGAAAGCTAGATACAACTTATTTTGTTACAGGCACATACAAGTCTAGGAAGTTTTATGAAATACTCCTACAACACACAAGATCCTGTGAAATCTGTCGATTTCACAGTAACACAAAAAGAAATTTATAATTTCTCAAAAATAATAATTAAACATGTCATCCCTATTAATGAATGGGGATATTCTCCAATTAGAGAAAGAGAGTTAATAAATCCCAACACTAAAACTACCATTAGATATAACTTTTGGGATTATGTTGAAACCTTTCATAAAGTCTTCCTTTATGAAAATGATCGACATAAGCATATATGATTTATAAAGATCTGTAGTCACGTTTATAATAAAGAGATACTAAATTGATTTTTCAAATAGTGGAAGTTTTATGGCACCTCAGTGAGAATTTTACATGAGACTTTTAAAGAAAAGTTTAAAACTTTGGTTGATATTTGTCCCAAGATTATTGAAAGACAGAATAATATTGCTTATTGTGAAGATATATCTTCCTTCTATTTCTCTACAGAATTTTCTATCCCATGGATTTGGAAATGGTCTCCCAAAGTGGGTAGAAATGAGGACAATATTCCTTGCTTATTTAGAAAAAGTTGCTCAAAATTTTGGGATAAAATTTTAAAAGTTAATTCTGAAACAAATCAACAAGAGGGCCATGAAACTCTGCATTAAATTAATGAAAAAAATTCAGATTTATAAGAAATTGGCTGAAAGCCATAGAAAGAAGGATATTCAAACCCCTTTGGATCTCATCAAAAGGAAGGTTCAATTACGTTACGAAAAGATGGATAAAAGGAGTCTTCTTGCAACTTATATTGAAGAAATACAAAAAGATATTTCTCGAGAACTGGCTGATCTAGACGAAGATACCTCTATGGGATCAAACCAGACGAGGTCTTACAAGATGCTCAGGACTCCAATGATATTGACATTGATGATCTATTTGATATTCTTAAATTTGCGGTGAAAGAACCGAAAAAAGGAAATATCTCTAAATCGGACAAAGCATGACGCATGCAATGATGTAAATACAAGGATGATGTAATCCATGACCTCACAAAAAGCTGCTTTATACTGTAACAAAAGCACTTTTTCACTACAAGAGAAACGGGCATTTCCGACGGCACAAAATTCGTCGAAAAGGCCTATTTCCCGTCGGAAATGGTCTTTTCTGACGATTTAATCCGTCGGAAATGGGCGACGGAAAAGCTTCCGTAGGAAAAGGTCTTTCTGACGGCGCAGTGCCGTCGGAAAAGGTCTTTTTCGACGGCACGAAGCCGTCGGAAAAGCTTCTGGCCATTTCCGACGGCATGAACCCGTCGGAAAAGCCCTCTTTTCCGACGGCACAATGCCGTCGGAATTGACCACTTTTCCGACGGCACAATGTCGTCAGAATTGACCACTTTTCCGACGGCACGATGTCGTCGAAAAAGAGTATTTTATACGTATTATTTCATACGTATTCTTATAAAATACATATTAACTTTAAGAATACGTATTTAATTATTTTAAAAAATATTATAAAAATATCATTTTCGACGGCATTGTGCCGTCGGAAATAATATTTAAATATTATTAAAATATTATTTCCGACGGCTCATTGCCGTCGGAAATCATATTCATAAATATTAAAAAAAAAATTACAGAAATTTTTTTTTTTGTTAATTTTCATCTCAAATTTTGTCCGAATTTTCGGAAAAGGCTATAATTAAAACATAAATATATATAAACATTAATAATATATATTAGCTATAAAATTGAATTATTTGGTACGAAAAACATAAATATAAACTAATTTGTAATATATATAGATTAATAAAAATAGTTCATTACGAAAGTATTAAGAATAATATATGATATGTGTAAGAAAACAAAATATATATGATAAGATAAAAAATATAAATAAAATTTAAGTAAGAAAAATAATTGAAGAAAGAATTGAGAGAAGAAATGTAGTTAAGGACATATAATTTGAGTGTTTGTATATGAATGAATGAATTTTAGGTGTAAAATTTGGGGGTATTTATAGATTTTGGAGGGGGAATAGAGCCATGTCAGTGATCCGCGCCAAAAATCCTCAAAAAACGCTCATTTTCGACGGCACCATGCCGTCGGAAAAGACTCATTTCCGACGGCACCATGCCGTCGGAAAAGGGTCCTTTCCGACGGCATTGTGCCGTCGGAAATGAGCGTTTTTTGAGGATTTTTGGCGCGGGAAATATAATCCGAGAGAAATGAGCGTTTTTCAAATCTCGTAAAAAACGGAATAACGAAAGCCACAAAGAAACATTTCGGGGTGAAAATGTAATTATTCCAAAGTTGGAAAACAACTCAAATTTAACTTTTTTTTCCACCATCATCTTGTAAACCATATGTATGAGTGTTCTTTCAAATCTCGTCAAAAATGGAGTAACGAAAGACAAAAAGAAACATTTCGGGGTGAAAATGTAATTATTCAAAAGTTAGAAAACAACTCAAATTTAACTTTTTTTCCACCAACATCTTGTAAACCATAAGTATGAGTGTTCTTTCAAATATCGTCAAAAACGGAGTAACGAAAGCCACAAAGAAACATTTCGGGGTGAAAATGTAATTTTTTAAAAGTTGGAAAACAACTCAAATTTAACTTTTTTTTCCACCAACATCTTGTAAACCATAAGTATGAGTGTTCTTTCAAATCTCGTCAAAAACGGAGTAACGAAAGCCACAAAGAAACATTTCGGGGTGAAAATATAATTTTTTAAAAGTTGGAAAACAACTCAAATTTAACTTTTTTTTCCACCATCATCTTGTAAACCATAAGTATGAGTGTTCTTTCAAATCTCGTCAAAAATGGAGTAACGAAAGCCACAAAGAAACATTTCGGGGTGAAAATGTAATTTTTTTAAAGTTGGAAAACAACTCAAATTTAACTTTTTCTTCCACCAACATCTTGTAAACCATAAGTATGAGTGTTCTTTCAAATCTCGTCAAAAATGGAGTAACGAAAGACAAAAAAAACAATATAACACTATATGATCTTCAACTCTAAACCCTAAACCCTAAACCCTAAACCTTAAACCCTATATATGTATACTCTATTCTACTAAAATTGTATTTTCACATGTAGAGAGTGTCATCAATCCACTCGTCGATTTTTTTTCACCATATGCTATGTTATTAAAAATAACAGTGTTCTTCAAAATTTCGTAAAAAATGGAGTAACGAAATACAAAAAGAAACATTTCGGGGTGAAAATGTAATTATTCAAAAGTTGGAAAACAACATCAAACCTCAAACGCGTAAACTGATTACACACAACTTAAAATGGTAAGTGAAATGTACAAACTCACACTAACACAAATAACATAAAACATACAACACTTAAAATGGTAATTGAAACATACAAACTCACACTAACACCCATAACATCTTTATTCCTGATTGGCGGGGCCTTTACCTCTGTTACCCCTTGGCCGAGATTGTTGATCTCCAGTATGGGCATTCAACCAAGCATTATTACTCAAAAAGTCGACCTCCCCGATAGGCAAACTTGATAGGTCGGCTATTGTTTCCTCGTCCTGAGTAACATGAGTGGAGACATTATCCTGCCGTGTACTTCTTGAGGCACCTGTACGATCCCCACTAACACTCTGGCGCTGATTATTCCCACCAAATTCAGACCGCATCAAATAATCCAAATCTTGATCAAAATTAAGGTCGTTGTTTTGGCCATGCGTACTTGGATGACTCGTCTAACCGATTGGCACTTGCCACGACGTGTGTGTTCCATGAAACTCTTGGTCCCAATACTGATAGTTTTGACCAGGATGTGTCTGGTTATGTTGCCAATAATCGTTCGGTTGACTTTGCGCTCCATGAAACTGATTTGGAGGATAGTTGCTTGAATTGTAGTTGTTGGTGTTGAATCTTTGCGGGTTGTTCCATTGATAACGATCCCTCTCTTCTCGGTCGCGAGCTCGCTCCCGCTCTCTCTCCTCTCGTTCACGAGCTCGCTCCTGCCTCCACTCCTCCCGGTCCCTCGCCATTTGGCCCTCCACATCGATAATTTTTTTCTCCAAGCGCGCAACGGTTTGTTGCAACTCAACAGTAGCATCCTTGACTGCTTTACGTGTTCTTACCACGTCAGCACGGTTAAGATTTTTACCCTGCGACTTACCATAATCTGCGAGGGTATTGCACCTATCTTTGCCTTTGAGCCTCCCATGTGTGCCATTATGATCTGCAATGGCCGCGATATTTACGTCAAACTGAAGCGGCCATTTTGCTTTGTCTGGACCACAATTATCCTCGAGCGCTTCAATATAATTTTTCTACAATGTTCAAAGTAAATAAATGAAAAAGGTATATACGCAAAACAATCATATATGTGCTTAATTAAGATAACTTACAAAATACTCTTCTCCTTGTGGGGGGTCCCAATAGAGTATTCTTCCATTTGGATGCGTTACTAAGTGGTCGTGCATGTATTGCTCGTCGAAGCGTATCACATCATCTGTGCCATACTATAACAACATTTTTTTAAATAATATTAGTGTTAAAGAGTAACACAAATATCACAAAATGTATTCTACAAACAAGGAAATCCTAACATATCGTACCGTTGCTGAGCTCCTCTCTTGTGTACTCACAGATCCACCGTGGTACGTACCTAAGGATCCCTTTCCATCGACGCTCTTTGTCTTATTGGCCAGTCGATTCTCCGTTGCTTTTTCTGCAAGTTCAATCGTCCTTTCATTCTCCCAATGATTACAGTACGTCGATTCAAAACCGATTGGTAGCCAAGTCTTTTGGTACCATTGGGGGTCTTTAGCTCGCTTCTTGTAGAGCTTTTTGCACTCGTATATGGAATCCTTCCATTTTACTTGTGTCACCTTATGGAATGCCATTCTAATGTTATCCGTTTCTTGTAGATCCCATTTGTATATAGTCTTCAAAATATGATAACATATAAGTAGAATGCAAAAATTATAATGGACATAAATAATGAAAAATGTGTTAAAACAAGTTAAAAGAAGATACCCTGAACCAGTTTATGAATTTTTCTTTTTGTTCCTCGGATAACTGAGAGTAATGTATCGCCGGTTCGGTCACTATGCCTGTTATCGTAACTTGAATTGATCGTTTACTGAGTCGATAGTATCTGCACATAAATTTTTGTCAAATTGAAAATGCTCGTTCACTCCAACTTTGAGCCTCGCATCGTCTGAGTTTGTAGTACCTCGACCCTTCGCCCGTCCCCTAGGCATCCTATTGTTATTATTAGAAGCAGATTCAGAAGCAACAGATGCTGGCGAGGGTTGTAGTCCCGACGAAGTTCCTTCGTTGTTGGCTTGTGGAAGTTCATCCATTATGCCATGCGGAACAACCAAACGTGGAGGAGTAATTCCAGGCAGAAACAATGGATCGGGGTCGTCCCTCAGTCGGGGAGCAGCAGCTCTTTGGCTCCGAGTGGTCGGGCTTTGTGGTTGTTCACGAGCAGGACTAGGGGCCTGAGTTGTAGTTGGGCGCTGTTGGGTAGCAACCGGAGTATGCTGAGTTTGTGGCGGAGGTTCATCGACTTGTTGGGTAAGTTCGTCGGGACAAATTGTTTCAGCATCGCCACCACGGCGAGATTTAAAATTACTCGAAAGTTTATCGCAGAGGGATCTCGATAAATTTGTATTGGAAATATATAATTTCTGTTTCCCTTTTCCTTTATCAATATTTTTTTTGCGATTATCGGCCATTTATAAAATGACAATTTTTCGAAAAAAAAGATATATATTGGAAGAGAGTAGGATTGAAATATTTAGAATGAAGAGTGATTGGTGTGATTATTGAAAACAATTGGGGGAGTATTTATAGATTTTTTTTTTTGTTTTTTTGTTTTTTTTTTATTAATTAAATAAAAAAATGACATTCCGGTCATTTCCGTCGGCGTTACGCCGATGGAACAGACGGCTGCCGGCCCATGGAAATGACCGTGGGCCGGTCTCACCGTCATTTCCGTCGGCGTTACGCCGACGGAAATGACCGGAATATTTTTTTTTTAATTTTGTTTTCGATCTTTTCCGACGGGCTTTACCCATCGGAAAAGATTATTTCCGTCGGCACTAGGCCGACGGACATGTCTTTTTCGACGGGTGAAGCCAGTCGGAAAAGATCCGACGAAAACCGGCCGTCGGAAAAGTGTTTCGCTCATTTCCGACGGCCGATTCCGTCGGAGGCCGTCGGAAATGAGCCATTTTCTTGTAGTGTTTACTGTAGCACTTTTATAGAGTTTTTACTGTTTACTAAAAAGATTGTAATATGTTTGGAATCCGATGCCTATATAAAGGACCATCTGTTTTCATTTTTAGGCAAAGTTTTTGGAAGTTCTCAGCTCTTTCTATTTATCCTCTCCGCTCATGTGTTGAGCATTCTTGCTCTGTAAAATATTTGTAAGCATCAATAAAATCCTCTACTTTGGTACAAGATCGTCTAAATACTTGTAAGTTTTATTGTTTTGTTTTCTTACTTGGTGTGTTTTCCTTAGCCTAATGGCAGGCTAAGCATATGTTATGTAATGGATTGAGTCCTTCTTATGTGTGCTCTGGATACTTGGTAATGACTCACTGTTTGCTTCAAGAACAAGGAATTCCATGTTGGCTATATCGAAATATGTGTTACAAATTTCATAACATGGTTATAATATTAATCTTGCAAACCTGAATTAAGACATGTCCTGCACGACTGTTTTCCCTTTTTTGTCATTGTTGTAAGCGTGTTCTGGGGATTTGTTGGTGTCTTTTGTCTAATTTAAGTTTTGACGGATTTTTATTCGGTAATATCCAATGTGTCACATTTGTAATATATAAATTTGATATGGCTAATGAGTTCTGAAGATCTGTGTGAAGAGTGGTTTGGTTACTAATTTTTATATGTAGTATGAGTTAAATAAGTGTAATTGACGGTATTTTTTGTTAATGTGTTAAATCATAAGAAGCTTTTTACAAATTAAAGTAACTCATTGTGTTATTTATTAATTGGATACACATGGGTAGTTTTGCAATAATTAAAAAATAGTATATACTATGCACTGTTAGTGCGTGTTCTGGCATCAAATATCATTAGCTTCTCCTAAACCAAGTGTATTTTTATGGGCTTGGTGGGCATGTATGAGTGTATACAATATAAGATATATCTGTTAAAATGCTTTGCCGAAGGAAGATAAACTCATTAATTAATGTTTTTTTTTTGTATTTATAAAATCTGTGTATTGATTTAGATCTGTTTTACTTACTTGTTTTTTTCCTCTTACGTCACTACAAGAGAAAAGCCTTTTTCCGACGGCACGAAAACCGTCGGAAAAAGGCTATTTCCCGTCGGAAAAGGGCTTTTCCGACGGCATTACCCATCGGAAAAGACCGTCGGAAAAAGCCTCGTCGGAAAAGAGCTTTTCCGACGGGCTTATGCCGTCGGAATTATCGAGGATCTTTTCCGACGGCGTGATTCCGTCGGAAAAGACCGCATTTCCGACGGCGTTATGCCGTCGGAAAAGTATCTTTTCCGACGGAATTATGCCGTCGGAAGCGCTCTTTAATTATTTAATTATACCGTATTTTTTAAACGAAATACGTATTTTTTTTTTAGAATACATATTCCATTATTTTAAAATAATAATTAAAATGTCATTTCCGACGGTGATATGCCGTCGGAAATAAAATTTAATTATTATTTAAATATTATTTAAATATTATTTCCGACGGCAATATGCCGTCGGAAATAATATTCATAAAAATAAAAAAAAATAAAAAAACATTTAGTTTTTCACGAAAAAAACTATTTTTTTGTTCAATTTTCTCTCAATTTCGTCCGAATATTTGGAAAAAACAATAAAAATAGTTTTTATTTGTTGCATATATATATAGATATATATATAGTAACAAAATAAAAACAACTAATTTATTTATTACGAAAAACAAAAATATAAATTAATTTGTAATATATATAGATAAATAAAAATGGGTTATGAATGTAATAATATATATGTGAAATTAAGAATAATAATATTGTAAGAAAACAAAATATATATAATAAAATACGAAATATATATAGAAAATATAAGTAAGAAAAAAATTCAAGAAAGAATTGGGAGAAGAAATGTAGTTATAGGAGTGTTTGTGTATGAATGAATGAATTTTAGGTGTTAAATTTGAGGGTATTTATAGATGGGGGAGGGGAATATTTGCCATGTCACCGATCCGGGTGAAAAATCACCCGGAAAGGGTCTTTTCCGACGGCATGGTTCCGTCGGAAAAGACCCTTTCCGGGTGATTTTTCGCCCGGATTGGCTATAAATAGTCGATATCGTCTTATAATTTCAAGTCATCACAATATTTTCGTTTCAAAAATTAAGGTTCGTATTTATATTTAATTATTATTTTACGGAATATTTTTATACATTTTATGCTATATATATGTTAATAATCTAATTAATTAACTTAAGTTCTTTTTGTTTTTCAAATTGAAGAATAGCAACGAGGCGGTGTGTTAGAGACTCTTTCGAGCGTTGTTTGCGGAGTTATTTTCTACAAGAGGTACGTACGCGTTTATATATAGACTGTCATCTCTTTTAATTGTAGATACGAAATGTAATTTTGTCGTATTGATAATGGTAAAAACTATTAATTTTATAGATAATAATGTATCAAAATGAAGATAGAAATTGGATGTACGATCGTTTGGCGAGAAGGGTCGAGTGAAAGAAAGATTTGCCGAAGGTGTATTCAATTTTTTGCAGTTTGCGTTAGCTCAGGAACGTTATATAGACGATAGTTGAAATCTAAAATGTCCGTGTAGAAAGTGCACCAATAGAAAATATTTGAAAGCTGATGAAGTAGCTGCTCACCTGCATCGATGGGGTTTTGTAGAGGGGTATCGTGTATGGGTGTTTCACGGGGAAAATTATAACGAGCATAATAGCCTCTTAGGGGCGTCGTCGTCAAGTCACGCAGTTAGAAACGATCCGATAGCTGTTCAAGACGACAATTCTTTTGGAGCTTTAGTTGATGATTACCAATGGCAATTTCAAAATGTCGATTGCAATGAGGAGCCTAACACCGAAGCAAAACAATTTTTGGAATTGGTGAAATGGTCTGAGATTAAGATGCGTGGCCCGAAAAACTTGTCTGTTTTGGAGTGGGTGTCTGAGTTTTTTACTACCAAGCTAGAGTATAACTCTAGCAGAGCTGAGTGTGCAAAGTATTACAAATTATCACGCGAGTGTTTGGGGCCAGAAGATAGCCATTGTTTGCCCGCAGATCTGAATGCTGCCGAGAAGTTAATGAAGGGTTTGGGGTTAGGATACGAAACAATCGATGTTTGTGGTAACAGTTGTTTCTTGTTCTACGGGGAATTTGCATCTGCCGATTACACAGTGTGTCCTGAATGTGGGGAATATAGGTATGAAACTGTGGGAAGAAAAAAACCTGTGGCAAAGAAAAAATTATGGTACTTCCCGTTGGCCCCACGGCTTAAACGACTCTTCATGACTCCAACAACTGCTAAGCACATGTCGTGGCACTTAAAGTGTAGGTCTTCGAACGATGTTATGATTCACCCAGCATCAGGGGAAGCGTGGAAACATTTCGACAGGACACACCCTGAATTTGCTGCTGAGCCACGAAACGTTCGTCTAGGTCTTTGTACGGACGGTTTCACACCATTTGGAAACTTCGGATCCCAATACTCATGTTGGCCCGTGTTCGTGACTCCTTATAACCTTCCTCCAGATCTTTGCATGCGAGAGGAGTTTATTTTCTTGAGCTTGATCATATCAGGTCCGCGTAGCCCAGGACAAAACATTAACGTTTTGCTTCGCCCCCTAATCGACGAGTTGAAGGTTTTGTGGCACGATGGTGTTCGTGCTTACGACAGATTTAGGAGTCAGAATTTCCAGTTGAGGGCTGCATTAATGTGGACTATTAGCGATTTTCCAGCGTACGGGATGTTGTCACAATGGAGCACACATGGAAAGTTATCGTGCCCTTATTGCATGGAGAACACAAAGTCGTTCCCGTTACCCCACGGTAACAAACCTACGTGGTGGGGGTGTCATCGTCGTTTCTTACCAGAGGGCCATGAATTCCTCCATGACGTGACGGGATTCAATGGAAACACAGAATACGATGGGCCTGCACAACGGAGGACCGGTGCTCAAATGGCACCAATTGTTGAACAACTTCCACCAAGGTCAACGAATCCAGACTCACCAAAAATAATAGGATATGGGGTAGAACACAATTGGTCGTACAAAAGCATCTTTTGGGAATTACCCTATTGGAGTACGAACCTGATCCGCCACAATCTGGATGTGATGCACTGCGAGAAGAATTTCTTCGACAACATCAAGAACACAGTGATGGACGAACCGGGTAAGACAAAAGACAACTTAAAAGCTAGGAGAGATTTAGCGGAGTTGACCACTCGGAAAGAGCTTTTTGTCACCGATCTCGCTGATGGTAAAACGGTAAAGCCAAAGGCCAAGTATTGTCTTGATAGAGCTCAAAAGAAACTAGTGTGTAAGTGGCTGGTTGGTTTGCGATTTCCGGATGGGTATGCTTCAAATATTAAACGTTGTGTGCAAAGACAACAATTGAGGTTGATTGGGATGAAGAGTCACGATTGTCACGTTTTTATGCAAAGGTTAATACCTATTGCATTTCGTGATTTGCTGCCTGATCCGATATGGGGGGCCCTCGTAGAGATTAGTATCTTCTTTCGAGCATTGTGCGCCACAGAGATTAAAGCCTCGGACATGGCATCATTGGAGGAATCTATCGTGGTAACAATTTGCAAATTAGAGAAGATATTTCCCCCTGGCTTTTTTGATTCTATGGAACATTTGGCGATACATCTTCCCTACGAAGCCAAAGTTGGTGGACCGGTTCAATATCGTTGGATGTACCCGTTTGAGAGGTAAACCGTTTTATATTTCTAAAATTATTTGTCATATACTTATGTTAAACTATTATTGAATTACTTGTTGGTTTATAGGAGAATGCTTGGGTTGAAGAAATCTGTGTTGAACAAAGCTCGCGTTGAAGGTTCAATTGCAACATCTTATATATTGTCCGAGAGCACCCACTTATGTTCGCGCTATTTCGAAAAAAGTGTTGAAACGAGATACAACAGGCTCAGTCGAAATGAGGCCGAATTATGTGGTGATTTCACAGGGCAGCTTTCTATTTTCCATCGAAGAGGGAAAGGACTAAATCCAGATAAAAAACAACGGCATCTAACTTCCGAGGAGCTAATGCTAGTTGAGCTTTACACGCTGATGAATTGTCCAGAAGTTGACGGCTAGTTCACGTATGCATATAACAATTAATATTTTTACATATCTCGATTATCTATTTAATATGTTGATGAGAACTATGTTACGCACATATGATAGGTTGTTTGAGGACTTGTTTTGTGGCGGACTTACTCAACAACAAATTCAAAGAAAGAAGAGAGCTGAGTTCGTGCCATGGTTTAAAGAAACTGTTTGCTCTGGAAAGTACGAAGTAGATCAACGTTTGTACGCCCTCGCCTTAGGGGCGAGCACACTAATAAAAATGTACGCAGGTTACAAAGTGAACGGGTTTAGATTCCGTACGGACTCGTTCAATAAGGGCAAAGAAACAAATTGTAGTGGGGTTTATGTGAAGGGCAGCGGCGATGGGGTCGAGGGCACAAATTTTTACGGGACGCTAGAGGACATCATTGAGGTTATCTGGTGTGGCGGCAACGATAAAGTCCAATCAATTGTATTTTTTAGATGTGTGTGGTACGATATTACTCGTCGTGGTACGGCAATACACCCGGTGTACGAAATGGTTCTCTCACAACCAATGAACCATTCATATTTGCAAATCAAGCTCTCCAAGTGTACTACACTCCATATCCAGCACAACATGTGTCACAGAGGAAAGGATGGTGGGCAGTTTGCCCTATTCGTGCAAGGAACATAGTCGACATGTCGTCAATGCAAGAGGAAGAAGAAGCCGAAGAACTCTTTCAAGATGATGAGTCACCCGGACTTAACTTGTGCGCAGATTTGAATAACTTTAACGTGGAAGGACAATTGGCAGATGACGTGTACGAGTTGGTTGAAGACGACATGGACGATAACAATTGATACCAATGTACTCGAGTTCAATATTGTATTTGTTGTAACTTTTTAATTTTTTAAACACATATTTAATATTCATCATGTTTTAATATTGGTTAAGTCTAGTAAGAGATAAATCACATCAATTACTTAACATACATAAATTTATTACAAACAACATAACTGGTAATTAAAAAAACCTCTTACAAACTTGTAATTTAAACATACAACACTTAAGGATCAAACCTACAACACTTAAGGATCAAACCATCCACATGTTGAGTAGTCAGTATCAGGGAGAGGCAGACTTGCTAAATCAGCTAAAGTAGAGTCGTCTTGTGTAACATGTGGCGATACAGTATACAATGACGAGCTTGGACGATCCCTACTAACGTAGGCACGTTGAGCATCATTCGGACGTGAGAATTGGGTATCATTATTAGACCGCAACAGGTAGTCCAAATCACTCCGAACACTATTGTTGGGCATTGTGGCTTGCTCCCATGAATTGTTCGTGTTGGCGTTATGTTGGTTCCACGTACGTGGTTGACTCATGGCGTTATTGTGCCACGAATTGGGCTGCCACGAATTGTTAGTACCCTGATTTCCTTGCTCCCACGACGTGTTTGTACCCTGGTTTCCTTGCTCCCACGACGTGTTTGCACCCTGGTTTCCTTGCTGCCACGACGTGTTTGTACGTTGATTTCCTTGCTCCCACGACGTGTTTGTACCCTGGTTTCCTTGCTGCCACGACGTGTTTGTACGCTGGTTTCCTTGCTGCCATGAATCGTTTGTACCCTGGTTTCCTTGCTGCCACGACGTGTTTGTACCCTGGTTTCCTTGTGTCTGGTTTTGATACCAATAATCATACGGCTGACTTTGCGTTCCATGAAACTGATTTGGAGGAAAATGGCTTGAATTATAGTTGTTTGGGTTGTTGTTCCATTGATAACGACGCTCCCACTCTTCTCGGTCACGAGTTCGCTCCCGCTCCCTCTCCTCTCGCTCACGAATTCGATCCTGCCTCTGCTCCTCTAGGCCCCTCGTCACTTCCGACCGCACATCGTGAATTTCTTTTTCCAACCCCGCAACGGTTTTTTGCAACCCAGCAGTAGCCACATTGACCGCTTTAGCAGTTCTTATCGCCTCAGCAGGGTTCGGATTTGCGCCCTGCGACTTACCATAATCTGCGAGGGTACTGTGCCTATTTTTGCCTCGAATCCTCCCATGTGTGCCATTATTATCTGCAATGGCCCCCATATCTACGTCAAAATGAAGCGGCCATTTCTCTTGGGGACCATAATTTTCCTCGAGCGCTTCAAAATAGCGTTCCTATAATGTTCAAAGTAAATAAATGAAAAAGATATAGGCACAAACCAATCATGTACATGTTAAAGATAACTTACATAATACCCTTCTGACTCTGGGGGGTCCCAATAGATTATTTGTCCATTCGGATCCGCTATTGCGTGGTCCATCACGTATTGTTGGTCGAAGCGTATCACATGCGGAGTACCATACTATAACAACATTTCGTTAAACAATATTAATGGTAAACAGTAACTCAATATCACAAAATATATTTTGCAAATAACGAAATCGTAACGTATCGTACCGTTTCATAGCTCCTCTCGTGTGTACTCACAGATCCACCATGGTACGTAGCTAAAGAACCCTTACCGTCGACGCTCTTTTCCTTTATCGAGAAACTTATTGCGATTATTTTTATCGGCCATTTATACAAATGACGATTTTTCGAAGAAAAAAAAAATATATTTGAAGAGTGATTGAGATGAGGAAGAGTGATTGTGATGTTGAAGAGTCATTCTCATGCCCCTATTTATAGATTTTTTTTTTGAATTAAAAATATTTTTTTTGATTTTTTTTTTTTTAAGCAACTTGGCCGGTGGAGCCGGCGTCTTTTCCGTCGGCAATGTGCCGACGGAAAAGACGCCGGCTCCACCGCCCAATATTTTTTTTTTATTTTTATTTTTATATTATTTTTGTGTCTTTTCCGATGGGTTAAGCCGTCGGAAAAGACGTGTTTCCGACGGCCAAGTGCCGTCGGAAAAAGTCTTTTCCGACGGCTTAACCCGTCGGAAACTTTCCGACGGGCTTGAACCGTCGGAAAAGACTTTTTCCGACGGCCAAGTGCCGTCGGAAAAAGTTTTCGTCATTTCCGACGGCCAATTCGGTCGGAGGCCGTCGGAAATGACGAAATTTCTTGTAGTGATACTGACTGAACCTAAAATTATAATATTTCAACAAATTAATCAAAAAAAAAAGAACCGTTCTATAAATAAATGAACCATAAGACTGTCCCTAAAGATATTTAATTTACAGATAATTTCCATGCATTTTCAATATTATTATATATAATATATATATATATATAATATTAAAAATGCATGAATTTCAGAAACTTTAGATCTTGACAGTAATTGGTGAAATGTAACTTCAGGCGAGGATTTCAGTAAATATTTTAAGATGCTGAACATTAAACAAAATTTGAGATTTAATTTTCTTTTACTTTGAGGAACCAATTAATTTGGATTTGGACAATCTACAAACTTTGTATTTTAAATGCTATAGACGATTTTTATTCACCCTTATTTTTAATCTAAAAGAGTTAAAATTTAAAAACTAAACCTGACAATACTTATAATTCTTTCAATTTTTTAATCAGATACAAGGAATTAGATATGTGATTGGAAATGTAACTTTATAACTTAGCACTACAACAAAACCCATCAATTGCATGGAAAAAATTCCATGCAATAAACTATATTTTCCATGCAATTGATCAATTGCATGGAAAACATCGGATGCATAGTTTCCATGCCTCTGGTGTCCATGCAAGAGAATTGCATCGAAAAATTCCGATGCAATTGGTCTCTGCATCGGATTTTTCGGATGCAGACATGCATGAAAAATTTCCCATGTAAAAAGCTTTGCATCGAAAAAATCTGATGCAAGAAAGCGCTCGCATCGAAATTTTTTGATGCAGAGCCTAAAATCAGCTCCGCCGCATGTTGCCGTTCTGTTGGTCCGTGTCTTGCATAGGAAATTTCCCATGCAATTGCTAAAAAGCAATTGCACGGGAAAAATCCGATGCAATTGCTTTTCAGCAATTGCATGGGAATATTCCGATGCAATTGCTGAAAAGCAATTGCATGGGATTTTTCCCATGTAATTGCATGGAAAATTTCCTATGCAGTACATATGTTGCATGGGAATATTCCCATGCAACATAATTCGAAATAATTTTTAAAAAAAGTGGGAGGATTATTCTGCCACTTTTTTTTTGTTTTATTAATATAAAAAAGTCATTTAAAGTATATTTTCTTAAGTTTTAAAGTATTATTTTTATAAAAGAAATACGTATTTTATATTAATTTATACATATTTATGAAATACGTATTTATTATTTTTTTAGTATAAATACACATTCAATTTATACTATAATCTAAGAATATTTTATTATATGAATATCCGTATTTGTAAAATATTCTTATACGATTTTTTATACATAGTATTTATATTTTTCGTATAGTTATATTAAAAAAAATTATAAAATATTTTAGAGAGTTGTAGAGAGGAGGAAGAGGGGAAGTGATGAATGAGGAGTGAATGGGGTGTGGGGGAATTTATAGGAGAAGGTAAGCAGCTTGCATTGAAAATTTTCCATGTAGGATTTGCTTTGCATGGAAAAAATTCCATGCATACAGGAAAAAGCAGATTCTGCATCGGAATTCTCCCATGCAACAACCTTGCATGGCAATATTCCAATGCAGCCTCTATATAGTACAAATTGCATGGCAATTTTCCTGTGCAAGTGGAATCAGGTACAATTTGCATAGAAAATTTTCTATGCGAAATTTATTAATATTTATTAAAAAGCTATTCTTATTAAATTTGTATTTACATTTTTTACCCCAAAAATATTTTAAACGTCTATCGTTACGCGTTTTTGACAAATTTTAAAAGTACATATATATGCATCCTAAGTGTTACTAAAATAGTGGTTAAAAAAACGAAGTTTTGATGTTATTTTTCATCTTTTGCATAATTAGATATTCTACCCTAAATATCTTTAAACATCTTTCCTTACTCCGATTTTGACGAAATTTTGAAGAACAGTGTTATTTTTAATAACATAGCGAATGGTAAATAAAGTCGAGGAGTGGAATTGATTAACACTCTCTACATGTGAAAATACAATTTTGCTTTAGTAGAGTATATGTATATAGGGTTTAGGGTTTAGAGTTGAAGATCATATAGTGTGATATGGTTACATTCTTTATTCTGCGTCTTTTGTTACTCCCTTTTAGATGAGATTTGAAAGAACACTCCTACTTATTGTTTAGAAAATGCCGATGGAAGAAAAAGCAAAATTTAAGCTGTTTTGCAACTTTTGAATAATTCTATTTTCTCCCCAAAAGGTTTGTTTTCGTCGTGTGTTATCCCGTTTTGACGAGATTTGAAAGAACACTCTCACTTATTGTTTAGAAAATGTTGATGAAAGAAAAAGTTAAATTTGAGTTGTTTTGCAACTTTTGAATAATTACATTTTCGACCCCAAAGGTTTGTTTGCGTCTTTCGTTACTTTCTTTTTTACGAGATTTGAAAGAACACTACCACTTATTGTTTAGAAAATGTTGGTGAAAGAAAAAGTTAAATTTGATTTGTTTTGCAACTTATGAATAATTACATTTTTAACACGAAATGTTTGTTTGCGTCTTTCGTTACTCCGTTTTTTGAAGAGATTTGAAAGAACACTCCTACTTACTATTTAGAGAATGTTGGTGAAAGAAAAAGTTAAATTTGAATAGTTTTGCAACTTTTGAAATAAAAAATGTATGATAAATCGTGTTTTTTTACTTGTACAAAAATTGGTATGATAAATTGGTGTTCGATATCATGTACGAAAAGTGGTATGGTGAATCGATGTTCGATATAATATAAGAAAAGTGGGTACATAAATCGGTGTTCATTTTACTTGTACAGAAATTGGTATGATAAATCGGTGTTTGATTTACTCGTACGAAAAGTGGTATGATAAACCGGTGTTCGATTTAGTTGTACGAAAAGTGGTATGATAAATCCGTGCTCGTTTTACTTGTACGAAAAGTGAGTACATTTCGGTTTGGTCTTTTTTTTAAGAAAACCTTTGTGTTTATCGATGTTGTAATTTTATAATTAAAATTTACGTAATTGGCAATGTATTTGGATAATAATTGAGATATTTACTTATTTTCTACTTTTCTTTCTTAATTTTCCTCATTTATTATATATTTTTAAAAAAAATTCTTAATTTTTGTAAATCTTTTAATAATATAATTACATATTTATTGCATCGCAAAATTCCCATGCAATTGACCTTAAGGGCAATTGCATGAGAATTTTCGGATGCAGCCACGTAAGCTGCATCCGAAATTTTCGATGCAAAGCATGCATAGGAAATTTCGAATGCAACTTACGTGGGTGCATCCAAAAATTTCCATGCAATTGATTTCGCATAGAAATATTTCTATGCAAAATTTATTACTATTTATAAAAAAAACTATACTTTTTAAATTTGTATTTACATTTTTGACCCCAAAAGTATTTTAAACATCTTTCGTTCCGCGTTTTTGACAAATTTTGAATGTACATATGTCTCATAAGTGTTATTTTGAATGTTAATTAATGATGGAGGCGCATTAAGGAAATTTAACTTTAGTGTTTGGTCAACAAGGGTAATTTAAGTTGTTCCAAAAATTTGCTTTGTCTGCAACATTCTTTGCTCTCACAATATCGCTAGCCTAAATTATATTATATTTCTCTTGTTGACCTATCGTATATGAAAAGGGCAATTGCTTTATTTGATTTTGCATATTTTGTTTTTACATATTAATACTAACTTTCAAATAGCCAAATATTGGTATTATTTCTTTTTGGACAATTATGCGTGCTTACAAATCACTAAATGATTGTTTCATTTCTTTTTCCACAATTCCTTTTTTTCTTGTATCACTTACCAATCCTTGTAATATTATACTGTAATTGCTAAGAATGTTTTTCTTTTTGGTTCCATAAATACAAGGCACAAGACAATTAAAGTAGTATTACCATGCAAATCCGAAAATATAATATAAGATAAAAGTAAACAAAAAAGATTATATATAAGTAAAAGGCATCTTTCTTTTTGAAAGCGGAAAATTTAATATATTCTTGTTGGAATTCATATCAAATTTCCACTTATCCTAAATTCAACATTTTGATAAAATATCGAATAGACATGATTAAGATTATTGTTCAGAATTCAGATCCTTTATATAAATGACAAAAAAAAAAAAATGGATCAACAAATTTGCACCCTATAAAACTTATCAAGAAAGTGATAAACGATTTTTGTTTTAGAATTGGAGGTCAGCGGAAAAGCCAAAAACTGGATGTACGCGTGTCAGTCTTTTATTCGGAATACAAGTTATGCTATAGGAAGATAGTATGAATGAATTGGACTGCACACTGTGACACACTTTATAGATGGAAATCTCCCTTATTAAAATGCAAATCTTATATTCACTCCTATCAATTGTCCAATATTTCTATGCACAAACAAACTCCTAGTAATCTTCCAGCCGTGATTCTGCATAGCTTTTCAATTATCTTCCTGTCCTTGATCCCCTTAACGTTATCCTTATCATTCAACTTTTCCAGCATTAGCAGTCGAAACGCTAACCGTGCCATAAACGTTACAGGAGATGCTAGTATCTCAAACGAAGGCATCCAGGTCACACCAAACAAATGTGAGTACGTTGGTCGAGCAACCTACGTAGAGCCATTCCATTTGTGGGATAATACTTCAGGAAACTTATCCGATTTCTCCACTCATTTCTCCTTTGTGATAGATACATATGGTGAGAGTCGTTCGGGCGATGGCCTTGCCTTTTTCATGGCTCCATTTGGTTCAACCATCCCCCCCGACAGTGCTGGTGGAGGACTTGGTCTTAAGACCAGAGATGACTACGTATCAAATAACATATCCTCCGAATCGTCTTTTGTTTCGGTGGAGTTCGGCACGTTTTCAAATGGTGGCTGGGATCAACGTGGGGTGCACGTTGGTATTAATATCAATTCACTAAGATCTAATGCAACTAGAATATGGCGGAACGACGTATCTCTTGGGATGGAAAATGATGCCTGGATTAGCTACAATGCTAGTTCTAAGACATTAAGGGTTGATTTTACGGGGTTTTCAAGTAACAGAACCAATCGAGATAGTCTCAGCTATGTCTTTTATCTCAGGGAATACTTGCCCGAAAATGTCACGATTGGCTTCTCCGCTGCAACAGGAAGCTGGTCCCAGAGAAATGCGGTTAAGTCCTGGGATTACTCGTCAGGTATTAGTCCAAACGTGACGAGTCCTAGAGCAGGAACCGTGCCTATCATCGTGAATGGAGGAAGAGAAGGAAACAAGAGGGGACTAATTGTTGGATTGTGTGTCGGCATGCCGATTCTAGTTCTTGCTTCTGTTTTTGGATTTTGTTGGTTATGGATGAATAATAAGAAGAAGGTGAATAATTGGCCTGTTTTTTAATAATTGGCCTATGCCACAAACAATTTTGCAGAGCAAAATAAGCTTGGACAAGGTGGTTTTGGTGAGGATTACAGAGGGTTCCTGAAAGAAACCGATTCCCTAGTTGCCGTAAAAAGGGTGTCCAGGGAATCTAAACAGGGGATCAAAGAATATGCATCAGAAGTCATGATTATCGGTCAACTCAGGCACAAGAATCTCGTGCAATGCCTCGGTTTGTGCCACGAAAGAGGTGAGCTCCTTCTTGTTTACAAGTTCATGCCAAACGGAAGCTTAAATTCCCCTCTCTAAAGTCTGTACTAAACTGGGAACCCAGGCACAAAATAGCTCAAGACTTGGCATTGGCATTGCTATATTTGCACGAGGAGTGGGAACAAATGTGTGGTGCATAGAGACATAAAGCCGAGCAACATTATGCTTGATGCAACTTTCAACGCTAAGCTTGGTGACTTCGGCTTAGCTAGGCTCGTGGATCATGAAAAGGGTTCCCAAAGAACCTTTCCAGCTGGCACGTTTGGCTACATGGCTCCTGAATGTTTCAACATGTTAAGGTCTAGCAAAGAATCCGATGTCTACAGCTTCGACCGAATCTCCATATTTGCGACCCAAATTGAGTCTCCAACCCAACCAAACCTTCCCTGCCCCTTATTCGCCGTTTTTTGCCCCAATTCCGCCCCACTCCGTTTTCCGTTCATTTCCGCCGCCTCTTCGCCGCCGGTGCTATGGTAGCTTCGGTTTTTTTGTTTGTTTAATTTCTTAGTTTTGTGTTTAATTCAGAAATAGTGTTAATATTATGTTAATAAATTATTAGATTGTTAATTTGTGTTCATTTTGTGTTAGATTGTTAATTTGTTAATTTTGTGAAGAATTATTAGTTAATATTGTTAGATAGTTAATTAGTGAAGAATTTAGGATTGTTAAATTCGATTAGTGTATGATTAAGGAAAAAAATAGATTTGTGAAAATTTTTAGATTGTTAAATTCGATTAGTGACTGATTAAAGGAAAAAAGATTATTGTTAAATTAGATTAGTGAATAACTAAAAAATTTCTTATAACCTGCAGAATTATTACTAAGATTCTTTTCTTTACCTTTTTCTTTAAAGTTCAGTTTATTGAATTTCTTAGTAATTTTCCCATAGTTTGAAGAAATTAGTTCACAATCATCATCACTTTCATTGTCAAGATTTGAACCTCTTAAAGCAACCAAGGTAAATGATTATGCGCTTACTTTGCGGGTCACGTTATCTTTTCTTTTTGAATGTTTATTTGAAACTGTCGAGTAGATGTCGTAAGTGCCGAGAGTGACATATCCGCGCGTAGTCAGCTGTTTTTCTTTTTATTTTATTTCAGTTTGTGTCGATCAAGATTGTGAGATCTGAATCGACCCCAATGAGTGAGTCTAGTAGCGGCTCAAGCTCCGGTTCAGTCAACTCTGTGGTGGGCCTTGCAAGTGCTCCTGCAGGCCCGAGTATACCTCGAGAAGATGAGAATGTGCTTATCGAAATTGATTATGTCGACTCTCCTATGGGTGATCATGTAGGTGATAACAATGATCAATCGTCCTCGCAAGGTGGTGTCGATAATTTACAATCATCTTCATTCGAGGATAATTGTGCCTTCAGTGAAGCAGGTAATGATATAGAAGCCATCAATAAGGAGATTGATGACTACGCGGAGGTCTCCAGGGATGGCGTATAATACTTACGTGTCACGGTTGTAGCATAACCACTCTTCCTTGCGCGAAATGTTTAATAGAGCCAATAGGTCTAAGTTAGTTATTCCTGGTCCAGACGCACGCATGACTTCACCCCCGCCTGGTCACCTCACAGTTTTCATGGGTCAGCTAGCCAACGAGTTACGATTTCCCATACTTGTTGAGGTCAAATTCATTATGTGGTCAACCGGGATTGTGCCGAGTCACCTAACACCAAACTTGTTCGGGCAAATTATCGGTTTTATCATCCTGATGAAAGCCTTAGGCGAACCTCAGGGTCTCGATGAGTTTTGGGCCCTCTTCAAATTTGTAGGAGCAAGGTAGGCTTCTACCATGTGAAGGCTCTGAGGCATCGCACGTTTCTTAGTGGCAGGGCCACTAGCTATGGAAAGAATTGGAAAAACGTCACTTATACGTTCAAGAGAGCTATGAGGGAGAATTCGCAGCATATCGTCGTGATTGGTTTGGGGGTGCTAGAGTTGCAATACCGCCTGGTGTACGCCCACCTTCATGGGATTGTAATTTTGTTCCTGATTTAGTTCGCGATCATCAGTTTAACATTAAGAGGCTGGTTGACAATCGTGTGTTGTGTTTGGCTGGATTATCTCCAGTTCCCCATTTTTCTTTCACAGTTATGATGATAGTAATATGTGTTTTTCTTTTTAGGTAAATTTATCATAGACCGCCATGCCAGGATCAATCGTGCTCTGGCCGCTGAGAACGAAGGTGTTCAGACTACCATTATTCCTCCGCTTCCACCTCCAAGGAAAATGAAGAACAATGGTAAGAAAACAGCAGTCGAGGCATCGGCGTCGGCCCCCGTTGAGGGTCCTAAAGATCCTTTTGAGGATATTTTGGGGCAAGGTCGCGCGACTACTCCCCCTCGTGACGATCTCGGTGATGCAGGGTGTTTTGACCATGCTATAGCCGAACAAGGTGCCAATAACAAAGCTGCTGCTTAAGCTAAAAGGAGGAGGGTCCATCAGACTCGCTTTCAAATCGGGGGTGTTATCCCCCAGCACCGTGTACCACAGGTCTGGTAACTGCTGGTGGTTGTGCTGCTGTGGATGCAACTAGCGTTAGAGTGGAGCCAAGCCATGGCCCGTGGGCCCGCATGGGGGAGTTCGAGATTTCAAAAGAAGAGGCGATCAATGCCTTGAAAGTCCTCCTTCCAAATCTTGCAGTTCCTCATCCTATTTCTGCCAAGGAGAGGAAGGTGGTGGAGCGGAACGCTCTTCATCTTTTAAGCACGGTAATATTTTATATTCTGGCTGCATTGTATTATATATGTATTTCATTGCATATCGTCCTTTACCTCCATGGTGCTTTTTCTTTAGGGTGGTGGGATAGTGGATGCCATGTTTGTTGTGTTAGTCCAGGCTCATGGACAGCAGTAGACCGGAGCTGACTTTCGTGGCGGTGACCCTGATGCTTTGAGGGCCGCTCTTGAGGATAAGGAGAGGGCGTTGCAAAAGGTGAAGGAGTAGGCAGCTCGAGCTGGCTATGATAGAGAAGCAGCGAGGCTTGGACAAGAGGCCGTCGATCAGCTTCAAATGCAAGTCAGTAATCTTTCGTCCCGCAAAGGTGAGCTGGCAAAACGAGTTTCCTTACTTGAGAAGGAACTGGCGGCCGAGAAAGAAAAGTCTGAGCGGGCTGAGGAGATGGGATATGCTCGCGGCCTCAGTAAGGTAGAATAATTTTACTTGAGTAGAAGTCTTTATTCTTTTATTCTTCCTTGTTAATCTCTTTAACATTGTACAAGTTCCCTCCGCTCAGCAACGGGTTGAAATTGCCGAGGAGTTCCTCTGGAGCAATACTTTTCGAGAGATAAGTGCTCGGAGGGGAGCCCGAGAAGCTCAGAAAGCTTAGGTGCTCACGCTGCAACAGTTCTACGGGCACTTCGATCATGCTTGGCTTGATCATTCATTGGGGCCTAATAGAGAGATTCTGCTACCCGCCGCGAATGATCAACCAGCTTCTCCGGATGAGTTCGTTGTGCTTCTCGAGAGCTTATCGGGGAATTTCTTCATCACCACCAATGCCACTCGTCTATCCTTCCTTCGAAGATGAGGATGATGCCGACGCCTAAGTGTTTCGACCTTTTCATTTGTAATGAATAATTTTCATTATTTTTTCTGGCGTTGCGTCGCCTTTTTAATGTTTTGAACAATTTGATTAATTGCATCGCAGTCACACGTTACCCGTGTTATTTTTCAATGATATGCTTTTGCTTTGGCTCATATTCATTGCCTTTTGTTTCAATTGCTATGGTTGCATTTTACCTTATTTTGACAACTAGAGCATCCTTTCGTATTTGTGAAATGTATATGTTTCTCTTTGAGATGTAGGTTTAGTATTTTATTACTACTAATATAATGGTCATTTCATTTTTATTTTTTTGAGATTCACGGTTATCTCGCGCCACTTTGGACAGCGTGTGTGTTTCCCTTTCGTATTCGGTATTTGCGGAGTTCACTTGTCACTTTGGACAGAGTGCCCGTTTTTTTTTCGTATTTCGAGAATTGTAGAGTTCACTTGCCACTTTGGACAGAGTGTCCGTCCCTTTTTGTATTTCGAGAATTATGGAGTTCACTTGCTAGTTTGGACAGAGTGTCTTGTCCCTTTTTTGTATTTTGAGAATTGCAGTATCTCGTGCCACATTGGACAAAGTCTCCGTCCCTCTTCATTTTTGAGATTTGTGGTATCTCGTGCCACTTTCGGTAGAGTCTCCGTCCCTCTTCATTTTCAGGATTTGCAGTATCTGTTGCCACTTTGGATAGAGTCTCCGTCCCTCTTCATTTTTGGGATTTGCGGTATCTCGTGCCACTTTGGACAGAGTCTCTGTCCCTCTTCATTTTCGAGATTTGCGATATCTCATGCCACTTTGGGCACAGTCTCCGTCTCTCTTCATTTTCGGGATGAACCTATTTTAGGTCCTGCATCAAATTGAGATTATGCATGCCTCCGCATAGTTAATTGTTTCAAAACTCTTGTTTCTGCAGATGATAATATAATTGATAAATCAAAGCGTTTCTTTTGGAAATGAATTCATATAAAGAGAATAGAGGGTTTTGATTGCAAAGTCCGCTTTCCTATGTCCTTCGACGCAGCCTTCATGGATCAAGTCTTCGGTTTCCCTGTTTTAAGTTATTACATGCCTGCCCCTCATGCTTGTTATGGCAGAGGGGACGAATTAAAGTTGTTCAAAATATTCGGGAAATTGAACACTTGCAAAAGTTAAATTGGGGCACTTCAGTCAATGTGCTCCATCTGCATGAGGGCCAGTGTTGCTGCTGCTTCTTGCTCCACATGTGGTTGCGCTCGAGGCGATGCCGCATAGCATTTCCAGCCTTTAATGTGGTCTGCAATCACTTCACCAGTTCCGGCAGGAGTGGGCAATTTTGCCAGGAGTGGGCAATTTTACCATCTGGTGGTAAGTTGACGGCAAAGTTCATAACGCATTCAGCGCTGTCCTTCCCATGATACCGTTGTAAGAAAAAGGCATATCAACAACCACATAACTCTCCAGAAGCGTTCTCCTTTGAGATGCGGTTCCCAATAAGGTAGGGAGTGTAATTAATCCACAAGGCACTATCTTCGGGCCTTTGAATCTATGAAGCAAGGTTCTTACTGGTTCCAAAATCTTGCCATTTAGCCACATTTTTTCCAATGTCGAGTTGAATAGCACATTAGCTGAGCTCCCATGGTCTACCAGCATTTAGTTATGCCGGAGTTGGCTATGTTTACTATTATCACCAACGGGGAAGGTGATCTCTTCCTGCGGCATTTGCTCGATCCTTAAAATGTCAGCGAAGCCGACGAACCTATCTGATTCAACGAGCCTTGAAATATTTTTTCTGCCATTCGTGGAATTTGCTCCCACTGGACCATTTGATATCATATTTATCATTCTCCTTCTGACATTGCTGTTTCCAGTTTGATGATAGTCCAACAAATGCGGATGATTGACTACCTTCGTTGTCCTTTCTGGGCGATAGTGATCTATCCCTTTCAGCGTCATCCTCAAGCTCTTTCATCTTTTTTACAAACTCTACTATTTTTTCCATCCTTCACTAGTTGTTCGATCTCGTCCTTGAGATCCTTGCAATCTTCGGTTTTGTGGCCCTTCTGATTGTGGTATTTACAAAAGTGGTTCGAAAACCTTGTTGCCTTTGAATCCTTCATCTGTTTGGGCTCTTTCAGCCACCATTTCCTTTTCGCCGTTCCGAATACTGCCATGACGCTGGCATGCAGGGGCGTGTATCGCCTTGGCGACGTGTCTTGGTATCTGTTATTCTTATTTATGTTGTTTTTGTTGTTGTTGTTGTTGTGGTTCTGGTCCTCTTTTTCTCTTTCCTTGTCTTTCAGGGGTACGATAACGGCTAACTTGGTTGCCATCATCTCTTCACGGTGGACCACCCCCTTAGCTATCTTGTTTATCTCCTAAATAGTTATGGGGTTCCGCCTGAGCAAGTCGTCGCTGAAGAATGTATTGGTAGTAGCTCGGAAGAGTATACTCATCACCATATCTCCACTTAGACTGTCTATTCTTAGCAGCTCTGCATTGAAACATCTCATGAAGTCCATTAGACTCTCATTGGTCTCCTGCTTCATTGAGTACGGGGGAATGGTCCAAAACCAGTCTCGCCTGACTCGAGAATTGGTCCTCGAACATGTCCCTTAACTGTTTGTAGGTTTTGATTGTCCCAGAGCAATTCGTGTGAACCAGTCCATCACTACCCCGGCCAAGGTAGTGGCGAATATTCTGGCCTGTACGTTCTCCTTGAACCAGTACAAGGCCAGCTTGCTGTCTAGATGGAAGAGATGATCGCGAGGATCAGATTTTTCGTCATAAGATTTCAAATTAGGGATCTTTTCCCCATGCCCTGGGATTTCCGCTTCCATTTCTTCATAAAATGGAGAGCTCCGCATAGCACTTCCTATTCGCTCCATTCGACATTCGACCATTGCTTTCTCCATTTTAAAACTTTCTAGCTTTCTTACCACCTCATCGTGCTCATTCGTGGAGTCGGGGATTTTCGCGCGTCTCCTCTCATTTTTCTCCTCTTGTCTTCTTGGTTCATCGTTCCAACTTTCCTCTCTTTCTCTACTTCTCTTGTCATCATGCCTCCTAGATTACACCTCCACCGACTTTGGTTTGTCTATGTGGTCTTCCCTATGTGATTTTTCTTTATTTTGGACCTCTACCGAGTCAGGTTTCTCTCTTCTGCCTTCCTGATGGGACTTTTCCTTGTTTGCTTTTTTCAAATGTACGGCTGCGGAAGCCTATTCCCTTATTACCTCAGCACGTCCTACCGGCGGTGATGCTTGCATCGGTGGCGCGCAGACATTCAGCCAGTACGGATTTGACCATGGCCAATATTTCATCTCTCATATTGTTTGGGATCGAAGTTGTGGCTGCAGTAGCTCCGGTTGTGCCTGCATTCGGTGTAGGTACATCCTCTGCTTGCGTTCCTGGCATTTCTCGCCTTGCGAGGGTTGGCACCCCAGCGGGTAATGTTGATGGTCCCGCAGCTTTTGGGACACTCTGACTTGTTGTCGCTCGGTCGACCTCTGCATTTGTGCTTTCCCCTACTCTACAACGCGGTCTAGTAATTCTAGATGTCGTGCCTAATAAACTGGAGATGTGGTGTTCCCACTGACGACGCCAATATTTTGGTCTTATTTCGTCCGGGTAACAAAACACCGCAAATGTTACAATGGGCTGATCAATTGCCAAAATAATGCTAATCAAATAGAATTTGAACTAGCTTGGTCCGGAACACCTATTATAAATTGACTAGGCTAAATAAATGAAATTACAAATTACAAATAGCATATCGAACAACAAGAAATTGATCGAAGCTGTATCGAATTGGGTACGTTCGATACTGTGGAAGCTTGCTGATCCAATATCGAACTGTGGCCCTTCGATCTATGATTGTATCGAGTTCGGGTCCTTCGATGTTAGATTAAACTGGGTTATTGAGTATCGAATTAGACTGCTTCGATCAAACGCAGTGTATTGAATGCGGGGACTTCGATCGAACACGAGGACTTCGATCGAATGCTGATATTCGATGCTAAGTGAATTAATAATAGTTGGAATGCGTGTTGAAAATGTCAGGGGATGAGGTATTTATAACCCCCGTCCCGCTGGCCCCAGTGACTGTTGGGCAAAGTGTATCGAACTGGGATGGTTCGATCTAGTCGTTAGATCGAACCAAGTCTGATCATGCTCGTTCTATATCGAATTTCACATGTTCGATGTACTATTATAGTTGGGATTTCTCTTGGGCATACCCAATATTAGTATTGAGCTATTCTTAAAATACCCCTATCATACTTAAGCATTCGAAAAAGAATAGATGAACTTGTATCGACAATGGACTATAATGTGAAGCTTTGATCATCAGATTTTCATGATGTTTTTGCCTTGGAGCAGGGGAGATACCAGTCAGATCAAACTTTCTAAGTTCTCGACAATCTTTCGTCAATGCTCTTTCTCCTTCATAAACCAAAGCATGGTCCAATAAAGTAGATTAACTTTAAGGTTCTTGAATACTGCCGAAAATTACTTAAAAGAGTTGAAAACTTTGTTACCTTTATTGACACTGTGGTTTGTTGATCTTGATAAGTGGTAAAAATTTGTGATCTCTTGTTTGGCATAACAGGGTTTCTAGGAATGAGTTATGACATGACTCCACCTACTGTCGGGAAAAAATCATGTTTGGTACCTTATTTTGACCGATATTTTGTTTTGGTACCCTAACTTGTCACGCCAACTTTTTGGTACCCTATGTTTGGAAACTTAATCAAGATCAGTACCCTTACTGCGGCGTCCCCAAATTTCCACCCCTAAACTCTACGTGGCTCGTCGTTGATTCCTAAACTCTCAATTTTGACTTTTTTCTTGTCACATGCCCATTCTGACTGGATTAGTTAATTGTTTTTAAAAAAAAACTATTAAATCCTATATCATAATTTGTAGCTTTTATATTTCTTTATAATTAACTTTATTATATAAACGGTAATAACTTATTATATAATTCTGTTTAAATTTTTATTTTATAACTAATGACTTTTAAAGAAAAACAAAAAAATGAAAACAAAAAGTAAGTAAAAATAAACCATAACTTTAAAATCTAAAACTATGTACTATTAAATCTTTATAATTTTTATAAATTTTTTTAATTAATAGTAAAGTTATAACTATTAAATATACAACAATTATTAATATAAGTTATTTTGTTTCAAAAAACAAAAAAAAAATCCCCAAATCTAAAAAAATTGATTATAAAAGAAATAAAAAAAATCAATCATCTTCAACAAGTCCTCCCCCCCCCCCCTCATCACCGCCACCCACCACCATCACCCCACCACCGCCATCCACCCCCATCACCCCACCATCAACTCCTTTCATCACAACCACCCACCCCCATCTCCTCCCCCCCACCCCTTTATTCAACTCTAAATACGACCACTCATCTTCCCTGGACGATGCCACCGCCATATTCCCATCACTCATCTCCACCGTCGCATTCGCCGGCAGAGTCTCCGACGATGTATGGCGTTGTGCTTATGTGATATGTATCGCTTGCGGCGTCATGGGATGATGTTACGAGCAACAGATTTTCGTTGAGCAGGGGGGTTGGGGCTGTGAAGATGATGTATTTCTTTATTTTAGATTTGAGTTTTTTTTTTCTTTTTTAAAAAAAAATAACTTATATTTATAATAGTTATATATTTAATAGTTATAACTTTAAAGTTAATTATAAAGATTTATAAAAATTATAAATAATTATAACCATGTGGCAAGGAAAAAGTCAAAATTGGAATTTTAGGAGTCAACAGAGAGCCAAGTAGAAAGCTCCCAAGTTTAATAATACTCCTAGTTCAGTTACAATTCTCCAAAAACCAAGCAAGACATCAGTTATATTAAATAAAATATCCACTACCAGAAATTCATTCTCTATCTTACAAGAGAATACCGAGCAGGAGATGCAGAATAAAATAGCCTTGAACTTTCAAAATGCTGCTCCCCTCACGTTTGGTGCGAACCATGCGAATCTTGCACGCATTCTTCAGAAACGGGAGTTGGATAGGCAGATGGGTAATAATCCCAGACTTCGTAACGAGAAAGATGTTGTTCCAAGGCCTCTTAACGATATTACGAACACGGCACAGAGACAGACTCGTCCAAGTGACGAAGATACCGCCATAAGTCTGGGAAGTCGAAGTAAGGATGGTATTGGTACCGGGGATCGAGAGGCCAAATACATGGTGTCAAATAACAGCAGTGAGCATATGGGAACTTCATCGACAGAGATTTATTATGTTGGAGATCTTACGCCAACTGATTGCGACAAGGTTGGGGCACAGTATTGAATATCCCACCCAACGACACCACACCACCCGTCGATCAATGAAAATCGTATCGTGGAATTGCCAAGGCGCCGGAAAGGACGGGTTCAAGAGGAATTTCAGAGAATTTGTGCGAGTGCACCGACCAAATGTGGTGTATATTCTGGAAACGAGAGTAAATGAAGAGCATGCGAAAAACATTATTACCACGCTTGGTTTTTCGTGACACGTTATGGCTCCAACCGACGGTATGATGGGAGGGGTTTAGATGTTATGGCACGAAGAGGAGGTTGATGTGGAGATTCTAGGAATCACTCACCAGGCTATACATGCGGGGATTAGATCGCATTCGGATGAATCTTGGCGCGTCTCGGGGATTTATGCACAACCGCGTCGTGAGGCCAAAGTGCGGGCGTTTGATAACTTAGTAGAGATGGCAAATGAATTTGAATGAGATAGATTTTTTTTTCAAAAAAATGCGTAATTGAGCAAAATCGGGTCTGTTTTGCACATGAACGAGTCGAAAGTAAAACGGTGGCGTTAAGTAGATTAAACTTCTTTCGAAACTACCTGGAGGCGTGCGGACTGACTGATCTAGGGTATAGAGGGCCGAAATTCACGTGGACTAACAAGCGAGAGGACGGGGAGAATATCAAAAGTAGAATTGATAGAGTCGTGGCAAATAGAGCGTGGATTGATAAATTCCCGAATCATGTGGTGATACACACAGCCCGCACCGGATCAGATCATCACCCTATTCTAACAATTTGTGTGGGCACGGAAAAAAATATGGGAGCAAAACCTTTTTGGTTCGACGCGATCTCGCTAACGCACCCCGATTGCGAGCCAATTTTACGACGAATTTCGAGAGAAAAAATGAAAATTCAAGAGGCGATGGAGGAGGTTTCGACGGTTATGGTACCATGGAATAAGCAGCAGCTCGGGAATATATTCGAAAGCAAAAAAGAGCTGAATGAAATAATTCTTGGAATCCAACGATCCCTAAGCCACGGGCCGAACAGTTTTCTTATGCGACTCGAATCCGAGCTAATACAAGAGCTAGACGATGTTCTCAAGCAAGAGGAACTATTTTGGTACCAAAGGTTCGGGTTAAGTGGCTAAAGAACGGAGAAAGAAACACAAAGTTCTTTCATCAGTCCACTAAAGATCGACGATGCCGTAATAAAATTTGCTCACTTAAAATCGAGGATTTTTGGGTCGAGGAAGAGGAGGTCTTGAAAGATCATGCAAAAATATATTTCTCTAATCTGTTTTCGACCAACCAAGGAGAAACGGGAATACATCCACGAGTTTTGGGGATTCCGAATCATCAGGCAATCCTAAACTTTGAGGAGCAAGGGAAACTTATGAGAGAAATTAATATGGAGGAGCTAAAAAATATGGTTTTAGCTACTGGTGCGTTCAAAGCTCCCGGCCCGGACTGTTTTCAAGGAATTTTTTACCAAAAAAATTAGAGTTGGATTCGAGATTCACTCTTAATCTTTGCGAATGACGTTTTTCGAAACAAAAAATTCGACAAGAAAATCTGTGAAGTGTTTTTGTGTTTAATCCCCAAGGTACAAAATCTGTCGCTCATCTCGCAAGTTAGGTCGATATCACTGTGTAACGTACTCTATAAGTTTGTTACTAAATGCATCACCATGCGACTTCGGGAAATTATGCCTTGTATAATTGCCCCGACTCATTCAAGTTTCATACGAGATACGAGCACACAAGACAATATCTTCCTAATGCAAGAGATCCTCCACTCGATGAGGAACAAGAGAAAAGTGAAAGTCAGATATATGGTTTTGAAGCTCGACCTTGAGAAAGCATACGACAGGGTCGACTGGGATTTTTTGGAGGACACGCTTTATGCTTTTAAATTCCCGAAAGACTTGATCGACCTTATTATGTTTTGTGTTAGGAACGCGGCTACGAGGATTCTATGGAACGGTTCGCCAATGGAAGATTTTTCTCACACGTGAGGCTTACGACAAGGTGATCCTCTTTCGCCTAAATTATTTGTTTTATGTGTGGAGTGCCTGTCTTATATTATAAATGAGGAAGTAGAGGGTGGAAATTGGCAGCCTTTGATACCTTGTCGACGAGGCCAAAAATTGTCACACATCTTCTTTGCAGATGATTTAATTTTAATAGGAAAAGCCACGACGAAGACGGCGCGCACCATTAATTCCGCATTTGGGAGGTTTATCAAGGCGTCGGGGCTAAAACTTAATCCGGTAAAGTCTAAGGTATTTTTTCTCGAAGAGTAACACGTCCACGGGGACAAGAGAAATCTGTGGCATCCTCGGTTTTGGTAGAACTAGGAACTTGGGTAAATACTTGGGGATCACACTCACGCATGGAAGAATGAGCCAATAAGCTAAGGCCCAGATGTATGATCAAGTGTTGGGAAGATACAACGGATGGAAGAGCAGGTTGTTATTGATGACCGGGAGAGCAATGTTGATCGAATCAGGGTCAACGGCGATGCCAATATATATGCTGCAATTAACTTGGTTGTCCCAACGTACATGTGATCAATTGGACCGATTAAATCGCAGTTTCCTTTGGTCGACGGATGTTGATAAAAAGAAATTACATTTAGTTGGTTGGCCTAAGGTTACGAAGGCGAAGGCGGAGGGAGGACTTGGAATTCGGATTGCTCGATATAGCAACGAGGCCCTCCTCGCAAAGTTGGCGTGGAAAATTATCAACAAGAAGGATTCAATTTTGAGCGGATTTATTAATGCAAAATAGTTGAAAGAAGGTAATTTTGCTCGACTATCGGGTGAAACCTTCGGATAGTGTGGTGTGGAAAGGAATAGCTCATTGCATCGACCTCATGCAGCCATTCATGCGTTGGCGTATTGGGAACGGAAAGGAGATCCGTTTTTGGTATGATACTTGGCTCGGGGATAGGAAGCTTTGTGAGGAAGTTACAAATTCGCACCCGAATGATCGAAAGATTAAATTATGCGACATGCTCGATGAAGAGGGGAACTGGATTTGGCACGCTTTGAGTACCCCTCTCCCGGAAGCCATAAAGGAAGAAATTCAGAATCGTCAAATTATCCTATTCAGAATCGTTTCACAAGGCCTACTCAGATTCGGAGGTGCGCGGTCGTAATTGTAAGTGGGTCTGAAGGGTAGATGTTACAAGCAAAATTCAGTTTTTCTTATGGCTCGCGGGGCAAAGTCGTTTGGCAACAAATAGCCTTAGGAAGATGAGGAAAATAACCAACGACGCAATCTGCCCTGTGTGCGGTAAAGAGGAGGAGACAGTAACTCATATCCTAAGACATTGCTCTAAGGCGAAAGAAATCTGGAGATCGCTGCTGACAGGGATCGATCGGGACGACTTTGAGGCGCTGTCGGAAAGGATTTGGCTGCGCAAGAATGCACTGAACAGCAAATGACAACGCACGTCCATAAAAAACTGCAGCTGTTAGTTCATTTTTACTGCAACAATTTGGACTATCTAGAAAGGAAGGAACGAAAAAGTGTTTCGGGGCAGCGAGGAAGGCTCTAGTACAAGTTTAGCTAAAATTACACGGTTGGCACACGAACTCCAGAACGCGAGGAAAAAGAAAGGAATCAAAGGAAAGGAGCAAAGATGGCCGGAACCACCAGAAAATTGGGTGAAATTAAACGTTGATGGAAGTCTCCACGAATATTTAAACACGGGGAAAGCTGCGGGAGTTCTTAGAGCACATGATGGAGGATGGCTTTGGGGCTTCCAAAAAAATCTCTTTGCACCGACCGCTGGCGAGGCTGAACTTGAAGCGATCAAAAGAGGTCTCGAAATTGCATGGGATCGACGCACGCCAAGAATTGAAGTGGAGACTGATTCCCTCTCAGCATATAGAATGATATCCGGAGAACTCGAACCGATGGAGGCAAGGAAACTGATAGTACAATAATGCAAAAATTTACTTCGACTACCTTGGGACTGCAAGCTGAAATGGATCCCACGGACGGCGAATCGAGTAGCAGACAAGTTGTCAAAGATCAGCTTAAGCGAAAAAAGGATGAATTATTTTGGGACAAGCCTCCCTCTCCTGTTACCGAGTTGTTAGACTTTGACATGATCTGAGGATCATAGTGTTTCTCTTTCATTTACCAAAAAAAAAAATGTAAGAGTGGTGAGTATATATAGAGTTAAGGGTGAAATTTTCAATTTTTTACAAAATTCAAAATTTTTTCATAATCCCGCCTAAAATTTTCACCAAATTTTGAAATTTGTGGATTTCAGTTACTGATATGCGGTCACAAAATAGAAATACTGACCGCAGTGCGGTCAATATTATGTTAATAGGTACCGCACGGCGGTCCCTACTAATATTCATCCTTCAAATTTGAATGTTTTTTATTGATGTTGATGTGTTTGTGATTCTTAGCAACCAACCTCATAGTAACATGTGAATTGAAGTAACACATGATTGCAAAATAAGTAGTTTAGTTGTGAAATAATAGATTGAATGAAATTGAGCGAGTTATTAACGTTCAACATATATTTCGTGTTCTACAACTAATCATCACTAGTTAGTTGTAGTTGTTATTCGTTTTTATGCTGTACTTCACTAATGTTAGCATATATATGATTATGAGGTTCAATCATTAGATCAACTAATAATTATACTTATATATGTGTATATATAAGTTGTAAGCATTATGACATTTGTGGTTATAGTAAAAGAATCTTCAAAGTGGACAGTTCCCTCTACATAATGTTTGGATTTACGTCGTTGTAATTATTGTTATTTTAACTACTACAATGGTAATTATGAACTAAACAAACAACGCGGCACCTCGAATCATTATAAAATCACGATTTTAAATTATGAATATTAGTATGGACCTCCTGGCGGTCACTATTACGTCAACACGGACCGCGTGGCGGTCCCTACTAATATTCATCCTTCAAATTTGATTTTTTTTTTGTATTGATGTTGTTGTGTTTGTGATTCTTAGCAACCATCCTCATTGTAACATGCGTATTGAAGTAACACATGATTGCAAAACTAGTAGTCTTTTGTCTTCGCAACCGCCCGACGGTCACGAAAGAGGGTCATTTGTGACAGTCAGGCGGTTGCGAATAATATTCAGCACCTTAATTTATGAATTTCGGATGGTTATTTAAGACGCGTTATTTGTTAAATTGATAAAGTAGTTAAGACGAGACAAACTATATAGTTTTATTGCACAATCGCATATAACAATTAAAACAACTAGGTATATATGATGATTAGTTGTAGAACATAAAACAGGTTCATCGTTCATAACTCGCCCAATCACATGTAATATATTATTTTGATAAGTAAATTACTAAGGTTGTAATAATTTATTACTTCAATCCACATGTAATAGTGAGATTTGTTGTTAAAAATCATAAACACATCAAGACCGTTCTATAAAATCACAAATTAAACATTAATACTATTTACAACCGCCCGACGGTTGCGAATAACCCTCTTTCGCGACCGCTAGGCAGTTGCGGATAGCTGCTCTTCTTTTGTTTTTCCAAATCTACAACACTTCCACAACTCCAAAAAAAACCCAACACTTTCTTTTCTTTTCTTTTCTTTTCTTATATCTAAAAAAATACCCAACACTTTCTCTTCTCTTTATTCCTTTCTTTTAATTTCATTTTTTATCTATTCCTTTTTATTTAAGTTATTTTCATCATAGTTGCATTCTTTTACAATTTTATTCAATTTCTAGTAACAAAATGATATTGTGGGAAATTAATGGAATATATTGTTTTTAGTCTGATGAAGATTGGCGGTCGCGGATAACATTCGCAATTGCTGGGCGGTAGTGGCACACGTCGCAACTGCCCGGCGGTCGCGACCAACATCGCAACCGCTCGGTGGTTGCGACCAACATCGCAACCGCCCGGTGGTTGCGAGCCTGCGGTTGCGAGTTCGCAACCTTCTGGCGGTCACGGTAAACTTGATCCACGACCGCAGCCCGACGATTGCCTAGAGGTCGCAGAAGGTGTTTTTGCGATCGTCGGTGGGTCATTCGCAGAAGGTATTTCTGCGGTCGCGAATGATACTTGAATTTTGTAGTTTCGTTTAATTTTATCTTTGTACTTCATTTGTCTTCAATACACTCTTTAATTTTCAAGGTACAAAGAGCAAAGTCGAATTATTAAATTTTTATTGAAGAATTATTACTATAATTTCTTTTGAAAAAAAATCTTCATTGGTATTTAGTCCCGCTAAGTCCTATCTCCACCCTTGTAGAACACCGCATCATATTTCATGACAATTATTAAACAAATAAATATACTAATACAAGAGGAATATTTTAATTTAGAAATTAAAGTTATAACTAAGAAATCATCACATTCAATGTATATATTGAGGAAATAAAATTATTTTGAAATAAGGATACAAAAGCTTGACCATAAAAGAGACTAAAATGTAGAAGAACAATTAATTAAAGAGCACACACCCAATATATCTATATCTATATATATAGATAGATATATAGAGAGATATCACTCTTGAAGTTGATGGTACACATGTGCATTCAGCCTTGGCTCTGCTACCAGAAGTAATGGCTTTGCAAGAGAAATATCATATTGAGATTCGACCAAATCAATGTTCCGCATAGGATGTGGTGCACTCCAACTGAAACCTTGAATAAGCCTTGCAAAAAGCATAGTTGTTACCGTTGACCCAAGTAATACAGCGGGACAACCCCGCCTCCCTATGCTGAAGGACAACATACGAAGATCTTGATCCGCTAGCAACACATCTGAGCC
Source organism: Linaria vulgaris (assembly GCA_948329865.1). Classification (NCBI taxonomy): domain Eukaryota; kingdom Viridiplantae; phylum Streptophyta; class Magnoliopsida; order Lamiales; family Plantaginaceae; genus Linaria; species Linaria vulgaris. The sequence goes on from OX415251.1 coordinate 18,767,322, forward strand.
ATCATCGTGTATGTGCCGCTCAGGCTTGTATTTTAGAGGCTCGTCCCAAATCCTTTCGTTACGGCCTAGCCCTGGGCGACTCAAGAGAATACGACTACCTTTCGGTATAAATAGTTGGAAACAAACGTATCCTTCACGGATACATGCGGGATATTGTAAGGGGAAATGGGATGTAACCTGAATGCCTCCTTCGCACACGCCTTCACATAATTTAGTTTAAGTAAATCGTACTCTTGTACCAATCTATCTCTTCCAACAACTTCGTCCAGTTCACTTTGGGCTTTAAGGAATATACTAGGCTGATTAATCATTTCTGCCATAGCCCATTCAAGTCCATTTGACGGATTATCCACTATAGCCATCATGATTTCCTGTCATTAAGGTCGATATAAGAAGTATATAGTTCCATTAACATAAAGAAAAATTATACTTTTGTCTACTTTAAATATATTTTACCATATAAGATTTTTATATGGGGTGATAGTATATATATCCCTTGTGACAATGTAAAACATTCGTATGTTTTTAATGAAATAGTTCTAAAACATTAAGAACTAGTTCCTGAGTACATATTATTGACAATATTTTTGACCAAAATAAGACATGATTAAAAAAGAATAATAAATTGTGGTTTGATTGTCACAAAGTTATATGCCCATGGGGTTATATATATGACGAGACGAAATTATTCCACCCTATCTAAAGAGTTTCAATTGCTAGAGCTATAGCTAAATCAAGCTAAATAATTAACCCACTCTGAATATGATCAGACACTAGATTCCAACCTAGCTAACATGCAAAATCACGTAATACGAAATAATACCTACTTGCTAAGTATATATATATATATATATATAAATGCGATCTTTAGTAATAATTAAGCATGCACATGATATTAATGTATGATATCCCTTAATTAGCTTCCATTTGAGATAACTAATTATAATTAAGACAACGAAGCTACTACATGGTATTAATTAAGTTGCAATCAAAAATTGAGTATAGAGAACGAATTAGTTAACGTGAGAGTGAGATAATGTACTTGCAGTAATTTGGGCCTTTATCTCTTCAACTGTTAACAAAGGAAAGCCGTTTGGATCTTTAAGATTAATGAGAATATCAAGGATGTCGTTTTCCTTTGCTCTAACACCTTTTTTCCACATTAGAATCCTTTCGTCGATCTCTGGATCTTGATACTTGCTTACGTTCTTATACCCATTTTTCAAAATTCTTTTGTAACCATCGAAATCAAATATCTCCAACCACGGAAAAAAATCTGTAATACTCAAGCAACGCAAATAACCCGACCACGTGCTCATCCTCTTCCACGCCGGGTCCGCCATCCTCCGCCCCTCTTCTAAAAAACCTTTTGTTGAACGTCATTTTCCTTATCACGTTCCCACAATAATGTCGCGACACGCTTCTCAGATTCATTAAGCCATTGGTTTCTGAGTTTTGGCACTGACCGAATATATAACGTACGAGGTGGTCGGCTTCTTGGTTCCTCTTATCAAGAAAAAAATGATGTTTTGCTTGCGAAAGCACTTCGGAAGTAAGAACTTTCCTCATTTTCTTCCATTGATCGCCGTAAGGCGACATGACTGCGGTCTTATACCCACCGCTGGCCAGCCTCCCACTCATGCAAGTTGGCCTCGAAGAGAATGTTATGTCCTGATTTTTCAAAAACTCTCGAGCGAGTTCAGGTGATCGGATGGGGATTAAGTGGGTTTGACCAACGCGTATGCATGCAATCTCCGTGTTCATTTCGTCCATGAATTTGTCTATCCATCGAAACGCGGGCTTGTTGGTCAGCACTTGGAATAAGCACCCGAAGATTGGCAATGGGGCTGGTCCTGGTGGAAGACGAGTATAACTTTTATTTCTTTCGAAACTCGAGTAGTTGTAAAATACTAGAGTTACAAAGAGCAATACAACCACCGCAAGCATGCTTAATTTTCTGAAGGAAAAGGTGGTTATTCTTTATGTGTATATATGTGTATACATATATATGTATTTATAAGCTGTGCTGCTTGTGTTTCATATTCGCCCGGTGGTGCTGTATATATATATACTAGTAAACTGCGCACGCCGAGGGACATGACCTGCATTTGCTAATTTTGTGTGTGTAAGGATTGTTTAGATTTTAATGCATTTTTCTTTACCATGTTGTGTATAAAAGTATAGCCACCTAATTACATTGTTTTTATGTAATCACAAATGTATAATAAATAAGTTCCTATAGTAGTTAAGAATACGTCAGGCTAGCAGGATACTTTCTAAGAAAATTAATGTTGAAATTAGTCATAATTCAAAACAATAAACAATACTCGATTGAGGGGGCTTTTGCAACCGCCCCCTCGCATTCGCCTGACGGTCGCCAGGCTTTAAGGACGGCCTTGCGACCGCCATTTAGTCGCGCAACATAATTGTTGGGACTGCCGAGCGGTCGGGGCAGCGCCGAAATTAGGCGTGACTTATATGTGGAGCGGTCGCGGCGTGGCTTATCTGCCCCCTACTTCACTCTCACCACCCCCACCCCCATCTCCCCCCCCCCCCCCCCCCCCCCCGGCCGCGCCCCCCTCTTCTTTGCAACCGTCCGGCATTCGCGACTTCAGATAATTGTATGTTTTCTTCGTTTTTTCTCGATTTATGTCTTATATTTAATATTTTAATAATTTGTTATATGTTAAATTCTCAGTTTAGCTTAGTTAATGCTAAATTGTTAGTTTAACTTATTTAATATATTATTATTAGTTCAAAATGTTAAATTGTTAATTAAAATGCGTGTTAAATTTTTAGTTTAGTTTATTTAATGTATTATTATTAGTTTAAATGTTAAATTATTAGTTTAAAGTTGACATGTGTTAGTTTAAATGTTAAATTGTTAGTTTAATTAGTTTATTTTATTTATAATTGTTTGCTTAGTTTTTATATATTTTATATTTAATATTTACATAACTTAGAACAAATGATCTTCAGGACTTTTTTAAAATTAGGAAAGATAATTCTTTTAGGAAATTTCTATAACATAGAAATAATGCTATTTTTATGATTCTCTACAAGACGATGTATTTAATTTAGGGAACCTTTATAACTTAGGAACGATTGAATTTTAGGGAATCTCTATATAACCTCTCGCTTATCTAACTTATATATTTTTTCTTAGTTTCATAGTATTTATTTGTCATGAAAAACGACCTGCCACGTTCGACTGGCAGTGGTCGGCCATGTTCGGCTGACAGTGGTCCCTCTACGGCTGGTGGTAGAGGTAGACTTAGACTTGTGGTCGTATTACCCATGGGGGTCGTGGCGCCATGCGCCCTAGTGCAAGTAAGTCTGCCGCCGATTCCCAAACTAGCATTCTAGTCGACTCATCTAAATCAATCGAAATGTCAGTTGTTTGCGTATAGATATTAATTCAGCAATCCAATCAACTAATCTGAATCGTGTTAATGTAAACATACTTAGTCAAAAATGATTTAGTGTGATCCAGTGGTTTTGCAACAGCCGCGTTAGTGTACTAAAGTCAAAAATCGTATTTATACATAATTAACTAATATCTACACTCTTATGATCTCAGGGTAGTGCATCTGTTCTTCCAGCAAGAGCTAGACTAATCATGTAGAATAAAGACAAAATATGATAGACACATGAGTACATCAAGCACATATCAAGCAAAAAAAAGAAAGAAAAAAAAAGCATATTCCTAAATTGGGGTAACTCCCCTATTCCAAACACGGAGTAGTTTAGTTACACATAATCAGAAGTTTAACAATCAATGAAGAGTTAAATAGCGTAAACAAAATAAACGATATAGGGAAAGCTTCTCTAATCCAGTGGAACGTTGACAATGTGCTATATTCTCCAACTCCTACATGCTATATTCTTCTCAACAAGATATCGACTCTAGAATATGTAAACATAACTAAAAACATAACTATAATGGTGTTTTCTCTGTTTTCACCACTTCTCAATAAATATGCACCAAGAATTCTACAAAATTCTAAGAAAACAAGTACTTAAATCACGTTAAAGAGACATGCGCGATAGGTAGACATGCGCGATAGTTAGAGTTCATTGAAACATTTTCTTATGTTATTTGGTATAAGCAAGGTATGGAGAATGTGGTTGTCGATGTCTTTTTTTGCAGGTACGCTTACTTTCTACTATTGACTCAAAATTGCTTTGTTTGAGTACATCAAGGATTTGTATAAGGATAATCTTGATTTTCCAGTTGAGTATCAAGATTTGTGAAAACCATGCTAGTTGTAAGTTATTTAGGCAATATGGATTTTTTCTTAGAGAAAATAAACTTTGTTTGCCTAATTGTTCTTTCAAAGACTTACTTGTGCAGGAAACTCATGGAGGAGAACTAATGGGACACTTGGCACTGCAAAGACCTTAGCAATTTTGCAAGAATATTTCTTTTAGCCACACACAAAAAGGGATGTTGAAATACATGCGTCAAATGCCTCACATGTAGACAAGCTAAGTCCAAAGTGTAAAACCACGGTTTGTATATTTCTTTACCAATACCTATTACACCTTGGATTGATATTTCTATAGATTTTATATTAGGATTGCCAAGGATAAAACATGGTCAAGATTCTTTTTTTTTGTTTGGTTGTGGATAGATTCTCTAAAGTGGCACATTTTATTCCATGTCACAAAGCTTTTGATTCTTGTCATATTTATGATTTATTCTTTAGAGAAATTGTGAGGTTCCATGGTATATATAGAACAATTGTTTCAGATTACAAATTCTTTGAGGTGTTTTTGGAAGACCCGGTGGTGTAAGTTAGGTTCAAAGTTGTTGTTTTCTATTATTTTTCACCCACAAATTGATGATCAAACCGAAGTAGTAAATAGGACTTTGTCTATGCTATTGAGGACAATCATAAAGAAGAATATTAAAACTAGGGAAGTTTGTCTACCACCACGTGTTGAATTTGCTTAAAACAGAACTGTGCATTCTACTTATAAATTTTCACCATTTGAGATTGTTAATGGTATTAATCTTTTGACACCATCGTATTTAACTCCATTACCTAGTTTTGAGTATGCGAATCTATACGACAAGAAAAGTGCTGATTTTGTTAAGCAAATACATAAAACGACAAGGCTCAATATTCAAAGAGAATTCAACAATAAAAAAATAAGCAAACATGTGTATCAAAAGTTGTTCTCTGAACCAAGAGATTGGATTTTGTTGCACATTAGAAAGGACAGGTTTTTTGGAAAGAGATTTTCCAAATTATTACTAAGAAGAGATGGACATTTTCAAGTTATTGAACGTATCAATGACAATACATACAAGTAGGATCTTTCTTATGAGTATAATATTAGTGCTACTTTCAATGTTTCTGATTTGAGTAATTTTGATGTAGCTGGACACAAATTTGAGGACAAATCATTTACAATAGAAGGGGAATGATGCAAATGTAGACACTTTAGTATCAAAGGATGAAGATAACAAATTTTCAAATGAAGATAGTGTCACAAGAATTGACTAAGTCCACACTTTTAATGCGCTAGTCATAAGATGACGTGCTAAAAAGACGTGATCAACTCTTTATGGGCTACTTAATAAATTTTGGATCCAAAATGAATAAAGAGGCCCAAATGACCAAGAAATATATTCAAATCTAATCCAAACGACTTTTAAAATAATGGTTAAATGCCAAAGGCGAGTTTTGACCACTTTTTCACCTTTCCCTAGTCTAGTTAATGCATTATCTTTTCACTGAAGTTGTTGGAGGTCATTTGCATTGTTACACAACACTTATCAAATTTTAAAAACTTTGTAAGATTTATTCTCTTTAGTATTATGAAGAACTATTTCAAAAATTATCAAACGGGTTCATCACCTCTGTTTATGGCATTTAAATTCGACCTTCGCTATACCGATGTTTGTGTTTTGTATCAAGTAGTGGGTCGCAGTCATCATACCAAGGTTCATATTTGTACTAAGGCAACGGGCCGAGGTTCTTTCCAAACATCTGAAGATAAACGATACTACACTTAGCATACGATTACCATTCATGTTTCTTGGATATCGTGTCAACGACGATTTACGAATATATAATGTCAACACATCATCAGAGTAGGTGACTCACCATTTTGCAGGAGAAATAATGTCGACTACCACGAAAATAGAAGTAGAAACAATTGCACCATCAGAGGCAGGGAAAAAAGTTGTCGACACTCCATAGAAGGCTAAAAGGGGGGCAGAGAAAGCGACCATCCTTTTATGATGAAAAGAAGAAAGAACATGGGATAACCAGAAAAACAAGGACAAGTTGAATAACCTTTATAAGCAGGGAACCAAGACAGCCAAATGCCCAAAGCATTAAAAGTTAGGGAATAATACAGAAACATATCCAACGTTTGCCCGCTTTTGCACTTTCCTATCCAACGTTTCATTTTTGACACTTTGCTATCCAACGTTTCATTCCGGTAACACTTTCCTATCCAATCTTTAATTCCGGCCTTATGACATCACTTTTCAGCCTTATGACATCACGTTGACATCATTGGAAGGGGCAATTTAGTTATTTTACATATTAGGGGGTGTAATGCAATATGTATAATTAATTTATACACCCTAAATTTTTATTTTATTATATATTTTACATTTTCTAGTTTTTATTTTTTTGTTACTTCAAAAATATTCAAAAAATTTAAAACTAATAAACTTTAACCCATCTAAAATAAAGTAAATTCTTTTTGTTTACAACTTTAATAGTAAACACTATCAATCTTTTTTTTGAAGAAAATGTGTCTTCAAAGGAATTATATTTTTATAAATTAAAACTTTTCAACAAAACTAATTAGTAATTTATACACCCTAAATTTTTATTTTATTATACAGTTTATATTTTCCAGTTTTTTTTTATTTTTTTTGTTACTTCAAAAATATTCAAAAATTTAAAACTAAAAAACTTTAGCTTATCTAAAATAAAGTATATTCTTTTTGAGCTATTTATATTTTTAGAAATTAAAACTTTTCATCAAAACTAATTAGTAATTTTTTAAGCTTGATTTTGTAAGTTTGATTTATTAACTATTTAATAATTTAAAACTGAAAAAAAAAACTTCATCTTCTCCAACACACCCACCCCTACCCCCACCCCCTAGCCCCCACTCCTTCTCCTCCACACCCATCAAATCCACCACCACCAAATCCCAAATCCACCTCAAATCGACCTAACTCCATCACCCTCGCACTTCCATGAATTCGATTTTCGATTTTATGGAATTTTAGGTGGCAATTTTCGAACGAGGGTTTGGTGGGTGGTGGATTTTAAAACTTTAAAACCGAAAATCGACTTCGTGGACGTGCTGATGGAATTAGGTCGATTTGAGGTGGTTTTGGGGTTTGGTGGTAGTGGATTTGATGGGTGTGGGTGGGGCGTGGGGGGTGGGGGTGGGTGTGTTGGAGAAGATGAAGTTTTTTTTTTGTTTTTTTTTTTCAGTTTTAAAATTATTAACTAATTAATAAATCAAACTTAAAAAATCAAGCTTAAAAAATTACTAATTAGTTTTGTTAAAAAAAATTAATTTCTAAAAATATAATTCATTTGAAGACACAAAAAGAATATACTCTATTTTAGATAAGTTAAAGTTTATTAGTTTTAGATTTTTGAATATTTTTGAAGTAACAAAAAAAAAATACTGGAAAATATAAAATGTATAATAAAATAAAAATTTAGGGTGTATAAATTACTAATTAGTTTTGTTGAAAATTTTTAATTTCTAAAAATATAATTCATTTGAAGACACATTTTCTTCAAAAACAAAAGATTGATAGTATTTACTATTAAACTTGTAAACAAAAAGAATTTACTTTATTTTAAATGAGTTAAAGTTTATTAGTTTTAAATTTTTTAATTATTTTTGAAGTAACAAAAAAATAAAAACTGGAAAATGTAAAATGTATAATAAAATAAAAATTTAGGGTATATAAAATAATTATACATATTGCATTACACCCCTAATATGTAAAATTACTAAATTGCCCCTTCAAATGATGTCCGCGTGATGTCATAAGGCTGAAAAGTGATGTCATAAGGCCGAAATTAAAGGTTGGATAGGAAAGTGTTATCGGAATGAAACGTTGGATAGCAAAGTGTCAAAAATGAAACGTTGGATAGGAAAGTGCAAAAGCGGGCAAACGTTGGATAGGTTTCTGAACTTTTCCCAAAAAGTTAAACCATTCGAAGCGAAAAATGAGTCACACACTCATCGCAAAGGGATAGACCACCCCAAAGGCAACCACTCAGATCAAAGTGAGTGTTACACATACATCACGAAACGTCGGTCCATGCTTGGGGTAACCCACTTAAGAATTCAACAGTCAAAATATTTAATGACACAATGGACGGTGGCTCGCTTCCCAAAACCAACATCAGACAAAGACTTTACATCCTGTCAGGATGCGATGCAAGAGGGCGCCACGCTATATTTTGCGACCCTTTACGAGATCCGAGGGTCAAACCAAGAATCAAAAAATTACAATCTACAAGGACAAAGGAACAGACCCCACCCCACCTTAAAAAAGCTTAGAAAAACCTTACCTAGAAGGAACTGAAGTTTCAAAAACCATGTACTATGAACCAACGGACTCAGGGGACATCTCTTCGATCAAGGCATATATTCTACTACAAAGAATTTACGAGGAACCTTTTTTGGGCGACACAATTTCACAAGAGGGTCCTTACAAATGGCTTAATGCACACAAGGAAAATCTCGAAAAAGCATCAATCAAGTAGAAGAATAGCAATATTGCAAGACCTCTATCCTTTCCTAAAAACCAATAGCACGAAGAACCAACAACGTCTCCTACTTTGTGTCTCAAACGAACCAAAAGACTTGGGGGACATATGATTATGCATAAATATACCAAACATGGAAAAAATGAAATAACCTCCAAAGGAGACTACAAAATCAACCCCTAATATGAGAAAGTCACCGACACCCCTATAGTCAAAGGGAAGATCGTAAAAGCCATTCGTACGGTATGAAAAAACTCTATAACACATCGTGATATTTTAAATGACCCACTTGGTGATCACCCATGCAATAAGTCATTGTGAGTCTTTATTGGCACAATACCCCTTAAAGCAGAGGCGTCCCTAAATTAAACTATGTCAGCTTATCCAGCTCCCATGAGGTAGAATTGATGAATGCCCATACTCGCTTTATCTATTCTTGTAAGAAGTAGAAGTACAACCTCTCCTGAGAAAAACCATCACTACTTCAACCCAGGTGGTGAGATTCATAGCTCGAAAGACACGATCATCCAACTCAACACTAACTCCCGACAGAGTCTTGAATGTTTGGGCTTCTTCTTTTCTTCAGAGTCTTCGTTCAAAGCTCGACTACATGATCATAAAAGCAATAGGGAAAGGGATCCGGAAGGACCTTGAACGAGTTGATCAAAGCCACCCAATAGGAAAAAGGTCAGCCCGATACCTTTGGAGCCACCCAGTCTCTGTTTGGAGGACGAACAGTGGTCCCCAACGAAGCTTTTGACTTCTAAGTGGAGAACGTTAATGGAGAAACCCTCACCCTTACAAGATGGAAAAACTCAAAAAAAAGGTGTAGAAATGATCTCCCAATCACATAGTATGGAAGGATCTTAGAGGCCACGAAAGAGAAAATAATGACCTCAAATAAAAGAGAGGTGAACATGGAACCTCTCCCCTAGCAAAACCAACCCAAAGCCTCAACAAAGACGGAGCCACAACGATCCCAAAGAATGGAGAAAGTAGAAACTCGTGGTAGATACCTTACACACGAACAAAAGTCCAAGCATGGCCAAAATAAATGTCATTCGTTTCGGTCCCAAGGATAGGAATGGGATAAGATCTCTTCGCGCAGAGCCTATAGTCATTTGCACATTAATCCATAGAAGTATCGTCCCGGGCATCTTCGTGATTATAGAACACACAACTAATATCATGCATCTTTCAAACTTCCCGAAGTTATAGCTCACAACATCTTAGATGAAGCCCCGACGGATCTCCCTCAAAGGGTTTGCCAAAGCCTCCCTCGTTACGAGGGAGACAGAGTCACTCCCAATCACATGGTGGAGACAACCACGCTGGTGGATGGAGACTATCAGTTTTCACATTGTAGAAATACAGGTAGCACTATATAAAATCATAGGCGGACAATTCGTTGTCTGAGTCTTCGAAGGCATCATACCCGCAGTACACCTCAAGATAAAGTTCACCACCCACGAAGGGTTTGAAAAAGTTTGGGGCACCCAAGGGAGAACAGTAGCACCTAGGGCTAGGTCCACCCGTCTCGCTTCACGACTCGTAGCGTCCCACCACATGCGCAGACCGATGTCCATACCTTCCCTTGACCCAAAAGAAGCAGGGAGAAAACAAAATACTTGAATATATTGCCAGTATCACGGGGACGAGAGGTATGAGACCAACGAATGTCGGTGTCTTTAGTCAAAACTAAAAATGCTCCTCCGACCCAATCACGATTGGAGGACAGTCAAATAGTCAAGATCACTGCCCCACCGAAGAAGGGATAGAAGGGTCCGAAGAAGGAAAGAAGAGGAAGAAGATACCTCTCCCACAGACCTAAGAAAGAGCTCTTCGATCTAACCCCAATCAAAAGACAACCAAGCAATCAAGTTTGTCACCCTTTCGAAGAAAAAACATGAAATCTAGCGAAAGCAAGAAGACCCGCGACCCTAGTCTACAACGAAGGTGGGAAAGAGTCAAAACCCACGACCCATCCAAAGGGTTAAAAAGACAGGAAGGAAATGAACATCCGGGACGGGCACATCCAAAAGGTATAGGAAAATGAAGATTTAAGAAGACTCTCTCCCCACACCCCCGAAAAATCATAGAGTGAAAAACGAAGCTAGTCGCTCATAAGTTTTTTTGGCAAAGTTAGGCGAAGGAAGACTGGTCGAACACGTATCAATAAGTACAACTGAAAAATATTGACAAAACGACCAGCCGAAAGCGTGTTGCGAACTATAAGAGAACCATATAGTAACGCCGATTAATTTTTAGAAGATGATTTAACCTTCATCGACATCATTGTTCTAAATTTTTGTTATTGAAGTCTGGTTTTTGTTGAAAACTGTAGATGCTGTCTTGAATCTTTATATCTGAAGTCAAATAAATCTAGAAATAGTTTATGACTTAAATATTTCAAATATCCAACTTTAACACATTAACCTCCTAGTTGGAATCCTAACGCATAGCAACATCGGGGCATACAAATACGAAGGCTTGTTAGGGCGGGTTAATTTTGTGAAAAATAAATACGAATGGTATTTTATTGCTTGAAAAATAATACAAGAGTACAAGGATATATATATACTAGTCTTTTAATTTAAAGATATACACAATATTTTAAGATAGGTAAGAATTCTATACAAGATAAGCTAGGAAGGAGATTCGATAGGATCTCCTTCCCTAATGCGCCCCCTCAAAATTGTCTTTCCATCGGCTAAGGTAATTTTGGAACGAAGAAGTAAGCACCGCGGCCGAAGAAGTGCCTTGGTAAGAATGTCCGCAAGTTGGTCATGTGTACTAATGTGAGAGACACGAAGCAATCCTTTGGCAATAATGTCACGTACAAAGTGAATATCAATAGCAATATCCTTCATGCAAGAGTGCATGACCGGATGCAAAGACAAGTGTGTGACATAAATATTGTCACAGAAAATGGTAGGCGCCGAAGGAAGAGATACGCGAAGCTCCACAAGAAGATTTTGGATCCAACGTACCTCAGACACGGTGGTCGCCAAGGCACGATACTCGGCCTCAGTGGAGGAGCGGGCAACGACCCGTTACTTGGGATAACTCTATAAAATTGGGTTGTTTCCAAGAAAAGTGGTCGTAGCATTGGAGGCTATAGGGGTGGTCATAGTTTTGGCACCATCCATATGATGACGAGTGACACTATCATGGATGTACTTGTGCTGCGAGGGAGGAAGCCCCTCTTTACACGGGAGAGCCTCAATCCCCAGAAAATATGACAAAGAACCGAGATCTTTGACCGCAAAGGAGGACTGGATCTCGGCAATAAAGGTAGAGATGAGGCGAGGATTGATGCATGTGAAGATGATGACATCGACATACACAAGTAAGAAAAAAATTGTGGTGGCCCGCCGATAGATGAAAAGTGAACAATCCGAACGAGATTGGACAAAACCAAGACGAATGAGGGCATCGCAGAGGGCATGGAACCAAGCCCGTGGAGCCTGTTTGAGCCCATAAATAGACTTACGGAGGCGGAAAAAGTGCGTGGGATGAGTAGTGTCAACGAACCCCGGTGGTTGTTACACGTATACAACCTCACTGAGAGTGCCATGTAAGAAGGCGTTCCTGACATCCAACTGTCAAATAGCCCATGAATGCATGACCGCGAACGAGAGAACCAGGCGAATTGTGACGGATTTCACGATGGGGCTAAAGGTTTCAACATAATCGAGACCAGGGCATTGATGAAACCCCTTAGCAACGAGCTGGGCTTTGTACTTGTCAATGGACCCATCAGGATTGCGTTTCACCCTAAACACCCACTTGCAACCAATAACGTTAGGGGCGTGGTGCAACGGGACGAGATCCCACATCCCATGATGAAAAAGGCCGTTGATCTCAATGGACATAGTATCACGCCACTGCGGGTCCTTCAGTGCCGGAGACTAAGGTAGGTTCAAGTGAAAGAGGCAGAGGGTGCTTAGTAACAAAATTGATGACATTGGGCTTGAAGATGTTGTTTTTGGCCCTTGTGACCATATGATGACCATTGGTAGGGCGAGGTCGGGCAAGAGGAACATCGGTCACATTTTGGGCAGCGATAGGGGCAAGTCGGACGTCGGATGGTCCTCGGGCGAGGCCATGGGTCAGACCGGCAGGGCCAAGGGTTGGGTCGTGGGTCGGACAGACGGGGCCACGAGATGGCATTGGGTCAGACCGATGAACCATTAGGTTGGTTCACGGGTTGGACACACGAGGCCGCAGTATGGGCCGGTTCCGCAGAGGGGAAATGTCCTTCACAAAACCTAACATGACGAGAGATAAACAAATGGAGAGGCGAGGGGTCCCAACACTTGTAAGCACTTGGTGAGGAAGAGTACCCAAGAAAGATGCAAGGCCTAGAAGGGAAAGATAGTTTGTCGGGTTCATAAGGACGTAACCTGGGATAACAAAGATACCCAAACACACGCAACTTGAGGTAATTTGGAAATTTTAAATAGTTTCTGAAAGGGCGTGACATTTTTGATAGCGGAACAAGACATACTATTGATTAAGTAGACCGCAGTTTGTAGTGCAAACGACCAAAACAAGGGTCGTAGTTTGGCATGATGTAATAGTGCACGACCAGTTTCAACAAAGTGACGGTGACGCCTTTCAAAAATACCATTTTATTGGGGTGTATGAGGTGCAGTGGTTAACCAATTTATGCCCTATTTTACAAAAAAACTTTTTAGAGCTACAAATTCCCCACCGTTGTCACTATAAAAGTTTTTGATTTGACAAGAAAACTATTTTTCCACAAGTGGTTTAAAATGGACAAAAATATCGTGTACTTGTGACTTGGTGACTAAAGGAAAAAACCAAACGTAGCGACTAAACAAGTCTACAAAAAGCACATAGTAACGAAACCATCAATGGCGGTATCAGTGGGCCCCCAAACGTCCGAGAAAAACATAATGTAACGGATTCAAAACAGTAAAGGTAGAATTCTCAAACGACAAACGATGAGATATAGCTACATGACAAGAGTCGCAAAATAAGTCCTTCGCAGAGGATTTAAAATCCACAGGTAAATTAAAAGCAGAAATTAAAGAAAAGCTCGTCTTGGCGGCCGGATGACCAAGACGAGAGTGCCACGTGCACGTGGAAGTGCGAACTCCGAGGGTGGCAAGGTGGTAAATTCCATTACTACCCTTTCCTTCGCTAAAGGGTCCCCCGTAACTTGGTCCTTCACAACAAAATAGTCAGGACAGAACTCCATAGAAACATGATTGTCACAAGTGAATTGATGAACTCACAGTAAATTATGTTGTGAGGAAGGAACACGTAATACATGCGAGAGATAAAATGTGCGAGATGGGAATCGTAAAGAAGATGTACCAATATGAGTAATTCACATACCGTAACCGTCGGCAATTTGAACCTCACCAGTACCGTCATACTCGGAGTGGAAAGTGAGATTGTTGAGAGCATTGGTGAGGTTGTGAGAGGCACCTGAGTCAACGAGCCAAGATCCATCATCGGGTCAGTTTTGAGAAGTGGTCGGGGTACGGGCCGTGTTGGCCGTGGCAGTGGCGGAGGTGAGGTTATCGCAACGAAGAGCGGTGTGACCAGTACGCCCACATATCGGACTCTGAACATTGCTATACAGTCAGTTTAAATTACGAGAGCTTGAGTTCGAGTTACCTCGACCCCAACTCCTAAAGGGGCGGTGTTGGTCGTGACTACAAGAGAGGAGGTGGCTGAGTCGAGGCGGTGCAAGTAAGCCTCATGAGACACGAGGGCGCTGTGTAACTCAACAAAGGTGAGCGGATTTTCGTGAAGCCGAACGTAGGTGGCTATGTCACGGTAAGCGAGACCGAGGTCATTGAGGATGTATATAGTGACATCATCAGCACGTGTATAATGCTAGTTGGTGCCGTGGGGACAGAAGGTAGAGGGGCGGCAGTGGTAGGTGGCGTGGTGGTGCCATCCGAGGCGGAGGATGCTTGCGACATGGTGGCGGCGGCTAGGGTTTATGGGCGGATCGAAGAACCAAAAATCGTGAGATATTATGGCTTATCTTGATACCATGTGAACAATAAGTATGGATGGTATTTTATTGCTTGAATAATAATACAAGAGTACAAGGAAATATATGCTAGTCTTCTAATCTAAAGATATACACAATATTCTAAGATAGGTAAAAATTCTATACAAGATAAACTAGGAAGGAGATTCGATAGGAATAGGATCTCCTTCCCTACTAAATTTTCCCTAATTTGAAAACACGAGGGTTGAATTTATGTGTAACTGTACCAAGATTAACTGATCAATAATTTTTACTCATTTAAAGTATTCAATTTACAAAAAAAAAATCGAAAAATTACCTGCAAAAGGCGCCATCCATTTTAGGAGATCCCGGACACAGATATTAAAATTCACACTAAACTTTGGACAGTATTTTACTAAACTTTGTCAAACCGAACAATCGTTGGAAGGTAAAATAAATAATGAACGTTACATTGTACGAACTTAACTGAATGAGACATATTATTGATAAAAAAAAGTACGTATTATACACGATCATTTGTCCGCTTAATTTGTATCCAGCAAAGCCTCTTTTTTTTCCCTTTACCTAATCTATGTATACTTTTCTCATTTGTGTCGTCGTTACCAGGCAAATTTGACGAGGAAGCTAGAAAAGTCTTCACAGGTAAATAATAACGCAACTCGGCCTTCTTTCCTAAGTCAACTCGGCCTTCTTTTTATTTATACAACTGTTGATAACGTGCATTAGGCAACAAATGACTCTTACCAATTATCGGCTTGTGATGTTATGCTAGCACATAGTTCAACAGTTCAACGACCGCAGAAAATAGATTTCTACTCTGCTTCTCGTCACGGCTTTATTATAGAGGACAACAAACAGATTATTCGAGATTTTTTTTTTCAATGTTGATGGGTGTGATTTAAGATTGGCCAAATACATGGTTATTGGACCGGCCCATAAGCGCATCGAATTGAGTGAATTCGATGCGCGCATCGAATCTAGAGTCTAATACGTCGTTATTGGCCCGGCCCACAAGCGCATCGAATCGACAGTATTCGATGCGCACATCGAATAAGTAAGATTCGATGCGCCTTTCCGCATCTGTCTGTGGGCTCCACGGGATGGCTGCTATATATGGCCCGTCCCCTTGTATTCCGCGCACGTTTTTGGGAAGACCACCACTTCAGCACAGTCAGCATCGAATCACTATTCATTCGAGATGCATCGGATCGAACGGTCCTTATTCGACACGTGATTAAATAGTGTTTCCGTTGTTCGATACGACAAAGTACGCGTCCAATTCGACACCTAAAGCACGCATCGAATTCGATACCTTCAAGGACAACTTCGAGTCAGTAGCAGTTATTCCGCATCGAACAAAGGCATTCGACACGTCAGCATCGAACATGGAATTCGATACGTTATATTAATCGTGTAATCAGTTATTTCTACCTAGTAAGCTTGTAATAAGTGTTCTGGACCAAGCTAGTCCGATAAATAAAGTTGGATAGCATTATTTTGGTTATTTATATCTCATTTTCTACTCTTTTACTGTGTTCTATTACCGTGACGAAATAATACCAAAATAAATGTATCCACCACACTACAAGAGAAAGGAGCTTTACCGACGGCTCAAAAATAGTCGGTAAAGGGCCATTTGTCGACGGAAATACCATTTTCCGTCGGCAAAAGCCGTCGGAAAAACCTGACAGAAAAAAGCTCGTCACTAAAGCTTTTTTCCGTTGGATTTTTACCGACGGAAAAGCGCTTCTCTTTTTTTATTCCGTCGGCAAAAAGCCGACAGAAAAGGGCTTTTTTCCGTCGTCTTTAAGCCGACGGAAAAGCCACTCTTTTCCGTCGGCTTTGTGCCGACGGGAAAGCCTTTACTGTCGGCTTAAAGCCGACGGTAAAACCCTATACCGTCGGCAAAAAGCTGACGGTAAAGGGTTAAAAAATATTAAAAAAATAAAAAAGAAGATTTTAAATAATTGATTTAAAAGAAAAACGATTTAAAACAATTGATTTAAAAGAAATCGTTTTAAAATAATTGATTTATGATTTTTTGACGATTTATTTAAAAGAAACCGATTTTAAATAATTATTTTATAATTTTTTGGCAATTGTTTTTAAAGAAAACGATTTTAAATAATTTTTTTATGTTTATTTTGGCGATTTTAGTTAAAAGAAATCGATTTAAATAATAAAATGCAAATTTTCGAGCGATTTGTTTTAAAATATTTATTCTAATAAATAAAATTTCGTATTTAAAATAAAAATTTGATAATATAAGTTTTTTATAGTTATTATTAGTTAGATAATGAATAAACATAAGTAGAAATGAAATAATAAAATAAATAATAAACTCTAATTATAATTTAGTGAATATGGAAGAATTTTTGTTAGTTATTAAGGATATTTTGGAGAGAAAGTTGATAGTTTTTGGAGAATGGTAAGAATGAATGAATTTAATGGGTAAAATAAGGGGTATTTATAGTGATTTTGGAGAAGGGGGTAAAATAAGGGTTGCCACGTCATCGATCCGTGTGAAAATTGACACGGATCGGTGACATGGCACGATCCAATCCATGTGATTTTCATCACACGGATCGGGGCTTTACCGTCGGCTATAAGCCAACGGTAATAGGCAATAAATATTTCTATTTTTCTTACTTTAAAAAAATGGCGACATGATTGTTTTTTTTTAAATAAGGGCCATTACCATTGGGCCAAACCCGATGGTAATGGGCTTTCCCGTCGGGTTTGGGCCGACGGTAATATTAGCATACTTTTTCCGTCGGCCCAAATTGCCGGGCCCGACGGAAAATGCCCAATTTGTTTTAGTGCCAATCACTCTTTCTGCAAATTAATTTAGTCATCTAATATTAGTCCAACGTAAATCGTTTTCTAATATTAGTCTGCCGCGAACCTTTTATGCGTCGTCCCATTGAAGAGGATGAAGACCACTTGCTCGCTATTAAGCTCATCGACCTTTAGCAGCTCCTCGTTGAACCTTTTTATGTAGTCCTCCAGACTTTCTTTTTCTCTTTGCTTCATTGCATTCAAGTGGTTCATATTTGTCCGCATCCTCTTTTTGCCGGAGTATTGGCTCTCTAGCCTCTGTCTCATCTACTCGTAGCTGGTTATAGAACCAACCCCTATCCTCGTAAACCAGTCAAGGGCTGCCCCGATTAGGGTCGTAGCCAAAATCTTTGCATGTACATTGTCTGAAAATATTTGCAGGCTCAAGATACTATCCACATAGTATAAAAGTTCACATAGATCGCTCTTCCCATCATATGCTTTGAGAAAAGAGATTTTATCTCCTTTCTCCAGTGCTTCAGACTTAATTTCCTCGCTGAACGGGGTCAGCCTCTTGTAACCTCTCGCCAATGCTAGCTTGTGACCAACCTTTGCTTTCTCACGGTCCAACTACTCTATCATTCTTGCTATGTTCCTCATGTCCATCATTAGGTTGGGACCGTTCTCCACGGAGATTCTCGATCGTGGGCGTTCCCTCCTAGATTCTCCCACATCTTCACACTCATGCGCCCTAGACCTCGCCCCGAGACTTCTTGCTCTGGATTCTTGGGGTTGTGGACGCACATTGCTGGCGCCCTGATTGATCAAACGAGGTAGCAAAGTCCCTAGAGTGGCATTCAGAGTCACTTGAACGGTGGCGTTGGTCTGCACCATGATTTTCGGTGACAGGACAATAGGGTTTGCAGGCGCGGGCTTGGGTGCCTCCGAAGGTTGAGGAGGCAATGGGTCATTCTGTTCCATCTCGGGTTCTGGTACTTGGACTGGTGGTGGTGGTACACTCTATGCTACTGAATTATCAACAATTGGTCTTGTAGATTGTGATCGGGTCACCTTGCGCTGCATCACATGGTGTTCCCATAGATGATGCCACTAATTTGACAATAGATCGTATATTTATGACGAAGTGGGATGTTACAAGTATAGCGCTATGATTCTATTACAAACTAGGTCTACTATAACTATGACTAGTTGTAGGTAGACTTGGTCCAGAACACCTCAGACTGACGGTTGGATGCACTGTCTGATGTCGAAGGCGATGTCGAATGTTATATCGTGAATGATGTCGAATCTCCATTATGTTATGTCGAATCTCCATTATGTTAGGCATAAATCCATGTTGAGAGGGATGTCGGAATAGATGTCGGATATGATGTGGGGTATGACATTGAGAATGGTATTGTTGATATATATCGAGTGTACATGTCGAGGGTTATGTCGAGTATAATATTGGGTATTATATCGAGAGTGATATCGAGGATATTCGATAGCGAATATACAATGTACGTGAATAATTAAAGATTACCTTAATTAGCAGAGCCCAAATATTTATAGACGTCGAGATACTTGGACCGCACAAGTAACTTTCACGTGATTTGTAGTATATCGAATATTACATTCGATATACATATTAGGGGCCATTCCCGATATAGCTGAACATGGGCTTAGCCCATGAGCTTGCCCAATAATTGAATTACCCATATCAAACTAGAATCAAAACTTAGGGATCCCAAATATAATTTGAATATCTAATGTTGAAATTTGACAATGTGAACCTAACCATTCTTGATACGAGTGATCAAGAAGCTGAAATATAAATTGACAAAACGATTGAAATCATCATGTTAAACTTTGAGTTTTAACATAGCACATGTGAGAGGTTTTGTCGTTCTTTTTTTACGATTGGAGCCTGTACCATGGGTTCTACTAGTAAGTGGTGTAAGCTTTTTTCAGCCTTTCTACCGCGATAAAATAGTAATTATGATAGTTATGAACAAGTCACGTGATCACTACAACAAACCCTTCCATGCAATTGGGTACATTTTCCATGCAATTGATCAATTGCATGGAAAAAATTATATGCAAAATTTCTATGCTATTGGTGTCCATGCAAGAGAATTGCATCGAAAAATTCCTATGCAATAGGATTCTGCATTGAAATTTTTGGATGCAAAGTTGCATGGAAATTTTTCCATGCAAAAAAAACTGCATCGAAAACATCCAATGCAGAAGGACCCTGCATCGAAAAAATCCGATGCAGAAAGTCCTGCATCGGAAATTTCCCATGCATAGCCAAGAGTGAACGCCCAACGTGGCAGCGTTAGGGAGGTTCGGTAAATGATTCTTTGGTTCGGTAAATGATTCTTTGCATCCGAAATTTCGGATGCAAACAATTCTTAATTCTTTGCATCGGAAATTTTCGATGCAAACAATTCTTAATTCTTTGCATCGAAAATTTCTGATGCAACAATTGGTTAATTCTTTGCATTGAAAATTTTCGATGCAAAAAATACAAAAACTTTTTAAAAAAAAAGTGGCGGGATTTCTCCGCCACTTTTTAAATATTTTTCTTTTTATTAATATAATTAATTTTTAAAAGTTCATTCTTCTAAATTTTAAAGTATTATTTTTATTAAAGAAACACATATTTTATACTAAATTATAAAATACTTTTATAATACATATTGATTATTTTTCAAGATAAATATTAAATTTCAAGTATAATTATTTTCTATACATAGTTATTTAAATTTTTCGTACAGTTATATTAAAAACAATTTGATGAAGACTTATATTTATATTTTTCATAAATATATTTATATTTATATTTTTCGTATATATATTTATATTTATATTTTTCGTGTATATATATATTTATATTTGTCATATATATATATATATATATATATATATATTTCTATTGTAAATTTAGAGAGAAGAGGAGTAGAGAGGAAGAAGAGATCGAAATGGATGAATGATAACTGAATGGGGTGGGGGGTATTTATAGGGGAATGATGCAGATTTCGCATCGGAAAATTCGGATGCAATAGCAACTGCATTGCAATATTGCCATGCTTGATTTCTTTTGCATGGAAAAATTCTCATGCAACATGTGCTACATGGGAAAATTCTCATGGAACATCTACTGCATGGGAAAATTCCAATGCAACATATACTGCATGAGAATATTCCAATACAACATCCATTGCATATGAATTTTCCCATGCAATTACAAATTGCATGGCAAATTTCCTATGTACATTGAAACAGGTACAATTTGCATAGAAAAATTTATATGCGTAAATTATTACTATTTATAAAAAAAACCAATACTTATTAAATTTATATTTATATTTTCCCCAAAAGTATTTTAAACATTGTTCGTTTCGTATTTTTGACAAATTTTAAATGTACATATGCCTCATGAGTGTTATTAAAATAGTGGTAAAAAAAACGGAGGTTTGATGCCGTTTTCCATCTTTTGCATAATTAGATATTCTACCCCAAATATTTTTAAACGTCTTTCCATACTCCGTTTTTGACGAAATTTTGAAGAACACTGTTATTTTTAATAACATAGCATATGGAAAAAAAATTGACGAGTGGACTTGCTTGACACTCTCTACATGTGAAAATACAATTTTAGTAGGATAGAGTATACCTATATAGGGTTTAGGGTTTAGAGTTGAAGATTATATAGTGTTATATTGTTTATTTGCGTCTTTCGTTACTCCATTTTTGACGAGATTTGGAATAACACTTCTACTTATTGTTTAGAAAATGTTGGTGAAAGAAAAAGTAGATTTCGAGTTGTTTTGCAACTTTTTACTAATTACATGTTCACCCCGAAATGTTTCTTTGTGTCTTTCGTTACTCCGTTTTTTACGATATTTGAAAGAACACTCCTACTTATGGTTTAGAAGATGTTGGTGGAATAAAAAGTAAAATTTGAGTTGTTTTCCAACTTTTGAATAATTACATTTTCAACCCGAAATGTTTGTTTGCGTCTTTCGTTATTTCGTTTTTTACGATATTTGAAAAAACACTCCTACTTATGGTTTAGAAGACGTTGGTGGAAGAAAAGGTTAAATTTGAATTGTTTTTCAACTTTTGAATAATTATATTTTCAACCCGAAATGTGTAATTCATTTTGTTGTATTTTTTGGCATGGAAATATTTCCATGCAATTGCTATAATTTCAATGCGATTGCTTAATACATGAAAATTTTACCATGTTGTGCTCTCTTGCATGGGAATTTTTCTATGCAATTGCTATAATTTCCATGCAATTGTTCTATGCATGGAAAATTTTCCATGCCAATATCTCTTGCATCGCAATTTTGGGATTCATAGTTAATCTTGGCATGGGAATGTTTTGATGCAAATGGTCATGTAGGATCTAGCCGTGATGGGTTCGAGGACATCCACGGCGGGTATAGCTTTGGGGATCGCAATGAGCCGGGAAACGCTATCTTAGACTTCGCCCTCTCCTATGATTTGCTTGTAGCAAATACTTGGTTTAAGAAGAGAGAGTCTCATTTGGTCACTTATAGGAGTGGGTCAAATAAGAGCCAAATAGATTTCTTCTTAGCTAGGAGGGTAGATAGAAGTCATTGCATAGATTGCAAGGTCATCCCCGGGGAAAGTGTGGTTACGCAACATAGGCTTTTGGTGTTGGATATTAGACTGCGGCAAAGAGTGAAGAGGAGTAGGCGCTGGTTGGAACCTAGAATTAAGTGGTGGCGGCTTAAGGAGTCTACCCAAAAGGCCTTCGTAGAGCGAGTGGTTCAAGAGGTAGACTGGAAGACTGAGGACGATGCAGATGCAACTTGGACCAAAATGGCTTGTTGTATTAAGAAGGTAGCTAAAGACCTCTTAGGTGAATCCCGAGGTAGTAGCCTGATAGGTAAAGACACGTCATGGTGGAATGAAGAAGTAAAGGCGGCAATCAAGGCCAAACGGGATTGCTACAGGGATTTGAAGAAGAACCATGATGGAGCAAGCTTTGAAAAGTATAAGCTAGCCAGGAAAGAAGCAAAGAAAGCTGTTGGACTAGCGCGAAAGGCTGTGTACAAGGAAATTTATGAGAAGGGGGATAGCAAGGAGGTCGAGAAGGATAGATACAAAATTGCTCGCATTAGAGAGAGGAAGACTAGAGACCTAGGTGCAGTGAAATGCATCAAAGATGAAGGTGAGTCTGTCTTAATGCGTGAGGATCAGGTCAAAGCACGGTGGAGGGAGTACTTCGAGGGCCTGTTCAATGGAGGCCCCACCCAAGCAGTGGGTGACATCTCGCAGTCCCCTCAGGACCTGAACTGCGATTTTATGCGCCGTATTAGAAGGTCGGAAGTCAAAGATGCCTTGAAGAGGATGAAGACTCGAAAAGCCGTTGGCCCAGATGGTATCCCTGTTGAGGCTTGGAGAAGCATGGGAGAGATAGGGGTGACCTGGTTGACGGACCTCTTTAACAAAATATGGCGAACAAATAAAATACCAGAAGAGTGGAGGAAGAGTACGCTAATACCTCTATATAAGAACAAGGGCGATGTCCAAAACTGTTTTAACTATCGTGGGATAAAGCTTATGTCTCATACCATGAAGCTATGGGAGAGGGTGATCGAACACCGATTGAGACAAATTGTTCCCATATCTGAGAACCAATTTGGATTTATGCCCGGAAGGTCGACCATAGAGGCCATCCATTTGATTCGTCAGCTCATTGAGCGCTTTCGAGAAAAGAGTAGAGATTTGCATATGGTCTTTATCGACTTAGAAAAGGCATATAACAAAGTACCTCGAGATGTATTATGGCGGACCTTGGTGAAGAAGGGGGTACCCATTAAATATATCAACATCATAAAAGATATGTATGAGAATGTGGTGACAAGTGTCCGAACTTGTGGCGGTTTAACAGACGCCTTTCCAATTACAATTGGCTTACATCAGGGGTCAGTTTTGAGCCCATTTTTGTTTGCCATTGTAATTGATGAAATCATCAGAGCCATCCAAGACCGAGTCCCATGGTGTATGTTGTTTGCAGACGATATTGTCCTCATCGATGAGACGAGAATGGGAGTTAACGCTAAATTAGAACGATGGAGACAAACATTAGAAGCACGAGGATTTCGAATAAGTCGAACAAAAACAGAGTACCTCGAATGCAAGTTTAGCAAACAACGAAGAAACAACGATGGCACGGTTCAGTTGGATGGCCAAGAGATACCGAGAAGTGCGCATTTTCGGTATTTAGGCTCCATACTGCAGATGGATGGAGAGTTAGATGGAGACGTCGACCACCGCATCCAAGCTGGATGGACAAAGTGGAAGAGTGCGACAGGGATTCTGTGCGATCGTAACTTTCCTTTAAAGCTTAAAGGAAAGTTCTATCGTACGGCTATTAGACCTGCTTTGCTTTATGGCTCCGAGTGCTGGGCTATTAAGCAAAGTCATGCACAGAAAATGAACGTTACAGAGATGCGCATGCTTCGGTGGATGTGCGGTAACACTAGGAGATATAGAAGTGCGCAATGAAGATATTCGGCATAAATTGGGTGTGGCGGCCATTGACGAGAAAATGCGAGAAAATCGTTTAAGATGGTTTGGGCATGTTAAACGCAGACCCATAGATGCACCGGTACGACGAGTTGAAGATCTCGACTTAGGACAGACGGCTAGAGCTCGTGGGAGACCGAAAAAGACGTGGATGGAGGTCATACGGAATGACATGAAGCTAAAAGATCTAAATGAAGACATGCTCGTCAACCGAAACCTATGGAGGCAGAAGATTCATGTTCACGACTCGACGTGATTCATTCATGGTTCATATAGCCTACCCCAATTTAATTGGGATTACAGGCTTGGTTGTTGTTGTTTATCACCTATCAATGCATGGAAATTTTCCCATGCAAGTAATTATGCATTGAAAAATTCCCATGCACCTATGAACTTTACCCCATTGCTCACTCTATTTAAGCACTCACGTCCATCCATTTGAATCACTCACAAATTCTTCTTCAATCTCTCAATACCTTTTTGAATCTCTCACAAATTATAATAAATTTTCTCATCCGTATGCTCCCTGAAGCTCAATTAAGCTAGCCTACGTTTGAAGGTTTGTTCATCATTTTTGTACCTTTGTCAATTATGCATTAATTCAATATTTATGTTTTAATAAATAATTGTTTATTAATTTCATTTAACGTTATTTTGTCAGTAAATAATACGAAGGATGAGTAATCGGTGGTCCGATCGACGTTGGATGTACGAGAGGCTAGACGAAAACGAACACTTGAATTATCATTTTGAGGTTGGTGTGTCGAACTTTCTCGATTACGCATTCTCGCATAGTAGTAATTTGAATCGTGGTCGAGCTCGTTGCCCATGTAGAAAATGCACCAACGCAAAATATTTAAATAGGAATACTATTCATATGCACTTGTAGAGGTGGGGGTTTGTACCACACTATATGATATGGGCTTATCACGGTGAGTTAGGTGACACCTCGGGGGGTAATATACAATCAAACGTTGAAATAGGGTCATCATCACATAGTCATAGGGGTCAAGGAGATGACCTAATGAGGAATATGGTCGATGACGCATTTGGCGGTCAATTTCTTAACGTCACTTCTAATATGGCAAGTGCAATCGAGGAGCCCAATAGTGTGGCAAAGGCTTTCTTTAAAATGCTAAGTGATGCAGAAGAACCGGTATTCATAGGGAGCCCGACCACTGTACTAAGATGGGTTTCTCAGTTTATGTCAAACAAGGTATCACAAAAGATTAGTAATGTATCTTGTAACAACACAATGAGAATAATTCACAACTTGCTCCCTCATGAATATCGGGATAAAGTACCTGAATCTGTTTACCAAATGAAAAAACTTATGAAAAGTTTGGGACTAGGTGCAAAAACTTATGATGCGTGCATAAATAACTGTTTCTTGTTCTACGGGGAGTTTGAGTCCATCGAACATACGGCGTGTCCCGTTTGTGAGGAACCTCATTTCAAACCCTTTCGAAATCCAAGAAATAGATACAAACCAATCGCTAGTAAGAAGTTGTGGTACTTTTCGCTAACTCCCAGACTCCAACGGTTGTACATGTCTCGATCAATTGCTAAGCACATGACGTGGCATACCAATTGTCGTGACAATAGGGATCACATGATACATCCGGCATCCGTCCATGCTTGGAAATACTTTGATAATCATCATCCTGATTTTGCCGCTGAGGATAGAAATGTAAGGCTAGGATTGTGCACCGATGGATTCGCCCCTTTCGGCAGCTCTTCGTGTCCTTATTCTTGTTGGCCTGTCTTTGTAACACCGTACAATCTCCCACCGGATATGTGCATGAGACAAGAGTACATATTTTTAAGCCTTATCATTCCTGGCCCTAATAGCCCTGGCAAGAACCTAGATGTTTTCCTGCGCCCCTTGATTGATGAGCTAGTCTCTTTGTGGCAAGTCGGCGCACAGACGTGGGATAGCTCTAGACAACAAAATTTTCAGTTACGCGCTGCTGTTATGTGGACTATTAATGATTTCCCAGTATATGGGATGTTGTCTGGATGGAGTACGCATGGAAAGCTGTCGTGTCCTTATTGTATGGAGTACACGAAAGCATTCCATCTTAAGAAGGGTAGGAAGACAAGCTTCTTCGATTATCATCGCAGATTCCTTCCGTTAGATCACGAATTGAGGCAGAATGATACTGATTTCTACAAGGACCACATAGAGACTGACCCACCTTTGCGTAGGAGGACAGGGGCATAAATGAAACGTCATGTTGATCGCCTCCCTAATGTCGGTTTCGGAGAAGGAAGGGGGACCATCCAATGGACTGAAACGAAGCACAACTGGTGTCGTAGGAGTATATTTTGGGAGCTCCCTTACTGGTCAACAAACTTGATACGTCATAACCTTGACGTGATGCATTGCGAGAAGAACTTCTTCGACAACATAAAGAATACGGTCCTGGATGACCCAGAAAAGACAAAAGACAACATGAATGCGCGTCTGGATTTGCAAGAGTATACCAACCGAAGTGAATTGTTTTTAGTGAATGGATCGGATGGACGTACTCATAAACCTCATGCAATATATTGTCTAACAAAGGATCAAAAGAAGCAAGTGTGCGAATGGTTGTGCAGTTTGAAGTTTCCCGACGGTTATGCTTCTGATATTGGTTGATGTGTTCAGATGCATAATCTAAAAGTAACAGGAATGAAAAGTCACGACTGTCATGTGTTTATGCAAAGACTAATTCCTATTGCTTTCAGAGACTTCTTACCAGATGATGTATGGGGTGCGCTAGTAGAGGTCAGCAACTTTTTTAGGGCATTGTGCGCAACTACCATTCGAAAATCTGATATGGCTCGCCTAGAGGTTGCAGTTGTTGAAACAATGTGTAAACTGGAGCTGATATTTCCACCAGCGTTTTTTGACTCCATGGAGCATCTAGCTATTCATCTTCTATGGGAGGCAAAAATGGGAGGACCGGTGCAGTATCGATGGATGTATCCCTTCGAGAGGTATTCGCCAACTGAATTTATATTTATTTACATTGATGCTCATATCGTTCATATCTATTTTTTTTTATATTTTCAGGCGTATGTTCGATTTGAAGGGTAGTGTCGGTAACAAGGCGAAGATCGAGGGATCTATTGCTGAAGCGTACCTGACGTTCGAGATGACCAATTTCTGCAATCATTATTTTGAGCATGATTTCGATACACGTCTGGTCCGCCTGGGTAGAAACAAGACAAGAGTTAATCCTAATGATTCTCAACGACTATCCGTCTTTCGAAAGGTCGGTTCGCCACTAGCACAAGCGTCTCGCATACAGCGGTTAAGCGTCGTGGAGCTCAAGGCCGCCAAGTTGTATATCTTTTTAAATTGCCCGGAGGTTGAACCCTGGATACGGTTAGTGATAAATAATATATAAATCTTTATTAAGTTCTCGTACTAAAATAAATACATTAATTATTTTCCAAATTGTGTTATATCAGTGTTTTCGATGAGGAGATGTGCGTTGGGTTAGTCGATGATGCAATCCATCAAAGACGGAACGATCAATTTGTACAATGGTTCAAGGACATGGTATTCACCAATCGTCGCGATTATGATATGCGTTTGCTAAACCTAGCACTTGGACCAAAGAATTAGGTGAATAGTTGGGAAAATGGCTATGTGGTAAACGGTCTTCGTTTTCACACAGATGGATACGCCGTTGAAAAAAAGACGACGAACAGTGGGGTATGCGTGAAGTGGTGCAGTGGCGAGCAGGAAGACACGTATTTTTACGGAACTTTGACCGAAGTCCTAGAGCTAGAATACCAATAAAGGGAATCTATCTTCCTTTTCAAATGCATATGGTATGATACCAGCTCTCGTGGTTTGCGAGTCCACCCGTCATAACATTTAATCGAGCTTGATCCAACTCGTCGTCTCCCGTCTGGGGAGACCGAACCATTCATTCTAGCTAGCCAAGCGCAACAAGTGTACTATACGCCATATGCATGTCAAAAGAAT
Organism: Linaria vulgaris; assembly: GCA_948329865.1. Classification (NCBI taxonomy): domain Eukaryota; kingdom Viridiplantae; phylum Streptophyta; class Magnoliopsida; order Lamiales; family Plantaginaceae; genus Linaria; species Linaria vulgaris. Next base: position 18,795,445 of record OX415251.1, read on the forward strand.
AGACAAAGAAGGGGATGGTGGGTAGTGATTCACACTCCAGCGAGACACGTGGTTGACATGAGTTCTATGACTAATAAAGCGACAAAAGCTCCAGGAGTTCAAGGTGTACCTGAAACGGTATTCCAGGAAGAAAATGTTCCTGTGTCCGGCTTGTTCGTTGACTTTACATCATTTAACTTGACAGAGTTAGCAGTGGATGGCCAATATATACCAGTGACAATTTAGAAGGAACCCGTGGCAGTGAGCAGTGGCGAGGATGATGATGACGATGAGATTGACGAGGATGATGACGAGGAGGGGGATGATGAGGATGGAGAAGAGGAGGTGGTCGAAGATAATGACAGTAGCGACCCAGATTATGTTTAGTTCTAATATGTACTTGTATTTCAATATTGAACTTCTCATGTATGGTTTCATTGTATTGTTCGACTATGTCTTGATTTTATGATTTGCTTTATTTTTTGATTTAATAAAAACTTAAAAATAAAAATTACGAAAAATAAAAATAAGGACACCACAAAAAATAACAATAGTCCCAAAATTTCAAATTACAACATACTTGGAATAAAAATTACAATAACAAACATATATCTTTGTTTTTTTATAAAAATTAGAGTAACAAGCATATAAAAATTTTATAACTAACATATAAAAATTACAATATATAACAAGAACGACGGGGGCTTTTATTTTTTATATCTTTGCATCGGATAAATCAGATGCAAGATTTTTTTTATTTTTTATTTTTTTATTTCTGCATCGGATAAATCCCATGCAGAGATATTTTGTATCTTTGCATCGGATAAATCCCATGCAAGATTTTTTTTTTATTTTTTTTTATTTCTGCATCGAATTTTATCCGATGCAGTATCCTTTGCATCGAATTTTCGGATGCAGCCTACGTGGCTGCATCCGAATCATCAGATGCAAAGGCTGCATCGGATTTATCCGAGGCTATCTTTGCATCCGATTTTTCGGATGCAAAGCCCGCTGCTGCATCCGAATTTTGCGATGCAATATAATTGCATCGCAATTTTCCGATTCTACATATCTTGCATCCGAAAATAAAAATTCGGATGCAAGACTTTCCATGCTATTGCTTTGATTTGTTGTAGTGGATATCTATTACTATATTAAAAAGCAAATCCCTCTCATTCACAAAATGACAGTTTAGATACCAAATTTTAAGTTTCCAAATATACTCTTGCTTTGACTTTTCAACAATTAAAAATAACGAATTAAAATAAGTAACTACTACCACTCCTAAGATTTCATTTTTAGCAAATCTAATTCTTACGTTATTTTTAATGTATGTTTAGTTTCCTTATTATTTGCATCAATTTTATAAACTATATTAAAGCATGTGTTATATTAATTTTTTTTAATAATTTATATAATTTACACGCAGTCCTCGCGTGTGTCAAAGTTGCTAGTATTATAAAAGGGGTTTCGCTAGACTTAATTCTATCTCGTCTTTATGTTATACAATGTGTGTATTAGTAAGAGACACAGTAATAAAAACTAAAAATAAAAACAGTTATGGAATAGTTACCTACTCACGTCTCTAATACTTCTGAGTTGTACTCCATTTGCATCTTTATAATTTAAAACTATATTAAAAATTTCCATTCTTCTGGAGGAAAATATTGCATAAGGAGACTTATGAGTAATTAAACCATATACAAATTTGCTCGTTTCTCTAGAGTTACAAGAGAATTCGAATATTCTAGAAGTATTTTTTGTTTTAGGGCATTCATCGTTTTCTCTCTAATTAAGTTTTAGGATATTTATGTTTAATATATGTTGATAAATATGTGTTATGCTCTTGTTTCTTTTCGAGTAAGAAACTAACTCCAAGAATAAAAATAGAGAGAAAAGAGTGTTTAACTTAATAATTAAATAATAAATTGATTCTTCTTATGAAAAGAATTACAAGACTCACTCGTATTTATAACAACAAATCTAAACAACCTTCCTAATTCTACTCTATAATTATCCCCACTAACTAACATGCTTAATTACCCCACTAACTAACGTGATAAAATTATGCTAATTCTAAATAAATAACTGGTTGACTAATGTAATTAAGACACCAATTAAAAAAAACTAATCTTATTTAATAGTTAATATTTATAATAGTAGACTCCTAACATTCCTTTCTCCTTGAAAATGGCCTTGTCCTCAAGGCCAACTTTGATTCTTCAACTTTACTGAGAAAAAAGAATTGTCTGAAAACAATTTTTTTCTTCTTCTTCTTCTTCCTTTTTTTCCAATTAGACATTGTTTTCTCAGAAGTATTTGCTCCATGATTGAGAAAAAGAACATCAACTGAACCACTGAAAATAAGTGTCGCATGGTGTGCGTAGTGAGTAGTAGTGACAAAATTGAGTGTCCCGATAGTATGCTTTGTTATCCTGATGCATTCACTTTTCTTGGTGGGATTGTGGATTGCAACAGTAGGATGATTGGGGGTCGATACAAGTGGAGGAGCAGGACGACGACGAGGACCAGGCAGCGGTTGCAGTGGTGGTGGAGGCGATGACGGTGGTGGTGGTGGTGATGTATGAACATTAGCGGAGGTTTCAATATGTGTATAGGCGTGGATTCGTGGTGGTGGTGGTGGCGACGGTGGGGATTTGCACAAATCACGCTCAATCGTTGATAGTTTGCAAGAGATAATGTTGAGTCCGCAAAAAATCTCTTTATTTTGGATTTTTAAATCTTCCAAAATTTCTATCATCTTGCAAAACAACATATCCATGCGTTGCTCCGCAAACAACTCCATTTGAGAACGTGGTAGAGTTCAAAAATGAAAGCACCAAATTGTTATGCTCTTGTTTCTTTTCGAGTAAGAAACTAACTCCAAGAATAAAAATAGAGAGAAAAGAGTGTTTAACTTAATAATTAAATAATAAATTGATTCTTCTTATGAAAAGAATTACAAGACTCACTCCTAACGTGATAAAATTATGCTAATTCTAAATAAACAACTGGTGGACTAATGTAATTAAAACACCAATTAAAAAAAACTAATCTTATTTAATATTTAATATTTATAATAGTAGACTCCTAACAATATGAATAATTACTTTAAAATTTATTACAAATAAAAAAGAAAAGAAAAAATTAGAATGAAACTTGTGTAAGGTGCCCGCTTATAAATATCAGATATAATATGTTAACATGAGCATCTGCAAGCTTACGTACTGTTAGCAAAATCAATTTCCTTTAAATAAATCATAACGCAACTGAGCACACGAATAATTAATATTGTATTATCACTACAAGAAAACATCTCAAAAAGAACTAAAAATTTCAACCCAAAAGGTCCAAATTTCGATCCTTTTGGTCAATTGGATCGAAATATTTGGATAATAAATTTCGATCCTAATAGTCTCGACGCAGAACATTATGGATCGAAAAATTTCGATCCAAGTGCAATTGGATAGGAATATTGTGATGCAACAGAACTTGAATCGAAATTATTCAACTCATAAAGTGGGTCCGAAAATTTCGATCCATAAAGAGAATGCATCACATAATTTCGACTCATCAGTGTTGTGGGTCCGAATATTTCGATCCAGACTGCTTTTTCACAAAAAGCAGACAGCGCACGCGTGGCGACAGGTGAGTGGCTCAAATTCTGGATCGAAATTTTTCTATGCAGACTATTCTGGGTCGCATATTTTCGATCCAACAGTATTTAGAATCGAATTAATTCGATTCATATCATGTTTAGCATCGCAATAATTCGATCCACCATTATTTGAATTTTTTTAAAAAAAAGGGGCGGGAATCCGCCAGATTTGAATTATTATTTATAGAAATTTATGTTTTAGTATATGATTTAAACTATACGTATTAATAATTTTGTGTGATTATACATATATAATTAAAATATTATTATGCATGATAATTAGAAACACTTGCAAAAAATACAAAATAAAAAAAAAACTAATTACGTTTCATTAATAGCAGGATATGTATTTATTCTAATACACAAAATAAAATTACATAAATTACAAAAATTACAAGACTAACAATGAAATTCTCTACAATAGAACTTTGATGGTGAAGAGAGAGAAGGATGAGTGTGGAATGAATGGTGAGAAGATGGGAGTATTTATAGGAGAAGTCTTGTACCTAACTTACTTTATGAGTCTCAAAATTTCGATCCAAAAGCCTACTGCGTCCCCAATTTTCGATCCAAATAGACTGTGGGACCCAAATTTCCGATCCAAACAGATTCTGAGTTGCAAATTTTCGATCCAAACAATTTATGGGTCCCAAATTTTCAATCCAAAGCTGTTGTGGGTCCGAATTTAGACAATAGCATTGAAATATTCCAATGTATATAATTTTGCATTGAAAATTTGCAATGTATCTTATATAAGTATTTAAAAAATTGCCCCTAGACACTATGTTTTGTAATTACATTTTTTACCCCAAAAACTTTTTAACGTCGCTCGTCACTAATGTTTTCACGAAATTTGAAAGAATACACATACTCAATGTTGTGATGATAATTGTGTGAAAAAAAAAAGGAATTTTTATATTTTTTATAGTTGTTTTTGCATCTTTGCATATTTTACATAATTACATGAAGTTTCCATAACTGTTTTTGGATGGAAAAAATCCCTTTCATTTTTACTTTGAATGGAAAAAATCCCTTTCCTTTTTATTTTGGATGGAAAAAATCCCTTTCATTTTTACTTTGAATGGAAAAAATTCCTTTCCTTTTTATTTTGGATGGAAAAATTCCCTTTTATTTTTACTTTGGATGGAAAAAATCCCTTTCATTATTATTTTGGATGGAAATATTCCCTTTTATTTTTACTTTGGATGGAAAAAATCCCTTTCATTATTATTTTGGATGGAAATATTCCATTGTATTTTTACTTTGGATAGAAAAAATTCAATCCATCTAATATAAAAATTGCTAAATTCCTCCAACTCTTCCTCTATTTAAGCAACCACTTCTCAATCAAATTACTCACTACTTCTCATCACTCATCACTTCTTCTTCCTAATTAAAGAGTCAAAAAAACTACTAGTGTATTTAACGGTCTACTTGAAGCTCAAAGTTAGTCTTGCGAAGGTATGTATAGAGTTTGAATTAATCTTTGTCATTTTTTTCTTTTTCAAAATAATTATTGATAATTTATTATAGTTGGATATTAATCTCTCATTTTGTTGTAATGGTAGTTAATTGTATGGACGATGGATGACAATGGTGATCGTAGTTGGATGTACGATAGGCTCGATGCAAGCGGTAACTTGAATCATCACTTTGAGGTTGGTGTGTCAAACTTTGTCGATTTCGCATTCTCGCAAAGTAGTAATCTATTTCGCGGTAGAGTTCGTTGTCCCTGTGTAAAATGCAATAATGTAAGATTTTCAAAAAGAGATACCCTTCATTTGCACTTGTACAAATGGGGGTTCATACCTCATTATATGGTGTGGGATTTACACGGTGAGTCTGAGCGCACCGTTAGGGGTAATATTAACCCACATGTCGAAGCCGAGTCATCTACACATAGTTATGCGGGTCCAATTGATAACCAAATGAGGAATTTGGTTGATGATGCATTTGGTGGTCAGTTTCTAAACTATACCTCTGATATGGCAAACCTAATAGATGAACCTAATAGGGAAGCAAAGGCTTTTTTTGATATGCTTAGTTCAGCAGAAAAGCTCGTGACCATAGGAAGTGAGACCACCACTATACTTCGATGGGTTTCTCAATTTATGTCGAACAAGGTGATGCACAAGGCGAGTACCGTCTATGCTGATAAACAGATCAAATAGGTTCACCAATTGTCGCCTTCTGAAGTTCGGGCCGAATTACCCAAATCTGTTTACGAAATGAAGAGATTCATGAAACATTTGGGCCTAGGTTATAAAACTTATGACGCGTGCACAAATAATTGTTTCTTGTTCTACGGGAATTTCGAGGCACCCGAGTACGACAAATGTCTGGAGTGTAATCAACCGCGTTACGAGCCTGGCCTGATTCTGAGTAAAAGAGGCAAGCCCATTCCGCGTAAGAAGTTGTGGTACTTTCCGCTGACTTCGAGACTTCAACGAATGTACATGTCTCGTTCAATTGCTGAGCACATGACATGGCATACCAATTGTCGAGAGGACACCGATCATATGCTTCATCCGGCACACGGGCAGGCCTGGAAATACTTTGATCACTGTCATCCTAGTTTTGCGGTCGAGCCTAGAAACGTAAGACTAGGACTTTGCACAGACGGGTTCACCCCGTGGGGCAGCTCTTCGGGCCCTTATTCTTGTTGGCCCGTTTTTGTAACGCCGTATAACCTGCCCCCCGATCTTTGCATGAGGCAAGAGTACATATTTCTTAGTTTGTTAATATCTGGTCCAGAGAGCCCAGGGAAGAACATTGATGTGTTCCTACGACCTTTGATTGACGAACTTCATTCACTTTGGCAAGATGGTGCTCGCACTTATGATAGCTTTAGAAGACAGAACTTTCAGTTACGAGCGTGTGTCCTTTGGACTATAAGCGATTTTCTGGCATATAGTATGTTGTCACAATGGAGTACACACGGAAAGTTCTCGTGTCCTTATTGTATGGAGTTCACCAAGTCATTCCAGCTTGCGAAAGGTAGAAAAACAAGTTTCTTTGACTGTCACCGTAGATTCCTACCGATGGAACATGAGTTTAGGGCGAACAATACTGACTTTTATTTTGGTCGACCTGAGACAGACCCACCACTACGTAGGAGGACAGGGGCAGAGATGCTTCGTCACGTTGAACGGCTCCCATCTGTGGGCTTTGGCAAAGGTGTTAAGAAAATCCAACACTTTGGTAGGCGCCACAATTGGTGCCATAGGAGTATTTTTTGGGAGCTTCCATATTGGTCAACGAACATGATACGTCACAATCTAGATGTGATGCACTGTGAGAAAAACTTCTTTGACAACATTAAGAACACAGTCATGGATGATCCAGATAAGACCAAAGACAACCTGAAGTCTCGTGAAGACTTGCGGAATTACACTAATCGGAGTGAGCTGTTTCTTGTGCCAACCCGTAATAATAAGTTTGACAAGCCACATGCGGTCTATTGTCTAACAAGGGATCAGAAGAGGGCCGTGTGTGAATGGTTATGCAGTTTGAAGTTTCCTGATGGGTATGCTTCTGATATCGGTCGATGTGTGCAGATGCATAGTTTAAAAGTAACCGGCATGAAAAGTCTTGATTGTCACGTATTTATGCAAAGGTTAATTCCTATTGCTTTTAGAGACTTCTTGCCTGATGCTGTATAGGGTCCGCTTGTGGAGGTTAGCAACTTTTTTAGGGCCTTGACCGCCACTAACATACGTAGATCTGACATGGAAAAGCTTGAGAGGTCGATAGTGGAGACAATGTGCAAATTGGAGTTGATATTTCCACCCTCATTCTTTGACTCCATAGAGCATCTAGCGATTCATCTACCGTGGGAAGCAAAGGTGGTGGCCCCGTGCAATACCGATGGATGTATCCTTTTGAGAGGTATGATTTGATTCTTTTATATATGTTCTATTATAATATTGTCTTGTTTGGGTATATTTAATAAGTCTATGTGTCATTGTGCAGGCGTATGTTTATTTTGAAGGGTAGTGTTGGTAACAAGGCAAAGATCGAGGGCTCTATTGCGGAGGCATATCTGACAAGTGAAATGACAAACTTCTGTGATTACTATTTTGAGCACGATTTTGAGACGAAGAGCACTCGATTGAATCGAAATGAAACAAGGATTGATCCATTGATGAATACTCTCATATCCGTGTTTCAAAAGATAGGCAAATCAGTTGGTCAAGTTGCACAAAAACGTCACTTAACAAGAGCAGAGCGCGCGGCTGCCGAACTGTACATCCTTTTAAATTGCCCTGAGGTCGATAAGTGGTTAAGGTTAGTGAAACTTTTTATTTGGTATGCACTTTACAATTTATATTCATATGGGTTGCTCACGTTGTCTTGTGTGTTAGTGTCTTTGACCAGGAGATGTGCTTAGGACTTGATGGTGATGCAATCCACCAGAGACGTACCACACATTTGGTGAAATGGTTCAAGGATATGGTGTACTCGGGGCGATTCAATGTTGATCCATGCCTATTTCCCTTGGCAACAGGTTCAGATATCACGGTGGTCTCATGGAAAAATGGCTACGTCATTAACGGTCTACGATTTCACACCGAGGAGTACAGTTTGGGAAGGAAGAAGAAGAAGAACAGCGGAGTACGTGTTAAATGGAGTGGTGGAGAGGATGAAGAGAGTTACTTCTACGGAACGTTGACCGAGGTGCTTGAGCTAACATACTCTGTTGGGTTATCGGTTGTGCTTTTCAAGTGTATATGGTACGACACCAGCTATCGTGGGATGCGAGTTCACCCAATTTATCGTTTGACTGAGTTGGATCCTAGGCGACGTCTTCCTTCGGGTGAAGCGGAACCATTTATTCTTGCTAGCCAAGCACAACAAGTGTATTACACTCCGTATCCTTGCCAAAAGAATAGACAAAGAAGGGGATGGTGGGCTGTCTTTCACACGCGTGCTAGACATATCGTTGACATGAGTTCTATGCAAAAAAAGAGTACTACTCCAGGAGTTCCAGAAAATGTATACCAAGAAGATAATGTTCCTCTTTCGGCCTTGGCCATTGATCGAACTTCTATTAGTTTGGCACAGTTAGCCGTGGAGGGTGAGTTTGTTGAGGTGGCAACTGAGAATGAACCTGTTGCAGTGAGTAGTGATGATAATGAGAATGAAGAAGCAGACGAAGGAGAAGACGAAGATGAGCAGGATGTGGGCGACGACGACAGTGATCCTGATTATAATTAGTTTATGAAATATTATGTTTGTTGTTTCATGATGTGTTTTGTCTGTAACAATTGACATTTATGGTGATATTTAATTTGTTAGAACCCCTGCTTTCATCAATCCAAAACAAACATAACTCAAAATTAAGTAGAAGTTAAGTCCAATAGAACCCCTGCTTTCATCACACTCCAAAGTAAACTTATAAACATAACTCAAAATTCAGCAGAAGTTCTGATCAGTACAACAAGTCCTGATTTCATCAATCCAAAACAAACATTGATCGAAATTAAGTAAAAGTTAAGTCCAATAGAACCCATGCTTTCATCAATCCAAAACAAACATAAGTTCTCAAAACTCCAAAGTAAACTTATAAACATAACTCAAAATTCAGCAGAAGTTTTGATCAGTACAACAAGTCCTGCTTTCATCAATCCAAAACAAACATTGATCGAAATTAAGTAAAAGTCAAGTCCAATAGAACCCCTGCTTTCATCAATCCAAAACAAACATAAGTTCTCAACACTCTAAAGTAAACTTATAAACATAACTCAAAATTCAGCAGAAGTTCTGATCAGTACAACAAGTCCTGCTTTCATCAATCCAAAACAAACATTGATCGAAATTAAGTAAAAGTCAAGTCCAATAGAACCCCTGCTTTCATCAATCCAAAACAAACATAAGTTCTCAACACTCTAAAGTAAACTTATAAACATAACTCAAAATTCAGCAGAAGTTCTGATCAGTACAACAAGTCCTGCTTTCATCAATCCAAAACAAACATTGATCGAAATTAAGTAAAAGTCAAGTCCAATAGAACCCCTGCTTTCACCAATCCAAAACAAACATAAGTTCTCAACACTCTAAAGTAAACTTATAAACATAACTCAAAATTCAGCAGAAGTTCTGATCAGTACAACAAGTCCTGCTTTCATCAATCCAAAACAAACATTGATCGAAATTAAGTAAAAGTCAAGTCCAATAGAACCCCTGCTTTCATCAATCCAAAACAAACATAAGTTCTCAACACTCTAAAGTAAACTTATAAACATAACTCAAAAACAAACATAACTCAAAATTAACATAAATTCTAATCACTACAACTAAACATAGTGCATCAGTCCAAATTTAAAAGAGCATATTAATAATATAAGGGCTACTACTGAACATCACCCTGATCACCTGACGCATGCGGCTCTGTGGCTCCAAGTTCACCCAAAGCACTGAAGTAATCTTCGAGAGTAATAGTGCCACCCTCTTGCCCCGCCTGTTGCTGCTCAACTGCATTTCCTGTCGTCTGACTATGTACCTCCCCGGTCTGCAAAGTGGGAGACTGAACCCCGAGCACAACCGACATATCTGGTCGATATCCAGGAGTAGGTGGCGAGGTGGTATACGCAGGTGGATGTGGAGAGGCCAACAGATACGAGTTCTGCGACGGCATAACCTGTGTACTGACCGGAGGAGGGTGTTGTGTAACCTGTGGAGGAGGGTGCGTGGGATGAGTAGGAGGCTGTGTAACCTGTAGAGGAGGAGCGGGTTGCGAGAACTGAGGCGGGGAATGTATAAACTGAGGTGGGGGCTGGGTCCACTGCTGTGGAAACTGGGACCACTGCTTGGGCGGGGTCCACTGCTGTTGTGATTGAACCGGATGAAATTGTGTCCCTTGTAATGCAGGCTGGTGGTATGAATGCGGGTTGGGCGACTGCTGCGACTGTAGAGGCGATGCCACCACCTGTGGTGGAGCCAAGGAAGAAAAAGACGGCGGGCGCATGTTGTTTTCTTGCGCCCAACTCTGAAATGAGCTCATAAAGAACTGCGTCCTTTGGTAGTTGAGTCTCTCCGCCTCCTGATGTTGTCTCACTGCCTCAATGTGACGCTGCTCTGCCTCACGTGCGCGTCGCTCTGATTCCTCCTGTGCCCTCCGAATAGCTGCTATCTCGGCCTGAAGCGCCCTCTCACGAGCTGACATGGCACTACTTGAGGCACTACTCGATGCACTACTCGATGAACCTCCTCTATAGTGCTTGTGGGGTCTTAACATTCATTGTTGTAGACAGGTCCTGTGTAGATGAGAACATCCTAACCCGATTTTTCTTCATCTCACAAACCCTTAGCCATGTCTCGATGTCCCATCTCGGCCATTTGGAAATGTCCGGCCCACGATGAACTCGTAACTCGTGTAAGAATTTCTTCTGATAGAGAAACAAAATCAAAGGTTACATAATAACACAATATAATTTAAAAGAAAAAAATCGAAAAATTATATACTTTGTAAGACTATATTACTTACATAATCTGCTTCCGTCTCTTCGTTCACCCATATTTTCTTGCCATCTTTATCCAACTTATATCGACCAAGGCCAAATATAAACGGTAGAGGCAAATCTTTCATCCGTTTATTGTTCTTTTTGCACTACGAGACAACACCATTAAAAAGTTAATCAAACAATCTAATTATAAATTTAAGACTAAGAAATTAAAAGAACAAAAGATATAGTTATAAAATGAAATCTCACGTATTCCAAAGCCAACTGCTCGGCACTCTTCCTCCCTGCATACCAAGTAATTTTTTTACACTTTTTCTTATTCGCCGTCGCACTTTTTACCCTCTTCTGATGCTCTGGACCATTCCAATAGTTAAGAAAGTCTTGGTGCCATTCATCTGGAATCCATATTTTACGACGTTTCTTTTCTGCCTCAGGCTTGTCGGCAATCTCTAAGAACACTGCCTTCAAATTGTTCAACGACGAGCAAAAGCGTTTGTTGCCTAGTTGTTCCCAAATGGATCTAATTCTATTTTCATGGTCCGGATCCCACTGATATTGTTTCTGCACGTTGAAAAAAGGCAAAGGTTAGGTAAAAAAGAAAAGAAATGAATACAAGATATTTAAACGAAACCTACTTTGATACTAAATTTTATTTAAGAGATTACCTCAAAGGTTTTCCAACAATCCTCGTATTCGAGTTTCGGCCAATACTTGAACCTAAACCACGGTCCCTTTAACTTTTGCTTCACAGTGGCTGAAATAGATGCAGCAATGCTAGGCCCATCAATCAACGATCCCGTGTCAGGATTAAATCTAATCCACAATCGTTCATCCTCATTCTCTGGAACACGTGCCCCAAAACTTTGACCCCACGATATTCTAGGTACATCTCCATCATAATCATATGCTGCCAAAGGATCATCGAGGGGCGGGGGGGGATGATGGCCTTGCCACATCTGGTGTCGATGTCGATGTCGATCCACGAGAGGTCGATGCTGCTCCCGCTCCAGTCGACGATGGCGCCGCATGGGAACTACTAGATGGATGTGACGAGCCATGGGGTGACTCGACTGGAAGAGAATAGTCATCTGGTATATCCCCACCCACAAACGCCCAAGCGTCCTCGCAACTATCAATCGGTTCATCATCATCCGGCATATCAAACATAACACCACCATCGTCATCGTTCGTGGTAGCTGGTGCCTTGTCCTTTCTCCTATTGCCCCTAGAAGATCCTCCACCGTCTCTACTTGCCATCTAATAAATTTCAATAAACGACATCAATTAAAAGGAAAAGTATAATCTTGAGCACATCTTTTCTGAACATAGCCAAATAATAACTAAAATACAACATAAAACAACATAATTAAATCTAGGTAATCGATAAACAACAAAAAACAAAAATTAATATCACAAAAGAAGCAATATCATTATTAACAACAATGTATGCGTTCATGGAGATTCAGATTCAAGTCTTGTACTTTTACTGTGTAGTAAACAACTAAATAAGAATCTGTGCGCAAAGTGTTTAGCTTATTAATCAATGAGCAGGACATAAAGTAATTTTTCTTCACTGCCTAATTACACTTAGTTTCCAACAGAAATCCTTTAATTTGAAACAATAAAGGTTAATCCAAATTCCAAAGTACGAAGTTGAAACATATGTGAAACATATCTTCAAATGTTTCAACAGCAATAAAAGATACTTGACTTGCATCTTTACCGTTAATAGTATACTCTTACAAAATAATTAAAATTCACAACAGCGCCTCATGCTTACATACTTGTGATTCCAACTGAAGCTTATGTAACTCAATCACTCAATCTTCACAGATGAATAAATCTTTCTCACAAACCAGAAGCAAGCACAGAGATTGATAATACATACTATGTTAAACGCCTATATTACTTTTTCACTAACATTTTCAAACAAAGACCAATAATACTAGAAAGAGATAAGCCATTTTATTACCAAAATATCTCCACAATTCTCCACCACTATACTGACTGGAAACTAATATGCCCTGCAGTGGGATAACTCACCCAATTAACAAACTTACCCAATTTAACTACTGCAAAACACTATAATTGAGCTTCATTTCAAGACTGATAAAATCAAGAAAAATACAAGTGTCAATGTTTTCTGTCATGAAAGGAACTAACATATTCTTGTTCTCCTATCTTTTTCTCATCTTATTCTTGAAAGAGATTAGTACATCAGCTCAATCAAAAACCAATGGAGTTTATATTGTGTATATAGGAAACTCGCGTTCGCCTAACGGTGCGCTTAGAAACGATCGTGCTCAGCTTTTAGGGATACGAAAATTAGGGGATGAAAAACGAATTGAAGGATATCAAAGTGTAATTTGTGAGGAGAGGATTTGATTACCGGTATTAGATAGAAGAATCGGCGGTCCACGGCGGCGTGAGGGCGGTCCACGGCGGCGCGGGAAGCTTTGGCTGTTCTCGTCTGTCAATGGAGAAGCAAGAGGGTAATTTCCCCTTTTAGTAATGGGTCGACGGTCCACGGCGGCGGCGTGAGGGTGGTCCACGGCGGCGCGGGAATCTTTGGTAGCTTTGGCGCGGGAAGAGAGCAGTTAATCCTATTCTGTTCCTATTCTGTCAATGGAGAAGAAGAGGGAATTTGTCCTTTTAGTAATGGGTCAAAATAATTCGACCCATTTGGCTTATGGGTCGAATTATTTCGACCCAACAGGATCCAGCGTGGCATATTTGCGACGCAGCCATGTAGGCTGCGTCGAAAATAAGTGATGCCACGCCAGCATCACTTATATTCGACCCATACTTGTGTCCTGGGTCGAATTAATTCAATCCGGGATGTTTTTGGATCGAATTTTTTTAATTCAGGCCCATTATGGATCGAAATTGCTTTGGATGGGTCCAAAATATTTGATCCAGCTTATTTTGGATCGAATTTTAACTTTCCATGCATAAATAAGGGATCCAATTGCTATGTTTTCTTGTAGTGTATGAATTGTGGGTGAATGTCCCACATATGAAACTTTTTACTACCCTTCTCATATCATGCCTATAAATAGCACCTCTATTTACTTGTTCAAACACTCCAAAAAATATATATTGTAATAGAATGGGTTTGATAATCACTATTAATCTCTTTTATTTCCTTTGAATTTTATCGACATTTTCGTTTGAGTTCCAAAAAGAAAAGGGTACACAATTTGTTATTTTTATTAATTATTACCCTTGTTATAAATAAGGATAGTTATACCTCCATTTATAATATTGCGGTTTTTTTTATTAATTATTACCCTTGTTATAAATAAGGATGGTTATACCTCTATTTATAATATTGTGGTTATTACTATATTTTTCTTCATGTAATAATATTGTATTATTTATGAAATATTAAAAAATCACGATTCTTATGTTATTTTGTTTATATTATAGTCATCATATCAAACATCTCAAACGTAGAATTTGCGCAATTGGATACATCTGGAGATAATTATTTACAATGGATATTGCATGTAGAATTGCACTTGGATGCTAAAAGCCTTTGCGATGCTATTAAAACTAGTAACACATTACCACAAAATAAAAGGTCAACAGCTATGATTTTCATACTTCACCATCTTACTCCAAAATTAGAAGGGGAGTATGTATCACTCAAAGATCCTGCAGAACTTTAAATTTGTCTCAATGAAAGGGTTAAGCACCGTAAGGTTGTTATCCTTCCTAAAGCTCGACATGATTGGATACACCTTCGATTGCAAGATTTTAAAATTGTGGGAGAATACAAGTCTGCAGTATGTAAAATTACTCAGCGACTGAAATTATGTGGAGAAACTATTACTGATGCTGATATGCTCTAAAAAACATTCTCTACTTTTCACGCCACAAATATTATTTAACAATATCGTGAAAAAGGTTTTAAAAAGTATTCTCAACTTGTTTCATGTCTTTTAGTGGCTGAACAAAATAACGAGTTGTTGATGAAAAATCATGTGTCTCGTCCCACTGTTTCTACCCCATTCTCTGAAGTGAATGCAACATCACACAATCCTTTTGGCCATGATTCCTTTCGTGGTCGTGGATATGGACGTGGTTGTGGTCGTGGACGTGGACGTGGATATGGACGTGGTCAAGGCCGAGGAAGAGGTCGTAATAACAACTTCAAAAATGACCATAATAAAAGAGCATATAACGAGACAGAGAAAAATGGAGATGATGGGTCGACGAAGAAAATTTATGAAAGTATTTGTCACCGATGTGGTATGAAATGCCATTTGTCAAGAACTTGCAAAGTAGCAAAACACCTTGTTGACCTTTACCAATCATCAAAGGCGAGGGGTGAAAATATCGCAACAAATTATGTTCAAGATGCAAATGAACACGGACAGTTTGACATGGCACAACTTGATGTTGTCGACTATCTTGACCGCCCTGAAGGTGAAATAGGACACATGGTGTTTTCTGAGATTAACTAAATGGTCTTAAAGTCTAGTTTTTCCATTTCAACATGTTGTTTCGTTTTAAGTTCAGTATTATCTTATATGTACCTTTGTTTGTTGTTTTGGGTGTTTCCGATTTTCTTGTAACCGTTTTTAAGTTCAATAAAACTTTTTAATATATATCTCCTTACTCTTTTATTTTTAGAAACATGAAAATTGATTTGGCAACATCTTCAAACGACGAAGGAGAAATATGTCTAGCAGATTGCGCTACTACTCACTCCATATTCAATAATAGAAAATGTTTTTCTCACTTAAATATGGAAAGTGCAAATGTCAGTACTATAGCTAGTACTACAAAATTAATTGATGGCTTCGGAAGAGCAACTATTTTACTACCGAAAGGAACAAAATTGGTAATTGAATATGCATTATTTTTTCGAAAGGCTCGAAGAAACTTATTGAGTGTTAAAGATATTTGTTTGAATGGATATCATATTGAAACACAAGAGGAAGGAAATAATGAATATCTATATGTTACTTATACTGGTTTCTGGAAATAAACATGTCTTAGAAAAGTTGCCAACTTTAACACCCTGATTGTATTTTACCAAAATCAAAGTTATTGAAACTTATGCCACACTAAACCAGAAGTTTACTAATGACTTTCAAATTTGACATGACCGGTTGGGTCATCCTGGTTCAATAATGATGCGAGGAATTATTGAGAATTCAGTTGGTCACCCATTCAAAAACCATAAGATTTTTCAATCTAATGAACTTTCATGTGTTGCTTGCTCTCAAGGAAAACTAATCACAAGGCCATCACCAACCAAAATCAAACATGAAAATCCTAAATTTCTTGAACGTATTCAGGGTGATATATGTGGACCTATCCATCCACCGTGCGGACCATTTAGATACTTTATGGTATTGATTGACGCATCAACTAGATGGTCACATGTCTGTTTGTTATCCACTCGCAATTTAGCATTTGCGAGATTGCTTGCACAAATAATTCGTTTACGTACACAATTCCCTGATTATACTATAAAGAAAATTCGTCTTGATATTGCTAGTGAGTTTTCATCCCAAGCCTTCAATGACAATTGCATGTCAATTGGAATAGATATTGAACATCCTGTTGCTCATGTTCATACACAAAATGGTTTAGTTGAATCATTTATTAAACGTCTTCAGTTAATTGCAAGACCATTAATTATGAAATCTAAGCTTCCCACTTCTGCTTGGGGACATGCTATTTTACATGCAGCAATACCTGTACGCATCAGACCAACAAGTTATAATATTAATTCCCATTTACAAATAGTTTCCGGTCTATAACTAAGTATTTTCCATCTGAGAAATTTCGGTTGTGCGGTATATGTTCCGATATCTCCACCACAACGCACAAAGATGGGTCCACAAAGAAGACTTGGAATATATGTTGCATATGAATCTCCATCTATAATATAGTATTTAGAACCATTGACTGAAGATTTATTTACAACAAGATTTGCTGATTGTCATTTTGACGAATCTATTTATCCAAGAGAATAAACAGTTTGAAAAGACTATCTCTTGGAAAGAATTATCGCTATCAATTCGAGATCCTCATACAAAGCATAGTGAACTTGAAGTTCAAAAGATAATTCATATGCAAAATATTGCGAATCAGTTGCCAGATACATTTACTGATCCAAACTGAGTGACTAACTCTTATATACCAGTTGTAAATGCTCCAATTAAAATTGATTTCCCTGAAGGACAACCAAGTATTGCCAATGAGTTAGTAATACGACAAAAGCGAGGTAGACCTATCGGTTCCAAAGATAAAAATCCTTGGAAAAGAAAAGGAGCACGTGTTGAAAATGATCAAAAAGAGGAAACAACAATTCTCGCAGAATCGGTTGACATAGATGATAAGGTTCCAGAAGAACCTCAGTCGCCAAAACCTACTGAAAATGAAGAAATATCAATCAACTATGTCATAACTGGCAACAAATGGAATCGCAATAATATTCACATTGATGAAATTTTTGCTTACACTGTAGCGGTCAATATTATGGAAGAATGTGGTGATTTTGAGCCTACATATATTTCAGAATGTTGGCGTAGAAATAATTGGCCCTTATGGAAAGACGCAATCATTGTTGAATTAAATTCACTTGCCAAACGTCAAGTATTTGGATGTGTAGTTCGCACACTAAATAATGTACAATCAGTAGGATGTCGATGGGTATTTGTACGTATGAGAAATGAAAATAACGAAGTTGTGCGATACAAGGCAAGGCTTGTGGCACAATGATATACCCAAAGACCGGGTATTGATTATGAAGAGACATATTCTCCAGTAATTGATGCAATTACCCTAAGGTATTTGATTTGTTTGGCAGTACGTGAGAAACTTGAAATGCGATTAATGGATGTCGTTACAGCCTATCTCTACGGATCCTTAGAAAATGATATTTATATGAAAGTCCCTGAATAATTTAAGTTGGTTGAGGCACAAGCTTTAAATCAGAACGAGATTTATTCCGTTAAACTAAATAAATCTTTATATGGATTAAAGCAATATGGGAGAATGTGGTACAATCGCTTAAGTACATTCTTGTTGAAAGAATGTTATAAATGATCCTATATGCCCTTCTGTTTTTATCAAAAGATGCGGACCTGAATATGTTATCATTGCTGTCTATGTTGATTATTTAAATATTATTGGAACTCATGAAGAATTATCAAAAGTTATGAATTCTTTGAAAAATGAATTTGAAATGAAAGACCTTGGAAAAATAAAATTTTGTTTAGGTCTTCAAATTGAGCACTTAAAAGATGGAATATTTATTTATCAATCTAATTATACCTCAAAAGTACTTAAGCGGTTTTATATGGATAAAGCTCATCCATTAAGTACACCTATGATTGTGAGATCTCTTGATGTGAAAAAGGATCCATTCCGACCATCTGAAAATGATGAAGAACTACTCGGTATAGAAGTACCATACCTTAGTGCTATCGGAGTGCTAATGTATCTTGCTAATAATACGAGGCCTGATATATCATTTGCGGTGAATTTATTAGCAACGTACAGTTATTCTCCAACCAGAAGGCATTGGAATGGCATTAAGCACATTTTTCGATATCTTCAAGGAACAGTCGATTTAGGATTGTATTATTCATCTTCATCCAAATTGGATCTAACTCGTTATGCAGATGCAGGATATTTATCAGATCCACACAAAGCACGATCTCAGACAAGGTATGTTTTCACTTGTGGTGAAACAGCTATTTCATAGAGATCAGTAAAACAAACATTGGTCGCTACATCAACTAACCATGCAGAATTATTAGCAATTCATGAAGCTAGTCGCGAATGTGTTTGGTTACGATCTATGACGCAACATATTCTTGGTGCATGTGGATTACCCACCAAGCGAGAAGTTCCAACAACCTTTTATGAAGACAACGCACCATGTATAGCACAATTGAAGGAAGGATTTATTAAAGGGGATAGAACAAAGCACATTTCGCCTAAATTTTTCTTCACTCACGATCTTTCCGAGAAAGGCGAAATCAATGTACAACAAATCCGTTCAAGTGACAACTAAGCAGATTTATTCACTAAATCCCTACCTACAACAACATTTGACGCTTCAAAGATATCAATGGAAGCAATGATCAGGGGGAGTAAATATGCACTGCACTCTTTTTCCCTTCGCTAAGGTTTTCTCCACTGGGTTTTTATTAGCAAGGTTTTTAACAAGGCGTTTTCCTCTAGCATATTATTCCTCGGAACATGTACATTCTGCTATAATTTTTAGGCTTTATTTAGCAAGGTTGTATGGAGCATGTAATAATGGACATTCAAGGGGGAGTGTTATGAATTGTGGGTGAATGTCCCACTTAAGAAACTTTGTACTACCCTCCTCATATCATGCCTATAAATAGCACATCTATCTACTTGTTCAAACACTCCAAAAAATATATATTAAAATAGAATGAGTTTTGATAATCACTATTGATCTCCTTTATTTCCTTTTAGTTCTAAATATTTATAATATATATATTGAAAGTTGTAAAACAAAGTTTGTGCGAAGTGCTGAGACAACGATGGTGATGATTGGCCGGGCAATTTTAAATATATGACTTGATCCAATTTGTGACGTAAAAAGATATATCCACGATTTACATGTCCTTTGATTCTCACAGTAAAATTGTAAGAGGGAAGGTTATTCAAATGAAATATAAGAAACTAACTTTTGCTAATTCCTACTAAACACGCTTAGCATGACCTCTTGATCACATGTCACCATTCATTATTATGTTCACTTTGACTACGATAAAGGAGTCAAGTAGCATTAATTTAATTTAACATTCTCTGTCGTGACACATGGAACAAATATGATTGAAAATGCAACAAGTATGATTGAAAATTAAATTCATTGGTTGTCATCAACTTGTTAATTTTGATTAAAAGTTATTTGCTGTAAAGAAACTCTTTCCTTGTTTTTGGTCGTCTCTCCTAGGAAGCGTTGCTTAATGCAGTATGTTTCTTTCCGAGTCAACGATGATAGCCTGTCCTCTTTTAACTAATATATTAATTGTCAAGTAAAATAAACATCCACGAATTTACAACTTTTTTCATTCTCATGGAAATTGTCTTCTTTTTTCATTCTCATGGAAGTTGTGAAGTAAAATTAAATAACACGGAAAGTTATTGAAATCAAGAAATACAAAAATGAAACATTTTGCTAATTTCTACTAATTAATATTAAAGCTCATAGCAATATTTTTTATTAATATTCACGTACGGCATCTTGATTATTTTTTGTTCCACAATAATAATACTACATGGAGATAGATTTGGTAAATTTAGAGAGGGAGACATTCCAATAAAAAAATAACTTTTATATGAAACAAGATTATGTACAATGCCGAATATTTTGCAATGAATTTTGCAAGACGATTGAAGCACCTTTTTGAAAACAAAGGGTCACTTAGCATCAACTTATGTATCATAAGTTTTCGAAGACATGATTTTCTTGTTTTGTCCCATATATAGCTGAAAGAATTTGTTGATTTTGCACAGTTTACATGGAGATCCACGTGTATGTTCCTTGGGAAATAGTTCAAACTTATGATGCATAGACAATTTAAAATATCGATCGTGTTCGTGTCCGTGCCCATTTCGACACCTGACACTCGTTCGACGCTCTCCACGACTCGTCTATCACGCCATATGGCGTGTCTCTATTAAAATAAATAAAAAGTAATTTCGATATCTGTGTCCGTGAGTGTCGTGTCAGAAACTTAAGAAGTGTATATCCAACATGTTTTAGACATCTTTGTGACAAAATTGTAAATTTTAATAGTTTGTGTTATAAAACATATTAAAAAAATTACAAATTAACAAAGGTAAATGAGTTAAAAAAAATCATAAACTTAAACAACTAAGGAAAAAGTCTAAATGTATTTCTTTAATTAATGCATGATCTTGAATGTAGTATCTGGTTTTTTTTTCTTTTGAGAATTGTATAACTCTCGATTATTATTCATTAGTTTGTATTTGTGTTTGACATTGATACTTGAATTTAAGTAGAATTTTGGATTTTACGTCCTTTATGTAAACCACTTTTCAAAAAAGGTCTTATATGTTGACATTTAGCAGAAAATGTCATATATGTTGGCATAATTTTCATTTTTCGTCATTTTCCGCCAGAATTCAGTGACTTAAAGCTCATAAGCTACTTTTAAAAGCTTTTGCAAACACCCCTACAGTATCGAAACACGCACGTGAATGATACTATACACTAATTTATAAGTTTAAGAAAATGTAAATATGGTACTATTAAAGTTAACGTCCAATTCACAAGTAATTGAATCACAGAATGGCACAACAATCGATCGAAATCAAGCAACAAACACAAACACACAATGCAACAAAATCAGAGAAACAAACGCACGCATACACATTGCACAAGGTTTACTTGGTTCGGCGTTCAATGATCTATGCGATCATGAACCCTAATCCAAGGGAGATGATGTTCCTTTATTGATGGTGAAAATTAGTTACAAGTTTCTGTGAGGTGCAACAGAATCGGAAAAACGAGAGTGAATGAAACAAAGCTAAGAACAACCATATATACTTAGTTTCTCTAACTAGCTCTCTATGCTAACACAAGCCTGGTGTAGTTTAGAACTAATGTGCACTGCAGTGAATAAATTAAACTACCCCTCATCAGGTTTGTGAACTAACTCTCACAATTCTCCACCTTGGTTCAAAACCTGAACCACTTCACAGCAACTTCAGACCCTCCAATCAACTTCAGAACCTCACCTCTTGTTCAGCTCCACTAGGACCTAGCAGCTATTAAGCTTGGTCAAATCCAAACAGTAATTGAATTAACTGTTTGGCAAAACCTTTGTTATCATGTCAGCATGATTGTGATAAGTGGAAATCTTTCATGTCAGCATGGTTGTGATCAGTGGAAATCTTTTGAACCTTCACTACTTCCTTAACAATCACTTCCCTCACAAAATGTAGCTTAATGTATACATGCTTTGTTCTTTCATGATACATCTGATTCTTTGTCAGATGAATTGCACTTTGCTTATCACAATGTATTGTGATAACTCCCACATGCATCTTCAACTCCTTAGCTATTCTTTTAAGCCAAATGGCTTCCTTAACAGCTTCAGTGAGAGCAATGTATTCTGCTTCAGTGGTGGAAAATGCAACCACCTTTTGAAGACTGGCTTTCCAGCTTATAGCTGTACCAAATGCTGTGAATATAAAACCAGTGAGTGACTTTCTAGAATCTAAGCACCCTGCATAGTCTGAATCAACAAAGCCAACAATCGCATACCCATTACAATCCTTTTCATTTACTCCACCATATACCAACACTCTTTTCACTATCCCTTTGATGTACCTTAAAATCCACTTAAGTGCATCCCAGTGAATTCTACCAGGGTTAGCCATAAACCTGCTTACTATGCTTACTGAGTAGGCAAAGTCAAGTCTGGTGCAAACCATTGCATACATCAATGATCCCACAACATTTGCATAGGGAACAAATTTCATGTACTCGATATCTTCATGATTTGAAGGAGATTGTTCTTTACTCAGTTTGAAATATTGTAACAGAGGTGTTGAAGTGGATTTAGCACCCCTCATTCCAAACTTATTCATGACCTTCATTAAGTAATCCTATTGTGACAGATATAGAACCCTTTTAGTTATGTCTCTTTTTATCTCCATTCCAAGTATCATGGTTGTTGCTCCAAGATCTTTCATCTCAAACTCTCCTTTCAATTTTCCTTTGGGTTCATCAATCCTTCTCTTACTGTTTCTTATCAGTACTATATCATCAACATATAGTAATAGGATTGTGAAATCTCCTCCAGAATTGAACTGGAAATAAACACAGTTATCAAACCTGCTTCTCTTGAACTCCACCTAATTCATGAAATCATCAAACCTTTTGTTCCATTGTCAGGGAAATTGCTTCAGCCCATATAGGGATTTTTTAGCATACACATAAGCTTCATTCCCTTTGACCTTGACACCTTCAGGCTGGTGCATCAAGATGTCTTCATCAAGTTCACCATACAGGAAAGCTATTTTAACATCCATTTGCTCAAGTTCTAAGTCATGTTCAGCTACCATGGCCAGAAGAATCCTGATAAATCTATGTTTCACCACTGGAGAGAAGACATCATTCTAGTTTATTCCTTCTCTTTGAGTGAAACCTCTAGCAACAAGTCTAGCATTAAATTTGCTAGGCTCTTCACCAGGTATTCCCTGTTTTTACTTTGAATACCAGCTTGCGGCTGACTAGCTTTGAAACTACTGGTTTCTTTATAAGATCCCATGTGTTATTTATCTTTAGAGAACTCATTTCTTCTCTCATGGCCTCAAGCCATTTATCTCCGTCTTTACTGGCCAATGCTGATTTAAAAGTCCTTGGTTCACCAACAGTGATTTCACTAGCAATAATCAGAGAATATGCCATCAAATCTGAATATCCATATCTCACAGGAGCTCTAGGTTGTCTCCTCTTTATATCCCTAGTTAACATGTAGGTACCTTCTTCTTCTACTTGCTCATCGGTTTCTGTTGGTTCAATGATATCACCTTGAATCTCAGGTTGTTCCTCATCATCCAGTAACCATTGTCCAGCTTGTGGTGGAGAGCCTGCATTCTCAGGCTCCACCTCAATCTGTAATCTCTCCAGGTTTATGGTGTCACGTCTTACCTTTAGTGAATATAGAGTAGCAACCTTTCTTCCATAAGCCATCTCCAATTCATTGAACACTACATCTCTACTGATAAAACACCTAGTATGCCCTTTTTCAAGACACCACAACTTGTATCCTTTCACCCGTTCAGGGTAACCCATGAACATACGTTTCAGAGCCATATGCTCAAGTTTGTCCAGCTTAATATGAGCATAGGCAATGCATCCAAACACCTTTAAATTTTCAAGGTTTGGTGCATGTCCAGACCAGACTTTTTCAAGGGTCATCATATTTAGAGTTTTGGATGGGCATTTGTTGATCAGATAAATAGCAATAACAACAGCTTCAGCCCAGAACACCTTTGGCAATGAAGCACTATTCAACATGCACCTCACTCTTTCAAGAATAGTCCTGTTGAATCTTTCTGCCAATCCATTCTGCTGAGGTGTTCAATCTACTATACTATGCCTGACAATCCATTGTCGCTTGCAGTACTCATCAAACTATTCATTGCAAAACTCCATCAGTTCTCAATCTTTTAACATTCCCATCAGTCTGTTTTTCTACTAGAGTTTTCCAGTTCTTAAAACTCTCAAAACACTCATCCTTGGTCTTCAATATATATACCCAAATCTTTCTTGAGTAATCATCAGCCAGACATAAGTAATACCTGGCACTAGAATGTGATTGAGTACTTGAAGACCCCACAAGTCAGCATGAATATAGTCCAGAGATCCATTAGTTCTGCTTAATCAAACATTGAACCTCAGCCTTGAAGTTTTACCAAGTATACAAGTTTCACACAACTTCAAAGCACTTAGTTTCTCAGGACCAAACATCCATTTCTTATTTAATTAAGCTAAACTTCTCTCACTAACATGTCCCAACCTCATGTGCCAACTAAGTTTTAGAGATTAACGTCTCAGTCACAGCAACTGATCCAGTGACTGTGCCCCCTCCAGGATGTATAGTCCATTCCTCCAATGACCTTTCAGCATAACAAGGGATCCACTCAAGATTCTCAGAATCTCACCCTTACCTATGTACTCAAATCCTTTCTTATCTAGATCACCTAGTGATATCAAGTTCCTTTTCAGTTCTGGGATATATCTGACATCTTGTAATAGCTTCACACTTCCTTATGAACCTTCAGCTTCATAGATCATGTTCACACAACCTTGCATGGTTTGTTGTTGCCTAAAAGAACATAACCTCCATCCTTTTTCTACATACTCTTCCAACCAGGATCTATGTGGTGTCATGTGAAATGAACACCCTGGGTCTAGCACCCACTCACCTTCAGGATCACACTCAGACACCATAAGAACATCTGCTGACTCATAACCTTCCATAACAGCTGCATAGTTTGCACCATGTCTATGATCAGGATTTGAATTCTTTCTTCTCTCATGGCAATACTTTCTGGTATGCCATTCATTGTAAAAGTGGTAGCACTTAAAACCACCATTTCTAGACTTCTCTTGTGTCGAATTATTCCATGACTTCTTATCACTTTTCTTGCCTTTCTTTTGATGTTTGCTCTTCACTACCAAACCTTCTCCCCTCACTGAGTTCTTAAGCTCATTTTTCTAATTCAACTCTTTAGAGTTCAAAGCAGATTGCACATCATCAAGAGTAAGAGCATCTCTTCCATATATCAAGGTATCTTTAAAGTGAGCATAAGATTTTGGTAAAGAGCACAACAACAGCAGAGCCTGGTCCTCATCTTCCAACATCACATCAATATTCTCTAAATCAAGTATCAACTTATTGAATACATCATTTTGCTCTTCCACTGATTTCTCTTAACGCATTTTAAGAGAGTAAAGTGCTTGTTTAAGGTAGAGGCGATGCACCAGCGATTTAGTCATATATAGGCTCTCAAGCTTTAACCAGATCGAAGCAGCAGATTTTTCCTTCGAGACCTGCTTGAGCACCTTATCATCAAGGCTTAAAATGATAGCGCTGTGAGCATTCTCCATGATTGACCTCTTTGCTTTCTCATAAAGCGATTTGTCCATGCTCTGCTTGTCAAGCGCTTCAACCAAACCCTGTTGAACCAACAACGCTCGCATTTTCAACCGCCATAACCCAAAAGCATTCACCGCACCAGTTTGTTAAAGTTAACATCCAATTCACGCGTAATGGAATCACAGAATCGCACAACAATCGATCGAAATCGAGCAACAAACACAAACACACAATGCAACAAAATTAGAGAAACAAACGTACGAATACACACTGCACAAATGATCAATGCGATCATGAACCCTAATCCAAGGGAGATGATGTTCCTTTATTGATGGTGAAGAATCAATTACAAGTTTTCTCTCAAGTGCAACAGAATCGAAAAAACGAGAGTGAATGAAAAATACCTAAGAACAACCTTTTATACTTAGCTGCTCTAATTAACCCTCCCAGCTAACATAAGCCTGGTGTAGTTTAGAACTAATGTACGCTGCACTAAACTACCCCTCATCAGGTTTGTGAACTACCTCTCACAGGTACTAATCATTTTGTTAGTATCATCTAAATCTTTGAAATAAAACCCATTTTGGTTCCCCAAAGATGGGAGAAAAGGAAAAATAACGAGAGAGTAAATGAAGAAAAATTATTATATAGGAAAAAATTGATGGAAATTATGGACAAATTAATATTTGTGCCCTGTAAGTTTCTCGTTTTGATGAAAATGCCCATTATCTATCGAGTTTTTAAAAATGCCCTGACTTATGCACTTTTCTTAAAAAAAATGCCCACATGCTGCCACATAGAAAAAATTACGTTTACGTGGCTGCCACATGGGAAAAAGGCACACACCATATCAATATATTTAAAACAAAAATGTGAAATAAAAATTATAAATAAAAAAATTAAAATATATAAATAATAATTATAAACATTTATATATGAATAATATATATAAGTAATAATAATAAACATTTTAACAAAATATAAAATTAAAATTAAAAACAAAAAAACAAAAATTTTAAATCATCATCTTCATCCCCACCCCCGATGCCCCCCACATCCAATTCACACGTAATTGAATCACAGAATCGCACAACAATCGATCGAAATCGAGCAACAAACACAAACACACAATGCAACAAAATCAGAGAAACAAACGTACGAATACACACTGCACAAATGATCAATGCGATCATGAACCCTAATCCAAGGGAGATGATGTTCCTTTATTGATGGTGAAGAATCAGTTACAAGTTTCTCTCAAGTGC
Source organism: Linaria vulgaris (assembly GCA_948329865.1). Classification (NCBI taxonomy): domain Eukaryota; kingdom Viridiplantae; phylum Streptophyta; class Magnoliopsida; order Lamiales; family Plantaginaceae; genus Linaria; species Linaria vulgaris. The sequence continues at coordinate 18,822,455 of OX415251.1, forward strand.
AACATAATCAGAAAAACGAGAGTGAATGAAACATACCTAAGAACAACCTTTTATACTTAGCTGCTCTAACTAACTCTCCCAGCTAACATAAGACTGGTGTAGTTTAGAACTAATGTACGCTGCACTAAACTACCCCTCATCAGGTTTGTGAACTACCTCTCACAGGTACTAATCATTTTGTTAGTATCATCTAAATCTTTGAAATAAAACCCATTTTGGTTCCCCAAAGATGGGAGAAAAGGAAAAAGAACGAGAGAGTAAATGAAGAAAAATTATTATTTAGGAAAAAATTGATGGAAATTATGGACAAATTAATATTTGTGCCCTGTAAGTTTCTCGTTTTGATGAAAATGCCCATTATCTATCGAGTTTTTAAAAATGCCCTGACTTATGCACTTTTCTTAAAAAAAATGCCCACATGCTGCCACATAGAAAAAATTACGTTTACGTGGCTGCCACATGGGAAAAAGGCACACGCCATATCAATATATTTAAAAACAAAATGTGAAATAAAAATTATAAATAAAAAAATTAAAATATATAAATAATAATTATAAACATTTATATATGAATAATATATATAAGTAATAATAATAAACATTTTAACAAAATATAAAATTAAAATTAAAAACAAAAAAACAAAAATTTTAAATCATCATCTTCATCCCCACCCCCGATGCCCCCCACATCCAATTCACACGTAATTGAATCACAGAATCGCACAACAATCGATCGAAATCGAGCAACAAACACAAACACACAATGCAACAAAATCAGAGAAACAAACGTACGAATACACACTGCACAAATGATCAATGCGATCATGAACCCTAATCCAAGGGAGATGATGTTCCTTTATTGATGGTGAAGAATCAGTTACAAGTTTCTCTCAAGTGCAACATAATCAGAAAAACGAGAGTGAATGAAACATACCTAAGAACAACCTTTTATACTTAGCTGCTCTAACTAACTCTCCCAGCTAACATAAGACTGGTGTAGTTTAGAACTAATGTACGCTGCACTAAACTACCCCTCATCAGGTTTGTGAACTACCTCTCACAGGTACTAATCATTTTGTTAGTATCATCTAAATCTTTGAAATAAAACCCATTTTGGTTCCCCAAAGATGGGAGAAAAGGAAAAAGAACGAGAGAGTAAATGAAGAAAAATTATTATTTAGGAAAAAATTGATGGAAATTATGGACAAATTAATATTTGTGCCCTGTAAGTTTCTCGTTTTGATGAAAATGCCCATTATCTATCGAGTTTTTAAAAATGCCCTGACTTATGCACTTTTCTTAAAAAAAATGCCCACATGCTGCCACATAGAAAAAATTACGTTTACGTGGCTGCCACATGGGAAAAAGGCACACGCCATATCAATATATTTAAAACAAAAATGTGAAATAAAAATTATAAATAAAAAAATTAAAATATATAAATAATAATTATAAACATTTATATATGAATAATATATATAAGTAATAATAATAAACATTTTAACAAAATATAAAATTAAAATTAAAAACAAAAAAACAAAAATTTTAAATCATCATCTTCATCCCCACCCCCGATGCCCCCCACATCCAATTCACACGTAATTGAATCACAGAATCGCACAACAATCGATCGAAATCGAGCAACAAACACAAACACACAATGCAACAAAATCAGAGAAACAAACGTACGAATACACACTGCACAAATGATCAATGCGATCATGAACCCTAATCCAAGGGAGATGATGTTCCTTTATTGATGGTGAAGAATCAGTTACAAGTTTCTCTCAAGTGCAACATAATCAGAAAAACGAGAGTGAATGAAACATACCTAAGAACAACCTTTTATACTTAGCTGCTCTAACTAACTCTCCCAGCTAACATAAGACTGGTGTAGTTTAGAACTAATGTACGCTGCACTAAACTACCCCTCATCAGGTTTGTGAACTACCTCTCACAGGTACTAATCATTTTGTTAGTATCATCTAAATCTTTGAAATAAAACCCATTTTGGTTCCCCAAAGATGGGAGAAAAGGAAAAAGAACGAGAGAGTAAATGAAGAAAAATTATTATTTAGGAAAAAATTGATGGAAATTATGGACAAATTAATATTTGTGCCCTGTAAGTTTCTCGTTTTGATGAAAATGCCCATTATCTATCGAGTTTTTAAAAATGCCCTGACTTATGCACTTTTCTTAAAAAAAATGCCCACATGCTGCCACATAGAAAAAATTACGTTTACGTGGCTGCCACATGGGAAAAAGGCACACGCCATATCAATATATTTAAAACAAAAATGTGAAATAAAAATTATAAATAAAAAAATTAAAATATATAAATAATAATTATAAACATTTATATATGAATAATATATATAAGTAATAATAATAAACATTTTAACAAAATATAAAATTAAAATTAAAAACAAAAAAACAAAAATTTTAAATCATCATCTTCATCCCCACCCCCGATGCCCCCCACATCCAATTCACACGTAATTGAATCACAGAATCGCACAACAATCGATCGAAATCGAGCAACAAACACAAACACACAATGCAACAAAATCAGAGAAACAAACGTACGAATACACACTGCACAAATGATCAATGCGATCATGAACCCTAATCCAAGGGAGATGATGTTCCTTTATTGATGGTGAAGAATCAGTTACAAGTTTCTCTCAAGTGCAACATAATCAGAAAAACGAGAGTGAATGAAACATACCTAAGAACAACCTTTTATACTTAGCTGCTCTAACTAACTCTCCCAGCTAACATAAGACTGGTGTAGTTTAGAACTAATGTACGCTGCACTAAACTACCCCTCATCAGGTTTGTGAACTACCTCTCACAGGTACTAATCATTTTGTTAGTATCATCTAAATCTTTGAAATAAAACCCATTTTGGTTCCCCAAAGATGGGAGAAAAGGAAAAAGAACGAGAGAGTAAATGAAGAAAAATTATTATTTAGGAAAAAATTGATGGAAATTATGGACAAATTAATATTTGTGCCCTGTAAGTTTCTCGTTTTGATGAAAATGCCCATTATCTATCGAGTTTTTAAAAATGCCCTGACTTATGCACTTTTCTTAAAAAAAATGCCCACATGCTGCCACATAGAAAAAATTACGTTTACGTGGCTGCCACATGGGAAAAAGGCACACGCCATATCAATATATTTAAAACAAAAATGTGAAATAAAAATTATAAAGAAAAAAATTAAAATATATAAATAATAATTATAAACATTTATATATGAATAATATATATAAGTAATAATAATAAACATTTTAACAAAATATAAAATTAAAATTAAAAACAAAAAAACAAAAATTTTAAATCATCATCTTCATCCCCACCCCCGATGCCCCCCACATCCAATTCACACGTAATTGAATCACAGAATCGCACAACAATCGATCGAAATCGAGCAACAAACACAAACACACAATGCAACAAAATCAGAGAAACAAACGTACGAATACACACTGCACAAATGATCAATGCGATCATGAACCCTAATCCAAGGGAGATGATGTTCCTTTATTGATGGTGAAGAATCAGTTACAAGTTTCTCTCAAGTGCAACATAATCAGAAAAACGAGAGTGAATGAAACATACCTAAGAACAACCTTTTATACTTAGCTGCTCTAACTAACTCTCCCAGCTAACATAAGACTGGTGTAGTTTAGAACTAATGTACGCTGCACTAAACTACCCCTCATCAGGTTTGTGAACTACCTCTCACAGGTACTAATCATTTTGTTAGTATCATCTAAATCTTTGAAATAAAACCCATTTTGGTTCCCCAAAGATGGGAGAAAAGGAAAAAGAACGAGAGAGTAAATGAAGAAAAATTATTATTTAGGAAAAAATTGATGGAAATTATGGACAAATTAATATTTGTGCCCTGTAAGTTTCTCGTTTTGATGAAAATGCCCATTATCTATCGAGTTTTTAAAAATGCCCTGACTTATGCACTTTTCTTAAAAAAAATGCCCACATGCTGCCACATAGAAAAAATTACGTTTACGTGGCTGCCACATGGGAAAAAGGCACACGCCATATCAATATATTTAAAACAAAAATGTGAAATAAAAATTATAAATAAAAAAATTAAAATATATAAATAATAATTATAAACATTTATATATGAATAATATATATAAGTAATAATAATAAACATTTTAACAAAATATAAAATTAAAATTAAAAACAAAAAAACAAAAATTTTAAATCATCATCTTCATCCCCACCCCCGATGCCCCCCACATCCAATTCACACGTAATTGAATCACAGAATCGCACAACAATCGATCGAAATCGAGCAACAAACACAAACACACAATGCAACAAAATCAGAGAAACAAACGTACGAATACACACTGCACAAATGATCAATGCGATCATGAACCCTAATCCAAGGGAGATGATGTTCCTTTATTGATGGTGAAGAATCAGTTACAAGTTTCTCTCAAGTGCAACATAATCAGAAAAACGAGAGTGAATGAAACATACCTAAGAACAACCTTTTATACTTAGCTGCTCTAACTAACTCTCCCAGCTAACATAAGACTGGTGTAGTTTAGAACTAATGTACGCTGCACTAAACTACCCCTCATCAGGTTTGTGAACTACCTCTCACAGGTACTAATCATTTTGTTAGTATCATCTAAATCTTTGAAATAAAACCCATTTTGGTTCCCCAAAGATGGGAGAAAAGGAAAAAGAACGAGAGAGTAAATGAAGAAAAATTATTATTTAGGAAAAAATTGATGGAAATTATGGACAAATTAATATTTGTGCCCTGTAAGTTTCTCGTTTTGATGAAAATGCCCATTATCTATCGAGTTTTTAAAAATGCCCTGACTTATGCACTTTTCTTAAAAAAAATGCCCACATGCTGCCACATAGAAAAAATTATGTTTACGTGGCTGCCACATGGGAAAAAGGCACACGCCATATCAATATATTTAAAACAAAAATGTGAAATAAAAATTATAAAGAAAAAAATTAAAATATATAAATAATAATTATAAACATTTATATATGAATAATATATATAAGTAATAATAATAAACATTTTAACAAAATATAAAATTAAAATTAAAAACAAAAAAACAAAAATTTTAAATCATCATCTTCATCCCCACCCCCGATGCCCCCCACATCCAATTCACACGTAATTGAATCACAGAATCGCACAACAATCGATCGAAATCGAGCAACAAACACAAACACACAATGCAACAAAATCAGAGAAACAAACGTACGAATACACACTGCACAAATGATCAATGCGATCATGAACCCTAATCCAAGGGAGATGATGTTCCTTTATTGATGGTGAAGAATCAGTTACAAGTTTCTCTCAAGTGCAACATAATCAGAAAAACGAGAGTGAATGAAACATACCTAAGAACAACCTTTTATACTTAGCTGCTCTAACTAACTCTCCCAGCTAACATAAGACTGGTGTAGTTTAGAACTAATGTACGCTGCACTAAACTACCCCTCATCAGGTTTGTGAACTACCTCTCACAGGTACTAATCATTTTGTTAGTATCATCTAAATCTTTGAAATAAAACCCATTTTGGTTCCCCAAAGATGGGAGAAAAGGAAAAAGAACGAGAGAGTAAATGAAGAAAAATTATTATTTAGGAAAACTTTGATGGAAATTATCGACAAATTAATATTTGTGCCCTATAAGTTTCTCGTTTTGAAGAAAATGCCCATTATCTATCGAGTTTATAAAAATGCCCTGACTTATGTACTTTTCTTAAAAACAATGCCCACCTGCTGCCACAGTGAAAAAATTATGTTTACGTGGCTGCCACATGGGAAAAAGGCACACGCCATATCAATATATTTAAAACAAAAATGTGAAATAAAAATTATAAATAAAAAAATTAAAATATATAAATAATAATAATAAACATTTATATATGAATAATATATATAAGTAATAATAATAAACATTTTAACAAAATATAAAATTAAAATTAAAAACAAAAAAATAAAAATTTTAAATCATCATCTTCATCCCCACCCCTGGCGTTGTCGCCGCCGTCACAAACACCACCGCAAATCGCCGCCGTCACGAACACCACCACCACCCAAATCCAAAAACCCTAACTTGTGATGAAATTTGGTTGTGTATTTGCGGAATTCGAGTTTGATTTGAAACGTTGTGGTCGACGAAATTCGAACTATAGCTACAGACGTGTGAGAGGAGGATGAAGAAATTTTGTTGCAGTTGTGGTCGACGGAATTCGAGTTGTATGTTTTTGAAATTTGATTTGAAAAATGTTGGGAAGGTGATGAAGATTCGGTGAAGCGATTTGCGGCGCCGATGAAGCGATTTGGCAGGTCGTGGCGCCGATTTGAAGCGGTTTGTGGTGGTGTTTGATGAAGATGGTGGTGGTGGCAGCGGCGGCGGCACAACGGTGGTGGTGATGAAGATGATGATTACATATATATTAAATATGAATAAGAAATTTTCGTTTAATACTAAAAATTACATTTATAATTTTTCTTTTTTATATATTTATATATATTATAGATATAAATATGATATTGTTTTTAATACATAATGATATATATTTCTTTATATATATTTATATATCTTCTGATATTTTAATACATAAAAATATTTTTTTTATATATTCCATGTTGCAGCCACATAGCACAACAAATATATTTTTGTTTTAAATATATTGATATGGCGTGTGCCTTTTTCCCATGTGGCAGCCACGTAAGCGTAATTTTTCCTATGTGGCAGCAGGTGGGCGTTTTTTTTAAGAAAAGTGCATAAGTCAGGGCATTTTTAAAAACTCGATAGATAATGGGCATTTTCTTCAAAACGAGAAACTTATAAGGTACAAATATTAATTTGTCTGGAAATTATTTATTTCTTTATTTATATGCATTTGGAAGTATAATACTTTTTTGGAATATCATAATCAAATATATTTAAACATATTCTAAAATTTAAAATCATGATTATATGTTAATCCTAGAAATATGTGGTAAAATTATATTAAAAAAAACATGCTGTTAAATTGCTTAAATATTATTTATGAAGTATGCCTTGAAAATATTTTTAGTAAATCCTCTACAGCTAAAGTAAAATAAATACTAATCCTACATTAAAATTTGTATATTACAATTTAAACTCATTATGGATGATCCCATACACTAATATAAATTAGATAATATAAAAATTATTATCTTCCTCCATTATGATCCCATTACTAGTAACATATAGAGCTTCTATCAAAGTTCTTTATTTTCCATATACTTAAGAAGTTTATTTATTTATTTTATAATCAAGATTATCAATAAAAAAAATTGAAAACCCGACAATTATCACATTTATTTTGAAGAAAAGAAGATAAGTTTTTAAACTTTTTTAATTTTATAATATTCTTTTCTTATATTTAGGAGGAAAATCAAGATATTTTCCAAGTTTTCTTTAGATTTCTTTTATTTTTCAAAAATATTTACGTTGCCAAACAATTGCAAAATAAAAAAAATTCCTCATTCTCTTTTATTTGCCCAATTTTCCTGACAGCAAACAGAGCTCAAAATAGAGAAATCATAACAATCGAGAAATCTGATAAAACAAATACAATCAAACTGAAAAAATGAGGTTCACGTGTCACTGGTTTCTTTATCTATTTTTATTAGAATAGACAGTGAGTAATGCTAATAAAAGTTACTCATTACGGATGATTTTTGCAATCTTAAGAACTTAGATTCAATAGAAATTTCAAACATAATTTGGCAGCACTTTATATAAACTTAATATATATTTCAAACCTGAATGAAGCTACCGGTGAAATTTGAGCTTATAGTAATTGAATTAATCCTATTTGGTTTAAGAATATGCATTAAATTTTAACCTACAGTCCATGTGTAACGTGTTATTTGTTTCGTTTTTTCTATTTCTTTTACTCACATCGAGTTGTATATAAAAACATGTAAGACGGATTCGAATGTTATATAAGGCAATTAGAACGAAAAAAAGAAACACTATGTTCGAATATATTTTTAATGTAGATGTGTTAATGTCGTAATATAATTGATTTAGAATCAGGTACTTTCGACGTTGGGGATGAGGGACTTTTTGATGCAGTCATTAGAGTTCATAAAGAAACTATATCATTCCAAGATTGGAGGCTGATTTTGACTCGATCTATTTGTAACGTGTGATTAGTATAATTGCACTGAAAACGGGTTAAACAGTGGTCATCGTCAAAAGACCATGAGAAGTTGGGTTTTAGGCAAATTTCATCTCTTTCCTGAAAAGGTCGTTCTGCGTTTTTAGTAATTTTGTTTTTAGTTATATCTTTTTCTCTACAACTTAGAATTGCATTTCACTTGTTGGAACGTGTTTCACGTGATTAGCACATTTATTTTCTTCATTTATTTTCATTTTTTTTATTTTAAAAAATACATTCGTGCAGTATTTTATTATTGTTTTTAGAGTATATATTATGTGTAAAACCTAAAAAGACATTCAGATAATTTTTGAATAAATTTCTTGAGAGTTTTTTCTCTTCTTGCATCAAATTCTCAATATTCTACGTGAATTAACGAGTCTTCGATTATCGTGTGTTGTTCTAATCTTTCCTGTAAGCTTCTGCTACATCAGTTGACATTAGTCCCAAGTTCGTTCCTTCTCCATCTTGTAGTCTTCTTAGGAAAGAATCCTTCTCCATCTTGTAGTCTTCTATGGAAAAAATTCTACTGCAAGTAATCTTCTTTCCTTCTTGAAAATCACGCGCCTTGTTCTTTCCATTGCAGCGCATGCAACCTTCCTTTCTGAATTAGGAAATGTTTCTTTCTTTAACTTGAATTCTTATAAGGGAAGTTTCCTTCTCTTTATAGAAGTCTTCAATTGAAAAGATTCTCGTCTGGAAATCTTCATTCCTAGTTCGCTCTTGTTCTTTCCTTTCTTTTCAGCCTGCACGCATCTTCAATTAAGGAAAGTTTTTCGTTATAAACTTGTCTTTGAATGACAACTTTTCTTTAAGGAAATAAATCCATCCTTGAAGTCTCTAGACCAGGAGCACATAAAAATACCAACTACAACTTGTGGAACTAAGTTAGTAAGTGAAAAAAGGCAAAACAATAATTTTCGCAGTTTTAAACAGATTGTCTGCAGGTCCTCTGGTTTCAATATTGTTATCATCAATGTTGTCCCAACATCGCAATACATTGATTCCAGAATACCTTGCACTTTCAACCAGTAAAGTTCACGGGGTACGTTAAGCAAAATTTACGACAGTAAATTGATATAAACTAATATCTTAATAAAATTTTAGGTGGCAAGATAACTCAAATAAATCTGACAGTAAGTTCAACAAATATTTCATATATTGATGCTTATAACTCTGCAAGATTCGTAAAACAAAACTTCAAATGCAAAACATACTTCCTTCTGATAAGTCTTTTGACGTCAAAAATGTTATCATTCATGAAGCAAGCCATAATCTTACAAGACAAAGAGGATAATATTACAAAAGAATGAATGTCCAAGTGTTTAGGGTTTACAAAAGAAAGAATGTATATACAAGACAACTAAAAGATTAAAGTACCTTTAAGGCAAATAATATACATATATATATATATATGCTAACAACCTCTCCCTCCTTTAAAACTCGAGAATGTACTGCAATAAGTAATGGGAGTTTGCCAACAAATTGTGTCGTTGAATCGTATGTGCCTCGTAAAGAAGTCAATTAACTACACCGAAGACGAGATGAACGGTAAAGAGATAACACCATGCTAAAAATGATGTAGAGTCACATGACAATCAATCTCAAAATGTTTGGTACGCTCATGAAAAATAGAGTTATGCGCAATCTGAACAACACTTTTGTTATCATAATATGGGTGTAAGGGATACAACAACACCCCCATATTACCTAACAACCGTCATAACCAAACAAGTGTTGTATTGGAAGCCATATACTCAACCTCAGTAGAAGAGCGAGAAACAACATCTTGTTTCTTGCTTTTCCAAGAGATTAGAGAATCACCTAGAAAAATACAATACTCAGTGGTAGATTTTCGGTCGGATGGATCCCTAGCCCAGTCGGGATTAAAATTTGTTTAGTCCTTTAATTTTGCTATCTCACCATTTTCCTCTATCAATTAGGTAGGTCGCAAAAAACGTCCACTAAATTAGTTAATTGGTCTCTTTTCTGACACTAACTCAAAATGGCCCAAAAAAATCCTATATGGCAACCGGTTGACTGCAGTCATCCTGATTTGACAAATGAAATTAAATTTTTAATTTCTTTTTACTATGTGGCATATCCATATAAGCAAAAAAAAGACGTATGAAAGAAATAAAACATTATCTCAAAAGAATTATATATTTTTTAATAATTATAGCTGGCAGAAATATTTATTTAACCCATTTAAAATATAACATTAATCTAAAATATTAAAAGTTAATAATATAACAGTCTAACTTATCTACTTCATACAACCCTAACACCCCCCACCACCACCACCAATCCTCATGTCCGCCTCCACTATGAGCAGCAGCAGATCCTACACCGCTGCTCCGCCGATCCAAATCAAGCCAATCTTCTCCTTCAATCCTCAAATGTCTCTCCTTCCCAATCCAAATTCAACTATTTGATTTTGCTCCACAACAAATCCGACCTTGTGGTGGTTTGGCGATGGTTTAGGGAGGGTGCAATCGTTGTGCGGCGGTCGACTGGTTTGCATGAATTTAGTGATGATGGTGGTGGGGTTGGGAGAGGAGGGGGGTGGGTGTTGGTGGGTTTTGGGTAGAATACAATCGGTACGTGGCGGCGGCGAACGATTTGGAGGATTCCGTGATGGTGGTGAACTGGTAGGGGCATGGTGGTGGGCCGAGGGGGGTAGAGTGGGATTAAACGTGACATGTTGAAGAAGAAGAAAGAATTTTAATTTGTTTTCTTCTTTTTTTCTTTACAAATAAGATTTTTTTTTGTTCTCTTATTATATCTCAAAAGATCTTTAATTGTGATTTATTGAATCTTAGAAATATGTATTTCAATTTCTTTTTCTGAGTTGGATATTTAGGTGGCAAACAGAAGAATAAAAATATTATTTTTTTTGGTCAAATCGGTGAAGAGTAGTCAAACGGTGGCCACATCACATTTTTTCATGATTTTTTAAATTTCTACCGGGAAGTGGACTAAAATACCAAGATAGGGGACCAATTTGGCAACCTGCCTAATTGCGGGATAATTTTGGTATGGTAGCCAAATTAAATGACGAAACAAGTTTTATTCACAGCCCAGTCTACATCTGTATATGCTCGAAGTTCTAAGGAAGAAATTGAAGGAAACAATAGACTTTGATAAATAGTACCACGAAGATAACGAAGAATGTAAGTAACAACAACCTAATGATCAGAGGTAGTGCAGCAACAAACTGACTAACAACATAGACATCATAAGCAATATCCAGTCGAGTAATAGTCAAGTATACCAAACTACGAACAATAGACCTGTACAAAGTGGGATCCGGAAGAGGTGTTATGTCATTTGGAGTATAATGAACATTTACCTCTATAGGAGTAGCAGCATCACGTGTGTCTGCAGGACGAGCTCGCTCTAAAATATCTAAAGTATATAATTTGACTGAAACAAAAAATATCCTTTTGGAGATGCGGCGACTTCAATACCTAAAAAGTAACGAAGGGGACCCAAATCCTTTATATCAAACAAACTAGATAAAGTGTGTTTCAACACCTTGATACCCTTAACATCATCACATGTAATAATCATATCATCAACTTATATTAAAAGCATTACATGACCAGCAGAACTGCATTTAACAAACAAGACTGAATCATTAGGATGAGAAGCCAAGGGAACAAATAGTTGTGGAAAACTTCTCAAACCAAGCTCTTGGAGCTTGGTTAAGCCTAGGGGTGGCAATATGGATCTGGTTATGTGGATCATTTATATTTGATCCAGATTTATAAAATTGGATCCATATAAGGTTGAGATGTATCCCAACTCAACCAGGTTGAGTTGAGATGTATCCCAACTCAACCAGGTTGAGTTGAGATCTATTTCAACCAGAAGCAGATCGAAAGTCAACTTAAATATCAACCCAAACTAGATCTCTATTATTTTTTAAAAACACAATTTACGTAAAAAATATACACTACACAAAAAACACACACTAAGCCCAAAATTCATGAAAAAACATGCACTACACCTAAAACTCACACTACGACCGAAATTTACCAAAAAAAGATACACGATACACGTAAAATTCACAAAAAATATTTTGTACTGTATATTTTTAGAAACTCTTTTTTGACAAGTGATACTACTTTTTCGAATGAAAACAATAATTGAAGCATAACGTAAGACTACTAAAGTCTTACGCCGATGTGATTTTGGCCAAATTCCTACGTTTGGACTTTGGAGGGTGAAAACGTCGTTTTTCTATTTTTATCGGGATTTTTTTGTCAACGGAGCCCGTTTTCGACAAGTGATACAACTTTTTCATGTGGAAACGACCATTTGACCAAAACGTAAGACAAAAGTCTTACGACGATAGGATGTTTGCCAAATTCCAACATTTGGATGGTGAAAACATCATTTTTCTATTTTTATCGGTTCTTTTTGTCAACGGAGCCCGTTTTCGACAAGTGATACCATTTTTTCTATCGAAAACGACCATTTAAGCAAAACGTAAGACTACTAAAGTCTTATGGCTACGTGATTTTTGCCAAATTCCAACGTTTGGATGGTGAAAACGTCGTTTTTCTATTTTTATCGGGATTTTTTTTGTCAACGGAGCCCGTTTTCGACAAGTGATACCATTTTTTTAAGCGGAAACAACCATTTGACCAAAACGTTACGACGACGTGAGTTTTGCCAAATTCCAACATTTGGAGGGAGAAAACGTCGTTTTTCTATTTTCAACGGAACTTTTTTTTTAGATTATGGATTTTATTTTCATTTTTTCATTTTTTTTTTGAATTTTGGGGGTTATAGATTATAATGTATTTTATAAAATTTTAGGGGTATTTAACTATTTGAACAATTTTAAAAGTTTAGGTTGAGTTGAAATTGGGTTGAGAATTTCAACCTAAGAAGTTCTTAGATTGAGAAAAAGTTGATGTTGATTGAGATTGAGTTGAAGTTGATATAGGATCCATATTTGTGGATCCAATATAAACTCAATCCTATCTCAACTCAACCTTTTGGATCTCAAACAGATTCAACTAGTTGATCCATATTGCCACCCTAGTTAAGCCCATATAATGCCTTCTTAAGTCTACACACTTGTCCTTTTTCATGAGGAACACCCGGAGGAGGTGTCATCTACACTTCCTTATGTAAATCACCATTCAAGAATGCATTTTCTCATCCATATGTGAAATATACCATTGTTGCACCGAGGCAACTGCATTAAGAACTCTGACATATGTCATCTTAGCAACATGAGCAAAGGTCTCCTCATAATCCATGCCATATTGTTGAGCAAATCCTTTTGCGACTAAATGAACCTTATATCGCTCAACTGAACCATCAGCTTTGGTTTTAATTTTGTAGACCCATGGACAACCGATTGACTTTTTCCCTACTGGAAAAAGAACCATGTCCCATGTGTGATTTATGTTCAACACTAATAATTCCTTAGCCATAGACTCTTGCCAAACAGTATCTTGTGTCACCTCAGAATAAGAGGTGGGCTTACAAAGAGGCCAAACAGATGCATAAAAGGAAACAAAAGGCTGAGAATAACAAGAGTAAATGAAATTAGGCAGTTGAGTAGACCTACGAGTATGCTTGGGATACCGCTCGTGAGTTGGATCCAAAATCGTTAGACAAGGGACAGTAGAGGGTAACTCTTCATCAGCACCCAAATCAGCTCCATCACTAACACAAATATTAACATCCCAAATAATATCACCAACACCAATACTCTCACTAATTGGATTATTAGTTCTAATATCAGAACAATCAAGAGTAAACGGGTCGATATGAGTAATATCAGACCGTGTCATATCATGAGAGCTTTTGGGAATGAAAAAAAAAATAGAATATGCTCAATAACATGAACATGGGGAAAAACATACCATTTTCTAGCAACTGGATCATAACACCGAAAACCCTTCTGACCATTCCCATAACCCCAAAAGACACATATTGTAGCATGTGAAGACAACTTAATGCGCTCAAGATGTGGACGAAGAATAAAACATGTGGACCCAAAAACCCGCAAATGAGAATAATCTGGAGTTTGACCAAATAACTTAGCATATGGAGAGATACATGCATTCTTAGGGGTTGGAACTCTATTAATGATATAAACAACAATTATAACTACTTCTCCCCAATACACACTAGGTACACTAGCAGACGAAAGCATAGAACATGTTGTTTCAATAATATGCCTATTTTTTTTCTCTTATTCACACCATTTTGCTGAGGTGCGTCTATACAAGTGGACTGGTGCATAGTACCATTACTAAGAAAGAGGTTAGAGTGTGTCTTGCTCGTATATTCCCCACCCAAATCAGATCCAAAATATTTTGTGACTTTAGAGTATTGATGTTTCACATAGCAACAAAGTGAGCATAAATGTCAATGAATTCAGAACTGTGTTTCATCAAGTAAACCTAACAATAACCAGTATAGTCATCAATGAAAGAAACATAATATTGTGACACCCCCCCCCCCCCTGTAGGAACAAGAGCATGTCCTCAAACATCAAAATGAACCAAGTCAAATGGTGAAAAAGAACTGGATGTACTATAATTAAAACTTGTTGCAGAAAACTTTCCAAGTTTACATCCACTACAATCGAAAATATCCCGAGACTACAAGTCTCCCAAAACACCACTATTACATATAAACCTGAGACAAGATCGAGATACAGGTCTAGAGTGCCATATGTAAAACCTCGAAAAAGAAGATTTCAAATGAAAGCTAGATATATCAATAGTTCTAGCTGCAAATTGACCATCAACCTTCATGCCATCCAAAATATAAATTCCCCCTTTCCTAATTCCAGTCCCAAGTATTCCCTTTGATTTCGGATCCTGCACATGATACCAAGTAGTTGAAAAGTGAACATTGAGACCAAGATCACACAATTGACCAACCGAAATAAGATTCATAGCCAATTTAGGAATACAATAAACATCAGGTAGTGAGAGATTATCTATTTGAATTGTACCAACACCTACTATTGGCATAGGGGTTTTATCAGCAGTCATAACATATGTAGATGGTAACACATGAGACATAGATACAAATAAGCTGCAATTAGAAGACATGTGATGAGATACTCCATAAATCAACACAATAAGGATGAGTTTCTACCTGATGTAGATGGAGAAGACAAAGCATATGGTTCGGACTGGTTTTTGTTTATTTGAAGAATGTTCTACAATAGATTAACTAAAGATACGTTGTCTGACAAAGATGACTCTACACAAGTTGGACCCAATGTAGACATGATGGCAACTGTATTAGGCCGACCTTCTATGAATTTGAAGGTTTGCCACTTGACTTATTTCCATATTCCAGTTGTGGTTTGCCTTTCTGGGTCAATTAAGGACACTGATTTTTCCGATTACCCTTTTCATGGAAACAGCGACACTCATCTTATCATAACTCTTTTGTTTAGATCGTTTATAATTAGTCTGAGTAGCCAAAACATAACCAACATGAGTGGACTTCCCAATTTAAGTCTTGAGGCGGGTTTCTTCAGCCAACAATTCATGCACAACTGAATCAACTGAGGTCAAAGGAGTACGCTGCAGAATTGATCCACGTATGCCTTCATACTCATATCGGAGATTATACAATAGTTGAATCAAACATTGTTGTTACCTCATTTCAATATACAGACCGAATGCTTTTAATTTAACACATTCTGTCATAGCCAACTAATCCGGTCATCTTAGAATAATACTCTTGGATACATCGATCGCCCTGTGTAAGAGCATGAATTTCTTCTTCTAGTTGATATTGAATAGCAAATTTGGACCTCACATACAACCTCTCCAAATGGTCCCAAACTTCTTTTGCAATATCAAAATTAGCCAACTGAACACCAATCCTATGCTCAACATAACTATTAATCCAAGTAATGATTTTTTAATTATTGGTATCCCACACATCCAACAACTCAGTAAAATTAGCATTGTATGCCTTAGGAGTAACCAGAACACCAGATATATAATTCCAATACCCATAGTTTTCATAACATAACTCCAATACCCATAGTTTTTCCCATCAAAACAAACACTAATCGAGTACAACTAATCATCCCCTCCCGTCATGATAGCAGAAATCATAAAATGCACTAATACACAGAACAAAACTAACTCAGAAGTAGAATTGGGGCAACAAATCGAACAAAAATTGCACCAAATCAAAATCAAAATCAACACACCAACAAGTTCAGAGAGTGCAGCGGATTACTAGAAAACAGTAGCAATATGAAGACAAAATCTCAAAAATCAGTAACAAGTTCAGAGAGTGCAGTTGTGAGTTCGACCGGCTTGGTGTCGTGTTTGCCCACCAATCAGGTCAGAGATTTGGTTTTGATGCCATGTTAACATTCATGAAGCAAGCCATAATCTTAACATTAGAATATTACAAAAGAATGAATGTTCAAGTGTCTAGTATTTACAAGCGAAAGAATGTATATACAAGACAACTAAAAGACTAAAAATCCTAAAGTACCCTTAAGACAGATAATATACTAAAATACTAATATGCTAAGAGAAAAGAGTACATTCAAGATTGAAAGATGCCTAGTTTTTTGCAGCTTACCCCATCAACCTCTCGTTGTTTGTAAACGCAACCCATGTAGGAGTGATTTGATTTCCTTGGTCATTCTCTATGATCACGATTTTACCATTTTTGTATACTCCTACACATGAATAGGTAGTTCCAAGATCAATATCGATAAACGTCCAAGAATACCCTTCAACAGCTACCACTGATAGTCCTATGAAAATTGTACATCAAATAGATTAAGAAATGGTTAGAAACTCATTCAATTAACTAGTGCTAGAACTAAAATAATCCCTGATTCACTAACAAGAGATTGTGTGAATAATCAACCTGAACTAAAGAGAATAAGGATGAACAATGCTTTGTTATTGAACGCCATGCTTGATGTTTCTTATTTTGTTCAATGATTTTGAGGAACAACCAAAGAAAGGGTATTTATAGTTTTTGGGAGGCTAAGGAATGTTGAAGTGTTGGGTGTTTCGGCCAATAAGAATATGCCACGTAAGTTAGAGTTTGAGTAGAACTCGGCAAGGCGAAACCCACGTGTTTTTCCCAATGGAAATGAAACACATTCATATGCGTTTGTCGTTGTGTATGACGGGGAAACTCGGGATTACACAAGGATCGTACTTAAATTCAAGCAAGTCCAGGTTATCTCAAGTACTGATGTGTCAATTAATAGTTTCGGTTTTTCATTTTTTTTTAACAATGAAAGGATATATCAAGTTTAATTAGATTGAAATATTATTCATAGATGTGGTCTAATTAGACAGCATCTTGCTTCCAATACAAAAGTTGCTAAGTGTAGAATTCAAGAAAAAAAGTCCATTATCCGAAAATACTTCACCAAGTTCTGTTGGGTGGCATTTAGGGTTCTTAAACTATCTACATACAATAAATTCGACATGGCCACTATTATTCTAAGAAAATAATGTTAGAATATGTATTTTAATACGTTTTCCATTTAGTTAAAGCTTTTAGTTTTTTTATGAATAAAAGGGCTTTATTGGGAAAATGAAGTATAGGAAATACTCCATTTAGCTAACTACCTGCCATTTCTATTAAATCGGATTGGTAAACTCTTGTAATTCGGTTTAGTAGCTTCGACTATAGATTGTAAATTCAATTAACTCTTCCAACTCAAGAAACATGTGCATAATCGGGGAACTAGATTAACATGTGAATAAAGGCAAAATATAATGATATTCAAGATAATACAAGATTGTTAAGTGTTAAAGTGTTATGTTCAGTGTTGTGATAACACTTCATTAGCACAATGTTATGATAACATTTCACAGCTTCAGTGTTATGATTACACCTCACAACACTTACACTTTCAGTCTCCAATGCCCTTGAATTGAACCGTAACATGTAATATAGTTGATATACTAAAGTTTTATGATGTTAGTGTAGGATTATATGTTCATATCTCAAAGATAGTAAGTCTTTTCTTCCTTAGGAAGGAAATTCTTTTTCGAAGATTTTATACAAATTTTCTATATGAAATCGAGATAATTTATCGTTTATCGGTCATTCGCTATGATCTCGATTTTACCATTTTTGTATACTCCTACACACGAATAGGTAGTTCCAAGATAAATATCGATAAGCGTCCCAGATTCACCTTCAGCAGCTACCACTGATAGACCTATGAAAACTGTACATCAAATAGATTAAGAAATGGTTAGAAACTCAATCAATTGATTAGCGCTAGAACTAAAATAATCCCTGATTCACTAACAAGAGATTATGTGAATAATCAACCCGAAGAGATTAAGGATGGACAATGCTTTGTTATTGAAAGCCATGCTTAAGGTTTCTTCTTTTGTTCAATGATTTTGACGAACAACCGAACAAAGGGTATTTATAGTTTTTGGGAGGCTAAGGAATGTTGAAGTGTTGGGTGTTTAGGCCAATAAGAATATGCCACGTACGTTAGAGTTGAGTAATAATCGGCGAGGGGAAACCCACGTCTTTTTCCCAATAAGAATGTAACACATTCATATGCGTTTGTTGTTGTGTATGACGGGGAAACCTGGGATTACGCAAGGATCGTATTTAAATTCAAGCAAGTCCAAGTTATCTCCAATATTAATGTGTCAATTAGTTAGGTTTCGGAGTTTTTTTAACAAGGAAAAGATATATCGAATATAATTACATTGAAATATTATTCATAGATGTGGTACAATAAGACAACATCTTGCTTCGAGTACAAAAGTTGCTAAGTGTAGAATTCAAGAAAAAATAGCTCATTATTCGAAAATACTTCACCAAGTTATGCGGGTGGCATTTAGGGTCCTTATACTATCTACATAAGATAAATTTGACATGGCCACTATTATTCTAAGCAAATAATGTTAGAATATGTATTTTAATACTTTTTCCATTTAGTTAAATCTTTTAGTTTTTTTTATGAGTAAATGGGCTTTATTAGGAAAATGAAGTATAAGAAATACTCCATTTAGCTAACTACCTGCCATCTCTATTAAATAGGGTTAGTTAACTCTTGTAATACAGCTTAGTAGCTTCGACTTTAGATTGTAAATTCAATTCACTCTTCCAATTCAAGAAACATGTGCATACTCGTCGAACTAGCTTAACATGTGAATAAAGGCAAAACATAATGATATTCAAGATAATACAAGATTGTTAAGTTTTAAAGTGTTAAGTTCAGTGTTGTGGTAACTCTTAATTAGCTCAAGGTTCTGATAACATTTCACAGCTTCAGTGTTACGATTACACCTTAAACCACTTACACTTTGAGTCTCCAATGCCCCCGAATTGAACCGTAACATGTAATACAGTTGATCTACTAAAGTTTTATGATGTTAGTGTAGGAACATATGTTCATATCTCAAAGATAGTAAGTATTTTCTTTCTTAGGAAGGAAATTATTTTTTGAAGATTTTATACAAATTTTCTATATGAAATCTAGATAGTTACCTTTCGAATAATAGGGGAGATTTTTTCTCCAAATGGTGGGATGGAAAAAGTATCCTAATAGAATCAAAAATTAATTTTTTAAATTCATGTAATGAACCTCTTCGGTTAACTCGGTGGTGCGAGCATGATGGGGTTGTTTGGTTTCTAGGACTTATTACCTCGTGTGCGCCGACAACAAAAGCTTACTGGTGATGCCTCATACCTAATGCGACATTGCATGTTTGCTACTCGCTACACGCAGGCTTGTTCACCTCCATTCGACACCCCATGCGCCCTCAAGGTCAACAGCTTCCCCCTCGACTTACTCCTTAACAACCCTACCTTAATAATTTTAATTTAGTGCTTATCATAATATAAAAAGTTTTTTTTAAGAATTTGATGACAATGCGTTAGAGTACTGGGCCAGACGTTCAAAGTAGGTGAGAGAGGAACATAGAAGGTCCAACAACAATATAATCTTGGTCATCCAATTATGAACATCAGACCTAGCCAAAGGCCTTGAAAGAGAGACCTAGATCATCCAATTATGGCCTCTCGTCTTATATGGAAGGGAATCTTTGTCTTTTAATAAAGACAAATTTTCTAAATATATCCTATAACTCTTGCTCACTTTACTTAATGCGCTACAATTTCTTTAACCACTTTTTTTTACCCTTTAACATTTCAAAAAATGCCCGACACACTTTTTCTGGTCATGTGCCTGCTATCTGAGCAAAATGTATCACATCTGGCAAAAATTCTGGACCACGTGGCAAAATTGTATTTGCACGTGGCATTAAATTAAAAAAAAAAACCAAATTATTTTAAAAACCTTTTATTTACCAATTTTTTTCCCAAAAAATCTTTTATAAAACTTAACTATAATACAATTAATTTAAGTTATTAATCTTAAAATAAGAAAACAAAAAACAAAGAAGAGTACATCTTCTTCCTCACTGCACCCCCCCCCCCCCCCCCCCCCCACATCAATCCAAATTCACCTCAATCCATTCCCACCACAACCAAACCCAGTGACGTCTGAAGTGAGTCAAAATCCATCTCCGCAACGATTATAATGCACGGTGAAACCCAATTTTTTATAAAACCCCATTGTTATTGAGACTTAAAATTGCATCTTTGAAATTGGAATTTGATTTTGTCATATTTATCCTTAATTGATGATTTCTTGTTGGAGTTGAGATGCAGGAAGAGAGAGTGTGAAGTTTGGTGGTGGTTTTGAAGGTGTAATTCACTACAAGATTTCAGCACTTTTCCCGACCGGAAACTCCCGACCGGATTTCGGTCGGGAGCAATCCCGACCGCAATGCGGTCATTATAAAGTTTACCGACCGATATGCGGTCGGGACATTTATTAAAACCATTCCCGACCGCATTGCGGTCGGTACAAGTTGTCCCGACCGCATTGCGGTCGGGAATACTCTGGGCGGGAAAGTTCCCGACCGCCACTTATTCCCGACCGCATTGCGGTCGGGAAAGTTCCCGACCGCGTGGCGGTCGGGAATATTAGGGTTTAGGGTTTAGGGTTTAGGGTTTAGGGTTTAGGCTTATTGGCGACCGATTTTCGGTAGGGAATAATATTCATATTCTTAATTTCACAATTTCGCTCTCAATTTTAGGTAAATCGTTCATTTAATGATCGAGTAAATCAGTATTAGTTATATATTACTAAAAATCTCAAAAAAAATTAAATTTAGTTGCACGTTGATGAATCGTTTGCAGCGTCGATTCATATTGTCACTTATAAATAGATTAGTATATGTAGTTGCTAATAATGTAACTACTTACGATTATGTTAAACAAATGTTAACATATATATATATATATATATATATATATATATATATATCACAATTAGCCTCTCTATACTAACGTTCGTAACAAATGTTAATTGACAATTGTGAACTCCTATATACTACGTATGATTATTATAGGTAAAACTCCAAACTAACTTAACTTATACTACAATAAACTATACTAATTTACTAATTAAAAGTACATTAAACTAACTAACTAATAGTGCAATTCATGAATTTAATGAGATTCTATAGTTATACTTAACAAACACATCAAGATTTTCCAAAATATCGAAAAAAAGGTAAAATTTATTATTATTGCCGACCGCATGGCGGTCGGAAATAAAATTTAAAGGTATTCCCGACCGCATGCCGGTCGGTACTAATATTTAAAGGCATTTCCGACCGCGGTGCGGTCGGGAATAAAATTTAAACTTATTCCCGACCGCAGTGCGGTCGGTATTTCGCGAGTTTCCGGGCTGCAAAGTATTATTCATACACTTCATTATTCTCCTCATTTTCCCATCTCCACACACTTTGTTCCTCTTCAAAAAAAAATTCAAACACTTTTTTCATATTCATACACTTTTTCAAAACCTTCTTTCTTTCAACTTCAAAATTAAAAATTTTCACTTCTTTATTCAAATTTTCAATAATCAAAAACTTATTTTTTTTTTGTGTTTTAGACTAAGCAATGAATCAAAAATTTAATTATTGCAAACACAAAAACTAAATAATATTTTTCAAATATTGCAAAATATTAAAAAAATAATATTCCGGTAATTTATTACCGGAATATTATTTTTTTTGTTCTGATGATTATTATTCCCGACCGCGAATCGGTCGGGAAATACTTGAATATTATTCCCGACCGGGCCTCGGTCGGGAATAACATGAATTTTAATCCCGACCACTTTGCGGTCGGGAATAGTCCCGACCGCACTGCGGTCGGGAATAATATTCAAGTATTTCCCGACCGATATGCGGTCAGGAAATATTCCAACCGTTGTGCGGTCGGAATAATCGGTCGGTAAATTTCCGACCGCATGCCGGTCGGGAAAGGCGGTCGGGAAAAGTCCTTCCCGACCGAACTGCGGTCGGGAAACTTTTTCCGACCAAAGCAACGCCGACCGCCGCTTCCCGACCGCTATGCGGTCGGGAAAGGGTCATTCCCGACCACAGATGGGTCATTCCCGACCGGCCTTGCGGTCGGGAATGACCCCATTTTTTTGTAGTGATTTGTTTGGTAGTGACGTCATATGGCAGTGGTGTTGGAACAGGTCATCGGTTCCGCCATTGATTCCAAATCGAACCATCTTCTACCACCTTTTGATCGTTGAATTTGGTGACGACTCCCCGTGATCAGAATATTTTTTCCTCCGCGCGCCATTGATTCCGGCAAACAGTTTTTTGAAAACCGTCGTGGTGGTGGGGGCTTTTCGCCATCGAATCGAAGCTCATACTTCTCTTGAATTTTGTAGTGGTGGTGGTGGGATGGATATGGTGGAGGAGATGGAGGACGAGGTGGTGGTAGGGTTGGGGGGGGGGGGGGGGGGTTGGATCAAGTGAACATTTTTCTTTCTTGTGGTTTTTATAAAGTTTTTAAATTGTAATTATGTAATATGCCTCTTATAATTCCGATAATTATATTAATGAACTGAAAAATACATAAAAATTAACTGTTTATAATTTATATAATATAGTTAATTATAAATAAATATAACAATTATTAATTTGATGACAGGTAGCCACATTTTGGCGACATATAACAAAATTTGATGACATGGCAGCCACATGGCAAAAAAAATGTACCGGGCATTTTTTGAAATGTTAGAGAGCAAAAAAACGGCTAAAAAGGTTGTAGGGCATTAAGTAAAGTGAGCAAAAGTTATAGGACATTTTAAAAAATTATGTCTTTAATAAAAGCAAACCTGGTATTCTAGAAAAGATGTGGTGGGGGGTGGGAAATTTGATTTTGGCACATTTGACGAAAAAGATATATAAATGTTTTCGATAGTGAGATTGTTGATCGTGGTAGACTCATGCATTTGTTTATTCTCGTGCAAACTTGGAATTATAGGAAAATAAAAATCCAGGTTACATTTTCTCTTTAGCTATTGTTTTCAATTTCTGGCTCTCTGTTTGATGCAATTCGCTGGATTGTTTTCTTGGTTTTGATTCTATGGTTGTATTTTCGAGGTTAGAGGATTCTTTGTCCTCCTTTTTTATTGCTTGATAAACACAAAAAATGCAATTAAACTATAATTACAAATGTTTAAAAAAAGTAAATAATTTCACAAAAGTTGCCTTAAACAAACCATAATAGAGAAATTTTCAAACAACTTTAGACCACACACGCGTACATATATGTACATGGATAGATATTAATTTTGGAGTTGATGGTATACATTTACATTTAGTCGTGGCGTGGCTATAAGAAGTAAAGGGTTTGCAAGATACATGTCATATTGAGATTCAACCAAATCAATCTTCCGCATAGAATGTGGTGCACTCCAACTGAAACCTTGAATAAGCCTTGCAAAAAGCATTAGTGTCACCGTGGAGCCGAGCAATACAGCCGGACAACCTCGCCTCCCGGTACTTAACGACAACATACGAAGTTCTTGATCAGCTAGCACCACATCCGAGCCGTCATCGCGTATATGCCGCTCGGGAATATATTTGAGAGGTTCGTCCCAAACCCTACTATTACGGCCTAGACCCGGTCGACTCAAGAGTACACGACTGCCTTTCGGAATGAAATAGTTCGCAACAAACGTATCTTTGATTGATACATGTGGGACATTGAAAGCGGAAATGGGATGTAATCGGAATGACTCTTTCGCACAAGCCTTCAAATAATTGAGTTTAGGTAAATCATACTCTTGCACTAATCTATCTTTTCCCACAACTTCGTCCAATTCTGTTTGGGCTTTAAGGAATATACTAGGCTGATTAACCATTTCTGCCATAGCCCATTCTAGCGCATTTGATGGATTATCTACTATAGCCATCATGATTTCCTGTAATTGTTGTTGAAATATAGAGTTCCATCACTATAAACTTTGCCACAATCTAAATATATTTTAACAACGTAAGATTTTTATATGGAATGCTAGTATTTTTGTTTTTGATAGGCAAAGAAATTTCATTCATAACAAAATCAGAGTACAAGAAATACTCAAAATGAGGCTAAAAAGTACTCAAAATGAGGCTAAAAAGCAAATGATAAAAACTTAACAACAAATACAGTTCTTGGGATTTTGATACCAATCCACAAAAGTAAAATCAAAATCCTTCTTCACAGCTTTAATCCAAAACCAAGCTTTGGAATGCTAGTTTCTCTTGTAAACTCTTCCCATGGTTTATTTTTCAGTCAACATTTTCATACATTTGTGTTATTGGAACGCTTTTTTAAGCTTCAAAAGTAAAACAAATCTTAATTCTGGTGTGTACAACTTTTGAATTAAGGTGATTTTATATAAATGGTAAAAATGAGTTTGAAAGCCTGTGTTATCAAAAACCTGCATCAGATCCCCACGTGTTTTTAAGAATCAGGCGTATAATCGCTAGTGCTATAACCGAGATGAAATGACTCCACCCTTCTCATCACAACATCAACAACAAAAATAACAAGCAAACAAAAGAAAACAAGAATTGACTCTATCAGAAGTCGACATTTGCTAGTGCTATAGCTACACCTAGAAAAGAACCCACGTCGAAAGTATGATCAAACATTAGAGATGTGACCACCTATATGAAGTAAAACATGCAAGATCACCAAGTACTGCATACTTTCTGATTACTTATTTATGCGTTCTCGGGTACGTGTTATGTGAAATTGTATCTCAGTTAAGAAAGAACGTGAGCTTATATGTATATTAATAATTTCCAACTGTTCTCTAATAATAGAGGGGTTCTAATTTCCAATAGCATTTATTGATTTACGATTTCCCTCACATGTCTCATGTGATCTAGTTAACTAAGACGAAAGAAAT
Organism: Linaria vulgaris; assembly: GCA_948329865.1. NCBI lineage: Eukaryota > Viridiplantae > Streptophyta > Magnoliopsida > Lamiales > Plantaginaceae > Linaria > Linaria vulgaris. Next base: position 18,847,977 of record OX415251.1, read on the forward strand.
ACATACTGTACAATGCTTTTCATTAATTAAGTTGCAACATAGAGAACTAATGAATGTGAGTTTGAGAATTGAGATAATTTACTCACTGTAATTTGTGCTTTGATCTCTTCAGCAGTTAACAATGGAAAGCCGTTTAGATCTTTAAGATTGATGAGAATATCAAGGATGTCGTCTTCCTTTGCCTTGATACCACTTTCCCACATTTGAATCCGTTCGTCGATCTCTGGATCTTGATACTTGGTTACATTCTTATACGCATTGTTCAAAGTTCTCTTGTAACCATCAAAATCGAATACCTCAAACCATGGAAGAAAGTCCGTAATGCAGAACCCATATAAATTCTCGAGCAAGGTGAATAACCCCGCCACGTGCTCTTCCTCTTCCACTCCGGGGCCGCCATCCTCCGCTCCTTTTTTAAAGAACCTCTTGCTGAAAGTCATTCTCCTCATCACGTTCCCACAATAGTGTCGCGATACACTTCTCAAGCTCACTAATCCATTCGTTATTGTTGAGTTTCGGCACTGACCGTATATATAACGTACGAGGTGGTCGGCTTCTTGGTTTCTTTTATCATGAAACATACGATGTTTTGCTTGTGAAAGCACTTCGTATGTAAGAATTTTTCTCATTTTCTTCCATTGATCACCTATGGGCGCCATGACCGCGGTTTTATAATAGCCACCGCCGGCCACTCTCCCACTCATACAAGTTGGCCTCGACGAGAATGTAATGTCTTGATTCTTCAAAAACTCACGAGCAAGTTCAGGCGATCTAACGGGGATAACATGTGTTCGACCCAAGCGTATGCACGCGATGTCGGTGATCCTTTTGTCCATAAATTTGTGTATCCAACGAAATGCGGGCTTGTTCGTGAGCACTTGGAATAAGCATCCGAAGATTGGTAGTGTGGTTGGTCCCGGTGGAAGAAGGCTATAATTCTGACTTTTCCTGTAACTCGAATATTTGTAAAAGGGTAGTAGAGCTACAACAAGCAAAATAATTACTCCAAGCATGCTTAATTTTATAGGGGAAAAGGTGGCTGTTCGCGTAAGTTATAGAACATTAATTCAGGCTGCTTCGTTCTATCGGGTTTGTGATGTGCTATATATACCAGGAATAGGAGCGAAATTTTTCTGTTCCTCAACCCTGTTCCCTTCTCTGTGCCGTCAATGAGATTTCGACACGTGGCATAGTGGGTTCACAAGAGATGTATTCAATAACAAACTCTTCATAATCTCACGCGCAAATCATCTTCTTCCTCAAAGGAAAAGAAATAGAAAATATCTCACGCGCAAATCATCGTCAACTTGTAAGTGTGAACGCATGTAGCATATATAGTTATTAATAAGTCAAAGAAAATAATAGTTTGCTTAAACGTGATATATCAACTGGGCGGTGATCAAAAAACAAAAAGAAATTAATACCGGCCAAGTGGAGAAGACAATCCAGCGAATTGCATCAAACAGAGAGCCAAAAAAAAAACACCTCGGCTCATTCATTTGCAAAATTATGGTCAGCAAATTTTACGATATAAAATGGGACTTTAGTCCATGTAACTCCAACAATAAGAAATAAACTTCAATAAGAAAATTAATAACTTATAGTTGATTGTAATTAATAATGACTAAATCATCGAGTAAGACGGTGATATGGACCTTGCTGCTTACGGCAATAAGTCAATAACACTGTGGCCAGAGCACATGCATACACCACCTGGAAGGCCGAAACAGCAAGTTGCAAGATTAGAAAATACGAAATGTATTACAATTTCAGAGAAAGTTCTCCCTAAAGCTTGCAAGGTTGCTTGTGCTTCATGCAAACAGATTACCGATACGTGACACCGGAAGTCAGAAGCGGACGGACCCGCTCATGAAAGAAGGCATTAGCGAAAGCTTATAAAAGTCACTTTTTTACTGCTTTTGTTTAGAGTTACTTAAAATTAACAATCAAACTAGTTATTCAAACACAAAGTGTTGTTTATCCTACAGTGATCAAACCTGCAGGTCGTTTGACTGTTCGGGTGTTATTGAGTTTGACTGTCTCGTTCTATAGTGTTTGATTGTTAACAACTCTCCACACCTGTTCGAGAGTTTTAAGCATCGAAACGCTCTCAGTTCGATTGTTTACGAGTTCGAGAGTTATCAGTATCGAACAGCTCTTTGTGCGATTGTTCTCGGATTCGACCGTTTGATGCTACTTTAGTAATTTTAGGTTCATTTACGTGTAATAGATGTTCCGAACAAAGCTGGTCCCAATCCTTGTAATAGGATAGCATAATTTGGTTTATTTCAGTCTCATTTGTATTGTAGTTTCGGAGTATTGTAACCTAGATGAAACAAGAACAAATTATAATTTCTTTATTTTTTTGCAATCAATCTTCCAAGACAATTGAATCACCTTTTTGGAAACACTTGGCTTGCATCAACTTAAGTATCATAAGTTTTCAAAGAAACGATTCTATTCTTTTTTCACATAGATCTAAGAGTTTGTTGGTTTTGCATTGTTCACAGTAGATCGGTATTTGGTAAATGGTTCAAAGTCGTGGTCGTCAAATCGTCTAAAATGGCTGCAAAATTATTGATCTTCGTTGTCACACAAAGTTTTAGGATAGGAGAAAAAACATGTATAATGAAGTATGTTGTAGGTCTAGAACTGGCAAACTTCTATGTGATGTCGTAGAAGATGTTAGATTATGACTTCATGGAGGAGCAAATGGTAGTGATTTTCATGTGTGTATGTGGTATTCTGTATTAGCGCAAGAAATAGTTGTCAAGTTGAATATTCATGTGTGTTATGTATTGCTTGTCTGGAATCAGTACTACACAATAACAAACAACTCATGCGTGTTATGTATTACTTCTATGGATCTCTTTTTTTCTTTTACTTGACGTGATTAAACACACTTTCGTATTACTTAAAGATCTATACAGAGTCAATGATCTATACAGAGTTTTATAGATGATTAAAGTTGACGATTAAGATCTAGAATCCTCGATAGACGCTAGTGCTGATGGTTAAAAAATTTATTTGCTTGGTGATGTAGCAATCGGAAGACATAAGGGAAGATGAAAAAACACAACAATCAAAGACTTGTTCATTCCGTAAAGAATGCCAAGAAATTGATGCAAAAAGAGAGAAACTCTCAAAGACTTCATTCAATACTCAACTGACTATAATGACTCAAAGACGACTAACTTATAAAGTAAAAACCCTAACTAAGAAAAATTCTAAAATTACAAAAGACTCTTAAAATAACTAAATAAAACATAAAAATCCCGCTGACAATAATAAACTGCAAATTTGACCCTCTAAACCTCTGAATTTGCCTAAAATCATGTGGGCGTAAATTACAAAAGACTCTTAAAATAACTAAATAAAACATAAAAATCCCGCTGACAATAATAAACTGCAAACTGGACCCTCCAAACCTCTGAATTTGCCTAAAATCACGTGGGCGTAAAGACGGTCTTTACGTTTTGCTCGGGAGGTCGTTTCCACTTGGAAAAGTGGTATCTTTTGTAAAAAATAGGTTGTATTGACTTTCAGGTCAAATCTTGACTTCCTTGAACCTCGGGTTTGTTATTTTCGATCAAGAGATACCCATATTTATGATCTGCATCATTCTCCCCTGGTTAAAAAAGATTCGTCCTTGAATCTGAATCCTGTGTAGTACCTGTAAATTTATGACCACAACACAAACTAAAATCTGAAACTTCAGGAAAGGTAAAACCCTGAAGACAAACATCTTAAATTGTGACAGCAACTATATGTTTCTTCTCCTCGTCGACCATTGTCACGCATAAACCATTTTTTTCCTTGTCAACCCCCTCAATCATATCAACTTTTGCATCAACCTCATACTTTTCCAACATATTCGTCTCTTTCATTGGATTCTCTACCGTGATCTTCTCGTCCACACCCTCCATGAAAGCTTTTAATCTAGAAATCTCGAACTCATCCACAATATCATCACCATCGCTATCATAAACAGCATCATATGAAGATTCACAATCCACTTCATAATCACCAAGTAAATTTAGAATATCACCTTGAAACTTTGATTTCCAATGTATTTCCTCTAGATCGTCTTGTCTCCGGTGAATAGACGGATTCAACGGCTGGTCTAGTGGTACAAACAGATTCTCCCCGAAATCCGCAAATAATGGGGCTTCAGGTGTCGGTGCGAGTTCAGGCTGTCGAGCACCATCACTGCTATTTGTTGCGTCAACAAGTTAATTTGTCGACGTAACATTGTGTATTCATCACATCTATCTTCTTCTACCGGAACGTAATGGACTTCAGAGTTTCTTCTTGCCGCCATGGTGAAGGAACGAACCTGTCTCCTATACCAACTAATGTAGCGAGCGGAAGACATAAGGGAAGAAGAAAAAACACAACAATCAAAGACTTGTTGATTTCGTAAAGAATGCCAAGAAATTGATGCAAAAAGAGAGAAACTATCAAAGACTTTATCCAATACTCAACTGATTATAATGACTCAAAGACGACTAACTTATAAAGTAAAAACCCTAACTAAGAAAAATTCTAAAATTACAAAAGACTCTTAAAATAACTAAATAAAACATAAAAATCCCGCTGAAAATAATAAACTGCAAATTTGACCCTCCAAATCGCTGAGTTTGCCTAAAATCACGTGGGCGTAAAGACTGTCTTTACGTTTTGCTCAGGAGGTCGTTTCCACTTGGAAAAGTGGTATCTTTTGTCAAAAACAGGTTGTATTGACTTTCTGGTCAAACCTTGACTTCCTGGAACCTCGAGTTTGTTATTTTCGATCAAGAGATACCCATATTTATGATCTGCATCATTCTTCCCTGGTTGAAAAAGATTCGTCCGTGAATCTGAATCATGTGTAGTACCTGTAAATTTATGACCACAACACAAAATAAAATCTAAAACTTCAGGAAAAGTAAAACCCTGAAGACAAACATCTTAAATTGTGACAACAACTATATGTTTCTTCTCCTCGTCGACCATTGTCACTCTTAAGCCATTTTTTTCCTTGTCATCCCCCTCAATCATATCAACTTTTGCACCAACCTCATACTTTTCCAACATATTCGTCTCTTTCATTGGATTCTCTACCGTGATCTTCTCGTCCACACCCTCCATGAAAGCTTTTAATCTAGAAATCTCGAACTCATCCACAATATCATCACCATCGCTATCATAAATAGCATCTTATGAAAATTCACAATTCACTTCATAATCACCAAGTAAATTTAGAATATCACCTTGAAACTCTGATTTCCAATATTTTTCCTCTAGATCATCTTGTCTCCGGTGAATAGACGGATTCAATGGTTGTTCTAGTTGTACAAACAGATTCTCCCCGAAATCCGCAAATAATGGGGCTTCAGGTATCGGTGCGAGTTCAGGCTGTCGACCAACCATCACTGCTATTTGTTGCGTCAACAAGTTAATTTGTCGACGTAACATTGTGTATTCATCACATCTATCTTCTTCTACCGGAACGTAATGGACTTCAGAGTTTCTTCTTGCCGCCATGGTGAAGGAACGAACCTGTCTCCGATACCAACTGATGTAGCGAGCGGAAGACATAAGGGAAGATGAAAAAACACAACAATCAAAGACTTGTTGATTTCGTAAAGAATGCCAAGAAATTGATGCAAAAAGAGAGAAACTCTCAAAGACTTTATTCAATACTAAACTGATTATAATGAATCAAAGACGACTAACTTATAAAGTAAAAACCCTAACTAAGAAAAATTCCAAAATTACAAAAGACTTTTAAAATAACTAAATAAAACATAAAAATCCCGTTGAAAATAATAAACTGTAAATTTGATCTTCCAAACCTCTGAATTTGCCTAAAATCACGTGGGCATAAAGTGTGACGCCCACGCCATAATATAAATTAGTGCTTAGAATAGAACATTTAACTTCCGACGATTTTTTTCTTGAATATATTAAATCAATTATTATGTTAGTAACTAATGCTAGATTAGTCACTTAATAGGTGTTGCTTTAAAAGCATATAATTAGATCAATTCCATAATCATAAATTAAAGTGTGACAAGTCTAAACAAATCTACATAATCCCATAAATAATATCATGTTATACACATATACCTAGATATATATAATTTAATAAATATATCTTGTATCTTATATTAGTTATTAAGCTTTTATATAATCTTTGCTATTTCTTTATTTACTAAGTTACCTGGCACACTTTCACTTATCACTCCGGTATGTATAATGTATACAAATGTGACAATACACGTGGCAAGTGGAAAATGATTTGGAAAAATTAGTATTGAGGCCATCCTTCAACATTAATTACACAAATGTTTCATCAGCACCTTTCCACCCGTCACCTCCAAATTTAACCATAGTGCACATAGTAGCACACACTTCTTATACCTGGCGAGATAAGGAAATTTGTGATTAAAGAAATAGCCTTTCGTCCTTAATCCCTTTTGCTCTCCACCGAAATCGTTTCTTTTCCATATAATCACATCCAGCGCTAGCCACACACATAAAAGTTAATAAGAAAACCTGTATCGAGGATCTTCCATGTCAATTCTTTAGAAATTGACTCGCTGAGGGCGGGAACTTGAGGGTACGTCATTACCGTCGGACGGAACAAAGGTAGTAAAGCACTTCAATTTGATATTGCAAATCTAAGTTAGTTTAGTCGTAATTACAAGAAGGTAACAATAAATTTCAGATGAATCATATGATTAGTTAACCTTGCTTTCGTGATGACAGCAAACCAAAAGTAACCCTTAAGTAACACCATTAATTTTGTTGTATTTAAGAGCAACGAATAATTGCAAACAAGTTGGGGTCATCAACTTATAATGATTTGAGTAAATTATTTTGCAATTACATGCTCTGCTAATGGATGGTTAATTGAATCAAGTCCTTATAGGTTATATATGGCTAAAAATCAAAATATAATGCTTAAAGTAGGAATATGTATTTACATGAATTATTGTATTTAAATCTCAAACCTTTGCTTAACTGTCATATTGTTATAATCTTTTATATTAAGATTTTGAAACTAACCAGTTCAGTTGAATATAGCCATGGTGGTTCAGAAATAATATATTTAGGTGCGATTTCAATAGACCATCAATCAATGGTGGCCATCAGTTCCTTAAGTAACTTCAACTATATTGATTTCTCTGATTAAAAGATAACCATTGTGCAAATGAAACATACTATATTTATATACACTGATCAAGCCGCATACAATGCAACATATTATAAGCTTAATTGTGATTACATAATTGCGACTTCTTCGAACTTCTGTCCGTCTAAAGGAATATAATAGAGATCAATAAGGTTTCTAGAATTACACAAGTTTAAGATCAGTGTTGAAGTTGATCTGCATAAATAGTTATAGGTGACTAAATCGTTTAAATATATAACATCATTGTTTGTTATGAAATTATTTCATAAGAACAAGACGTGTATGTATCTAAGATGTGCTGTAGGTTAGTCTCGTGTATAAGACGTCCATTTTAGGTTGAGTTTCTTTATGTAGATGTATTAGAAGCAGAGTGTTTAGGAATTTGTATTTTAGAAAGTTAATTGGGATTGATTTACATATGAACACCTATTGTAGATCATTTGGATTTGGTGTCTTGAACAAGTCATTCGAACTGCTACTAGGATTAAGGCGGGATATCTTTGATGATACGATTCAGACCCATATTTTTCGACTTAAGGTGAGTGTTCCTAAACTGTATTATTTTCAAAACTGGAAGGAATGCGTGCATGTATATGTATACCTATATATATGTATTCATGAACCTCTGCATATTGGACTCTGCATATTGAATCGTCACTTCTTCAAAGAAAGTTATCATAAATCGGGTACCTGAACTCTTTGTTTCTTCAAAGAAAGTTATATGTGAATTGGGTATTGGAACAGTTTATGTCTTCAAAGCCAGTTACCAAAGAAAGTTGTTTTGGAAATGTTGATTGCCTGAAAGAAAGTTTCTGTAAATTGGATATTCGAACTCTTTATTTCTTAAAAGCAAGTTTTATTAAATCGAGTATTCGATGTAAATTGAGTATTCGAACTGTTCAGTTTTATCAAAGCAAGTTAACCGCACACTGGTTAATTGCCGTAAATGATTGAAATTGTTATGATGAATGGTGTCCCGTTGGTTTACTCGGTCCCGATCGTATATATAGTTGGATCCAACTTGGCGTGAGAGTGCAGGGGTACCGCCGGGCGGCAGCGGGCTTGCCGGTATGGGCCGTTGTCCCCATTGGCCCATTCCCTCTCAGGCATAGCAGGAGGTTGTTGTGTCTTTGTTGGGTACACTGTTTCCGTATGTTCCATGGCATACGTTACTGATTCCAAGGTCGCTCCTTGGACGGGGAGATAAGGACTGTTATGAGGTGATAAGGTTGACTGGCATCGACAAAAACGTGGACACCGATCATCAAACGTGAATCTGTTATTTTGTTAAAGGGTTTTTGTTAAAACCACGAAAGCTTTTGATTTCATGATTTTATTGCATGGCATTTGTATGCGTTAAAGTTCGTTTATTAAACTGTTTTCAAAAGAAAGTTATGGAAAGAAAACGCTACACTTGCACACACGCATGAACACCCACTAAGATTTTTATCTCACGTAAAATTTGTTTTTCCTTTCCTTCCTTCCAGATTAAAACGAACTAGGTTACTACCATATCAGGATCTCGGAGCCTTTGGCATTGGGGAGCGTTCAAAGTTTAGTTGGGTATTGAGTTAGTTGAGTTCCTATTTTAGTACTTTCAGTATATTTGATGCAGATATTTATAAGTTTGACATGTAATAGTTGCTCTGATATTGTTCTGTTTATCTCTAAATTATCGGGCTGTTACATAAAGACTATCTTTACGTTATGCTCAGGAGGTCGTTTCCACTTGGAAAAGTGGTATTTTTTATCAAAAACAGGCTGTATTGACTTTCTAGTCAAACCTTGACTTCCTTGAACCTCAAGTTTGTTATTTTCGATCAAGAGATACCCATATTTATGATCTGCATCATTCTCCCCTAGTTGAAAAAGATTCGTCCTTGAATCTGAATCATATGTAGTACCTGTAAATTTATGACCACAACACAAAATAAAATCTGAAACTTCAGGAAAAGTAAAACCCTGAAGACGAACATCTTAAATTATGACAGCAACTATATGTTTCTTCTCCTCGCCGACCATTGTCACGCTTAAACCATTTTTTTCGTTATCAACCCCCTCAATCATATCAACTTTTGCATCAACCTCATACTTTTCCAACATATTCGTCTCTTTCATTGGATTATCTACCGTGATCTTCTCGTCCACACCCTCCATGTAAGCTTTTAATCTAGAAATCTCGAACTCATCCACAATATCATCACCATCGCTATCATAAACAGCATCATATGAAGATTCACAATCCACTACATAATCAACAAGTAATTTAGAATATCACCTTGAAACTCTGATTTCCAATGTTTTTCCTCTAGATCATCTTGTCTCCGGTGAATAGATGGGTTCAATGGTTGTTCTAGTGGTACAAACAGATTCTCCCCAAAATCCGCAAATAATGGGGCTTCAAGTGTCGGTGCGAGTTCAGGCTGTCGAGCAAACATCACTGCTATTTGTTGCGTCAACAAGTTAATTTGTCGACGTAACATTGTGTATTCATCACATCTATCTTCTTCTACCGGAACGTAATGGACTTCAGAGTTTCTTCTTGCCGCCATGGTGAAGGAACGAACCTGTCTCCGACCTTGTGGTGGTTTGGCGATGGTTTAGGGAGGGTGCAATCGTTGTGCGGCGGTCGACTGGTTTGCAAGAATTTGGTGATGATGATGGTGGGGTTGGGAGGGGAGGGGGTGGGTGTTGATGGGTTTTGGTTAGAATACAATCGGTCTGTGGCGACGGCGAACAGTTTGGAGGATTCCGTGATGGTGGTGAACTGGTAGGGGCATGGTGGTGGGGCGAGGGGGGGGGGGGGGGGAGGTGGAGTGGGTTTAAACGTGACATGTTGAAGAAGAAGAAAGAATTTTAATTTGTTTTCTTCTTTTTTCTTTAAAAATAAGATTTTTTTTTGTTTTCTTATTATATCTCAAAAAGATTTTTAATTATGATTTATTGAATCTTAGAAATATGTATTTTGATTTTTTTTTGCTGAGTTGGATATTTAGGTGGCAAACAGAAGAATAAAAATATTATTTTTCTTGGTGAAAATCGGTGAAGAGTAGTCAACCGGTGGCCACATCACATGTTTTCATGATTTTTTAAATTTCTGTCGGGAAATGGACTAAAATACCGAGATAGGTTGCCAACCTGCTTAATTGAGGGACCATTTTTGTAAGGTAGCCGAATTAAATGACGAAACAAGTTTTATTCACAGCCCATTCTACATCCGTATATGCTTGAAGTTCTATGGAAGAACTCGTAGGAAACAATAGACTCTGATAAATAGTACCACGAAGATAATGAAGAATGCAAGTAACAACAACCCAATGATTAGAGGTAGTGCAGCAACAAACTGACTAGCAACATAGACAGCATAAGCAATATCCAGTCGGGTAATAGTCAAGTATACCAAACTACCAACAATAGACATGTACAAAGTGGGATCTGGAAGAGGTGTGTTGTCATTTGGAGTATAATGAACATTTAACTCTATAGAAGTAGCAGCAACACGTGTGTCTGCAAGATGAGCTCGCTCTAAAATATCTAAAGTATACTTTGACTGAGATAAAAAATAGTCTTTTGGAGATGAGGCGACTTTAATACCTGAAAAGTACCGAAGGGGACCCAAATCCTTTATATCAAACAAACTAGATAAAGTGTGTTTCAACACCTTGATACCCTCAACATCATCACATGTACTAATAATATCATCAACATATAGTAAAAGCATTACATGACCAGCAGAACTGCATTTAACAAACAAGACTGAATCATTAGGACGAGAAGCCAAGGGAACAAATAGTTGTGGAAAACTTCTCAAACCAAGCTCTTGGAGCTTTCTTAAGCCCATATAATGTCTTCTTAAGTTTACACACTTGTCCTTTTTCATGAGAAACACCCGGAGGAGGTGTCATCTACACTTCCTTATGTAAATCACCATTTAAGAATGCATTTTTCTCATCCATATGTGAAATATACCATTGTTGTACCGAGGCAACTGCATTAAGAACTATGACATATGTCATCTTAGCAACATGAGCAAAGGTCTCCTCCTAATCCATGCAATATTGTTGAGCAAATCCTTTTGCGACGAAATGAACCTTATATCGCTCAACTGAACCATCAGCTTTGATTTCAATTTTGTAGATCCATGGAGAACCGATTGACTTTTTCCCTATTGGAAAAGGAACCAAGTCCCACGTGTGATTTTTGTTCAATACTAATAGCTCCTTAGCCATAGACTCTTGCCAAACAGTATCTTGTGTTGCCTCAAAATAAGAGGTAGGCTTACAAAGAGGCCAAACAGATGCATAAAAGGAAACAAAAGCTTGAGAATAACAAGAGTAAATGAAATCAGGCAGTTGAGTAGACTTACGAGTATGCTTGGGATACCGCTCGCAAGTTGGATCCAAAATCGTTAGACAAGGGACAGTAGAGGGTAACTCTTCATCAGCACCCAAATCAGCTCCATCACTAACACCAATATTGACATCCCAAACAATATCACCTACACCAATATTCTCACTAATTGGATTATTAGTTCTAATATCAGAACAATCAAGAGTAAACGGCTCGATATGAATAATGTTAGACCATGTCATATCATGAGAGCTTTTGGGAATGAAAAAATATGGAATATGCTCAATAACATGAACATGGGGAAAAATATATCATTTTCTAGCAACTGAATCATAACACCGATAACCCTTCTGACCATTGACATAACCCCAAAAGACATATATTGTAGCACGTGAAGACAACTTAATGCGCTCAACATGTGGACGAAGAATAATACATGTGGACCCAAAAACCCGCAAATGAGAATAATCTGGAGTTTGATCAAATAACTTAGCATATGGAGAGATACATGCATTCTTAGGAGTTGGAACTCTATTTATGATATAAACAACAGTTATAACCACTTCTCCCTAATACTCACTAGGTACATTAGCAGGCGAAAGCATAGAACGTGTTGTTTCAATAATATGCCTATTTTTTCTCTCAGCCACACCATTTTGCTGAGGTGCATCTATACAAGAGAATTGGTGCACAGTACCATTACTAAGAAAGAGGTTAGAGTGTGTCTTTCACATGGCAACAAAGTGAGCATAAATGTCAATAAATTCAGAACGGTGTTTCATCAAGTAAACCTAACAATAACATGTATAGTCATCAATGAAAGAAACATAATATTGTGACCCCCCCCCCCCCTGTGGAACAAGAGCAGGTCCTCAAACATCAGAATGAACCAAATCAAATGGTGAAAAAGAAGTGGATGTACGATAATTAAAAGTTGTTGCAGAAAACTTTCCAAGTTTACATCCACTACAATCAGAAATATCCTGAGACTGCAAGTCTCCCAAAAGACCACTATTACAAATAAACCTGAGACAAGATCCAGATATAAGTCTAAAGTGCCATATGTAAAACCTCGAAGAAGAAAACTTCAAATGAAAGCTAGATATATCAATAGTTCTAGCTGCAAATTGACCATCAACCTTCATGCCATCCAAAATATATATTCCCCCTTCTCTAATTCCAGTCCCAAGTATTCCATTTGATTTCGGATCCTGCACATGATACCAAGTAGTTGAAAAGTGATCATTGAGACCAAGCTCACACAATTGACCAACCGATATAAGATTCATAGCCAATTTAGGAATACAATAAATATCAGGTAGTGAGAGATTATCTGGTTGAATTGTACCAACACCTACTACTGGCATACGGGTTTTATCAGTAGTCATAACAGATGTAGATGGTAACACATGAGACATAGATACAAATGAGTTGCAATCAGGAGACATGTGATGAGATGCTCCAGAATTCAACACACATAAGGACGAGTTTCTACCTGATGTAGATGGAGCAGACAAAGCATATAGTTCCGACTGGTTATTGTTTGTTTGAAGAATGTTCTACAATAGATTAACTAAAGATATGTTGTCTGACAAAGATGACTCTACACAAGTTGGACCCAATGTAGACATGACGACAACTGTATTAGGCTGCCCTCCAAAACGAAAATTCTGTGAATTTGAAGGTTTGCCACTTGACTTCTTTCCATATTCCAGTTGTGGTTTGCCTTTCTGGTGCAATTAAGGACACTGATTTTTCCAATTACCCTTTTCATGAAAACAACGACACTCGTCCTTATCATAACTCTTTTGTTTAAATCGGTTATAATTAGGTTGAGCAGCCAAAACATAACCAACATGAGTGGACTTCTCAATTTAAGTCTCGAGGCGGGTTTCTTCAGCCAACAATTCATGCACAACTGAATCAACTGAGGTCAAAGGAGTAAGGTGCAGAATTGATCCACGTATGCCTTCATACTCAAATCGGAGATTATACAATAGTTGAACCAAACGTTGTTGTTCCCTCATTTCAATATACAGACCAGATGCTTTTAATTTAACACATTCTGTCATAGCCAACTAATCCCAAAAATTGGTCATCTTAGAATAATACTCTTGGATACATCGATCGCCCTGTGTAAGAGCACAAATTTATTCTTCTAGTTGATATTGAATAGAAAATTTGGATCTCACATACAACCTCTCCAAATGATCCCAAACTTCTTTTCAATATCAAACTAAGCCAACTGAACACTAATCCTATGGTCAACATAACTGTTAATCCAAGTAATGATTTTAGAATTATTGGTATCCCACGCATCCAACAACTCAGTAAAATTAGCATTGTATGCCTTATGAGTATCCAAAACACCAGATATATAATTCCACATCTTCTTTCCTTTTAGAAATTTTTTCATAACATAACTCCAATATCCATAGTTTTTCCCATCAAAACGAACACTATTCGAGTGCAACGAATCACCCCTCCCGTCATGATAGCAGAAATCATAAGATGCACTAATACACAGAACAAAACTAACTCAGAAGCAGAATTGGGGCAACAAATCGAACAAAATTACACAAAATCAAAATCGAAATCAACACACGAACAAGTTCAGAGAGTGCAACGACGGATTACTAGAAATCAGTAGCAATACGAAGACGAAATCCCAAAAATCAGTAACAAGTTCAGAGAGTGCAGCTGTGAGTTCGACCGACTTGGTGTCGTGTTTGCCCACCAATCGGGTCAGAGATTTGGCTCTGATGCCATGTTAACATTCATGAAGCAAGCCATAATCTTAACATTAGAATATTACAAAAGACTGAATGTTCAAGTGTCTAGAGTTTACAAGTGAAAGAATGTATATACAAGACAACTAAAAGACTAAAAATACTAAAGTACCCTTAAGACAAATAATATACTAATATACTAATATGCTAAGACAAAAGAGTACATTCGGGATTGAAAGCTGCCTGGTTTTTCACAGCTTACCCCATCAACCTCACGTTGTTTGTAAACGCAACCCATGTGATTTCCTTGGTCATTCTCTATGATCTCGATTTTACCATTTTTGTATACTCCTACACACGAATAGGTAGTTCCAAGATCAATATCAATAAGCATCCCAGATTCACCTTCATCAGCTACCACTGATAGTCATATGAAAACTGTACATCAAATAGATTAAGAAATGGTTAGAAACTCAATCAATTGACTAGCGCTAGAACTAAAATAATACCTTATTTACTAACAAGAGATTATGTGAATAATCAACCTAAAGAGCTTAAGGATGGACAATGCTTTGTTATTGAAAGCCATGCTTAAGGTTTCTTCTTTTGTTCAATGATTTTGACGAACAACCGAACAAACGGTATTTATAGTTTTTGGGAGGCGAAGGAATGTTGAAGTGTTTGGTGTTTGGGCCAATAAGAATATGTCACGTAAGTTAGAGTTTGAGTAATAATCGGCGAGGGGAAACCCACGTGGTTTCCCAATAAGAATGAAACACATTCATATGCGTTTGTCGTTGTGTATGACGAGGAAACCTGGGATTACACAAGGATCGTATTTAAATTCAAGCAAGTCCAAGTTATCTCCAATATTAATGTGTCAATTAATTAGGTTTCAGATTTGTTTTTAACGAGGAAAAGATATATCGAATTTAATTAGATTGAAATATTATTCATAGATGTGGTATAATTAGACAACATCTTGCTTCTAGTACAAAAGTTACTAAGTGTAGAATTCAAGAAAAAAAGCCCATTATCCGAAAATACTTCACCAAGTTATGCGGGTGGCATTTAGGGTCCTTATACTATCTACATACGATAAATTCGACATGGCCGCTATTATTCTAAGCAAATAATGTTAGAATATGTATTTTAATACTTTTTCCATTTAGTTAAATCTTTTAGTTTTTTTTATGAGTAAATGGGCTTTATTAGGAAAATGAAGTATACGAAATACTCCATTTAGCTAACTACTTGTCATCTCTATTAAATAGGGTTGGTTAACTCTTGTAATTCGGTTTAGTAGCTTTGACTTTAGATTGTAAATTCAATTCACTCTTCCAATTCAAGAAACATGTGCATACTCGTCGAACTAGCTTAACATGTGAATAAAGGCAAAACATAATGATATTTAAGATAATACAAGATTGTTAAGCGTTAAAGTGTTAAATTGATTGTTGTGGTAACTCTTCATTAGCTCAAGGTTCTGATAACAGTTCACAGCTTCAGTGTTACGATTACACCTTAAAACACTTACACTTTGAGTCTCCAATGCCCCGAATTGAACCGTAACATGTAATACAATTGATCTCCTACGTTTTGGGCTTACGAGCTAGGGTTGGACTCGGAGGGATTAAGGCCATTAATAACTCAAGCTACTGCCCTCTGATTAGGAGGTAAACAGCTTCCCCCTCGACTTGCTCCTTAACAACCCTACCTTAATGATTTTAATTTTGTGCTTATGATAATATAAAAAGTTTTTTAAGAATTTGATGATAATGCGTTAGAGTACTGGGCCAGCCGTTCAAAGTAGGTGAGAGAGGAACATAGAAGGTCCAACAACAATATAATTTTGGTCATCCAATTATGAGCATATGACCTAGCCAAAGGCCTTGAAAGAGAGACCTAGATCATCCAATTTTGGCCTCTCGTCGTATATGGAAGGGAATCTTTGTCTTTTAATAAAGGCAAATTTTGTGAAAATGCCCTATAACTCTTGCTCACTTTACTTAATGCGCTACAATTTCTTTAACCGCTTTTTTTTTACCCTTTAACATTTTCAAAAATGTCCGACACACTTTCTTTGGCCATGTGCCTGCCATCTGAGCAAAATGTATCACATCTGGCAAAAATTCTGAGCAAAATGTATCACATCTGGCAAAAATTCTGGATGACGTGGCAAAATTGTATTTGCACGTGGCATTAAATTAAAAAAAAAAACCAAATTATTTTAAAAACCTTTTATTTACCAATTTTTTTCCAAAAAGTCTTTTATAAAACTTAACTATAATACAATTAATTTAAGTTATTAATCTTAAAATAAGAAAAACAAAAAACAAAGAAGAGTCCATCTTCTTCCTCACTACACCCCCCCCCCCCCACCTCAATCCAAATTCACCTCAATCCATTCCCACCACAAGTCCACAACTGAAACCAGCGACGTCTGAAGTGAGTCACATTCCATCACTGCAACGATTATAATGCACGGTGAAACCCAAATTTTTATAAAACCCCATTGTTATTGAGACTTAAAATTGCATCTTTGAAATTGGAATTTGATTTCGTCATCTTTATTTGTAATTGATGATTTCTTGTTGGAGTTGAGATGCATGAAGAGAGTGTGTGAAGTCTGGTGGTGGTTTTGAAGGTGATTTTTGTTTGGTGGTGACGTCATACTGCAGTGGTGTTGGAACAGGTCATCGGTTCCGCCATTGATTCCAAATCGAACCATCTTCTACCACATTTTGATCGTTGAATTTGGTGACGACTCCCCATGATCAGAATATTTTTTCCTCCGCGCGCCATTGATTCCGGCAAACAGTTTTTTGAAAACCGTCGTGGTGGTGGGGGCTTTTCGCCATCGAATCGAAGCTCTTAATTTCTATCATCTCCTTCATAGCCTCTTGAATTTTGTAGTGGTGGTGGTGGAGGAGGTGGAGGACGAGGTGGTGGTAGGGCTAGGGGGGGTGGATCAAGTGAACATTTTTCTTTCTTGTGGTTTTTATAAAGTTTTTAAATTGTAATTATGTAATATGCCTCTTATAATTCCGATAATTATAACGAACTGAAAAATACATATATCATTTTAATATAGTTGTGTTTAATATTTACTATTAAATATAGGTTATTAACTATTTTAAAATTGGTTATGAAAAAAACTTTTTTTTATGATAAACATTTATTTAATTTCAAAGTTAAAATATGCTTGTTATGATTTACATAATCTAAAATATATTTAAATATATTTTTTAATTAAGAAAAATTTGACTTAATTTCTAGTATTTTTGTTGTTTAAAATAATATGACTCTTAATTTTAAGTTTATTAAAAATAAAATATTTGGTTGTAAACATTAAATTTATTAATTCTTAAGTTATTTAAATTAGAATTATATGTAATGTTTTTTATAATTTAAACAAAATAAAGTTAATTATGTTAAAAATATTTTAAATTTTTTTGGCTAAATTTTTTGGTTTTTCTATTTTTTTGTTTTGTTAATTTATTAGTCACTAAAATTTAAGTTTTTAAAAATTAGAATTAAATTATAAATATTTTAGTTTTAAAATATAAATTGGGGAGGGGGGGGTGTATTTCCTTTTTATTTTTTATTTTATTTATTAGTTATTAAAAATTTAGTGTTTATAATTTATATAATATAGTTAATTATAAAGAAATATAAATATTATTAATTTGATGACATGGTAGCCACATTTTGGTCACATATGACAAAATTTGATGACATGGCAGCCACATGACAAAAAAAGTGTACCGGACATTTTTGGAAATGTTAGAGAGCAAAAAAACGGCTAAAAAGTTGTAGAAGTAAAGTGAGCAAAAGTTATAGGATATTTTAAAAAATTATGTCTTTAATAAAAGCAAACCTGCTATTCTAGAAAAGATGTGGTGGGGGGTGGGAAATTTGATTTTGGCACATTTGACGAAAAAGATATATAAATGTTTTCGATAGTGAGATTGTTGATCGTGGTAGACTCATGCATTTGTTCATTCTCGTGCAAACTTGGAATTATAGGAAAATAAAAATCCAGGTTACATTTTCTCTTTAGCTATTGTTTTCAATTTCTGGCTCTCTGTTTGATGCAATTCGCTGGATTGTCTTCTTGGTTTTGATTCTATGGTTGTATTTTCGAGGTTAGAGGATTCTTTGTCCTCCTTTTTTATTGCTTGATAAACACAAAAAATGCAATTAAACTATAATTACAAATGTTAAAAAAAAGTAAATAATTTCACAAAAGTTGCCTTAAACAAACCATAATAGAGAAATTTTCAAACAACTTTAGACCACACACGCGTACATATATGTACATGGATAGATATTAATTTTGGAGTTGATGGTATACATTTACATTTAGTCGTGGCGTGGCTATAAGAAGTAAAGGGTTTGCAAGATACATGTCATATTGAGATTCAACCAAATCAATCTTCCGCATAGAATGTGGTGCACTCCAACTGAAACCTTGAATAAGCCTTGCAAAAAGCATTAGTGTCACCGTGGAGCCGAGCAATACAGCCGGACAACCTCGCCTCCCGGTACTGAACGACAACATACGAAGTTCTTGATCAGCTAGCACCACATCCGAGCCGTCATCGCGTATATGCCGCTCGGGAATATATTTGAGAGGTTCGTCCCAAACCCTACTATTACGGCCTAGACCCGGTCGACTCAAGAGTACACGACTGCCTTTCGGAATGAAATAGTTCGCAACAAACGTATCTTTGATTGATACATGTGGGACATTGAAAGCGGAAATGGGATGTAATCGGAATGCACTACAAGATTTCGTAGTATTAGCTACCGCAAATTAGCTACCGAAATTCGGTAGCTAGTCATTAGCTACGGAATTTCCGTAGCTAATACGTTTACCGACGGAATTTCCGTCGCTTAAATTATTGGCGACAACCAGTCGGTAGGTACACTTATTACCGACGGAATTTCCGTCGGTAATTCCATCGCTACGGAATTTCGGTAGCTAATTTTCGGTAGGTAATGACTAGCTACGGAATTTCGGTAGCTAATTTGCGGTAGCTAATGACTAGCTACGGAAAATCGGTAGCTAATGACTAGCTACGGAATTTCGGTAGCTAATTTGCGGTAGCTAATGACTAGCTACGGAATTTCGGTAGCTAATTTTTGGTAGCTAATGACTAGCTACGGAATGGCGGTAGCTAATTTGAAATTTTGATTAAACCCGTTACCCAAACCCTAACAATAGCGACCAAATGGCGGTAGCTAATATTTATACCCTAACAGTACTTACCGCCAGTCCGTAGCTACTAACTAAATCAGCTACCGCAAGTCGGTAGCTACTAATATTCAAGTGCTTAAATTGTGATTTTCGACGATTATTTTAAATATAATTGGTTGTTTGTTATCAATTACGTCAATAACAAGTAATAATTAACTAAATAAACATAAAATGATGATTTCATTGCACAATCAAATGACATTACTAATGCCGGTTCATAATAACAATGATACATAATGTCGTTTGTTTGTCAATACTATAGATATGTATGTATATCCCAATAGAACGTTAAATAAAGAATGTAACTTCACATAATAACCAATAATCACATTTTATCGATACATCAATCAACACGTCACAACGATATTTCAATCACATACATGAGACATGATTAAGTGTAGAGGTACATAAAACTAATATATACAACACACAACAATACATCAATCGTAATAACAAATCAATTACTAACAAATAAGTTAATTATTACTTATTATTGGTAATATTACTAAACTGAAAACATAAAGAAATCAAAATCACACAAAGAAATATAAAAATAAAATAAAATTAACATTAGCTACGGCCAAGCGGTAGCTACTAATATTCAACGGACATTAGCTACCGCTAGTCGGTAGCTACTAATATTCAACAGATATTAGCTACCAGAATTCGGTAGCTACTAATGTTCAACGAACATTAGCTACCGAAAGTCGGTAGCTACAAATATTCATCTTGATAGAACCCAGAAAATTGGCAATTAGCTACCGATTTTCGGTAGCTAAATTTTGAAAATTTTCGGGAGCCCATGTGCGGGAGATTCAAATTTTCGAAAAATTCAAAAAATTTGACCATTAGCTACCGATTTTCGGTAGCTAAACGTCGAAAATTTGGGCGGCCAAGGGAGGGAAATTCAAATTTTCCGAAAATTCAAAATTTTCAATCTCATATTATAAATACCCCTCAATTCTTCAATCTACAAAATAATCCCAACACTTCTCCAATCTAAAAACTATCCCTACCATTTCTTTATTTATCAAATCTATAAAATCATCCCAACACTCTCTTCATTTTTCCAATCTAAAAACTATCCATATCATTTCTTTATTTCTTCATATCTTCCAATTTTTTTCAATTAATCAAATCCCACACTCTCTTCAAATCTTCAAAATGTTTCTCATTTCTCAACATTTTTTTCATATCTTCAAACTCTAAACCTTTTTTATTTTACAATCATTTTGTTAAATAAACTTTCTTTGTTTATTTAAATGCTTGATAGTGTTAAATTAACCAATCAACATTGATTTTCATATTGGTGAAACAATAAACTAATAAATTTTCGGAAAATTTTCGGATTTTTTTTTAGATCTGTAAATGTTATTACCTACCGCAATGCGGTAGCTAATAATATTCATGGCTTTAAATATTATTAGCTACCGCCAATCGGTAGGTAATAATACTCAAGGTTTTAAATATTATTAGCTACCGCATGTCGGTAGCTACTAATATTCATAAAGTTAGCTACCGAAAATGGGTAGCTACTAATATTCATAATATTAGCTACCAAAATTCGGTAGCAAATGCGGGCTAAAATGGGCAAGCTAAATCGGTAAGTTAGTGACCGAATTTCGGTAGCTAACTCCACAGTAGCTACCGAAATTCGGTAGCTAATTGTCAAAGTTGTGGCGACGGAAATGGCGACGACACTTCGGTCCGTAATTCTAGCGACGGAAATCCGGTAGGAAATTATGTTATTACCTACCGAAAATCGGTAGCGAGTCATTAGCGACGCGATTAGTACCTACCGAAAGTTACCTACGGAATTGCGGTAGGTAATGATCATTAGCGACCGCATTTGGGTCATTAGCTACCGAAAATACGGTAGCTAATAAGCGAAAATCTTGTAGTGATGACTCTTTCGCACAAGCCTTCAAATAATTGAGTTTAGGTAAATCATACTCTTGCACTAATCTATCTTTTCCCACAACTTCGTCCAATTCTGTTTGGGCTTTAAGGAATATACTAGGCTGATTAACCATTTCTGCCATAGCCCATTCTAGCGCATTTGATGGATTATCTACTATAGCCATCATGATTTCCTGTAATTGTTGTTGAAATATAGAGTTCCATCACTATAAACTTTGCCACAATCTAAATATATTTTAACAACGTAAGATTTTTATATGGAATGCTAGTATTTTTGTTTTTGATAGGCAAAGAAATTTCATTCATAACAAAATCAGAGTACAAGAAATACTCAAAATGAGGCTCAAAAGTACTCAAAATGAGGCTAAAAAGCAAATGATAAAAACTTAACAACAAATACAGTTCTTGGGATTTTGATACCAATCCACAAAAGAAAAATCAAAATCCTTCTTCACAGCTTTAATCCAAAACCAAGCTTTGGAATGCTGGTTTCTCTTGTAAACTCTTCCCATGGTTTATTTTTCAGTCAACATTTTCATACATTTGTGTTATTGGAACGCTTTTTTAAGCTTCAAAAGTAAAACAAATCTTAATTCTGGTGTGTACAACTTTTGAATTATGGTGATTTTATATAAATGGTAAAAATGAGTTTGAAAGCCTGTGTTATCAAAAACCTGCATCAGATCCCCACGTGTTTTTAAGAATCAGGCGTATAATCGCTAGTGCTATAACCGAGATGAAATGACTCCACCCTTCTCATCACAACATCAACAACAAAAATAACAAGAAAACAAAAGAAAATTAAACATGAATTGACTCTATCAGAAGTCGACATTTGCTAGTGCTATATATAGCTACACCTAGAAAAGAACCCACGTCGAAAGTATGATCAAACATTAGAGATGTGACCACCTATATGAAGTAAAACATGCAAGATCACCAAGTACTGCATACTTTCTGATTACTTATTTATGCTTTCTCGGGTACGTGTTATGTGTTAAATTGTATCTCAGTTAAGAAAGAACGTGAGCTTATGTATATTAATAATTTCCAACTGTTCTCTAATAAGAGAGGGGTTCTAATTTCCAATAGCATTTATTGATTTACGATTTCCCTCACATGTCTCATGTGATCTAGTTAACTAAGACGAAAGAAATGCATACTGTACTGTACACGTAGGCAGGAATCAAACATCGGGGGGGCTAAAAATTTTTTTTTAATCAACTGTATTGAAGAAAAAATTGCTGTTTAGAATTGATTTTTTTGGGGAGTTGTAAATTAAAGAAGATGCATAGAAGAGCTCTTTTTCCTTCTCTTTTTTTTTCCAACTTTTTGTTCTTAAATGAAAAGACTTACTAATAGATATTCTACGGTGTCAATATATCCAATAGAATGAAGTATTTGTAGATTTTTAACATCACAAGGAACTTTTTTATTACTATAAATAAAAAGTAATGATAATTTCTTATTAGATATATCAAAAGGGGAGTTTTAGTATATATTAGAGCTTTTAGGTTTAAATAATTATTGACTCAAAGAAAAAGTTCAAATAATTATAGCTTTTAGGTTACTTATGATTTATGTTATCTTTTTAGATTTTAAGTTGATAGGAAGTAGAAATATACTGTTAGTAGGAGGATTCTCATTTTCTTTTAATACATATCTTCTTTTTTTTCAATACATATATATAGGTAAAAATAATTTTAAAAAAAATGGGGGGGCTACAGCCCCCCCCCCCCCCCCCCCCCCCCAGCCCCTGTGTAGATACGCCAGTGCTGCTTTTCATTAATTAAGTTGCAACATAGAGAACTAATCAATGTGAGTTTGAGAATTGAGATAATTTACTCACTGTAATTTGTGCTTTGATCTCTTCAGCAGTTAACAATGGAAAGCCGTTTAGATCTTTAAGATTGATGAGAATATCAAGGATGTCGTCTTCCTTTGCCTTGATGCCACTTTTCCACATTTGAATCCGTTCGTCGATCTCTGGATCTTGATACTTGGCTACATTCTTATACGCATTGTTCAAAGTTCTCTTGTAACCATCAAAATCGAATACCTCAAACCATGGTAGAAAGTCCGTAATGCAGAACCCATATAAATTCTCGAGCAAGGTGAATAACCCCGCCACGTGCTCTTCCTCTTCCACTCCGGGGCCGCCATCCTCCGCTCCTTTTTTAAAGAACCTTTTGCTGAAAGTCATTCTCCTCATCACGTTCCCACAATAGTGTCGCGATACACTTCTCAAGCTCACTAATCCATTCGTTATTGTTGAGTTTCGGCACTGACCGTATATATAACGTACGAGGTGGTCGGCTTCTTGGTTTCTTTTATCATGAAACATATGATGTTTTGCTTGTGAAAGCACTTCGTATGTAAGAATTTTCCTCATTTTCTTCCATTGATCACCTATGGGCGCCATGACCGCGGTTTTATAATAGCCACCGCCGGCCACTCTCCCACTCATACAAGTTGGCCTCGACGAGAATGTAATGTCTTGATTCTTCAAAAACTCACGAGCAAGTTCAGGCGATCTAACGGGGATAACATGTGTTCGACCCAAGCGTATGCACGCGATGTCGGTGTTCCTTTTGTCCATAAATTTGTGTATCCAACGAAATGCGGGCTTGTTCGTGAGCACTTGGAATAAGCACCCGAAGATTGGTAGTGGGATTGGTCCTGGTGGAAGAAGGCTATAATTCTGACTTTTCCTGTAACTCGAATATTTGTAAAAGAGTAGTAGAGCTACAATAAGCAATATAATTACACCAAGCATGCTTAATTTTATAGGGGAAAAGGTGGCTGTTCGCTTAAGTTATAGAACATTAATTCTGGCTGCTTCGTTCTATCCGGTTTGTGAGTGCTATATACCAGCAATAGGCTGCACGCGGGACCACATGAAACTGCGCAATAAATGTAATTTAATTGGCGGCATATTTTGTATTCCAACCTAGCTAGCGGCCTACAATATTGTTTTTCTAAGTAAGTTTAAAGGTTTAATAAAACAACTTTTAAACTCATATTATATGATGTTGAGCAGGCTATTTATAGAAAACATAAATATTGAAATTAGACATAAATATTTATGTATAATTAAGTATACCGAGAACTGATCAATTTTGAAGCCTTTTTCTTTTTTCGTTTTTTGTTGAAATTTTAAATCGCCAACGTTTTCATGATAGGTAACCAGATCAAGCGAACCATATCGGAACATAATGGTATTACAGTACAGAAATTAAACTGCATTCTTTTCGTGAAACACATTATTCATACAAAACCAGCCAATTTGTCACCCGCGCATGATCATTTGTCAGCGTTATTATTATCCAGTAAATTAAAGCCATGGATATACATATATATATATATATATATATATATATATCGATTGATATATTTTGTCATAATCCGGTCCATACATTTTTCTCAGCGGTGGTCGATCGTCAACCAATGGTTACAAACCCGAAGTTAATGGATTTTCACACATGCTCTCTCTGTAGCCTGTAGGGCTCTCTCGTTGGCCTCATTCTTGTTAGGAGGATTGTCTTTTCATTTTCTATCTTTCCAGTCCTTTCCCATCTCCATCAATCATCAATCAAACTACCTTACTAAAATGCGCAAAACCCTCTCCCCTGACCAAAATACTACCAAATACCTCTATCGACAAGAGTGCCGGTAAAATCATAACTAACAAAGAAAATAAGCTAAAAGCTACTATCAAATTCCTCTTAAAAGCCTGAAAACCCAAAGCTCCAGTGGAAACAAATATCCTAGAGAAAAAACACAATAGCCTTTGTGCTTGAATCAGCTGAAGATTCTGTGGAAGTCATGGAAAATACCCCATGGTCTTTTGATAAACAACTGGTATGTCTCAAAATCTGGATCGAAGAGATGGCTTTCCCCTTTTGTAAAATTGAAGGAAAATTATTTAATTAGTAAAACAATATTTTTTTGGAAGTTAATATTTAGTTTTTAAGTTTATTACATACTTTTTTAGCTTTTTTTTAAGTGAATATATAAGTTTAGGTGAATAAATAACACATAGGGGCTTTTTAACATGGAGTTTGTTTGCTAATAAATATAACTTAAAGGGCAAAAAAGAAATTTAAAAACAATCAAAGGACCAAAATTGGATAAAAAATATAAATGATTAAATTGGACAAAACCACGATAAATGACTATTTGCGTAACGAGGTCACGATAAATGACCATTTTCTAGACAAAAAAACCCCAGTAAAATGATCTATACCAAAGAGTGATGAAGAAAGATTGTATACAATAATGTATTTTGGTGGGGTGTTTTAGGTGGCCTAGAACTGAACTGGTCGGCCTGTCTCATTAGGAGCCCAAATAGAAAAGAATCGAACCAAGGTGGTTCGACTCTTTTCGAGAAAATAGAACGAAGATGTTCATTTTTAATTACCCGTAAGCGAAATGGGGCTCACGACCCGAGATCTATAAATACCCCCGCTCTCCCAGATTCACGCCACTCATTAATTACTGTTCACCAACCATACATCGATCAAACCAGGTCGTTCTACTGTTCGACTGTTATTGAGTTCGACAGTCTCGTTCCAGTGTTCGATTGTTAACAACCCTCTAGACCCATCGAACTGCTCTCAGTTGAATTGTTTTCAAGTTCAAGAGTTATCTCAGCATCGAACTTCTCTATGTTCAACTATAATCGAATATGATCGTTCGTCGCTACTTTTGTTATTTAGGCTCATTAACGTGTAATTGATAGGAGTCCCAGACAAAGTTGGTCCCATTCTTTGTAATAGGTTATCATAGTTAGAATTATTTCATGCCCATTCGTATTGTATTTTTTGTGTATTGTAACCCTGACAAAATAAGACTAAATTATTGGTGCCATTTGTGGGAACACCACAAGCACAGTAGCGCAAGACAAGATGTTTAGAGTAACTCGATCATAGAGCAGAACCGCAATGAGTACCGCTTTTGAGATGCACCGCCTCGCCGAGGCACAACTGGCCCTAAAGGCAAGGGTGCCCTCCCCCGCAAGTGAGAATATAATACAAGCCATTCATCAGGATCAACCAATGCCAGAAACTGGAGATCAGCCAGTGCCTAACTTGGGTGCAGCGGCGACCAGCACTGCGGGTTTACCGGCTGCCTTTAAGGATAAAATCATGACGATGATTTGAATGACAGTGCATGCTGCCCTGCCCGCTCCACAACCACAGATGCAGCCACCGGTTGAGGGCAATAGAGAGGCTCCACGTGAGCAGGCATCAGCTACAGGCGCCCTTCCAATGAGGCTCGGGAAAGGCGACAGATACAAGGTCATATGGCGAGATCTGAATCAATTGAGGTGGAATCCATATGGCACCATGACCCAGCAAGGCGAAAGGACAGTAGAGGAAACTTTGGAGACTCTAGGGAAGAATGAGCAGAGGTCACGAGGAGGTTGGAAAGATTAAACTAGGAAAAGAATGAAGTGGAGAATAGAATGACGATGATAGGAAGGACCCCCAAGAGCACGCCTTTCAGTGCCAAGATAGAGGCCGAGGTATTGGGACACGGTGAAAAGATACTGTAGTTGAAAACATACGCTGGAAAACAAGATCTGAGGGAGCATATCTTCTATTTGGATGGACTGTTTTCCTTGCAAGGCTTTAGCGATAACGTCCAAGCATGCATATTTGTGACCACACTGACTGGTGTACCTCTAGATTGGTATTCTAGGATCCTAAAGGGGACGATAACAACCTATGAGGAGTTGAGGAAGAGGTTTGAAAGTCAGTTCTCAAGCCAAAAGAGGACAGTTATGGATCATTCACACATGTATTATGTGAAGCAAGGAGAAAATGAATCTCCAAAGGGTTTTATTATGAGGCTTAATTTGGAGTTTTTTAAGATTGACGACCCAAAATGCGAGAAGGTGACAAACAACATCTTTTATGCGACCAAGAATACAATTTTCTCGATGGAACTGCTATAGGTAAAGCCAAGGACGATTGAGGAGATCAACAAGATGGCATACCGAGTGGTGCATTTTGAGGAAATGATGGCGGCGAAGGCATCGTTCACTTGTCCAGGGCCAAGGACAAAAGGAAAGAAGACCAAGGCTAGAACAAGAGCAGGAATGACAGATACGGACATTCGGCACCTAGGCGCTACAACCCGCAGAATGCGGACATCATGATTATCGATGGGGTGACAAAAAGGAAAGGGTGGTCGAACAAGCCCAGAAAGATGAAAGACTCGACTACAACGAGGCTTTCGACCCGATATTGCAAGTATCACAAACAAAATGGTCACACGATAGAGGAGTTTAAAGACCTGGAATACGAGATATAGAGGTTGATTAACGATGGAAAGCTCCATGTGTATGTCAGAGGCCTGAATGACGTGACAAATAAGACTAACATGGGCTTATCACGGTCAGCCCGGAAAGATAAGCAGAAGTCCAAGAACGACCCATAGATCCTCAATTACCCGTAGTTGATGGATAATCAGCCTAGGAAATGAATTATACACATTATTTCGGGGGTCCCATTGGTGCCGACTCAATCAAGGAACGTAAAATGGTGATAAGAGAGATAGATGCTAACTGTTATGTGGGCTTCACAGACCACCTTACGATTAAGGAGATGGCCCCAGAGGAGATCACTTTCTCAAAAGCAGATATGTTTAAGTTAAGTCCTTAGGCTATTTAGGCAGGTAAGCTGGATTTCCCTTCGATGGTTAAAGTGGATATACCTAACTTTGGTGTTAGGAAAATTTTGATAGACAATGACAACTCGACCAATGTGCTTTTTGCCTCCACATGGCAAAAAATGGCCTTAGGCGATGGAAGAATATAAGCGGTGAAGACTCAGTTGCGCGACTTTGGGGAAATGGAAGTTGTACCACGATGATTGCTCACAATTCCAACCTCGCTTGGGACCGACCAGCAAAGAAGGAAGTTGAACACTGATGACCTAGCCGTGGACGTTCCATTCTGCTACAATGCCATATTAGGAAAACCCACGCTTAACGCCTTTGGAGCAGTGGTGTCCACGTAACATCACAAGGTGAAGTTCCCTACCCCCAGCAAGAATCGGTGAGGTGATCCATGATCACCGACAAGGATGGTTATACTACGTTGTGTCACTCATGATACCGTCACCCAAGGATGAGAAGGCATTGATTGCGTTAGCACCAGCAGAGATGGAGGCGATCGACTGATATTTACTTGTTTTTTGGAACAATTGAACTATATTTATTCATTTTCTAAATTCTCTATGCATTAGGGGTTGACATATAAAACTTAATACAAGAACTAATTCGGCTTGAGTCTTGGGGCACCACTTGGAAAACGTAGGAAACCTGGTATTGCGCTTGGCTCGGTCTTATCTATTATTAGATTGCTTCCGATTTCCGACGAGCACACGGCGGAGATCTCGATCTCCACCACTCGCTTCCGACAACAGAGAGATATACAAAAATTCACAATTTCACAAATTTGTTTAGATATATATATATAATAAATTTGAAGGTTGAGAGAGAGAGAGAGAAGAGAGATCGATTTTTTTGGGAAGAGAGAGGAGATGGGGTTTGATATTTGAAGTGATGATGAAGAAGAAATTTGGTTGAAACCAAAAAGAATAGGGAAAAGAGGAGAGCGCAACTGAAAATTTAGAGCGGATGAGAAAAATTGTGATAAAATAACCATACACACACAAATCCTTTTTTTCTTTTTCTTTCTTTTTATTATTATTAGAATCATTCGGGTACCCCAAACCCGAAGTTTCCCAAAAATTGATAGGGTATCGGGTAGGGGTTTTACCCTACCCGAATATACGGGTACCCTACCCGAAGCTACCCGAACCCACCCCTAACTACTATCGATGTCCCGAGATTGAACTATACAGGTACATGCGAAGAGGGTCATGCGATCCCAAGGCCTAGAGCGGTCATAAAGCAGGAAACTCTAGCCTAAAATACATCATGATGTTTGGTACGTAATTCTTATTTATTATTATGGCTCCCCAACATAAAGGGCAACCCAAGAGGTATAAGACCATGGCTCCATCGGCAATGACCTGAGGCGATCAACGGACATTGGGCCCGACGAGGTCCAATGCAAATATAATATCTCGAAGAAACAAATGAGATGGACACTTTGCCAAAATACGGCAAGTGCACACCTAAAATCTCGAGACATCAAAGAGATGGACACTTCGCCAAAATAAGGCAAGTGCAAACATGAAATCTGAAAATAAGGTAAGTGCAAACCTAAGATGGACACCTAGATTCGATATTGTTCATAACCACCGAATTACCCAAGATTCAGTTCTATTCATAACAATTGAATCACCCAAGATTCGATATTGTCCAAGACAATCGAATCTTTTTTTATTCGACCATCTTCGAATTCAAAATAATGATACACCGAAAAATCATTGCGGACCTAATGAATAAACGTGCTATTTGGCAACCGATCCTCTGTATTACGAATTCCAAATAAAGGGCATATTTTTAAACTAGATATTTTTATTTGGCAACCGATCACCCGGATTACGGCTCCCAAATGGGATCATATTTTGAAGCCATATATTTTTATTTGGTAGCCGATCTTGCAAATTACAGCTCCCAAATGGGATCATATTTTGAAGCCAGATATTTTTATTTGGCAACCGATCCTCCGGATTACGGCTCTAAACTAGGGGCCATATTTTGAAGCCATATATTTTTATTTGGCAACCAATCCTCCAGATTACGGCTCCCAAATATGGGGCATATTTTGACACAGAACGAAGTCCAATTCCCGCAACAACAAGAACCGCTATAGAATCTG
This sequence comes from Linaria vulgaris, assembly GCA_948329865.1. Lineage (NCBI taxonomy): Eukaryota > Viridiplantae > Streptophyta > Magnoliopsida > Lamiales > Plantaginaceae > Linaria > Linaria vulgaris. The sequence goes on from OX415251.1 coordinate 18,878,219, forward strand.
GCACCCGTTCTTTCATCAAGACCGACTACCAAATTGGGGGGACTATATGGTGGGTGTTTTTTAGGTGGCCCAGAACTGAACCAGGTCGGCCTGCCCCATTAGGATCCCAAATAAGAAAGAATCGAATCAAGGTAGTTTTACTCTTTTCGGGACAATCAAACGAAGACGTTCGGTGGTTATTGCTCGTATGCAGAATGGGGCCCGCGACCCAAAATCTATAAATACCCCACTCCCTGAGATTCACACTACGCATTAATTACTGTTCACCAATCCTACATCGATCAAACCAGGTTATTTGACTATTCGAGTGTTATTGAGTTTGATTGTCTCGTTCCAGTGTTTGATTGTTAACAACCCTCTAGACCTGTTCGAGAGTTTTAAGCATCGAAACGCTTTTAGTTCGATTATTTCTGAGTTCGAGAGTTATCTCAGTATCAAATTGCTCTTTGTGCGATTGTTCCCAGATTCGACAGTTCGATGCTACTTTAGTAATTTTAGGTTCATTTACGTGTAATAGGTGTTCCGGACAAAGCTGGTCACATTCCTTGTAATAGGCTAGCATAGTTTGGTTTATTTCAGGCCCATTTGTATTGTATTTCTAGTGTATTGTAACCCATACGAAATAAGACCAAATTATAATTTCTTTATTTTTTTGCAGTGAATCTTCCAAAACAATTGAATCACCTTTTTGGAAACACAAGGTTTGCATCAACTTAAGTATCATGAGTTTTCAAAGAAACAATTATATTCTTTTTTCACTTAGTTCTAAGAGTTTGTTGGTTTTGCGTGGTTCATAGTATATCAGTATTTGGCAAATGGTTCAAAGTCATGGTCGTTAGATCGTTTAAAAGGGACGCAAAATTATTGAGCTTCATTGTCACACAAAGTTTTGGGATAGGGGTAAAAAATGTACAATGAAGGACGTGGTAGGTCTAGAACTGGCAAACTTCTATGTGATGTCGTAGAAGATGTTAGATCATGAATTCATGGACGAGCAAATGGTAGTGATTTTCATGTGAGTATGTGGTATGGTTTATTAGCACGAGAAATTGTTTGTCACGTTGAATATTCATGCGTGTTATGTATTGCTCGTCTGTAATCAATACTACGCAATAACAAACAACTTATGCGTGTTATGTGATGCTTCTATTGATTCTTGTTTTTTCTCTTGCTTGATGTGATTAAACACACTTTTGTATTACTTAAAGATCTATACAGAGTCAAGAATCTACACAAAGTTTTATAGATGATTAAAGTTGATGATTAAGATCTACATTCCTCGATAGATGCTAGTGCCGATGGTTAAAAGATTTATTTGTTTGGTCTATGCTAGTATTTCGTTAACAATTTCCTAAGCATAATTCAACATCATATATGGTAATTCAAAATCACTACACTGATTCGAAAACGCGTGTCCCAAATATACAAAGTAGCATAAGCAACAAAAAGGATCCAACGAAACAAATTCTCAGTAGAACCACTCAACACATAGGCTCAAGGTCCATCCATATGAGATAACTACATCTTATCCCAGACATGCGAGATTTAGCTACTCATGATCCATGTAACATAATAATAATTCATCATAAAATTGTGCAATAAAAACACGAAAAGATTAAACTCTTGATCACGGTGGGATTTTAGCGTGTCATCCTCATATAACTATTTATTGCCTTTCTTTAATTGATTACCTGCTTCTTTTGATCACCACTCACCATCAATAATGATTGCAAATCATCGAACGTCGGAATTCAATGCAGAAATAAACTAAGAAATTCTTTGCTTGCTATTTAATGTGATTGAATCCCGTTTATTTGCTCTTGAATGCATTGCCCTACCTGTTGGACATCTTTCACAATTTATATTTTTTGGTCCATAAGTTGCAGAATAGGGTTTCCTAATGATTCAGCCCATAATAATCCATGTCGCACAAGGTCGGGCAGCAGATCGCGCGTGTGGCTGCTTGAGCCTCGCATGTTTGTTCATTGTGGTGCAAGTCCCTAGACGTCGGCATGATGACATATAAAGATGTGTCGGTTGCACAACCTACTACCTGACTTGCGCGAGCCGCACAACTTGTGTTTCTCTCATGTAGGTTGTATGGTCCTTTATGCTGAGGCGTTGCCTTGTATCCTCAATCTTTCAAACTAAGTTATGGTCTGAATCCATCATTAGCCTTCGCTAACTTGCTCCTCATACATCCTTGTTCTATTTCATGCTCTTTTCCATCTAAAATGCATGGTTTCTCCCTAACGGTGCTTTTGGCAAAGAGTGTTTTCACTAGTTTCAAGATTATGCCTCACCACACTCTCTTGCCTCTTATAGGAAACACATGAAGAGCTTTATGTTCAATGGAATCTTGCACTGGAGACATAATGGTTAGAAGTAAACAGTTTATATTAGAAAGTAACTAATGATAGGGGTGGACATAGATGTTGTACTCTTGCGACTAAGTTGAACGAGGGGTCAAGCAGCCTATGTATCTCTTTGAGAAGAAAGAATCAATCCCAGCGTAGTTTATTATTCAATTGTGCCCACGAGAGGGTTATATTTGATATAATGCAAGCTCGGGAATTATATGCATTGTAGTGTCCCTTAGGCTCAATTTGGACTATCTCTGAGGATGTATATCTCGCAGGCGAGGCCCAGGTGACTTTAGTATTGGCCCTTGTTGGGTGCTAACTAGATCGTAGATCATGTGGTAGCCTTACAACATCGTAATTCATCGAGCCCTAGAGGCTCGGGATCGGGACCTCGGTCAATTTGTACCAGAAGTGGTCAAATTCTAGATCAAAGCTTTCTCATACTTAAGTCCAATTGTTGAGATTTGATTTCTAGGAAAAAGTAGAGGGGAAAATGTTCAAAGTGGTTTGGTTGACGTAGAATCGATTAACGTGGAATTGATTGACGTAGAATTGATTGACGTAAAATATATTGACTTGCCACGGGTTAACGTGCCAAACGCGTTGACATGTCTCGGGTCAACGTAGAATGGTTGACGTGCCAAACGTGTGCAACTGGAATGCTTGACGTGCTTTCTCTCACTAGAATTCTAGAGAGAAAGCCTCAACCTCTAAAGTGAGCTACCCCTCAAGTGACCAACCCCTCGAATGAAGAAATGAGGGGGTATTTATAGAAGATGGGGAAGGGCAAAGCATGAGAGAGCATGCCCTCACACTAAAGGTGAAGGAGAGAGAGGGGTACACCACATGTTTGGTGCACCCGTACCACACTGGATCATGCCCCGGTGTGGTCCGAAAGACCGACGTGCCACGAGGCATGTTAGTTTTTTGCCAACACAGTCCGACCCGACGTGGACCCGACCGACATGAACCAGACCTTTGTTAGCCGGTCCATCGTGGCTTACGATTGGGACCTTGCATCCCGTATATTTGATATAATGGATCATTTTCTCAAGGTCAATGATATTGTCCTGAGGGTCACATTGATTTGGCATCTCGAGTGGTCTAATTGGACAGGGAGGAAATTGTATTTTGGTCCCCTTACTCAAAGTTATTCCCGAGATGATCGTGTATTTTAGAACTGTCATAATTATGGCACACCAGCAGTTTTTTAGAGGTACGAGCACACACCTATGTGGCTATGTAGATGTTGATTTGGCAAGTGGTCTTGATCAGAGAAAGAGTACTATGGTGTATGCATTACTTTGGATGGTACGACAATCTCATGGGGTTCTAAGTTACAGAAGATTATGGTGTTATCCAGTATAGAAGATGAGTACATAGCGGTAAGTGAAGTCACCCAAGAGATGGTATGGCTGCATGGTTTTTTGAGTGAATTAGAGAAGACAAATAGCATCCTCTATTTCGATTGCCAAAGTGATATTTTCTTGGCTAGGAATCCCTAGTTTTATTTGAGAATGAAGCATATTAAGTTGAAATTTCACTACATACAGTATCTCTTGAAGATGAAGATCTTAAAGTTTGTGAAGATACGAGGTACTGAAAATCCTACTGATATGTTGTCTAAGGTCATGACCTTAGAGAAGTTGAAGGTTTGGGTTGATTCAATTGGCCTTATAATTTAAAGAAGTTCTAGAATTGGCGTTTCTAAAGCTAAAGGATCATTATGATGATGGTTCATGATGATAGCGTTGTTGAACGGATGGAGGTCTTAGTTCGTGGGAGTAGTTCAATGGGTTCACTCTCCAAGTGTTAGGATTGTAGATCCTGAAATGTAGAGACCAGAGGATCTTACGATAGAGCATAACATGCAGACAATAAATGTGTAGGACCCACAGAGACCAGTGCGAGCTGCACCGCCTAAGGCGTAAGTCATGCGGGAGGCGTGCAACTAGCCACTCAACACACCAGCTCGCATGGGTCTAGTTTGACCGACAAATCATGTATTGTGTGTTGTTATTGTTTTATCTCTTTTCGGTTGTGCGTATTTCACTATTCCATTAATATATTCGATGCACAACATGATCTTCATCCTATATCTGACCATGATTTCTATGGCTTTCTCGAAATCTTTGACTTGTGTTTCCATCTTTTGACTTTTAATGATCATATTGTCCACATAAACTTGCATGGTGTTCCCGATAAAGTCAGCGAACATAGCGCTAGAAAGTCGTTGGTAGTAGAATACTTAGTATTTTATGAAATTGGTCTTTTTGCAATAGTGTTTGTCCATCATGATATGATTGTAATCCTTGTCTCCATCCATCTTGGTCAACAATTCGCATCAAGTCATGGAGTCTATAACTTGGTCAATACTGAGTAGGGGTAAACATCCTCAGGCTTCATTAAGTTTGGTGATGTCTAAGTACAATAGTTACTTAGTGTTCATTTATGGTACCAACACTTCATTAGAAAGGCACTCAGGATAAATACTTCTCATAAGTGTTCTAGACTTAACAATCATTCTACTTTTGACTTGGTTATTTTGGATCTTTCAGGATCCATCCTCTGTTTCTTCTGGATATGACATTGAGCTTGTATTTGCATATCTTCGCGTTTATCTTGCCTAAGGGTTCTCCTACCTTAGCACAGACATAAGGTTACCTTTTTAACAATTGGGCCATTTGTCTTTCTATGTTTTCACCCATTTCTGTCCCAATTCGTAGTTCATTTGCTTGGATTATTTCCACCAAATTTTATGTTTTTCATTTCCCGGATGCCTACATCTTGTTTTCTTCTACTTATTATCCACTTGCGGAGCCCCATATGTTGGTGAGACTTATCGGAGGGTGCTTTTTGAGGTAATGACTTCATTCTTCATTCCTCAACACTTTTTTGACTTTTCCTCGTATCTTGCCAATTCCTTGTTTTCGTAGGGAACTTTACTTTCACGTGCATTGTAGCTAAGTTCTTTTGGAGGCATCTATCTCGACTAGCACTAGCGAGCCTCGTACTCTTCGATATGGGCATTTTCCCTTTGTTAATGGAGGTACCGCCATTCTTCCACCTTTGATCCTGTTTGCTGTTGGTCCTTGGTGATTGATATCATTTCCAGATTTTGAAGTGTTCGAAAGGAAGTTGCATTCTCTTAAGGAACCGAGTCTCTCTAAATTATGTCGAAGGACACTTTAAGTGTTCCAAAAAATTTAACCAATATGATGATCCAGAATTAGCACAAGGTCTTAATTCAGAATATGGAGGGGGTTCGGGACAATCTTCTCGTGGTTTTAAACAGACGTTTGTGTACGAAGGGAGAACGAGGTTGTTTATAATACATATCATGAGAGAATTACAATGATGACATTCTTGTGTACCGTGAGTATAAATGGGAGTGTGTAGATGATCCTATAGATGATATAAGGATCTTTATTTATAGGATAGAGCATGCCATTTATGACTTACAACTTGCTTTACAGAAATAGATGTGTGAACTGCACTTAATGTCTATCAAAAGTAGATGAATCTGCCGACATCCTAAAAGCAAGATCAATCTAAGACATAAATGCACCCTCACTTACTAGTGTGTCGGATCTTGTTAGATACACAGATACGAGGTTATGGTGTCCTCTTTTACTTTTGAGGTTGTGCCTTTCAGTCTAAGAGATGGCGATGATGAAGTTTATAAGGACTCCTATAATTTGTGGTCAGCTTTTGTCCTTTTGGTCTTTCCCCTCTACGAGTCTCCATGCTACGTAGGCTTCTTTCTTATCTTTTCATATCTTGTGCCAGAGGTTCAAAGCTCAATTACTTTTACTTGTTATATTTATATGTTATCAATTAGACTTAACATGGTGACACCAAAAAAAATTCGATAAATGAATTGTTCGTTTCACCTTAAGAAAAAGTGAGAATAAGAATTACTAAAATTAAGAACTTAAAAGCCGTTTGGTTTTAAAGATGGGTTTTATCTCAAAAATAATGGAATATATTAGAAATGAGAATAAAAGTCAGGATTCTATGATATATAATATGTATCACTTGTTTGGTTGATAAGATTAAGTATCAAGATAAATAGTTACCTCAACAAATTTTTTTTTATTTGGGTTATTAAACGTTCAACTAACCAATTTTTTAATTTGTTTTTTTTAAGTGGAAACATATTGTTCTTTTCAACTCAATGACATATTGTATATTTTTCTCACTATTATATATTACCAAAATATTATGTAAAAATAAGTTATGACAATAAATGTATATTTAAAATGGGGGTGATAGGGTCGAGTCAGAGGGGAAAAAGAAGCTAGAATCTTTTTCCTTTTCCATTTTGATTTTACAAATTAATTATTAATACAAATAAAATAATTTTGTAAATTTTTGACTTATTTTTATCATGATTTAATCACCTTTAAAGAAGAAGAAAAATGTAAAAGAGAAGAAATTAAAATTTTTGCTGCATGCTGCAAATTAAAATTTAATATATTAGTCACGTGATGAAATACAAAAAAACTGTAAAATAAACTATCAAAAGAGTTTTATTTATGTATTTTATATTTGACAAATAAATTATAAAGTTGTTGTCCACGGGAATCTTATACATGTAACATATAATAAATATTTTATCAATTTATGTAATGGAGAAGTGAAGTAATTTAGAAATTTATAGAGGATTTAACGGAGAATTTCAATGAAAAGTAAAAATTAGGCAAAATCAAGATTATTTATCTTAGGGGTAAAGGTGAGATGATTTATCTCAAATTCTGAGATAAAAACAAAAAAATATGGGCATATCTCTCAGTATTTAAAATTGACCTGGAATTCCGCAAAAGAAAAAGAAATTCAGATACGTTTTAGAGTGTATTAGAGTTTGTAACCTTTAAACAAAATAACTTAAATGTTCTGCGTGTTTGGAGCCCAAGAGTAGGAAACGAGCGAGCAGTACGGGGTGGCCTTCTGTTTGACACTTTTGACTTCAATCTAAAACTTATTCATTGAGTAAATAAGGGGCAAATATTAATGCTAGAAACAATTAATTGGAAAAATATTCTTAAGATAATCACTAAAGGGTTTAGAGAGAATTACACAAACTATCTAAGGTATGTGTAATTATAGAGACCACCCCTCGTGTTCGTGAAATTACACAAATACCAGTTATCGCCGATTTTCGTATAAGAGTTCTCATATTTTGTTGATAGATTGATTCATGCTTCGCATTTAGTTTGCACATAAAACACAAAAATAAATCATACTTGCTCGAAAAATTGAAATCAAACCTCATTTATTTCGTATTAAAAAGAAAAGAAAATCCAAAAACCAAGTTAAAATAAGTAATCTACAAAGTTCTTTTATAATTTAAAGTTGTAAGGTTGTCTTAGTCATTTTAATTTATTTTTTTACATAAAGCTAAGGTATATTTGTAATTTCTCAAACACGAGGGATATCTTTGTAATTATCCCTTATTTCAGGGATAATTTGTGTAATTATCCCAAAAATTTAAATGTTTTATTATCAAAATTACACTATATATAACACAGTGAAAAAAAAATTTGAAGTACAACGTTGACTGGGTTGGTTGAATTTTGGCATGGCTGGTGGACCTTATACCTGTACTCCCACATCAGTGACACTAAACATAACAAAAAGGAAAATAAAAAGTTTAAAAAGTTTAAAAAGTTTAAATATTGTTCATGCAACAAAAAACTTGAATTATAGAGCGCCACTGCATTTTTAGATGCAAATTGTAGCAAAACACAGATATATATATATATATATATATATATATGTGCACCTTTTTTATTATAGAACATGTATATTTGATAACTATTGTAGATTGACATATATCTTTAGTATAGATAGTTACCTTATTAGAGAGAATCTCATTTGTATATATATTGAACATTATTCATTGAATAACACAAGGAATTCATTATTTTACATGGTATCAGAGCCTTCTTTTCTTTTCTTTCTCTCCTAAACAATGACAAACGGTGGCGAAGATACCTCTGCCTCCAAGTTGTCAACCTCATTCGACGGCAAAAATGACGCGCCTCCTTACGAGGCCGCGACCCCAAAATTTTCCCCCACCCTCACCGTCGCTAACATCAAGAACTTCATCCCTATCTTGTTGGACACTGAATCTGGGCAATATTCTACTTAGTCCGAGTTATTCAAAATCCATGCACGGGCTTACCAAGTTCATGACCACATCATAACCCCTTCCGTTGTGGTTTCCCCATCCGCCCCCGAGATGTGGGATCGCTTGGATGCCATCGTACTATAATGGATCTATGGCTCCATCACCAACGATCGTCTCCACACAATTATGGTGAAAAACTCTACTGCCATAATTGCATGGACGAATCTTGCGGATTACTTCCAAGACAATAGGAATTTCAGGTCGTGCATCTCGAAAATCAATTTTCCTCCACCACTCTTGATGATTTTCTGAATGTCGGTGCTTATTGTCAAAAATTGAAGATGATCGTAGACCAATTGGCCAATGTTGGGTCCCTTGTCTCTAACCATATATGTTGCACAGATACTCCAAAAATGGCTTTGTATCGGACACCAAACGAATAAGGATACACCCATAATACGCATCGGATACGTGTCGGATACGCCACGTGGCGTATCCTATTTAAAATTATTTTTTTAATAAATGGGATACAAATCAGCTACTATTCTAATTTATTAAGATTTAACACATATAATAGTTTTCACTCATGAAATTGCAAATCTTTCTCTTGATAAACCTAACTTTGAGTCGGTTTTGTTTGTTGATGATGTCGTTTAACAATAAATAAGCTATTGCGATATTAATTGTTTGTTATATTATGAAACCTTATAATGTTCATGTTGAACATGTTTATCAATTAATATTTGAGTTTGTGGAATGGTGGATCTTTGTATATGGTTATATGTTAATTATTATTTAAATTTTGTAAGTGTTTAATATTCATTATTTTACATATTTACTTAAATAATATATATACATATATAACTTTTTTAATTAAATATTGGACATATCCTTGATGTATCTCAATATCTGATTTTAGAAAAAATACGTATCTTCGTATTTGTATCTTGTTCGATACGTGTTCTTGTATTCGTATCCTTGCAACGTAGCTAACCATCGTTTGGTTCTTCAATTGGTCATGGGTCTTACCGATGCGTATGGAGGCATCGCAACCCTAATTCAGTAAAGTGATCCGCTACCACTCTTCTCTAAAGGTCGTTCCATGTTATCATTGGAGGAGACGAGCCTTGCCAAGCGTGCCTCCCGGCAACCCGATGCGACCCTAGTCACGCATCACGTCCCACACGCCTCTCCGCAACAATATCTATATCATGCCAATCGAGGACGAGGACCAGTCGAGGTCGTGGCTCGGGTCAGAGAGGTCACAACGGCCGCAGCGCATTCCTCCGTATTAGTGGCCGTAGCCCTATCCAGCTTGTCCCGACTATCTTTCACAACAGCCATGGTCTGCACCACCCGCACCATACCATACGGATGGCCCGTACCCCACGGTGCAACCGTGTCTGCCAAACTCTCGCTCTCGTGGATAGGGTATTCTTGGGTCGCTTCCCCAATACGTGTACCAAACCGAGGTTGCTCTATATGCTTCTACGAACATTGACGCCGCGATGCATACGTTGTCGCTCCAACAACTGGATGAAAAATTGTATATGGACTCAGGTGCCTCGTCCCACATGACCTCTAACCAAGGTAATCTCACGTCACTTTAATTTGCGCACCAAACATGATTTAATTGTTGGTAATGGTCATTCTCTTCCATTTAAGGGTTCGGGTCACTCCTATATCTCCCCCCCCCCCCTCTCTTCCCCCTCTTCGCCTACATAAAGTTCTTCATGCTCCTCATCTTATCAAAAACTTGATCTACGTTCGAAAATTTACCACTGATAATTCTGTTTCTATTTCTTTTGATCCTTCTGGTTTTCTTGTGAAGGATTTTCTGATGGGCACTCCCATCATGAGATGCAATGGCTCGGGTGATCTCTACCCACTACTACCACCCATCGCCACTTGATCCACACCGTCCCTCTATGCCTTCCTCTCTCTCTCAGCTGACCAATGGCATGCACGTCTTGGCCATTCCAGCGATTCTGTTTTTGATTTTCTTAGGCGTAGTTCTCAAATAAATTGTAATAAATGTCTTTCTAGTTCTTTTTGTCATTCTTAACCTATGGAAAAACACATTAAATTTACATCTTATGATTCTACTACTATGACTCGTTTACCGTTTGATTTAATTCATAGTGATGTTTAGACATTTCCCATTTTAAGCTCATTGAGGGCATCGCTACTATGTTTTATTTCTAGATGATTATATGGGTTTCTTGTGGATGTTTCCTTTATCTCACAAGAATGATGTTTTTCCTACTTTCTTATCTTTTTGTGCTTATGTCAACAAACAATTTGAACGTGATATTAAAATTCCATAAAGTGACAATGGTACGGAATATAAGAACACCTCGTTCTCCAACTTTTGTAACAAATATGGCATGCATCAACGCTTTTCTTGCTCATACACTTCTCCTCAAAATGGTAAATTCGAACGCACTATCCGTACGATCAATAACATAATTCGTACTTCTCTCTCTCATGCTTCCGTTCCGCCGTCTTTTTGGCCTCACGCCTTACAAGTCTCTACTTATCTTTACAACATAATTCCTTCCAACAGTCTAAACTACATAACACCTCTCCAACGTCTTTACCATAGAACTCCTTCTTACGCCCATATCAAAAATTTTGGGTGCCTTTGCTATACTCTCATTCCCTCTACACAAATTCATAAACTTCAACCGCATTTCACTTCATATGTCTTCTTCAGTTATCCACCTAATCAACGGGGCTACAAATACTTCGACTTCTCTACAAACAAAATTATTCTTTGTCAACACGTTCTCTTAGATGAACACTCCTTTCCTTTCTCAAAGTTAACGCCATAATCATACTCATTTCTCCATGATGATCCTTCCCCGCTCCTTACTCCTCATCTCCTCGCTCCAGACTCAGATCCCTCACGGATTTTTTCTACGGCCGCGGCTCCCCTGGCTTCGCCCGCGCCCTTGCTACGGCTGCCCGCGTCCCATATACTGCGTGGTAGTCCGTCAATAACCCTTACGCCACCTCAGGACTAAACCTTTCCATCCCACGCGTCACCTCAGGCAACACCGTCCCCACCTCATGCACCACCTCAGGTGACACCGCCCCCAACTCGTGGCCTGCATAAGGCGACACCAGCCCCCACTCACACGATGACCACTTGTAGCCAACATGGATTCTTCAAGCTAAACCGCCTCTTCAATCTTCACGCCAACTCTTCTCCATCACCCTGTAGCGGCATTATCCGACCCTAATTGGAAATTGGCCATGACTGATGAGTTTGATGCCCTTATTAAAAATGAGACATGGGATTGGTACCCCGTCCTCCTAATGTGAATATTATTCAGTCTATGTGGATTTGTCGTCACAAGTTTCATTCTAACGGTTCTTTTGAGAGGCATAAGGCCCAACTTGTAGGTGATGGCAGGTCTCAATAAGTTGGAGTTTATTGTAATCAAACTTTTAGTCCAGTGGTTAAGCCTGTGACTATTTGGGCAATTCTCAGTATTATAGTATCGAAGGCTTGGGATATTCATCAGCTCGACGTGAGAAATGCTTTTTTTCATGGTCATCTCCATGAAACCGTGTATATGCACCAACCATTTAGGTTTCGTGATTCATCTCGACCGGATTTTGTGTGCTTGTTTAAGTGATTTGTTGCTACGATTGGGTTCTCGTACAGCACCTTGGATCACTCTCTCTTTATCTTGCGCCGTGGTTCTGACACGACCTATATCCTTCTTTATGTGGATGATATCTTGCTCACGGCCTCTTCTCCTTCTTTACCACAGTCTATTATGTCTCAGCTTGGTCGAGAATTTTCCATGAACGATTTAGGTTCTTTGAGTTTCTTTTTTGGGGATTGCAGTTAAGCGCTGCACTGATGGTCTTTTCTTATCTCAGTGGAAATATGTCGAGGATATTATTTGCCGTGCCGCTATGGAGTAGTGTAAACCTAGTCAAACTCTGGTTGACACTAAATCCAGTCTTGTTAGGGAAAAGGTAGCTCGTGGTGAAGTACGTGTTCGACATGTTTCCTCACGTTATTAGATTGCCGACAGTTTTACGAAGAGACTTCCACGGGTTCTTTTTAACAAGTTTAGGTCCAGTCTCAACATTCGTCCTCCCCCCGTTTCGACAGCGTTGGTGTATTAGATATAGAATATGTATATTTGATAATTATTGTAGGTTGACATATATCTTTAGTGATAGATAGTTACCTTATTAGAGAAGATCTTCTTTGTATATATATTGAACATTATTCATTGAATAACACAAGGAATTCATTATCTTACAGTATTAGATATAGAACATGTATATTTGGTAAGTATTGTAGCTTAACATATATCTTTAGTGATAATAATTACCTTATTAGAGATGGTCTCCTTTGTACATATATTGAATATTATTTATTGAATAAAACAAGAAATTTATTATTTTTGTCTAACTACGCCAATCATATTTGACGGGCACCAAATGAAGTGGATACTTCTTGGGGACTGTCAGGCCCGCCTCTTCTTCAACGCTGATATCTTCCCTTTTCAGCCCCTCAGGCATCTCCCAATCAAAGCAATGCAGCAAGTTAGCCAAACTAAACTCTATAGTAGTAGATCCCATCAACATTCCAGGGCAAATCCTGCGACCAGACCCGAACGGGATCAACTGAAAATGTTGTCCTTTGAAATCAACACCGTTTTTCTCGAACCTCTCTGGGTAAAACTCATCAGGTCTCGCCCATGTCTTAGGGTCCCTACCGATGGCCCAGTTGTTCACATAGATCCTGATGTAAATTGAGAAAGGAGAAACCAAAATGATTTAAGAAATATTATTTTATCGGCCATGTAATCAGAATATGCGAAATAAGACACATCACCCCATGAGATAAATTAAAAGAATAAGTGAATTATCGGTATGTGTTATGATAAATAAAGCACTCTACCCTATGTGTTTGGTTTTTTTTTTTAAAGAGTACACTTTACCTAGCTCTAATTAATTTAAAAAGATGAATTTCAACCCGTCACCTACACATTGGTATTAATTCACAATGTATGAAATAAAAAAGGATGTGCTTGTTTAACATAAAACAAATGTTTTATTTACTTATTGAAGCAATTTACCCCTTTCAACATAAAACAAGAGGGAAAAATGCATAAAATTTCTATGTGATTTTAAAACCCTGTACAAAACTCTCTTATGGCTTCAAAATTGCACAAAAAATCCTTGTGATTTCAAAAATCTTGGACAAAATCTCCTTTAACTCCGTTAACTTTTCTATCAAAATGACTCAATTGTCTTACATTTATTTTTTTAAATAAATATTGTATGTTTATAAATACATTTATAATAGTAAAGAAAAGTGTAAAAAAAAATTGAAAAATAAGGTTTTGTATCATATAAAACTGCTAAAAAAAGTTAAATTATTTTATAAGAAATGAATTAAATTTTGGGATTTTGTGCAAGGTTGTGAAACCATAAGGAGGTTCTATGCAAGTTTTAAAACTGCAAGGGGCTTTGGTGCTAAACATAGCAGAATTGGTACCTTAACTTGTTCAGCCTCGCAAATGGTACCCTAAGTTTTCATTTCTTCTCAAAAGTGGTACCCCAATGGCGGAGCTGCACAATTTTTTTCCTGCAAACGCACACGTGGATCTCCGTTCACCTTAGAATTATGGACTTTAACCTTTTTTTTGCCACATGGACTTGCTAACTATATTAATAAACAAAAGCAAATTAAATTAAAAGATGTGTAAAACTACTCCATCCCTCACATGCCACAACTCTCCCGCCCATTTCAGCTCACAATCTCTTAATCTAGGGTAAACGGAGGTCCACATGTGCATTTGGGGCAAAAATTGTGCAGCTCCCGCCATGGGGGTACCACTTTTGAAGAGAAATGATGAAAACTTAATGTACAATTTGCGAGACTGGACAAGTTAAGATACCAAGTCTGTTTAATGGACAAATTAAGATACCAACATTGATTTTTTCTCTGCTAAACATTTTAAAAGGTATAATAATAGACTTTTAACATGTAAAGAATACACAAAAGTCAAGCCTAGTCACACATAGAGCGAGTGCACATCACTCTCGAACGGAGTTGGACAGAATGGATACTGTGCAGGATTTTTAAAACCACAGGGTAGTTTGGTGCAGGATTTTCGATACCACGAGAGAATTTTGTGCAGTTTTATAACCACGAGGGAGTTTCATGAAGGTTTTCGAAATCAAGCGGGGTTTTATGCATTTTCCCCTAAAACAAGTGAATCATTTCGCCCATTCGATTTTATCTATGGCTGTGTAATGTACCTATATATATTTCATATAACATACACGGTGTTGAGCCAAAACCTCTTTTTAATACCTGGTTTTGGCGGGAACGTTGTAGCCACCAATTTCACAGTGTTGCATCGATTCATGAGGAAGCAAAAGTGTGGCTGGAGGGTGGAGACGAAATGTTTCCTTCACCACCATCTTTAAGTATTTTAAATTTTGGATTTCTTCTTCCGAAACTGTTAGTTTTCTTCCCACGCAGGCGCGTATTTCAGCTTGTACCTTTTTCATAACTCGCGGGTGTCTGGCGAGTTCAGTCATTGCCCACACCATTGTCAGAGAACTAGTGTTTATTGCCCCGATGAATATGTCCTGCATTGATACCGCATACACAAAACAATTCTGTATAATATATATAGAAGCGAGTTCCTGAGAAACCGCTAAAAATATTGACAAAACAGAATTAATGATTTCCAATCTCGAAAATGAAATCTAGCCGGATTACTCAAATAAGCTTTAATCCAACAGATGACACAGTATGGAAGCGCAAACTCCATTTCTTTGATCGTGCTCATTGATTTTCACAAAATTTATATATGAGTACTATGCTCAGTGCGCTAGAAATTGTAAATATAATGGACGCCAATACTAACTCAATTACCATAAGAATCGCTTTGATGTGATCTCTAGACAGACGAACATCAGCTGTTTCATCTTTGGACAGTCGAAGCAAAATGTCAGTAATGTCTTCGTCTTGCTTATCAGCCATTGGTACTCTGTTTGGATCAAGGTGTTCATCAATGACCCTAGTGAAAAACTTATCGAAATTCGAAAAGATTTTGTCCAGCCTCCTATGTTGCCCCAGCATCACATCAGCAATCCACCCAAAGTTTGGGAAAAAATCGGCTGCCCAGAAGCTACTCATCATTGACATTGCATCGGTTATGGCGTCTTGAAATTTATCGTACCCCTCGAATTGTCTGTTGCCCTCGTGATCAGCATCATAACTCTTACCAAAAGCAATCGTACAAATAATGTTGTTAGTTAGCGAGAGTATTTTCTCATTTACCTCAATTTGAATGTTGAGGTCAGCGTTTTGTGAAATTGATTCGATCAGACGGGCAACTTCTCTTTCCCTGACGTGCCCGAAGGACTGAACCCGTTTAAGCGTAAAGAGTTCAACGACACAAAGCTTGCGAATGTCTTTCCAGTACTCACCATAAGGTCCGAAAGCCACGTCAAGTAAATTGTAAGAAAGCTTTGTGGCCCCGTAGGAGTAAGGCCTCGAACAACATTCCAGATCATTGGTTTTAAGCACGTCTTTGGCCGTGTCGGGGGACGAGACGACCACGGTCGGGACGCGGCCTAATTGTAAGAACATGACTGGGCCGTACTTTTGGGAGAGTTTCGAAAGTGATTGGTGGGGTAGTTTTCCGAGTTGGTGCAAGTTTCCGATGACAGGTAGCCGAGGAGGACCCGCAGGGAGATTAGAATTAAGAATCGATCCTCCGTTTCTCGGTCTAGATGATAGGAATAGAATTAAGGGAAGGAGCGGAAAGAGGATTAGGATGAGCGTAGCAAACTCCATGAGTACTGGTGATGAGTTTCCCCGCATTACTTTAAGTCCACAATTTTGTATGTCTACATCTATTTATCAAACACATGTGGAAGACATGGTTAATATTTTTTTTTATTTTTTTTTGAATGACGTGGGAACCCGCAGCCGCTACCCTTCGGGTGCGCACTGGGTAAACCCCCGGGTCGACGCAATAGCCTGCAAACCACGTCAACCAAGTTAAACCACACTATGCTAACCATGTGTGGCAAGCTCAGACCCAGAAGACAATAGAATCAGGAGGTCTCCCCCTCTGAGATTCGAACCTGAGACCAAGGAAAGTTTCTTTTTCCTCTTAACCAACTGGACCACCCACAAGTGGCCGACATTGTTAATATTATTAAAGCAAATACTATTATTGCATTTGTCGGCGGGGTGAACGTTCAATTAAATCAATGCTACTCAATTCCATTATTCTGGCGCAAACTGAATAAAACAAATAAAATAAAAAATAAAATAAGAGGTCATGGAAACGCATGGTTTACAATTACTAAAAAAATAGTGGTCAGAGGAATTACTTGGTCCTAATAACCTTTCGTTTTATTATTACATTGTGAGAAAGAAAAAGTACAAAACTCGTGCATATTATTGTGCAAGATCAATTTGCATCATCTAATAATGAAAAGAGGACAGCCTATCAGGGACGTATCTTATATAATATGTCTAATTAAAAATAGCCTCAAGTAGTGTTATTTTAATAGGCTAAAATTTCCTCTTGATTTTAAAATATTAACAAAAAAAAAATCTATTTTGGTGCAAAATGCCCTTTGATGTTAACTATTAGCGAAAAAAATTCTTCCGGTGTTAAAAAATTAGCAAAACCCTCTTTGGATGTGAAAAATAATCTCTTTTATGTTAAAAGGTTAGCAAAAACTCTCTTTTAATGTTAAGAAATTAGCAATAAAAAACGCTCCATTTGATATTAGAAAATCCGCAAAAAAATCATTTGATGTTAAGAAATTAGCGAGAAGCTTCATTTGATGTTAAAAAAACCGAAAAAGCATATTTGGCATTAAGATTAACAAAAAAAAATCCTTTTGATGCTAAGAGATTCGCAAAAAGAACTTCCGATTCTTTATCCTCGTGATTTCTTTTGACTTGTCTATTGTTCTTTTCGAAAAAAATTAGCCCCCCCCCCCCCCTAAATAGGACGACCCATCAACGAGCTAACTTTGCCACCCAAATCTCACGAGACATGCGGTAAGGGACCCCGGGTGATAACGTACAATACTTAGAGAAAATATCCTTGAGAAAGGAAGATAATACAAAAATAATAAGGAAACGAGTTAATACAAGGAAAGGTCAAAGGAAGAAGACATATCATCCACGGTCTCAATATAATGGATCAAAGACACACATAGCACGGAATATCTCACAACTACTCTAACGAAGGAACGACTCGAAGACCCCTCCTCAAAGCATGCGGAGATAAACCCAACTAGGAGGGCCTCATTACCTTCGAACCGAAAACAAACATCACGATGGTGCGACCCAACTCAAAGGAAGTGTCAACCACCCATGTTAAAGGCAGCTCCCAACCACCGCTCATTATGACAAAAGACCATGTATCATTGGTCCATGCCTGTTATTGAAGCAAAAGGCGACAAATCTTACCAGTCTAGATCAACGATTGGTGCAGGACCAACTCCCCCTCATTGGCTCAGAAAATCCTATAAGATGATTGGAGCAGGCATCATCGTTACTCGGTTAGAAGAGTTCAGTCAAACTCACGCCATTGGGAAACTAGTACCAAACGACCCATGTTGGTGCAGAAGACCCTCTACAGCGTTGGCCATCTCCACAACGCGAATTAAGAAGGAAGATCGACTCCCCTTGGACAAAGACCTCAAGACCAGCACTATAAATAACACCACATTTAGCTTCAAATGGACAAGTGCACTTTTGCCAAATTCACTACGCAAACACATCATTATACTTAGCAAAATAACAGAAAGCACTCTCTAGAAAAAATAGCTATCTTCACACGACCCCCTTGTAATTCACTCAAAACCCTTGATAAAATAATATTACTTTATTTTTCTCAAACTCGGGATCACATAGGTTTTTCGAACAATAATCAGTGATAATATCCCTGAATTCTCCCGACTCTACGGGCATTAGACGATATTGCATCATCAAATGGCGCCGTCTGTGAGAACGTCGTAAATTCCCTAAGAAAGATTGAGAAAATCACATGGCAAGAAGGAAAACAAGAAAAGAAAAAGCACCCGACGGGGCATCATACCGACCAGTTCCCAATCAGGAATCAATGGAAAATCATAACATTGAACCTGAGAAAAAGCACCCGACGCGGCATCATCCCGACCAGCTCCAAATTCGGATGGCCCTTTGCCTCAAGCAACAGGCACTCAAGCTCAGCAGGAGGCAAGACCTAGAATGGGCTACGTGCAAGTACCCTGGTATATGTATTGTAATATGTTTTTCAGGTATAATGGAAGACCTACACCTAAGAAGGATTTGGGTCGTGAACAGAATCGCCCGGATGAGCCCCATAATCTTCCTCGGTATCGATCTACCTCGCCACCTCGTGCTAGACCCGACAGTTCACCACACAGCGGAACCCATGTTGTTCCTCCCCCTCACCAAAGAAGGGGACCACCATCATTGCACTCAGTAAGCTCGGTGGGCGCTCCTCCGGAGGCTTGGGTGCTGCCGAACCTCGGCGCCAATGCTAAACGACCCTTGACGGTTGTAAGCAAATTGATCCATAAATCATAATAGAGAGTACTCACAGTTGTTGCTTCACACCTTGCTTTTATTTGGTGGTGAAGTAATACTGCTCATAATTCTGGTAAGGTTATTATTGTTGGGCGGCTGACTTTGTACCGAACTAAATTTGGTGATTATCGCCTCGTTGATCTTCTCGTTTTCACCTTCAATTCTCTCCGATAACCGCTTGAAGTCCCAAAGATAACCGTAATTCATCATTTCCTCTACCATCATCTTCTTGCGATGGCAACTAATCTGCTAGATTAATTTGGAAGAACCCTAGACTTTTATGAGATCCCTCAGAAAGGTCCTCGTCCACGTGTCTTCCATTAAGCGAGAAAAACATATTGGGATCCGAAAACAAATAACATTGATTAGACAAAAAGGATTTGGACCATCTTTTAGTCATAATTGCCATAAAGGTATTAATTACTTGCAGTACAGAATCTCTATGAGCAATTGACTATCTATTGGTAACAATGACTTGTTCTCTGTAAAGTGTAAGGGTACTTAGCTAAGGGAACATGGGGTTTGGGGGGAGAAGTCCTCTATACTTTCGACTTCACGAATTTCCCGAGTTATGGAGAGCGGTGGATATGTGGCAGACCTTTCATAGATTTGGAAAAGTCGGGGACGTTTGCATTTCGGTGAAATGATTGTATTATGAAGGAAGATACTACCGAATCTTCTTCCCCTGATTAAGGGATTCTTACCTATCGTTACCATACTTAGATAGTCAACTTTACCATACTTAGATAGAAGATTCTTTCCTTATTGTATACACTTGTAGTTGTATAAATATTCTTGTAATTCACTTTACAAAACAACTTAATGAAATACCATTACAAATAATTCTTTACATGGTATCAAGAGCATCAAAAAGATTATAAGATCAAACGATCCACCCTAATCTTCTCTTCAATTTTCGTCCACCACCATCAACCATCTCCAAAAAAAAAAAAAAAAAAAAAAAAACGCAACCACTCTTCTCTCTTTTGGCCGCCACCATCATCATGTCGACCGAATCGACCGCTTCCTCTGGCGCTGCCCTAGACCGCAACCCCACCGCGGACCTCCCCACCGCACCACCAGCCCCCACCACGCTCATACATGTCACCCAATCCCATCACTTCCCTCTCAAACTTACCACTACAAACTACCTATTGTGGCAGCTCCAAGTTGTTTCACAACTCAACGGCCTAAACCTACTAGGCTACCTTCAGGGACGATTTCCATGCCCTCCCCCATCCGACATCGCGGGTTACACTCTGTGGTTCCAACAAGACTCACTTCTACTTGGTGCTCTCGTCGGATCCATCTCGGATGACCTTCTTCCTCTCATCCACAATGCAACCACTTCATCCGAAGCATGGGTTTGTCTTATGCATAACTTTGCACGTCCCGACCGCACGCGTGTAATGGCACTCAAAGATGCCCTCAATTCCGCCACCATTGGATCCCGCTCCGTCACCGCCTTTCTCACCGACATTAAGGCCAAGGTTGACGAGATAGAAATGCTTGATCGCCCACTCCACCCGGATGACGTTACTCTCTATGTTCTTAATGGACTCGGTGCGGCGTACAGGGACATAGCCACATCCATTCATCTGCGTGAGAAATCTCTCACTTTTGCCGAGTTACATAGTGCACTCGTCTCTCACGAGGCGTATCTTCGGCGACTGGAACAAAACACCACCACCCTTGTGGCCACGGCCAACACGGCCGCTCCTAACCATGCACCCCGCCACTCCGCCCCTCATCAGTCCAACCGTGCCCCCCAACCCCGCGGCCGTGGCTTTAACAATTCCCGTGGCCGCCACTCTCGTGGCCGCAATCGAGGTAACTATAACTCCATGCCAAATACCTCTCATACTCATGATTCTAACGTGCCATGTCAGATCTGCGGTCGCCATGGTCACACCGCACCACGATGCTACCAACTCGGATCCATCACGGCCAATGCCGGCCGCACCCCTCACCGTTATGGCAATGGCGGTTGGCTTGTTGACTCCGGAGCATCCCACAACATCACTCCGGATCTCAACACTTTGAACTTTCACTCAGAATATGATGGAACGGACGAGGTTCACATCGCTGATGGACATGGTATGGAAATAACTCATGTTGGTTCTTCTGAATTAAAATTTCCTCTACGCACGTTTACTTTGTCCAATGTTTTGAGGGTTCCCTCGTCTCAGAATAACCTATTATCTGTGCATCAATTTACGAAGGATAATATTGTGTCTATGGAATTCTTTCATGATTATTTTGTCATTAAGGATCAACCGTCGGGGGATTTGTTGGCGAAGGGACTTTGCAGTGATGGTGTGTATCACATTCGGCCTCCCTCATACTATATGAAGTCTGCTGCTCGTTTGGCCACCTTGGGAGTCCGAACAACGTTCCACACTTGGCATTCCCGTCTTGGTCATACGTCCTCCAAGACCAGTTCGTCTTTAATATCGTTATTTAAATTACCGTTGAACACTACTTCCTCTGCGTAGGACTTATTTTGTGATTCTTGCCATGTTAGCAAGTCTCACCGTTTACCGTTTATGGACTCTTCTTTTACTGCCTTGCATCCGTTACACTATGTTTTTGCGGACGTTTGGGGTCCCACTGTGACCTCACTTGATGGTTTTCGTTATTATGTGATTTTTGTGGACTTACACACTCGATATTGTTGGTTATTTCCATTGGTCGCTAAATCACAGGTCTATGATATTTTTATCCACTTCAAGCCCTTGCTGGAAAAACAATTTTCTCAAAACATCAAGAACTTTTACAGTGATAACGGCGGTGAATTTTTGGCACTTAAATCTCTTTTTGCAAAATCGGGCATAAGCTGGTTAACAACTGCACCACATACACCACAACAAAATGGGATTTCTGAACGTCGCCATCGCCATATAGTTGAAACGGGTCGGGCTCTATTGCATCATGCCAAATTACCACCTATATTTTAGTCCTTTGCCCTTCAAACCGCCGTCTATCTCATTAATCGAATGTCGTTCTCTGCTATTGGCAATTTGTCACCGTTTCAGAAATTATTTGGGAATTCCCTGAATTATCTCAAATTACGTGTCTTTGGGTGCCTTTGCTATCCATGGCTCCGCCCATATGAACCAGGCAAATTAAGCTTCCCATCACGACCTTGCCTATTTCTTGGGTACTCGACTTCACAAAGCGCCTATAAGTGTTGGGACACTCAGACAAACAAGCTCTTTATCTCACGCCATATTCGCTTCTGTGAAGATAAGTTCCCGTCGCATATGGCCAAACTTGGGACCCCTGCACTTGGGCCACCACTCTGCCAGGCCCCTCATCCACTTTTGGGCCCATCATTGCCTGTCAGCCCACCTGCCCAGCCGTCGGCCCCGCGCGCTCCCGCGCCCAGCCCGCCTACTCAGCGGACGGCCCAGCGCGCTCCAGCGCCCAACTCACCGGCCCAGCACTCCGCCCGGAGCGCTCCAGCGCCCGTCACCCAATCCGCCTGCCCGATCCAACGTGGATCCTCGCCAAGCCCGTCGCCCAACCACTTGACCCAGCGCCCCTTAACGCCCGCACTCACGGTCGTCCCCATTTCCGAGTCTCTCATTGTACCACCGGTCCCGACCTCAGCTTCGTCCGAATCTCGTCACCCTATGACGACCCGGTCCAAGAACATCATTTTCAAGCCAAAACTTCTAAACCTTGCCACCAAGTATCCGCTCCACATCACTACTGAGCCAACCACTGTTACCGCCGCTCTTAAGATTCCACAATGGCGTGATGCCATGTCCTTGGAAATTAATGCGCTTCTTCAACACGGGACTTGGGAACTCGTTCCTGCACATCGGGCCTCTAATATTGTTGGGTGCAAATGGGTCTTCCGTATTAAACGCAATCCCGTTGGCTCCGTTGACAAATATAAAGCCCGTCTCGTTGCAAAAGGCTTTCACCAACGGCCTGGGATTGACTACACTGACACCTTCAGCCCGGCTGTCAAACCTGTCATTATACGCCTCGTTCTCTCACTTGTTGTTGTGCACTCTTGGCCCATCCGTCAGCTTGATGTGAGCAACGCCTTCCTTCATGGTGACCTAAGTGAAGAAGTTTTTATGGAGCAACCCCCGGGTTACAAGGACGAGGCTCGCCCTTCTCACGTATGTCTCCTTTGGAAATCCATCTACGGGCTCAAACAAGCTCCCCGTGCTTGGTTTCAGGCTCTCCGCGATGCTCTTCTCTCTCTCGGATTCCTTTAGTCTAAATCTGACACCTCTCTCTTCATAATTCGCCGAGGCCCCACCGTTCTCTTTCTCTTGGTGTATGTAGACGACATTCTCTTCACTGGCACGGATCCCGACCTTATCTCGTCTCTCATTCATCGTCTTCAGTCGTCCTTTGCCATCAAGGATCTTGGTTCCCTCTCCTACTTTCTCGGCATTGAGGCTCTGCCCTGCAAGGAAGGTCTTCTCCTCTCCCAGCATAAGTATATCAGTGACATTCTTCATCGTCACCATATGGAAGGTGCCAAGACTGTCTCCACTCCTATGGCCTCCAATGTTGCTTCTGTCTTTCGAGAATCCTCGCCCAATTGCGATCCCAGTATATTTTGTCAAGCCATTGGCGAACTTCAGTACCTTGCTCTCACTCGCCCGGACATTGCCTTCCCAGTCAATCGTCTTGCCCAATTCGTCTCCAAGCCCACTGAGGCCCATTGGGCCGGGGTCAAGAGGGTCCTACGGTACCTTAAGGGTACTATCACTCATGGTCTTCTTATCCGGCGTCACTCTCCCTTTACTCTCTGCGGTTACTCTGATGTAGACTGGGTCGGCGACGCTATTGACCGCTCCTCGACCACGGCCTTCATCATTTTTCTCGGCAACACTCCAATCTCCTGGAGCTCTCGCAAGCAACGGGCCATAGCTCGCTCCTCGACCGAGGCCGAATATCGGGCCCTCGCGACTACCACTTCGGAAGTTCGCTGGATTCAAAATCTTATGTCTGAGCTTCATTTCTCACCACCGTCACCTCCGACCATCTACTGCGATAACATTGGTGCTACACATCTCTCTCTCCATCCCGTCCTACACTCACGGATGAAGCACATCGCTATTGATATTCACTTTGTTCGGGATGTCGTCTCCAAAGGGCTCCTCCGTGTATCCCATATCAGCACTCATGACCAACTTGTTGACATCCTCACAAAGGCTCTCCATCGGCCGCGCTTCATCTCCTTGCGTTCCAAAATTGCCTTAGCCGATGGAACGGCAATTTTGCGGGGGCGTATTAGGAAGGAAGATACTACCGAATCTTATTCCCCTGATTAAGGGATTCTTACCTATCGTTACCATACTTAGATAGTCAACTTTACCATACTTAGATAGAAGATTCTTTCCTTATTATATACACTTGTAGTTGTATAAATATTCTTGTAATTCACTTTACGAAACAACTTAATGAAATACCATTACAAATAATTCTTTACAGATTGAAGAGTGGCTAGAGATTTGGTTTTGTGAGAATATGGAATGACGAGAACGTCAAGAAGTTTAAAAGACAACTGGGCAACCTTCAGATCGGTGAGTACAGAGTCAGAGTCAACATCGCTAGATTTGGCCGAGAACATACGAACATTGAGCAAAGAGTAAAACTGTCATGGAAGGAGCTATGCCGAGGTAACTAAACTCCCTAAGGCTGGTTAATCTCTAGCGTGTGAGAGAAAGGACATAAAGGAGAGGTCCGGCGAATTGGTTTTCCATACACGAGAGAGGGACACTGATTGGCTGAAGGATGCGATGGTGGGACATATAAAAAGTCTAGAGGCGGCGAAAATGTTAAAACTCAGACTCGAGAGCGAAGGATGGTCTCGAATCGTCTGTAAATATCTTAGTGGCAATTTTGTTTTACTGATGGATGAAACCAGAATAGCTTTATTTTGTTTTCATGCATGGGATGATATTTTGTTTAAGGTGACGCTATGGACAGGTGCAGAAATTCCGCAAGAATGTTATGTGTGGGTTAGATGTCAAGGGATGCCAATTTCGGCATGGGGTGAAATATTTTTCCGAATGATTAGGAGCAAAGTCGGAAAGTATGTTATGTCCGATGTGTCAACAATAGAAAGGAAAAGGATGGATTTTGTGAGGATCCAGGTTGTTGTTAACGACTAGTCGTGGATTGACAAGATTTTTAGAGTCAAAATTGATGGAAAAGTGGCTGAGGTCCGGCTTGTGGAAGAGATGGAATCGACTATCTTGTCGGATTCGTGTTGATTTAGGGGTCATTTTTGTGCCGCTTGTAGAAAAGGAGACGAATCGTGGGATAATTTCGTACGGGAATCGGATTTCGAGTCTTACGCAGGAGAGGAGAAAAAAATTGGTAAGAGTTATGGAAGTTGACGGTGGACCTCGAAAAGAGCCAAACGTTGATGGTAATATCAATGTGGATAATGCGGCTGAGGTTAATTTAGTTGACTTAATTTGCTAAGTCCAAAGAACTCAATGAAATGAATTTGCAAGATCAGGTGTGTGTAGAGGGGAATTTGGGCATATAGAAGGTGGATCTAAAGTATATGTGACAAGTGAAGATCGGCCTGAAAATATGAAGTGCCCTGAAGAGAATAGGGAACAGAGGTCCACTAGTTGTGTAGAAGAGCCATCTGAGCAGAATATTCAATTAAACAGTAAGATTTATATGGCCCAAGATGATACGAGCAGACTCATATTGTCAATGAGTCAGGAGAAAGAAAATTGCATATTTGCAATCAATTTATTTTGAGAAATAATTTCCTATGGGAAGCTGAGGAGATGCGGAGATTTGGTAGAAAGATTTGAATAGTTGGAAAGGGGAATGATGCAGTAATCATACAAAGGCTCATTGAATTAGAGGTGAGGGACATCAAATATAAAATACGGATGTCGAGGATAATAGGGAGCAGGGTGATAGTAAGTTTGATCCATGAAGTTACTGTCTTTCAATGTAAGAGGGTCAGGAGGAGGTGCAAAAAGGGAGGAACCGAGGAAGTCAGAAAACTAGTGGGAATGTGGAATCTGGACTTGGTTTGTATTCAGGAATCAAAGCTAAAGCTTTGCGATCCTCGGATATGTTACTCGTTGTGGGGAAATAGCGATTGTGAATGGAAAGCGAAGCCAGCGGACGGAGATTCGGGTGGTATTATCACGATTTGGAAGAAAGGTGTCTTCAGTCTTCAGTCTCAAAAGCACTATTGAAGGTGTTGGGCTTTTGTTGATCAAAGGTAAGCGGGGTGTAAAAAATATCGAAGTTGTAATTGTTAATGTCTACTCACCGTGTGGGATGTCCGAAAAAAAAAGTTGTGGGATGATTTGATAATTTGAAGAAACAAATTGGAGGAGACAACTGGTGTTTAGTCAGCGCTTTTAATGTGGTTTTAAAACCATATGAAAGAAAGAGCAGAGCAGGGGGTGTTAATCACAGGGAATTGGTGGAATTTTAGGATTTTGTGGCTCGTATGCAGCTATCTGACATACCGATGGTCAGTCATAATTTTACTCGGTACAGTCAAGAAGGATCTATGAGTCGTTTGGATTGTTTCCTACTTTCAGATGGATGGATGACTTGCTGGCAAAACCTTTCACAATGGGGACTTAATCGATCTGTTTCTGATCATTGTCCCATTTTGTTGAAACTTTTTAACACTGATTAGGGGCTGAAGCCGTTTAGAGTTCTTGAGTTCTGGACCAACCATAAGGATTATTTTCCTTTTGTGGAGTAGCAGTGGAATGAATGTAGGATTGAGGGATGGGCGGGCTAAGGAGAAACTTAAAACGTTAAAGAACAAATTAAAAGAATGGAACCTTTCAGTTTTTGGAGCTGTGGATAAAAAATTGTTGAAGAAACTAAGAGAAGAATAGCAGCCCTGGATATTAAGAGTGAACAAGAGTCTCTAAGCCAAGATGAGTTTTGGGAACGAAAATTAAGCTTTGGAGTCCTATGGCAAAGCATTAAATCAAAAGAAAGCCTATTGAGACATAAAGCAAGGTGGAGATGGATGAAAGAAGGAAACTCAAATTCCCTTTTTTCCACAGATGTGTAAATAGAAGACGAACGCATAATGAAATTGTGGGACTTCAATAGGCGGTAGATGGTGCGAGGAACCAGACACGATTAAAGAGGAAGTGAATAATTTTTTGCCGTTCGTTTCAAGGAAAATCAATGGAACAGACCACATCTTGGTAATCTCAATTTCAGAAAAATCAAGGCGGAAGACAACATGATGTTGGTTGTTGAGTCAGTGAGGAAGAGGACGGTGAAAGAGCCCAGGACCCGACGGCTTCAACTTTAATTTCCTCAAAAGATTTTGGAACGTGATTAAAGCTGAGGTGATGAAGTTTTTTCAGGAGTTCCACACTAATGGAAGAAATGTTAGAATGGCTAATTCCTCTTTTATTGTCTTGATTCCTAAGAAGCCTAATCCCCAGGAGCTTAACGACTATCAACCTATTTCACTTATTGGGTGTATTTATAAATTGCTTGCAAAGGTTTTGGCAGAAATGATTAGGAAGGCGATGGATGATATTATTCTAAACACTCCGCCTTCGTGTGGGGTAGACATATAATGGATTCAATCCTGTTTGCTAATGAAGTTATTGATGAATTGAAAAGAAAAATATTTTCGAGTTTGGCGTTCAAAGTTGATTTTGAAAAAGCCTACGATTGCGTGAATTGGGAGTTCCTAAATAGAATGTTGAAGTCGCTGGGATTTTGTGAAAAGTGGAATCGTTGGATTATGGAGTGTCATAGAACATCGAATGCTTCGGTGTTAGTTAATGGGAGTCTGACTAAAGAGTTTGAGTTTCAACAGAGTTTGAGACAAGGAGATCCATTATCTCCTTTTCGTTTTCTTATTATTGCGGAGGGTCTAAGTGTATTAATAAAGAAAGCTAAGGAGGAAAGGTTGTTGTCAGAGGTCAAAGTAGGGCGGGAGAAGATTGAAATCACCCACAATCAGTTTGCAGATGACACGTTCTTTGTTGGAAAGAGTGGTCAGAATATTTGGGCTCTTAAGAGTATCTTTAGGTTATTTGAGATTTCATCAGGACTTAAAGTTAACTTCGTTAAAAGTAGTTTATGTGGCTTCAACGTTGAAGACAATATTCTGTCTGATTATACGAATAGGCTGAATTGTCGGATTAGAAATACTCATTTTGTCTATTTAGGAGTCTCGGTGGGTGCAAGTCCAAGAAGAATTGAGACATGGGACTGCGTTTTCAATGCGGCGGGGAGTAGAGTCAATAGATGGAATCCAAAAGATCTGTTTTAATGGGCGCATTGTTCTGGCAAAGAAGGAATTCCAGTATACATGTTCTCAATTTTTATTGCTCCTCAAATTGTTCTCAAGATGTTAGAAAAACTTCAAATATGCTTATTGTGGGGGAAAAGTGAGGAAGACAGATGGATTAATTGGATTAAATGGAAAACTTTGCAAAAAAAGAAAGAAAATGGTGGCCTTAATCTTAAAAACCTTGAGCTACTTAACTTAGCAATGCTTGATAAGTGGAAGTGGAGATTTCTTGTTGAGGGGAAAGCTATATGGAGGAAAATTATAAAATCAAAACATGGAGGTTTTGATCCGTGGATCAACAATAGGAGTGAGGGGAGTTATAGCAAATGCAGAGTCCTAGTGGTGGAAAGACATGAAAAAATTAAACATGGATAATCAGAATAATTGGGTTTACAAGGAAGTTTTCAAGAAAGTGGGAAACAGGAGAAACATTTTATTTTGGCACGATGTTTGGGCTGGAGATACGCCTTTAAAAGAATGATTTCCTCGATTATTTAGAATCACTCTTAATGGAGTTGGGAGTGGAGAATGAGCTTGTTTCATTGGGAACAGAATCTGATTGATGAACTTACACAATTCATCAGACACATTCAACTTAGCAAAAATGTTAACGATTTTTGGTTTTGGAGAGGTGAAGAATCAGGCCAATATTCACTGAAATTGGCTTATGAATTGCTCCGTAAAGATGACAGAAATGAGAATATGGTTCTTTTTTTCACGAGATTCTGGAAGATTAAGGCTCCCTTCAAGATGAAAGCTTTTGTTTGGAAAGTGGTGCACAACAAGGTTCCAACTAAATCCAACTTAATCCAAAGAGGAGTTGACGTAGGGGATAATGGTATGGATTGTGTTTTTTGTGGGGAAGAGACCGAGGATGCCAAGCACTTTTTCCACTCGTGTCGGGTAGGGTATTCAATTTGGATGAAAATCTATAATTGGTTTGGTATTTCTTCGGTCATTGCAAAAGGGGTGGTTGAGCATTTTTGGCAATCCATGGATTTATACCTAAGGAAAAAAGGTATGTGAAAACAGATTAAAAGCTTCAAATTTTGTATTGACGATTAGGGTATTGATGTACAGAGAGTTTGGGAGAGGAGAGCGGCGAAAACCCTAGCTCTCTCTAATGAGAGTATTGTGAAAAAATAATGAACTGAACTGATGAAAGTATTTACAAACCCTTATAAATAGTGGGTCAAAAATTCATATACAAAAGTAATGAAGGACAAAAGGGGAAAAGCGTTGTTTGATAAAAACACGCTATTCCTCTATATTCTAACACCCCCCCCCCCCCCTCAAGATGGGCGTGGATGTCAATAATGCCCATCTTGGACATCAACTTGCGAAATGGTTGCACGCCCAGTGGTTTAGTGAAGATATCAGCAACCTGATGCTGATTGGAGATGTGTTGAATCTTGATCAGGTCGTGATGTACTTTTTCCCGGACAAAATGACAGTCTATCTGGATGTGCTTCGTCCTCTCGTGTTGAATGGGGTTAATGGAGATGCAGGCAATACTCTTGCTATCTGTGCAGATGACTGGCACGCGAGTTTGAATAATGTGAAGATCCTTTAAGAGCTGGGACAGCCAGAGGAGTTCACAAGTGGTTGTGGCCACTGCTCGGTATTCGGCTTCTGTAGAAGAGCGGCTGACTGTGGGCTGCTTCTTTGCCTTCCAGGAAATGAGAGAGTCCCCTAAGTAAACAGCTAGTCCAGTGATACTCCTCCTTGAGTCAAAGCAACTGGCCCAGTCACTGTCACAAAAACTTTTCAAGTGAGACTCAGAATGAGAAGGATAAAATAGACCCTTGCCTGGACTGCTCTTGATGTATCTAAGTACATGATGAGCAGCTGCAAGATGGCTTGTAGTGGGGTTAGACATATATTGAGTTAAGCATTGAACACTATAATTCAAGTCAGGCCTAGTGATAGTTAAATATAACAGCTTACCAACAAACCTTTTATAAGAAGTAGCATCAGATAAATGAGCTGAAGAATCATAATATTGTAGTTTAACATTGGAGTTCATGGGCACAGAAGCAGGTTTACAGCCTAAGTAACCAGAATCAGCAAGAATGTCCAAGGCATATTTTCTTTGACATATAGAAATACCCTTATTGCTTCTAGCTACCTCTATGCCAGGAATATATTTCAAATCACCTAGGTCTTTGATAGTGAATTGAGCATGCAAATGAGTTTTAAGGCGGGAAATTTCATTGGCATCATTGCCAGCTAATAAAATGTCATCAACATAGATACACAAGGCTGTAAAGGAGTTATTGTGTTGATGGACAAACAAAGAACAATCAGAAATAGCTTGAGTATATCCAAAAGCAATCAGACAAGATGTAAGTTTATTAAACCACTGTCTATAGGCTTGTTTTAGGCCATAAAGACTTTTCTTGAGTAAACAAACTTTATTTTTAATGTGAGAGCAATAGCCAGGGGGAGGAAGCATATAGATTTCCTCATCCAAATCCCCATGCAAAAAAGCATTATTAACATCTAATTGATGCAAATGCCAATTATGTGAGGCAGATAATGCAAGAAGGACCCTAACAGTGGTATGTTTGGCAACATGAGAGAAAATGTCAAAATAATCTAACCCTTCTTCTTGGGTATACCCCTTTGCTACTAACCTAGCTTTATATCTTTCTATTGTGCCATCATATTTGAGCTTAATTTTGTATACCCATCTACTATCTATGCAGTTATGTCCAGGTGTTAAATCAGTAAGTACCCATGTATTAGTTTTCTCTAGGGCATCTAACTCAGTTTGCATGGCCTTTTGCCATTCAGGATTAGCATCAGCCTGTTTATAAGATTTTGGTTCCACAATAGAAGTGACAGCAGCTGTGAAAGCTTTATGAGACTTACTCAATCTATTAGTACTTAAGCAGGCTTCAATAGGATATCTAAGGATATGACAAGATGAAGTGGCATTGCTCCTGTGAATGCTAGCAGGTAAGTCATAATCATAAGCATGCAAATATGCAGGGGGCACCACAGTCCTACTAGATCTCCAAATAGTAATATCATGAGAAGGTGCAGAAGCAATTAAAGGATAAGGTTCAGGGTTACTGTAGGAGTCTGCTGGCATGGAAGTGGAGTCATCAGTGAGCTGGGGATTGAACTCTAGTGTCCTATGAGGCTGAGGGGTGGCAATGTGGGAAGCAGCATCCTCTAAGGACTCCTCTGGGACTGACAAAGCTGGAGCAGGGGCAAGAACAATAGGGGGCACTGGTGCAAGGTCATTAGTGATTGTCCTTGGTGCCTCAGACTCCTGCAAAACAATGAAAGGTTTGGTGTAGATAGAAATATCTTACCCTTGGGTGTTAGTGCCATTAGTTGAAAGCTTAAAAGGGAAAGTATTTTCATAAAACACCACATTTCTGGAAGTAAAAGTCTTAGAAGTTTCCAGATTAAGTAACAAATAGCCTTTAGTGCCTAGAGGATATCCCAAAAAAATACATTTAATGGATTTGGGATCAAACTTCTGCCTATGAGCTGTTATAGTAGAAGCAAAGCATAAACAACCAAAACATTTGAGTAAGTTGTAGTCAGGAGGTTTATAAAACAGTAACTCAAAAGGAGATATATTTTTAGTGGCCTTAGAAAGAAGTCTATTGATGAGAAAAGCTGCAGTGGAAACAGAATTACTCCAGTATGCAAGGGCTAAACCAGACTCAAACACTAAGGACCTAGCAACTTGAAGCAAGTGTTGATGTTTTCTTTCCACTATCCCATTTTGTTGGGGTGTTTCAACACAACTTTTTTGATGAATGACACCAAAATTATCATAAAAGGTTTTCATAATGAACTCAGTACCATTATCAGTCCTCATGATCTTGATATTAGTGTTAAATTGATTTTTCACCATAGTAAAGAAGTGTCTGATTTTATTTTCAACCTCAGATTTAGCTTTTAATAAAAACAGCCAAGTGCATCTAGTGAAATCATCAACAACAGTTAGAAAGAATTTGAAACCATCATGAGAGACAACAGAAAATGGCCCCCACACATCACAATGTATTATTTCAAAAGCATGAGTAGTTACTGAAGAACTTTGTTGAAAAGGAAGTCTTTTCTGTTTAGAAAAATGACAAACATGTGTAACAGAAGAGGATACATTGAGGCAGGGGATTTTAGACAGTTTTTCAATAGAGGGATGGCCTAATCTGATGTGCCGGAGAGTAGTCTGGTTATTATGAACAGAAGTAGAGTTACATTTGTTGAAAGAAGAATTAAAAGGGATATGGGAAGCAGGCACTTTAAAATCAAGTACATAGAGGCCATGTTTGAGGTTAGCAGAACCAATCATCTTCCTCTTGAAGATGTTCTGCATAAAGCACATGGAGGAAATAAAAAGCAGGCATATTTCAGGAGCAGCACTAAGTTTTGAAACTGAAACCAAATTAAAAGAAAAATCATGAACATTTAAAACATTTTTAAGAGTCAAGTTAGGAGAAATAAAGATATCTCCCAATAAGGTGGCAAAAGTGTTGTTGTTATTAGGCAATTGAACAGTAACATGAACTGTTTGAGGGGGTGATGTAAAAAACTTGGGGGAGCAGACCATGTGGTCAGTGGCTCCAGTATCTAAAATCCAAATATTAAAATTTTTCTTTTGATGTAAAACAGAGGAGGTACCAGCAAAAACAGTTTGAGTACCAGTGAAAGTGGTGGCAGCAACATGCTGAGAAGAAGAACCTCCAGATGAGGCAGGAGTGTTGTGTTGAGCCTTGGCAAACTGTATAAACTTCTCAAGGAGAACCTGCATTTGATTATCAGGCTTTTCAGACATCACAGTAGGAGGCTTGTCCTCAATGACCACTGAATTAGCAGTAGAGGGAGAAGGCATAGATCTTCTGCCCTTGGGCCCCTCCCAACCAGGAGGATAGCCAAAAATTTGGAAGCATTTGTCAACAGTATGACCAGTGTACCCACAGTGGGTACACTTAAGCTTCTTTTGGTCTTTTTTAGAAAGGAGAGGTTTACCAGATTTTGAAAAATGAGTAGGGTTAGGATTAGGGAAGGATGAGCTTTGGTTTTCTTGAAAATTCTTGCCCCTGGTAAACATAGCTAGGGGATCAACAGAGGGGGAAGAGTATATGGCCCTCTGATTTTCCTCTTGAAGCAGGAGGGAATACACTTTGGAAATAGAAGGCAAAGGGGACATAAGCAGAATTTGACTACGCACAGCAGTATAAGAATCATTTAACCCAATCAGAAAACTAAGTATGCAATCATGCTGCTCAAGATCAAGTAAGTGATGATTGACATGACAAACACACAAGCCACAAGAACACAGAGCAAGGGGTGTCTGTGACACAAATTCATCCCATACAGTTCTGAAGGCATTATAATAGTGAGTAATAGAGAGGTTACCCTGGGAGATCGTGTAGAGTGACTTTTGTAATTGAAAGACCCGGGAACCATCGGTTCGATCGTACCTAGTCTGGAGTTTGGTCCAAAGTTGAAGGGCGGTGGTCTGAAACAGGAGACTCCGATGTAGATCTTTGGAAACAGAGTTCATCAGCCAAGTGAAGACGAGATTTTCCGCGCGAGTCCAGCAGGTGCGAAGGACCTCATCATCGGTGGGGATCGGAAGGGAGTCGTCGATGAAACGACTCTTGTTCTTGATGTTGAGCGCCAGAAGGATGGCGCGGCTCCAGGAGACGTAGTTTTTGCCGTTGATTGGATCGCCGACTATTGACGCATCGTGCACATCGTGCGCCCCAAGGTAGTACACCGAAGAAGGATCCTCGTTCGGATTACGGGGCGGGCGAGGAGAAGCGAAAGTCGATGACGCCGAGAGAGAAGTGGATTCAAACGCCAGAGTAGTCATGATAGCGGTATAGTGGCAGATCTAACGAGATCTGAAGAGAGAGTGAATAGATCATGAAATTAGGGTTTCACGCAGAAATAGGGGGCGAAATAAGGGTTTCGTGAGGGAGAAAAGAGCAGCGGAAGACAGGATCGGATTCGCCTAGACGAATGATACCATGAAAACAGATTAAAAGCTTCAAATTTTGTATTGACGATTGGGGTATTGATGTACAGAGAGTTTGGGAGAGGAGAGCGGCGGAAACCCTAGCTCTCTCTAATGAGAGTATTGTGAAAAAATACTGAACTGAACTGATGAAAGTATTTACAAACCCTTATAAATAGTGGGTCAAAAATACAAATAGAAAATTAATGAAGGACAAAAGGGGAAAAGAGTTGTTTGATAAAAACACGCTATTCCTCTATATTCTAACAGTATGTATGAATGGCAATGTGTGTGGTTCGTTACGTTTTGGTTTATGTAGAAGCACCGAAATGATATTGTGTTCCAAGAATCATTACCAGATATTGATAATCTTATTAAGATCATAAAGGTTTAGGAGTTGGGTTTGGTTAACGCAAATTGTAAAAGCTTTTCTCTTTCTTTTCTCGATTGGTACCGTATGCCTAGAGTTGGTAGCGGTGATGTTTGAGATTTGTACAATTTTGAAGTAATGTTGGTACTTCCTTTGTTTTTAATGAACTTTTGCCTATAAAAAAATGAATATCTATTGCTACTCAATTAATTACCTTCTTGTGGCTATTTTGTTGAAACATAGCAAATTTTATTTGTAGATCAGTGTAATCTTTCATAGTTTGCTCAACAACGTTCCTTACTACCTTGTTCTCCTCCGATCATTCATGTGATTCATCCTCGACTTAAAACTATACAACTAATGTAAAAGAATCACATTATAACATGGGACAAATTAAATCAATAGACCTTTCTAAAACAAATCCCAAACATATAATAATAAAAACGTATACATCAGTATAAAGAAAAAAAGAAAAAAAAAAGAAAATATCTATATATAAATAAACTAAAAACATGAACTCATAGAAACTAGTATTCTAAAATCCAAAACTTGAATACCTCTTCTGCGTTGAAGCTCTTGTCATGATTTTTATGGTTGCTACCGCAATTTGAGGTTGTTCCGGAAGCGTGATACGATTTAAAATTTGTTTAGTCCTTTAATTTGGTTACCACACTATTTTCGTCCCTGAGTTAGGCAGGTCGCCAAAAACGTCCACTAAGTTTGTAAATTGGTCCCTTCTCCATCACAAACTCAAAATGGCCCGAAAAAAGTCATATGTGGCAACCGGTTGACTCCAGTCAGTCCTGTTTGACCAATCAAATTAAATTTTTAATTTATTTTTTCATGTGGCATATCCACATAAGCAATTTATCGTTTAATCTGGGTTGGGGGTTTCTAAAATTTATATGCAATTTGGGTTGGAGTATAGGGATTCATCATTTAATCTGATATTTATCGTTTTATTGTAGATGGTGTACAAATTTCCATGTCAATGTGGTCGGTGGTTAATGATATACGGTAGGGCCAGGTCTACTTCACCTCGTCCTAGTGAATTTTACTAGGTATGTCCAGCGAGAGTCCGTCATCCTAATTACTTCATTTGGGATGTCGAACTCGATATGGAAAAAAATGCATGACTCCGGTCGTATATGTATCGCCCAAACACAAATTCTTGACAAAGTCTAAAAAAAAATACCACAAAGGACAGCTGATTTGTCTGGAAATTCTAAACAAGAAAATATGGAGTCTACTACATCTAATGTTGTTCCTACAACGGGTCGGGGTCTCGATCAATTTGTCGTGAATGAGTTATTGCAGAATACCAATGTCAAAAAGGCTACTCTAATTTGTTGTTGCGTCGCGTGGTCTACTGTGTTTTTTATGTTTATAATGCTTTGTTTGTTTTTGTGCTTGTTTTATTCTAGAATGTAGTTTAGGTTTAATGCGTTGGATCAGTTGTTTGATTAGTACTTATAAGTTAATTTGGTTGTGTAATGTTCTTGAGACAAATTATTGACTATGTTTAATGTATTTGTTGGCTTTTGCTTAATATTGTGGTTTAGTTCTTGTTAATATTTCTGTTGCATGGTATCAAAAGTATGGAAAACGTTCTCGATGATAGGCTTAAGCATTTATTTAGGGATCCTTGCATTAATGATGTGTTGGAAGCACAGTTGCTCGTGACTGTTATTGCTTACGATAAGAGGCATCGATTGAGTGAGTTGAACGTTCTTCGGTGAGGATTGAGGCACTTTCAGATGGCTATGGAGAAGGGTTATAACGATCCTTTCCCGACTACCATGATCTGAAGAATGCTGAAGATTTGTTGGAACAAGTTTGACTTGTTCCGAAAGTTTATGAACATGCCTAATGTATTCATCATTGGCCCAATGTATGAATTTAATGTCGGTGGAAAGTACAACACGCTTGGGGTAATTTCGTTTTCCTAATTAATCATTGCATCTTTTTTAACTTTTTAGCTAATATATGTGTACTGCAGGAGACACAATATGACCGTTTCTTTAGGATCTATGGACTTGAGAATGCCGACCTATTGTTCCAACTGTACCAAGATCTTAAATGTATTGTGTTGCCTGATGAGCCTGTCCCTGAAAATCATGATGGTGAAGTTGTCATCCTAAACTAAAGTTTATGTTTGGCTATTTGAGTTTCTGAGTTGGCGTTTGCACTTGTAATTTCGTTTTTTTAAGGATATTTTCTTGTGATAATAGTGGTCCTCAGTTGATCACTAATTGATCTATGAATGGAATGTTTTCTTAATTTACCTCTTGTCCCTTTGTGGTACTTGAATAGCAAAATCATCATAAACAACAACACAATAGTCAAATACCAACACTCCAGTTTTTTGAACTGGAGTATTATTCAGTAACCAACCAACCTGCATATAAGTACTAATCTACCAGACAAAATACCAACATTCTAGTTTCAACTATCACTGCAACCTTTCAAGATTCACAATCCACATCTCATAATATGAAATATTCAGTGACCAAAATACAAATTTCAAACAAAATATGAGGCTACATCTCATTGATGCAAATAGATCATCACTTAAGAGCTACTAAATCTAACAAACTTCATACCAACCACTTAACAGTGTTTCCAAGTACTATTATTCAGCATGAAATTTAACAAAATGTAGTACTAATTCATGCACATGTTAAAGAATGAAATGGTGCACATCAATTCTTCTTCTTTTTCTAACCAACCACAAACATCAGTAGTTTACCATCTCTTCCAGGTATTTTCTTGAAATTCTTCTCTTCTTGCCTACCACTAGCTTTCTTTTGATCTATTATAGAAGGACAACCAGCTATATTTGGTCTAGTGTCATAATCAAGCTCATTGATTATGTCTTGCATGCTCTTTCTCTTTTTAGCAAATTCTACTGGCATAGGTGAAGAGCCTTGTCCAATCTCTTGGTGAAATGGCAAGCCCTAAGCACATAGTAATATTAGTTAAAAGACCACACCAAAGTATTAAGTGATTTTGAATGATACATATAGTTTAATGACTCACAATTTCTTAATCTGACACCTTTGTTGGTTGACCAACCTCAATCAATCCACCTCCACATTGTTATATCTTCCTGGACTTTCTTGGCTTATCCCATGACTTTTTTTCTTCAACCATCTATCGACTACAGCTAACTTTAGCTTTCTTTCAATTTTCTCCTGATTCTATAAAACAGATATCACATGAGTCTACAGAATTACTAATTGTGTTATATTCTGGAGTAGTATATTAATTAGTTTTTTCACTTACATCAACTAGTTGAAGCATCAATTTCTCCATTTCCATTTCATTCTCCACAGTTGACACAGGCACAATAGATTTCTTGACTTTATCCTTAGTCTATAAAAATCAAATTATTTATCTTAGATGACAGTAACATGCTATAGCTAGAAAACAGTATGGAAAGTGTACTCATTGTGCTATATTCATCATCAAATCTGCTATATCATTGTTG
The DNA here is from genome assembly GCA_948329865.1 of Linaria vulgaris. Lineage (NCBI taxonomy): Eukaryota > Viridiplantae > Streptophyta > Magnoliopsida > Lamiales > Plantaginaceae > Linaria > Linaria vulgaris. The sequence continues at coordinate 18,916,477 of OX415251.1, forward strand.
TCATTACCACCATGATCAGTCACTTCATAATCACCATCCTCAGCATGGTTATGTGACAGATATTTAAGTATATTTATCAACATTGTACAAATTAAATATTCAACATAATACAAGTAATTATTATAGTCAGTGGAAAACTTACATTGAGTTCTTTATGATCAGAAACGGCATCATCCGGATCTTCATGTGAGGCATCAGTAGCAGGTTGTGACCCAGTTATATACACCTCATTAGGTGCAATTGGATCCTCAGACTCCACATATGGATGTGTGTCATGACTAGGTGGGATTCTGACACCTAACTCATCATCATCAAGTTGGTCCATAATCATATCATGTAGTTGATCTTCCACTTCATGATTTATTGTATCATTCTCAACATTTCCAGCAGGATCATTCGCTACAATATCAGCAGGATCAAGTAAATCATCATCCTTTATGACTGCACAACCCTTCTTGTTGTAACCAAGTTCTTTGCAATAACTGCACCTGACAGTTTTTTAATCCCTTTCTAGCCTAGTTGGATCATCTTTGCACACTTGCATTGGTTTTCCCCTCCACGTTTTCATTGAGGTTTATCTCCAGTTTCATCTCTCTAAACTGTTTCAGGCCTTCCAGCAACTCTTCCTTCATTAGGTGGTTTAATAGGCATGAGATCAGTACCTTTCCAGTCCTTTCTCCCGCTCATTGGTAGTACAGGCCTCTCATATGCCTCCAATTAGTTCCCAACAGAGTAACAAGGGTCAATAAAATGGTAAGCATTTAACCCTTAAACATTTATTGCACTAACTGCATGAATGCAGGAGATTCCACTGATATCCCATTTTCTGCAACCACATGTCTTAGCAGCAAGATCCACTGCCCACTCAACGACATTATTTTCCTTCACCATGTAATTCTCATCATTAGACTTCTTTGGTCTACAGATTCTTGCATGATTCTCTTGAAATTCTTTGACAATCTTCTTGGTTTTGGGACACCATTCACCATCCCACTTAGACTTTGTGAAGTCCCTGTTCTTTTGGTGCCTACTCATGACATACTGCATCAGCCACTCGGCCATGGAAAGTATAGGCATCTCCCTAGCATGCAGAATACAAGCATTGAATCCCTCACGGCCATTATTCAAGAGAATGTCACACTTGAGTGAGGTGCTGAAATGTGACATGCTCCAATTCTTTGTTGGCTTGTCCTCCAACCATTTCCAAGCTCCTAGACTTATCATCTTCAACTCAGACATTTTTTTTCTTTCCACGCATTCACTATTGTAGCTCTAGCTGCTTTCCAAAATGCAGCATGTAATGCATCCCCAATGTATCCAGTCTTCTTGTAGTTTCCATGTAAATGCCTTACACAAAATATGTGCTCTGCCCCAGGAAACACACACTGAAATGCATTAAATAACCCCTTCTATTTGTCTGACATGAAAGTCCATTGATCATTGTTTTTTATACCAAGGTCAAGCTTTAAAACTGCTAAAAACCAGTTCTAGTGTGCCTGATTTTCCACCTCAACCATAGCCCATGTAAAAGGGTTAATATTGTTATTTGCATCAACACCTACAGTTGTCAACAAAATACCCTTATGTGGCCCCTTCAAGTGTGCACCATCTACACCTATTATTCTTCTACAGCCAGTCAAGAACCCTGTTCCAAAGCCCACAAACACATGTAGAACATATCAAACTTATTTTGCCCATTCTGTATGTTTGTACCCAACAGCACCAGTGACCCAAGATTTGTTCTCCCTACTTCAACTTTGAAATCCCACAACCTAGCATAATGTTCCTTAGGGTCACCATTAAGTTCCTTCAGTGCCTTCACCTTGGCCTTGTATGCAATATTGATGAAGTAATCAATCCCAAGCTCTCTGCCAGAGTCAATGCAAAACGTTTTGACACTCCTCTTGGGGTCAGAAGCAAATACATGCAAGTATGCATGTGAAACCCAAGTAGAATTGAGATTATTCACTTTACTAGTGGCACGGCACCTGTGTTTCCATACATATATGTTTATTTTAAAAGTTCCTTCTTCTGCTTCCACTTGTATCCCATGTATTCTCCAATCACAGTCTTGTGCTAGACATCTGACATATAATCTCGTCTTGTTATTCCTATGAAACTCAATGTTCCTTTGAAGATTGATGGCATCAGACCTAATGGCATCTTTCAATATTTTCTTAGATGTTGATGCAGATCATAAACATGGGTATCTCTTGATCGAAAATAACAAACCCGAGGTTCAAGGAAGTCAAGGTTTGACCAGAAAGTCAACAGAGCCCTTTTTTGACAAAAGATACCACTTTTCCAAGTGAAAACGACCTCCTGAGCAAAACGTAAAGATAGAAGTCTTTACGCCCACGTGATTTTAGGCAAATTCGAAGGTTTAGAGGGTCAAATTTGTAGTTTATTATTTCCACCGAGATTTTTATGTTTTATTTAGTTATTTTAAGAGTCTTTTGTAATTTTGGCATTTTTCTTAGTTAGAGTTTTTACTTTACAAGTTAGTCGTCTTTAAGTCATTGTAGTCAGTTGTTGATTGAATAAAAAAAATTGAACTTGAGAGTTTTCTCAGTTTTTGTCAATTTCTCGGTATTCTGCGGAATCAACGAGCCTTTGATTTCTTGTATTTTTTCATATTCCCTTAGGGCTTCACCATGCTACATCAATTGGCATCAGAGCCAGGTTCGTTCCTTCACCATAGCTGCAAGGACAAACTCTGAAGTCCATCATGTTCCGGTAGAAGAAGATAGATGTGATGAATACACAATGTTACGTCAACAAATTAACTTGTTAACGCAACAAATAGTGGTGATGGTTGCTCGACAGCCTGAACTCGCACCGACACCTGAAGCCCCATTGTTTGCGGATTTCGAGGAGAATCCGTTTGTACCGCTAGAACAGCCATTGAATCCATCTATTCACCGGAGACAAGATGATCTAGAGGAAAAACATTGGAAATCAGAGTTTCAAGGTGATATTCAAAATTTACATGGTGATTATGAAGAGGATTGTGAATCTTCATATGAAGTTGATTATGATAGCGATAGTGATGATATTGTGGATGAATTCAAGATTTCTAGATTAAAAGCTTTCATGGAAGGTGTGGACAAGAAGATCACGGTAGAGAATCCAATGAAAGAGACGAATATGTTGGAAAAGTATGAGGTTGACGCAAAAGTTGATATGCTTGAGGGTGTTGAAAAGGAAAAAAAATGGTTTAGGCGTGACAATGGTCGACGAGGAGAAGAAACATTTAGTTACTATCACAATTGAAGATGTTCATCTTCAGGGTTTTGCTTTTCCTGAAATTTCAGATTTTATTTGCTGTTGTGATGATAAATTTACAGGTACAACACATGATTTAGATTCGAGGACGAATCTTTTTCAACCAGGGGAGAATGATGTAGATCATAATGATGCAGATCATAAAGATGGGTATCTCTTGATCGAAAATAACAAACTTGAGGTTCAAGGAAGTCAAGGTTTGACCAGAAAGTCAACAGAGCCCGTTTTTAACAAAAGATGCCACATTTCCAAGTGGAAACGACCTCTTGAGCAAAACGTAAAGACCAAAGTCTTTACGTCCACATGATTTTAGGCAAATTCGAAGGTTTAGAGGGTCAAATTTGTAGTTTATTATTTCCAGCGAGATTTTTATGCTTTATTTAGTTATTTTAAGAGTCTTTTGTAATTTTGGCATTTTTCTTAGTTAGGGTTTTTACTTTATAAGTTAGTCGTCTTTGAGTCATTGTAGTCAGTTGTTGATTGAATAAAAAAAATTGAACTTGAGAGTTTTCTCAGTTTTTGTCAATTTCTCGGTATTCTGCGGAATCAACGAGCCTTTGATTTCTTGTGTTTTTTCATCTTCCCTTATGGCTTCACCTCGCTACATCAGTTAGCATCAGAGACATGTTCGTTCCTTCACCATGGCGGCAAGGAGAAACTCTGCAGTCCATCATGTTCCGGTAGAAGAAGATAGATGTGATGAATACACAATGTTACGTCGACAAATTAACTTGTTGACGCAACAAATAGCGGTGATGGTTGCTCGACAGCCTGAACTCGCACCAACACCTGAAGCCCCATTGTTTACGGATGAGAAGAATCCGTTTGTACCACTAGAACAGCCATTGAATCCGCCTATTCACCGGAGACAAGATGATCTAGAGGAAAAACATTGGAAATCAGAGTTTCAAGGTGATATTCTAAATTTACTTGGTGATTATGAAGTGGATTGTAAATCTTCATATGATGTTGTTTATGATAGCGATGGTGATGATATTGTGGATGAGTTCGAGATTTCTAGATTAAAAGCTTTCATTGAGAGTGTGGACGAAAAGATCACGGTAGAGAATCCAATGAAAGAGACGAATATGTTGGAAAAGTATGAGGTTGATGCAAAAGTTGATATGATTGAGGGGGTTGAAAAGGAAAAAAAATGGTTTAGGCGTGACAATGGTCGACGAGGAGAAGAAACATATAGTTGTTGTCACAATTGAAGATGTTCATCTTCAGGGTTTTACTTTTCTTGAAGTTTCAGATTTTGTTTTGTGTTGTGGTGATAAATTTACAAGTACTACACATGATTCAGATTCGAGGACGAATCTTTTTCAACCAGGGGAGAATGATGCAGATTATAAACATGGGTATCTCTTGATCGAAAAATAACAAACCCGAGGTTCAAGGAAGTCAAGGTTTGACCAGAAAGTCAACAGACCCCGTTTTTTACAAAAGATACCACTTTTCCAAGTGGAAACGACCTCCTGAGCAAAACGTAAAGACCAAAGTCTTTACGCCCACGTGATTTTAGGCAAATTCGAAGGTTTAGAGGGTCAAATTTGTAGTTTATTATTTCCAGCGAGATTTTTATGTTTTATTTAGTTATTTTAAGAGTCTTTTGTAATTTTGGCATTTTTCTTAGTTAGGGTTTTTACTTTATAAGTTAGTCGTCTTTGAGTCATTGTAGTCAGTTGTTGATTGAATAAAAAAAATGAACTTGAGAGTTTTCTAAGTTTTTGTCAATTTCTTGGTATTCTGCGGAATCAACGAGCCTTTGATTTCTTGTGTTTTTTCATCTTCCCTTATGGCTTCACCTCGCTACATCAGATGTGAACCTCATCATCAACTTCAGCTTTGTCTTCAGTATGTTTCTCGCATCAAACAGTTCTCCTCTGTTGCCATTTTGTTCTTTATCAGATCCATTGATACTTGAAAACTCATCTTCACTGAGATTAATATTTTCCTCTTCCCCTTCATATGTGTCAGATAGCTGAAGTTGAATATTCTTCCTTCTAAGTTTACCTTTCCCCTTTCCTTTCTTGTTGGCAGTCACAGGCATCTGACACAAAAATGCAAATGAGATTGTTGGTAACACAATACTTCAAGGGGTGCTTTACTTAAAACTTTTGGGTTTTGAGGACAAGACCATGTTAGAGGGGAAGAATATAATTGGGCTACTTATTATTTTAGGGCCCAACCGTGTGAAGAAGAAGCCCATAAGGTTTACTAATTATGAGGGGTAGTTCTATATTAGGAGTCTTATGTTAGTCTTAGATTAGGTAACTTTATTTAATTAGAGTAGTATTAGATGAAGCCCACAAGATGGGCACTTTTGCGCCTTAACCTAATTTTATCATCACTTTGGTCCTTAACCTATGGGGTGTCTATGCGATTTGCCCCCTTGGTGCATTTTCAGTCTTTTGTGGCCAGAAAAAAAAAACACTAGATTCCGATTTTATGCATTTAGGATACAAAATAACTTTTTGTAAGCTCAATAATTTTAATTTAAATTGAAATAATGTTAGAAAAATAGTTTATTAGAAGAAGAAAAAAAACAGTTCAAAAAGTTTTGAAAAATTTGTTGAAGATAAAGAAATGAAGTAGAAGTTGTAATTTTTGGTGTTGGGAGATTTAGAAAAATTGGAAGAAGACAGGAAATGAAGAAAATAGTATAAGTGTTTGTTTTTTTTTATGATGAAATGGAAGTGAAAAATGGAGTATATATAGTATTTAGGGTGAAATTTTGAATTTTCAGCAATTTTGAATTTTTCCTGGATCCTGCCCAAATTTTTGGGTAATTGGGGAGCGGAATCTAGTCGCCAATACCTTTCAAGGCACTTTTGGCGACCGGAATCTGGTCATTGAATATTATTGGCAACCGGATTCCGATTGCGAATGCTCCTATGAATATTATTCACAACCGAAATTTGGTCGCCAATGATCAAAACGTTTAAATATTTTAGTTTATTAATCGAATTTGTTTGTGATTTTAAATATACAATCTCATTAGCAAACATGCGTTCAAGTTATTTTTAATTAGTTTAATAGTATTTGAGGTGTGAATTAAAGTAGTAAGTTATAGTCCATTAACTAAGTTACCAACTATATACTAAACCCTTTTACGTTCTACATCTAATGATACGTAGTGGAGCACTCATCTCATTTGCTATTGACATTCGTTACAAATGTAAATATATAGGTTATAATGATATTTATATAGATGTTACAACTAAATAATATAAACATACGTATAGTCAATATATATGGATACAAATACTATAGTTAGTTAAAAGGTTCATTAATTTGAAATGATGTATAAAATGATTATGTAATGCGCAATGAAACCAATTTTTTGTGTTTGTTTAACATACATGTACCTATCATTGTTGAAATTGATAATTAAACCAACAAAATGTCTAAAATTAGGGGAAGAAATGCGTAAATTCAATGCATGAATACTATCTTCGACCGGATTCCGGTTGAGAATGACCCTATTGACAACCGGAATCTGGTTGCCAAAGGTCGCCATTAGTGGTAACCACTATTTGCGACCAAAATTCGGTTGCCAATAGTAGTTACCGTTGCTATTGGCGATCGAAATTCGGTCCCCAATAGCAACGGTTATTAGTATAGGAGGGAAGAAATACCTCCCTCAATGGCGACTAGAATCTAGTCGTCATTATGGCCTAGTTTCCGAGCTGTGTGTAAACGGGGCAGGAAATTTTCTCACCTAGTAATCAGGTCGCCAAGATATTGACAACCGGAATCCGGTCTCCAAAAACCTTGGCGACGGGAAATCGGTCGTCAATCATTTGGCGACTGGGATCCGGTTTGGTCGCCTAAAGTGCGATTTTCTTGAAGTGTATTATGTATTGAAGGAAATATAAACATTAAAATCATATAATTCCAAATTCGCCGTAAAATGGACATATTTTTATCAGAATATCTTCGAAACAAAAAGTAAAAAGTACTAAAAATAATAAAGTAAAAGGTTAAAGTCAAAACTAGATGAGTACTCTATTGCCTCTCTCTAATTATATTATTGCTAATACTGCTTTTACTTGTACTTGTACTTCTGTTCCTACTAATAAGATTGTTTAATTTCAAACGAGGAAATTGACTTAATTTTGTGCCTGAAAAGCAGCTATTACAGCTCTAATATATAAACACATTCACAAAGTACTTATTCGTATAATAATAGTATTAAAAATAGGTCGGTATTCTCAAGTCCATAGATCCTAAAGAAACGGTCATATTCTGCAGTATACATATATTAGCTAAAAAGTTAAAAAAGATGCAATGATAATTAGAAAACTAAATTACCCCTGGCGTGTTGTAATTTCCACCGACATTAACTTCATACATTGGGCCAATGATGAATACATTAGGAATGTCCATAAACTTTCGGAACAAGTCAAACTTGTTCCAGCAAATCTTCAGCATTCTTCGGATCCTGGTAGTCGGGAAAGGATCGTTATAACCCTTCTCCATAGCCATCTGAAAGTGCCTCAACCGGAGAACGTTCAGCTCACTCAATCGATGCCTCTTACCGTAAGCAATAACAGTCACGAGCAACTGTTCTTCCAACACATCATTAATGCAAGGATCCCTAAATAAATGCTTAAACCTATCATCGAGAACGTTTTTCATACTTTTAATACCATGCAACAGAAATATTAACAAGAATTAAACCACAATCTTAAGCAAAAGCCAACAAATACATTAAACATAGTCAATAATTTGTCTCAAGAACATTACACAACCAAATTAACTTACAAGTACTAATCAAACAACTGATCCAACAAATTAAACCTAAACTACATTCTAGAATAAAACAAGCACAAAAACAAACATAGCATTATAAACATAAAAAACATAGTAGACCACGCGACGCAACAACAAATTAGAGTAGCTTTTGTGACATTGGTATTCTGCAATAAATCATTCACGACAAATTGATCGAGACCTCGACTCGTTGTAGGAACAACATTAGATGTCGTAGACTCCATATTTTCTTGTTCAGAATTTCCAGACAAATCAATTGTCCTTTGTGGGTTTTTTTTTCAGACTTTGTCAAGACATTGTGTTTGGGGGATACATATACGACCAGAGTCATGCATTTTTTCCATATGGAGTTCGACATCCCAAATGAAGTAATTAGGATGGCGGACTCTCGTTGGACATACGTAGTAAAATTCACTAGGACGAGGTGAAGTAGACCTGGCCACAAAAGACAGAAAATGCACCAAGGGGGCAAATCGCACATACATCCCATAACTTAAGGACCAAAATGCTGATAAAATTAGGTTAAGGCACAAAAGTGCACATAGGTTAAGGAGCTTGATGCTTTTATCCCTTTATAAAAAGCAATAATCACAGAAACCAACACACACAAAGAAAATTCTAGTATTTTGGATATATAACTTATTTATATACAACATTGTACATTTATTTGCTATATATTTAATATATATTGAAAGTGCAGGGTTTTTTGAAGGCAATGTTAGACGATGCAATGTTAGACGATGTTGGGTTAACATTGAGAATAACATTGAAAGCCGAGAGCTTGTGCGAAAACTGCTCTTTAGTTGCCAAAATTAAGTTTTGCCTTTATTCACATATTAACCAAGTTCCACGGTTTTAGTTATTTATGTTTATGTCCAGGAAGGTATCTTTATCATAAGGAAGAGCTATGGAAGATTCCTTACTTGAAGTTTCCATAATTCAAGCTAAGTTGAATAGTCAACTCACACGATTTCAAAAGAAGGAAACAAGCTAGCTGTTCTCTGCGACGCGATTCTTTCCAGGATTCTGTGAATTGAAGAAGATATGTTACCTTGTTAAATCGGTAACAATGGAAACACATTTTCAGGAAAGATATGAAGTTCACAAAGAAGGCAAATTTCAACAAGGAAACAACAAGAGTTACCAAAACTGTGAACAACACATCTTGGCGTTCAAGACTCAAGAAATTTATAAAAGATGTGAAGTTCATCAAGATAAGGACAATACAATCGTGCTAAACAATCCAAGAGATTAATCATTCTTTGTATTGTCTTCGTCTTGTTTTGCGAAGTTTTTGTATCAACTGCTTAAGTCTAGTTCATAGAAGTTAAGTAGTCCTTACTTGTCTGCTTCGTTGAGTCCGATCAACAAAGAGCGTGAGTGAATTGTTGTGAGGAACGTTTTTGATAAAACCTTTATGGTTATTTGGTCTAAGGCTCGGAAGTTTTTAATAATATTGAAAACTTCTATCTTCTTGTGTTCTTACTTCCGCTGCACATTATATTATCAAGAAGATCACAATAAAGTTAAGGCAATTCCAGCTTAACTCTCAAAAGTGTTGTGTCAATCCACGGTCCAAAATTTTCAATTGGCGTCAGAGCCAAACACCGACTACACTGGTGGTTTGGAGGTGATACAACACCATGGACAGTGTCAATCCTAACACCAACAGGATTCCAGTTTTGGATGGCTCCAATTATGCATACTAGAAGATCAGGATGAGGTCTCACATCAAAGCTATTGATATTCGAGCCTGGCAATTCGTGATCAATGGATACTCTGTTCCAACATTACCAAGAGATGGTGAAGGTGATCTAGTTCCTAAACCAGAAGTAGACTGGACAGCAGCAGAGGTAAGTCTCTATAACTCTAATGAAAAAGCTCTTAATGCTGTCTTTAGTTGGGTTAATCATCACTTGTTCAAGTTAATCCAGAATTGTACAAAAGCCAAACATGCTTGGGATATACTTGAATTACATTGTGAAGGAGATTCTGCTGTAAAAGATTCTAAATATAGACAACTGCTTTTGCAATTTGAAAAACTTGAGATGGGTGAAGATGAAAGTGTTGACAGTTATTTTGAGAAAACTCTTGATATTGCTAACCAATGTGAAAACCTAGGTTTTGCTATGACTAATCAAGAAATGGTGTGTAAAGCTATGAGAACACTGTCATCCAAATTTGCTCTCAAGAAAATTGCAATGAGTGAATCTAGAAACCTTGCTAATCTACAGTTTCAAGTCTTGATGAATACTCTTAGAGAATTTGAGATGGAGCTTGCCTCACAACCTAGCAAACATAGGGCTGTTGCTTTAAGAGATTCAAATCTTGACAATGAAAGTGATGATGATTTTGAAATAATTTCTTCAAGTTATGGGAAAATTACAAAGAAGTTCAATAAGTTGAATCTTAAAGGAAAAGGTAAAGAAAAGAACCTTAGTAATAGTTCCCTATGTTATAAGAAATTACCTCCTAAGTTTGTGAAGTACATGGCATCAAAACCTACTCCTTTAGAAGCTGATAAGTTAAAAGATGTTCAATGTTTTGAATGTAAAGGTTATGGTCATATGGCTAATGAATGTGCTAACACTCTTAGAAAAGGAGGAAATTCTCATTGGGTTTTTGTAGATGATTTCAATGAAGATGACTTTAGTTCTGGAGAAGCTGAAGAACAATCAGAAGAGGTTCAAACTGCTGCGCTACTCACTCAGATTGACTGGACACCAGAAGACTCCCTGAACTGCTTTGGATCTCAATGTTACCCCAACATTCAGGATCCAACATCAGAACAGGAGACTTTCTTTGCAGATTGGGATGAATATGATACTGATTCTGAACCTTATCTTGCGTCCTACTTTGATGAATCTAACTTTGATTGTTTTCATGGCACATTGGATCTAGATGAAGAATACTTCTTTGAAGGTGAAATGTCCCAGGAGGAAATCATTGAAGACCTGAAGTCGATCTACCACAAACTAATGCTTGAGAATCACAAACTCATCAAGAGCAACAAAAGCTTGAAGGAGGAGATTGGTTGCATGAAGGAGATGCTGAAACTGTATGAGAAAGATCTTGACAAAACTGAAGCTGAGCTGAAAGAGGTAAAGGTAAAATTAGATAAAGCTGAACAAACCATTGACAAATGGAACTCTTTTACATCTCTGCTTGATGAAGTGTTGAGTATGGGAAATCAAGGTAAAAATGGTTTGGGCTATGTTGAAAAACCTCTCTCTGAAGATGTTAATTCTGCCTACTTGAAAGTTGGTTTTATCAAGGATAGCAATAACTTGAGTTGTGAAATCCCTTTCAACACTCTGAAAAAACCTACTTTTATCTGTCAATATTATTTTCAACCTGGTCACATTAAACCTTATTGTAAAAAATATAAAATTGTGATTGAGAAGAAAACAGTAATTAATTGCAATACCCATGTTAGGAGAACCTCTGATCTGAATGTTATCCCAATATTAGGTAACAACGCTGAAGGACATAAAAGTAGAACTTGGATAGAAAAGTTAAAAACTCCTAAGGTTAAAATTGTTTGCAATGTTGTCTTTTCTGTTGTTTACTCTAACCTTGCAGGTAAGTGGTATTTTGATAGTGGGTGTTCAAGGCACATGACTGGAGACATTGACAACCTGAAAGAGGTTATCCCTCTAACTGTTGGAACAGTTACCTATGGAGGAGGCACAAAAGGGAAAATCATTGGAAAAGGAGTATTGGATGTTGAAGGATTTCCATCACTCAAGGATGTGTTGTTGGTTGAAGGATTGAAAGCAAATTTAATTAGCATAAGTCAACTTTGTGATGATAACTTGCTAGTTACTTTTGATAAAAGTTCATGTGATGTGTTTAATAGTGACAATGTCCGTGTCATGACAGGTACAAGATCAAAGGATAACTGATATCTTGCTCAAGATGAAGTTGAATGCTACCATGCCAAGGTAGATGAATATGTCATGTGGCACAAGAAGTTAGGATATGTGCACTATAGAAGTCTGGAGAAACTACAGAAGTTATAGGCTATAAGAGGACTACCTAAGTTGACTAGCCCAGGTAAAATTGTTTGTGAAGACTGCCTGAAAGGTAAACAAACAAAAGATGTCCATCCACCACTTCAGGTACAGAGTACTAACCCTAGAACTAATAAGTGCTTTGATTTGCTACACATGGATCTCATGGGTCCTATTGAGGTTAGTAGCCTTAATGGTAAGAAGTATGCTTTTGTTATTGTTGATGATTTTTCAAGATATACATGGATTAAGTTTTTGAAAGAAAAATAGAGGCATTCAACACATTCAAGATTTTGCATGCTAGTATTAAGAATCTCTATGGTACTTCTGTAGGAAGAATTAGGTCTGACCATAGAAAGGAGTTTGAAAATGTAATCTTTGCTAATTTCTGTGAATCTAAAGGCATTTTCCATGAGTTTTCAGCACCTAAGATACCTCGGCAAAATGGGATTGCTGAGAGGAAGAATAGAACACTTCAAGAGATGGCTAGAGTTATGTTGGATTCTAAAAACCTATCTAAGAAACTCTGGGCTGAAGCTTTGAATACTGCATGTCATATTAGTAATAGAGTTTATCTTAGACATGGTACTACTATGACACCTTATGAAATCTTGAAGGGTTCAAAACCAATAGTAGCACACTTTCATGAATTTGGTATTAACTGCTATTTGCTAAAAGATAGAGATTATTTGAGCAAATTTGATCCCAAAAGTGAAAAGTGTATATTTGTTGGATATTCTCCTAATAGTGCTACTTTCAGGGTCTACAATCCAAGATTGCATACTGTTCAAGAATCAGTGAATGTCATTTTTGATGATTTAACTGTTTCTACAGGTACTGAAGAAGTCACTGGTTCAGATGTTACTCCAACATTGGACTCAATATTGAACACAGACGCTGGAGATGCTGAACTGGAAACTGGAACAAATGTTGACTTAACACCAGAAACCCCCAATGTTAGGCCAACATCGGTGTTGTCAGATTCTGAGGATGAAGTGGTTCATGTATCCAGAAGAGATCCCCCTCTTAGAATACAAAGAGATCATCCAGCCTCTCAAGTAATTGGACAAATTACTGAAAGAGTTAGAACACGCAACAAAGAAAGGGTCAATTACAAGGATATGGCTAAGTTGTGTGTTTGCATGTCTTCTTCATGTACTATTGATAATGCATCTTGTTTTGTGTCCTCCATTGAACCTAAGAATGTAACTGAAGACCTTAAGGATAGTTACTGGATTAATGTCATGCAAGAGGAACTCTTACAATTCACCAAAAACAGAGTTTGGAATCTAGTACCTAGGCCATCACATGTGAATGTAATAGGTACAAAATGGATTTTCAAAAATAAAACTGATGAGAATTGTGACGCCCCGACTTTTTTTATTCAAATAACCAAATTAACGTTCAACTAGGAATTCATAAAGGTACAATATTCTTAAATGCTGAAAGTTTGGCTACAAAACGACAATACCCAAAGACAAAAACGGGAACCCAACAATACTGAAAGATAACTAAATCCGACATTACAGTCTTGAAACAAGAAGAAGAACTCTAAAAGGAAACCAAAACAAGTGCAACTGAGCCTTAAGCTTCCTTAGTCACCTCTCTCCGTCGATCCCAAGATCCTACATCAAACTAGAAGGAAGGGGCAGACAAGTGAGATAAAAATCTCAGTGGTGTTACGAGTGTGTGCAAGTGTACAAGATAATAAGACAATTAAATGCAACAGGTTAGACAGACAAGCACATACTAACGTTCATAGACACCTCAGAGAGCGTTAATCGTTACCAAGTCGTTGCAATCATCCCACCTTATAACCCCACGTTCGTTACCTTGTCACTCTGTTCAAGGAGCGACCTTGAAAACGTTCACGCATGCCTAGGTACATGCTCGTTGATCCTCTCAAAAGCAACGAACTCCCGATGCTTATGAGAGGAAGGGGCAAGGCGTCACGAGATCCCACCGACAGCCCGCCGCTGCCCGGTAGTAACCCGTGCTGACCAAGCCGTGGATCCAATCAATACCAAAAACGTTCGATATTCAAAATCATGACACCCACGTAGCAAGTTGCACAAATACAATAACAGACGATCATGATAACGAATGAGCACATTTACTACGTAAATATAAACACATGCACAGCCATGATGAAACATTTAGCACATACCCTTCCAGCTTTTCGAAAATAAGTTTAGTACGTATATATATATACACGCACCTGATTGCAACTGCGAAGAAGAACAAGTACAAAAGAGAGTAAGGCAACGCCTAACTCAGATTTCCTGACGCAAAATGAATTAGATAAGGTTACTATAATATTCTAATCTTCTCATAAGAAATGCCACGTCTATTCCTTAAGCCATGTTAATTTAAGAATACATAATTGTAATTAGGTATATATCTCCATAGTTATTCATTCATCTCCAGACTGCTAATCCCCTTTAATAAACTTATTTTACTAACATGGCAATATAAAATTATTATATGGTTACGAATATATATGTGCATGATACATCTTACATAACTTGATTAATAATTATCACTAACTAATGCTAATGCCACCATCACGATTTACCTATTACAATATCATACTAAATTCAATATAATATTATTCATATGGATCCCGCTAATGATTTCTTTAATGAATTTACATGCTATTCCCACAAGGCCATGGATCTGATCATTCTAAATTCAATTCCATTAAACATGGCATGCTACAGTACTACCCGATTAATAAACAAAGAACTTGAATAAGCAAATTATAAATTATTGAAGAAAGTAACCTGATCTACCTTTAGCAGCAATAAGCGACAGAATAAAGACTTGCATAGGAGAAAATTATGTGCGCAGCCGCCGGAATGAGCGTTATGAGAGAAACGAAAGGACTGCATCCTATAATCTGATTTATATAATAGGGTTTGCATATTTGCTTTAAAAGAGTTAATGGCATATTATAAAACGCATTTTTAATTAAATAAGGATGCACCCAAAATTAATATAACAACAACACGTTATATATATAATATATTACATATACATAAATATACTTATATCAATTTACGCCTACTTAGATTAATATATGTAATCATACCTTTTAAATTAAATAACCTGTTATATAATATATATATATATATATATGTGCGTGTGTGTGTGTGAATATAAATACATGTATCATTAACACCAATAAATATTGTTATACTATTCTAATTATGCAAAGCTAAGTAATAATAATAAGAAAAATCATATTAATCCATGCGAAAAATTTCGGGGTGTTACAAGAATGGTGTAATTATGAGGAACAAAGCTAAGTTGGTTGCACAAGGTTATACTCAGGTAGAAGGTATAGATTTTGATGAAACTTTTGCTCCAGTAGCTAGGATAGAATCAATTAGATTACTCCTTGCTATTGCTTGCTGTCTTAGGATTAGACTATACCAAATGGATGTTAAAGGTGCCTTTCTGAATGGTTTAATTGACAAAGAGGTTTATGTAGAACAACCTAAAGGCTTTGCTGATCCTAAACATCCTGACCATGTGTACAAACTTGAAAAGGCTTTGTATGGCTTAAAACAGGCTCCTAGAGCTTGGTATGAGAGGCTAACTGATTTTCGGTTAGGCCTAGGTTTCAATAGAGGACATGGAGATAGAACATTGTTTGTCCTTAGAAAAAGCTCTGATATATGCATTGCTCAAATTTATGTGGATGATATTGAATTTGGCTCTACTAACAAGTCTACTTTAGACAAATTTGTTGAGTCTATGATAGGAACATTTGAGATGAGCATGATTGGTGGGCTCAACTACTTTCTGGGACTACAAGTTAAGCAGTTGGAGAATGGTATCTTCCTGAACTAGGAGAAGTATGCAAGGAATCTGGTGAAGAGATTTGAGCTAGAAGAGTCCAAGCCTTGCAAAACTCCTATGTCCTCTTCAGTGAAGATAACAAAAGATGGCACTGGCAGCAATGTTGACCCAACATTGTACAGATCCATGATTGGTAGTTTGTTATATCTCTCTGCCTCTAGACCTGACATCATGTTTTCAGTATGTGTTTGTGCTAGGTACCAAGCTGAGCCAAGGCAATCTCACTTGATTGCTGTGAAGAGGATTCTTAGATATATCTCTGGAACTTCACCTTTAGGCATTTGGTATTCTTATGACACTAACACTAACTTGGTTGGTTTCAGTGACTCTGACTAGGCAGGTGATGTGGATGACAGGAAATCCACAACTGGGGGCTATTTTCATTTAGGGAATAATTTGGTCTCCTGGTATAGCAAGAAGCAGAACTGTGTTTCATTATCAACTGCTGAATCAGAATATGTAGCAGCTGGCAGCTGTGTTACCCAACTTGTGTGGCTCAAACACATGCTTTCAGATTATGGGCTAGATAGTGATACAATTCTCACGTTCTGTGACAATCTAAGTGCCATAAGTATCTCTAGGAATCCTGTCCAACATTCTAGAACTAAGCATATAGACATAAGACATCATTTCCTAAGAGATATGGTAGAGGACAAAGTGATCAACATTGAACATATTGAGACAACTAATCAGCTTACTGATATGTTTACAAAACTTTTAGATAGTGAGAGATTCTTCAGTTTGAGGAAATCTCTTGGCATGTGCAATATGTGAAAATGTTGAGGAAACCAGTGTTGACACAACACCACTGTCTAGCACTGGTATATTGGTTGTGGTGTAGTAGGTACTCTGTTGTTTTCCTTTGTTGAATTCATTTCCTTGTGAGTCTCATTTCATCTGTGTTTTGTCATATTTGGTTTGTGTGGTTGAACTCTTTGATTAACAACTCTTTCTAGTTATCAGTTTCACATCTTTGTTTTGAAAAAGTAATAAAACTCTTATGTTATCTGAGGTTGTGATTACTTAACATATGAAGAAGCTGGGGTACACAAAGTTCACTACTTTGATGTCTATTCAGTTGTGTCTTATTCATATGGAAGGTGTACAGGACATGTGGAGAAGCTGGGGTGCATGATGTTGACAGCTTCACTGTTACTCAGTTGTGCTTATTTACATATTCCTTTTTGTTTGGCCAAGGAACACATGAGGGTGATCTTTTCTACTAGGGTGTTTGAGGTTTAGATTTCTTACATTTAGTAGCACTGATCACTTGGTGATTCTCTTGAATGCGGGTTGGTAAACAAGAATGCATAAGGAATTGGGGTGTTGGGGTGCATGATAAATGAATTGTCAACATTCAAGGCATGTGTACTTGCCTAACTTGCTGCTGTTAATGTTGTTACTGGGGTGTGTGGAGTTCAGACTGCCCTCATTCAGTAGTGACATTAGCTTTGTGTTTAGCAACCTTCAGTTTTTGGTTCAGATGAGTTATGAAAATAATAAAGATTATTAAGAGATGTGTGATGTGCTGGTTTGAGGAGTTTTTCATAAAGTGTTTACCATCTGCCTATTTGACATTACATTATTGCATTCATGTAGGACTGCATTGTTTTCTTTCTTGTTGTTGAGTTGTGTAGGTCTAGGCTTAGAGGGAGTATAATTCATGTGTTGAGGCATACAATTGGGTGACATACTGCAGGTGACACACTTTTCTGTGACTTTCTATGCTGTGGAAGTGAATTTTTCCTTGAATTCATAACTGCTTATCTCTGTGTGTTTCTTGTTATCTATGTTGCTTACTCATGATTTTGATCTGAACAATATGTCTGAGGTACTCACTTGCTATATTGGTTAAGTTTCAGATGTATTTTTGGATGTATCTCAAGCTCTCACATGAATTTGCCTTGGTGAAGCCTGTACCTCCATCTTCGGTTTTGAATGTTATTGAATGTTATCCCAACATTGTGCACAGTCGCAGGTCAACATTGAAAACAGGAACTTATAAGTTTTCAATTTTTGAAAACCGCTCTGGTTAACTGTTAATTAAACATCAAAGCATGTGCACGAGAAAACATAGTGGGAAAGTTTTACTTGGTTCAAATTTGGTAACTGCCCATTAACATTCATTCTCTTTCCTTATTCACGGTTATTTCAAAAATTAAAACCCTATTTTCCTTAATTGTGCTTGCGATTATCATATTTGTGCTTACTTTGCAAAATTTCTCTCGCAACTCTCAAATTCTCTCAATTTTCTCTGCGATTTCTTTCAAAACTTCTCTACTAACAATGGCAAGCAAGTCTCCCATGCAAACTCTTGCAGATGTTGCCCTGTGAAGTGAACCCACTGCCGCACGCACTCGGTCACACACTAGAGGTGCTGCTGCAAAGACAGTTGATGCTCATGTTGCTGCCAAAAGAAAGGCGATCCCCTACGTGCGACGAGGGAAAAAGTCCAAACAGGGAGAATCGACCTCCAATGTTGAGCCAACTGCTGATTCAACCACTCCCATCACCAATAAACCTGAAATTGAGGTAAACACTGCTGAACCCAACCCTGAACTTGATGTTGACTTAACTGTTGAGGGGGAGGGTAGTGATTCGGTTGAGAAAATTGTGGAAAATCCATGGACAAGTATGTGGACAAATTGGTGAGGAAGTGGATTAGGGCTGAAAAGAAAAAGAGCAAGGGGGCTGGAGAAAAACTGAAAAATATGTCTGAGCCTGCTAAGGAACGCGCTGAGGCTAGAAAAAGACAGGTGGAGAGGTTAGCCAAGAAAAAGGCTGAGAAGAAAGCTGAGGAAGAAGAGAAGAAGGTTGCTGCTGCTATTGTTGAGAGAAAGAGGAAAGGAAAGCAAGTAATGGAAGAGGAAACTGAGGTAGTAGATGTTGAGGATGAAGAGGAAGAAGAGGAGAAGGAAGAGGAGACTGAAGAAGAGCAGGATGTTGCTGCTGATGTTGGGGCAACATCAGGAACAGAGGAGTACACAGATGGGCTATATGTGGTCTATCCTGATGATGAGGGTAGCTACTTTTCTCCTTACTATATCTCTCAAGAGTTGGAGAAGAAGTGGTATTCCTTCAAAAGAAGGGAGATTCACATTGAAAGAACTATAGAGATGGCCAGTTTCAAAGAGAACAAGGTGATGGACTTGCTTGAGGCAAGAGGGTTGCAACAATCAGTGATGGAGCTGAGTGACTATGCTCCTGAGATTGTCATGGAGTTCTACCTAAATCTCTCAAAATGGGTCAGGGACTACAGATCTCCAAAATTTGGAAAGGCTTGGGTGAGGGGGAGAGTCTTCAACATTGACCCCTACACCATCAACATGATCTGTGGATTCCCTACCGCTGATGAATCTGAGGACCCCTACTATGATGATGTGATGGAAGACTTGACTGGAGGGTTGGTTAAAACCTGGAGAGATGCTCTGCCAACCACAAAACTCACCTCCATGAGTGCTGTCTTGCACAAGATAGCTTGCTTCAACTGGCTGCTAAGCAAAAATGTCACTGTTTTGACTAAGGAATCAGCACTCTTAGTCTACAAAATCAAGAATGGGCTAGCTGTGAACATGGGGTAGAGGATTGTGAAGTCTATGTCTGAAGTTGTTGGAAGGAAGAATGGCATGCTGCCTTTTCCCTCACTCATCTGCAAAATCCTTAGCAATCAAGGATTGAAGACAAGTGTCACTGTGGGCTGGAGGAAGAATGACACTGAACTGACAATTCTCCCAAGCTACTTGTCTGGATCAAGAGTGAGAGACCTTCCATGGAACCCAAAAGGAGTTTGCTGGAACTTCAGTGCCTATGTCCAAAGAAGAAGATTGCATGGTCATAACCTTTACTTTTGTGGATCATTTGCTGAACTGGTATAGGGGGCAGATTGCTGATTGTCAGAGGGAGATTGAGGAAAGAAAGGAACACCTCAAAGAGCTGGAGGACATGGTGAAAATTTTGGAGAAACTCCCTTCTTCACAAAAAGGGGGAGAGTAGTTCCAATTTTAAATTTTAGTCTTCTAGTTTATGTTTTGTATCTATGAACTGCTAATATCTTTGAACTGTTGGTACATTAATCTCTAATTGGTTTTATTTGATCAAGGGGCTTGCCCTTGATTTTTTGCTTTGCCCTGTAACTCTAAGTACTATTGTTGAACTGCTTTAACTGCTATTACGTATGAAAGTACATTTTGAACTGCTTGTCTAGTTAACCTTCTGTGCAGGAAACTCACTGGTTTCAATGTTGAGGCAACATTGATGAATGTTGAGGTCTGAACATATGTACATATTTGGATGTAGTGATGACCTTAATGCTTGTCTTTGTTAATTTAACTTTGAATTTGTTTGCTTGTATTGAGGGGGAGCAGTTTAGTAGTTTAAGTTGTTTCTTGTTGATTATAACTTTCTGGATATAAGACTTGATTGGAACAGGTGTTGGTTTTGTGAAGAAAGGCAAAAAGGGGGAGATTGAAAGTGCAGGGTTTTCTGGAGTCAATGTTAGACGATGCAATGTTAGACGATGTTGGGTTAACATTGAGAATAACATTGAAAACCGAGAGCTTGTGCGAAAACTGCTCTTTAGTTGCCAAAATTAAGTTTTGCCTTTATTCACATATTAACAAAGTTTCACGGTTTTAGTTGTTTATGTTTATGTCCAGGAAGGTATCTTTATCATAAGGAAGAGCTATGGAAGATTCCTTATTTGAAGTTTCCATAATTCAAGCTAAGTTGAATAGTCAACTCACACGGTTTCAAAAGAAGGAAACAAGCTAGCTGTTCTCTGCGACGCGATTCTTTCCAGGATTTTGCGAATTGAAGAAGATGTGTTACCTTGTTAAATCGATAACAATGGAAACACATTCTCAGGAAAGATATGAAGTTCACAAAGAAGGCAAATTTCAACAAGGAAACAACAAGAGTTACCAAAACTGTGAACAACACATCTTGGCGTTCAAGACTCAAGAAATCTATAAAGGATGTGAAGTTCATCAAGATGAGGACAAGACAATCGTGCTAAACAATCCAAGAGATTAATCATTCTTTGTATTGTCTTCGTCTTGTTTTGCGAAGTTTTTGTATCAACTGCTTAAGTCTAGTTCATAGAAGTTAAGTAGTCCTTACTTGTCTGCTTCGTTGAGTCCGATCAACAAAGAGCGTGAGTGAATTGTTGTGAGGAACGTTTTTGATAAAACCTTTATGGTTATTTGGCCTAAGGCTCGGAAGTTTTTAATAATATTGAAAACTTCTTAAAATTATATCTTCTTGTGTTCTTACTTCCGCTGCACATTATTATTATCAAGAAGATCACAATAGAGTTAAGGCAATTCCAGCTTAACTCTCAAAAGTGTTGTGTCAATCCATGGTCCAAAATTTTCATATATATATATATATATATATATGTGTGTGTGTGTGTGTGTACATGGGTATGTAAAATCATTAAAAATACGTTAAAAATCACACTCACTCTAATCATGCAATGTTATCTTTTTTTTTGAGAGGTTATCAAACTCATAGATTTAAAGATACTGCAGTACTAAAGTTTTAACATAGCATACTAGGCATAGAAGATTAAAATAATTCACTCTCATTTACAATTTAACTAATTATATTCATATATAGTAATTTTCATCTCTTAAATTTATATTTTGATAGTTGTTATCATTATGTTTCCACGAATATATGAATTACACGTAGAATGGATGCAGCAACCAATACTCAAATGATATAAAAAAAGGACGAAATATTTTTTCTGCCCTATAACTTTGTTTCAAATTCTTAAATGGCCTTTTTGTTTCGGGCCAACTAAATATGCCCCTATAACTTCCATTTTTTCTACTAAAAATGCTCGAATCGTCTTATTCGAGCTAAACCGCTTAAGTGACAGTCCAGACAATAAAACACCTTGCCTAGTCCAAAAAACAAAAAAAAAACTGTCACGTCATAAATTTACCCTCAAAAAACTTTTAACTCAAACCCTTATAATTTTTTAAAATTATACTTTCACCCCATAACTTTTATTCTCCTCTTTCCCACATTTTTTAAAAATTGTACATTCACCCCATAATTTTTATTTCTATTTTTTTTAAAACAACATAGAAAATAGATTTAAAAAATAAAAATTAATCTAACTTCTTCATCTTCTTCCCATAACCCCACCCCCCACCCCTGTTGGGGTTGGAAAAATCTTCATTCAATGATACGAACGAATTACAATAGGAGGAGCAACTCTCACACTCGACTATTATAAAAAACCAACCCTCAAATTTCTCCGTTCGAACTCTACGGCTTTTTCTTTCTTATTTTCTCTCTTTTCTGTTTTTGGTGTGTTGGGGTGTGTCTTTCTGATTGTATTTGGAGCTGCTTATGTAGAGGAAGATATGAATGGTGGCGTGCCATGTCTTGATGGTCATCAATCGCTTTCACCCAGCTGGAGTTTGATAGCAACGTTTTAGGCATGAAATTGGAGATGTCGTGCTAGTCAAATGTGGGGGGCTGGTACTACAAATCTCCCCCTCCAGCCCAACTATGTTCGTACACAGACCAAGTTTCTCTCATGTCACCGCCTTCGTTAGCATATCTGCAGGATTCTTGCTTGTGTGAATCTTAACCGGCTTCAACAGTTGTTGCTCCATTACTTCGCGTATCCAATGATACCGAATGTCGATATGTTTTGTACGGGAATGATACATTGCGTTCTTGCTCAGGCCTAAAGCACTTTGACTATCGCAATGAATAATGTACTCACTTTGTGTAAAGCCCAGTTCTTGAAGAAAGCGCTTTATCCATAATAACTCTTTCCCTGCTTCCGCTACAGCAATGTACTCGGCTTCAATGGTGGATAAAGCAATGCACTTTTGCAGCTTGGACTGCCACGAAACAGCTCCCCATGCGTAAGTGAATATGTAACTTGATGTAGATTTTCTACTATCAAGATCTCCTGCCATGTCGGCATCTGTGTAACCATTCAGAACTGGCTTTGCTCCCCCGTAACACAAACATAGATTAGATGTACCTCTCAGGTACCGAAGAATCCACTTGACCGCCTCCTAGTGCTCTTTCCCTGGATTTGACAGATATCTGCTAACAATACCAATTGCATGAGCAATATCTGGCCTAGTACACACCATCGCGTACATCAAACTTCCCATTGCCGAAGAATATGGTATCGCCTCCATTTCTTCTTTCTCCTTCATCGTAGAAGGACACTGTCTCTTGCTTAACTTGAAGTGATTTGCAAGCGGAGTCGAAACAGGCTTTGCTTTACCCATGTTGAACCGTTTCAGAACCCGTTCAACGTAATCTTCTTGAGATAAGTTCAACTTTCACGTTTTCCTGTCTCGCGTAATCTTCATGCCAAGAATCTGTTGTGCTGCACCCCAAGTCTTTCATATCAAAGAACTTGGACAAATCTTTTTTCAAGTTGTTGATCAGCGTTGCATCCTGGCCAACTATCAACATATCATCGACATAGAGCAAAAGGATGATAAATTTATCATCAACGAACTTCTTCAAATAAACACACTGGTCTGCCGCAGTCCTGTTATACTGGTGAGTCGCCATGAAAGAGTCAAACTTCTTGTACCACTGCCTTGGAGCTTACTTTAGACCATACAAACTTTTCTTCAATTTACAGACAAGATGCTCTTTGTCGCGGACTTGAAAACCTTCTGGCTACTCCATGTATATCTCTTCTTTTAGATCACCATGAACGAATGCAGTTTTCACGTCCATCTGTTCAAGCTCCAGATCCAAACTGGCAACTAACCCAAGTATAACACGGATTGATGTCATCTTTACCACTGATGAGAATATCTCGTCAAAGTCAATGCCTTTCTTCTGTTGGAATCCTTTGACGACAAGTCTGGCCTTATATTTCACAATATTTCCACGACCATCTTTCTTGAGTTTGAACACCAATTTATTCTTCAGTGCTCTCTTTCCCTTCGGAAGTTTCACAAGCTCATAAGTCTGATTCTTCTGCAAAGAATTCATTTCTTCTTCCATGGCTTGCCTCCAGCTTTCTTTGTCACTATGAGATTGAATTTCTTTGAAACTTCCAGGCTCCCCCTCACTCGTAAGAAGGATATATTCTGATGCAGGATACTTTGTTGATGGTATCGGCACACGTCTAGATCGTCGAGGTTCACCATCTTCTTGAAAAGAAGGTGAGAGCTCCCCTTGCTCAGCACCTTCATCATCGTCAGCATCGTCTACATTATCTTGGACATCCTCATTTTCAATATGAGGTTCTGGTGGTGAAGTAACTTCTTCCGGAGCACTAATACGTTGTCGAACTTGAGCAGCTGGAGTAAAGTCATAGAATTGATTTTCGTAGAAAATCACATCTCTAATGCGGATAACTTTCTTGGACTGTGGATCCCACAATTTGTAACTGAATTCTTGATCACCATAGCCAATAAAGATGCATGGAGTTGACTTGAGATCAAGTTTCTGACTGAGCTCCTTCGACACATGTGCAAAAGCCTTGCACCCGAACACCTTTAGGTGAGAATATGAAATATCCTTCCCTGTCCATATATTCTCCGGAACTTCAAAGTTCAAAGGAACTGACGGTGTCCTATTTATCAGATAACAAGTTGTGAGGACTGCTTCGGCCCAGTATGCTTTAGGCAGCTTAGCCATACTGAGCATGCAACGAACTTTCTCAATAATGGTGTGATTCATTCGCTCAGCAACACCATTATGTTGTGGGGTCCTTGGCACCGTCTTCTCGTGTCTAATGCCATGTTCAGTTCAATACGCTGCAAATTCACGAGAAGTGTATTCGCCTCCATTGTCTGAGCCAAGGCACTTCAACTTCTTCCATGTATGTCTT
The DNA here is from genome assembly GCA_948329865.1 of Linaria vulgaris. Taxonomy (NCBI): domain Eukaryota; kingdom Viridiplantae; phylum Streptophyta; class Magnoliopsida; order Lamiales; family Plantaginaceae; genus Linaria; species Linaria vulgaris. Next base: position 18,941,251 of record OX415251.1, read on the forward strand.
TCCACCAACGCATGAAATGCTTTGAAGCGATCAAAAACTTGATCTTTTGATCTTAAACAGTAGGCCCATAATTTCCGTGAAGCATCGTCAATAAAGGTCACAAAATATTTGCTTCCACCGAGAGATTCTTCTTCTATCGGTCCACACACATCAGAGTGAACGAGACTCAGTAACTCGGAGCGTTGCTTCCTGGTGGAACTGAAAGAAACTCTATGTTGTTTCCCGAACAAACAGTGCTCGCAATGATCTAGTGCAACATCCTTCGCGAGACTGATAGCATCAATCTTGGCTAGTGTAGCCAAGCCCTTCTCGCTCATATGCCCAAGTCTTTTGTGCCAAATATTTGGTGACGCCTCTTCTTCAACGGTGTTGAGGCTTAACTCGCACAATTTTGTATGGGTTTTGAATAGCGTGCCATAGATATGACCCCTCGCAACAACTATCACACCTTTCGACAGCTTTCAAGTGCCATTTCTAAAATTACTTTCATAACCCTGTCGGTCAAGGGCTAGTCCTGAGATCAGATTCAGCCTGAGATCCGGAACATGGCGCACATCCTTGAGGATAAGAGAACATCCTATGTTGGTTTTCACGTGCATGTCACCAACACCAACTACACTGGCGTAACTGGTGTTACCCATCTTTACGGTACCAAAGTCCCCTGATTTGTATGTAGTAAACAAATCACGGTGTGGAGTGGCATGAAATGAAGCTGCAGAGTCAATCACCCACTCAATTTCTTGATTGTCTACATGTAGGCATGTCTCGTCTTCATAAGAAACAAGAGAAATTTTCGATGATACTGTGACAATGGTTTCACCTTCATCCTTGTTGGAGCTTTGGCCAATTTGGGGTTGATCCCTCAAAAGCTTTCGACAGTCCCTCTTCATATGACCGTAAATTCCACAATAATTACAGTTTTCGTTGAATCGACTCGAGTTGTCAATGGATTTACCTCTCTCCTGGGATCTACCTCGATCTTGAGATCGTCCACGATTTTGACCTCGACCTCTGCCTCTGCCTCTGCCTCGACCTCTTCCTCTACCTCCACTTATGCCTTTACTTTCCAACACAAGAGCATAAGATTGGTCGGCACTGACTTCTTTTCTTCTAACTTCTTCATTAAGTAAAGCATCTGTCACCATTTGCATAGATACTTTACCATCGGGGGCAGAATTACTGAGGGTGACAACAAGAGTCTCCCCATTGTCCGGCAGGGAACATAGAAGTAGTATCGTTTGTTCCTCATCTTTGAGGTTCCAATCGGCGGCAGCAAGCTGGTTCACGAGGTCCTGGAACTGACTCGTGTGTTCTGGTATAGACGTACCACTACGTAGCTTGTGGTTTACTAAATGTCTCATCAATAGGGTCTTGTTACGTGTTGTCTTTTCCTGATACATGTTAGCAAGCTTATCCCACAACGTGTGGGCACTTGTTTCCTGTGCGACATGATGGAACACACTATTGTCAATCAACTGATGAATCTGAGCAACAGTCTTCTTGTTCAACTTTTTCCAATCGTCATCACTCGTCTTCTCGGGTTTGGCACCTTTATTTTTGATTGGCCCGGCTAAATCCTTCAAATTTAGCAAATCCTCCATGCAAGGCTTCCACATGTTGTAATTAGTAGGCGGCAATCGCATCATCGTGTCCGACGTTGAATTTTCCATGTTAAAATTCAACAAGCTTTCCTGTACCCAAATTTAGAGACTGAATTTGGGGAAATGGAGCACACGGTTGGATCTGGAACGGTTGAAAACCTTGGGAACCGTTCTGACCTTGTTGAAAACGGATCAAAAATGAGTTGAACCAGGACGAAATAAGTTGGAAGGAGTTGAACCGGATTAAATCCAGTTTTCACAGCATTGACCGGTCAGACCACCTGTTGACCGGATCAGGATCTGGGCGGATCAGATTTGGGTCGGATCCGGGTCGAACTTCTTCTTCTTCACCCGCTTTTCTCAAATGGGCCGAGTTAACTCGCCGTTAACTCGGTCGGCATGAAACGACCCTTTCTGGTGACCGAAAAATTCTAAAAAATATATATTCGGAATCCACGCAACACGAGCTTCACAACGGTAGTAACAAAACTCGATTTCGGGACGGAAAAATTTTGACGTCGAATCGGGTCGGCCTCGAACGCCACTCTCCGGCTATCGAAATCCTTCGAAAACTTGATTTTCGAAATCGTCAGAACGAGAGCTTTGCAACTATGATAAGAAATCACAGTTTCGTAACGAAAAATTTTGGACGAAAATTTACAGAGAACGGAAGAATGAAACCCGTGGCTCTTGATACCACTTCGTTGGGGTTGGAAAATTCTTCATTCAACGATACGAACGAATTACGATAGGTAGAGAAACTCTCACACTCGACTATTACAAAAAACCAACCCTCAAATTTCTCCGTTCGAACTCTACGGCTTTTTCTTTCTTATTTTCTCTCTTTTCTGTTTTTGGTGTGTTGGGGTGTGTCTTTCTGATTGTATTTGGAGCTGTTTATGTATAGGAAGATATGAATGGTGGTGTGCCATGTCTTGATGGCCATCAATCGCTTTCACCCAGTTGGAGTTTGATAGCAACGTTTTAGGCATGAAATTGGAGATGCCATGCTAGTCAAATGTGGGGGGCTGGTACTACACCCCCCACCACCACCACCACCACTATTCACGACGAAATCCATTGTTCACACTTGAATCTTCCAATCCAATCGCCGCTCTCAAACCTAGCTAACTACGATCACAAGCTGCTGCTCAATAGCTACGACAAAACGTCATCGACATCCGTTTGGTGGAGTGAGGATTCAAACATGAATTGGAGAGCTCAATTCGTCCTCCTTTCTCCGGATTTGAAATGAACTACTTGGATATAAATTCTGTAAATTGGAGTGAGAATTCAGGCATGAATTGATGTGAAAACTAAACTTGGTTGTAACGGTTCTTCTTCTTCCTTCCTCCCCACCCCCCAACAACCACCACCACGAGCTCGAAGATTCGCCGGAAACAATGGCGGATCTCTGCAACATACGGTTGAGGTTTAGCAACAGTGCGGTGGTGGGAGCTTTGGGTGTGGGGGGTCGTACGGGTTGAATGGGTTGAGGACGGCGACGAATGGATTTACCGACGAGAATGTTGTTGGAGAGGGAGGTGGACGTCGAGAATGAAATCGTTGGTGGTCATCGTCGAAAGTAGGCGGGGATTTGTAATCGGAGACGAGATCGGGGTTTGGGATTGGACGGCAGGGATTGGATGGAGGGGAGGCAGACTTGCAGCGGAGCGGAGTGGTGGTGGTGGTGGTCTTGAGGTGGAGGTGGTGAAGTTAGGAAGAAGATGAATTAAGATTTTTGATTTTTTTTTTGGTACTTATTTATTTATTTATTTTTCTTTTTGATACTTTTTAAAAAATGTTTTTTGAGGGAAAACAATTGTTGTGCAGATGCAATTTTTTGATTAGTCGTGGCGTTTTATTGACTAAACCGCCATGGCAAGCGAAATATCCGGAATAAGATGATTTGGACATTTTTAGTAAGTTACGGGGCATATTTAGTTGGCTCAAACGAGAAAGGTTATTTAAGAAAAAGTTAAAGGGTAGAAAGAATAATTAGTTCTAAAAATATATATATATATATATATATATAATATGCACATTTCAGTTTAATTGATCAACTCAGCCTCCTACAAGCATATATATATATATATATATATATATATATATATATATTTATAATGAACAAATTTTTTGAACATTCATATAATCCAAAATCATACACAGGGTGTCAAACAAATAATTTAATTTACAGGCCCAAATATCTCTCTATCAGATGCAAATCTTCTTGGAACCTAACCCAAAAAAAATAACTATATAAACCAACCTTTTTAATTGCTCAAGTCCTTGAGTTTTACAACGGTCAAGGCTTCACATGGAACCTCCATTTTACAAATCTAAAATGGGAATCCCAAAATGAAAATGTATCTCTCTTCAGAAAAGATATATTAACTAAACCTTATATATATAAATATCACATGATAATTTATAAATAATCAACAATATTCTCTTCAGTATTAATCAAATTTATCTCTGAACCAAGCTTTAACTTCAGATTCCCTTTCATGGACCCAAATTCCGGGTCGGATCACAGGATTCCAGAACCCAAGTTTTCTCCTTAGGGCTGCCATTATTCCCACTAGTCTCCCCATCTCTAGAATGAGATATTTCAGTTTCTTTATTAATGAGTGAAGAAATGGCTGCTGCAACAGCAACCCTAAACTTAGGATCTGAAGTAATAGCACTCACATTTTCAGACAACAACATTGAGTTATTACCATTAGACCCCATCTCTTGCTCTAGTCTATTATTATTGTGGCTAGGAAAAAGCTGGTTCACAAATGTGTGGTTCCCATTGAAGTTATTAGCTCCTTGTTTAGGCATCCAACTTGAAGAGTACCCAAACTGGGAAATACTGGGATTTGATGAGCTAGCATTGTTGTTTGTGAGGTCAAGGACAATGCCTTTATTAGGGTCATGGTTGTAAATAGGGTTTAGGGTTCTAATTAGGTTTGGTATGTATTGAGTGCTACTAGAGGGGTTTGCAAAATGATGAGGGGTAGTACTGTTTGGATAGTTATTAGTGAACTGTGATGATTGACTTAACATTGGCGACAAAATGCCATTATTTGCAAAGGGGTTGCTCGAATCCAAAAATGTGAAGGAAGCTGCAGCTGATGCAGTCGACGCCATGGCTGTGGCGCCGACAGGCAGTGAATGATTGTGCGTCCCTTCATACGTTGTGATCAAAATCGACATGTCCTCCAAACATCTCTGGACCTATTTCATATGAAATCAAACTTTATTAGGCCAATCAAGAACGAAACAAAAATCAAAGTTTCGCACAACTGAGTACACAAAAAATAAAAAATTGAATGACCAATTATGTATAAAGGAAATTAACACTACCTGTTTCCTCACGGGGCATCCCGGAGCTACGGTGCAACGATAATATGCTCGAGGGCAGGGATTTCCTTTAGCAGTCTTCTGGCCATATTTTCTCCATTGGCATCCATCATTCATCTAATTGATCATGATCATAAAATATCGAATATATTATCTTTTCAAATTTTTTATTTAACATTTTAAACATATATATATGAAACTGAGTAGTCAAAATATGTAAGCAAATTGATCAAGAAATCATAATAGTGTTTTGAGTACTCACTGTTGCTGTTTCACATCTTGCTCTAACAGAAACCCTAGCCCTTTTATTTGGTGGTGAAGTAATACTGCTCATAATTCCGGTAAGGTTATTATTGCTGGACGGCTGACTTTGTACTGTACTATATCCGGTGGTCATCGCCTCAACAATCTTCTCGTTTTCGCCTTCAATTCTCTGAGAACTGTTTTGAAGTCCCAAAGATAGTCCTAATTCATCATTTTCTCTACCATCATCTTCCTGTGATGGCAACAAATCTGCTCGATTGATTCGGAAGAACCCTGGACTTTTATGCGATCCCTCAGAAAGGTCCTCGTCTCTGTGTCTTCCATTAATCGAGAAAATCATATTCGGATCCTATACCAAATAAAATTAATTAGAGAAAAAATTTGGGACCATCGTTTGGTCATAATTTCCATAAACAAATAGTATTAATTTCTAGCAGTACTGAATCTCTATGAGCGCCATGTTCAATTAACTATCCTATTGCTACTTAATTAATTACCTTCTTGTGGCTACTTTGTTGAAACACAGCAAATTTTGTTTGTAGATCAGTGTAATCTTTCATAGTTTGCTCAACAGCGTTTCTTAGTATCTTGTTCTCCTCCTTCATGCGATTCATCCTCGACTTCAAACTATACAGCTATTGAAAAAGAATCACAATATTATTATAATTCGAAACAAATTAAACTATATAAATCTTTCTGAAAGAAATTCTAAACATATACTAATAAACAGGTATATATCATGATCAAGAAAAAAAATCATGTATATATAAATAAACTAAAAACATGAACTAATACAAATTAGTATTCTAAATTCCAAAACTTGGATACCTCTTCCGTGTTGAAGCTCTTGTCATGATTTTCATGATTGCTGCCGCGATTTTGAGGTTGTTCCAGAAGCGTGTTTTCAACGTCAGGTTTGTTTGCTTCTTGTTGTTGTTCTTGTGCATCCAGCTTGAGAGAGAGATCCATCTCCATTTCTTCTTCAACTTCTTCTCTTCCCATGTATATATGAATATTATTATACGAATAAGTACTTTGTGAATGTGTGTATATATCTAGAGCTGTAATAATAGCTGCTTTTCAGGCACATAAGTCAATTCCCTCGTATGAAAGTAAACAAGCTTATTAGTAGGAACAGCAGTAGTAGTAGTATTCGTATTAATATAATTAGAGAGAGGCAATTAAGGTACGCATCTGGTATTGACTTCAACTTTTTACTTTATTATTTTTAGTACTTTTTGCTCTTTGTTTTAAAGGTAATCTGATAACAATATGTCCATGGTTCTCAAAAAAAAAACAATATGTCCATGCATGTTATTGCGAATTAGGAATAATATGATTTTAATGTTTGAAGTTCCTTCAGTACAAAATATAGATCTCCAACAAAACTCGTTTTCGGTCTAATCAATTAGACCAACCGCCTCATGAAGCCGTGATGGAACTCCGTGCAGTTCAACTTTCACAAAATCTGCACAGAGACAAAGATGCATTTTGCGCGCACGGGCTACTAGCTCAGGCACGAAATTAATTAAGGTCCATTTTTTGTTTTCAATATAATCTTATCCTTGTTTGCCTGAAAAAATTAACTATGGAGTATGGTAAAAGATACTTAAAATTTTCACTAGAAGAGTCAAATAGAATCTATATAAATTTTAATTCATTTCTATTTTTAATATATATAGGTTTTAATCGTGGAGACCAAATATTCATCACCATACTTTGGTATATTTGCTTTAGTTGTTATTATGTTCTATATTTCAATTTATATAACTATCAATTGATTAATTCCATAGCATGTGGCAACAGTGGCATATATGTTAAGAGCTTCTCGAAATATCTTTTGTAATAAGAGTGAAATTTAAATCATATATATCATATTACACGCATAATTTGTGCAACACACATGCATAATTTGTAATAATGCATAATTATTACTCGAATCTACTATCGAGGCCAGTCATACATGGTGATTATATGGCTCAAAACTAAATATAATTACACACACACACACACACGTATATATATATATGTGTGTGTGTGTGTGTGTGTGTGTGTGTGTGTTTTCCTCCTCCAGTACGAATTCCAAGTTTTCCTTGGGATCAGATCTGGAAAACGTCAACTATAAGACCTCTCACACCCCTTTCCAGTTTCTACTCTTCTTGTTGAATTCCAAAATAATATACTTATCAATTCTTTTTTCCACCACCTTCTCGCATGTTAACTTGAATACAACTTTCTAACTAATTATAATATTTGACATTAGATTCTGATGGTTGGTTATTGTAATAACTTTATTGGCTCATTGATTCATTTCTCCACGCAAGCGTTTATATTTTATTAATTTGAGATAATTTTGAGATAACGCATTGGTTAATTAGAAGTTGAAAAGGAGTCGATCTAGGATCACCCACTAGCTAGATGCCAAAAGCTGGATCATTAATTCGTGGGAGCGTGTGTAAGTCAATGTGTTAATAATAAAGTATAGGATAAATAAATCGGATCAAAATGTATCAGATCATCAGATGTGAGTTCATTTTAAATATTTAGGGCCACTCTTGAGAGTGCATTGGCTTTATAAATGAAAGTAATATGTTTACTGGTATGTTATGTCATCCAAATGTTAGTCTACGTTGTAAAATGGACTAAATTCTGTAAAAGTTCTAAGTTTATGATAACTTTTGATTTTGGAGAGTTTTGCCTCTCGGAGTACTATTTTCCCTACTGAAGAGGTACTTTTCTAACAAGTTTGAGAGATCACCATTCTGTCAAAGTCAATAAGAGTTGGAGAGTTTAATGTTATTAACCTAGAAATAATTTCATGAAAAACATGTAGCTACAGTTAAATTCGTAAATTTCTTGTATAAACTAAACCTAGACAAAAGTCTCCACGTATTTTGCTTGCTTCTCCACATAAAATAGGTCCAAAGTCCAAACTCAATTAAGAATGATCCGCTGGCCTGGTAGCACCTAACTTATGCGTACGTACCTTTCTTTTTTCCTTTAAGTACCTCAAGTTATTTGTTACATCAGTATACGTACGAAAATGAGTATGAATAAAGAGAAACAACAACTACGTGTTGGACACCTATGAAAAAAAAATATCAAATTCTATTTTTAATCTTTTCCTCGAGTTTTTAATCGAATGATGACATTTGTCAAGTGACCTAATATAAATTAAAGATGAAAAAATTACTTGAAGAGAAGAGACAAGTCCCCTACTTTCTGATTTTCTTTTATTCAGATTTATATATTTTGTCAGAGTTAAATCAAGAAAAAACATCATTTTTCGTAACTCATCAAGCCACAACTAATAACTGATATTAGAATGAGATTCTTTTCGATTATTTTCCTACGAGATTCTTGCCTGGAGTATAAGCAATTATTAAACTTGTAAAAAGATTTAGGAAAAAAAGAATACGACAGTGTGATCCCTCGCTTTCGTCGATCAAAAAATAGGTACTTAATTAAAAAGAAACTGTCCTATTGAATATTTGATTTTGTCACCCTCATTCTCCATTGACTTTTTTTGATTGAGGAAATTAATTACTTACACATTTTGAACTTGCTCTTTAAGAATAGAAAGATCAGAAACCAAAAAATAAAATAAAAATTAGGCAGAAATGTTAAAAATGCCCATTATCTTTTGCCAACTTTACTTTTTGCCCGTTATCTTTTTAAGCTGTCGAAAATGCCCACTATATTTGTCAAAAATATTCGATTCACTGTTTGGCGTGTCGTCAAATATTGGCATATGTGGCCAAAATTTGGCTACCATGTCATAAAATGTATAATTATTAATTATCTTTATTATGTAAATTATTAAAACTCATTTATAATTCTATTTTAAAATTTAAAATTTTTAATAATTATTTTTTTAAAAGACGTATTAAAAATATATTTAAAAACTTATTAAAAATAGAAAAATGAAAAAAAAAAAAAAAAAAAAAAAAGGAAACCCACCACCACCAGCCCGTCACTACCCCTACCGCCCACCACCACCAGCCCGTCACCGGAACTCTCTCGTCGGTAGCACCCGCCTGAGATCGGAGGTAACACCCAATTCCGACGAACCCAAGAAACCATTTTCGCCGGAAATGTCGCCGGCGCCAGAGAAGTTGGAGAGCAGCCGGGAGGAGGATTTACCCGATGCGGAGGACGAGGAGGATGACTGGTTTAGCGCCTCCAACGTGAACGTGGCGTGGGATGACGATTCCTTCGAGGGGTTGGAGGATTTCGCCAGCGTGGAGGCAGAAGAATGTTTTTTCGATACTTTTCCGGTGAGTTTGCCGATGAGTTGTGTGGTGGCGAAGAGCGCGACCACCGCCGCTGGGAGCGGTTGACTTTGATGACGGACTGGTGGTGGTGTGAAAGTGACGACGGTCGTGGGGGTGGAGGTGTGGCGGCTGTTGGGGTGGAGGTGGTGGTGGTGCGGCGGCGGTGCAGTGGAGGTGGTGGTGGGGCTGGGGGGCAGGATTTGGAGGGGGGGTGTGGAAGACGAGATTTTTTTTTTCATTTTTCTTTTTTTTTTTAAGTTTTTTAATTCTTAAAAAAAATTAGTTATTAAAATTTTTAAATTTAAAAATAGAATTATAAATGAGTTTTAATAATTTATATAATAAAGATAATTAATAATTATACATTTTATGACATGGCAGCCACATTTTGGCCACATATGCCAATATTTGATGACATGGCTGCCACTAGGCGCCAAACAGTGAATCGGGCATTTTTGACAAAGATAGTGGGCATTTTCGGCAGCTTAAAAAGATAAAGGGCAAAAACTAAAGTTGACAAAAGATAACGGGCATTTTTGACATTTCTGCCTAAAAATTAATTAGAAGGGAGTAAGTGATAAAGCTTTAGAAATTCATTAGATACATAATACCTTTTGTAATGTTTTCTGTTAGTTCCGATGTATAATAAACAAGATTAAAACAACAATTTTCAGATTGTAACAATATCATAAGTAATTTATATTAACAACATATTGCACATATAACATGTAATTCACTATAATGAAAAGAAATAACATAATAAAACGACATTTGCAACAATTGAGTGAAATTCGTTGGATGAGTCAGAAGTGAGACCTTCTCCCCTGAAGATTACTATGTCATTGTAGAGATGGAATTTCGAGTCCGTAAAATAAGAAACAAGAAAAATTAATACAAATAATTTATATAAATTTAAAAAAATATGGGTTACAATCTCTATTATTCCTCTTATTCTTTTCTCAAACAAATAATCTTGAGATTTGGATGACTTGAGAGTGGATTTATTTTGATATCTTCCACATGTATTTGAGTTGAACGTATCCAAGGGCTTTTGAGTTTGATCTTGAATTAACAATCGACTTGAGTTGACGAACAATTTGATCTTCGTCTTGAGTTCTTGAACTTGTTGAATGTCAATCTTTTTTGAAGGAATCTTGATCTTCAAAATGATAATTGACTAACGTTGATTCTAGGGCTTGATGGCTTGATCTCGGATTGAACGAAAATTTAAATTGAAATTTGAATTGAAGGTTGATGATGAATTATATGATCTTCGTCTTTAGTTCTTTGGATATGTTGGGCTTTGATCATCTTTGAATGGACTTCAATCTTCAAAAACGGTTTTTGGACAGAAGTGTAATCTTCAAAAATGGTTTTTGGATGGAATTAAAACTTGATGGCGGATTGAAAGGAGTTCTTTACGAAGAACACCTTGAAGATTGTTGAAGAATGCCTTGAATATTTTTGAGCTTGTTGGAGAGGATTTGTTGAACTTTCTTGCTCTGAATGCTTCAATATTGAATTGTCATTTTGTTCTTCAAGAGCACCTCTATTTATAGTTGTGGAGTGAATCTAAATGAGAATCTACTAATGAGAAGAACGGTTGTGATCGCGGCCACAATTTCTTGATTTTGAAGACTTTATCTAAGTGAATCTTTTTTCTATCTCTTGAAAGATTGAGACTTGGTCGGGAATTCTTTCCTTGTGTGGAGATTTGGTGGATAATTATTTCTATATCTTAAAGATTGAAACTTGGAGGAGAAGGCTTTCAATGTCTTGAGATTTGATGAGCAATTATTTCCTTGTCTTAATATTTAATTAATATATTTATTTTAATCCCTCAAAATATTAGACTTAAATAATATATATTTTGTATTTCTTGCATCTTAAGAGTTATTTTCATTTAATATAATTAGACAGAAAATTAATGTGTTTACAAATCGTCCCCTCGAGACTTGTTCACGATTTGCGTTGAAACGCATGAGCGAGTGGATAAGTCTCGACATCTTTCTTCTTGTTCTCGTGTTTCGATTCCACCACCATAAATTCACTTCATGATTTTAGAACATTTGTGAGCTTCACTTCATAACTTGCAATTTAAGCTCGTGCATCATGGAGCATTTGATTTGAACATTTGCAAACAGTTTTATCTAATATCGAGGAGGCTTTGGCTTAAAGGATTTGTAGACAATTTTGCTCGTGTCTAGGAGACTTGAAAATTTGAAGGATTTTTAGACCTTTTGGCTCGTGTCTAAGAGACTTGACAACTTGAAAACTTGTAGACCGTTTGGCTCGTGTCTAGAAGACTTGCACATTTATTTTGAAGACTTGAAAAACTTGTACACCTTTTTTTCTCGTGTTTAGGAGACTTGAAAACTTGAATGTTTACTTTGAGGAGTTGAATAATTTTCTTTGAGTTCAAATATGCAAACGGTTTATACTCGTGTTAAGGAGAATTTTGATAGTTTATACTCTTATCAAGAAGTATATATTTTGGCACTTAATTTGAGGATGTGAGATAGTTTAAGCTCGTATCAAGGAGTGTATTGGTTGGAAAAAAACCTTGACGGCCCGCCATCTTCATTGCCATCGTCATCATCGGTATCATCACTTTCATATCAAGGCCAAGAGTTGAGTTTTCTTCTTTAAAATAGTTTACACTTGTCTCCATGTCATGCGTTCGCGTCGCCAATTCTTCAAAGTTTTTTGGTTTGATTCCTTAAAGTATGTAAGAGAGACTCCAATTCATCCCTTGAATGCAAATCTACATGGCTGAAGTTTTAGACAGTTACTCTTTGCAACTTAAGGATAGACTTCTCCACCTATTGATGTACTCAATCACTAGTTCGTCTTCTTTTTTATGAAAATTTGCAAGTTCAATCATGCTCATAGTATGTCGAGTGCAACATGTTGTCTTAGGTCTCCAGACCCATTGAATCTTTGAAATCGGAGGTTGATAGCTTTTCGGCATTTACAATTATTTTATTCTTTGAGTATAATGCTTATTCATATCTTAAGATATTGCAGTCTCGCGACAAAAATATGGAGACACATACTGAAGGGAACAAGTGGCTTTGGTTCGATAATTTGGATGATGGTGTGTGTCTTAAGGAAAACTTGAAGGACACATAAGTCAGAAGCCAACTGTTGTCGAATGTCCCTTGGAACATAGTTTTTGCGGCTTGCATTTGGACCGTATGGAAAGCAAGAAACTCTAAGGTTTCCAAGAACACAACCGGACCTCTATTCTTGTCGATTTGCCACATTAAACGGCTGAGTTTAGATTTATTCTCAGTACGAACTCGTTCATACAAGAAACAAAAGGAAAAATTGAAGAAACCAAAGCAAGGGTGGATGAAATTAAAAGTGGACCGGAGTGTTTGTGGCCAAGAGAATACAGGAGCCATTGGTGGTGCTATGCGGGATGATCGAAAACATGGAGTTGGGTTTCAATGAAGGTTTGAACAATCATACGGTCCTTGAGGCAGAGATTGAGGCTATAAAGAGAGGTCTCTCATTTGCATTGGAGAGGAGAATTTCGAGGGTGGTGATCGAGACGGACTCTTATGAAGCGCTTGAGCTGATTACGGACGAGACACGAAGAGAAGGTCACCTTCAAGAAAAAAATGAAGAATGTCACGTACTCCTTCGCATGCCATGGATGTGCGAATTACAGTGGATCCCTAGATCAAGAAACAAACTCGTCAATGCTCTTGCATAGTACAAAAGAAACACAGACGAAAGTTTATGTTTTATGCATACCCCTCCCTGAATTTACCTCGATTATTTTGACGGATGTAGCCTAAAGGTATGTTTTTCCTACTTTCTACCAAAAAAAACAAAAACTCCATATAAAGATTCCCACTCATTAATCTCAATTAAACTTCTATTGATTTGCTACAGTTAACAAATAAAAATAAATGATTACATGTTGGATAAGTGTTTAAAGTTTCTATCTGCCCCCGTTAATTGGGAACCAAATAACGTTATGTAAGAGAAAAGTATTTTTTTATTCTACTGGATGATTGATTGGATACAAAAGCTTGTCAAAAAATTGAGACTATGGGACAAATTATCAACAGAAAAGCTTAACTTTAGTATATATAGCTCCTTAGGCCATAGTCGCACAGATACTATTATTTCTCACTCGATCTCTTGCTCTTGAAGTCCAACGAATAGACTTTGTTCCATTTCGATATCCGTTACCAATTAAACTTAGAAATCTAGTCTTCCCTATATATATAAGCCTTTTTCTAATAAAGTTCTTCAAATAATAAAAATTATCGTAAAAAAAAATAAAAAACATTATAAGTGTGGTAGTAAACTGTGACATATGCGTTCACTAACGGAGATGTGTCTTAGAACGGCATATTTTCTCATGAAAAAAGTTTTAAATGACACTTTTGGAAGGAGACGTGTAAAAAAAAACTGAATGACAGTGAAATTAAATCAGTCAACCAAAAATACCAAAGGATAAAAAACTGGGTTTGTTAATTCATTTTGACTCCCCCTTCCGATCACGCCATGGTTGGAATTATTTTAATAATGTTGAGGGGTGAAGGTTTTTAAAATTTTATTGGTTAGATCCAATGACTTTTATTAGCAGAGTTGACTTGTGAAGGAGCAAGCGTCGCCGTAGCAAATTCTTTCTCTGTCTATCTCAAAATTTGCATATTCATTATTATTCTATACACACTGTGTCCATTTTAAATATAAGCCACTGAAGTTACTTGGAAGCCACTGCATATAGTGACGTACTTGTTTCGTAAATCTGGTTGATAAAGGTCGGATTCCTTATGTAGCATCACTAGGTAAAAAATAGCTACGTAAATGGAGACAGAAAGTGTTGTTTCTCTATTTAATAATTCACAACAATTAAATAAAGAAAAATATCAATAAAATGAAATATTACCTAAAATGATGATCAAGAATATTAGCAACAAAATATAAAGTGACGATATTGCCGTAATTCCAACGGTTCACGTTGATTGTGAAATATAAACGTTAAGCTGAGGCACACACTAGGTCAGCTCTCTTTAAGACTATTCGTACATATATAGTTGCTAATACTCAACATGCAGTAGGGTCACACCTAACGCGTCGTCTCCAGGATGCAACGTTGTATCTTATTTCTAACTGCATATTAGAAAATAAGATAGAAGCCCGCACAACACTTTGCTCATTTTTGCTCATATAAATATATTGACAAAGTAATATATTTTTCTTACATATAATATGCTCTTATATATATATATATATATATATATATATTATTTTGTATACGCTCATCATTTTATTTTCTTCTCTTATTATTTCTCTCTCCTCCCTTTTTCCGAATGGCAAAGGCAAAGGTATATATACAGATATATAGCTAACGGCAAGTATAAGTAATTGGAGGTTACAATTTGAGTGTTAAGTTTGACATAATGGATGTAATAATGCTGCCTAATCAACCGTTAGCAATAAAGAAGAAATTATATGGGATATTAAGATTTTGACAAGGTAATCAAAAGGTCATCCGTTTAGCAATCATCAATTCAGAATAATTTTGCCAAAGCTTAATTCTTCTTTTTATTTCATAAGCAGAAGAAAGTTTGGTGTGACAGAAAATGACTATATATATAACATACTTAAGGCAAGGTTTGGTAAAATGAAAAGTTAAAACCATTATTATAATTTACAACTTGAAAAACAAACACTAAAAAGAAGAAGAATTTAGTTTGTTTAATAACGACACCACATGCTAGGTGTCAAGTTCCTTTTTACCATAGTTAGGTAAAAAGAAAGGTTATATTTCCTATAAAAACAACGAAAAAGGAAAAGAAGAAAAGTAAAAGACTCTATATTTAATTTTTTAAAACTGAAAATCATCACAAAATCTTTCTTTTACTGTATATTTAATTTGTTGTTTAACAAGCTTTGATTATTTTGTTAATTAATAATCAGAATCCTAATTATATTTTATGCCACAGAGAATTTCATTTTATGCCTTTTTATTTTAGAAATTGAAGTTGAGACTTTAATTTACTCATTTTAATATGTAAAAGACTGTTGATCTGGATAATCAAAAAACAAAATGATTGTTGATCTTGAATAGAATTTTTGAGAGTGTAGCGTTAAAAATTTTAAGTCTTTCAAATAAAGACAAGAAAAATTAAGTACAAATAAAAATTTTGTATTTCTTCAAATAATATGGGGTTACAATATCTAGTAATCCTCTGATTCTTTTCTAATCTTAAAACTTAGTTGACTTGAAGGCGGAATTGACTTTGATCGCTTCCACGTGATGTAAGTTGAACGTTAATCCAAGGGCTTTGAGCTTGATCTTGAATTGACAATCGATTTGACTAGATATTTGCGATGAACAATTTAATCATCGTCTTGACTTATTGCACTTGTTGAATGTCAATCTTCTTTAGAGGACTATTGATCTTCAAAATGCTTGGATGCTTGACAAACGTTGATGCGAGGGCTTGGCAACTCGATCTTGGATCGAACAGAAATTTGATTTGGAATTTGATTTGCAGATTGATTAAGGATGATATGATCTTCATCTTCAGTTCTTCAGTATGTTGGGATTTGATCTTCTTGAAGGAACTTGAATCTTCAAAAACAGTTTTTCCAGGGCCTTGCAGTTTGTTCTCAAATCAAACGGACTTTTGGCTGAAGATCGTTGAAGAACGGTATGAACTTGGTGTCGAATATGTTGAATTTGTTGAAGCTCGATCTTCCTCGGTTGAAGTGCGATCTTCAAAACGGTTATTTGATGGACTTGAAGCTTGATGATGGATCAAACGGAGGTTTTTGTGAAGAACATCTTGAATGTCGCGAAGAACAACTTGTGAATATTTTGTGTGTGTTTTTTTTGTTTAGGGGGGGGGGGCTTTATTTATAGTTGTAAAACCTAGAGCCTCCTTGCTTGTGATTGGTTGTTTTTCTCTTCAAGATAAGCATTGATTTAATTTGGCTTGTTTATCAAGAAATCTCTAAAACACATCATATTTTCACGTGTAATAATGGATTGGTTGAAGTATATCAGCTTTTCTACATGGCCATGTTTGATTGGTTAAAATGC
Organism: Linaria vulgaris; assembly: GCA_948329865.1. Taxonomy (NCBI): domain Eukaryota; kingdom Viridiplantae; phylum Streptophyta; class Magnoliopsida; order Lamiales; family Plantaginaceae; genus Linaria; species Linaria vulgaris. The sequence continues at coordinate 18,957,813 of OX415251.1, forward strand.
ATCATCATCTTCCCACGTGGTTTTATTTGATTGATTGCAATACTCCAGCTTTTCCACATAACTTTATTTGATTGGCCAATCATATATATATTAGAAAAATTATTAATAATTGGAATTTTATTTAGTAAAATCCCAAATTAAAAATAGAAATAATCAATTTAATTTCTAATAATTAATTTGACACTTGTCAATATTTAATTGGAGTAGACAAAATTAATTTGTCTACAAAGAGATAAACAAAAATAAACTGCCAAGCCTTGCACAAAAAATAAAGGTTAAAAAACGTAAGAAACAAAGAAACGAAAATATTAACGAAGTAAAGTTATTTTGGTTAAGAAAAAAGAAAAGTACATTTCATGACACATGACAGACTATGAATGGAAGAGTTGATAAAAAATAAAAAGGAAAAGAAATAATATTGTTTATAGTTTTGTTACACCCATATGGACAGGTGTCAAAATCTTAAAGTGGTACTACCAGTATGGAACCCACCCACTAATCCGCATAGAACAATAGTATAGTTTGGTCGTTAATATCTAGAATCTTGGAAATAACGTAGACTTCCCTTGTTATCAAAAAGTTGCATAAGAATTTCGTGCTACTTATTTTGCGTGAAATTTCCTATATATTTCTTAGTGTGCTCATAAAAGTATGCACTAAATACTCTAGTGTTAAACAGCATGCACCAAATGTCTAAACTCCATAGTTTTACTGTAAAATACCTTCTTAATAAGAGAGACTTGGTGCATGATATTTGAGAATACAAAGCGATTTGGTGCTCTTTTTATAAAAACATATGAAGAAATTTGTGGAGGATTTTTAAAAAATAATTATATGGTAAAAGAGTAATACAAAAGAGTTTCGTAAAGGTTTTTGATAACGCAAGGGGTTTCAATGACTTTTTCTCTAGAATTTTTATTTTTCAGGATTTTAGTGTCCTAATAGCTTAGGCATGGGAATTTTTTCTACTAAGTTATTGGTTATTAACTATTATGTTTCTTTTTCCGAGTCCCCTAGGGCTGCGTCGTAATCATTTCTGAATCCCAATGTTCTTTTTCTGTTGTATCTTCATTTTAATCTTCGATATTAAAACTTACGTACAATATATAGTTCCTGACCACAACAATTTTAAGAATGTGTTTCCTAAGTTGAGTGCTCTATATTTATTTTTCAGTGGGCTTCGTGATAATTTTGCACTTGTATTGCTGCCAAATTATTAATACGCTAAGCTGGGAAGTTGAGAATTTGGTAAAAAACATTTGCAATGGCGAGGGCTGAACTGAAAGGACCAATTTTCGCCGTTGTACTCCATAAATTAAACGGGTTATTGAATCTAGTAAAGAACTTTTTTTTCTTGGTCACGATCTAGTAAAGAACTTACACACAAGCATCACTTGTTGATAAATCATAAACGTAAATTCAAGTCATAAATAGTAGGACATCAGATTATTCTATCAACAATTGGTTCTACTGGTGATCTATGAAAACTGAAAACCAATGCACATTCTTGCTCATAGCGACAATAATAGATGAGGTACAAAAACAGATTTACCAAATTTTCAGCACGGCACAAAATAGAACAATTTCGACCATATAAAAACGCAGAGAGATATCTGAATGTAACTCGATTCTTTTTTTCTACCTTTAAAATAATATTTAAACCTTTTGTCTCAAAGAGATCCACAATAGAAGAAAAAAAGAAGGGAAAAAAAAAAACAAAACTGTCAAAAGCTCAGAATTTGCAGATAGCAAAGTCTCAAGAGCAGATTGAACAAAGCCTATATCTATTTTCTTTACTCGAACTTCTGGCCTTAAGCAACTCGAATTAACCATCAGTTATACCTATTCCACTTCCAGAGAAATATCAATGGCAACTTACAATGGCGACCAACGAAACAAGAAAACCTCTTCTCTATCCAAACTACAGGACTTAATAACTTCCAGCACGATCAGCAGATCAAGACTCCAGCTTAGCATCGGATGAACTGAATCCAGAAGAAATACTATCGATTCCGGGGTTTTGTGAATCAAACAGCGACGAGAGTTTGGGATGTACTCCCTGCAGTATTTTGAGGGACGAGTTTGAATTGATGTACTGCATAACAAGCAAGAGCGTTAATTTCAGTAGGTAATACAAAAATGACGATTGTTTTTTAAGTTAAAGAAATACCTTAGTCATATCCTTGTAAAAGTCACTGATTTCTTCTTCAGTAAGTCCACTTTCATCACTGTTTTCCTCCCAGCCCAAAGATCGCAAGAAAGCAGCCTCTTCCTCCTCCGGAAATATAGGAGTGGAGCAAGAAGTTTTCTTTCCAGTGCTACCAAAATTATGTGCAACACCATTGCAGGTAACATCACCTCTCTCAGACAAATTGTCCCCCTTCGGACTAGCTTTGGTATCACAAGCATGAGAAATATTAGGAACAACCACATCCTCTGTTCCAGAGGGTTTATCTGAAAACGAAGGAGATACAACAGAGCCAGATTCTGCGACAGACGAGGAGTTTGCCGTAGCTGAATCAGCAATAGATGATGAGTTCCCCATGGATTTTTTCCTCACTAGATTAAAAAAATCATTTCGACTTCGAGCTTGAGTGGTGGGTCGCTTCTCAAGTACAGTCAACACAGGCTTGCGGTCAAGGACAGGATTATTTGCTGGTCCTCTAGTTGCTGTAGGTCCTGATAGGGCACTAGGAGAATTTACAGAGCTGTTACCATTATTTGGACTTGATGTCTCCTTTGCAACAGGACTAGCACCATTTTTGTCCCGCACTGGTTTCAGAATATGGAGCTTTCCCAAATTCGGTACCTTTGCAACATCAGCCTTTAGAGGCGCACCACGAGGAGAGTGACTCACAGGCAGGGAAGATGATATGGGATGTTGATGCTGGCCCAGTTTCATTTTTTGCTTATCAGGTGTCAGAATCTGGAGCAGAACTCAAGAACAATTAGCAATACATTCACAATATAGATGCAAAAGATTGGTGATAACATGGAAAAGTAATCAAGTACTTAAATCAAGGAACACTCAGTCCATGAAACATATATGACCTTGGAATTCATATCATAGTACAGCCACACGGTGAAAGAAAACGTATACTAAATGTCTATTGTGAATAACCTCAAATCTCTTGGCATGTCACAGAAAGTGTGTAAGGCCATCCCTCCCAACTCCAATATAGTCAGTAGCAACTTATTAGACACCTAAATGTTCTATAAACCTCTTTAATTCTGCTGACATAATATTAATAAATAGGGCCAAAGTTTTTCTGGGTATTTCTGTGCACAACCATTTCAACTTTATTTCTTACCCTACAGTAAAGCAACTTCGAGAAATGTGATGCCAATTGGCATGAGCAGTTTTATCAGTAATGCGGAAGAAACAATGGTTGTCAGGCGAAAAAAGAGAAAACAGTCTCTCATTCCTCTATCATACAGCCTGGTGCTTTGAATGAATTATGAGCCAAATATGGCAAAAGCAAAAGCTCTGAGGCATATGATTCCTTGAATGTATTGGTTCACCTTTTGTTTTGTTCATTGCCATACCTTGTGTACCCAGTTTATGACTGCCACTCAATTGATAATATTTGCTCTCAATCCAAGGCAATAAACTTTTTTGCTTAAGAAGCTACAAAGATTTTAAATATAAACCCCATGTGTTATAGCACAGACATCTGTTAGAAATATAATATAGTAGCTTAAATCTGCATTTGCATCAACAATCACGTTTTTCTCCAGGTGGTGATCAGCATCCTGACTTACATGCTATTGCAAAACAAAATGAGAGTGAACCAGGCAAACTGCATAAGCTATTATTAAGAACGCACATTGCTATCAACGCCTAAGTAAGAAAATCTCAGAGAGTTTTGTTATATTGAATTCTGATCTTACAAACACTTTTGTGTATTAATTGTACTCTTCCAAATAGGACAATGCAACTTCTAATTAAATTCTGGTCACTCCTATGATGTGCCCATAGGCAATGGATGAATAAGTCTCTCACCCATTTCCCCATTTCTTGCAATCTGGCACAAAGAAAATCTACTCTAACAAGCTTCATTCTACTTACAGTCAGAGATATGCTTAAGTCACCTTGTCTACTGAGACAATTAATTGTGTATGGTGTTACTACGTCATAAATATGATGCACCCATTTATCAATACAAGTGGATGCATTAAAGTATAAATCTGAATGTAGCAGAGAATGGTGATCAACCTACAGGGCTCTAATTTACACGATAGACACTTAAATTACTTTTATTTTTCTATATCAGAATCCAACCAATAACTCGTTTTCATATAGGTACTAAGCATTATTATCAATGAACCAGTAACAGATAGGTATTACTGAGCGGATTGATATATGAGAAAGTTGGTTGTCACTTGACTGATGAACCAAACCTCTGTTATGATACAAACTATGTCAGCTAACACATAAAATATCAAACCACTCTCGAAAATTGTAAATACAGAACAATTTAAGGGAAACTGTAGCTTGACTAGACAAAATTTAGGAAAAACTAGAAAGTCGGTATATATGTTGCAAAAAGGGGGAGAAATTCTTACAGATGCTTTTGGCATGGATGGGGTCACAGGGATTAATTGCTTGGATTGCTTAATGGCCAGTTCTTCAAGTCTCTGAGTTCCAACGGATAACTAACAACAAAACAAAAAGAAATATCCATAAGCATCCCAACTTATAGAACATCTCCCGCAACAAAAGAACAGGACCTACCTGTGGAGCAGTCTTAGCACGACTAGGACCTAGAGCTACAGCTTCGGCCATGTTGAGACTAGCAGTTGAGCCCAAAGAAACAGAAGTAGAAGTAGATGGACCAGATTGTTGCAAAGATGAGATTGCAGATCCATTGCTTCCAACCACCACAGGAACCTCTGCTAAAGCCGACGTCCATTTTTCACCACCAATCGCAACTGATGTACCAATAGGTAAGTTCTGAATGGCAGAACTTAGGCCAGGAGACGCAACTCTTACAACCTCCGGAACAGCTACTCTTTCCTCCGACCCCAATGATGGAAAATCTCTGTCAAAAGTTGCTTTTTTCACCCCTCCAACAGGACTGCTTACCCTGCTCTTGGTAAGCATGCCATTATTATTTCCACTGGCACTGCTCGAATCATTTACAACTTTCCTCGGCCATGTGTCTTCTCGTTTCCCAGAGACCATCGACTGAGAACGCTTTAACTTATCCCCCTCATATTTACTGGACCATGTGAACGGGTCTGAGAAATAACGATGGCGACGATCGTTCAAAACTAACTTGTCTTTATCATGAGAATCATATGCATCTTTCTCCCAATCCCTCTCTCGCTGTTGCCTACCAGAACCACTATAAGACCTCAGATGATTGGAACCGTTACTACTAGAACTCCTCCGAAAATATGCCGATGTCGTTCTATCAGAACTAGAGGGTCGTCCGATGTCATGACCATTACTATTGACCAACTTATTTCTCGCAATCACAGATGCAGCATGATCATCTAATAATGCAATATCTTAATTAGTAACACAGTACAGGCAAATGAATATAAAACTCTATCATCTAATAAATTAATAACTAACAACAGATAATGACCACTCATTTTCAAAACAAGTTGTTTTTAAGGAAACATACTTACCCCATTGTGATATAGAGGTGCCACCCGAGCTTCCAGTGTTTTTCAACCATTCCGGCACTAATGCTGGCTCACTTCTCTCCATAACTCGTGCCAAACATTATCTTATGCAAAGAATAAATGGAAAGAAAACCAACTTGTTTTCTAAAAGTTAATGATCACGCATCAATTGCCACGTGCCAATTTCCGAACTATCACCAACCCTCCACACCCAAAAGGAATTAAATGTCCCCTAACGGAAAGTTACACTAGAACCAACTAAATCTCAATTCCGCATAATTAACCACATGTTGTCTTTGCGTCAATAGATCAAACGCTACACTCCAAAACTCGTTAACCAGGGCCCCAACCAGCAACCAACAAACCACTCCGTATATGTTCTCCAACAAACACAATCTAAAATCGTGCCTCACAAGTATCCTCTTTCCGTACAACCTCAGTAAACCAAAAACATCCTACTCAATAGTCAGACAGATAACACAAACAACACCTTTTTCGGCCACCACGGGAAAGAAAAACACGCCGCAACGAATCCCACTTATCCCAACGACACGAAAACTCAACAATGCCCACAGAAATACCCTACTTCAATATGGATATTAGGGAAAAACTCGGGCAAATTGAAACCCTAAACCCTAGAATCAATCGAAACACAATTCAAAAATCCTAGGGTTCAACCAGTCCGTCCAGTAACACTAATAAAATTACCACAAATATCAATTCAACAGTGCCGCATATAAATATATATCTATCTATCAATGAGTGATAAAAACACAAAAACAGAAACCCAATCCCCCAAATTAAACACAAAATTAGCCTCAAACAGCGAAATAAACCAAACCCTAGTCCTGTATTTCAACACTCAGCCGCCTTAAAGTTGATTCCTGTTTTAAACAGACTTTGAATGAAAAATTAGTAATAATACGATAAGGCGATTTTTGTTAACGAGAGAGAAAAACAGAGTGATGTGTCTCTCGAATTACTGTAACTTCGTTATGGAGAAAGAGAATTTTATCTGTGTGTGTTGCTGTTGTGAAAGAGACGAGATTATAGATAGAGATTTTGTGTGTGTATGTATATATGTATGTAATTGTATGTAATGCAAAATTCTGGTTTGTGTTTTGTGTTTGTGTTGTAACGTGAGAAGAAAGTTTGTTTTATAGCCCAGCCCTATTTTTTCTTTTTTTCTTTTTTTCTTTTTTGAAAAGAAAAAAGAAATCGTGATGGGATTGGATTAGATTTTATTATAGAGAGACCCTATTATTTATCCTACCCCCTATCCATACCCAACCTATTTTTGAGGTATTATTTAGTCATTTTTTTTTTTTCTTTGAATTTTTTGAGAAATTTTTTACGTGTTTTGGACATGTTTGAGTACCATCGTTGTCCGTTTTGCATGTATAACATAGATCAAAATTTTGGTGTGTTTTGTCGAAAATTTTCAGTTTTAACTCTATTGACATGAAACATACATATATTTTCCACTTATACTAAAACTATACTTCTTATGTATTCTATGGGATAGTTATTGAGATATTACGGGACATTTCTAATTTTTAGCAGATACCTACTTCGAAATCAAAACGTTAATCTATGATATATAAGACGTGAAAATGAGTTATAAAGTGGGTGGGAAGTTGCAAAATTAATTTTTATAAAACTAAATAATAATTGAAATCCAAATGTAAATTGAATGAAGATTTAGTTTACGTATTGAATTGGGGAAATTGCACTTATTAGACAAACTCTAGCTATTTCTTGTGTATTAAAAGCTTTCATCACTTTATTACATCTAAATAAGAGGATCTAGAACAATTTTGACCTTGCATCTAAGTAGGCAATATGTCTAAAACTTTGGCTCTAAGTCTTAAGTACGAAAAGGAAAAATCAAAAAATGAAGTACAAAAAATACCTAACTCGAAATTAAATACAAAAAGAATACACAAATTGCTCCAAATGTTAAGTACGCGAAATGGCCTCAATTATAATGAAAAGTTGCACCCATTTTAGCCTTTAATAGGAGTCCAGCAAATTAGGCCCAGAAACTGAAAAGCTCGTTTTGCAAATTTAAGCAAATTAGGAAAGGAGGTACATTCAAGCAAATAGCAATTTAAAATTATAAGTTTAGACCACGTGAAGTAATGAATATTCATTTATCAAAAAAAAAGTAATGAATATTCACCTCACCTACCCCAAAAATGAAAAAAAAAAAAAACAATATGCCAATCTCCACTGTCTTGGCCAATAAACCTACATTTAAAATGAAATTAATGTTGTGAAATTGTGAATAAAATTACTGGTATAAAAAACGTATGATTAATAAGTAAAGATTAGTACATTTGATATCGAACTGAATACATGTATTGTACTGCTATTTTACAATTGCTCGTGATATTTGGAAAAAAAAAATCTTCAAGATAGCCCAACTCACGCGCTTTGAATGTAATCCGGACGACGACTAGGTGAGAGTAAATGTGGAGAGAGATCAACATAAGAACGAAGAGATTCGGAACAGCAGATGGATTGAATTTTGTGGCAATACTTTAGATTATTTGGAACGACAGAAACTCAAAGGTTTTTCTAGGTAGGAATGATAGTATCAAAAGTAGCCTCTTTCAAGTAAAATAGTTAAGAGCTGGATAATGGTTAGAGGATGAAGTCCGAAAACAATAAAGAAGCAATGAAAAGGCCAAAAGAGAATTGGGCGAAGCTAAATGTTGATGGAAGCGCATGTTCTTATGCGAATAGCAGGTCAGCAATCGGGGTACTTCGTTCGGACACTGGCGTATGGCTTTGGGGATTTTAAAGAAGTTTGCATCTCCAATAATTGATGACATTGAACTTGAGGCGCTGAAAGGGGGCTTGAAATTGCGTGGGAACAAAGGAAGCCACGAATAGAAATTGAAACAGACTCGATGACGGCGTTCAAGGTGATGATCGAGGATATCAAGCATTTACCACAAAGACTGACACTTATTCAAGAATGCAAATATTTTCTTCGTACTTCGTAAAATTTGGAGACTTGATGAATTTCTCGTACGGTTAATAAAGTGGTGGATGATTTAGCTAAAATTAGCATAGATCGTGGGGAGCGAAAAAATATTTTGGATAGGCCTCCTCCTCAAGTTGTTAGTTTCTTGAACTTTGACATAGTCTAACGACCTTTTATTTCGTTATTTACCAAAAAAAAAAACATGTATCACTTAACTGATTCATCAAAAGAAAAAAAAAAGTATCACTTACGAAAAAAAAAAAAACATATGTGGGATTCATTTTTGCAATGAAGTTTCTTATGATTAATTCCTTTATCACATCTAAAACTCGAGCAATAACAAATATCTCCATATTGTTAACTGACATTAATTATGAAGGGGCTATGCTTAATGAGATTTATTTAATTTACGCAATACATATGAACGTATATATAGTAATTATCAAAAAAAATTAACGTACGTACATATAGTTACGTCTTGACTATACTCTGGAATAAGTTCCTAGAGTACGAAGTATTAGATAGGCCGAAAAACTAATAATCTTGGTAGAATGTAACACCACACACTTTTTGAAAGACTTAGCCCCTGTTTGGAATTCATTTCACAAATATTTGAGAATTTTCAGAAACCAAAAAAAAAATGTTTGGTTTAGGACTTCTGAAACAGCCCAACAAGCATTAAAATGACCCATTTGTCGTCTCAAAACTCAGGATTAAAATTAAGTAGAAATAAGTTACAATATAGGTTCAACTTTTTGCAGTTGTGTCAGTTTTGACAGCTTCCAAAAGTTGTTGTACCCGAAAACAACTCCACTGTTCATCCAAAATTGCGCCAACGGTTCCCTCCAAAATTCCTCAGCTCAAGAATAACAACATTGAACATCTAATCCAAAAAAATTTCAGTCCAAATATCTAAAATTCAAAATTTTTGAACATCTAATCGAAAAACTATTCAGTCGAAATATCCAACATTCGAATTTTTTGGTTTCCCCCTTATAATCTCCTATATATTACAACCACCACTCTCATTATTTCCATTGCAGTCTCTATTTTTAGTGAAGGTCAGTGAAATTGTCCAGTTCACCACATGATACTCTCATATATTGTTTGTCTTGTTCATTAGTTGTTATTAATTTCTATGTTTTTTCGGGTGCGGTTACCAGCAAATCCGTTCTTTACCTGCAAATTCGAAGTGAAGGTTTAATTTTGACAACTCCGTTCTTTGCCTGCAAATTCCAAGGAAAGGTTTACTTTTGACCTCATCTCCTGCTGGTTTATGTTGATCTGTCAAATATGTTTGCTGTTATTGCTGTCCAATACTCATGTATTTAGTGTGCGCATTCTCTCCTTGTATTCACATGAAGATATATATGTTCGGTTTGTTACAGTCATTACACGCACATAACATGTTCCATGAATCCTTGATGCCTAACTTTGAAACTTTTCTAAAACTGTTGATTCCCAATGTATGTTGTTTACTGTATCACCTATTATTCAGTTGGATTATGCCACCATTGTTATGTTAACTTGTGTTTTCTTTCCTTGATTTCATTATGTTCACTAACTTGATGAAAGCCAACTAAAGATCTATACTTTTATGCGGTGTGAATAACTGAATATATAAGTGCAGTGTAGCTTACAATAGTTTGGCTGAATGGTTTCTGATATAAATGTTGGATTGATGTTGGTTTAACATCTATCTAACATTTAAACCAGAACACTTTTGCTCTTTCATATATTATATTTTGAGTTAAAACATTTCACCGATGTCGTGTTTGTGGTTACGTACGTATGTTGCGTATTACTAATTAGCCAAGTTATTTGAGGTTTAGATGAGTAGTCGCCGCGGAGCTAGAGTCGACATTCCCACAAACCGTCCGAAGCGCTCTAAGAAAGACGATGCGTATTGGGGTGACGTAAACGAGTGTTTTTTCATCCGGCTTATATACCAGGAATTTTTGGCCGGTAAGTTACTCGGGAGCACTTTCACCACCAGCACATGGAACGATCTGGTGAACGCCATGAGAGCGAATTGTCCGGTGAGGTTCGATTACACGGTTGACCAGCTGAAGGGTAAGTACAATCGGTTGAAGGTCCTATGGAGGCACATTAAGATAGGCAGGTCAAAGACTGGTGTTGGTGTTGATCCAGTGACAGGCAAGCTGGAATTTGACGACGAGCGTTGGGCGCAGTTCCAGAAGGTAAAATGTCAATCCTCCTTTCCTTCAGCCTATATTTATAATGTCGGGAGTTATGAATGCAACCTAATCCGTATATCGGTTGACAAATTGCAGGAAGATCCCGGAGCCGTCCTAAGCTGCAGGCGTGGCTGTCCAGATTGGGAGCTGTTGGAGGAAATGTGGTACAACCGTGTTGCCACCGGCGACATGGCCCGCTATTCTGGGTAGGGCGGTTCCGATTCAGAGGACGAGATCACGCAACTCGGTGATCCCGAGCCGGTATCTGGCGGTAGTTCTGTGTTTGATCAGGATAGCCACCCTAAAAGTGGTGACCCTACTGGGTCCACACAAGACGCTTCCCAATATGCGTCAAGTAGTTTGAATCCCCCTAATGCCACTGTGTCTACGCCCCATGTGCTTAATATGACTCCTTCTCAAATGGGTCTTGCAACCAGGCGCGCCCCAAGGAAACGTTCCGACAACCCTACGTCCAGAGGTGCTATGCTAGACACAACTCTAAAGTGTTAGAATATGTTGAACGAGACCAAAGCGGCCAACATCACGCAGTCAACTTCCAAACAGATTGGTGAATGCATGGAAGCACTGTACAAACTGGAAATCGTGCCGAAATCGTTGTTCTTCGAAGCCATCAACCAATTGAAGGACAAAGAGACAAGGATGTTTTTCCTAAGGATGAAGGAAGACGATCGTCGCGAATGGGTGATGCGTCTGCTGGTTGTAATAACACCCTCCAACATGGACACTGGTCCCTAGAGCAGTGTTGGCTTTTTGTGCTTTCGAGTTCTAATCTACTGTAGTAGACTTGATGTCTACGTAGGTCCTCCCCGTTGACATCTTGGAATAATATTTTGTTGTTTCCCTTTGTGTGCATCTTGGCTGTGTTGAAAACCGTAAATGCGCTTTGCTTGTGGCCTTTTCAATGAATGCATTGTGTTTGTTATGATCAATTTTATTTTATCGATTTCTGAGGACTAGCACAGTAAAGAACGTCCCACTCGTACGGTTATCTTGATTGGACGATCTTTATAATTTGCAGAAATGGATTCCTGCAGCGATAACACTGTGTCGACCTCCATTGGCCGAAGCAAGGACGAGAGCGACGATGGTCTTTCTGAGTTCATGTTCATTGGTTTGTTAATGGCCCCCGATTGGTTTTACCCGAAGCGCCCTAGGAATAACTCTGAACTGACGGGTTCGCGGTGGCTCCTGGAACTATTGCTTGGACACGATGATCGGTTCTACGATGCTTTGCGGATGAACCGGGATACATTTTACATGCTACACGACACACTTAGGAACCATTACGGCCTCACTGATTCAAGGAACTCACATGTACAGTCCATGGAAGCACTTGCGATATTTATGTGGACTGTTGGGTTAAATCACAGATTCCACGATTCGTGCGAGCGCTTCCAACACTCAACGGAAACCATTCACCGCCACGTGCGTAGGGTGCTGAAGGCCATTTTAAACATGACTACTGACATGATTGTACCACCAAACTTCAATGCTATTCCTGATCGCATTGCCAGCGATGCCCGCTTTTATCCTTACTTTAAGGTACATTTTAACCAATTAGCAGTTGTGTCCTTATTCGTAACACTATCTACTGTCGAAAAAAATTTGTGGAACGTTGATACCAGAACACTTTGCAATTATCCCCCAATATATGGACGCTGGCGCACGTTAAGAATGTTTCTGCTTTAAATGTTAGACGCTTGTTGCTTCAACAGCTATCCAACATTTTCTCCAGAACCTCTTTCGTCATTCGCGGCCAACATTTTGTGGCACAGTTTATTTTCGTTTGACCAATTTGACAATAGCTTCCATTGATTCATGGCAGGACTGCGTCGGTGCAATCGATGGTACTCATATTTCGGCCCACATGCCCATGCACCTTCACACGGCGTACATAAATCGGAAAAACAGCTTGAGCCAGAACGTTGTTGCTGTATGCGATTTCGACATGAACTTCACTTACGTCGGTGCCGGGTACGAAGGTTCTATGAACGACTGCAGGGCATTGCAAATGTCTATCGCCAGGGACCCCTGCTGGAGAAATCCACCTGGCGACAAGTATTACTTGGTTGATTCGGGGTTCTCTTTGTACACTTGTTACGTGACTCCGTTTGCGTCCGGGCGGTACCACCTACGCGAGTACCAAAATAATCAGCCGAATGGAATGGTGGAGTTGTTTAACTACATGCATTCGAGTCTCCGCAACGTTATTGAGCGTACTTTTGGTGTGTTGAAGATGCGTTTCCCCATTCTGAAGATAATGCCCAACTACAGTTTAAAACATCAGGCTAAGATTGTCATGGCGTGTTGTACCCTGCACAACTTCATTCGGAAGAATGGAGTCGATGGTGATTTCTTGTTTGATTTTCACCCAGACGACGTGTACCGCGCGAGTAGCCTAATATCCCACAGCCGGATTAACACCATTCCTACAGAAGCAAGAGCAATGGATCGCAGGAGGGGTGAAATAGCACGGGCAATGTGGGACGACTATCGCAATCAAAACGGAGCCATGTGAATTTTAAATATAACATAATATCTCTCCAGGATTTGACATGTTGCATATTTTTCGTCGGGTGTAAAGCCACTCCCCCCTTGTTGTGGTCTTTATTTTTGAATGTTGTGTCTTATTGTATTTTGTTGTGACTCGACGTTCTGAAATATGTGGATGTTATTATTATTTGCCTTTTTTTTGTATTTTAGTCGAATATACTTTGAGCTTAGCCCTTTGTAATCGGCTTTCCTCAGCATAGTTGCTTCAGTACTGATTTCAATGTGTAATAGATGTTAATCAAACATCTGTTTAACATTAAAAACAGTAACTTCATATAGCCCCTTACACTTTGATTGCAGCGTATATCTTCCCCGCCACTCTGAACCCACAATTCTATAGATAATAATACGCTGTAAAGTTCCAAATTTTATTATTTGGTGTTTATGCCCTCTAATTAAGTCAAATCTACTTTGAGCTTAGTCCATTCTACTCGGATGCCCTCAATACAGTTGCAACATTATTGGTTTCAATGTGTAAGAGATGTTAGTGTACCATATCTTACACATGAAAATCAGTAAGTTTATACAACCCCTTCCAGTTTTACTTGGACGTATATTTATCCCTAAACCGTGAACCCACAATTTTATAGATCAGACACATTTTAGCCACAAACTTCGTAGGTTTGTTATTAACAAATCACACTTATTGTTGGTCATGTATAGACTCGCACACGAGTTACCTTAATCGTATATAAATAAGTTTTTAAGTTATTTTGATGAAGTATTCAATGTGTCCGATAAATTACATATGAATACTACTTATTATTTATAATATCATGCCGCTAGCTTGTTGACCATATATCTCGATATTCGTGTAAATTAATTGATTTCCTTAAGAAAATTTGTTAATGAACCACTAATGTCTTTTTAATGACCATATATTTTAGGCCACCGTAGTCAGAAAATATAAGTTTCATTGGTCAATTGAACAACAATATATGTCATATTGGCACTTGGCTTCTAATATCTCCAATGACCAAAATGATTGGGACTTAATTCAAATAAAGGGTAAAGAAAATGGGGTCTCTAATTAAATAGAAATTTAAACATAAAATGTGATACTGCCGCCATAAATTCACCCTCTCTCTCTCTCTCTCTCTCTCTCTCTCTCTCTCTCTCTCTCTCTCTCTCTCTCTCTCTCTCTCTCTCTCTCTCTCTCTCCACCTGCGACTTCACTGTTTTTGCCCTAATTTATCCCCAATTACCAACTACTCTTTCTTTCTCTATTTTTGACCGAAATTGAACTCTCACTTCAACATCTTTAATTCTTTCAACATCTTTATAATGGCAAGCAAAAATCCATTAGACACACTTGCGGAGGCAGCTTTGGACAAGGGTAAAAGGAGCAGACCTGTGGGTACCACTATCGCGCGCAGAACTAGGTCTCGAACAGCAGGCACGGGTTCTGTTCCCCCGTTGGTTCCTGGAATAATAGATCCTCAGTGCCCAGCCCAAGTGCTTAAGGTACACAAAGGAGCAGTGATTGCGGAAAAGGTAAACAAAGCAGCTGTGAGAGCGGAGAAAGCAGCTGTTGGGGTGACTACGGGTGATGCCGAAGCGAGCACAGCGCCATATTCGGGTGAGCCTAGCGGTGAGATTCCACGCCCTAAACGCTTCAAGATTTGTTTGCGTAGGCCCAAACGCGCTAAGAGAGGGAAAAGGGTGGTTGATGAGGATGTTGAAGTCATGGATGATCAACCGACGGATATTGATGAGGCCGAAGAAACCATTGCGGTCGATTTGGCGGAAAGAAAACGCAAAGTGCCAAAATCTGCTGGGAAAAAAGGTACGGGTACGACATCCAAGCGATTAGCTCGTAAAAAGAAAGGTTCCGTTGCTGGGGGAAAAGGGAAAAATGTTGTGGTTGACGAGGCAAAAGTGGGCTCAGATGTCGAGGGTGATAATGCAGGTGACGGTTTAAATGACGTGGAAACTATGGCGGTGGATGAGGATGTTAAGGTGATTGACGATCAACCGGCTGATATTGATGAGGCCGAAGAAACCATTGCGGCCGATTTGGCGGCAAGATTACGCAAAGTGTCGAAATCGGCTGGAACAAAAGGTACGGGTAAGAGATCTAAGCTATTGGGTCATAAAAAGAAAGATTACATTTCTGGGGGAAAAGGCAAAAATGTTGTGGTTGACGAGGCTGAAGTGAGATCAGATGACGAGGGTGATAATGCAGGGGATGGTTTAAATGAAGAGGAAACTGTGGCGGCTGATGAGGAGGCTGAGGTGAGGGAAGAGATGGAAACAGATGCGGCAGCCAAGGTGGAGGCCGATTTGGAGGCAGATGTGGATGCCGGATCTAGCTCATTGCCTAGAGCGGATGCCAAACGAAAAGCAGCTGGGAGGTCTAAACAACTGAGGCGTAAAAAGAAGAAGGGAGATGTCGGAAGGAAAGGTAAACGGGTAGTTGAGAAGGAGGATGTTGCGATGGCTGATGAAATGGCGGACAAGGGTGAGGAAGAGCAAGATGTGGATGGAACTGTTCCGGTCGGAGAAGAAGAAGAAGAGTTGGAGTACCAGGACAACCTTACGGAGTTCTACCGGAAGGACACAAACTGCTCTAGGTTCTATCTCACTAAGGGGATAGAAGCTAAGGCTAACGATTTTAAGAAGAGGGCAATCCATAAAGAGAGATTTATGGATAATGTGAGCTCCAAAGAATACCGGATGACCGAATTCCTTGAATCGAGAGGAGTTCTTAACTGTATGAGGGAGCACGGTGCGTATTCGCCCAACCTCGTCCAGGAATTCTACATGAATCTCTCAAGATGGGTCACATGCCCGATGTCGTCCAAATATGGCAAGGCATGGGTGAGAGGAGGAGTGTACGACATAAGCCCACAGAAGATCAATCAGGTATGGGGACTGGATCACGTCAAGGAAGGTGACGATCCTAGGCTAGATGAGGTGATAGAGGATCTAACAGGAGGATTGGTCAGGGTTTGGGAAGGACAACTAGCAAGCACTCGACTGACTGCACTAAGTGCTGTTTTGCACAAGCTTGCTAGTTACAATTGGCTGCCCACCGTGAATAACACCGTTTTGACCAAAGAGGCTGCTTTCTTGATCTATAAACTGAAGAACGGGTTACCCGTTAACATCGATGAAAGAGTCTTGCGGTCTATAGAAGACGTTTCGAGAAGGAACTCAGGGGTTCTGCCATTTCCTTCCTTGATCACCACCCTTCTTCTCAAACAGGGGATGCCACAGGAAGAGTTTGATGGGATGTTGCCGAATCAGGACAAGTTCACCATCACGACAACTTACTTGACAAGCGGGAGAGTTAAGAACCTGTCGTGGGCGTCGGCGGATGGATCACAACCTGGGGTTAACAGAGAGAGGAAGGCCCACTTATTTGCTGGACAGTCTGTGCCTCATTCTGATGATGTTGAAACCAGGGTCACCACAAAAGCTTTTGTGGATCAGCAGCTCGCTTGGTACAGAAATGCTTATGCTGATCTTCAGAGGGAGATTGCTGCCAAGCAAGTTCAGTTGCAGTAACTAGATGTTCTGGTTAAGAACATGGAGGAGCTTGCTGCACAAAATGGTATGGATTGATCCTTGGTTGGTTATGTTGTATGGGTAGTGATTGTGTTTGTCGTGATGTGGTTTATTTGAACTGTTTTGTTGGGTATTGGATGTTGAACAATTTGGCTTGAAATATAAGTGTTGTGTGTAATTTTTATCTACTGTTGTTGGTATATGTATGGTTACCATTTCGATGGATATCTTAAGACCTCATTGGTGATGTAGCCCCTATTTGAACGTGTATTGTGTCCTGGTTACACCTTTGAATGGATGTTCAGTTCAGTACAAAATGTTCTGGTATTAATGTTGGGGCGATGTCGGGGCAACGCCAGGCCAACATTGATTCCAGAACGCGTCCCACCAATTATTTTACCTGCTGCGTTATTGCCCATATTTGAGTACAAATTGTTCTGTTTTTAATGTTGGGACGATGTCGGGGCAACATCAGGCCAACATTGATTCCCGAACGCGTCCCGCCAATTATTTTACCTGCTGCGTTATTGCCTATATTTGAGTACAAATTGTTCTGTTTTTAATGTTGGGACGATGTCGGGGCAACATCAGGCCAACATTGATTCCAGAACCCCATTTTCGTAAATTGGAAATGTGTACTTTGTTCTTACTGCATTGCATGGGCGATGATGTCTCCATTAAGATGTTTGGGTGGTAATGCAACAGTAATCATGTTCGATAGTTCAACATTTTTTTTTAAATTCTTTTAGTGTTTTCGGTAAAAAGGAACTCTCTGTATGTGCCCGATTGGTGAAGCGAATGAAGTAACATGAAGTAACTACGTACATATTTAAAAATATGAATTTCCATGGATTAAACAATATATAAAATATAAGTGCTAGCGTTCGGCAAGTTCTGCAAATGCATTTAAAATATCATATGACAATTACAGAGCGTTACAAAAGCCAACATCTACATGGCACAAGTAATAAGAATGGGGAAAATATTTGAATATCCACGACGGGGATATTGCCCATTATGTCGTTGCACTTCCACTCCAGCTTCAATTTCAAGGTATGAAAACTTGTGCAGTGTGACGTTTAAGCTCGCGGCACCTACGGATCATATGATATTGTTATTTTTCATATACAGTAGCATAATTCTCACATATACTGTGATCAAAAAGAGGTGCTTACGTTTGTTGGTGCCTTTTTACGGAAAATTTCGCACAATTCACTCCATGCTGGTTCACCATTTATCATATAGACATCCGCAAATTGGTTATTCTGTTAAAAAACATAATCGATTGTCGAAGATATTTTAATCAACTTCATAGGTATTAATCACAATTAATAACGAGTTTGGTTACCTTCAAAACATCATCAAATGCGTCTTCGGCTGTATAAACTATTTGGTTATTTTCTTCGTCCCAGAAAAATCCATCTCGGCCCATTAAATCAGTGAACGTATCGTATCGTAATTTCAGTAGATGAAATTGCCACAAGCAGTCAATATACGACAAATTGGTTCCAAACGCGATGTTCGTCTCTACTTCGGCTGCTGATATGGCATCAAAGTTACACAACGATAAATTTGTGTGGTTTGTACGTGCTATGTCAGCCAGGACACCAATGAATTCCGTGTCCATTTCCTTGGTCCAATCTTTGCTATACAACATTTCTTCTTGTGGCACAGGAACTATTGGTGCCATTTTGTGAGTGTTTGCTGAATAATCGTTTGGTGGATGGTTTTCTAATTTTATTTTGACTGGAGATGTGTGCATCTGCGTTTAATCTGTAGTACTATTATTTATAGAGCATTACGAACTGAAACCCCCTAATTTGGTTGATTAGACTTTCAATTCCATACAAATTTACTTTCATATCGTAGTTTGTCGTATTATATTCCATATAAAGTGTCTCAACGTGCCCTTTAAATATGATGCCTTCATTGTGTGCGGTGGTTCCTACACTTCATGATTTACGTATATTGCATAAAGGCCTGTAAATAAATGATGATTTATTTAATTAATCGATATGCGGGTACCATAGTTCGAAGTTTGATGACAACTATTCCGAGTGGTTGAATTTTATATAAATACGCCTGAAAAGGAATAAATATTATTTTTACCCAAATTGGTCCACACTAATATTATTCCATATTGAGCACCATTTTTGCATGCATTTAGATGTCACAACTTTAACAATGATTTAAATTTATAACCACTCAAAAATCATGTCGCACTTAGAAATAATATTTTCACCGTGAACAACATCGTATTGGGGACTGCACATGATAGGTATTTGGTGCTCGTACGATGCTACCAAGCTTTTACTGCATATAATAGAAGAGTCTTATCCCGTAAATCCTTCCAAAAGGTGATAGACGCGACGTGGTTCAGTACAAGTAATCATTCCCATTCGTAATTTTAAATTTGATATATATATTAAGTGACATCTGAGTCATCTGTGTAATAGTTTATTTAGTGTGTACTTGGCAATTATAAGAAGAATTCCCTCATTTTTATTTTTGTGCATCTTGAAATCTTTGTTGTTATTATTTGAATTTCAATTAATAAGACAAAGATCCGCAGCTACATTCCACTCGCTCACCGAGGATATATTACTAATAATATATCTTCACGGTTTTTTTGTTTCAAATAAACCGAACCGAAACAATGTTGTATATAAAAGTACAAAATCAATACCAAAATTTTATATTACAAACTTGACACCTTTATTATAATCGATCTCTTGTGCTAGTTGAACATATGCGTGACAACGCTGAAGTCTAATACATAATTTAGTCAGGAATTTAATTCAACTTGGCCCGTGCACATACAACAAAAAGCAAGAGTTGGGTTCAAATAGGACAGTGGCCACATGATAATATTACAAAGTACCAATGAGATTTAACAAAGTACACATATACTGATAGAAAATCATTGCATAATTACTATCTTTGCAACCACAGCCACCACCATGAGCAATGCTCTCATCGCCAAGCGCATTCCAATTCTCTCGTGTTTTTGATAATGCTCAATTGAGGCCTCTTGTTTCTCTAGATTACTGATGAGCCCTGGAATTACAGCCTTACATATGTGACAAGGTTCGGGATCAATCCATGACACCATCTTGCACCTTAAGGCCTGAAAAAATGTGGTTAATTATTGTTATTCATATTATGTACTAGAATCAATTTCAATATGTGCAATACGCATAACATATTTCATAGATTTTGTATGCCCACCAGACATCTCCAATAACGGCGACCTGGGTTCGGAATTCTCCATGCTGTCTGCATCACCGCCTCTCGCCCACAATGGCACAAAACCTGCCCATTTATAACCCCGATTGTTCGACGCTCTGTGATACCTGACCTTTGATCGTACTCTATGTTGAATTTGAAGTGGTTTATTAGTGTGATTTAATTTTCTTCAATTATTAAAATTGACGAGTGATCTCTGGGGTAGGAATGTTTATATAGAAAACCCGCGCTCCTAATTTTTAAAATTTGAAACTATCCATCCAACTATACATAATCTATTTTAATGCACACCGGTAATTTTTGAAATGACATATCCCAGCGTGTCCAGGAAGACAATTCATGTTATTGTACATTTTATATAGTAGCCTAGAAAGATACAACTTGTCGTCTTCCTCCTCTTATCAACAGTTAGCTCTATATAATTGATACATATATATAGGTATTGTATAAATTTATTTATTATTAAGTCCCCACTAATTTTGATTATAGTAACTATGGCATTTTAATACATATGTATTGCAAAAATACGAGGGAATGCATATTGAGTCTCTATTCAATTTGATTATTAAAAATAAATTCTTTATGGTACCAATTCCTAATACTAAAAAAGTTCACATTGAGGTTCTATTCAATTTTTTTATCGATGTTTTATAGAAAAACTGGAATTCACATTGTCAAAACAATAGTATATTAACTATGTCACCAAGTTAACACGGCACTTTTAAATAGATTATCTATTTCTAATTATAATCTCTTGAGAAAATGGTTGAATATATATACCGGGTGGTATTTATATTTAGGAACAATAAAGTAAACAGATATCCTATATATTAGATACATTCAAATTTATATTTCCTGGATTGTGATCTCCAGAACGTATCTAGCTTTCGGCCGCATTCATTTGTCAGAAGAGATCACAGAGTCAGCTAAGTCAGATACCCTACAGCATAGATGACCCCTATGACACTCTATCACACTATCTGTTTCGGCGTCGTATAGTAAATATCAAACAAACCCCATTACTTGTGTAAATCGTGTCCACGAAATGTTTGTATATACCAAGATACAATACTCAGAATATTGATTAATAATTCAAATTTTTCAGCTAGACCGTAGGCAATATTTATATTCATAGTTCCTACATAATTAGTAATGAAACCAGTAAATATATAGGCGGAAAGACTTCTTGCTCCTTTCCTCCTCCCAATTAATACGCTTAGCCACAATTGAAGAAAGCACACATGGTACTTTTTGGGTTTATCTCCCAACAGTAAACTACCCCATCCAATTTGTATTGGTTGTCTGATAAGTTTCATAATATTACTACTTTGCCCTTATATTGGGAATTGAAAGACATTTGAAATGGTAGGTGAATGGTAATTATGACAATTTGAGTACAAATGGATTCTTATTGGGCAAACCAAACGTCCTACAAATTATACACGGTACATCTATTGAACAAATGAAGTTCACACAAAAGCTACTAAACCATTTATTCAATGTATAATTAGTCTTCGTCAAGAATGTAAAATTAAATGTTGTAAAATATGGTATGGCAGTGTGTATCCCTCACCACTTCATTGCACGTATACAAGCCGAACATATGTTTGTTGCAATTACACTCTCATTGACATGATCAATTAAAGATATGGAATTTTGTCAAATTTTTAGGGTTTTTTTAGTCGTAAGAGTGAAACCAAATTTCTTTCGTAAATCGTTCTATCATGGTTATATGCGTAATGATTTACGATTAACTAAGTGTCAAACTTCCTGGAACGGGTGTTGAGTTTCAGTAGGTCTAACATCAGTACAACATTCTACTCCTTACTTATCACAAAGTTCCTAATACATATGAACATTAATTTTTTTAACCCTATAAACCAGCAACAATTAAGTCTATAGTTTTTATCAAGCGTCTATGTCGCGTGAAATCAAATAGGAACATACATTACTTATTCCTGACTGTTTGTTATTACAATAAATTATGTTTTAGCAGCCATATTAAAAGTGGTAGTTGGGGTAGAAACCGAGGTTTGCACTTTTAATACATTGCCATAAAATGAGAAGTCCTTATAATAATTTTTACAAAACTTACACTTTGTTGTCGGATGCGTGTATGGTCATACAGGCATGCCATTGAACATGAGTAGCCACGTGTTTGTATTGGACCGTTCCCTTGACCAAATGATGGATGTACGTCATTATGTATGTGTTATAACAGTATATATAATACATTGACCTTACACACACTCTCACTTCGAAAGCAACATTTTTTCACTCATTCCTTACAACAAAAAAAAATAACTTATATCCAGCGCAATGGCGGGAACAAATGGCAAATTGAAGGAAGTGTACGATTCGACAAAGGTCGGCTCTACATACTAATACTATAATTCTTATTTTCTTCATGTGTGGAGTGTTGACTTGTTCCTTTGATACTAAATTAATAGGAGGACATATGCAATGTGTTCATGAGTTTCAGAGAGTTCACACAAACAGACGAGGATTACCTACTACGCAAGCTCCGCAAGAGAGCAGATCGTTGGATTTGGTTCACGACGGAGATGATCCAGCCGATATACGAGGAATTGGCCGAAAAACTAACGGCGTACAAGGGGACGGATATATCCCATGTGATGATCAGGGAACACCTCATGATCATGCAAACTCGTTTCCAATTGTTCAATCGATATTATAAAGTACCCGGGGTGACGCTTATCAAGAAGAAAGGCAAGGTGAAAATTAATCGAAACCTTCATGATCTGCATGTGAAACAAGTGAGTTTAACTTGAACACTGATGCATGTGAATTTACCATAACCAAAATTTGAATATTTCATTTGATAAATGCAGCCTACGAGGATTGATATGTGGTTCAAGAAAAAATGGTTCAAGAACTACAACAAGATGCAATATCTGTTTGCAGTGAAAGAACTTCTCATCCCTCAAATTAAGGTCATGTCTAAGATGGATGTATTGTTTGGTGACACATGAAGGATATTTGAATGTTTTTAATATGTCCTCTGCAATGGCAACAACATATTTCATATGATAATTTGTTTGTGTTAATGTTTTCGTGATTTAGTTGAACGTCCATATTTTCTTATCTGTTGCGTTGGTACGTTGTAATTACGCGTAGCACGTTCGACTATAAAATCGGGATTAAAATAACTATATACATGTACGTAAAATCAATTGTTTAATCGTTGATGACCATTGGTGAACAATATACCAAAACTCATACAAGTGACATAAGGGTGAAAAATTCCATTGGTCAACTAAATTAGAAAAAGTCAAGAAGGCCTAAAATATATAGCTTATCAATGAAACACGACCAATTTAGTCTGAATCATCGTAAAAGTCCGAGGGGAGACCACTCGACCCATCGGATGATAAACAGACGCACATGTCATAGTATTCACCACATTTCTCACACCCCGTACTTACATTATTGGGGGCCGACGGCATATTTGTACTATCGAAAGAGCACTCGTCTTCGTCGTGATATATCTCGTCTTCGATCTGCCCCGACCCTATGTCGTCTCCCGATTCGTCTGAGGTGGAATGCTCGCCTTCATTTTCTTCCCTTGATTCATTATCTGTATTAGGAAATGCATCCTCCGTAGGGACAAACACGGCAAACATTTCCTCACGGTTTGGTAGGCCGTGTAGACGGAAGTACCTATATATCGCAGCCTCGACATCCTAAGGTACAAATATGAAAGGATCAGTCAAACAACAACAAATCACCCAATTTAAATATGTACATAACATAATGTCAGAGTTAAATGATAGTTGTTGCCGTGGTACAAATGGGCAAAGCATAAAAATTGATTACCCCGTCTCGTGACAAAGCCTCGAAGTAAGAATCCTCTCGCAGAGTATGAAGATGTGTGGCCTTGTCGTAAACTACCCCTTCCCTATTAATGAAGGAAAGGTAACAAGACATACGTCGGGCCAAAAGTTGCGTCCGTTCTTCCAGGCTTACTACACTTAGTGGTGGACCACCGTGTGTTTGTAGTTCGATAGCGAGTTGTTCAAGTGTGCTCCTTGATGTGTCCCCAACCAACCGGAGATATTTGAGTAACAAGGATTCTCTAGCGTCGTCCCACTCGTGGTTGTATTGCATAGGTTCGAACACCGATTCATTAGGCGGTTCTTGTTGCATGCAGAAACATTATTAGTGTTTAAACAAAGTACACGAAACAAAGAACGATGCACTAACACGAGAACCGGTTGAAAGGAAATTAATCTTACAATGATTCTCTCCACCAGCGTCGCCCCAAGGCGCTTTATCTCCGTGATCAGTTGTTCCATGGCCTTTTGTTATTCTGTGATGGTAAGTTTTACAACGTAAGGTGACAAATATAATTTTGCGGGCCGGATGTGGAATGTGTTATGGGTTTATAATTAAATTTTCTTTTCCATTGGCGTGGTTAAATAACAATGTTAAAATAATGTACCGTTGTAACTCCACAAGAGTGGGTTACAACTTTCACCCTAGAATGTCGTGACCAATTAAGGAGGGGCGGGCAGGGGAAAAGGTTGTAATGTTAGGGAAAACGATGTAAAAGGGGTGGGTAGTCTGTTGTATTTATTCCACTGCCTAACCACATCTTGATTAATTATTAAATACTTTAAGCTAGGTTGCACATATTGGATTAAAAAATGTATGTGATAAGGTGACTTCATTGACAATTAAGAACAAAAAATAAGTACTAGAAACTAGAAAGATTTACATGGACCGCAGGAGACCATATTTTCATACATATATATATATGGTTGTATAGATCATTTAGTTTAATAGACGTAGAAATTATAACACAATATGGTAAATTTATATATTTATATAGAGACCGAGAGTTAACACAAGACGCGTGTTAATTTAACAACACCATTTCACTTTGTGCGGGTTGGGATTCTGTCGAAGGTGCAACACGCTTTTCAAAAGAATGATCTAAATATTAGAGGGTGGTCAACAATTAGTTTGTCAGTGTTGGGCCAACACCCACCCAACATGGGCACCTCCACATGTTCCACTTCTATGTTAAGTTAAATTCACTGTCAATTAAACAAACAAGAGCTTGATTCAGTGTGTAAACTTTAAAAATGACGAAGTTAGATAATTGAAACACAATTATGATTTAAGACGTAGTCAAAAATAAGCTAATTATAAAAGTAAACTTTATTGATTCCTTGCGTAAAGATTTAAATTTAACCAAAACAAAGGCAATGTGTAGTTGCGAGAAATAAAACTAAGATAACCACTTCGTGCTAACATTTTATTGGATTAAATATGTTTACGATACTTATAAGTCAGGAAATGGTAAATATTTGACGACTTAAGATCATTTGTAGAAAAATGAAATTTATAAATAACTTCTTTTTTTTGAAGTACCCCTAATTTATTGGTCGACTTGTTAAAATGATAATCTCAAAGTGACTAGTGTGAATTTGTTATTTTTTGAATTCTGACCCTAAACATATTAAACTATAAAAGACAGTGACCCACTATACACGCGTTGTGCAGTCTTACTTGCAAATGATAATGGGCAAACGTTAAGTACTATTAAACGTTGGACAGTTGTTAGAGGAAGATCATATCAACATTCTATCCAGACGAAATTGAACTTGACATTAACATATCATGAAAGCAAGCAAAAGAGGTTTGTGACCTCCCAAATGAAATCAAACACAAAATAACCCAAACATAGGTATGACCAACTTCCAAAATACATCGATTTTATATATAAAACCGAAATTTAGACATGGCCAACTAACAAAATCAGCCGACCATATGGAAGCATCATCAACACAACAACAAAACATCCAACATCTACCACGCTCCAAAATAAGCCCTTACAAAAGAGAATTGACTGTCTACTACTATTACACAGTCAAGGGCTATTCAATAGATAGTGAGCGATTAAGAAGTGGTGCACTGATGCATCACTTCTTGGTAATGGGGGTTTCTGGACTTGAGTCGATGTTCACAAAGTTTGTGGGCTTCGATTCCGGGGTCTTCTTCTCTTGCTTCACAGGAAACAGGCACTTTGCCGTTGCTATCCTCTTCCTTTTGGGGTTAAGATCCTCTACAGGAGGGTCCTTTGAGAGGTGCGACCACTCAAGAAGGTCATCGATTGTGATTCGCGGGCGCTTCTGAGTTCGGAGAGGGAGTACGCAGTCTGGACTTGGGAATTCAATGAAATTATCGGCCGTGCTCCCTGAATCCCGCTTGTCCACGACATCCAAATCGTCAAACTCATAAGGATCGACAGTTAGATTGACAACTGGAAAACTGCGCACGCTTCCGGCCGGGTCTAGTCTTCCAAAGATGGACACGAGCTCGTTCCACACGAGTTCACCCTCTTCATGATATGCTACGGCAAGGGCGTATCTCTACAGCCAAACAAATGAGGGTCATAAATCTTTGGCCATATATATGAATAAAGTTTACTAAATGTTGCACATATGTTTAGGATTTCTTCAAACTCATTCGTAAGGTATTCAACGTGTACATGTGGAAAATGTTTCATAGCTCCACCGTTGTTAAATCTATACGACATATAACTCCTGAACGGGGTAATATACAAATTTCCAAAGCACAAGTTCATGCAAATCAATTACAAATAATTGATGAAATCATGTCCGTAGTTATACGTAGAATTTACCTGCACGAAGAAGTCCCAAACAAATGGGTAGTCAGTGATTACCTTGAAAGTGACTGGGTTAAATTTCATACAAAGGTTGTCTACGATACTTGAAAAACATATAAACCTAGCATGCAAGTTCTCAAAACGGAGACGTAGGGCTCTCATAGTGAATGTTGTGCCGTGTTTCGCGTTCAGTTGTTCCATGCAATCGGTAAAAACAAAAGTATCACTCTTTTGTATATTACGCTCGAGACACTCTCCATGTTTAGCCAAGAGTCCGATGAAAGTGCCATCAACTTCGACACTCCACGGGGGCTCATAGAACAACACCATTTTCGCATCCATTTTTGTTTGCAAAGTTTTTTTTTTGGGTGATAAATTACATACAAAAAGCTTTAAATACTGATAGTTGACTTTGACAAACACAAAGAAACCGGAATCTATTTATTAAAAAAATATTGCATGGCAAACGCTTCTAATTTATAACGAGAAAAGAGGACCTTTTTTAGAGTGGTTGAAAAAATTTATTGCCAGGAGGCAGTTATTTATAGACAATGCAAAATGGGGGGGGGAGGGGGGAAAGGCTCTTGGGATTATGGCGGGTGTTTTTATGCCAAGTTTGAGATATTGCTAATCATGACATTTTTAGGTGCATTAGTTGCTTTCTCTTCCCCATGTATGTCCGATTTGACAATTAGCTTAAACTATGGGATGTTAGTGGTTGTACCTAATAGCCTCCACCCAAGTATGTATATAAAAGTATGGACATATAAATTAATGGTACCAAACTTTAGGTGAGTCCATAGTAGAGTATCGACTGGTACAAACAAACATGTTATATTGTAGATATTTGCCGGACTTAGTACAAAAATATTGGCTAAAATATCCATGGAAATTAAATCAATGTACCTAATCGACATAAATCACTCTAAGTAGAGCTAAGTTGAAGGGTTGTTGATGCTTCTTCATAAATTTCGTAAGGGGTGTTTGAAGATCCAATCTCCTCAACGCGTGTTAGCGGAGCACGCTTCACGTTGAAGAAATAATCAAGCTCGAAATAATTGGGCATTCCGTAGACCTTAAAGTAGAAGTCGAGCATTGTCTCCTGCATTTTGTTTACAACTGAATTAGATGGACAAATATCGATTCAAGAAATGTGGAAAGAGTCTCGATCGGCATAAAACACACGCAATCAATAATAACGTCCGACATCAGTTAATAGAACTAGAACGGATTCGGTATTTCAACGGAAGGATCGACATGGCTGATATGAGAACATATAAGAGAGTGTCTTAACGTGATTAATCTTAATCCTGTGCTAGTAGAGCATGTACACATAGACAATTGCAACGATAATTACAGAAACAGTATATAATGTCATCGTATTTAATTTGAAAAAATTATTCATATTGTTAGGGGATATTCTATCTATCACTAATTGCCAGGGCATTAATGGAATTTGCTTTTATCAGAATCGTTATTGTTTAATCGATGAATCGCGTAAAACCAGGATTGATACTGGTAAATGAGTACCTTATGCTCGTAGTCAGCGTATAACTCGTCGGTTCGGACGCAATCACTTAACGGATCGAAAATAACTCATGGGATTGACATATAACGGCGAAACTTGATAAACCTTTTGCGCATAACGCCAACGCGAGCTCGTACCATGCCGGAAGTAACATCGTTTGAGAACGTGTTGGACATGAAAATGGCCGTCTGTTTAATAACCTTCCACATGTGCGTGCAATCTAAAATCGGGTGAGGTTTGGAGAACTCGCGTAGTGCAAAAGCAAGTTGTGCCTCGGTTTCGGCACACCAAAATTTGTTGTAGTGAAATGGATGACCCGAGTGGCGGTAAGTTTCCTAACAATATGAATTGAATGTATGTGGATTAGAACATAAACCAAATAAACTCATAATCTGTGATGTTTGGCATTTGTTGCGTAAGTTATTTTTCCTATTGAACACAATAGTGTACCTCGGTGGAAGGGCTGCGTCCGGTGCTATCCATGGTGGAACAAGTGGAGAATTCAGAAGACATGATAGAATGGCACAAGAGGCGTTTGGATTTCTTCAGATATTGAAACGTCAGGAGTATTTGTTTTTCAAAATATAAGGCAAGAGAAATATAAAATAAAGCAATTTTGTAATAGGTAGAGGAAAATTGTATTTAAGTCGTATTGCATGGCATTGATCATCGGTGGTTGGGGTTGTTGTAGGTCATGTCCGGTAATTAAATGCCACGATGAAATATATCTGCTTACATAGCCCATGCACATGCAAGTGGTAGTAAATAGCACTTGCCAATTTTTAACCCCGTTTAAAAACAAATTATGTTATAACTGGGCCGGGGATGGGTTATATATATTATATGCCAAAATTGCAGTGATGCATATCAACTTGTGCATATTGTAACCGATTTGTCGATTAAACCATAACCAACTAGTATGATATGCTGGACAAGGATTTAAGTATATGTTTTAAAAGGATATGTTTGTGGCCAACAAAATTCAGCAAACCATATGACCAACAATTTAAATCTGTATCTAATAGAAAAAGATGCACACAGTCGACCTATAAGAATTGCAATACAATTAATGCAAATTTAGATTGGGAATAAACGAAGCTTAATAACGAACATGTATTTGTGTTGCCCTGCAAATCCAATGTTGTTGATGTGAACATCACTATGTACTTTTAATTCAATGCACCTCGGTATCATTGTAGTAACAGATAAACTTCAACCACAAGAAATGAGGTTCCTGGTTTCAATGTTGGATAGCTGTCGGGCCAACATCCATACAACATTTCGAGAACAACACGTTCGCTTTCTAAAACTATTGTGTAATACAAATGACTCGCGGCACTACGAGATGAAGTTATCGAGTTACAGCTATTCGACGTAACGAGTAATACGCATCAACGTCCCACCCGCCTACAGAAATGAGATAGTTGCATATATAGTGTAGACGAAAGTTCTTTAATATAATTGTGCAATAAAGTAAGGAGATATAATTAAGCATATTATCAAGGGAACATCAACGATAAAATTGTTTTAAGTAGGCATTTATCGTAAGACTTACAACAGGTGCATCACATACACAAAAATTGGAGGGTTGTAATTTTGATGTGGCGATAACAATCAATTTAGGTGAACTGTGTATTTTTAATTAGGTGGGAATACTGCTAACACAGCACAGGTTGTACGCTACTAACAAACTTCATAGATGGATTAGGGGATTCTCAATTATGGAGTATCCATAGCAATCACGTCAATAGAGTAACAGAAGTGCATTAAAGAAATTACAGGAAGAGTTGAATTCTACGTAATTAATGTTTCCCACATTGTATATGTATCATATATGTAGTGGCAGTTGTGTGTAGTAATGGCAACACAACAGTCTTATCATCAAAGTATACTTTTGGTTTAAACATTATATAACGCATTCAACAGAGGCACTATATGCACAGTGGTTCGCACCCTTGTCTTTTCAGCGTTTTTTCTTGAAGAGCTTCAATGGAAACCAGGTGTGGCGAGGAACAGCAGCAGGACAACTACGAGTACGGGCAAGGCAGCTGCTACACTCGGCTCGACGTATTCCAAAAAAAGGTACACGAATATGTCAAAAACGTTGTCGTATGTTTTTATAAGAATTGAAATCTTCTTTAATTCACTGAACGAACCTGATTGCGAGCATCGAGAATTAGAATAGTGTACCAAAACTCTTATGAAATGAATATATACAAGCGACAACTGATGGGCTACCCATATTTAATGTGCTTCGCATGAGTGGAAGTGTCCATCGCAAAAACCTGCATGTTATGCTCTTCGTTATGTCATCTGATCATGTTCAAAGATGCATGAAACAGCCAGAAATCGCGGGAAGGGAAAAAGGGACAACGTTCAACATACAGTTACAAAAAAAATTCCAGAACTCTCTGTTTTCAATGTTGCCGAGATGTTGGCCAAACATCGAGATAACATTTTTTCCAGTAAAATTTTATTTGATAAAAAATTTAACTAATGCTAGTTGAATTATGGTTATATATATATTTCCCTCGATTTCAAATGTTAAACGTGATGGGGATAACGTTGAAAATTCGGACATTGACTTCTTTATGCTGGTGATTAACAAAGCCCCTAACAATATGGCATGCTCTTTTTAATGTGATAACCACAACAACAAATTCAGACGGCCTCTCAACTTAAATGGGAAGACCGTCAATCTATATACAAAGGTTTTTGGAACCGTTCGCTGGACGAGAGCTACATAAGGACCTTACAAAGCGTAGCTAAAGAGATCGACATTTCAACCCGTGACGGACTGGAAAGTGCTCTAGATCGCATCCACTTCATTCTATGCGAGATTCATCCACGCATTGGAATAAACTATGTGAAAGTTTACAGACAGTACCAGACTGTTTGGATGCGATACCAGGATTTTATGGAGTTCATAAACTTGTCGGGGGTAAGTTTCAACCGCCAATTAAAGCGGGTCAGCACAACAAAAGAATACGAAATGACGCACGGGTTGAAGGTGCGTAATGGCGCACCGTATACTCATTTTAATAAGTAAATTGTGTTGTACATGATAGCGATGTCTACTAATGATTTGAAATAAACTTGCAGGAATACGCCGATAGGAAATTCTTTCGCAAATACGGGTTGCCGCAATACGAGTTGATGGAATCCATATTCGGCGATAAATGCGCGTACATTGCCCTAGAGAAAATGGTAAGGCAGAGGCACAAATGGTACCAGGATATGGAATTTGAGGAGGTCAAGACTGAATATGGCGTGTATTTCTCAGAATAGTTAATTTCGTATTGTGACTAACGTAAACTCAATGTATGAGTAATGGGGAAATATGAAATATGTCTGTTTTGTAACGTATGGGGATATTGATGCATCTATAAAACATTGGTTACTTGTAGCATATATAATATTATGTTCATGAATAAATTTGATACATTTTAAATTTGGAGACAAGTTTACTATGTGACGGAATCATTAAATTTCATATAAGGATCCGAACAGATGTCCAGGAATTCAAAATTGAGTGCACAAGATCTCTGAAATTTTATATTTATAGAAAATGGATTTTTATTATGTAATATTTTAATATCCAAGTAAAATCATAACCACATATAATTCAAAATTCACACCATACTGGAGCATTTAAACGGTATTGAAGCTAATATAAAGAAAATAAGCCTAAAAGAAATGAAGTACAAAATTCAAACCTACCGTTAGTTTTTAAAAAATGGAGCAACCGATTTTGACAAAAGTTCATTTCAGTTATGTAATTATTACCCTAAAAAAGCAACAGCTTTTTCAGCAACTTTATGTCACAATCACACCTCGTTTTAGGCGAAATACTACATTTAGCCCCAAATTTCACATTTTTTATATTCCAGAATTTTACTGTTCATCCGAAAATTATTCTTAATGGGCCAAATTCACTTTATCTGAGAAGCCCAATATCCCTAAAAATGATTTATTTTCTGAAAGATAACTCTGAGGGGAGCGCCAAACAGGGGCTTAAACCCCTATAATTTTTAAAATTGCAACTCAACTTTTTTTTATCTATTGCATTCTATAATTGTATAATATTGCAATTAAAAAAATGTGATTTATCTCATTTTTGATGACCTAGCTTCTAATGCACAGAAAATGCGTCCGATGATATCAAGTTAGCAAAAAAAAAAAAACTCGAGAAGAAACAAAGAAAGAGGTTTGAGTTTTGACGAGCTAACAATATCACAACATCAATAAGTTCACTTCATTTGCTATCAATGTAAGAGAAAATTGCAAATACTACTTTTTTTTTTTTTTTTTTTTTTTACAGTTGAAACCTTGAATTTAGGAACCAACCACTTTTATTGGATATGAACGCCGACCAGGTGAAAGAAATATGTTGTTGTTCTTAATGTTAAGAAAAAAGAAGAAAGAAAAAGTGTACACAAACTATATATGTAAAGTTTATCTATGCAAGAGTATAACGCAAGACATTCAACGTTATTTTTAATGAAATTTTTTAAACCAACATATACACCATTAATTGTTAAAGTGAAAATTGATCAACAACTCCTAAAAATGCATATTCTTACCCTATACTAGATTTTTGGTATATCAAGCATTAACTTGTTTATCAAATATGATAAGTTTATGTTACTCTCAATGAAAGCACCAATTGTTAGGGATAGGGTTCTATTCGAGCTAGAACGAGCTCCAAGAATTATTTGGGGGAGAAGAGAGACTAAATTTAAGAGAACTAACTTTTACTTATTTTCTGAATGAATAAAAGTTACAAGACTTGGACTATTTATACTAAGACTAATAATCCTTAACCAATTAAACCTAGACTACTAAAGGAAATAGAAATTTAATACTACTCAAATTAAATAAAGATTCCTAATCTAAGACTAACATAGACTCCTAATATAAGAATAACTTAACTTAATAAACTAAATTCCTAATTAGTAAACCCTACGACCTTGATCTTGGGCCGTATCAATCCTTCCCCCTTAACAGGGTCTTGTCCTCAAGACCATTTTTTTTCGCTTTCTCCAATTCATAGTCACTATGCCTTTATAACCAGCATGAAAAACCATGAGATTGTTGTTATGGCTCACCATCTTTGAAGTGCTTGTATCCTGTGCAAGAAAAAACAAGGCTCTTTTAGTTTTAATTTCCCCGTTGACGTTGAATCTCAGTATTGCCACGTTAGTCTTAAGTTGTGTGGCCTCCTTTGGTTTTTCGAAGAAAACTTCAAAATCAAGATCTTGAGTGTTGCAGATTGTTGACGACGGCGGCGATGTTGGTGGCGGTGGAGGCGGCAGTTGTAGTGGTGGAGGATTTTGTGAACGTGCACTCAAATCGCTTTCAATTTTTGACAATAAGCCAGACATACGATCGAACCGGCGAGACATATCTTTGTAGTTTGCTTCTGCTCGGCGAGACAAATCTTTGTAGTCAATACTTATTTCTTCCGCCATTTTTGATATTTTAGAGAACGATTCCATGAAATTGGGTGTCTTGGAGAACAAAACATCGATGATTTTTTTTTTTTTTGATATAGTGAGTTCAAAAGATGAAAGCACCAATTGTTAGGGATAGGGTTCTATTCGAGCTAGAACGAGCTCCAAGAATTATTTGGGGGAGAAGAGAGACTAAATTTAAGAGAACTAACTTTTACTTATTTTCTAAATGAGTAAAAGTTACAAGACTTGGACTATTTATACTAAGACTAATAATCCTTAACCAATTAAACCTAGACTACTAAAGGAAATAGAAATTTAATACTACTCAAATTAAATAAAGATTCCTAATCTAAGACTAACATAGACTCCTAATATAAGAATAACTTAACTTAATAAACTAAATTCCTAATTAGTAAACCCTACGGCCTTGATCTTGGGCCGTATCAGTTTAACGACTAATGTTTATTTAGTCGAGCTTCCCACTCTAGATTGTCTTAGAGCTCATGAAAGATTAGAAACAGAAAAATGGAGTACATTGAAGAAGATGCCAACAAACACCCAATTACGGAAGTTGTATCTTTTTTATGGTCTCACAATCAACACTTGTATCAATTATGTCAATATCGTGCTTAAGTATAATGCCTCTCTTAAACAAATATGTCGTCTCTGCGATCTAACTTAACTAAATTAATTTTTAACTCTTTTATGATATTTCCTTCTCCAGCACCATGACTATTGCCTTCATCATCTCGGATGATCAAAGTAACCTCAAAATCATTCTATATAATGTTGTAATTTATCAAACACATGAAGGTTATTTCTTATTTTTCAAAATTCCTTAAATTTGTTGACGTGCGAATTGGGATTCATTAAGCACCTCATGGTCAGAAATCAGTTGGAATGAAAGTAATTAAGTATACCTTTTCTTTTTTGGAAAATGTAAATAAGTCTATCTAGCCACCTAAATATTTAGTATATTGTTAATAATTGCAATTAGAAGATCATTTAGATTCTTTGGGGTTATCACATCATATTCTATATTTATATTAAACTAGAAACTTTGGCACGAGGTCCCTGCGCGATAATCTTTATTTTAAGTATATAATCAATTTATGCTGTAAAGATTATAAGATAAATATGTATATAGAATTTACATATCTTAACCTTCTTTATATGTAAGGAATAATGAGGTAATAATTATTTTTTAATAAAAATATTTAAATAATAATTAAACTAAAATTACAATTATATCCTAGCTAATGACAAACTTTAATAGTGTGTCCAAAGTTAAATAAGAGAATCAAAAAATTGGTCTCAACATGCCATCACATGACTTCCTTTATATAATAGTATATAGATATTAATGCAAAATAATTTTCAAATACTCGAGAGTCAAACATTAAAGCATAATAAACAAATACATCTACCAACAACCAAGCATGTGATCCCAATAAATTGAAGTATGCTATATGAATCATGAATGAATCACGTTGAGTCGTAAACATGAATCTTCTTTATTTATTCGTTTTAGTTGACGAACATATATTCATTAAGATCTTTTAGCTTCATGTCGTTCTGTATCACCTCTATTCAAGTCTTTTTTCGGTCTCCCACGAGCTATAGTCGTCTGTCCTCACTCGAAATCTTCAACTCGTCGTACCGGTGCATCTATGAGTTTGCATTTAACATGCTCAAATAATCTTAAGCGGTTTTCTCGTCGATGGCCGCGAATATCTTCTCACCAAATTCATCTCCTCACAAAAAAAAAAAGTAGCAGATAAATTAATAAATTTTGTCAGCCGACTTTTGTGAATTTCAAAAGCAGCAACCACCCTCCAGAATCCGCCACGTGTCACAAAATTTCTCAATACAAAAATTACACCACCAGCTCAAAATCTCCAGTCAAACTGAAAACTCAAATTAAACTTAACACTCACGCCGTCTCCTCTGAATATATATATATATACATACACGGCATTTGTACGTATATATGTATCTATAGATTCTGCTGAAGTTTGCTGTTGATGGTGTGAATCGATGAGACGAAGAGATTATGCTGACTCGAAGCACAAAAGTCAACCCCGCCTTGACCGGCGGAACGCGAGGAAGGACATTGACTACGACGCCGCCGAGTTGACCGACGATAGATCCTCCCTTTACCAGACCCGGTCGCTCGACGCTTTACCGGCCTCGTCGTCCAGCCGCACTAGCTTCCGCGTCCAAGGAATCGACGGCGAATTCGATCAGATTATTCGCTACCTAGGGTTTTCCGGTCTCGAGGATTTCTCGATACCTGTGGCGGCTTGGGAAGCACGTAAGCATTCGTTGACGACTAATTTTGAGGTTGGGGTTATCGATGGAGGTCATGGTGAGGTGAATGATGAGGTTCAGCTGAATTCGAGTGACGTTGAGGGTGGTAAGGATGATGACGTGGAGAATAGGTTGTTGTTGTTGGGTAGTACTGGGCTTGGGCGGCGTAGATCCGCGCCTTCTCAGCTTATGAAACGGCACCGGCCCGTGGCTGAGAGTACGAGAGATTTTGATGTAATTGGTGCAAGGATTGCAGTTGGGAATTGTGACGGTGAGGATGGAGCTGAGTCGAGTTCTGGTAGTAGTGATGTTACCGCTGATGGAGCGAGAGAAAATGGGGGTAAACGCGATTTGGAGTTAGATAGTAATGTTGGTTTGGGAATTAGAGGCGTTAGGCCGCCGAAATTGGCGCCTCCGCCGGTAATGAAACAATCGGTCGTGGTGGATGATACGAGCTCTACTTGGGACATCTTTCGGTCATTTGGTCCTGAAGATGATATGGATTCGAGCTCTCCAAGAGACGTCGTGAGTAATCCTATGATTGCACTCGGACAAGAAGAACAAGACGAAGAAGAAGAGTTTGATAGGCGAAATGATGGCGGGAGGGACGAGATTGTGGAAAAGGATAGGCGGTTTGGTGTTGAGTCATGCTCTGATTCATCCGACAATGATAATATTGGTGAGTCTGTTTGTTTGGTTGCAGAAAATGAGCATACTGTCTCGCCAAATGGTTCGTTTAGGTACCATATTACGTCATGGCAGAGGGGTGATTTCCTTGGGAGTGGGTCATTTGGAACAGTGTATGAGGGCTTCACAGAGTAAGTGCTTCACTAATTCAACCATAGTATTTCTTTGCTCATGATCTGTTATGATACTCCTCTCCTAATTATATATATCGAAACAGATATGAGGTATCGATGATGTTTAGGTGACCTTTGTTGTTCCCATGCTCAAACATCATTTTTGTTTGCATACTTGAATTAACAGTGGCTATGTTTTCATTCTGACTCCTAACTAAACCTTGATGCTACCTCGCTTATATTGTATACATAATAAATTATGGGACGAAAAAGGTTTCAGTCCGTTATGATCTATAACATGCTAAAATGTTGAATTCAAGAATTTAGGATCTCAAACTTCATTGAAATACATTTATCTAAAAGACTTGGCATCTGAGAGCCAGGGTACATATGGATAGTATCTGCATATGAATAGGATCTGGTTCACCACTCATACTGACCGTTACTTCCTAACTAAAAGTTTGGGGTTGACGAGCAGGCTTGTTGATAAGGACTAACAATCTTGTGTGAGTGTTTCTTGGGACAGAATCACGGAATGTATTATTGTATAAAACCCAGTGATTGGAAGACGTATAAAGATACAATGCAAAAGCTAGGACTTGCTGCATGTCTTTTTGGACCGATCCATAGGTCATATGATGATGATCCATTTGTAGAAAACCAGCCATAATCTTCTTGTAGAAGCATTCTCGTGATTTATAATATAGGTTCAGTTGGAGTCTTGTCAAAGACTGCTCAACTCAGTAACTGGGATTCGTACTGCAATCATTTTGTGCTTGGCAATGTTAAACTGTGGGAGCTTCATATCATATAAGAATTTAGTGTACAATAAGGTATAGCCTGGTGGAACTGAGTGAATCGGTGCTGTATTGAGACCTGTCTGATCAGATTCCTCACTCAATGTTCCTTTTATATAGTTGGAATGTCTGTATTTGTGTGTGTGAATTTGTTTTGCTAGGGAACAGATTTGGAAAGATGGGATGCTTGACGAATAGACTGTCTGACTTTGAGTCTTAATTAATTTAGTCCTCATTTCACAAATTATATACAAAGAGTTAAATCTTTGTCTTTGTATATATGTTCTTATGGTAATTAATATTAGAAGGTTTATGTCAAAAAAGTTGGGGATTTTGAGTCACTGATTAATGTTAGTGCAATTAGATTTCCAAAATCTTGAAAGATAACTTGAAAAGTCCTGTAGCAATACTTCCAATTAACCTCTTCATTTTTGCCTCAACTAATTGTGTATAGTGCCATGCATCCACTTCTTTCGTTCTGTTGGAATTAAGTTATTTCTCTCTTGGCTTTTATTATATGGTATCAAACTCGGGCTCTGATTGAATGACTTTTTAGGTATAACTGAGTGTAAAGTTTACATGATCGTTATGGGACACGTTTATTTATAATATTGAATGTTAGGCTTTTAAATGACACAAAGCATAAAAGAGTGTCTAGATAAGAAGCGCATGGATATTGGATGTGCCATAGTGGGAAGAGCTAAGGTGAGCATTACAGATGTTCACAGGTGTATCACCCATCGAAGGGGAGATGCGAGTGAATCATATATGCAGGCCATGTGAGGAGTGGAAAATTCTACTGACATGTTGCATCTCTTAGTTTAGAGTTAAGTTTTAGATTGAAAGAACCACCAAGGTACACTCTGATAGAGGGCGGGACCACATGGAGATACTCAACTCCACAGAAATAAGTGGAGAAAGAGACTATGTGTGCTCGACATAACTCTTGTTTTGTTCGTGTGGTCTAACACAATTAACTTGGATTGAAGACTTTGCTCTTTGTTTGTTTACATGAAGCAGTAAAGCTGAACATTTTGCTTTAGCGTAAACTGTAAAGTGTCTCCAGCCATTACCTACTCTATGTTAATACCTCTATTAGTCTTTCTCAGCAGTTTCGACTTGGGATTGTACGTTGACGTGTACAGATGAGATTATTGTTTATCTTTCAAAACCCACGAAATTATGAAGAGGAAAACTGTTCAGCCAGTTGGATTAAATAAGTGAAGGGAACTGGAAAAATGAGTGTGAACCAGTCTTTGGGACTCAATGACTCTGCTAGTAAATGACTCTAATAGAAATGGGACGTACAAAATGAATTCGTCAATGGATTGCTGGTAAATGGTCCAAATACAAATTTGAAGTACGAAATAAAAGTTCAGTAAGCTAGGATATAGGAATTTGACTTAGGGTGTATTTAAAGAGGTTAAGAATCTTGTAGTACAAATTCTTAGACGAGGTTTAGTTAGTGAGATGTTATATTGAATTCCTTCAGGTACATGGGTGAATTTTCCGTATCATGTAGTACGATTGTCTCTCATTCTCTGGAAATGACTTTATAAGAATGATAAGTCATAGCTTTATAGTTTGGATGAGAGTATACACGAAGTCCTTATTCACTTTATTGACGAACTTTTGGATATCATTTGTATTCTGATTGAAGGTTGGAGTTTCATAAAGCCTCTTTTAGTCGGTCTAAAGCTCACTGGTGCTATAATGACTTTTAGGGTCTTTACATTTCATTTCTTGAATTGCTGCAGTGATGGATTATTTTTTGCTGTGAAGGAGGTATCTTTGCTGGACCAGGGTAGCCAAGGCCAGCAAAGCATCTCTCAGCTTGAACAGGTGACACCAATTTATAGTCTTGCGTTGTTATCGGTGAAACCGGCTTTACTGCTGCTAATTTTATACTGTCCAACGTGTTTTAATTGCACAGGAGATTCGCCTTCTAAGTCAATTTCAGCACGAGAACATTGTTCGCTACCATGGCACTGACAGAGTATGTTATATCTCTTTTCAGAGGATATCTCCATGTATCAGAACTTCTGTTCATTCTCTGAGATTTATTAGTGAAATTTGCCTTTCTCTTCAGTTTACAAAAGTCATTTTTTTCAGGACACGGCCAAACTATACATTTTCCTTGAGCTTGTGACTAAAGGCTCACTTGCAAAACTGTACCAGAAGTATCAACTAAAGGACTCCCAAGTCTCAGTATATACAAGGCAGATTTTAAGTGGATTGAATTATCTTCATTGCCAAGATGTGGTCCACAGGTGAGACATCTTCTATTTGTGAATTACTGGTCATTGCTAGGGCTTACTCTTTTTATATTTCTATTTGATCGCAGTCTTGTTATCCAATACATATGTTATCTTCTATTGCATGGTCACAGATCTTACTTTTGCATATTTACTTCGGGTAATAATCTCTTCGTCAAATTGGAAATGTTCATTTTTAAGTCTCTGGTGACTCTTGCAATTGAATGTCTTTTATTAAAACAAAATATATGTTAAGTTGGAAAATTTGAGGTACATGGCATTAATGTTTATCCTCGGTCTTCAAATGTTAACTGTTGATTCAACTATATTAGAATCTCTGTAAGATTACAGAACTCTTTTTCCTCTCTTTGTCAAGGGATATCAAATGTGCCAATATATTGGTGGATGTCAGTGGTTCTGTAAAGTTGGCTGATTTTGGTTTGGCAAAGGTTGGGCTTTCGTACACAAAAATTTATGTTTCTCTGCTTGCACTTTGGGATGCTTAAAAAGGCTTGTCTTTATATTGTTTTCCAGGCAACTAAGTTGAATGACATCAAATCTTGCAAAGGGACTGCGTATTGGATGGCTCCTGAGGTATCTCCAAGCTCCATCTCTCTCTCTCTCTCTCTCAAAATTAATTTGTATTTTTCAAGATCACTCTCTCCCTTTGAATTTGGTTTCTGCAGACATAGTGCAGTATGGCTAACATGGTGTGCGCTTCTATTGCTTTCCTCTTTATTCAAGTTTCTTTCATAGTTTGTCAATAATAATTATATATGATCATCAATGCAAATTAATCAACTCCCAGCCTCAGAGAAGGGAAAAAGAATAAAAAATTACTCTTTATTAGGGTGGCTAAGTACTCATATTTAAAAAAATTACTCTTTATTATGTATGTACTTTATGTCAACTATGCCACTTATTGTGTTCAGATGTATATGAAAGTTGTTGGGCCAATTCCGAAGAGTTTTGTCATATAAGTCACTCATGACACTGGAGAAATATATTGATTCCTGTTGCAGTTTAGTATTTCGGTTGCACTGCATCAAAAATTTCCAGTCCCTCTGTTCCTGTCATCATCAAGCAACATCAAAGTTACCTTGATTTGGCAACTGACATATAACATATCCTCTCAGGTTGTGAAAGGCAAGAACCGTGGTTATGGTCTCGCTGCTGACATATGGAGTCTAGGGTGCACTGTTTTGGAAATGTTAACTGGTCAAATTCCATATTCTCACTTGGAAGGGGTAATGTCCATGTACAACAATGCCTGTCTCTATTTTGGTTTGGCGCAAATACTTTTGCAGAACTCATTATGACCACATATTTGTCATTGAAACCTTGGTCATTGTCTCATGAATTGAAGAGTCTGAGATAAACTTTATATGGTTCAGCAGGAGGATGTAGTTGATCTTCTCTCTATAAATTATCCATTGTGGCATTTCCTCATCTCTGATTTTCTGATTAATTATTGTGGCGTTTTGGGGGTTGTTCTTAATTAGACCCAAGATGTTAATAGGCTTTTTAGTACTACATTCTGTTCATTTGTTTGATATGAATTATGTTATGAATCTAAATGTTTTTATATGCTGAATCTGAATGTTCAATGTAACGTTGATGCCTGAAATACACTGTCTTTCTGAATGGATTCTTGACCAGTAAATCACGTTAGATTGTTGATTACTGATTAGTGTTCTGCCCGACTATATAATCCTTAATTCTGATGAACTGAAGGAGTTTTTCTACAGTCATGCTACAGAGAGTGACAATGCATTACACTCTTTCGAAATTTAAAGTCTTTTTGTTACGGTATCAATAATTATAATATTATTCTCCATTTTACCGTGAAAATAACTCATTTTCTTGTCACAAGGATGTATTTCCATGATAGTCTTAGTCTCTATCAACAATTTTTGATATTTTGTCTTGCACTTATCTTTTCCTTATCTTGACTTTTGTTCTTCTTCATTTGCTGATCCTTACCGCATCTCAGATATGTCAATTCACGCCTTATACAACTTAAAAAAGTCTCAAATCTTTTATGCAGTAATGCTGCTGTCCCTCCCAGAATTATGTAATTGACTTCCAATTAATATATTTTTTTTTTGGTTGCACAACAGATGCAAGCGCTGTATAGAATTGGCAGGGGTGAACTTCCTCATTTACCCAATACCTTATCAAGAGATGCAAAGGATTTTATCCTTAACTGCTTGAAAGTTAATCCAGATGATCGGCCTTCCGCTGCTCAACTACTGGAACATCCATTTGTGAAGAAGCCACACTCAACTTTTCATAGTCCTGTGTCGCCACACTCCCATTCCACGCGGTCATAAGATAACTTATCAATTTCTGCTGTTGAAGATTGCAAGGTATAAATACTTGAGGTTTTTCCAAAATCTATTCTTTTCTCGAGTTGCAGTCCTGTAGTAAATGTTGCCCTAGTTGTTACTGGTTTACTGAGTCTGCGTTCTCAAAAGATACGGTTTCCTTCTCTAAGTAATTACACATTTAGTTATTATGAGCAGATTTCCTAACTCAAAATTAATCTCAACTTTCTCATGGCATCTTTGTCACATTCGAATCAAATAGTTGTTTTTTTTGGGTGAAAGTAGTTAAATCAAATAAATGTTATGTTTCAGATATGACGTTTTTGCATTTTTTTTTAGGACTGTAAATTGATTATCCAAAGCAAGAGGTCAGTAAGACTGGCTTGCATCTAGCAAGCTTATGAAGCTGCTCTTTCCGTAACAAAGTAGACTCCGTGATTTTCAACTCAGTAACTTATGCCTTTGACATTGAGGTGGCTCATTGTCATTCCATCAATGTTGCTAACGAATAGAAGCACTTGCCAGTGTGATGCATCAGTTGGATCTACAGTGTGCATTGGCGGGGTTTATCTTTGTACAGCAAAAGAACCCACTCTTTTAAGCTTTTGCGTTTGTTCTGATCGATTGGTTTTGTTGTAGTAGTATTAGTGGTGGTGCTGAATTAGAGATTCTTTGCTTGAGGGACAAACCGTAGATAACGATTGATTTTGTAAATGCTCGTTCAGCGATGGTCGTAGATGTACGTACATGTCTGCCGTTTCCGGGTGTTGAGTCACTGTTTTGAAGCAATGTATGATTTCGAACTCGAGAGAATAATTTATGGGATCTTTCTCTGATATTTGAAATATATCATTACAAGAAGACCCTTTGGGGTATCAAATATGTATATTTTATCAAAATTTAAATAAGTTTGAAAAATGTTTCAGTAAGCTTTTTTACTTTTTTCTGTTGAATGTCAAAGGTTGTCTCCGTAAATACATACTCAAATAACTCTGGAAGATATCTCTACCGACACCAGACCTCAGGTTCTGTAGCAGTAAACATTTCAAGAAAATTAGATATTGAAACCTGCCAACGAGCTTGAAGAAGATAAGAAACATTGAAAATGTATGATTTGAATGCGTGCCTTCGTGGTAATCCTACTTACTGCAATATCCCATCAGCAAATAAAGAAACTGTGGAACTGGAAACTTAATGCTGACATTATAAACATAAATTAAAATGTGGACCATCAGAGTACAACGCATCTTAACTCAGTGCAAGTTGCTATGGTGCTGCACTGCCGTAGAAGGCAAAAAGGAACGCAGGTCAAACACGTATAGCTTAAAAGATATTCCTAGGGTGTGCTTCTTCAAGTATGCTTTACATGCGTCACAATCTCAGCGTGTGAAGCATATATCACGCACGTAATTTAAGGGAAAGGAAAAGGCACTGGAACTAGCTATCACACAGAAGGAACAAGTAATGCAGACCAATTGTTTCTGAAAAACGCCATCTTGCAGGTGAAGAATTCGTTCTTCCATCTCGCGAGGAAATATGAGATTTCCTTTGCTTCCTCATCAGTTGCTTGAATCCAAGCTTTTTAAAGGCTGATATCCTTTGTAAGTGTCTGCCACTGCACTGGCAGCTTCTACAAGGTCGTTTCTCGCTCGTGCAATTGCTGATGACACGTACTCTTTATGCTTTGAAGCTGAATTAATTAATTCAAACAGTTCCTGAGCACAGGCGTTAACTTCTTCCTCAGTTTGCAGAGTTACTTCCTGCAATTGTGCCATGGATGTCTTCTCCATAGCACATCAGGTGACAAAGTGTCACATCAAACTAACATTTAAAAAAAAAAATCCTATCGCAACAAATATACAAGCATACCTGCAAGAAATCTGATGCTTCTTTTTCAACAGCAGACATTCTATTATCCTCCATATGAACATCCTCCACCATCCTTTTAGCTTCTGCTGCACATCTTGAAGCATTTACATGTGCTTCTTTCCTCATGGAATTCAACTGAACTTCAACCTACATAAGTTAAAGAGTTATTCCCAAATCCCGCTTATCC
Source organism: Linaria vulgaris (assembly GCA_948329865.1). NCBI lineage: Eukaryota > Viridiplantae > Streptophyta > Magnoliopsida > Lamiales > Plantaginaceae > Linaria > Linaria vulgaris. The sequence continues at coordinate 19,002,151 of OX415251.1, forward strand.
TTGTGGGCTCAATGCACTGCGGTATGAGGCATTAGCAGTCAAATGCATGATAGCATAAAAACTTAAAACTGTAAGTTCAAAGCCTAGCCAAAGTCTCAATGCAAAGGACAAATAATGGCACCTGTGCTTCGCAACAAGGGATAAAAGAAGGAATGAACATCTATTCTTGCTCTTGTTAAATTCAGCAGAGTTTCTTGATTATTGCAAAACCCATCTTGTTATAATTAAGATTTATTCTGGCATCTCACGCATAATTTTATCGAGGATTACAGATGCAGCAACATAAAAGCTTCCCTTACAAGCTATGGCTCTGGCTATGAAAAAAAGGAAAAGTGAAAACATTCAAAAGCAGGCACTTAGACACGTATGAAAAACACAGCTTTCCTTAACTTAGCAACTATCACAAACTGCTCAGGTGCTAACATATCAGTAACTTGGCCTCAATACAAAATCATCAATTTTGTAAGAGGTAGAAATAAAAGCAAGGCCTGTGAGGTAAGTTGATAGTAACTTAATCTCTGAGACGGGCTTAATACGTGACACGACAAAAAAAGAAGAAGCTGAAATTGAACCAGTGATAAAGTACAAATGAATGACTTTTGGCACAAGATTGGCAGTATTTGAATATGTCACAAAGGTCAATATTTGATATGTAAAATCTACAGGAAAGATAAGAGATAAATTTTGAGTCTGCTTAATAGCTACAGTAACTTACTCTGTCAATTTGAGACTGAAGGGCTATCATTTGGTTTCTTTTCTCCTCAAGCTTAGCAGCAATTTCACCTTGTTGTTGCCGAAGGGAGATTGATTCTTGTAACTTCTCTACTGAGCTTTTCTTTATATCCTCGGTAAAAGAGGCGAGAGCAGGCTTTACTACTGATTTGTAATCTGCTCTCAGAACTTCTTCAGATGATGTAGACCCCTTGGCGTCTAACTGATACTGAAATCCATTTGCAAGCTTCAACCTAGAAAACAATGATATATTGTAACACTCTAAATCAAAGGACTACAATCGGAAAGCAAAGTACTGTGGTTGGTTTCATATACACTAACGCGGAACACTAAAACTATATCTGAAACTTCATTTAGGTACTCATCTTGATTTGTGAAGATAATTACAGAGTCAGAAATGAAATACATTCAAGTAAAGAAGTTTGTGACTATTCACATACAGTGATTAACACAATCATCTCCAAACGACAAGATTGGCTTGTCCTACAAAACACATATACATGACAAATATAGAAAAAAGAGAAGGAACAAGATCAAGAACCGGTTAATATTCAACTTATATTCATGTAGTAACCAAGTAACAGAAAAAGAAAGGAGAAATACCTCCTGATAGCTAGGTTGCAATCCATCACCAACTGCTCCAGATCCTTCAGATTGTGTTCAGCCTCAGAATCAAGCTTCCACATCTTCTCCTCCCAACCGTTACGCAAAGTTTCACTCTTCTCAATATTCCTCTCGGTGGCCTGCAACTCACGCTTCATCCTCTCTGCATCCCTCGAATTAATTCCTTGCTCCTCAATCTTCCTCTTCAAATCCTCGTTCTCTTCGCAAATCCTCTTCCTATGCTCCAGCTTCTCCTCCACAGCCCTATCCTTCTCTTCTAAATTCTTGTTCAAATCCACCAAACTCTTGTTCAATTTCTGAATCAGCACGTCGAACTTCATCATATCCTCTTCCAAAACCGCTTTATTCTGCTCCAACGCCTCCTTCCGACTCGGCCCAGCCTTCAAACCCTCGACTTTCCCCTCAAGTTCCTTCACATTTTCGTCCACAACACTCGCTTCCTCCTCCACCGCATTCTTCCACTCATTCATCTCCCTCATACACTCCCCATCCAACGCATCCATCGTCTCATCCTCCCCTCTAATATAAAAACCATAGCTCTTCACCGTATACGTCAAATGCTGATCCACCATGAAACTCGGGTTCAAACCCCTGCTATGCTCGTCATACTTAATCAACTGCACGAGCCAATGCATCACCGCGAGTAGATTCGGCCAGGTGTGCGGCGTCCCGGGGGCACGGAGCGCGGATTTGTTCAATTTCAAGGGGCATTTCAGAAACTTGAGCACGTAGTTCAGGTCCTCGTCGAGCTTCTTCGAATCGAACCCGAATTGCGCTACGAGGAATTTTAGGGTTTCGGTGATGTCTTTGGCGGAGGGTAAAGGGGGCTTGAGGATATGACGAGAGTGAGATTCGAGGTACGAATTGATTGTTTGAAAGGCGGCGCGTTTGTACGATGGATCGGTGATGTTGAGGGGTTGGCCGGAAGCGGCGATTGAGGGGCGGCTGCTGCAGAAACTGGCGTCGGAATCGCGGCGGTTGACGGGGGTGGACAGGAACTGCCAGTTCTCCTGTGCTGCGGTGGAGGGGGTTGGTGGAGGACCGCGGCGGTCGGGAGCTATGGATTCCTTCTTGTGGCGGCGATCGGCGGCGTTTCTCATGGTGGCTAGGTTATCGGTAAGTGTGACTGTGTGTGTGTGTGTGTGTTTTTTTTGAGTTTTCTGAAATGTTTTTGTTTCCCGCCTTATAATTTTTAAGAGGAATGGGCTGGGATTAACTGGACTTCAGATGGGCCTGTCACTTTTGTTCAAAATTCAAATAATTGTCTTTGATATGAAAATTTGTTTTATGTAATCTGTGTGTTGTTGATGTGGTGCTACTCACGATCTCGATTCAACAAATTTATTAGAATACTATAAATAATCATCTTATAATTACATGTATTGGTAGTTGTTGCACTACGTTAATATACAACAGTTGCATAGAATGATTCTCGAACTGAAACGGTCAAAACGTATCTACAAAGTTATGTTGCATGGATACAAATACTAGTTACTTTGAATATGACAATTACACCAAGGATAATTTTAAAAATGATGAATACTTTTATTGGGAAAACGCATGAGGTAATAACTTAGTGTTAGAATTTGTATCATTCATTAATGTAAATCAATCAAATGACATTTGCGTTGGCTTATCCTATACAATGTGAGTATCCATAAACATGAAAGTACGGAAAAGAGAATGAACAACATCAATAGTCTGTTAAGATCAATTTAGTTCTACTTAATAGATCTAAGTAAAAGAAAAACGAGGAGAGGAAACATACCTCTTGATAGCTTGGTCGCAATCCATCAAAAATTGCTCATAATCCTTCAAATTGTGTCCAATCTTAGAATCAAGCTCCCGCTATGTGCCCTGCAACTCACTCCTCGAAGTTTCCATCTCCTCAGTATCCCTCTATGTACCCTGCAACTCATGCCTCATCATGTCAACATCTCTCGAATTAAATCCATGCTCCTCAATCTTTCTCTTCAACACCTCGTTCTCTTTGCAAAACCTAATCCTATGCTTCACCTTCTCTTGAAATGCCCGTTCATTCTCCTTCAATTTTTTCTTCAAATCCACCAAACTCTAGTCCATCCGCTCATTTACCACCTTGAGGGCTCGTTTGGTTACTCGGTTGGGTTTAAGTCATTTAGAGTATGGATCCTATTAAGATCCATATTAGTAATCTTAATATTAGGTTTGGTAGTTCATAAATGTGGCCATATTAGTTACTAGGGATAGAAACAATAACAACTTTGGTTGTACATGTTATTGCATGCCTAAACCATTTTGCAACTACAATTACTCATTTGCCCTTAAATCTCTTACCCTCAAGGCATATAAATACCATCTTTGTAATTTTAATTGGGTAGAAAATTTCCCCAATTGACGTCTTCAAGCGCAATCAGTGGCACTGTCGCATTAATCCCGCAATTTCCTGATTCTTGATATGTTTATTTCGCTGCATTCACATCCACTTTTAATGTAATGTTTGATTTCTTAAAGCTCAACTATAATGCCCTGCCAATGGTGGATTTTTGCTAATTTACGTTTCAATTTGGGGGTTTAGGGTTGTACGTATTTTTTTAAATTCGCAGTACTTATGGCTTTTGTTTTTCAACACAAGACAGGCGCACATTAACCTTTAATTGATATATTTCATATTACTCAAGGGTTTTTATTTAGGCGTGAAGACTGTAGTGTTTTTTCTGATTTTGTTAGCAAACGAGCCTTCTCATGGTGACTAGGTTATCGGTAAGTGTGACTGTGTGTGTGTGTGTTTTTTTTGAATTTTCTGAAATGTTTTTGTTTCCCGCCTTATAATTTTTAAGAGGAATGGGCCATTTGGGCTAAAAATTGTGCTTAACTGGACTTCAAACGGGCCGGTGACTTTTGTTCAAATAATTGTCTTTAGGTTGAAAATCTGTTTTGTGTAATGTTGATAATGAGTGGCGGCACCATATGGGACCTTTGTGATAAGTGGTTACTATAGAAGACGTATCGAAAAGCTTATTTCGACATATACATTCGAGACTGACGTACTTTTGACACACCTAAACTTTCGGGTGGCAATATCGAGAGTTCAGTGTTCGACCCAGAACCAGTTTCGAGAGAGCCCACTTTCGAGATCACGGTGTTTTCGGGCAATTTAAGTTTATCGTGCTCCAAGATTTTTCGAATAAAGCTAGTCTATCATTATATACGATTAGCATAGTTTAGTGTAATTTTATCCCATTTGTACGTCTTGTACCTTTATTTATGTAACTTTGTAAGAGAAACTGAGTTAATATTGAAAGAAACATTAACATCAGAACAAAATTTGCACGCGGGACTTGGTTGCTAGTTTCTTAAACATAAAGAGGTAATTACTCCATATCTCATAGAGTGTTTTTCTTATGGTGGTGTGTCCTAGGCTATATATGTGTAATTGTGTACCATCTAAAACTTAATTATGCAATTTAGGTATCATTTAAACTTTTTCCCCATAATTTTTTTTTTCAATAACTTGTCAGGACTGAATATATGATTTTTTTTATATAAACGAGGGACTGAAATATTTTAATTGAACTACAAAAATGCTAATCGACAGGTGTCCAAATTAAAACACTAAAACGCACAGACGACCGTTGGATCTCGAAATAATTAAGGTTACTTCAAATTACATTACGCGGGTAAAAGATTTGATGGCGCGCTAGAATCTTAAGATTCGCCGCCTTTCTTTCTTATTAGTAGTTACCTGTCATAGCCGTTAAACACACGATAAAAACTAACCGTTGAATAGCTTTACCCACAAGGTAACAAAAATCATCAGCAGACCCTCCAAATCCCCAATTCTGTAAATAAGGCATCGATCATTATTATAATAGTATTATTTCCTCTTCAGCATTAATTTTCACAAACTCAGCACGCAATTGAAAGTAAAAAAAAAGAAACAGTATGTCTCATCTTCATCAGGTTAACAACAGGGGAGGCTCCTACTTTCAAATTAGCACTGCGGCTCCTTTCAACCTCAGTACAGATTTTGTTGGTGTAAGTTCTTTTGCGCATTTGCTATCGGATGCTCGATATAGATACGCCAACCACCATGATCCGCGATCAATGTCGACGAATCACGCTGCCTCTAACCACTTTTGGTCCATGGATGATTCTGTTTTTCCATCGAGAACAAGAGGGAATAATTCCGAGAGGCCTCCTCGTTCGTTTCGCCATCCTCAAGTCTTCCCGCATTACGGTCAAGAAAGTATAGAGAGTTTTATCGGTTCTGGTTACTGGAACCGACAGGACGAGACACTGATACTTAATGGAAATACGAGTAGGACTAACTGGAGCCGAGAAGATGATGTTCTGATATTGGACGGTTCGATGGAACGAGTCGAATCCGACAACAGCAGACTGTCGGAAGCAGTTATCTCCAAGTATCTAAGGACGAGGAACGGTAAAAGGGTAATCGAGGATGATCAGCAAGTTTGTGTTGTGTGCCAGGATGACTTATTCAATGAAAATCAGAGAATTGCAACGCTCGAATGTCGTCATGAGTACCACGCTCCGTGCATCGTGGCGTGGCTGAAACGGAAAAATGTATGTCCCCTGTGCAACTCGACAGCATTGCCGTCCCAATGAGTAAAAGCTCAAGTGTTGCAAATTCACAACTTTCTGATGTGTAAATTCCTTGCATAGATAGGCTTTTTTTGGGAGTATTTTTACCTTCTATTTGTTTTATATGATTTTGCATACGTTGTAAGTTGGTATATAGTTTTCAATCATATGATACTCAAGATATGGAACAGAGTTAATTCATTTGTTCCTTCCCTGTTTTGAATTTTTATTATTGGTCCCCAAAGATTCGTACTTATTTTCACACTAACCTATGAAATCTGGTAGACAAAGCCATTAACAGCAGACACACTCACACAACTTTTTTCAAGAAAATTTGAACTAGTTGTTTTATATTTTGACTCTATAATGTGTACTGCTAAGAAAAATGTAGAGTTAATGACATCTTATTTCCATGTATTATATGAAATAGCAAGACATATAACCAAATTCAAAAAAGAATAGCAATCCTTTGTCTTGTGTTATGTTGTAATATAAGGGACATTACTAGCGTCTTTGCGATAAAATCTAGAAAAATTCACATATTGTGTTAGGTTAAATAGCACAATTACCGCCTCCATGATTTTAACAAGAGTTGCACAGTGCCTCTTATATCATTCGCGTTTAATAAGAGTATTTGCAATGTATAAAAACACATAATAATTCATTTTCCTTCTTAACATAACACATGGGTAATTTGCCCATTTTATTATATGAGCACCTTAACTAGGCATTAACATAAATTCTTATTTTATACAAACAATGTGCATATTTATGGGTTGCGCTAAATACGCAGAAAATTAATATCTAAATGGCGACTTATACTAAATAAACATTAAAATTATTTCTAGTCGTGTTCTAGTTCGAATTTAGAACAAACTCCTATCCTCCTAGGAAAATAAGATAAAAATAGAGAAATATAAACAAAAAAAAATACTTTCTTTTTTTTTCTTCTTTTTTTAGATTACATACAAGTTATATTTAAAATTTATCCACTACATATTTAATGTTATCTAATATGTAATATCAAATAACTAATAATTAGTAATGCCATTACTTTCTTTTGCTTGCATGCCAAACCATCAAAATGCCTAATGAAGAATGTGTGGGTCGTATAAGATCAGTCTAGATTACAACAAAGTTATTTTGTATAAACCGTCATACGACCACGTGGGATAACAACAAAGTTATCAATGTGTAAAATATGACTATAAAATGTTATTTTCCATAATTTAAGAAATCTTTGTAGTCTAAATCCTTTATTTACCGCGTCAGTCGTCATCAATACAATACTTGTATAAAACACCCTTTTTCGACATTGAACACAATTTTACACTACGATTAGATAAGTTATTTCGTGCAGTCGGTATACTGCTAACGTGGTATCAAATCTACTAATGCATAGTAAGAATGAGGTTATGAGCCGTTCTTTCTTATATTATATGAAATAATTTTCGGCAAACAATTGTTGGGCTTCCGACTTATTTGTGCCAGATCTCGTCCCATCCCGCATGACGTTGAAAGAAAGTAAAAAAATCGTTCTTTGGGACGTGTTTTCGGTGTGCATTTCCCACCCGAGAAGGGATCCCGGATCCCGACTGGGCCCACTTTTTAACATTGGATTCTACTGTTATTGGGCCTTTAGCCCAAACTGTAGTTGGGCTCTGAGTTTCTTATAACCCGAAAATAGCCCAAATCTCAAACTATAAACTCCCACTCAACTTCACACTTCTCCCATTCCCTCCAATTTTCTTCTCCGAAACCCTCCCCACCAAAATCCCCAAATTCCACACCCTCACGAACCCTAACAAAACCTCAAATTCCATTACAACAACAACAAATGGGAAAAGACGATGAAGAGATGAGGGGCGAAATAGAGGAACGGTTAATCAACGAGGAGTACAAAATCTGGAAAAAGAACACTCCTTTCTTGTACGATCTGGTCATCACTCATGCCCTAGAATGGCCCTCCCTCACCGTCGAGTGGCTGCCCGACCGCGAGGAGCCTGCCGGAAAGGATTACTCCGTGCAGAAGATGATTCTCGGGACCCACACTTCCGAGAACGAGCCCAATTACCTCATGCTGGCGCAGGTGCACCTCCCCTTGGAGGATTCCGAGCACGATGCCAGGCATTACGACGATGATCGCTCCGAGTTTGGCGGATTCGGATGCGCTAATGGAAAGGTTGTTTTTTTGTTTTTTTTTGTTCGTTTTTTGTTTAATTGGAGGGGAGCCTTGGCGCACTGGTAAAGCTGTGTGACTGAGAGGTCACGGGTTCAAGTCCTGGGAGCGGCCTCTTGTCAAATTTGACAGGGGCAGGTTTGCCCCCTATACACCCTAGCGGTGGGACCCTTTCCCGGACCCTCGCATTGCGGGGATGCTTTTGTGCATCGGGCTACCCTCCATTCGTTTTTTGTTTAATTGGTTGGATTTGTGTAGTTCTGTGAATTTTCTGGAATTTGGAGGGTTTGGTACCTCGAATTGATCGAAATTAGCTTTTTGGTTGTTTGTGAGTAAATAGAATACCGAGGGTTAGGCTTCTCTACTAGCTGGGAATTTTAAATGAGGTGGTTATGTAATCCTGTGGCTTTTAGATATGGTATAGAGGCAGATAAAAAGAGCATGTGTTCGATTTCGATTGCCACCCGTTCGAAAAAAATTGTATTTTCCACATCCAATGTCTATAATCCCAGTAACCTTAAGTTTGTAGATGATGCAGTCATCTAATGAGGGTGGTATTTATTAAAATCCAGTTACGTCTCAAGCACCATAATAAATGTCTTTGACAACACGTCAAAATTGGCTGTTGAGTTTTTGTTGGCAAGTAATATGAAACTAGAACCGATTGCAGAATATGGCTTCTGCGTACCACGTTTCCATAGGATAAATTCATACATGAAATTTATTGAAATGAACTTTACTAGAATTATTTTTTACACCATTTGACTGCTGGTCCGAAATTTATTATCTGTGCTGCATTTAATTGAAATTAGAACATAGCAATCTTTACAGGTTATTAAAAAAACTATCCTTTTTTGGACATTCCTTAGTAAAATTTACGAATGAAGAAGATGCAAAGTTGGCCATGTCAGACAGTTTTCTCCATATCTCATAAGTTAGCTTCTGTATGTCATATACACTATGATTATGCAGGTCTCATGTCTCCAATACTGTTACTTATGTTTTTGTATTACTACTTTTTCAGGTGCAAATCATCCAGCAAATAAATCACGACGGAGAGGTCAATCGAGCTCGGTATATGCCCCAAAACCCATTTGTCATCGCCACTAAGACCGTGAGTGCAGAAGTTTATGTGTTTGACTATAGCAAACATCCATCTAAACCACCATTGGATGGTGCTTGCAACCCTGATTTGCGGCTGAGGGGTCACAACACTGAAGGGTATGGCTTATCTTGGAGTCAGTTCAAGCAGGGTCATTTGCTTAGTGGTTCTGATGATGCTCAAATTTGTTTGTGGGACATAAATGGAACTCCAAAGAATAAGTCTTTGGATGCAATGCAAATATTTAAGGTGTGTTAAAATACTAGTTGTATATTCTTGGTCATAGTTAGTGTCAAGCATAGTTTTGCCACAAAAGTTATTCACCAGTTTCTTAGCATTAGTTGCACGTTTTCATTGACAACAAGCTGATATTTTCTGAGAGCAGATTCATGAAGGTGTTGTTGAAGATGTAGCGTGGCATCTCAGGCATGAATATTTATTTGGTTCGGTTGGAGATGATCAATATCTGCATGTATGGGATCTCCGCTCTCCATCAGTCACCAAACCTATACAATCTGTTGTTGCTCATCAAAGTGAGGTTGGTGTCATGACTCTTATTTAGTTCAACAAGAGAATAACCAAACTAGGATTATTCTTTTTTGTTACTCAATTACAATCCAGAAATTAGAGCAGAAGTATCTTCAGTATGTTTGGATTTAAGATAATATGATACAGATTGGTTATGATCTTGATATATTCTTGATTGGCTGCTCATGGCAGCCTGGAAGTATAGAAATGTTGCTTCTTATTTTCAAAATTATTAAAAAAGTGTTGTTGAACTATATTGGAGGAGTATGCCTCTTATATTGTCAGGTGTTATGATTGCAATGTCAAGTTGTTCCAGGCTAATAATTTAAGTTACTATATGAGTAAGAGAAGAAGGGTTTCTTGTGTTTTCCTGTGCCTTGAATTTTTTTTATGCTGAATTGTCCATCTGCATATCATTTTTCTTGGCACGTTTTTGGATATACTGGGGAGCTCTATTCAATTGTTTCTTCTGAAAAAGGAAATGAAACTGAAGTAGATGTTGTACCTTCCTAAAAGTAGTGCCTGTACCCAATTCTGATTAAAAATCATTGCAACTGGTAATTGTCCCTATATTATATACCTGCCCACGATGATGGTTTTGGATTCCTAGGATACCTTCTCTTTCCGACCATGTTTTAAAGGCTCCCAGTGTATTATATTACGAAAATTAGGAAATAGTATGTCTGCTTTTACATTAAAACTTGCAATATTTATTTTGAATTTGCTTCTTTTCTCAGGTAAACTGCTTAGCCTTCAACCCATTCAATGAGTGGGTTGTAGCAACAGGTTCTACCGACAAGACTGTTAAATTATTTGATATGCGAAAGATTACGACTGCCCTCCACACGTTTGACAGTCACAAGTAAGTGACTCTACTCAAATGATTACTGTATTCCCCTCATTTTTCTGAATAGTTCGATAAATAATTATGCTAACTTCTTCAAATGCTCATTAGGGAGGAGGTTTTCCAAGTTGGATGGAACCCAAAGAATGAAACAGTCTTAGCTTCTTGTTGTCTTGGTAGGAGACTGATGGTCTGGGATCTTAGCAGGTACGAAGATCAGAATTTTATTTCGTGCATTATATAGTAAAATTGTTTCGTCATTGGGGCACAATTAATTTTCTAATATCTGATTCTCTCTTTTTGTGCGTCATAGGATTGACGAAGAGCAGAGTCCAGAGGATGCCGAGGATGGGCCGCCAGAATTGTTATTCATCCACGGCGGCCATACGAGTAAGATCTCAGATTTCTCGTGGAATCCATGTGAAGAATGGGTCGTGGCTAGTGTGGCAGAGGACAATATATTACAAATCTGGCAGATGGCGGAGAACATCTATCACGACGAAGATGATCTGCCTGGAAATGAGTCGACCAAAGGCCCCTAGTTATGTGCTTAATGTTATTAGCCTGGAATAAGCCAGTGTGTGTGTGTGTATGATGTTGAGGGTGAGTTTTTTACTTTATTTATTTATTAGACGTATGTATAATCAAATTTGTGTTTGAACTCGCTAATCGACATTAAACTTCTTTTGTAGTTCTATATTACATTAGTTTGCCTGCTGCAATTGGCTTGTTTCATTAAGTAAGGATTATTAATGTCTCAATCACTTAGGAGGCATTTGATAACCAAAAACAGAATTAAAGATGGATTATAATACTGAAGAGATTGTAGTATGTCAGTTGCATGATTATGCGGTTGTATTTTCGTAGATTTATGGTTTACTATGAATTCTAAACATTCACGAGGTGGGAAGATATTGCTAATACTAAAATAAGTCTGTCAAACACACCAGTAACATAAAATAAGTTTATCAAACACAGTAATAACATATCATGGCAGCTGGAATTAGTAGACGACCTCATCAGTTCTAAAGGTCCTGTAATGCTTTGCTTACTTATAATACTCGTGCCTCGTATTATTTACAAATTTTTAAAATATAGGAATAAATTTACTGAATCTGCCACGTGATGTTTCATTTTATTCAATATTTACGAGGCGTCTCCTCGACTTTCTGTGTAATAATTTTCAATTTTGTGGCTGTCCTGGGATTATTCAAAGTTCAGAAAAGCTAATAATATATGAATATTTTTAAATAAAATGGTGCGTAATCCTAGCTGGTGATACAACAGTTGGGTACTCGAGTAATCTGTGATCTGCTTGCTTTATGACAATATTAGTATTTTCGGTGCCATCTTAATTGCTGTTGTAAAATTGGGTGCGAACGAGACAGCGAAATATGTTGCACGAGAAATATACAATATTGCACGATCTTGTTCATCAAATATCATGCAATGATTATTGGGATTTTGAGAAAATCTTTTTTAGCCTTTCGCAGATTAGATAATAAATTATAGAGGCCATCAATCCCACGAAAAAAAAGAGGCCATCAATGATTTGGAAAAGGAATCTCAACTGATTCAACCTTATATTTAAGAGTATGAATCCGGAAGCATCTATTCTATTTCTAGCACATGGCATCAAAATACATCTTCAAAATTTTATGATAATTCAACGTTGACGCTACATAATCTATTACTATATTCAAGCAAAGCCCTTCCACTCATAAAAAAACAATTGGGATACCAACTTTTGATTTTCCAAAAATACCTGTACTCCTCTCAATTCAAATAAAAAAAAAATAAAAGGACTATATTGTTACTCTTGGATCAACTGCAATCCTAAAATATAGCTATTAACGTAATTTTTCAAAATTTTATTTTTTAAAATTAAAATAACTTGCACGTGGTCCCGCATGTGTCAAAATTTTTAGTATTAATAATACTAATAGCATTAGAAATTTTGGCATACAAGTGACCACCATGTTGTAGCCCATTGTCACGTTCCCGTGAAAATTTCTTTATGTAATTTTATAAGTTAGTGGCATATGTAGAGAATAGTTTTCAATGGTATTTTCATTGAGTTGTTTTGTAAAGTGTATTACAAGAATATATATACAATACAAGTGTAAACAATAAGGAAAGAATCTTCTATCTAAGTATGGTAAAGTTGACTATCTAAGTATGGTAATGATAGGTAAGAATCCCTTAATCAGGGGAAGAAGATTCGGTGGTATCTTCCTTCCTAATAGCCCCCTCAAAATTGCCGTTCCATCGGCTAAGGCAATTTTGGAACGCAGGGAGATGAAACGTGGTCGATGGAGGGCCTTTGTGAGGATGTCAGCAAGTTGATCATGAGTGCTGATATGGGAGACCCAGAGGAGCCCTTTGGAGACGACATCCCGAACAAAGTGAATATCAATAACGATGTGCTTCATCCGTGAGTGTAGGACGGGATGTAGAGAGAGATGCGTAGCACCAATGTTATCGCAGTAGATGGTCGGAGGTGACGGTGGTGAGAAATGAAGCTCAGACATAATATTTTGAATCCAACGAACTTTCGATGTGGTAGTCGCGAGGGCCCGATATTCGGCCTCGGTCGAGGAGCGAGCTATGGCACGTTGCTTGCGAGAGCTCCAGGAGATTGGAGTGTGGCCGAGAAAAATGATGAAGGTCGTGGTGGAGGAGCGGTCAATAGGGTCGCCGGCCCAGTCTGCATCGGAGTAACCGCGGAGAGTGAGGGGAGAGTTACGCCGGATAAGAAGACCATGAGTGATAGTACCCTTGAGGTACCGTAGGACCCTCTTGACCCCGACCCAATGTGCCTCAGTGGGCTTAGAGACGAATTGGGCAAGACGATTGATTGGGAAGGCAATGTCCGGGCGAGTGAGAGCAAGATACTGAAGTTCGCCAATGGATTGACGAATATACCGGGATCACAATTGGGCGAGGATTCCCGAAAGGCAGAAGCAGCATTAGAGGCCATAGGGGTGGAGACAGTTTTGGCACCTTCCATATGGTGACGATGAAGAATGTCACTGATATACTTATGCTGGGAGAGGAGAAGACCTTTCTTGCAAGGTAGAGCCTCAATACCGAGAAAGTAGGAGAGGGAACCAAGGTCCTTGATGGCAAAAGACGACTGAAGCCGCCGAATGAGAGACGAGATAAGATCGGGATCCGTGTCAGTGAAGAGAATGTCGTCCACATACACCAAGAGAAAGAGAACGGTGGGGCCCCGGCGAAGAATGAAGAGAGAGGTGTCAGATTTAGACTGAAGGAATCCGAGAGAGAGAAGAGCATCGCGGAGAGCCTGAAACCAAGCACGGGGAGCTTGTTTGAGCCCGTAGATGGATTTTCGAAGGAGACATACGTGAGAAGGGCGAGCCTCGTCCTTGAAACCCGGGGGTTGCTCCATAAAAACTTCTTCAGTGAGGTCACCGTGAAGAAAGGCGTTGCTCACATCAAGTTGACGGATGGGCCAAGAGTGCACAACAGCGAGGGAGAGAACGAGGCGTATAGTGACGGGTTTGACAACCGGGCTGAAAGTGTCAGTGTAGTCAATCCCATGCCGTTGATGAAAGCCTTTAGCAACGAGACGGGCTTTGTATTTGTCAACGGATCCATCGGGGTTGCGTTTGATACGGAAGACCCATTTGCACCCAACAATATTAGAGGCCCGATGAGCAGGAACGAGTTCCCAAGTCCCGTGTTGAAGAAGCACTTTAATTTCCAAGGACATGGCATCACGCCATTGTGGAATCTTGAGAGCGGCGGTAACAGTGGTTGGCTCAGTTGTGATGTCAATCGGATACTTGGTGGAAAGGTTGAGAAGTTTTGGCTTGAAAATGTTGTTTTTGGACCGCGTCGTCATAGGATGACAAGGTTCGGATGGATTTGAGGCCGGGACCGGTGGTTCAATGAGGGACTCGGAAGTGATTGCGGGCGTTAAGGAACGCTGGGCCAAGCGGTCGAGCGACGGGCTTGGCGAGGATCCGCGTTGGGTCGTGCAGTCGGATTGGGATGCGGGCGCTGGAGCGCTCCGGGCGGAGTGTTGGGCCGGTGAGCTGGGCGCTGGAGCGCGCTGGGCCAGCCGCGGGAGCGCGCGGGGCCGACGGCGGGGCATGTGGGCTGGTATTCAACGATGGGCCCACAAGTGGAGGAGGGGCCTGGCAGAGTGGTGGCCCAAGTATAGGGGTCACCGATTTGGCCATATGTGACGGGAACTTGTCTTCACAGAAGCGAACATGGCGTGAGATAAAGAGCTTGTTTGTCTGAGTGTCCCAACACTTATAGGCGCTTTGTGAAGTCGAGTACCCAAGAAATAGGCAAGGTCGTGACGGGAAGCTTAATTTGCCTGGTTCATACGGGCGGAGCCATGGATAGCAGAGGCACCCAAAGACACGTAATTTGAGATAATTCGGGAAAGTCCCAAATAATTTCTGAAACGGTGACAAATTGCCAATTGCAGAGCACGGCATTCGATTAATGAGATAGACCGCGGTTTGAAGGGCAAAGGACCAAAATAGAGGTGGTAATTTGGCATGATGTAATAGTGCCCGACCTGTTTCAACTATATGGCGATGACGACGTTCAGAAATCCCATTTTGTTGTGGTGTATGTGGTGCAGTTGTTAACCAGCTTATGCCCGATTTTGCAAGAAAAGATTTAAGTGCCAAAAATTCACCGCCGTTATCACTGTAAAAGTTCTTGATATTTTGAGAAAACTGTTTTTCCACCAATGGCTTGAAGTGGATAAAAATATCATAGACCTGTGATTTAGCGACCAATGGAAATAACCAACAATATCGAGTATATAAGTCCACAAAAATCACATAATAACGAAATCCATCAAGTGAAGTCACAGTGGGACCCCAAACGTCCGCAAAAATATAGTGTAACGGATGTAACGCAGTAAAGGAAGAGTCCATAAACGGTAAACGGCGAGACTTGCTGACATGGCAAGAATCACAAAATAAGTCCTCCGCAGAGGAAGTAGTGTTTAACGGTAAATTAAATGACGAAGTTAAAGACGAACTGGTCTTGGAGGCCGGATGACCAAGACGGGAATGCCAAGTGTGGAATGTTGTTCGGACTCCCAATGTAGCCAAACGAGCAACAGACTTCATATAGTAAGAGGGAGGCTGAATGTGATACACCCCATCACTGCAAAGTCCCTTCGCCAACAAATCCCCCGACGGTTGATCCTTAATGACAAAATAATCATGAAAGAATTCCATAGACCCATTATTATCTTTCGTAAATTGATGCACATACAAAAGATTATGCTGAGACGAGGGAACCCTCAAAACATTGGACAAGGTAAACGTGCGTGGAGGAAATTTTAATTCAGAAGAACCAACATGAGTTATTTCCATACCATGTCCATCATCTATGTGAACCTCGTCCGTTCCATCATATTCTGAGTGAAACTTCAAGGTGTTGAGATCCGGAGTGATGTTGTGGGATGCTCCGGAGTCAACAAGCCAGCCGCCATTACCATAACGGTGAGGAGTGCGAACAGTATTGACCGTGATGGATCCAAGTTGGTAGCAGCGCGATGCGGTGTGACCATGGCGACCGCAGATCTGACATTGCACGTTAGAATCATGAGTATGTGAGGCATTTGTCATGGAGTTATAGTTACCTCGATTGCGGCCACGAGAGTGGCGGCCATGAGAGTTATTAAAGCCACAACCACGGTGTTTGGGGGCACGGTTGGACTGATGAGGAGCGGAGTTGCGTGGTGCATGGTGAGGAGCTGCCGTGTTGGCCGTGGCCACAAGGGTGGTGGTGGTCTGATCCAGTCGCCGAAGGTATGCCTCGTGAGAGACGAGTGCACTGTGTAACTCAGCAAAAGTGAGAGATTTCTCACGCAGACGGATGGATGTGGCTATGTCCCTGTACGCCGCACCGAGTCCATTGAGGACATAGAGAGTAACGTCATCTGGGTGGAGTGGGCGATCAAGCATTGCTATCTCGTCAACCTTGGCCTTGATGTCAGTGAGAAAGGCGGTGACGGAGCGTGAGCCAATGGTGGCAGAATTGAGGGCATCTTTGAGTGCCATCACACGCGTGCGATCGGGGCGTGCAAAATTATGCATAAGGCAAACCCATGCTTCAGATGAAGTGGTTGCATTGTGGATGAGAGGAAGAAGGTCATCCGAGATGGATCCGACGAGGGCACAAAGAAGCAGCGAGTCTTGTTGGAACCACAAAGTATAACCCGCGATGTCGGATGAAGGAGGGCATGGAAACCGTCCCTGAAGATAGCCTAGGAGGTTTAGGCCGTTTAGTTGTGATACAACTTGGAGCCGCCATGATAAGTAGTTTGTGGTGGTGAGTTTGAGAGGGAAGTGATGGGATTGTGTGACGTGAATGAGCGTGGTGGGGGCAGGTGGTGCGGTGGGGATGCCCGCGGTGGGGTTGCGGTCAATGGCGGCACCGGAGGAGGCAGTCGATTCGGTCGACATTGTGAAGGTGGCGGCTAAAGTTTGAGAGAAAAAAAAATTTGTGAGAGAGGAGGGGTGGCTGCCGAAATTGAGAGAAGAGTGGGGTGGGATCTTTTTGATCTTATGATCTTTTAGTTGCTCTTGATACCATGTAGAGAATAGTTTTCAATGGTATTTTCATTGAGTTGTTTTGTAAAGTGAATTACAAGAATATATATACAATACAAGTGTAAACAATAAGGAAATAATCTTCTATCTAAGTATGGTAAAGTTGACTATCTAAGTATGATAATGATAGGTAAGAATCCCTTAATCAGGGGAAGAAGAAGATTCGGTGATATCTTCTTTCCTAATAGCATATATCCTCTTCTATACGCATGTGTTAGACGGTTAACCTTTTTATGTGGAGAGGATGTGAATTGTGAAGTAAACATTTTCTTTTAGCCTTATCACAGGGATATTATGTCTTATTCAAAATAGCACTAGAGATCTCTACATTTTTATATATCGATAATGTGCGTGTATTTATAGGATACATTTGTAAAATATAATTAGCTTAATATAATATAAAACTCAACCAAAAACACAATAGACTCGAGTTGATTCTACAATTAGTACCGCTTTTAGATTTTTAAAAAGGGTACAATTTTTATTTTGTTTTATTGCGTTTACGATAATAATTACGCCAAAGACAATAGTGGTGTTTAGCAACTTATAATTTATATATTTTGGCGTTGGTTTTCATAAAATATGTCAGATAAAAACATCATAATCACGCTTCCCCACGTTGAAATCCTCGGCACCAGATAAAAACTGCTTTACGTCACTAAACTGACCCACTCGCCAACGACGCGCGTGTGCCATACTCTTCGAAACATGCCGCAGGTTTCCGTGCAAATTCGGACAGTTATGGCGCGTGGTTTTTACTTCTATTAGGCACGTGAATATTTTAGTAGTAGAGTAACGTCACAAGCATCGTCTTTTCAGAAAAAAAGAAAAGAATAAATACAAAATATAAAGAGTAGCGTAGGAATACCTCGACGAATCATGGTTACTCTCGTTCGTTCTGGCTAAGCTTTTCAAGAAAAGGGGGATTAGGGTAGCGGCCTGTTTGCATGACCAAAATGAGAGAGTGGGTAGGTGGATTTTATATTTTTATTGTATGTCACACCATTGTACAAAATTTGTCATCAATTACAAAAATAATATCCACTTATATTTTATTTATAAATAAAGCATACTATTGTAGTTTTTTTTTTTTTAACAATCACAATATGTTAATAGAAAGCCAAGGTGAATATTCGAGGATCTCAATCACAAATAATATTTACCGAGATGTTGAAATGATGCACCTTTCTGGAACCTTCTCGAACATCGGTTATTGACCAAGTGACTAAATTCGAACCACATAATTAACTATTTTAAACATAAATCTTAATATTACTTTGGGTGACATGTTCAATCATTTCTAAAAGTATTAACACATGATTTAGATCTTCAAAACAAAGCGAATTAGTAACGATGACCTGGTTGATAGCTTCGAGACTATCCGATCCAATTACCTTGTATACTTTGAGATGGTTAGCCAAAATACAGCTTTTAGAATAGATGGGATTTAGCTGTAAGTAGATCGCAACCAATTTTTTTTTTAGTGAAAATTAACATAATCGAGTAAGATGTGAAGAAGATTCGAAAAAAAATCAAAAGACACATTTCAACTACATTTAACCCACTCTATCATAGGCCTGATCCAATTCAGCACATTACCATTGGAAAAGGAAATTTTTATGTTAACGCTAGCAAATTCGAATCGTTTTTTGTTTCTTCAAATCATTAGCTTTGTTATTGGATGTAATATACCATAATATTCTTACAAATTACCCACCTAAAATGAGAATTAAGACAAGATACTGAATTTATTACCCTCTTATTTCATTTTTATTACTCATTATACTTAAATGACCGAATTTCGAATACTTTTCGTAACTTGAGAAAATAATAATATTTTCATCCATAAAAAGTATAAAGACAAAGCATAAACATATCATACAAAATTGCGATTTAATCTAATTTTGTTCTTTTTTTACATTTATTTTATAATTTAGAGTATACAAACAAATATTTTTTGTAAAAGGTAGGTGTGTAACATAATACAATAACATAACAATAAAAATAACAATAACAATAAAAATATAATACAATAATACTTCGTGGATCGGTTTCGTCTTTACTTTAAAGCAAAGCCAAACAGAGCCTTACCATATTCTTCATTTTTCAACTGATTTTCATTTATATTTTTTCTTGCAAAAAGAATATTCCCTGGTTCTCTCATTTAACTCCATTTTTTCTCCCATTTTCAAGCCCTACATCAGTTCCCCTCTCCACCAATTTCATCTCGAAGCTCATTTATCCGGTAAGTTATAAATATTTAATTTAATTTAATTTAATTTAATTTAATTTTGAATAAAAATGGATCTGAGATAAGAAGATATAAAGGCAAAGCATCGCATGTGGTTAGGTTCCTCAAATTAATTTAATATTATCTTTACTGGTTCAAGCTTTTATTTTTATCAATTTATATCAGTAAATTTGTGATGGGTAATTTTTATTTTGTTTGATTAAGTTGAGATTCTGCTTTTATTTAATTTTTCTTTTTTATTGAATTTTGTTATCTGTCGACCTCGCGTGATTCTTCGCTTGCTGCACGTTGTTTCACATGCTCACCGAATCTCTCTTACATATATTGTATTGTATATATATATATATATGTATGTATAGTGGCATTTCAAATCTCTGTTTGTAAAGGTTGAATTTGTTTTGTGCACAAACTCACACAGATCACAGAGAGATTAATATATCTTGTAAAGGTTGGTTTTTTTCTGTTTGAACATACTCGTACGAGCACGCACCGCACGTATATAAGTAGATTAGATTCGGGATCGATCTGGTTTGGTTGGAGCGGATAATTCTTTTACGAGGAGGGATCAGATTTTTCTTGAAAAAGGTAATGATGATTGCTGATGTTGAGATGATCGTTTTCTTTTTGATTACGTGATCCAATTCTTCTTTGGTACAATGGGTCTGATTGAGGTCAAACATCGAATGGAGGGTTTGAACTTTGAACGGTTAAAAGTCTAATTTCCGCTTTTTGTTGAAACAAATGTGAAAATTGGAGTGAGGTGTACAGTCAGGGAGGGCTATTTTCAGCCGCCGATTGTTTTTGAAGTGTGTTGCTTCGCTGAATTGGTTGCTTTTGAATCTTATGACGATTTGGATTACGGATCTGGTGAATTGTATTGGTCGGGTTTATCATATTCTGTTATCTGTAGAGTGTGATCCTGTTTGAAAAAATATATGTGTGACTCGTCGTGTTCAGGGTCTCCGACTCTTGAGATGGTTGTTAGCTTATGTCACTTTGCAGATCCTTTTGTTGCGGTGAACAGCTGTGATATATACATGCAAGAGTATTGATCGTCTTATTCTGTTATTTTTTTGTATCTAACGATAACAGTGCTTGAATGTGTTTAGAGGATGCAAACAGTGATGTTTCTGAAGTTCTTTTGCTTTGGTCATTGTACTTTGAGTTCCATTTCCTTTTCGAAATTCGGCTGGTTGGCCTGATCTTGGCATTCTTTTCTTTTGACTTTGAATTTTATACATATTGCTGGTTAATTTATCCCGTGTAAAATAGTACTGTTCTTTGCCTCATTATCTCCTTACTTTACTGTCTCTGTCTCCATTCAGCCTTCTTTTTAGTATATTATGGTTCCTTGTGAAATTTGCTCTTCAAAATTGTGGTTTATCAAATATTCTGCTGATACAAAGTTTACCAGGTTGGGTTTTTCCCATGTAGTTATGTGGCTTCATTGCATCTTTAACAGATAAAGAGTTACACCCTCGTTGCTTCCTTGTGGCATATGTGATAAATTTTGTCTTTGATCTGGGTCTATCTTTCGCTTAATAGCTTCAGCTCACCTGATTCTTATCCTCTTCTTTTATTTTTTTGATCACGGATCCAACCTATAATTCTTATCGTTGTTTAGTTGATAACTGAAAGGCCCAAAACCAGAATTAGATCTTGATTTCTTCATTGCTTATCTCTCACTGATCTCTTGACAGAAAAAAGCGATTCCGTTGTTCTGCACGCAGCTTTAAGATCTGTAACATGCTATATAGTTTGATATATCCTTTTCGATCTTTTTTTTGCCCCGTTTTGTTTGTACAGCTTTCAATAATAACTGAAATTCTTAAAAGTATTTAGGTTAGAGAACCTGTTGTAAGTCGTGTGAAATTTGTTTTGTTTGTTAATAGTTTTGACATTTATTCTGCAGTGGAAAATGGCAAAAGGTTCAAGGGGCAGACGTGGAATTGCTTCTCGACAGTGCAGATCAACACCTTACCCCCTGGCATCTTACAGTGACACTGATGACATGCAGCATAATTGCTCTAAGATCTTCAAGAAAGACTGGGAAGATGCTACCTGTTCAGTGTGCATGGAGTGTCCCCACAATGCTGTACTTCTCTTGTGTTCGTCTCATGAGAAAGGCTGCCGCCCCTACATGTGTGGGACCAGCTTCCGCCATTCTAACTGCCTTGACCAGTACAAGAATGCGTACACAAAAGTAATTTCATCTGACAACCACCCACTTCACATTTCCCTCAATAGCCAAACTTTTGGTCCATTATCTGGTGGTTCTATGGAAAGCGGCGAGACTACAGAGCTTGCTTGCCCCCTTTGCAGGGGTCAGGTGAAGGGCTGGACTGTTGTGGAGTCAGCAAGAGACGATCTCAACGCCAAGAGGCGGAGTTGCATGCATGACGACTGCTCTTTTATTGGAACATACAAAGAGCTGCGGAAACATGTGAAAGCAGAGCACCCTTCTGCCAAACCCCGTGAAGTTGATCCGACTCTAGAACAGAAATGGAGAAGTCTCGAGCGTGAGCGAGAAAGAGATGATGTGGTGAGCACCATAAGGTCATCCATGCCGGGTGCAGTGTTCTTTGGTGATTATGTGATTGAAGGAGGAAGTCATTACGGTCTTGGTTCAGATGGCGAGGATGGTTTTAATGTTGATGCCATGGAGCGCAATGAGGGAATTGATCGTAATTTTATGTCTGTATTTCTTTTTCTTCAGGCATTTGGTAATGTAGGACCACAAGGAGGTTTGAGGCGACAAGGAAGGGATTCTGACCACACATTGGATAGAGGTGCTATGCGGTTGGGTCGTGAAGGCACAATAGGTGCTTTTGATGATTCTGATCAAGATAGCGATAATGAAGATGCTAACATTTACGGTACATCACTTGCTAGCCGACTGCGTCGTCAAGGTAGAATAGTATCCGGCCGTTCCGGGAGGAGGAGAAGGCGTAGGGAGGCGAATGGAAATACAGATGGGATGTAATGGTGTTGTTAAAGAAGTCCGGAACTGAAGAAATAAGAAAATCTTGGTTTTCGTCGACAAGTAGGCAAAATTTTAGCTGTTGTACTCTTTTTTAACATTTACTTGCACATTTCTTACTGATGCCCCATACTTGGATGGATTGTATGATAGGATAACTCCAGAATATGGAGGGCTTAAAAACTTGTTTTTATGTAATTTTCAGCTTGTAAATTTCAAATTGTTCATGTTGTGGTAATTATTGACATTGTATTCATTTACTAATGAAAAATGTAAGTTCCGGATTTCTCATATTGTTTTCTGGTTGTAACCATTGTTTGTTTGTTTGTTGTTGTTGTTGTTTTTTTTTTTTGTTTTTTTGTTTTTTTGTTTTTTTTTATTGTGAAGGTTAATGTGGAAACTATAATTTAGTTTTATTTCTTAGGTTAATTACTGGCTTGCAGGTTGAGGTTTCCTAGATTGGCCGTGTATTTGGTTCTTTGCGGCTTGGAAGTTTTTTTTTTTTGATGAGTTCGGCTTGGGAGATTTAGTTAGCAGAAATAAACGTATTTTTCAAAAGAGACTTTTCAACAATTCTATTAGACCTAAAGGGCAAAAAATGTCGAAATCAGATACAGGCTACTAGAACAACCCAAAATACGCACTTTTATCTAGTCGATCACCTAAAACACATGCCTAAAAATCTCATTTAGTATTTATTTTGTTTGTCACTTGCTATCTAAAATGCATTTTGCTCTACAACATTAATATTGCATCTTGGGGCCAAATTCAACAGTTCTTTTTATCACATTAGATTGTCTTGATGTCGCAAAGTCTAGTGATTTTGAAGCGTTGGATTGCAAAGCGCACTTTTAACATGTTAAATAGTAAGTCACGTTTCAAAACAAGAACTAACCCTAACAATTGATCTTATTTCCAAAGAGCACAAAATATGTAAGGGCTTGTGTCTGTCTGTCTATCTATCTATCTATGTGTGTGTGCGCGCGAGCACATGTACACATCAGTTCATAAAATTTGAAACGCACATTGAATTTAAAACACATACCCCGCCTAAATTACCTTACGAGCACAAATTACACCTGAATAACGTATCTCAGCCAAAGCGAGACAATACACATAAGAAGGAAACATTACGACTTCCATACATAATTGTACCTAAAAGACTCGCAGACACCCAGTTTTCCTAGCAAATCATACTCTACACATAATCTAAACAACAAAACAAATATTAGACCTGAAAAGCACAAAATGTCATAATCACCTAAATGAACAACCTAAAATACACACACGATATCTAGTCACCTAAAAACAAACGCCTAAAAATCTCATTATTGCATTTATCCCTTTTGTAACTTGTTATCTAACATTTTAAAAAATGCACTTTGCCGTCTACCATTTAAAAATGCCTCTTGGAGCCAAAACCAAAACTTTCTTATATGCGCGCACTTTCTGCATTTTTCCTATTAGATGCCTTGATGGCACAAACTGCTGTATTTGAAATGTTGGGTTGCAAAGTGCACTTTTACATGTCAAAAAGTAAGTTACACTGCAAAACAAGAAAAGTGTTGAAGGGTTAAAATATAGTTAACCCTAAAAATTGATCTTATTTCCAAAGAGTACCATATATGTAAGGGCTTTTGCGTGTGTGTGTGCGACGAGCGCATAATCACATCGATTCATAAAATGTTAGACATACAATACATTTAAAACACATATTGCACCTAAATTATCTAAAAAGCACAAATTAAACCTGAATAGCGCATTTCAACTAAAGCGGGAAACCGCACATAAAAAGGGAAACATACTAAAACAAATTAAGAACAATACATATTAAGAAATTGCACCTAAAAGACCCAAAGACACCTAGTTTTCCTAACAAATCATGCTCTACAGTTTACACCTAATCTAACAAAGAAAAACAAATATTAGACCTAAATAGCACAAAATGTCAAAATCACCTAAAAGAACAACCTAAAATATGCAGACCATATCTAGTCACCCAAAAACACATACCTAAAAATCTCATTCGGCACTTATCCCGTTTGTAATTTGTTATCTAACATTTTAAAAAATGCACTTTGCCATCCAACATTTTAAAATGAAAAATGCCTCCTCGAGCCAAATCTAGAAGTTCCTTTTATACATTTTTTGGCATTTTCTCCTATTAGATTGCCTTGATGGCGCAAGGTGTTGCAGTGTTGAAACGTTGGGTTGCAAAGTGCAATTTTTACATGTTAATAAGTAGTAAGTTATGTTGCAAAACAAGATTGAAAGGTTAATATAATTAACCCTAAAAATTCATCTTATTTCCAAAGAGCACCAAATATGTAAGGGCTTGTGCACGTGTATGTGCGCTCGTGAGTGCATATATACAACAGTTCATTAAATTTAAACGCACACTACATTGAAAACACATATTATGCCTAAATAGCGCATTTCAACTGAAGCGGGACGCTGCACATAAAAAGTAAACATACGTCTTCCAATACATAAAATTGCACCTAAAAGACTCTCAAACACCTATTTTTCCTAACAAATCAAACTCTAAACCTAATATAAAAAACAAAACAAACATTAGACTTAAAAAGCGCAAAATACCAAAATCACCTAAAAGAACAACCTAAAACACGCACACCATATCTAGTCACCTAAAAACACATGCCTAAAAATCTCAATTTGAGATCTATTCCGTTTGTAACTTGTTATCTAATGTTTTAAAAATGCAATTTACCATCCAATATTTTAAAATAATTCCTAGAGCCAAATCCAAAAGCATTTGATGTTATTGTTTGAAGAAGAGAAAAGAAAATGGTGGTGGTTCAGAGATGAGGGGCAGAAAAAAGAAAAAAATGTAAAAAGTAAATGATGGTGATGATGGTGGTGGTGGTGGTGGAGGAGAGGAGCGAGAGAGGAAAAAAGATGGTGGTGGTGTTGGAGGCTGGTGGGTGGGGGAGGAGATGGGAGAATAAAAGAAAAAAATAGAAAAAAGAATGTTGGTGGTGGTGGCGACCGTGATGTTGGTGAAGAAAAAAGATGGTATTTTATATTTAATAAAACTAATTAAAAGTAAAATAAAATTTTGAATTATATTTATTTTGGCTTACGAGAAATATTATCTTTTCAACAAAATGGCCATTTTACCCTTATTGTTTCGTGTAATTATGTAGATTAGAGTAACGTGATATGATTAGCGAAGTTGAGGGGATCAAGTGATAAAAGTTAAAGTTCAGGGGATAAAGTGAAAAACAGACAAAAGTATAGGGGATTTACTGATTTTGTTTCTTCATACGTATATATGTGTGTGTATGTGCGCGCGCGAGCGCATATATACAACAATTCATAAAACTTAAAACACACATTGAATTTATAACCTATATATATATCTACACATGTGTGTGTGAGTGCCAGCGCGAGGACATATATACAATAGTTCTTAGATTTTAAAATGCACATTAAATCTAAAACCACATACACCGTCTAAATTACTTAACAAGCAAAAATTGCACCTAAATAACGCATTTCAACTAAAGCTGATCAATGCACATAAAAAGAAAACATTACGACTTTCAATACATATTAAGAAACAAGTTGCACCTATAAGACTTGCAGACACCCAATTTTCTTAGCAAATCATACTCTCTACACATAATCTAAACAACAAAACTAATACTAGAACTGAAAAGCACAAAATGTCAAAATCACCTAAAAGAACAACCTAAAATACGCAACGCATATCTAGTCATCCAAAAACACATGCCTAAAGTTATCATTCTGCATTTTTCTCGTTTGTAACTTGTTATACACTTTCCCATCCAATATTTGAAAATGCCTGTTGGAGCCAAATTCCTAATTTCTTTTATGTTATAAATGTTTAGAACTCAAAGGAAAATAAAAAAGAATAATATTATTTATCAAACTCTTTCTTATTCCATAATGTAAAAGTGTATATTACAAAGGTGATAGGCCTTCTATTTAAAGAAAGACTAGGATGAATGTCTTCACAATTTTCCAATGTGGGACAAACAACATTCACAATACAATTATATTTCATAACACTCCCCATTGAATATTCGTTTGACACATGCCTCGTTAAAAAACTTTTTTTCACGATATTGCTGTTGAAGAATAATATTCGTGGCATGAAAAGTAGATAATGTTTTTTCGAGCATATCAGCATCAGTAATAGTTTCGCCACATAACTTCAGTCGCCGAGTAATTTTCAATATTGTGCAGTTGTATTCTCCCTAAGTTTTAAAATATTGTAAACGAAGGTGTATCCAATCATATCGAGCTTTAGGAAGGATAAGAGCCTTCTGATGCTCCTACCTATCTTTGAGACAAGTCCAGAGTTCTGCAGGATCTCTAAGTGATACATATTCATCTTGTAATTTTGGAGAAAGATGGTGAAGTTTGAAAATCATAGCCCTTGACCCTTCATTTTTCGTTAATTTGTTATCAGTTCTAATAGCATCGCCAAGGCCTTTAGCATCCAAGTGCAATTCTACATGCAATATCCACTATATATAATTTTCTCCAGATGCATCCAATGGAGTAAAGTCGACGTTTGTAATGTTTGACATGATGATTTTTTCTTTTTGGAACTCAAACAAGAATGTCGACAAAATATCTAGCCTTTCGTACTGATAACGTGTTATAAATGTTTAAAAATTAGAACTCAAAGGAAAATAAAAGAGAATAATATTATTTATCAAACTCTTTCTTATTCCATAATGTAAAAGTGTATATTACAAAGGTGATAGGCCTTCTATTTATAGAAAGGTTAGGATGAATGTCTTCATAATTTTCCAATGTGGGACAAACAACATTCACAGTACAAATATATTTCATAACATTTTATACGCTTTTGACATTTTTTCCCATTAGATTGCCTTGATGGCACAAAGTGATGTATTTGAAACGTTTGGGTTGCAAGTTGCACTTTATTCATGTTAAATAGTAAATTACGCTGCAAAACAGAATAAGTGTTGAAGGGTTAACATGATTAACCCTAAAAATTGATATAATTTAGAATACCAAATATGTAAGGGCTTGTGGGTGTGTGTATATGTGCGTGTGTTCGTGCGTGCACGCGTCAACGCATATATACAACGGTTCTTAAAAATTAACACGCACACAACATTTAAAATACATATTGCGCCTAAATTACCTAAAAAGCACAGATTAGACCCGAATATCGCATTTCAACTAAAGCAGGGCACTTCACATGAAAATGAAACATTATGACTTGCATTACATTTTAAGAAACAAATTGCACCTCAAACACTCAAAGACACCTAATTTTCGTAGCAAATCATACACTAAACCTAATCTAAAAGAGAACACAAATAGTAAACATGGAAAGCACACAATGTAAAAATCACCTAAAAGACAACTTAAAATATGCACACCATATCTAGTCACCTAAAAACACATGTCGAAAAATTTCATTCGACATCTATTCTGTTTGTAACTCACTATCTAACGTTTTTTAAAAAACGCACTTTGCCATCCAACAGATTAAAATTCAAAAGCTCCTTTTATACACTTATTGGAATTTTTTTCCATTAGATTGCCTTGATGGCGCAAAGTTCTGCAGTTTTGAAATGTTGGGTTGCAAAGTGCACTTTTTACATGTTAAATAGTAAGTTACGTTGCAAAACAAGATAAGTGTTAAAAGGTTAATATCATTCCTAAAAATTGACATTATGCTTGTGTGTGTATGTGTGTGCGAATCAATAAAATTTAAAACACACTCTACATTTGAAACACATATTGCGCCTAACTTAGCTAATAGCACAAATAGTACTTGAATAACGCATTTCAACTAAACCGGAACACTGCACATAAAAAGGAAAGATAAGGCTTCCAATACATATTAAGAAACAAATTGCACTTGAAAAACTCAAATACACCTATTTTTCCTAACAAATCATACTCCACACCTAATATAAAAAATAAAACAAATATTAGACCTAAAAAGCACAAAATATCAAAATCACTTACAAGAACAACCTAAAATATACACACCATATCTAGTCAACCAAAAACACATGCCTAAAAATCTCAATTTTAGGATTTATCTTGTTTGTAACTTGTTATCTAACGTCTTAATAACGCACTGTGCCATCTAGTATTTTAAAATATTTCCTTGAGCCAAATCCAAAAGTTCCCTTACACTTTTTAAAATTTTGTTTTCTCTATATAGATTGCCATGTTGACACAAATTGCTGCAATTTTGAAACGTTGAGTTGCAAAATGCACTTTTAAATGTTCAATAGTAAGTCCGTGCGGCAAAACAAGATAGACGTTGATGCTAAGGGTCACTAGAATAATTAACCCTAAAAAATTGATCTTATTTCCAAATAGCACCAATTATGTAAGAACTTTTATTATATATATATATATATATATATATATATATATATATATATATATATGTGCGTGAGTGTGTGTTTGCACGCGCGTGCATATGAGCATGTATTATGTGTGTGTATACATTAAGGTATATTGTCAAACATAAAAAAAAGACACCCCTCTTTATCCTGCAGTAAGATTCATCCCCAAAATTGAACATGCTTAAAGCACAACATATAATAACCGTCAAGCCAATATCAAAAATAAATAAAGCAACTGGAGTTGTTTATTATGTCATTATATGTATAATATTTGTTGCATGATCCTTTTTCTAAACAAAACCGGCAAATAACATGTGTTATAATCTTGTATTTAGTGTGTTGGGATGATTACACGTATATAGGTGATTATGCGAAACACAGAGTAGGTCAGAATATGTTTTGACCATAACTACACTCATGAGTTCCATGCACAACATCTCATACATATAATTAAGCCATACATAATTCTTATCCAAACATATTTTGTCTTCTCTTTCATCCTAAAAAAGTAGCATTTAGACATAAAAAAAGATAAATCAATAACTCAGAAGGGCTTCCAACGGGCACATTAAACAAACAAGAAACATCATGTTCATCACCAAGGCTCTTGCTTAACGGCCTTCATCTTCGCAGAAGGATACTGGCCTGTGTTCGATTGATCTGAGATTATCTTAGCGCCTAAGCCAATCTCGTTGTGAGGAATGGCCTTGAATTTTTCATAAATTAAGAAATCGTCGTACTTTGGCTTTTCGGAGATAAATATATTGCGCAGGTGAGGCTCGGTTCCAGTTTTGTGATTCACGGGGTTTATTGGATAATCATGAGAGGCTTGGTGGAGCTGATTGACCAATCTTTCAACTGGTGATAGAGTGCATTGTGGTAGCTTTGATCTATTTCTCTTGTGTACGTTGTTGGGATCCCAAGTACATTGTTTTTCTTCTTCGTTGCTAGACATATCCTCGTAATCTGCATTAGATAATTAAAAGGAATAAATTGGTCAAGCTTTTTCAGACCATGACATATAATGAGATAAGAAGAGAAGCTTTTTAAAGGAAATAGATAAGCACATACTTTAATAGTCTATATTTGTTATATGTATGTCAGATTATTAAGATCACATGCACGCCTTGATTAAATTTGACAAGAGATCTAAAAATAATTTTGACAAAATCAATATTTTCAAAATCTCATTTCAATCTTGGTCAAAACAATGTTCGTAAACTAATGAATTATTATGATTATACATAGAAGAAAAGAAATTCAAATTCTTAGCATTTTAATTTCTTCACAATGCATATAGAATAACTCAGAATTGTCCGAAATGCGTATGGAGATATTGCATGAAAATAGTGAATCTCAATAAACACACACACACATTCTTAACTACAAAAAATAAATCAGTTTATATGCAGTTTTAACGAAAATGTTTCCAACCGCATGACTAAATCGGATGCATCTCAAATACCATTTCCACGTTTAACTTTCTTCAACAGTCGCTGAGGCGAGATTTTCGAGCTCGATCCTTGACAAATTTGATGATATCGAACTCCGACTGAAGAGTGATTTGTTACTCGCTTTGGACCTGCTAATTCATTTCAAAAGTTAATTAAGATCCCAATCGCCATTATTTCATGAAGAAATAGAAACAGTCCTAGTAACTAAATAAATGAATTATTATATCATTCATAGAGGCAGAGGGATTATTACTTATCTCACGTGAAGCATAGCCAGCGGCGGAGAATCCAGTACGACTTTTTGTGCCCTCATCCAGTAATTGTTCCTCTGGTGAATTGTCCCTCGGTTTGCTACATGATTCGCATATTACTGGTTTGAAAGGCAAACTTCTCCAACTTGAGGTACCTATGCGCCAAATTAGTTAAAGTAATTACATTGTTAGAGACTTAGGGCCATAATTTCTTTTTGATGAATGGACTTAATCAGGGTCATATGTCTCTAATAATTATGCATAATAAATATATGGTAATAATAATGTAAATGTGTATTTCTCATACAACGATCGATCTCATGAGCGCATTCTTTAACTAGATCTCGTGAAGTTCCTTATTTTCTTTGTTGCTTTCTTATATTATACCGTCGAGAGTTACTATATATATATATATAAATGTAATAAGCATGATGGTAGCCATTTAGCAAAGAATGAACAAAATGGCTTATTGACGCGACCGAGTGGAATAAGTATTTCTTGAGAAAATTGAACTTGACAAAAATCTATATAATTTAGAGACATTCAATTAGGCACCGACAAAGTTAAAATGACCTCGACACACTACAAGACTGGGCGGTCAATAGGGACCGCCCAGTAGCGACTCAAATGCGGTCGCTAGTCTTCAGCGACTGCTGAAGACCGCATTTGAGTTGCAGATTGTCCAGGAAGACAACAACGACTCAAATTGAGTCACTGTTGTCCTCATGGACTTTTGAGTCGCTGAAAGTTCATGAGGACTTGGGCCACACATTTTGGCCCGAATTGGGCCAAAATGTGGGCCAAACTTAGGGCCTCAATTGCCCTAATTTGGTCAGAAAAATCAGCGATCGCATCGCGGTCGCTGATTTTTCTCTCTCTATATATAAAAAAAATACTTTTTTTTCCAGACATAATTCTCTCTCATCTTCTTCACCCGCTCCAATGCAAATCCGACCCGACTCGCCTCAACTCTTCACCATCAGTGACCAACCTTCAATTTTAGCAACCCAATTTGAGTCACCAACTCAAATCTTCAACATTTTCGAGAAATTCTCCGTTTCTCCGCCGATTTACGCCCCTTACTCGCCGCGTCATTAATTTCGCCGCCCCCATTTCTGTCGGTTCCACCGCCTCGTCACCACCCGTGAAAGGTCCGCCTCATTTTTTGTTTTTTTTTGTTTTGTTTTTTTACTCAATTTGTAGTAAAATCCGAATTTAGTGTTAATTATATTGTTAGATTATTGAAGCATGTTAATTTAAAGATTTGTGAAGGATTTTGGATTATTGAAGGATTTTAGATTTGTGAAGGATTTTAGTGAAGATTTGTTAGATTATTGAAGCATGTTAATTTAAAGATTGTTAGATTATAAATTCAGATTTGTGAAGGATTTTAGTGTTAATTTGTAAGATTATATTAATTAGCGTAGATTATATTAGTTAGTGTATCATTAGTAGGTTGGTGTTAATTTGTAAGATTATTAGTTTGTTAGATTGTTAATTCAAAGATTGATTAGTAGTTTAAAGTGAAAATTAGATTGTTAAATTAGATTTGATTAGTTTATAATTAGATTGTGAAAATTAGATTGTTAGATTAGATTATATTAGACTGTGAAAAATAGATTAAATTAGTTTATAATTAGATTATGAAAATTAGATTGTTAAATTACATTATATTAGTTTATAATTAGATTGTGAAAATTAGATTATTAAATTTTAATAAGTAAGATTATTAGATTATATAGATGTTGATATGTTAATTTTTTTATTTAAATGTTGATTTGATATAGATGTTAAATTTTTATTTAAATGTTGATTTGATATTTAAATGTGATATTTTTATTTTTACAGTATATACATATATTCGGCATGTCGTCACGTAAGACCACTAGCACTGGAGGTGGAGGTCGAGGTCGTGGAGGTGGAGGTCGTAGTGGGGTATCGGGTACTGGTAGTGGTGGGCGAGTTAGTGGTAGTGGTAGTGCTGCCAGTGGAGGTGTTTGGGGTGGTAGTGTTGCCCGTTGATGAGTTGGTGGTGGTAGTGTTGGCCGTGGAGGTGTTGGTGGTAGTGGTAGTGTTGGCCGTGGACGTGTTGCTGGTGTTAGTGGTAGTGACGGTGTTAGTGATAGTGATCGTGGTAGTTACCGACCTATACAAATTGTCCTATCGGGTCGTCGTGCAGAGGCTAGCGATCCAGCCGAGCCATCCGTCTCGCCACTAGGGCCAGGTGACGTATCTACATCGAGGACACCTGCGTTACATCGGCAATTATTTGTAGAGGATGAGGCGGCCGTCCCCAGAGCAGGTGATAGACCCCGATTATTAAAGTCCACCACATCTCAACTGCCACGACCACATACTTTAACTTCAGTTGGGACACACGTGCCCCCATCAGCCGAGTCTGGCAGACTTCAGACTCCACCACCTGTAGACGACACCAGAGCTGGACCGAGCTAAGGGTTGATCAAGAGTCCAGGACCGAGCCAGATTCGACCCCCGAGGGGACCAAATATAGGGGTTACGACGCTTAAACCTGGACAGAAGAAGCAAGTTATAGAATTGAAGCGGGGTTGTTTTTCTAAACCCCCCGGTCGTGAGATCACAAAGACGACTAGTACACTCATTCGACAGTTTATGAGTGACTTTTGGCCCTCCTACTTGAAGGTTCTTGAGGATGTACGGAAGGCGATGTATGCGAGATTTACGGTGAGTTTTTAATTTATTGTTTAATACTTTTTAATTAAGTGTATTAAATATAGTGTTTTCAAATATTGTTTAATTTAGTTTATTAATTTAGTGTATTAATTTATTGTTTTATATTTATCCTTTTTGTAGAATATCTATGGGATCCGGCGGTCAGAGAGGGGAGATGTACATTGGGCATACCAGACGAAGGCGAGGGGACTTTACAAGCGTATGATGAACAAGACAAAGGAGCAGTACTTCAAGAACAAAGACAAGGAGAAGTATCGGGGCAAGAAAAAGACGTCGTGGATGAGCGAAACTTTGGAGGCTAAGGCGGCAGCACACTGGGACACCGAAGATCATAAGAAGAAGTCAGCGAAGGGAAAGAAAGCTAGACGAGGCGGTGTGGAGGACGGCGAGGCACCCGCCACCTTTTACGGTGGTTCCATTGAATATGAGGAGATTCGGCGACAACTGGTATGTTATTTTATAATTAAATATTTGTTTGTAGTTAAAATATTGATTTTTAAGATTATTGTTTTTTTTTGAAAATGATTGATTTGTTTAATTTAAGAATTTTAATAATTTCAATTATAAAAAGAATTTTAACCAACTATTACTTTAAATTTGAAGGTTAGGAATCAACCTAACCGCGCTCACCCTATCAGACATGACGAGATTTACAAGCAGGTCATACGAGGAAGGTGTCGGGCACTGACAGAGGTACAGGTAGACCGTTGAGGCGGGAGTGGAAGTGTGAGGCGACCAGACTTATTTACGTAAGTATTTTAATTTTTGTAGGCGTTTACCACTTATGAATTCTAATTTAATTTTAATATTATCTCTGAACTAATTTATCTTTTTAATTATCTTTGAAAATTCAAAAGAAGACATACAAGAAGGAATTGATGAAGAAAAATCCGGACGCCGTAGAAAACAAGGACTTGCCCGAATGGGACGCCCATTCGTGGAAGAAGGCCATAAGGAGGATCAAGAAGGGGAAGGCGCATGGTATACCGAGCTATGCAGATCCACGGGACTTTGACATGGAGTGCGGTAGGGAGCCAGACTATGTGCGGGAGTTGCTCAGGCAGGTCCATGAGGAGAACAGAGAGTTGAGGAGGACACATGATCCGAGAGTCGACTCCATGTTGTCCTGGATCCAGGGTTTTAAAAAGGACATGCATACGGAGACATGCCGACTAATGCGAGAGCTTCCGACAGAGTTGTTCATGGGGAAAGCTATTAGGAGCGGAGGCGCATTTAAGGTTTCGAGGCCGATACGTCAGACACCAAATCTTTTTGCTCCATGTACTTCCACCGCCACGTAGTATGTCGAGGATTTTGATACTGATGAGTCGGGGAGTGGTGATGATCCCGATATGATGGTTGATGAGGCAGAGGACCTTGGTGTAGATGATAAGGGCGCTGGTGTTGATGAGGGTGGTGATGGTGTTGATAATGATCCACTGGCAACCCTGAATGAGATGTACGATTTGGCGGAGAGTTCTGGTGATGAGGGGGTCGTGTATCCGCCTAGTGGTGATGAAGGGGGTCAGTGATCATGTGGCGGGTTTGTATTATTTCATTTGAATTATGATATTCTGGTTTTTCGACTATTTCGTTTTAACCTATGGATTTTCTGACTATTTCATTTTTCGTTTTGGTTATGGTTGTATTGGTTATGATTGTGCTTTGGTTATGGTTGTGTTGGTTTTGGTTGTGTTGATTATGGTTGTGTTGGTTATGATTGTAGTCGTTTTTTATTTTGGTTATGGTTGTTTTGGTTATGGTTGTATTGGTTATGAACTATATTTGTGATGGAACTAAGGTTGTCAATAGGGACCGCAATACGGTCCCTATTGACACTAGCGTTGTCAATAAGGACCGCATTGCGGTCCCTACTGACATTAGCGTTGTCAATAGGGACCGCAATGCAGTCCCTATTAACATTAAGTTGTCAATAGGGACCGCAATGCGGTCCCTATTGTCCATATTTGTGACCTAATTGCGGTCCCTATTAACATTAAGTTGTCTATAAGGACCGCAATGCGGTCCCTATTGTCCATATTTGTGATCTAATTGCGATCCCTACTAATATTTATACTTTAAATCGATATTTTAAGATGGTTCGAGGTGCCGCGTTGTTTGTTTAGTTCATAATAACCATTGTAATAGTTCAAATAACAATAATTACAACGACGCATTGTAAATCCAAATATTATGTGAGGAGAACGGACCGCTTTGAAGATTCTCTTACTATTTTGTACGACGAATGTCATAATGACAAACTAATTCTATATACATATGTAAATATGACGATTACTTGATCTAATGATTATACATCATAATCATATCTATTCTAACATTAGTGAAGTAAAGCATAAAAACGAATAACAACTACAACTAACTAGTAGTGATTAGTTGTAGAACATGAAATATATCTTGAACGTTAATAACTCGCTCAATGTCAATCAATCTATTAATTCACAACTAAACTACTATGAGGTTGGTTTGACAATCATTTATTACTTTAATTCACATGTTACAATGATTTTGGTTGCTAAGAATCACAAACACACCAACATCAATAAACAAAATTGATTTTAAAGTATGAAAACTAGTAGGGACCGCAATTTGGTCCCTATTCAGTCAATATGGACCAAATTGCGGTCCCTATTGACTCAACATGGACCCGATTGCGGTCCCTACTAAGATTCATACTTTAAAACCGATGAATATTATTAGGGACCGCACTTTGGACCTTATTGAGTCAATAGGGACTGCATTGCGGTCCCTATTGACTCAAAAGGGACCGCATTGCGGTCCCTAATAATATTCATACTTTAACATCGATGAATATTATTAGGGACCGTACTTAGATCCCTAAAATAGTAACATGGACCGTACTACAGTCACTACAAAAATTAAGTGACCTAAATCCGGTCCCTAATTTTTATTAATGACCTAAATGCGTCACTGAATCCAAAATTTAAAATTTTGGCAAAAATTTTAGGCGGGAAATTTGAATTTGCCAAAAAATTGAAAATTTCACCCTCTCCTCTATATATACTCACCACTCTTACACATCTCATTTCATTATCTCCAAAACGCACCAACACAAAAACACTATCTTATTTCCAACACAAACACACTATCTTCTTTTCTCCATAAATCACCCAACACAAAAACTTTTCTTCTTTTTACCAACACAAATATAAAAAACAAATCACCAACACAATCTTTCTTTTGTTTCTTTTCTTTCACTTTCTTTATTTTACCACTTTCTTTTCTTACTTTTGTTTCACTTGTTGTTTTATTCATTCATTTTTTTTTATTTTCATTCATATTTTATTTTCTATTATTAGTCATTTTCTTCATCTTTTTACATTCATTAATACTTACATGTCATTATATTAACTTTTTCTTCATTATTTTATTGTTTTGATCTTGTTAAAATCATATTTAAAAAAAAAAATAATATTTCGGATTTAATTCGGAATATTATTGTTTTTTTCCTTCTGGGGGGTCAATAGGGACCGCAATTCGGTCCCTACTAATATTTATAGAGCATCTATGAATATTAGTAGGGACTGAATTGCTGTCCCTGTCTTTGTTATTAGGGACAGCAACTCGGTCCGTATTAATATTCATAGATATCTATGAATATTAGTATGGACCACATTGCGGTCTCTGTTTTGTTATTAGTGACCAGATTCTGGTCCCTATTATAAATATTAGGGACCGCATGATTCAATCAATAGGGACCGCATGACGGTCCCTATTTCTTTTTAAGAGATAGCGACTTAAAAGCAGTCGCTACTTCATGAAAAATAATAGGGACCGCGAGACGGTCCCTAATTTTTAAGGCAATAGGGACCAGAGTGCGATCCCTATTGATATTAAGTCATTAGGGATCGGAAAGCGGTCGCTGATTTTTCGGTCCCTATTGACCCTCAATAGGGACCGCCTTGCAGTCCTTGATAACAAGCGACCATGGTCAATAGGGACCGCGCAATAGCAACCCAAGGGCGGTCCCTATTGACCATCAATGACCGCTTGGGGGGTCAATAGGGACCACTTTGCGGTCCCTATTGACCACTGAATCTTGTAGTGACAGTAATATTCACCTGACTTACTTTCTGAAGGAAATATAAAAAATAACCAAATTATGTACCAAATGTTGAGAAATAGTATCACACATCGCTTGGGTATGGTCTTGGATTAATATTAATAAAGAAAAGTTCCCCCTCTACTTAACAAGGTCTTTTTAAGTAGAGAATGATGAGCTTCAATTTCTATCACTAAATAAAGATCAATTGATAATGGAATGGGATTCTGAGGTAAAATTAAAGTATACTTAAAAAGCCGTACCGATAAATGGTATTTTTTTTACGTTATAAAACTCCCAAGCACGAGGTTAGGTTGACATGCAAATAAATCGAACCTATTAATAAAGTATTGCAAGCAATATAATTTCACCCTTTAATTTCTCGGACTGGGAAATTCATGTGTCTAATCCACAAACTATTGCTCAACTGAGATGCTTTTCCGAATGCGGCATTGAGAAGAAGCTCATGTATTGATCAAATGATTCTGAAATTGCAGGTATTCTGGCAATGTTAGATTAACATTGAGAAATCAATGTTAGAGTAACATTGCTGAGCAAAATCCGATTTACAATCTTGTTGATATTTATTATTATTGTTTTGCCTTATTCATTTAACTTGAGTTCCACAGTTGTAATTGTCTTTGATTATTATTTAGGAATCAAACTTGTCATAGGTTGGACGCTCAAGTTTTTAAGAAGGAAAGTTTCCTAATTAAGCAAACCGTTCTACAAGGAAAGAAGAGTTCGAGTGCAACTAGGAAAGATTTCCATGTTGATTCCTGATTTGTAGAAGTAGTCTATCCTTAGTTAGATCACTAACGAAGGAACTATTATTCAAGAAGGACTGCGAGAACAAGGAAGAGGAGTTCGAGAAGGAAACAAGGAGAATTACCAACCGTGTACAACACACCTTGAAGTCCAAGTCAAGAACCTATATATAGGTGTGAAGTACATCAGGACAAACACGACACAAAAGACAATCAATCCGAGAGATTAATCTACAAGTTGTTGAGTGTTGTCTTGCTTTAGCAAAGTTTGCGAATTGTTAGAATAGATCTAAGAGTGAGGAGCTTTTAGAGATAGTCGAAGCAATTCTTGTGTGCTTTGCTTAGTTCGATTAATTTGAGAGTGAGGAGCTTGAAAATTGAGAGAACGACTTTTGTTAAAACCTTAACGGGTTATTTTGCCTACGACTCGGAAGTTAATATAATCTTATATTCACTTCTTAAACTTGGTGTTTGTTTATTCCGTTGCACTATTACTCTGGTCTGTTGTTAAAGTAACATCGTTGGGTTAACAACATACCAAAATGCTGTTAAAACTCCAGTGTTAAGTTAACAACAACAACGTATCAACCCGATCCGCAATTTCAATTGGCATCAGAGCCAAGCACCAACCTCACCGGTGTTTGGCGTTGATACGTCAAGATGGACAACTCCAACCCCAATACCAGCAGGTTGCCAGTATTGGAGGGTCCCAACAACTATGCTTACTAGAAGATCAGACTCAGAGTCCACATCAAATCCATCGACCTGAGAGCTTGGGATGCAGTACTAGAAGACTACACCATCCCTTACTTGCCAAGAGTGGAGATGCTGATCTGGTACCTAAGCTAAGAGAACAATGGACAGCCAATGAGATTACTCTCTACAACTTCAATGAAAAGGCTCTCAATGCTATTTTTAGCTGGGTAGTTATCCACATGTTTAAACTTATTCAAACTTGTACAACTGCTAAAACCGCTTGGGAAGTTCTTGAACTACACTGTGAAGGTGATGTGGCTGTGAGGGACTCTAAATATACAAAACTTTTGAGGGACTTTGAGAAGATAGAGATGAGTGATGATGAAAGCATTGATAGTTATTTTGAGAAACTTCTTGATATTTCTAATTAGTGTCAAAACTTATGTTTCACCATCCCAAATCAAACCATGGTCTATAAAGCTTTTAGAACATTATCTTCTAAGTTCATTGTCAAATGAATTGCTGTGAATGAGTCTAAAGATCTTGCCAACATGGACTTCCAAACATTAATGAACACTTTGAAAGAGTTTGAACTAGAATTCCTAGGAAAGTCCAGTAAACAACTTGCTTTAGCCTTACTAGGAACTAGCTCAGATTCTACATGGAGTGGTGAGGATGAATACGAGTTGATCTCTTCTAACTATGGAAACATTACCAAGAAGTTTAGTAAATTAGGCTACAAAGATAAAAATAAAGAAAAACAATTTGGTAATGCTGCCATTGGTTATAAGAAATTGCCCCCAAAGTTTGTAAAGTACATGGCATCTAAGAGCACGCCTCAAGATGCTGA
The DNA here is from genome assembly GCA_948329865.1 of Linaria vulgaris. Classification (NCBI taxonomy): domain Eukaryota; kingdom Viridiplantae; phylum Streptophyta; class Magnoliopsida; order Lamiales; family Plantaginaceae; genus Linaria; species Linaria vulgaris. Next base: position 19,041,795 of record OX415251.1, read on the forward strand.
GAAATTGAAAGATGTCCAGTGCTATGAATGTAAGGGGTATGGTCACTTTAAACATGAATGTGCTAACACCCTCAGAACAAGAGGGAATTCTCATTGGGTCTGTGTAGATGACTTTAATGAAGCTGACTTCGAATCTGGAACAAGTGCCGATGAACAATTAGAGGAAATCAACACTGCTGCGCTTTGCACTCGGATCACCTGGTCATGAGAAGACTCCAAAAACTGCCAAAAATCTCAATGTTACTCTAACATTGGAGAACCAACAACAAAGCAGGAAATCTTCTTTGGAGACTGGAACTACAATGATACACATGTTAACTATGATGTACTCTTTGATTGTGATGATACTAACTTCGATTATTTTCATGGCTTAGTTGATCTAGAAGAAGAGTACTTCAATGAAAAAGAACTGTCCCAGGAGGAAATCCTAGATGAACTACATACAACTTTTCTCAGACTTGAGAGAGAGAGAGTGTCAAACTCATGAAGAGTAACAAAGCACTGAAGCATGACATTGAATGTTTGAAGAACATGTTGAAACTCTATGAGAGAGACCTTGACAAAGCTAAAGCTGAGCTGAAAGAGGTAAAAGAGAAACTCAAAAAGGACTCATAGATCATAGCCAAATGGAATGGAGGTACTTCTAAACTTGATGAGGTACTAAATATGAGTAATACAGGTACATGTGGTTCTGATGTTAGACCAACATTAGGTGCAGGTTAGAAAAGTAGAACTTGGGGTAGAAAAAGCTAAAACCCGTAAGATTAAAATTGTATGCAATGTTGTTTTCTCTGCCGTGTACTCTAACATTTCAGGTAAGTGGTACTTCGACAGTGGATGCTCAAGACACATGACAGGCAGCAAAGATAATCTTAAGCAAATGATACCTTTAAGTGCTGGAACAGTGACCTATGGAGGTGGCACCAAAGGAAAGATCATTGGCAAGGGGATACTAAATGTTGATGGATTCCCACCCCTGAAGGATGTGTTGTTGGTAGATGGGTTAAAGGCAAATCTAATCAGTATTAGTCAACAGTGTGATGATGACTTACTGGTTACATTTGACAAAGTTTCTTGTGATATTTATGATAGTGATAATGTTCTTGTTATGACAGGTACTGGATCCAAAGATAACTGCTACCTAGCCCAAGAGGATACAAAGTGTTTCCATGCCAAAATAGATGAGGCTTCTATATGGCATAGGGAACTTGGACATGTTCACTACATAAACCTTGAGAAACTGCAGAAAGTTGATGCTGTAAGAGGCTTACCTAAGCTGTCTTGTCCAGGTAAGCTTGTGTATGGTGATTCCCTCAAGGGTAAGCAAACCAGAGCTGTTCATACACCCCTACATGTACAGAATGGTAATCCTAGATTAGTAGGTGTTTTGAATTGCTACACATGGACTTAATGGGTCCAATTGAGGTAAGTAGTCTCAGTGGCAAGAAATATGCCGTTGTGATTGTAGATGACTTCTCTAGATAAACTTGGGTAAAATTTCTTAAAGAAAAGTCTGAAGCTTTTGATCAGTTCAAAATTCTTTGTGCTAGTATTAAAAACTTGTATGGCTCCACTGGGACTAAGATTAGGTCTGATCATGGTAAAGAATTTGAAAATGCTAGTTTTGATAACTATTGCAATGCTAAAGGTATTTCCCATGAATATTCAGCACCTAAGACTCCTCAGCAAAATGGGATTGCTGAGAGAAAGAACAAGACTCTTCAAGAGATGGCCAGAGTTATGCTCAATGCTAAAGATGTATCCAAAAGACTCTGGGCTGAAGCTTTAAATACTGCTTGTCACATTAGTAACATGGTGTACCTTAGACCTGGAACTAACATGACTCCTTATGAACTCTTGAAGGGTGTGAAACCAAATATTGCATATTTCCATGAATTTGGATGTGATTGTTATCTGCTTAATGACAAGGATTATCTGAGTAAATTTGATCCTAAAAGTGAAAAATGCATCTTTGTAGGATACTCTGCCAATAGTACTTCCTTTAGAGTCTACAATCCTAGATTGAAAATAATTTAGGAATCAGTGAATGTTGTGTTTGATGAGTTCACACTTGATACAGGTACTGATGACATCTCAGTTCCCAATGTTGGACCAACAGTGGAAACCGAGAATGTTACTCCTGACAATGTTACACCAACATTGGAACTGAAAGCTGAAAAACACTGAACATGAGTCAGGGAACGATATTAGACCAACACCAGCAAGATCTGATGTTAGACTAACAGCAGAGGACTCTGACTCAGAACATGAAGGTGCCTCTGAACCTAGAAGAGATCCCCTGACTAGGATTCAGAAAGATCATCCAACATCCGAGGTAATAGGTGAACTCACTGAACGGGTAAGGACACGCAACAAAGAAAGACTTGATTATAGACATATGGTAAAATTGTGTGTCTGTATGAACTTCACTTGTACTATTGATAATGCCTCGTGTTTTGTCTCCTCCATATAACCTAAGAATGTGAATGAAGCCCTCATTGATAACTTTTGGATTAATGCCATGCAGGATGAACTATTACAGTTTACTAAGAACAATGTCTGGATACTGGTGCCTAGACCACCTAATGTTAATGTAATAGGGACAAAGTGGATATTTAAAAACAAGAGTAATGAGGAAGGGGTCATAGTTAGAAACAAAGCTAGACTAGTTACTCAGGGGTACAAACAGGTTGAAGGTGTAGATTTTGATGAGACCTTTGCTCCAGTTGCTAGGATTGAATCTATTAGGTTACTTCTAGCCATAACATGCTGTGTTAAGATAAAACTATACCAAATGGATGTAAAGGGTGCGTTTCTGAATGGGCTAATTGATAAGGAAGTATATGTTGAACAACCTAAGGGATTCACAGATCCTAAGTACCCCAACTATGTGTACAAGCTTGAAAAAGCCCTGTATGGACTTAAACAAGCACCTAGAGCATGGTATGAAAGACTTACATAATTCCTTTTAAGTCTTGGCTTTGTTAGAGGTGAAGGAGATAAAACACTGTTTGTTTTGAAGAAAGATTCTCATGTTTGTATAGCTCTAATTTATGTGGAAGACATTGTTTTTGGCTCAACTAACAACTCTATTTTAGAAAAATTTGTTGAATCAATGACAAGGCAGTTTGAGATGAGTATGATAGGAGAATTAAATTTCTTCCTTGGTCTCCAAGTAAAACAAACATGTAATGGGATATACCTAAGTCAGGAAAAGTATGCAAATAATTTGGTGAAAAGGTTTGAATTGGTAGATTCAAAGCCTTGCAAGACTCCCATGTCTTCATCAGTGAAGATACCCAGGGATTTTACTGGTGCCAATGTTGATCCAACATTGTACCATTCAATGATAAGAAGCTTACTCTACTTGTCTGCTTCAAGACCTGATATAATGTTCTCTGTTTGTGTTTGTGCTAGGTACCAGAAATGTCCAAAGAAGTCACATCTGATTGCTGTGAAGAGAATCTTTAGATATATATATATATATATATCTGGCACTTTGGCCCTAGGCATCTGGTACTCTTATGACATTAACACAAATCTCGTAGGTTTTAGTGACTCAGACTGGGCAGGTGACACTGATGATAGAAAGTCTACAAGTGGAGGATGTTTTTATCTAGGGAACAACTTGGTCTCATGGTACAGTAGAAAGCAAAATTGTGTGTCACTCTCTACTGCTGAATCTGAATACATAGCAGCAGGCAGCTGTGTCACCCAGTTGGTATGGCTTAAACACATGCTACTGGATTATGGGTTAGACAGTGATACCTTACTTATGTTCTGTGATATTCTTAGTGCTATAAGCATCTCTAAGAACCCTGTGCAACATTCCAGAACTAAACATATTGATATAAGGCATCACTTTCTGAGAGACATGGTAGAAGATAAGCTCATTGACATTGAACACATTGAAACTAACAATCAGCTTGCTGATATGTTCACTAAACCCTTAGATTCTGAGAGGTTCTTCAGTTTGAGGAATTCTATTGGCATGTGCATTATCTAGGGATGTTAGTACACCAGTGTTGACATAACACCACTGTCTAGCACTGGTTATTGGTTGTGGTGTATATGTAATTCTTTTATGTTTTTTTTTTCTGCATTCTTCTTTCTTGCATATTACTCATTTGTTAGAGATTCTGTTGGGTTGTGTGGTTAATCTGTATAAATAGCTGAGTTGACTGTGAACAGGTACATATCAAGAGATTCTGTTGACTGCTTGCATTCAGTATGCCAAAAATGTCAAAATCACCTAAACAACAAAACTAATACCAGAACTGAAAAGCACAAAATGTCAAAATCACCTAAAAAACAACCTAGAATACGCAAAGCATATCTAGTCATCCAAAAACACATGCCTAAAGATACCATTCTGCATTTTTCTCGTTTGTAACTTGTTATTTAACATTTTAAAAAATACACTTTCCCATCCAATATTTGAAAATACCTGTTGGAGCCAAATCCATAATTTTTTTTTATGTTATAAATGTTTAGAACTCAAAGGAAAATAAAATAGAGTAATATTATTTATCAAACTCTTTCTTATTCCATAATGTAAAAGTGTGTATTACAAAGGTGATTCTATTTATAGAAAGGTTAGGATGAATGTCTTCACAATTTTCCAATGTGGGACAAACAACATTCACAATACAATTATATTTCATAACACTTCCCCTTGAATGTTCGTTTGACACATGCCTCGTTAAAAAACATTTTTCATGATATTGCTGTTGAAAAATAATATACGTGGCGTGAAAAATAGAGCATGCTTTTTCGAGCATATCAGCATCAATAATAGTATCGCCACATGATTCCAGTCGCTGAGTAATTTTAAATATTGCGGAGTTGTATTCTCCCACAGTTTTAAAATCTTGTAATCGAAGGTGTATCCAATCATATCGAGCTTTAGGAAAGATAACAGCCTTCTGATGCTCATACCTATCTTTGAGACAAGTCCAATGTTCTGCAGGATCTCTGAGTGATACATATTCATCTTGTAATTTTGGAGAAAGATGGTGAAGTATGAAAATCATAGCCCTTGACCTTTCATTTTTCGTTAATTGTTACTGGTTTTAATAGTATCGCCAAGGCCTTTAGCATCCAAGTGCAATTCTACATGCAATATCCACTGTGAATAATTTTCTCCAGATGCATCTAATGGAGTAAAGTCGACGTTTGTAATGTTTGACATGATGAATTTTTCTTTTGGAACTCAAACAAGAACGTCGACAAAATATCGAGCCTTTCGTGCTGATAACGTGTTATAAATGTTTAGAACTCAAAGGAAAATAAAAGAGAGTAATATTATTTATCAAACTCTTTCTTATTCCATATGTAAAAGTGTATATTACAAAGGTGATAGGCCTTCTATTTATAGAAAGGGTAGGATGAATGTCTTCATAATTTTCCAATGTGGGACCAACAACATTCACAATACAATTATATCTCATAATATTTTATACGCTTTTCGACATTTTTGCCCATTAGATTGCCTTGATGGCACAAAGTGCTGTATTTGAAACGTTTGGGTTGCAGTGTACTTTATTCATGTTAAATAGTAAATTACGCCGCAGAACAGAATAAGTGTTGAAATGGTTAACCCTAAAAATTGATATAATTTAGAATAGCAAATATATAAGGGCTTGTGGGTGTGTGTATATGTGCGTGCGTTCGTGCGCGCATGCGTCAACGCATATACACAACAGTTCTTAAAAATTAACACGCACACAATATTTAAAATACATACTGTGCCTAAATTACCTAAAAAGCACAAATTAGACCTGAATATCACATTTCAACTAAAGCGGGGCACTGCACATGAAAATGAAACATTACGACTTGCATTACATATTAAGAAACAAATTGCACCTGAAAGACTCAAAGACACCTAATTTTCCTAGGAAATCATACACTACACCTAATCTAAAAGAGAACACAAATATTAAACATGGAAAGCGCACAATGTAAAAATCACCTAAAAGAACAACTTAAAATATGCACACCATATCTAGTCACCTAAAAACACATATCGAAAAATTCCGTTCGACATATATTCTGTTTGTAACTCGCTATCTAACGTTTTAAAAAACGCTCGTTGCCATCCAACAAATTAAAATCCAGAAGCTCATTTTATACACTTATTGGAATTTTTTCCCATTAGATTGCCTTGATGGGGCAAAGTGCTGCAGTTTTGAAATGTTGGGTTGCAAAGTGCACTTTTTACATGTTTTTTTTTCCAGCAAATTAAAAATATATAGAATCCAACTCGGAGTAATTACATAGAGTTATGGCCAAGGCCAGAAGCAATGTCATACAAGACAATCTTTTAACTGATCACAACCATCGGCTCGGGAATACCTATGCTCTAGACTATGTCTATTACACAAGGCAAAACCCACAATCACTATAAACACTCTCATCGTCCTACGGTGTCCAATCATGGCTCATACAACTCTCCTCAATTGGCTTCAGTTTAGAACTGTGACCATTTCCCCAGCTGCGAGTGCAGTGTTGTTTGCCTTCACTATAGATGGTTTGCTTCCTCATGATCAGTCCACGCCTTTTGGGGGCGAGACAACATAAAGTGAGGGAGTATACCTAATGATAGTAATGGTCGGACTTCTCCATTGGTTTCAAAAATGACCTGTGCTCACCAAACAATAAATAGAGTATATACAATATAAGGCATCAGATCTGTTTAAGCTTCAAACAAATGGTTTTTGTGACTCTATTGCTTTTAAACTTTTTGCCTCCTCTTGTCTGGATTCTGGTGATTAGAATGTTAGCTATATCTTTACTAACCTGGTCAGCTGTCACCTTCCTACCCGTGAAGATAATCTGATTTCTGACTTTCCATATTGCTGCCACCCTTTCTCCTATTGCGGCTGCCCTGATCTGGTATATATTTGTTCTTTTTGCCCTGGAGTTTGCAAATAATCTTATCCAATTTCCTATGTCTTCTGGACAGTTCCTTATCCCCGTGCTGCTAAGAATTTTGCTCAAAACATCATAAGACCATATGAATTTGAAGAACAGATGACTATGAGTTTCACTTTGATCACCACAAAACACACTGTTACTATCAGTTAATGAAATGAACTTTTTGATCCTATCTTTTGTAGCTAGTCTCTTTTGAACAACTAACCAATGAATAAAGGTAGATTTAGGACGTGCAATCTTGTTCCATACCTGTCTCCACCATCTCACCTTAGGTTCAGCTGGGCACTTTTTGCTATAAACTGCTTGAACTCCCTTCAGCTTCCCTACTCTCACTTTTTACATGTTAAATAGTAAGTTACGTTGCAAAACAAGATAAGTGTTGAAAGGTTAATCTCATTCCTCAAAATTGATCTTATGCTTGTGTGTGTATGTGCGTGCGCGAGCTCATATATACAACAATCAATAAAATTTAAAACACACTCTACATTTGAAACACATATTGCGCCTAACTTAGCTAAGAGCACAAATAGTACTTGAATAACGCATTTCAACTAAACCGGGACACTGCACATAAAAAGGAAAGATACGGCTTCCAATACATATTAAGAAACAAATTGCACTTGAAAAACTCACATACACATATTTTTCCTAACAAATCATACTCCACACCTAATATAAAAAATAAAACAAATATTAGACCTAAAAAGCACAAAATATCAAAATCACCTAAAAGAACAACCTATAATATACACACCATATCTAGTCAACCAAAAACACATGCCTAAAAATCTCAATTTTAGGATTTATCTTGTTTGTAACTTGTTATCTAACGTCTTAATAACGCACTGTGCCATCTAGTATTTTAAAATATTTCCTTGAGCCAAATCCAAAAGTTCCCTTACACTTTTTAAAATTTAGTTTTCTCTATATAGATTGCCATGTTGACACAAATTGCTGCAATTTTGAAACGTTGAGTTGCAAAATGCACTTTTAAATGTTCAATAGTAAGTCCGTGCGGCAAAACAAGATAGACGTTGATGCTAAGGGTCACTAGAATAATTAACCCTAAAAAATTGATCTTATTTCCAAATAGCACCAATTATGTAAGAACTTTTATTATTTATATATATATATATATATATATATATGTGCGTGAGTGTGTGTTTGCACGCGCGTGCATATGAGCATGTATTATGTGTGTGTATACATTAAGGTATATTGTCAAACATAAAAAAAGACACCCCTCTTTATCCTGCAGTAAGATTCATCCCCAAAATTGAACATGCTTAAAGCACAACATATAATAACCGTCAAGCCAATATCAAAAATAAATAAAGCAACTGGAGTTGTTTATTATGTCATTATATGTATAATATTTGTTGCATGATCCTTTTTCTAAACAAAACCGGCAAATAACATGTGTTATAATCTTGTATTTAGTGTGTTGGGATGATTACACGTATCTTGATTGTTAATATGCATAACATGTATATAGGTGATTATGCGAAACACAGAGTAGGTCAGAATATGTTTTGACCATAACTACACTCATGAGTTCCATGCACAACATCTCATACATATAATTAAGCCATACATATAATTCTTATCCAAACATATTTTGTCTTCTCTTTCATCCTAAAAAAGTAGCATTTAGACATAAAAAAAGATAAATCAATAACTCAGAAGGGCTTCCAACGGGCACATTAAACAAACAAGAAACATCATGTTCATCACCAAGGCTCTTGCTTAACGGCCTTCATCTTCGCAGAAGGATACTGGCCTGTGTTCGATTGATCTGAGATTATCTTAGCGCCTAAGCCAATCTCGTTGTGAGGAATGGCCTTGAATTTTTCATAAATTAAGAAATCGTCGTACTTTGGCTTTTCGGAGATAAATATATTGCGCAGGTGAGGCTCGGTTCCAGTTTTGTGATTCACGGGGTTTATTGGATAATCATGAGAGGCTTGGTGGAGCTGATTGACCAATCTTTCAACTGGTGATAGAGTGTATTGTGGTAGCTTTGATCTATTTCTCTTGTGTACGTTGTTGGGATCCCAAGTACATTGTTTTTCTTCTTCGTTGCTAGACATATCCTCGTAATCTGCATTAGATAATTAAAAGGAATAAATTGGTCAAGCTTTTTCAGACCATGACATATAATGAGATAAGAAGAGAAGCTTTTTAAAGGAAATAGATAAGCACATACTTTAATAGTCTATATTTGTTATATGTATGTCAGATTATTAAGATCACATGCACGCCTTGATTAAATTTGACAAGAGATCTAAAAATAATTTTGACAAAATCCATATTTTCAAAATCTCATTTCAATCTTGGTCAAAACAATGTTCGTAAACTAATGAATTATTATGATTATACATAGAAGAAAAGAAATTCAAATTCTTAGCATTTTAATTTCTTCACAATGCATATAGAATAACTCAGAATTGTCCGAAATGCGTATGGAGATATTGCATGAAAATAGTGAATCTCAATAAACACACACACACATTCTTAACTACAAAAAATAAATCAGTTTATATGCAGTTTTAACGAAAATGTTTCCAACCGCATGACTAAATCGGATGCATCTCAAATACCATTTCCACGTTTAACTTTCTTCAACAGTCGCTGAGGCGAGATTTTCGAGCTCGATCCTTGACAAATTTGATGATATCGAACTCCGACTGAAGAGTGATTTGTTACTCGCTTTGGACCTGCTAATTCATTTCAAAAGTTAATTAAGATCCCAATCGCCATTATTTCATGAAGAAATAGAAACAGTCCTAGTAACTAAATAAATGAATTATTATATCATTCATAGAGGCAGAGGGATTATTACTTATCTCACGTGAAGCATAGCCAGCGGCGGAGAATCCAGTACGACTTTTTGTGCCCTCATCCAGTAATTGTTCCTCTGGTGAATTGTCCCTCGGTTTGCTACATGATTCGCATATTACTGGTTTGAAAGGCAAACTTCTCCAACTTGAGGTACCTATGCGCCAAATTAGTTAAAGTAATTACATTGTTAGAGACTTAGGGCCATAATTTCTTTTTGATGAATGGACTTAATTAGGGTCATATGTCTCTAATAATTATGCATAATAAATATATGGTAATAATAATGTAAGTGTGTATTTCTCATACAACGATCGATCTCATGAGCGCATTCTTTAACTAGATCTCGTGAAATTCCTTATTTTCTTTGTTGCTTTCTTATATTATACCGTCGAGAGCGGTCGCTAGTAAAATCCGAATTTAGTGTTAATTATATTGTTAGATTTGTTGATATTGTTAGATTATTGAAGCATGATAATTTAAAGACTTGTGAAGGATTTTAGATTTGTTAGATTATTGAAGCATGTTAATTTAAAGATTGTTAGATTATAAATTTAGATTTGTGAAGGATTTTAGTGTTAATTTGTAAGATTATATTAATTAGTGTAGATTATATTAGTTAGTGTATCATTAGTAGGTTGGTGTTAATATGTAAGATTATTAGTTTGTTAGATTGTTAATTTAAAGATTGATTAGTAGTTTAATGTGAAAATTAGATTGTTAAATTAGATTAGATTAGTTTATAATTAGATTGTGAAAATTAGATTGTTAGATTAGATTAGATTAGACTAGTTTATAATTAGATTGTGAAAATAGATTGTTAAATTAGATTAGATTAGTTTATAATTAGATTATAAAAATTAGATTGTTAAATTAGATTAGATTAGTTTATAATTAGATTGTTAAAATTAGATTATTAAATTTTAATAAGTAAGATTATTAGATTATATAGATGTTGAAATGTTGATTTTTTTTTATTTAAATGTTGATTTGATATAGATGTTAAATTTTTATTTAAATGTTGATTTGATATTTAAATGTGATATTTTTATTTTTACAGTATATACATATATTTGGCATGTCGTCACCTAAGACCACTAGCACTGGAGGTCGAGGTGGAGGTCGAGGTCGTGGAGGTGGAGGTCGTAGTGGGGTATCGGGTACTCGTAGTGGTGGGCCAGTTAGTGGTAGTGCTAGTGTTGCCAGTGGAGGTGTTGGGGTTGGTAGTGTTGCCGGTTGAGGAGTTGGTGGTGGTAGTGTTGGCCGTGGAGGTGTTGGTGGTAGTGGTAGTGTTGTCCGTGGAGGTGTTACTGGTGTTAGTGGTAGTGGCGGTGTTAGTGATAGTGGCCGTGGTAGTTGCCGACCTATACAGATTGTCCTATTGGGTCGTCGTGCAGAGGCTAGCGATCCAGCCGAGCCATCCGTCCCGCCACTAGGGCTAGGTGACGTATCTACATCGAGGACACCTGCGTTACAGCGGCAGTTATTTGTGGAGGATGAGGCGGCCGTCCCCAGAGCAGGTGATAGACCTCGATCATCACAGTCCACCGCATCTCAGCTGCCACGACCACATACTTCAGCTTCAGTTGGGACTCACGTGCCCCCATCAGCCGAGTCTGACAGACTTCAGACTCCACCACATGTAGACGACACCGGAGTTGGACCGAGCTAGGGGTTGATCGAGACTCTAGGACCGAGCCAGACTCGACCCCCGAGGGGACCAAATATAGGGGTTACGACGCTTAAACCTGGACAGAAGAAAAAAGTTATAGAATTGAAGCGGGGTTGTTTTCTAAACCCCCCGGCCGTGAGATCGCAAAGACGATCAGTACACTCATTCGACAGTTTATGAATGACTTTTGGCCCTCCTACTTGAAGGTTCCTGAGGATGTACGGAAGGAGATGTACGCGAGATTTACGGTGAGTTTTTAATTTATTGCTTAATATTTTTTAATTAAGTGTATTAAATATAGTGTTTTCAAACATTGTTTAATTTAGTTTATTAATTTAGTGTATTAATTTATTGTTTCATATTTATCCTTTTTGTAGAATATCTATGGGACCCGGCGGTCAGAGTGGGGAGATGTACATAGGGCATACCAGACGAAGGCGAGGGAACTTTACAAGCGTATGATGAACAAGACAAATGAGCAGTACTTCAAGAACAAAGACAAGGAGAAGTATCGGGGCAAGAAAAAGACGTCGTCGATGAGCGAAACTTTGGAGGCTAAGGCGGCAGCACACTGGGACACCGAAGATCATAAGAAGAAGTCCGCGAAGGGAAAGAAAGCTAGGCGAGGCGGTGTGGAGGATGGCGAGGCACCCACCACCTTTTACGGCGGTTCCATTGACTATGAGGAGATTCGGCGGCGACTGGTATGTTTTTTTAAAATTAAATATTTTTTTTGTAATTAAAATTTTAATTTTTAAGATTATTGTTTTTTTTAGAAAATGATTGATTTGTTTAATTTAAGAATTTTAACATTTCAATTATAAAAAGAATTTTAACCAACTATTACTTTAAATTTGAAGAAGAGGAATCAGCCCAACCGCGCTCACCCTATCAGACATGACGAGATTTACAAGGCAGGTCATACGAGGAAGGTGTCGGGCACTAGCAGAGGTACATGTAGACCGTTGAGGCGGGAGTGGAAGTGTGAGGCGACCAGACTTATTTACGTAAGTATTTTAAATTTTGTAGGCGTTTACCACTTATGAATTCTAATTTAATTTTAAATTATCTTTGAACTAAATTCTCTTTGAACTAATTTATCTTTTTAATTATCTTTGAAAATTCAAAAGAAGACATACAAGAAGGAATTAAGGAAGAAAAATCCGGACACCGTAGAAGACAAGGACTTGCCCGAATGGGACGCCGATTCGTGGAAGAAGGCCATAGGGAGGATCAAGAAGGGGAAGGCGCATGGTATACTGAGCTATGCAGATCCACGGGACTTCGACATGGTGTGCGGTAGGGAGCCAGACTACAGGCGGGAGTTGCTCAGGCAGGTCCAGGAGGAGAACAGAGAGTTGAGGACGACACAGGACCCGAGAGTCGACTCCATGTTGTCCTGGCTCCAGGGTTTTAAAGAGGACATGCATACGGAGACATGCCGACCAGTGCGAGAGCTTCCGACAGAGTTGGTCGAGTAGAGGCGCATTTAAGGTTCCGAGGCCGATACGTCAGAGACCAAATCCTTTTGTTCCAGGTACTTCCACCGCCACCGAGTATGTTAAGGATTTTGATACTGATGAGTCGGGGAGTGGTGATGATTTCGATATGATGGTTGATGAGGCAGAGGACATTGGTGTAGATGATGAGGGCGCTGGTGTTGATGAGGGTGGTGATGGTGTTGATGATGATCCACTGGCAACCCTAAATGAGATGTACGATTTGGCGGAGAGTTCTGGTGATTAGGGGGTCGTGTATCCGCATAGTGGTGATGAGGGGGGTCACTGATCATGCGGCAGGTTTGTATTATTTCTTTTGAATTATGATATTCTGGTTTTTCGACTATTTTGTTTTGACCTATGGATTTTCTGACTATTTCGTTTTTCGTTTTGGTTATGCTTGTGTTGGTTATGATTGTGCTTTGGTTATGGTTGTGTTTGTTTTGGTTGTGTTGATTGTGGTTGTATTGGTTATGATTGTGTTCGCTTTTTGTTTTGGTTATGGTTGTATTGGTTATGAACTAAATTTGTTATGGAACTAAGGTTGTCAATAGGGACCGCAATACGGTCCCTATTGACACTAGAGTTGTCAATAGGGACCGCATTGCGGTCTCTATTGACATTAGCGTTGTCAGTATGGACCGCATTGCGGTCCCTACTGACATTAGCGTTGTCAATAGGGACCGCAATGCAATCCTTATTAACATTAAGTTGTCAATAGGGACCGCAATGCAGTCCCTATTGTCCATATTTGTGACCTAATTGCGGTCCCTATTAACATTAAGTTGTCAATAGGAACTGCAATGCGGTCCCTATTGTCCATATTTGTGATCTAATTGCGATCACTACTAATATTCATACTTTAAAATCGATATTTTAAGATGGTTCGAGGTGCCGCGATGTTTAATTTATTCATAATAACCATTGCAATAGTTCAAATAACAATAATTACAACGACGCACTGTAAATCCAAATATTATGTGAGGAGAACGGACCGCTTTGAAGATTCTCTTACTATTTTGTACGACGAATGTCATAATGACAAACTAATTCTATATACATATGTAAATATAAGGATTACTTGATCTAATGATTATACCTCATAATCATATCAATTCTAACATTAGTGAAGTAAATCATAAAAACGAATAACTACTTCAACTAACTAGTCGTGATTAGTTGTAGAACATGAAATATATCTTGAATGTTAATAACTCGCTCAATGTCAATCAATCTATTAAATCACAACTAAACTACTATGAGGTTGGTTTGGCAATCATTTATTACTTCAATTTACATGTTATAATGATTTTGGTTGCTAAGAATCACAAACACACCAACATAAAAAAAAATCGATTTTAAAGTATGGAAACTAGTAGGGACCACAATTTGGTCCTTATTCAGTCAATAGGGACCAAATTGCGGTCCCTACTAAGATTCATACTTTAAAATCGATGAATATTATTAGAGACCGCACTTTGGTCCCTATTGAGTCAATATGGACTGCATTGCGGTCCCTATTGACTCAACAGGGACCGCATTGCGATCCCTAATAATATTCATACTTTAAAATCGATGAATATTATTAGGGACCGCACTTATATCCTAAAATAGCAACATGGACCGCACTACAGTCACTACAAAAATCTAGTGACCTAAATTCTGTCCCTAATTTTTATTAGTGACCTAAATGCGGTCACTGAATCCAAAAATTTGAAATTTTGGCAAAACTTTTAGGCGAGAAATTTGAATTTGCCAAAAAATTAAAAATTTCACCCTCCCCTCTATATATACTCACCACTCTTACACATCTCATTTCATTATCTCCAAAAAACACCCAACACAAAAACACTATCTTATTTCCCAACACAAACGCACTATCTTCTTTTCTCCATAAATCACCCAACACAAAAACTTTTCTTCTTTTTACCAACACAAATCTAAAAAACAAATCACCAACACAATCTTTCTTTTGTTTCTTTTCTTTCACTTTCTTTATTTTATCACTTTCTTTTCTTACTTTTCTTTCACTTGTTGTTTTATTCATTCATTTCCTTTTTGTTTTCATTCATATTTTATTTTCTATTATTAGTCATTTTATTCATCTTTTTACATTCATTCATACTTTCATGTCATTATATTAACTTTTTCTTCATTATTTTATTGTTTTGATCTTGTTAAAATCATAATTTTTCAAAAGAACAATAATATTTCGGATTAAACCGGAATATTATTGTTTTTCTTTTCTTCTGGGGGGTCAATAGGGACCGCAATTCGGTCCCTACTAATATTCATAGAGTATCTATGAATATTACTAGAGACTGAATTGCGGTCCCTGTCTTTGTTATTAGGGACCGCAACTCGGTCCGTACTAATATTCATAGATATCTATGAATATTAGTAGGGACCGAACTGCGGTCCCTGTTTTTGTTATTAAAGACCGGATTCTGGTCCCTATTATAAATATTAGGGACCGCATTTAGGTCGCTAATATTCAATCAATAGGGACCGCATGACGGTCCCTATTTTTTTTTCAAGAGATAGCGACTTAAAAGCGGTCGCTACTTCATGAAAAATAATAGGGACCGCCTCTAATTTTTAAGGCAATAGGGACCAGAGTGCGATCCCTATTGATATTAAGTCATTAGGGATCGGAAAACGGTCGCTGATTTTTCGGTCCCTATTGACCCTCAATAGGGACCGCCTTGCAGTCCTTGATAACAAGCGACCATGGTCAATAGGGACCGCGCAATAGCAACCCAAGGGCAGTCCCTATTGACCATCAAAGACCGCTTGGGGGGTAAATAGGGACCACTTTGCGGTCCCTATTGACCACTGAATCTTGTAGTGACAATAATATTCACCTGACTTACTTCCTGAAGGAAATATAAAAAATAACCAAGTTATGTACCAAATGTTGGTATCCCAAATCGCTTGGGTATGGTCTTAGATTAATGTTAATAAAGAGAAGTTCTCCTCCACTTAGCAAGGCATTTTAAGTGAATAATGATGGGCTTCAATTTCTATTATGGTATTAGAGCCAACCCAAGACGTATGTTGGGCTCCGCGACTTTATCACGTGAGGGCACCGAAAATAATTACCGGCTACACGTGAGGGGACGTGTTGAGAAATAGTATCTCACATCGCTTGGGTATGGTCTTGGATTAATGTTAATAAAGAGAAATTTTCCCTCCACTTAACAAAGTCTTTTAAGTGGAGAATGATGGGCTTCAATTTCTATCACTAAATAAAGATCAACTGATAATGGAATGGGATTCTCAGGTAAAATTAAAGTATACTTAAAAAGCCGTATCGATAAATGGTATTTTTCTTACGTTATAAAACTCCCAAGCACGAGGTTAGGTTGACATGCAATTAAATCGGACCTATTAATAAAGTATCGCAAGCAATATAATTTCACCCTTTAATTTCTCGCACTGTGAAATTCATGTGTGTAATCCACAAACTATTGCTCAACTGAGATGCTTTTCCGAATGCGGGGACTGAGAAGAAGCTCATGTATTGATCAAAAGATTCAAACCAAAATTATTAGAGGCAGATATATAGTAAATAAAAACATTTTTTTTCTTGTTTGCAAATTAGGAAAGAGATCTTGGACATGCAATTGAAAATTTAAACGCCCCAAATTAATATAGTTTGAACACTTTTATATGCAATCACAGTATATGAATAAAGTCTGATCACATTATCAAAGGCAATGAAAGGAACTCACATTCAAATCCACAATTGGAACAAGGCCACTGTCTTCTCTTCATCATTCTTGGGGCCGCGCCGATTGAAGATTAAAAATTTAAAAAAGAAGAAGAATTATATGGATAAAGATGAAAACTTTATTTTGGTGTTGAATACTTTAAATGAAGAAAGATTTCTTATAAATTGAGAAGTAGTAGGGAACTTAAGTGAAACTTGATCTACATGAAACTGAGTAGCCTTGTGCTAAAACTTGGATTATTTGAAGTTTCAGTTAAAAAAAGCCCAAAACGACAAAACTGCAAAGTAGGATGCATTGAAGCACATTTATTTTGTTATATTGTGCTGACCTATATAATGAGATAAATATATATAGGATATGAAAGCCATAACTGGTAGTTACTGATTTTATTTAGTCACTAAATATATATTATTTTTGTTAAACTATCTAAATGAGAAAAATATTAAATTAATGTTAAATTAAAAGCTTTTAACGAGTTTTTGGTCTAAAATTCTTTTAAGTGAAAGATGGGGTCTTAACAATTAAGAGCCTCGTAAAATCCCAACTAGATTGGCGCATTCTTTAGAGCTCTAAACAAAGACTACGTCTCGAACTTATTAAAATATTATAAAGTTATACAAAGCAGTTTTAAAACCTAAAATTCTCTCTACTACTTATGAACTAAATCATTAACAAAGTTCCAACAAGAGTGCCACCCGTATTCCCCTATTTGCCGAGTTCCATGGTTTGCTAGAGCATTTGCAACTTTATTTCCTTCCTTGTACTTTTGCGGTTTGGAATTTGAGTCACCTAGTATTTTAAAGTTATTTATTCACATAAAGTGATCAAGTACATGCTATATGTGCATGGTTTCTTTGCTAACGCTTCAAGTTGTACTATTTCATACTATAAATTTGTCGACAGATTATCTCGTTCTAGATATATTTATGCTGATAAAAATGAATATACAATGCATATATATATATATTTGTTGTCTCTAGCGCGTTTTATTTTGTATTATTATATAAAGAAAATCAAGTAGATTTTGGTCTAATTATTTTCTTATTTGTCGCTCTATACACTATTAAATTTTGTTATTTGTTGGATATAACTGTAATTTACTTTAACTTTTTCATTAGTTAAATCTTCTAATCATTAAATAAAAAAATTATTATTTAATTCTCTCAAAAGATTAATATATATATATATATATTCACATTTAAGTCCAAATATTTACCGTATAAAGTAATTATATTATACTTAAAAGGTATTTTTAATCATGTGGGAACTGTTCGTCAACGTTTGTAGTGCGCATAATTAGGTTTATTTCTTGAAATGAAATATAGCTATAAAATTTAAAATCATAGTACGGTGTGCATAAAATATAAAACATTAATAATAGAGGTAATGGAACACTTGGAAAGCAAAAAGAAAATCTGCTAGGTGGACTAGAAAGTCATGCGTGGACAAAGGATGTAATTAATAGTAATGCATGGGGAACGAGGAGAGATAAACATCATCATATGTTTTTATTCATCAGAAAGAATTAACCATCGACGAAAATAAGGTAAAAAGCAAAGGACTAAAGAACAAGGGACAGAGGAAAATTACAAATTTACTTTGAAACAAAACAAACATACCCAACCACCACATATCTGCTATGTTGCTGCTTGCCATCTGTACATTTTCACATCATTTTTGGGGTAACTATTTTTAGCTTTTTGGCACGTAGCATAATTATATTTTTTGACCAAAAATTCTCGATAGATAGTGTATAAATTGACGAAGGTTTATATGAACGTCATTTAAAGTTTAGAGAAATTTGCGTGCCATTGTTTTCGTGCATCCCTACATGTTGATGGTTCCTTGAATTGGATTCTCTACGAGTTCAAGCCATTTTCTTTTTATAGCAACCAAGAACATATAGTTAATTTGTGCAAGTGTTGATAGAATTTCAACTTCTCACTAGAATTTTCGTGTTTGTCATAACAATGAGGTTTTTAATGAACACATGCAATAAGGCCGCGGCCCACGATCAGTACAAAAATTAGGCCCAACCCAAGATCTTCCCGCCAATTTGCATTTAAATGAAAAAAATTGAATACAACATAAAGTTGGGTGTACTTGAAAAGCAAATGGTACCCGAATCTTTATAACAAATATAAAGGCATTTGTGTTACTCGACGAAAATTCACGTTATTCGCCATAATTTTTATACCATATTGTTAACATTCGATTATACACTCCGATGGTTATGGAGTTTTTATGTATCTGAACGCCTTGCCTGTTCCACAGTGCATTCGATATTATCTCCTTTTCTCCACAGTGCATTCGATATTATCTCATTTTCTGGTTTTTTATGATGCTTGTCTCCCCCCCCCCCCCCCCCCTTATGGCGTTCTGGTCTCCTATTTATAGAGCGTGTCCTCCAGAGCAGATCTCAACATGCATGCTTCTTTTTCAACAGATGGCTTTCTATTTGGTGCTGATACATCTGATATTTACTTGCTGGGTGACATATGGGTTTTCTTCTTATGTCGATAGATCCTTCATATGTTGGCTGGGCGACATGTGGTCTCTTGTAGCTGACTCGAGCGTTTATTGTTAGACACCTAGTTTCTTCTAAATGCGATATGGGACTGGATTCTTTATCCTTTATCTCACCTCTGGCTAATTGATGTATCGGGGGAACTATCAGATTGAGCCAGGAAGTATCGGAAGTGTGCTTGAGGAATCGTTAATCATGTGAAGTATCGTGGAGTCATCCAAGACTTATAGTACCTCAGAGATTTTGTATCCTGTTCACACCTTCTTGTCATCGTTTTTGAGGCAAGTTCTTCGGGTCATCTAAGCCCGATGATTCCTTCCTCCGATGGTTATTCCTTTGGTGACCTTGTGAGGCCTATTTCCACGGGGGTTATCATGCTTTTCGAGGACTACTTTCTATCGGGTTTACACATCTCCCCTCGAGTTCCTTCTAAATTTGGTAGAATATCGAGGAACTCAATGTACTTTATTTTCTTTCTGGGATTTTTGTAGGTATTCGTCATTAATTGCATCTCGTAGTGGGGGATGCTTTAACTATGTAACGACCCCTGACTTCTCAGAGAACGTGCATTTTAAATGAAGGATAAATAACTCCCCACTTACCCACCGCCTTCTGGCTGATTTTTCGACTTATAAGAGAGAGAAACCCTTCTTCCTCATTCACTCTTACGCTTCTTTCACCCATTATTCTCTATTTCTTTCTCAATTTCAAAGATTGTTTTTCTCATGGCAACCACTGGGGCTCCTACCAAATTAGTTTCGGCTGCTTCTACGACTGGGGCTGTTTCTTTTGCCTCCGTTGCTGATTTTTCGGCCGTGATCGGTGCTGCTGCTCCATCTCGTAAAAGGAAGGTTGTGGCTAAGACGAGCGACAATGAGAGCGGCGCTCCTGAAACCCATAAGAAGGGGAAACAGTCTAAAAAGTCTGTTTCGGCGGAGAAATATCGAAATTTATAGGGAGTGAGTGACGTTGTGAGCACGGAGACTGAAGCGGAGGTTCAGACAATTTTTACATAATTCTGTGCTTTCTCAAGGAATTTAGTGCTTCAAATTCCTACTAAGGAAGAGAGGGGCGATAACCCTCCCGATGGTTGCGTCACCATCTATTATGTGCAAATTCGTGCTGGGCTCTGGACTTTATTTCCCACCGTTCTACTGTTAGGTGTTTAAAGCTTGCGATCTTTGCCCTAGCCAGCTGATGCCCAACTGTTTCATTATTTTATCCGACTTCGTTCTATGGTGTTTGGCTCGTGGGTTGGAATGTATCGTGAAGAGATTCTTTTCCATCTTCAAGGTATGTGTGTCTTCTGCTGATGCACCATTATATTTCTTTTGCCATTGCGATCGGTCTAAGAAGGTTTTGATGGGCACCAATGGTCGTATATCAGTTGGAAAGATAAGTATTTTTTTGCTAGCTCTAACATCAAGGAAAGTGGGATTTTTCGCTTACTTGGAGGGAGCCGGAGACTCCATTGTACCGACTCGATCCTTCTCTTATTTTTGATCCAGTCTACAACGTGGTGCGTCTTTCGTCATCAAACCATTATCTTGCTTTGTGCCAAGCAGCTGGCTTATACAAAATTTCTCCGATAGACGTTGAGAACGAGGGAGAGTCTTTTCTCTCGTTATTTGACGAAGATAGGTCTGCGTTTGGTAAAGTTCTTTTCTCTTTTTCTTTTCGACACGTTCTTGGGTGACTCCTACGATAGCTTATTTTCCTTTGTTACATTTCTGTAATTCTATTACTGTCGCAATTTTTTGTTCCTCTGAGCAGTACAACTTCTTCTTCGAGGATGAAGACTAGGTTGATTGCCGGTACGGGTGGTGCTTTCTTTGGCTACATGCCTCAGATTTCTAAGGATGCTGATTTATAGATAGCCCTTCCCCTCAATGCTCCTCACAAGGGAAATCTAGAGGCTCTTCCGATGCTAAATCTACAACTTTCGCTCTCAACGATGGCTCCGATGATCCAGATTTTAAAACTCTGGTATCTCGTGACGCAACTTTATCTTTCAATCCTCATTTGCTTTCGGCTGCCCCCGTGGTGCCTACTACCATTCAACTGGCCGATCCTATGTCGTCTCCTCTCGTGGTTCTCGATGTTGAAGGCTCACATCCGAAAGTACACCTCCATCTTTTTTAATGTTGCTACTTTCTCCTCCGCGTGCTAATGAGGCTACGACGAAAGCCTCAGAGAAAACATTGGCTTCCCCGGGCATATTCCTCCAGCTTCAGCTCTATCACTTTCTTCTCCGCGGGCTAACAAAGCTGTTCGAGAAGCTCCTAACAGGACTCTAGCTTCTTCGGGGATCACCCCTCATCCTTCGATACTTGGTATTGCTTCACTGCTTTTTCACATTTAATTTCACTTAACTGTGTCTTTATGTTACTTATACATCCCTCTTTTTTCCTTTTTAGTTAAGGGTAAAAGAGTCGTGGGTCCCAACGACCCTTCCTTTCCAATAGGTAAGTTTATTTTTTATCTCAACTTTTGCGTATTTACTTAGGTTTTTGCATTTTTATTTTAACAATACTTGTTCTGGTTCGTAGAAGATATGTTGGTTGATCTTTATCCGATAGTCAAACGTCTTACGATAGACGATCTGTTTGACGGTGAAGAGGACCTTGCCTGGTGTCATCTTGTTACCAAAGCATCTGTGCCATCGTCCAACCATCCCCTATATCGTGATGATTTGGCACTGCTAGATAGGATGCTTCCTTCCTTGCTGATGTCGAGTGCTTGGGTTAAGCCTACTCCTTCTGCTACTGCTATTCTTACCAACTCCCAATGTGTGACTCCCGTTGCTTCTCCGGTTCAGGAAGGTATGTCTTTCTCTAGTCGCTTTAATGTGGGGGGTTCCCATTTCTACGAGTTCACTACTGGGGAAGGTGCAATTACTGGTCCCACGCCCCCTCCCATGCAAATGAGTGAGGCAATGAGTACTATAACTCGCTATGTGAACTCTACGATGACCTTGACCCACCATAGTGAGGGGGGTTGCTCATATTTGTTCAGAGCGGCTGACTCAAATGGTAAGTTTTTCGTATTGTTGTGATATATCTATGATTTTTTTGTTTTTTGTGAATGTATTCATGGGGCTCTATATCACTTATTAGGTTTCGAAAATAATTCTTTCGATCTGGCACGAGTTGGACGCCGCGCATGCTATCACGGTGCTCTCTATGGAGAAACTGGAAGAGAGGGAGAAATCTTTGGCTGCCGCTAAGCAGGAAGCGAACAAGTTGTGCTCCAGCTTCGCGCAAAGCTTAGCTTGGGAAAAGATTTTGGAGGACAAGGTCAAGGAGCTTGAGGGATCCCTGAGCAAGAGTCAATCTTTATGCTCATCCTACGAAAATGACATTTCTACTTTGAAGGAGGAGAAATCCTCGTGGAAGGGAAAAGAGAAAGAATTGAGGAAAGAGCTTTCAGAGGTTCATGACACAGTTACTATGCTGAAAGAAGAATAAAAAAAACCTCAGCCAGCTCCGACGGGGTACATTTCTCCAGATGAACTAAGATTAAAGTTCAACGAAGCAGTTTAAATGGTCAAGGATGCCACATTCAGATGTTGCAAATAGGATCAACATACCCGCCAACAAGGTTAATTCCTAGGTCACTCCTTATGTGGGTTTCTTCGTTGCATTAATATGGGCAGAGGAAGAGACTTTTCGCCTACGAAGATAGCTGGAGGCGTTAAAATCCTAGCGGCCTGCTAACTGATCCCCCAACAATGGAAGAGGCTTTTGAGAAATTTACTCGGGTGGTAGCTAGATCTCCTTCGCCTTCCCACACACTCCCAGGTCCGTCGGCAGTTCCAGGGCTCACCGTTCCTTTCCCGTTGTTGCCACCGCTGATCTTATCACTCCTGCATCGGAAGTTCCTGAAGATTTGACATGCATTAGCGGTGTTAAGAAGGTGGCCTCCGACCCTTCTTCCCATAATAGCTCGGTGTAATAGGTAATTATTTATGTGGTTTTTCTACTTATGTGATTTTTCTAAGTTTTTGAACTCTTTTCCATTTTTCTCGATGTTTTACGGGAAAGTTATCTTTGAGACAAAAGGAGATCCATGATAAACGGGTCCCACTCCAGGGGTTATCGTTCTTCTCATATCCTACATTTCTCGCCGCATGTGATTGATAACATCCCAAAGAGTGGGCGTAGGTTCCCTGCCAGCATGGTGCAGAAAATTCCGAGGAAACTCTGTAGGAATCCCTCCCACTGGGTGGGTCTTATAGGGACCATAGGGTCTTTCTTCGTATTCTATCCTGTGTGTTTGGTAAGGTGGCCCTTGATATAGTGGGCCACGATGGAGGATTTGAGTCATTCTGGACCCCTGCTCTTCCACGTGATACCACTCTCCGTATTGTAGAATCGGCTGAGGTTCTCTCCCTCTTTCTCGCGTATGCTCTGCCCCTCGGAGGGCTGCTTCCATTAGGTCTTCAGAAATGTTTCTCGGGATATTAATAAATTCAACATTAGGGATTGGGGAAGGTGGGGCATGGGGTATATCAGTTGGATCTTGGGTTGACATCTCATCCCTCAATCCTGGCTCATTCTCTTGTGGGGGACCAATGGATTCCTCCATGGTCTTCTATTGCGTAGTTCTGTGGAGTTTCTCAAGGAATTTTTTACAGCGTTCCCACAGACGGAGCCATTTTGTTAACACTTGATTATACACTTCGAGTGTTATGAAGTTTTTATGTATTGGAATGCCTTGCCTGCTTCATAATACAGTTGATATTATCTATTTTCCAGGTTTTTTTATGATGCTTGTCCCCCCTCCCAAACCCCCCTTATGGAATTCTGGTCTCCTATTTATAGAGCGTGTCCTCTAGAGCAGATGTTAACATGCATGATTCCTTTTCAACAGATGGATTTCCATTTGGTGCTGATACATCTCATATTTACTTGCTGGGTGACATATGATTTTTTTTCTTATCGTGATAGATCCTTCATATCCTGACTGGGCGATAGGTGGTCTCTTGTAGCTGACTCGGGCGTTTATTGTTAGACACCTGATTTCTTCTGAGTGCGACATGAGACTGGATTCTTTATCCTTTATCTCATCTATAACTAATCGATGTATCGGGAGAACTATTGGATTGAGCCCGAAAGTATCGGAAGTGTGCTTGAGGATAATGTTAATCATGTGAAGTATCATGGAGTTAACCAAGACTCGTAGTACCTCAGAGATTTTGTATCCTGTTCACACCTTCTCGTCATCGTTTTCGAGGCAAGTTCTTTGAGTTATCTAAGCCCGATGATTCCTTCCTCTGATGGTTATTACTTTGGTGACCTTGTGAGGCCTGCTTCCACGAGGGTTATCATACTTTTCGAGGATTAATTTCTATCAGGTTTACACATATCAACTGATATGGGCATTTTCTGCATATTAGGCCTGGCCCAAACCAGGCCCATATTGGACCATATCGGGGGCCACTTTCGATGACACATCGGTAATAATCACCGATATGTTACTGTGGTCCCCGGATCCCGAGGTCTATAAATACACAGCGCCTAGATCCCAAAAGAAGCAATTATTATCCCTCAGCTACCACGCATCACATCAAAATACATCACCGATCTGACTCTCGATATCGCATTCGATATCGGGATTATCTCCTGCACGTTTGACACGTCATACCACCACATCATCGATATCACGTCGGTGGGCATCACCGATATCATATCGAAGACAATCACCGACGTACGTCCGATCTAGTCACCGATATCCCACTGCTATCCAAGCATCGAGGCGTTGGTTCGAGGTGTTCCGGACCAAGTCTACGCGAGATACATAGTGTACGCCTGATTTGAGATAGAGTCATTATATTGCTAGACTGTTCACTTGTAACCGACACTCATATATATAATACGATCTATTGTCAAATCAGTGGCGCCGTCTGTGGGAACACCAGTTCCCGGGCAAGGACGCCAAGATGCAATGAAGGAGGACTCGATCCGAATTTAACGGAATTGTGACTAGGAGCGCCAGGATGGAGGACATGCAACTCCCCCAACACCCAACTGACCGAGAACAGACAGTGGCCCAAGCCGAGATGGAGCTTCCTCCAGCACAGAACGAGCCGCGACGAAGGCGTGGGCCTGGGATGCCACCGCGAGCCACGAATGCAGGTCCAACCCTTGTCGCACCAGACACGGCGGAACCCGCGACTGAGGGCCCGACCACTGAAAACCCCGCGGCAGACGTTCCAATGACCGAGGCGCCAAATGCGGATTTTCCCAGCCCGGAGGAGATAATGCCCGCGGGACGAAGCGACTTTCACCCCTCCGCCATATCCCCCGAGATGCAAGTGCATATCAACGCCTCTGTAAAAGCGGCGCTGGACTCTACATTGGAGACTTTGCTTCCACGACTGGAAGAGCAAAGGACAAGGGACATTCGAGCGAGGC
This sequence comes from Linaria vulgaris, assembly GCA_948329865.1. NCBI lineage: Eukaryota > Viridiplantae > Streptophyta > Magnoliopsida > Lamiales > Plantaginaceae > Linaria > Linaria vulgaris. The sequence goes on from OX415251.1 coordinate 19,067,420, forward strand.
CCCATGAATCCAAAGCGGGTGAGAGAAGGGCAAGGCAAGGATATGATGAACATGAGGATACGGGGGACTCCTTCAGAGAGATATCGCCCGCTGCTTACGACATGGCAGAGATACGGGACCCTGGGACCCTGGATCAAGATATAACGAGAAAAATAGAACGGCTTGACCGCGAGAGGGCGGAAGTAATTCGAAGGATGGAACGCGGTCGCGATCGCACCGAGATTGCATATTCTAAGAATGAGGATGCAGAAATACTACGGGTGATATCAAGGAGAATGGATCAACTAGACCATGAGAGGGCAGAGTTGACGAGGAAGGTGACTCAGAGTCACGGGAAGGGTCGCAGTAGGACCCCGTTTTCGGATGAGATAGAGGCTGAAGTATTGCAAAGAGGGGACAAGATCCCAGTGATTAAGCCATGCGACGGAAGAAGTGATCCTACAGATCATCTACATCAGGTCAATAGCATTCTAAACCTGCACAACTACTCGAGAAACATAAAGGCAAAGATCCTATCTACCACTTTAACGGGCGCTGCACTGGATTTGTTCGCCAGGCTGGAGGCCAGATCCATAACGGACTACGAGCAACTAAGGGAAAAATTTGAGAACCAATTCTCTAGCCGAAAGAGAATGAAGACCAATCTGCTACACCTCGTTGCTGTGTAGCAGAGGGAAAGGGAGAACCTCCGGGACTATATGAAGAGGTTCAACGATGAATTGTTGAAGGTGGATGAGTTTGTCAGGAGCGCCAAGGAAGATTCTAGAGAGGCAGAACATTCCTTATTCCCTAGAAGAGACTACTCACCCAGGAGAGGAAAGCAGAAGATGATTGACGCACCCGAGGAGCGTGGTAGGACCATAGTGAATGCCCCGAGCAGAGGCGTTAAAAATTTGATCAATAGAGGAGTCTTGGGAGCTGACACGACTCACGACCGAAAAACCATAACGCGAAGACTCTAGGGTGGAGCCTACATTAGGTGCACCAATGCCATCATGCCAGAAGCATACTTGGAGCATGAGATCTCTTTCACCAGGAAAGACTTGGAGCAACTTAGCCCATTAGCCTTGACTGCAGGGAAACTAGATTGCCCATTGGTTATCATGATTAATGTGGATGAATATCAGGTGCATAAAGTGTTGGTGGATAGCGGAAGCTCCGCAAACCTGATATTCTCAAAAGCCTACGAGCAGATGGGGATAGCCCCGGACCGGGTAAAGTCGATATCCACCCCATTGACCGGATTCGGCGGAGCAGAGGTAGTGCCGCTTGGACAGGTTATATTGCCCACCATGTTTGGCAGAAGCCCACGCACACGGGTGACACCGATAAAATACACAATTGTCGACATCCCGTTCCCCTACCACGCCATCATTGGCCGACTGGCGCTCAACCAGATCAGGGCAGTGGTCTCTACTTATTACCAGAAGATTAAGTCCCCGACACCTCAAGGAGTCGGCGAAATTCTAGGTGACCAGATACAAGGATGGATGTGCTATGTGGACTCGCTGAAGCACCATAGAATCAGAAGAAGACAAGAAATACAAGTCCCACACCAAGAATACATTCCGCGCACGGAGTGATCACCATGAGGAGCAAACAAAATAATATTTTAAATTTCAGTAGTTTCTAAATTATGTTCGTACATTGGAAACATTGCCCCATCGTGGGTTAGTCTGTAAACTTAAAACAGGGGGAACTACGCCGGTCTGATTCCCCATTCAACGGGATACGTAGGCGGGTTAGGTTTACCTAGCCCTCGACCATTATCTCTTATTTTGCCCCTTCGTGGGTCGGCATGTAACTTAAAACAGGGGGGAACTACGCCGGTCTGATTCCCCATTCCACGGGATACGTAGGCGGGTTAGGTTTACCTAGCCCTCGACCGTTATCTCTTATTTTTCCCCTTCGTGGGTCGGCATGTAACTTAAAACAGGGGGAACTATGCCGGTCTGATTCCCCATTCAACGGGATACGTAGGCGGGTTGGGTTTACCTAGCATTCGACCGTTATCTGTCATTACCTTTTTTATTTGTTGCTTGGCGGAACCTCATATTTCACGCAGGGATATGTCCGAAGCGGACATTATAGAGGTGCAGAGAATGGCACAAAAAATTGGGGGTATTCCCCTAGATATATGTTTAACACAACGCCTTTTTACAGGTACATGGATCGAAGGATCACACGTTACTATATCCGAAAAGGACATAGAGAATATTAAAGGGGGATTCAGGGGTATTGCCCTAGATTATTCAATATTATCCATTTAAACAGGTACAACAAGTACAAACAGGTACAACAGCCACGATAGAGCACAATGGAAACACCTTTTCTCGTATAAAACTGATATTCCCATATTGAGGGAACATCCTGCAGATAACACATGCACATCATTTCGTGTTTTCATATTAGCATTTACATCGAATTTTTTTTCTTGTCTGTGATGTTTTACAGGGCTTACTGACCCATAGACTCCACAACGACAGAGTCATCAAGGGACATAAACGAAAAGACAAAGAAAAGGCTCCTACCCATCAACGGTAGCGGGTTCCCTGTGATAACGGGATGCGCCCCTACCCAGAACAAAAATATCCCCTGTGATAATGGGGTCGATCATAAACATATCAACGGTTGGGGGTTCCCTGTGATAACGGGATGCGCCCCTACCCACAAGAAAAATATCCCATGTGATAACGGGGTCGATCATAAACATATCAATGGTAGCGGGTCCCATGTGATAACGGGATGCACCCTTACCCACAAGAAAAATATCCCCTGTGATAACGGGGTCGATCATAAACATTTTAACGGTAGCGGGTTCCCTGTGATAACGGGATGCGCCCCTACCCACAAGGAAAATATCCCCTGTGATAACGGGGTCGACGCTAAACATTTGAACGGTAGCGGGTTCCCTGTGATAACAGGATGGGCCCCTACCCACGCGAACTGTTACGCTAGGTGAAGAGCCTATTGGGTGGAAATCCCATAAATCAAGCTAGCTGAAGAGCCTATTGGGTGGAAATCCCATAAATTAAGCTAGGTGAAGAGCCTATTGGGTGAAAATCCCATAAATCAAGCTAGGTGAAGAGCCTATTGGGTGGAAATCCCATAAAATTACGCTAGGTGAAGAGCCTATTGGGTGAAAATCCCATAAATCAAGCTAGGTGAAGAGCCTATTGGGTGGAAATCCCATAAAATTACGCTAGGTGAAGAGCCTATTGGGTGAAAATCCCATAAATCAAGCTAGGTGAAGAGCCTATTGGGTGTAAATCCCGTAAATTAAGCTAGGTAAAGAGCCTATTGGGTGAAAACTCCATAAACAAACTAGGTGAAGAGGCAGGCCTTATGGGCCCCTAACCACAAGAAGAATATCCCCTGTAATAATGGAGTCGATCCTAAACACATAAGCAGTGGCAAATTACCCATGTTTCTACCAATCCCGAGGAAATTCTAATCATTCCTTGATTGACAACAAACATGTTAAACGAATCTCATCAAATACGAGAATGAAATGATGCGGCTCAGATATCGGAATACTGCATAATCTATCATCATGACAATAAAAAAAATCAACAAGTTATCGGACAACAAGGCCACGAAGAGTCACATATTATGAACACAACAGAGAAATAAATATTCAGTTACAGAACCATGAATTGGAGATAGTACGGAAAGGGATAAATTCAAGTTACAATAAAGGCAGTAAACAGCTACTCCCACGAGGACCCTTCAGTCTTCTTCTCAACGACCTTGGAAAACACGTCAGGGTCGACCGGACTCTCTTCCACCTCATCTAGGCCACCAATCGGCAGATCATCATGATCATGCCTTGGGTTCAACCCACTCAACTCGAGGGAGTCCTTGAAACCCTTCATTTCTCAATACTTGCCCTACGCAAGCATGAAATGCTGCATCTCGAACCTTCAAAATGAGATTTCGGAAGCTCGAGCTTTCCATAAACTTCTCCGCCCCAACCCAGAGGAGATCAGGACGACGTTCCTACAAGTTGAACTCTATTAAATACAAGAGGACAAAAAATAGAAACAGATATCGTACACAAGATACATACCAAGTCCAAGGGAGCTAATTTGGCAGTGGAGAGCTCCAACGAGAGAAGTTTGTTAGTAGCCTTCACCGCCGCCACCTCAGCCTTCAGTGTTTCCAGCTCTTTGTTGGCCGCAAATTCACGCGACTTTCCTTGGTCGATCTCAGTCACTAATATTTTGAAGTTGCCCTTCAACAAATCATACTCCTCACGGAGCATACGACAAGTCTTCAACGCATCCTCTTTTTCAGCCTCCAACCTCTCCAACACCGTGGGGTTGAACTCCCCCATCCTCAAGATATCAGCCTCGAGCTCGGCAGCAACAGCGTCAGCGTCACCCTTGGACTCGCGAATGGTCTTCAGACACGAGACCGCCAGATTGGCTGTCTGCACAATACAATACATAACATTATGCTAAACATTCAAATAAAAACAATCGAAGTCGTGTTTAGATACGTACACTTTGGAACAGGTGAGTGCTGCTGCGTATATTCTGGGCCCACTCAAATTCTGTGAGCACCCGCACATTCGCAGGAGGAGGAAAAGCCCGCATCATGCCGCGTACAACATCTGCTTCAAGGAATTATACTCGCCTTGAGGGCTTAACGGCACCCGCCTTCCGAGGGCCCAAATTCGAAGACGAGTGGACACTGTTGACAATCCCCCCACGACACCTTTTATTGCCAGATATCCTAGTTAGGTCAACGACATGCTTTGTAACCGGAATCCCAGGAAAATAGGAGCAAAGCCTCCTAATGTCGAGGACTCCTGCAGTGGCCTTTTACCCTTGTTGGTCATACCAGAAACAGTTGCTTTTCCCTTGCCACTAATAGGGTTCGGGTTGGAAGAACTCGACCCCACAGTAAAAGGCGCATCTACAGAGTCAACCAAGTTGACATGGGTATTCGATTCCAAACCTCCAACGTTCTCGGTCAAAGGAATGTTGGCCAACGACTTAGAACGTGGAGCGACGTATTCACCAGATGGAGACCTCGCAACTGGTCTCTCTGTCGATACAGCCCTGTCAGGCGAAGGAACCACACCCTCCTGTTTCGAGGTCAACACCTCAAAGAGGGTGGCCGCGCCATCCGGGCCGCCCACCACATCACGGATGTCATGGCTAAGGGACCCAAACGTTGCAGGAACATTGTTAAAACGTTCTTCATTAATACGTTCAGGCACTACAGTGCTAGCAGGAGGTCGCTCGACTCCCGACGCCTCTGCCAGAAACTCAGCGGCTGCATTATTCAGGTCAAAGCTAGACGCATACCTTATTTCAGGCGCCACCGCGACTGCAGCCGTTTCAGCAACTTTTTGAGCATCACGATCTGCCTGAAGCTTACGCATCAATTGTCTAAACCCCCTTCTAACGAAGTATCTCAGAAAAACGTAATGCACCTGTAGAATAATCAGAGTATCAGCATGAGAAAATAATAATAAATAATTCAAGAACAACGACGAGGTCGAAACACACGTCGGGGAAAATATCGAATATGATTATCGATATACATACCAATGTGGTTACACTAAACGACAGAGAAAACGCAGAAAACTATGACCTTCAGAGTCTCTTACAAGCCCTACTTATAGACGGAGGCCTTAACTACATCGAAATATACTTTCGACATCATATCGAATATGCGTTTCGACGTGATATCGAAGATGAACCCCGATATCCTATTCTATTATGCAAAAAAGTCTCGAAGTGCAACTCCCATATTTATAAGAAATTCAACTCCAAAGAAAACAGAATTCAAACGAGGACCTCAAACTATGCCCCCACTGCATTAGGGCATATTTGATCTCCGTCATTTGAACTGGCAGGACGAAGGGTACAAGTAACCCATAAATTTAAAATTAAATTTGCGAATTCTTATCTCTAACACAAGAATCCCCAAATTGGGGGACTACATGATATGGGCATTTCCCGCATATTGGGCCTGGCCCAAACCAGGCCCATATTGGACCATATCGGGGGCCACTTTCGATGTCATATCGGTAATAATCACCGATATGTTACTGTGGTCCCCGAATCCCGATGTCTATAAATACGCGGCGCCCGGATCCCAAAAGAAGCAATTATTATCCCTCAGCTACCACGCATCACATCGAAATACATCACCGATCTGACTCTCCATATCGCATTCGATATCGGGATTATCTCCTGCACTTTTGACACGTCATACCACCACATCACCGATATCACGTCGGTGGGCATCACCGATATCATATCGAAGACAATCACCGACGTACGTCCAATCTAATCACCGATATCCCACTGCTATCCAAGCATCGAGGCGTTGGTTCGAGGTGTTCCGGAGCAAGTCTACGCGAGATACATAGTGTAAGCCTGATTTGAGATAGACTCGTTGTATTGCTAGACCGTTCACTTGTAACCGACACTCATATATATAATACAATATATTGTCAAATCATCAACTAAGAAAATGATGCACCAACACTTAAAAAAATCACATGCTCATGTCGTGTAGCCGTGTATATATTCGTGTATCATAGCGTATCAGTCATACTCTGATATTTTCATGTAAATGATTTAAAAATATTTGGATAAAATATGTTACTTTTCTCATTAGATTTTAAGTCTCATAAAAAAAATGTACGTACGATATCTATTATTTTCAAAACCATGTGTTCTGATATCTATATTCTCTTCTTTTTCTTTTCTTGATTATTTTATATGATAACAAGAACGAGTAAGGAGAAAAAGTCGAAGACTTTTTAATTTTTTTTTTATGAGTAGACGAGCCAATTTTATTATTAATAAATATTAAGTTACGAATTTGGAATTGTCCACAAAATGCATCTAATGTAAATTGCTTTTATCACTATATCATTGATCAGCATCATATATCCTATTATTAATAAGATAACATAAAAGCTCGCTTTGACAATGAAAACAATCATGCACCACTCTAATATGTCGAAATTGGATGAAACTTACATATACCAGGTCCATAGTGAAAACTATGGACCATGTGATCTCAATTAGTCAAGGTCACACCTTTAAGTCACAATCTTAATTTAATAAATAAGAAATCGAATAAATAACTTTTTAGAATTAGAATTTGACCCCATAAGTAATTTAAATTTTCATTATCGGGACTCCAATTTGGGAATAGTCCATTACGACCATATAAGGCCCAACATGCTTCCGTCCATATAAATAAACTGTCAAAATTAAAATAGTACCTCCTTTTGACCAAACTGCCGTCGGGTTTCCACCAGGTTTTACAGCTTCCTCAGCTAACCACTCGATCGCAATCGATGGTTCTGCAATAGCTCCTTCAACGACAACTAGCACAACCCTGGTTCGTTTTCTACTCCGGGCGTAAAAGATATTATCTCGATATCGACTAAATATTTGAATAGGAAACACTGTTTAAGCAAAAGCCAGGATTTTATTCATAAAACTGTAAACTTATTTATTACAACAACATAACCCTTATAAAGTAGAGTTACTCGTTTAGCTACTCATGGTAGCCTTGTTTTCTTCACACATACACTCGTATTTAAAACAAAATTGAAAACTTAATACAAACTAAGCTCAGAATATTTTTCTGATAGAATTTATTTAAGAGTAAGAAACAGAGGAGGTTGTTCAATGTCTTCTGCTTCCTTCAACTTGAGTATATATAGAAGCTCATCCGGACTTCAAATTACGGACTTCACTTATCCTTTTGGATTAATTCGTCATGGCTTACGTTTTAATCCACTAGCTTTTCTTTTCCCGTTGTCAGTGGGAATCTGGTCCCTCCATTACCTCTGAGTGGAGGTTATTTTGTCTTGATTCTTCACATGGCTTCCTTTGCACTTTCCACCTTTCGGCATCTTTCCCTTTCTTGAAAGGCCCTCTTTGTCGTTTTCCCCTTTGTCTATTTTCACAGGGAATCTTTTGCCAAAGAGTGGTTCTCGTTGATCTGGACATTTCGCACAAATCTGTTCTTTTCATCTTCCAACGTGCATCATGTTGCAGAACTTCCGACTGGTTTCTGATGTTGACGGAATCTCGTTTCTCCATAGTTTTTGCCTTTTATTTTCGAATATTCTTTCCGCAAAATCGGTGGTTGTACCCGTCATGTAATTGAGCATAAATGATCCATTTTTGGTCTTGTGAAATGTTTTGAAGGAGTATTTGACTTTGTCAATTTTTGTTAGACAAACCCAAAGTCCCGAAGCTCTTCTTGTAGTAATATCATCTTCTGATATTGGAGCAACTAAAAGCTGCTCATCAGGTGGTGGCTTTATGAAATCTAGAGCCTTCATGTATGGTCTCTGCAGCTTGATGAAATGAAAGCTGGGATAGAAACCTTTTCCATTGACTTCTGGTGCGGCTGAAATAAATTTCAGTTCCAGAGTTTCTCCTCGTCCGAGTGTATTATTATTTTTCCATGATCCATACACTCCCTCGATTAACCATTCTGGTAATTTTGAAATTTCCAGAAATCCTGGTGATGTCGTGAAGACTGAGGCTAAACAGCCGAAGTCAAACCATTCTCGTACACTCTCTGGTTTTGCACCTGGAAGAGTCCAAACTCGTGGATATTTCCCAGACCAATCGGCCAAGGATTTACCCGGGACAAGTCCCATTCTTGTATATAACCTTTCCCATGTTCTTTGGTATTCAATCAATGTAGATGGTTTTTGGTTATCAATTTTGACCTTAGATTTTTCAATCCTTGGTCTAAGATTAAGCTCGTTAACTTCAGCCTGTAATTTTTTAGACTGAGTTGATTCTTCCGATGTTTCCATCTTGGAATCTTTCTCGTTTTTTGATTCCTCTTCATAAGGATCCTCTCCAGTATTTGGGTGAATCGTGCTTGAGTCACCTACCTCAATTTTTACGTCTTGTGCTCATTGTTCAGAGCAAAGTTTAGACTCTGAAGCGTCTCGCATAAGGGGGTCATAAAGGCTGTCCCATAACATGGTGCTATGAAGCCTTGCGGCTTTCATTTCAGTCTGGACCTTGTTAAGGTCCTTCTCTTGTACATGTCCAGAAGCCTTTGCATTAATTGCTAGGCTGTTTATTGCCTTGTTTAGTTCTTCAAGGTTGTCGTTGTGATGCCTCCACCTTGTAAGGATATTGTTGGCCTCACTTGGCTCCATCTCGTGTTAAGAAATCTGCAAGAATATTTTCATGAGATTTAATAATCAAAACGTCAAAATCGTAATATTGACACTCTGCTTGCCATCTTAGAAGTCTGGCTTTCTCGGGTTTACTTTCTATTTTGTTTTTTAAGAAAGCCTTGACACTTGTATTATCAAATTTTTAGGGTAAATTTCGTTGCTAGTAAGAACATAGGCCATTTTTTAAATGCACTGTGAACTGCAAAGAATTCTTTCTCGTTAATGTGCCATCTGGCCGCATTATTATCAGCAAATAGTCCGCTGCAGTATCTACATGGGACTTCTTTTGTTGGTTCCACCTTCGTTAGAACTGCTGCCCACCAATGATCACTAGCATCTGTGTAAATCATCTTCATCGTTAGGTATAACAAGTTTGGGAAGGTTCTGGCACAACTTCTTTAGTTGTTGTACTGCTCCTGTATGTTTGGTTGTCCATTTGAATTCTGCTTCCTTTTTAAGCAGAGGACTAAACACATTCCTGTAACTAGCAAGATTGTTAATAAACATCCCTGCAAAATTTACTAAACCCAAAAAACTTTGAAGTTGTTTGACCGTTTTGAGATTGTCCGGGCAATCACGTACCTTTTCCCCAAATGTGTTTGGAGTATGATACCCGATTCGTCAATCTCAATGCCAAGAAATTCAATTTCCTTGTAAAAATTACTGCATTCTTTTGAGATAACACTAATCCATTCTTGAAACAAATGTCTGAGAAAATCTCTAAATGTTTGAGATGTTCCTTGACTGTTTTGGATGCTATGAGGATATCGTCCACATAAACAAACATGAAAGTAATCTTAAAAAAGATTATCCATTTTTCTTTGGTATATTTGGGGTGCGTTGGCAAGACCCATTGGCAACACATTCCAAATAAATGTCCTTGTGGCGTGGAGAAGGCAGTAAACTTCCTGCTTTCCTCCTGCATCTTAATCTGATAGAATCCAGATTTGCAATCAAATTTAGAGAATACCTTTGCGTTTTGGACGCAATTGATCAAGTGTTCTCGACTTGGAATGTAGTAGCCATCAAATTCTAGGATCTTGTTGATGCCTTGATAGTTGATGAGAAGTCTTGGTTTTCCCCTTTTTACCTCGCTGTGGTTTCTTACCAAAAAGCCTGGACTGCTGTAAGGTGAGACTCCTGGTGATATCAATTTAAGGTCAAGGTGTTTCGTAAGAATCATTTGCATATCCTCACAATCCCTTTGATTCATCAGGATTGGCTTGTATCGTATGAACTCATGCTCTTTTCCCTTTTGAATTTTCAAGGAAGCTTGGAGTTCATTCTTGTTCCACCATGCCAAAGGATCTTCGCTGAAATTCCTTTGAATCTTGTTTTTGATATCTTCAAGTGATATTTGCTCTTCACTTGTGATATCTGTTTGCGATACTCCTTCCATACTGACCTTGAGAAGCTTGATTGTTGTTTCTTTGATCCTTTCTGTATCTGGATCATCTTCTCCTATTATGTCTGCTTTCAACTGGAGTATTGCTTCTCCATACTTGCGTTGATCTCTCATTTTGCGGTAAAATGCTTCTCTGAGTCGTTGAATGAGAATCTTATGGTCACAAAGCGTTGTGAGAATAAGCCTTCTTGTCTCATTGTCCTGGGTAACCCTTTTAAAGGCCTGCAGGAAATTGTTACCTAGGAGAATATCTGCTCCCGTGTCATGGAAATAAATAGGTGGCGTTTTGACCTTGTACAAAGGGCTACCTCATGCGCCTCCGATGAGTATTTTCGCTTGCTTAATTCCTCTTTTAAAGATAATAATCCTTTTAGAGAAGTCTCTTCCTGCAACTGCTGGTAATTCTTCAAGGTTGGGAGGAAACACGTTCTTTTTGGCCGTACATATTCCAGCACCTGAATCAATGTTTGCTGCAAAGTACTCTGCCCTGTATTTTTCATACAACATCCCTACTGAGATGTATATGGAAAACGGACTAGTGGTCATCGAATTCGGTATCTTTTACCTTCCACTGTAAATTCCATCCCATCTTGTATCCTTTCTCAAGGTTTGTGTGCCTCGAGGAATTCCAGTCGGAGTATTAAATTCTCGGTTAATCTTCCTTCCGTTCTCTGTATTGTAAATCCATACCTCCCAATTTTAGACGTCCTTGATATCTTCCTGGTAAAGGTTGTTGGAGATAATACAAAGCATTGCTTGGAAAGATATTATCTTTCTGAGTAATATCGAAAATTACTTCGATTATACTCCATCATGCTGGACATTGAAGTTCTCCTTCGGTAATGAACTGTCCTGGTCCAGTGATAGCTTCAAGAATAGGTCTCTTTCTTATTTTTTGGCTGGTCCTTTGGGTTGTCATTCGGTTTTCACTGAATGAAGCTCACCTTTGCTCAAACCTGTGACTAGTTGTCTGATTTAGCACTGGCTGATCTCTAATAATCATGTCCATCTCTTGAATATGAGGTAGGTTAGAAATTTATGGTTTGACCGTTTGGGCAACTTTCTCGAATATTTTTGGAATCTCAACGAACTCGTTTCTCTGAAATACCTCAGAATGATGGGTATTAGAGAGTGCGTATGAGATGGTGTATGTAATAGAGTATGGTCTATTTCCTTCTTTCATCAGATCTTTGTTTTTGAAATCCTGATGAAGGGTTAGCGCTCTATTAAAGTCTCGATCTGCCAGGTTATAGGCAATCTTCGGATAGATGAACATTGCCACCTTTCCTGCGAACAAGTTGCATGAGATTCCACCTAGACATGCGTCTCTCAAATTTTGAATTCTTCTATCGAAGACAGCGATGTCGATTGGGGAATTGACTCCTTCTTTGAACGTTTCTTTAAGCAAGATTCTTATGGCTCCGATATGGATCCATGACATCTTCTGGGCAACTTCCCTGTTGAGTCTGTTTAGTTCCTCTTTGATTTCTATCATGGGAACTAACTGCATCTCCATCACATTATTGGTCAGCTCCATTGGGATTGCAAGCTCTCCCGCCGTGACTTTGTAAATGATATGATGCCTTCTTTGCCTTAGACTTAATTATGTTAAGGCTCTCTCCATTTTGCCGACTGTAAAGCCGTCATAAATGCAAAGTTTTGGATCCTCTTTCATAATTCTCATCAGAGCTTTATGTGATATGCTCGTTTGTGAGAAAACTCCTGAGATATCCTCTTGCGTCTCCTGATGGAAGATCTCTTCTTCCTCAGTCTGAATCTGATTCAGAAGACTCATCGTTGTATTCTTCTTCTTCGTATATGCTTTCGTCTGAGGGGAGGTCCTCGAACCGATATACTTGAATAAGATCTTAATAGTAAACGGCCTCCTCGATCTCTGGCGTTGCCTCGAACCGTTTTACTCCTTGGTTTTGATTTTGCGGGCAATCAGTAGAGATGTGGCCTCGAACCCCACATGTCCAATAATTGCAATCTTTGAAACTTTCATTGGCTCTGGTGTGTGCCCTTCTCAAAGTTCTCTTGGTAGATATCGTGATGGATCTATCTCGGCTTGTGGCTGGACGTCCTCTACTTGACCCTGAACGATGTCCTGATTTGTAACTCCGGGCTTTTTGTTTGGACCAAAATCTTCTGGGTTTCCATGAAGACCTTACATTGACCCGCCTTTCTTCTCTGGAATAAGGGCATTTCCTTCTCTTCTTATGCTCTATGGTTACTCCGACAATTGTTGGGATGTCGTTGTTTTCGCAACAAAGAGTAACATTTTTGTTGACTCTTCGCAGCCTCTTATAATTCTTTAGCTCAGCTGCCTTTTGGCACCATTCGACAAGTTTACTTTTGAGGAAAGACATACGTCTTGCCACGGTATCGATACCTTGGGGCAATTCGTATTCCTTTATCAGCATTTCCCTCCATGGACGGCGGTAGCATCATTCACCTTCGACTTCCATTTCTACTCGGAGAAGAGTTTTATGTATAAGTCTATGTTACATATGTCGTGTAACTCGAGACTATACAATGCTCTTTCATATCTCTTGGCTTGCTCTCGGCCTCCTCCAAAGTTTCCTTCTGAATCCTCGAAGTAACCAATTCCAATGAAAAGTATCTTGAATACTTTTGCCATTTTATCTACGATATTATTCATATAATCTCCGGCCGCAACTTTTTCTTTGGTTCCCTGGTCTGTTTGGTCCCAGGCGATCTTGACTGACCCTTCCAAACTCATATTAAACAGCAATATGAATGCTTCTTTGTTGAGATCAAGGGTCCCTGCTGCAACCCGCATTGCTGAGGCCCAATCGCCAATCAGAAGCTCTCTGTTTTTGAAATCAAGGGTATCAAGATTGAGCATTAACCCATACGGGTGTATTGGGTCGAGCTGGGACTTGACATATGGTGTTTCCATTATGTCTGGCCTTCTTCGAGATCTGGTTATGCCTGGTTTTATGAAATCTGGATGTAGATTCCCTCCAGGAATAAAATCTCCTTGGTGCGGCATGTGCTCATCTTGCAGAGGGGGATTGCTCACTCCGCTATTTTCTGGTACCGTCTGTGGAGCATGACTGGAAGACTTTGCATATTAAGTCACTTGGTTGGTTTTGAGGTTCACCAGATTCAATCCGACGAATGATTCTGCAAGGTCGTTTAGATCCTGCAAATTTCCGAAGTTGACCTATTCGAGATGGATGCGGGCGGTCATGTCTTCTTTTGAGGAACTGATTCTCCTCTTAATAAGGCTCTCATCTTTTCTCCTTCTATCAATTCTTGTGTTACTTCTACAGCCTTACCTTTCTGGTGTAGAAGTGGCTCTGTTCCATAAGATGATGGTAGCCATCCTCCTCGTTTTCTTCCCGAAGAATTTGGTTGTGATTCCAAATTCTTCATTCTTCGCTGGATATCTTGCAGATTTTCCAAGATCTCCTTTTGACGCCTAGACATGGTTTCAAGCTTGTCTTGGAGTTTTTGAAGGTGCTCGGGCATATGGTATTGTCGGTTACCATATGTTTGGACTGTTTTCTGGACTTCCCTGAGGTCCTGAGACAGCTTAGAGCCATCTGTTTCGAGCTCGTGAAAATCTGGCAAGACTAGATTACTCATTTATTATTTCTTTCAATGATTAATCTGTTTATTCTTGTAATCTCAGCTGAGAGGCCAGTAATAGCTATGAACTTAGCTCTAATGCGAGAGAGATTATCTGGTCTATGACTGGCTAGGTTAACTAACTTAGTCATCAAGAGTTGGAGCTCTTGCTCTAGAGTAATACCAGGCATAATTAAAGGCTCAGTATTGAACTTTGTTTATTAGCTTTTTAATGCTAAATTTTATTCGCTTGACTCCTTCAAGTCTAGCTTTATTCATGGAACAAGTCTGTTGTTCTAGGTCGCAACATAGAACCTCGTGATGTTCAATAAAATTCTCCTGAACTGCAAGGCATTCAGTTAAAGCATTGATAAAATGCTTAACACTTGTAGTTTTCGGTCCTCTAAAAAAGAACTGAATTGGGGGAAACCAAATGTCATCCATAATTGAATTATTCATGTTTTGTAAAATACTCTACTCATAAAGGGATAAGCTATAATGAATAGTTTCTATTTAAATAAATAAATAAACTGGCTCTGATACCAATTTGGATGGTCGAGATAATTAGAAAATTTATCGAAAACTTATCTTGGGGTCTTATTATAATTTTACTAAGTAAAATATCAGATTTATTATCTTTTAAACTTTAGGGACTAAAAGGCAAATGTTCTGACAAATATGGACCGCATGGTCCATACTATTCATATGAGCCTGGTCCATATAATTTTTTTCCGTCGAAATTTTGTAACAATTATCACGACGTTATTCACTGCTTGGACAATTTAGCATACCAAATATGATATTGTCTTTAAGGGAGAAAGTAGATCGTTTGACGAAGTGATTAATTTGATAAAAGTCCGCTCTTGGAGATGGATTAAGGGTAGATTAAGCAATATTCAATAATGAGGCGATTTTCCCTTGCATTGTACTTGTTAGCTTTGTTTCTTGAAGTAGTTCTTATAATCCATTGCAATAAATTGTTTTTTGCTGTTAAAAAAATATTCATGTGTTATCCTTCCAATGGCATCAGCAAAAATAAACATGGATATATCCTAGTTAATCCGACTTAAAATCTTCGAAAATAAAACTAATATGGCTTAATCAGTCAATGAAAGTAAACCCGAAAGAAACATGAAAATGTATGTATTAAGACCCACGTGAGGCAGATTCTCATTAATCACACATTTTCTTTTATTTTTTTTTTCTCTTCCTCCAGTGAAGCCGCATATTAAATATTCAAAACAAGCTGCACATCCTTACAGACCATCCTCGCAAAATAGTGGCTGAAATTGTCAGATCATGGATTGACACAACAACTTTGAGAGTTAAGTTGGGGTTGCCTTAACTCTACTATGATCTTCTTGATTAGAGTAATATGCAGTGGAATTAAAAACACAAGAAGATATAATTTTTAGAAGTTTTCAATATTATTAAAAACTTCCTAGCCTTAGGCGAAATAACCAATAAAGGTTTTAACAAAACGTTCCTCACAACAATTCACTCACGCTCTTTGTTGATCGGACTCAAAGAAGCAAACAAGCACGAACTACTTAACTTCTAAGAACTAGACTTAAAGTAGTTGATACAAAAACGTCGCAAAAGCAAGACGAAGACAATACAAAGAATTAATCTCTCAGATTATTTAGCACTATTGTCTTGTAATCATCTTGATGAACTTCACACCTTTATATAGGTTTCCTGAAACTTGCACTCTAAGGTGTGTTGTTCACAGTTTTGGTAACTCTTGTTGTTTTCTTGTTGAATTTGGACTTCCTTGTGAACTCGGTCTCTTTTTTAAATAAGTGTTCCCTTTATTACAGATCCAATAAGGTAACAACATTCTTCAATTCGGAGTAATCCTGGAAAGAATCCAAGTTGCAGTGTAACTCCAATTTATTTTCTTCTTCGTAAATCGTGTTAGGTGACTATTCAACTTAACTTGAATTATAGAAACTTCAAGTAAGGAATCTTCCATAACTCTTCCTTATGATTAAGATATATTCCTGGACATAAACATAAACGACTAAAACCGTGGAACTTGATTAATAAGTGAATAAAGGCAAAACTTAAATTTAGCAGTTAAAGAACAGTTTTCGCACAGGTTCTCTGGTTTCAATGTTATCCTCAATGTTGTCCCAACATCGCATAACATTGATTTCAGAATACATTGCACTTTCAATCTCCCCCTTTTTGCCTTTCTTCACAAAACCAATACCTGTTCCAATCAAGTTTTATATCGAGAAGGTTAGAATCAACAAGAAACAAATTAAAACTACTAAACTACTCCCCCTTAATGCAAACTAACATATTCAAAGTTAAAATAACAAAGACAAGTATTTAGGTCATCGCTACATCAAAGCTGAAGCTGAAGGAAATACAAGTAGAACTTGGATTGAAAAGATAAAAACTCATAAGGTTAAAATTATTTGCAATGTTGTCTTTTCTGCTGTTTACTCTAACCTTGCAGGTAAGTGGTATTTTGACAGTGGATGTTCAAGGCACATGACTGGAAACATTGACAACCTAAAAGATGTAATCCCTTTGACTGTTGGAACAATTACCTATGGAGGAGACATTAAAGGGAAAATCATTGGAGAATGAGTATTGGATGTTGAAGGATTTCCACCACTCAAGGATGTGTTGTTGGTTGAAGGATTGAAAGCAAATTTAATTAGCACAAGTCAACTTTGTGATGATAACTTGCTAGCTACTTTTGATAAAAGTTCATGTGATGTGTTTAATAGTGACAATGTCCGTGTCATGATATTTACAAGATCAAAGGATAACTGCTATCTTGCTCAAGATGAAGCTGAATGCTACCATGCCAAGATAGATGAATCTGTCATGTGGCACAAGAAGCTAGGACATGTGCACTGTAGAAATCTGGAGAAACTACATAAGTTAGATGTTGTAAGAGGTCTACCTAAGTTGACTAGTCCAGGTAAAATTGTTTGTGAAGACTGCCTGAAAGGTAAACAAACAAAAGCTGTTCATACACCACTCCAGGTACAGAGTACTAACCCTATAACTAATAAGTGCTTTGAATTGCTACATATGGATCTCATGGGTCCTATTGAGGTTAGTAGCCTGAATGGTAAGAAGTATGCTTTTGTTATTGTTGATGATTTTTCAAGATATACATGGATTAAGTTTTTGAAAGAAAAATCAGAAGCATTCAACACATTCAAGATTTTGCATGCTAGTATTAAAAATATGTATGGCACTTCTGTAGGAAGAATTAGGCCTGACCATGAAAAAAGTTTGAAAATGTAAGCTTTGCTAATTTTTGTGAAACTAAAGGCATTTTCCATGAGTTCTCTGCACCTAAGACACCTCAGCAGAATGGGATCGCTGAGAAGAAGAATAGAACACTTCAAGAGATGGCTATAGTAGTGTTGAATTCTAGAAACTTATCTAAGAAACTCTGGGCTGAAGCTTTGAATACTGCATGTCATGTTAGTAATAGAGTTTATCTTAGACCTGGTACTACTATGACACCTTATGAAATCTTGAAGGGTTCAAAACCAACAGTTGCACACTTTCATGAGTTTGGTATTAACTGTTATATGCTAAAAGATAGAGATTATTTGAGAAAAATTGATCCCAAAAGTGAAAAGTGTATATTTGTTGGATATTCTCATAATAGTGATGCTTTCAGGGTCTACAATCCAAGATTGCATACTATACAAGAATGAGTTAATGTCATTTTTGGTGAGTTAACTGTTTCTGCAGGTACTGAAGAAGTCATTGTTTCAGATGTTGCTCCAACATTGGACCCAACATTGAACACAGAAGCTGGAGATGCTGAACTGTAAACTGGAACAAAAGTTGACTTAACACCGGAAACCCCCAATGTTAGGTCAACAACTGTACTGTCAGATTATGAAATAAAATAGTTCCTGAATCCAGAAGTGATCCTCCTGTTAGGATACAAAGAGATCATCCAGCCACTCAAGTAATTGGACAAATTACTAAGAGGGTAAGAACATGCAACAAAGAAAGGGTTAATTACAAGGATATGGTAAAATTGTGTGTTTGTATGTCTTCTTCATGTACTGTTGAAAATGCATCTTGTTTTGTGTCCTTCATTGAACCTAAGAATGTAACTGAATCTTTTAAGTATAATTACTGGATTAATTCCATGCAAGAGGAACTCTTATAATTCACCAAAAACAGAGTTTGGAATATAGTGCCTAGGCCTTCACATGTGAATGTAATAGGTACAAAATGGATTTTCAAAAATAAAACTGATGAGAATGATGTAATTATGAGGAACAAAGCTAGGTTGGTTGCACAAGGTTATACTCAGTTAGAAGGTATAGATTTTGATGATACTTTTGCTCCAGTAGCTAGGATAGAATCAATTAGATTACTTCTTGCTATTGCTTGCTGTCTTAAGATTAAACTTTGCCAAATGGATGTTAAAGGTGCATTTCTGAATGGTTTAATTGACAAAGAGGTGTATGTAGAACAACCTAAAGGCTTTGCTGACCCTAAACATCCCGACCATATGTACAAACCTGAGAAGGCTTTGTATGGCTTAAAACAAGCTCCTAGAGCTTGGTACGAGAGGCTAACTGATTTTCTGATAGGCCTCGGTTTCAATAGAGGAGATGGAGACAGATCATTGTTTATCCTTAGAAAAAGCTCTGATATATGTATTGCTCAAATTTATGTGGATGATATAGTATTTGGCTCTACTAACAAGTCTACTTTAGACAAGTTTGTTGAGTCTATGATAAGAATATTTGAGATGAGCATGATTGGTGAGCTTAACTACTTTCTGGGACTACAAGTAAAGCAGCTAGAGAATGGTATCTTCCTGAACCAGGAGAAGTATGAAAGGAATCTAGTGAAGAGATTTGAGCTACAAGAGTCCATGCCTTGCAAAACTCCTATGCCCACTTCAGTAAAGATAATAAAAGATGGCACTGGCAGCAATATTGACCCAACATTGTACATATCCATGATTTGTAGTTTTCTACATCTCTCTGCTTCTAGACGTGATATCATGTTTGTAGTATGTGCTTGTGCTAGGTACCAAGCTAAGACAAGGCAATCTCACTTGATTGCTGAGAAGAGGATTCATAGATATATCTCTGGAACTTCACCTTTAGACATTTGGTATTCTTATGACACTAACACTAACTTGGTTGGTTTTAGTAACTCTAACTCGGCAGGTGATGTGGATGACAGGAAATCCACAAGTGGGGGCTGTTTTTATTTGGGGAATAATTTGGTCTCTTGGTATAGCAAGAAACAGAATTGTGTTTCATTATCAACAACTTAATCAGAATATGTGGTTGCTGCCAGCTGTGTTACCCAACTTGTATGGCTCAAACACATGCTTTCAGATAATGGATTAGATAGTGATACACTTCTCATGTTCTGTGATAATCTAAGTGCCATAAGTATCTCTAGGAATCCTGTCCAACATTCTAGAACTAAGCATATAGACATAAGACATCATTTCCTGAGAGATATGGTAGAGGACAAAGTGATCAACATTGAACATATTGAGACAACAAATCAGCTTGCTGATACTCTAACCATGGAGAGCAAGTATTCCATGGATACTCTTGCAGATGTTGCTCTAAGCAGTGAACCTACAGCTGCGCGAACTCGCTCTCACACTCAAGGTGATGCTGCAAAATCCGATGATGCTCAAGCTGCTGCTAAAATAAAGGCGATTCCCTATGTACGTCGAGGAAAGAAATCCAAACAGGGAGAATCGACTTCGAATGTTGAGCCAACTGCTGAGTTAACCACTCCAATCATCAATGAGCCTGAAATTGAGGTAAATATGGTTGAACCTAACATTGAGATTAATGTTGATATATATGTTGAGGGGGAGGTTGGTGAATCTGTGGATAAATTGGTGAAGAAGTGGGTTATGGTACAAAAGAAAAAGAGCAAGAGTACTGGTGAGAAGTTGATTGGTGGTCGAAAGATGTCTAAAACAACCAAGAAATGTGCTGAGGCCAGAAAAAGGCAAGTTGAGAGGTTAGCTAAGAAGAGGGCTGCTAAAGCTGAGAAAAATGCCGAAGAAGATCGAAAATCTACTATTGTTGCTGAGAGAAATAGGAAGGGGAAGCAAGTTATGGAAGAGGAAATTGAGGTTGTGGATGAAGTGGAAGAGGAGTAGAAAGAAGAGGAGAAGACTGATGAATAAGAGAACGATGTTGCTGCTGATTTTAAGGCAACATCAGGGACAGAAGAATACTCTGATGGATTGTATGTGATTTACCTAGAAGATGAGAAAGACTACTTTTCCCTCTATTATCTTACTAAAGATTTGAAGAAGAAAGTGGGATTCTTTCAAGAGAAGGGAAATTCACCTTGAAAGAGCTGTAGAAATGGCCAGCTTTAAAGAACACAAAGTGATGGTCTTGCTTGAAGCAAGAGGGATTCATCAATCTATAATGGAGTTGAATGATTATGCTCATGAGATTGTTATGGAATTCTACCTAAATCTCTCCAAGTGGACAAGGGATTACAGATCTCCAAAATATGGAAAAGCTTGGGTGAAGGGGAGAGTCTTCAATAAATTGTGGATTCCCACTTGCTGAAGAATCTGAGGACCCCTACTATGATGATGTGATTGAAGATTTGACAAGAGGGTTGGTCATAGTCTAGAAAGGTGCTCTGTCAACTACAAAACTCACTTCCCTTAGTGCTGTCTTGCATAAGATTGCATGCTTCAACTGGCTACCAAGTAAGAATGTTACTGTACTGACTAAGGAATCAGCAATCTTAGTGTACAAGATCAAGAATGGGCTAGCTGTGAATATGGGGGAGAGGATTTTGAAGTCAATGTCTGAAGTTGCTGGAAGGAAGAATGGCATGCTGCCTTTTCCCTCACTCATCTGCAAAATCCTTATCAAGCAAGGATTGAAGACAAGTGCCACTGTGGGCTGGATGAAGAATGAAGCTGAACTTACAATTCTCCCAAGCTACTTGTCTGGTTCAAGAGTGAGGGATCTTCCATGGAACCCAAAACAAGTGGTAAGACCAAGCAATTAAAGAGAAGAAGAAGGTTCAGGAGTTTGCTGGAACTTCAGTGCCTATGTCCAAAGAGGAAGATTGCATGGTCATAACCTCAACTTTTGTGGATCATCTGCTGAATTGGTTCAGGGGGCACATTGCTGACACTCAAAGGGAGATTGAGGATAAGAAGGGACATCTCAAAGAGCAAGAGAGCTTACTGAAAAATTTGGAGAAACTGCCTTCTTCACAAAAAGGGGGAGAGTAGTTCCAATTTTTAAGTTTGACTTTCTAGTTTTCTCTATGTGGTTTGATTTGATCAAGGAACATGTCCTTGTTATCTAGATATGGTCTGTAACTCTAAGTATAGCTACTGATTGAACTGCTCTGACTGCTGTTTCTTATGAAAGCAAATTTTGAACTGTTTTTCTGTTTAACCTTTTATGCAGGAAACTCACTGGTTTCAATGATGAGGCAACATTGATGAATATTGGAGTCTGAACATCTTTTAACTTATCAGCTTCTAAGGAGTAGGTTTTGATGCCATGTACCTCACAAACTTAGGAGGTAATTTCATATAACCCAGAGAACTATTACTAAGATTCTTTTCTTTGCCTTTTTCTTTTAAAGTTAAGCTTATTGAATTTCTTAGTAATTTTACCATAGTTTGAAGAAATTAATTCACATTCATCATCACTTTTATTATCAAGACTTGATCTTCTTAAAGCAACAACCCCGTGTTTGCCAGGTTGTGAGAAAAGCTCCATCTCAAATTCTCTAAGAGTATTTATCAAGATTTGAAACTGTAGATTATCAAGGTTCCTAGATTCACCCATTGCAATTTTCTTGAGAGCAAATTTATATGACAGTGTTCTCATTGCTTTATAAACCATCACTTGATTAGTCATAGCAAAACCTAGGTTTTCACATTGGTTGGCAATATCAAGAATTTTCTCAAAATAACTATCAACACTTTCATCTTCACCCTTCTCAAGTTTTTCAAATTGCTGAAGCAGTTGTCTATGTTTAGAATCTTTAACAGCAGAATCTCCTTCACAATGTAATTCAAGTATATCCCAAGCATGTTTGGCTTTTATATAATTCTAGATTAACTTGAACATGTGGTGATTAACCCCCAACTAAAAATAGCATTAAGAGCCTTTTCATTAGAGTTATAGAGACTTTCCTCTGCTGCTGTCCAATCTGCTTCTGATTTTGGTACTAGGTTACCTTCACCATCTCTTGGTAATGTTGGAAGAGAGTATCCATTGATCACAGATTGCTAGGCTCGAATATCAATAGCTTTGATGTGAGACGTGATCCTGATCTTTCAGTATGCATAATTGGAGCCATCCAAAAGTGGAATCCTGTTGGCATTAGGATTGACACTGTCCATTGTGTTGTATCATCTCATTCGGTGTTTGGCTCTGATACCAATTGAAATTGTCAGATCGTGGATTGACACAACAACTTTGAGAGTCAAGATGGCATTGCCTTAATTCTATTATGATCATCTTGATTAGAGTAATATGTAGCTGAATTAAAAACACAAGAATATATAATTTTCAGAAGTTTTCAATATTATTAAAAACTTCCTAGCCTTAGGCGAAATAACCAATAAAGGTTTTAACAAAACGTTCCTCACAATAATTCAGTCACGCTCTTTGTTGATCGGACTCAACGAAGCAGACAAGCACGAACTACTTAACTTCTAAGAACTAGACTTAAAGTAGTTGATATAAAAACGTTGCAAAAGCAAGATGAAGACAATACAAAGAATTAATCTCTAAGATTATTTAGCACTATTGTTTTGTAATCATCTTGATGAACTTCATACCTTTATATAGGTTTCTTGAAACTTGCACTCCAAGGTGTGTTGTTCACAGTTTTGGTAACCCTTGTTGTTTTCTTGTTGAATTTGGACTTCCTTGTGAACTCGGTCTCTTTCTTGAATAAGTGGTCCCTTTATTACAGATCTAATAAGGTAACACACCTCTTCAATTCAAAGTATTTCTAGAAAGAATCCAAGTTGCAGTGGAACTCCAATTTGTTTCCCTCTTTGCAAATCGTGTTGAGTTGACTATTCAACTTAACTTAAATTGTGAAAACTTCAAGTAAGGAATCTTCCATAGCTCTTCCTTATGATTAAGATACCTTCCTAGACATAAACATAAACAACTAAATCCGTGGAACTTGATTAATAAGTGAATAAAGGTAAAACTTAAATTTAGCAGTTAAAGAACAGTTTTCGCACATGTTCTCTGGTTTCAATGTTATCCTCAATGTTGTCATAACATCGCATAACATTGATTCTAGAATATGTTGTCCCAACATCGCATGTTTGTATGTCTAGAATCAATGTATGTTAAAAACATGTTATTTTAACCTAATTAACGAGTTTATAAGAGTTGGAACGCCTAGTCCGGAAGTTCAGAAGTGTGCTTATGAGGAAAACATCCCTCTTTTTATTCACCGAGAATTCTATGTCTTGCATGTGTTGAGTTGAACTGAATATGAATTGAATTGACAGTGGGGGTACCCCTTATATATAGGTATTTGGGGACAGGTGTCACTATGCATAAATTTAGTAAAGTACATGTGTCGCAATGTGCATGAGTGGAGAAGTTATACTTTCTCTCAAGGTCCTTTATCTTCTAGGAAATGACTAGGATGAACTTCTATCCTTCCTGATAGCTTTCAGGGGGCTCTGATAAGGCTAGGGCTAGGGCTCTTGGGAGAGCTTCATAGGTGAGGCTGGGTGCTCGTCCGATATCTTTTTGATCCCGATAGACAACAATTCATAATATTTAAAGTGCACATTGAATTTCAAACCTATATATATATATACACACACATGTATGTGTGAGGGCCGGCGCGAACACATATATACAGTAGTTCATAAACTTTTAAATGCACATTAAATTTGAAATCACACACGGGGTCTAAATTACTTAAGAAGCACAATTGCACCTAAATAACGTATTTCAAGTAAAGCTTATCAATGCACATAAAAAGAAAACATTACGACTTTCGATACATGTTAAGAAGCAAATTTCACCTAAAAGACTCGCATAGACCCAATCTCCAAGAAAATCATACTCTCTGCACATATTCTAAACAACAAAACCAATACTAGAACTGAAAAGCACAAAATGTCAAAATCAACTAAGAGAAAAATCTAAAATACGCAAACCATGCCTAAAGATCTCATTCGTCATTTTTCCCGTTTGTAACTTGTTATCTAACGTTTTAAAAAATGCATTTTCCCATCCAACATTTGAAAATGCCTGTTGGAGCCAAATCCAATATTTTTCACACGGTTAAATATCAGAAGGAATTAACGACTTTTTAAAATAGAAACTCGTATTTTTTTTGTGTATCGGAAAGCGGAACCCCAAAAACAACACTATCCTAAGATGGTACGAAGAGTTGTGCCACCTAGTATATCAAACAAAAGGTAAGAAAATATAGATAAGGGGCTTCCTTTTTGGTAATTTTTTCCCATTAGATTGCCTTGATGTGCACTTTGTACATGTTAAATAGTAAGTTACTGCTGATTATCTCGTGGAAAGATGCTTTCACTCTTGAGTCTTGAGTCGTCAAGATGCGGAAATGGATTCATTCATATTGTCGGATTTTGGAAGAATCGCAACGAAAAGCATCATATTGTTAACGTTTATTCCCCGTGTTCTTTGAATGAAAATAGCGATCTCTGGGCTTCATTGATAAATCTAAAAAATCAATTTGGAGGAGCTTTACGGTGTGTGGTGGGTGATTTCAACGCAGTTGTGGATCCTCAAGAACGAAGACGAAAATTGGTAAATTCAGGCACT
Organism: Linaria vulgaris; assembly: GCA_948329865.1. Lineage (NCBI taxonomy): Eukaryota > Viridiplantae > Streptophyta > Magnoliopsida > Lamiales > Plantaginaceae > Linaria > Linaria vulgaris. The sequence goes on from OX415251.1 coordinate 19,092,429, forward strand.
ACAAGGGAAATGGGTGATTTTAGGAACTTTATGGCTTGTATCGATCTTGTGGATTTACCTTTGGCATGCAGTAAATTCACGTGGTACATATCAAATGGCAACTCGGTGAGTAGGATCGACAGGTTCCTTCTGTCAAATGATTTGATTTTAAAGTGGGGTGACGTCACTCAAAGAGGCCTGAAACGTACAATATCTTATCATAGACATGTGCTTCTTTATACTCAGATTCAGGACTGGGGCCCTAAGCCATTTAGGTTTCTAAACTACTGGCTGAAAAATAAGGACTATACTCGTCTAGTTCAGGAAGAATGGAGCAAGCATAGCTTTGAAGGATAGGGAAGATATATTTTGAAAGAAAAACTAAAAGCAGTTAAGAATAAACTAAACTATGGAATACTCAAGTTTTTGGCAATCTCGACGCCAAGATCCAGCAATGTAGAAAAGTGATTGCCAGAACTGATGCCAAGAGTGAAAGTTCTACTCTTTCCGACATGGAAATTCAAAAAAGGAAAGAAGCGATGAGCACTCTTTGGAGCCTTTCGCGATCTAAAGATGCTTTCAATTTCCAAAGGGCAAAGGTTCGATGGCTTAAAGAAGGTGATTGCAATTCAAAAATTTTCCATCGTAGCTTGACTATCAGAAAAAAAAAATAGAATGAGATTCCGGGATTTCTTTTTGGTGACAACTGGATTGAAGGCAAATCTGAGCTTAGAAGTGCAGTGAAAAATCATTTTGAGAATGTTTTTAAGGAAACATATCATAATCGAATTCAGATGCCTGGTCTCCAATTATGCTGCATTAGCAACGAAGGTAGTGGGCAGCTTACTACACAGTTCACCGAAGCAGAAATTAAGGATGCTATATGGTCTTGTGATGGCTCTAAGTCTCTGGGTCCAGACGGTTTTGAACTTCTTAAGGGATTGCTGGGATACAGTAAAAGGCGATTTTGTCAAGTTCCTTTCAGATTTCCATACTCACAGCAAAATTGTAAAAGGCCTGAATACTTCTTTTATTGCTCTCGTCCCAAAGAAACTCGGTCCTCAGACGCTAAAGGAATATTGGCCGATGATCAGTTGTGCATATAAAGTCCTCTCAAAGATTCTTGCGAACAGGCTCGCGAAAGTCTTGGAAAGTATTATTTCAACGGAACAATCTGCATTCCTTAAAGGTAGATTTTTTGTGGACTACATTCTTGCAACAAATGAGATTTTTGTTGAAATTAAAAGAAAAAAGAAAAGTTGTCTCGCGTTTAAAGTCGATTTTGAAATTGTGGATCGGGTTGATACGTTGTTGTTGTTAACTTAACACTGGAGAGTTAACAGCAGATCCGAACGTTGTTAACTCAACGATGTTACTTTAACAACAGACCAGAAGAATACTACAGCGGAATAAACAAACACCAGTTTTAAGAAGTGAATATAGAATTATATTAACTTCCGAGCCTTAGGCAAAATAACCCGTAAAGGTTTTAACAAAGGTCGTTCTCTCAATTCTCAAGCTCCTCACTCTTAAATTGATTGATCTAAGCAAAGCACACAAGAATCGCTTCGACTAACTCTAACAGCTCCTCACTCTTAGATGTATTCTAACAATTCACAAACTTTGCTAAAGCAAGACAACACTCAACAACTGTAAATTAATCTCTCGGATTGATTGGCTCTTGTCTCGTGTTTGTCTTGATGTACTTCACACCTATATATAGGTTCTTGAACTTCGACTTCAAGGTGTGTTATACACGGTTGGTAATTCTCCTAGTTTCCATCTTGAACTCTTCTTCTTTGTTCTCGCAGTCCTTCTTGAATAAAAGTTCCTTCGTTAGTGATCTAACTAGGGAAAGACTCCTTCTTCAAATCAGGACTTGATCTTGGAAAGCATTCCTAGTTCCACTCGAACTCAACTTCCCTTGTAGAGTGGTTTGCGTAATTAAGGAAACTTTCCTTCTTAGAAACTTGAGCGTCCAACCTATGACAAGTTTGTTTCCTGAATAATAATCAGAGACAATTACAACTGTGGAACTCAATTCGTTAAATGAATAAGGCAAAACAATAATAAAGAATATACTCAAGATTGTAAATCGGATTCTGCTCCAACAATGTTACTCTAACATTGACTTCTCAATGTTAAACTAACATTGACAGAATACCTGCACTTTCAGATTTTGAAAGAGCTTTCGATTGTGTCAATTGGTCTTATCTGGATCGCATGATGGAGCTTATGGGGTTCTCTTATAAATGGCGTTGCTGAATTATAGAATGCTTGAGATCATCAAGTGTTTATGTCCTTCTAAATGGTTACCTAATAAATGAGTTCAATATCAGTCGAGGCATTAAATAGGGGGATCCCTTATCCCCCTTATTGTTCCTTATCGCCGCTAAAGGTCTCGGCCGCATCATCAAAAAAGAACTTCAAGTTCAACTTTTTACACTTGTCAAAGTGGGGATAGAAAACGTTTCACACGCAATACGCAGACAACACTCTCATTTTCTGTGAGAGTTCAATGCAAAATGTTGGGGCCTTAAACTACATTCTCAGACTCTATGAACTTTTATCGGGTCTTAAAGTCAATTTTGCCAAAAGTAGCATTATTGGGTTTTTTTGTTGATGATGCATGTTTAAATTACTTCGCAGATTTTCTGAATTGCAAGAAAGAGGAATTGCCTATCTTATCTTCGTCTTCCGGTTGGTGCAAATCCGAGAAGGGTGAAGACTTGGAAGCCTATCATTGATCTCTTCAAAGAGAAACTCAGCAAACTTAATGAAGAATACCTATGATCGGAAGGTAAGTTAGTCGTTCTCAATTCTACTCTGGTCGGACTCCCTGTATATTTTTAAGCTCCCAAAAAAGTCATAGCTATCCTTACGAGACTTCAAAGACGATTCTTTTGGGGTAATGGTGAAGCTACAAAAAGGATTTATTGGGTGAAGCGGTGATGCAGTCGAGAAAGCGTTGGAGTTTATGGTGAAACGGGATCATCCCAAGAGAGGCTGATTTTGGCTCGGTCCGTTTTTGACATGCAAATAGTCAAATTTTATCATTAAGGGAGCGGATTTTAGCCAAATTCCTTCGTTTAGGCCTCGAAAAGGCTGTTTTTGCAGTTTTTAGTAATTTTCGTTTCAGTTATATCTTTGTTTCTAGAACTCGGAATTGCATTCCGCTTGTTGGAGCGTGTTCCTTATGAGTAGCACGTTTAGTTTATGCTTTTATTTCAATTTTTTCCTTTTTTGGAAAAAAACGTTATTTCCTATTTTTAGTTAGGCTTTTAGGGTACATATTCTATGTAAACCCTAAAAAGACATTCTGTTGATTATTGAATAATGTTTTGAGAGTTTCTCTCTTTTTACATCAATTTCTTGGTATTCTTCGTGAATCAACAAGCTTTTGATTTTCGTGTGTCGTTCCTATCTTTCCTATAAGCTTCCGCTACGTCAAGCGGGGAAACATATGCAAAGACAAGCTACTTCAATCTGATAATTCCTTATGGAAAAGCATTATTATTTCAAATATGACACTGTTTGACCGAAAAATACTAGGAGTTCCGACTCAATTTGATGGAGGGATCTTGCCTTAGTGATTCTCAAGATGATATGGTAAAATTGGAAGAGGGGTTGCTCCAAATTATTGGGAATGATGAAGACACAAAATTCTGGGATGATATTTGGATTACAAATATGCCGTTACGTGAACGTTTTCCAAGGATTTTTTCTACTGCAATGGACAAGGATATCTCCATTGATAGGAAAGGAAGTTGGATTGACGGATGTCGGACTTGGGGTTGGAGTTGGAGAAGATCGTTGTTCTCTTGGGAACGCAAACAACTTCAGAAGCTGCTAAATATCATCCAAAACTTCACGTTGAATCCACAATGCCCTGACCGTTGGACTTGGAAATTGATTTTTTTCTAAATAGGCGGTGAGTTCGGCCTACAACATCCTCACCTCATCGAATGTTGTGTCACACTTCCACTTTTTGGATCTTTGGGATTTTAGCGCACCATGAAAAATGCAATTGTTTGCTTGGATGACGTTACAAAATCGTATTGCATCAAAGTCTAATCTTCTATCAAGAGGTGTTGCAATCACAAATATCTTGAGAAGGAAACGACCAGCCATATCTTGTTACAATGCAATTTAGAAAATCAATTTGGATGAATATTTTTGAATGGCTCAGTATTAAGCTCGTTCTTCCAGGTACCCTTGAGAATCTCTTCCTTCACCTTCCTGGCCTGTTTCCTTTCAGAAAAAGTAAAAAGTTTTTGAACACGATCCGGATCCACACTCTTTGGTATATTTGAAAAGGGAGAAATAACATCATCTTCAAGGAAAAACAAATGAGTACTAAAGAGATGGTGGATATCATCAAAATGAAGACTTGGAATTGAATTAGTACTAAATATAGAAACTTTCACGACTCTTTTTATGATTGGTTTAACTTTCCCTCGGATTGTATGTAACCTTTCTTGAGTATTTCTTATGCTTCCCCAAAAAATTCGCTTTGGCCGTTCAAAAAAAAAAAAAAAACCAGCTGCAAAACAAGATAAGTGTTTAAGGGTTCACATGATTAGCCATAAAAATTGATCTAATTTAGATTAACAAATATGTAAGGGCTTGTGTGTGTTTAGACTTGCGTGTGTTCCTGCGTGCACGCGTAAGCGCATATACACAACAATTCTTAAAAATTGACACGCGCACAACATTTAAAATACATATTGCGCCTAAATTACATAAAAACACAAATTAAACCTGAATATAGCATTTCAAATAAAGCAAGGCACTGCACATGAAAAGGAAACATTACGACTTGCATTACATATATAGTAAGAAACAAATTGCACCTAAAAGACTCAAAGACACCTAATTTTCCTAGCAAATCAGACACTACACGTCTACACCTAATATAAAAGAGAACACAAATATTAGACCTGAAAAGCACAAAATGTAAAAATCACCTAAAAGAACAACCTAAAATATGCACATCATATCTAGCTAGTCACCTAAAAACACATGTTGAAAATTTATATTCGACATTTATCCCGTTTATAACTCGTTATCTAACGTTTTAAAAAACACACTTTCCTGTCCACATTTTAAAATAACTTCTAGAGCCAAATTCAGAAGCTCCTTTTATACACTCTTTTGGATTTGTTTCCCATTAGATTGCCTTGATAGCGCAAAGTGCTACAATTTTGAAATGTTAGGTTGCAAAGGTGCACATTTTACATGTTAAATAGTAAGTTACGTTGCAAAACAAGATAGGCAATGAAAGGTTAATACAATTAACCCTAAGAATTGATCTTATTTCGAAAAAGCACCAAATATGTAAGGGCTTGTGCGTGTATGTGCGCGCGCGAGCTCATATATACAACAATTAATAAAATTTAAAACGCACTCTACATTTGAAACACATATTGCGCCTAAATTAGCTAAAGTCAGAAATAGTACCTGAATAACGCATTTCAACTAATGGGGGACACTGCACATAAAAAAGGAAAGATACGGCTACCAATACATACTAAGAAACAAATTGCACTTTAAAAACTCACATGCACCTATTTTTCCTTGCAAATCATACTCCACACCTAATATAAAAAACAAAACAAATATTAGACCTAAAAAGCACAAAATATATAAATCACGTAAAAGAAAAACCTAAAATACGATATCTAGTCAACCAAAAACACATGCCGAAAAATCTCAATTTTAGGATTTATCCCGTTTGTAACTTGTTATCTAACGTCTTAATAATGCACTTTGCCATCTAGTATTTTAAAATATTTCCTTAAGCCAAATCCAAAAAATTATTTTATACATTTTTTGACATTTTTTTTTTCTATTAGATTTGTTGACGAAAGTACAAAATGTCCGTGACGAAAATTTGAAATATTGAGTTGCAAAATGTTGAATAGTAAGTCCGTGCTGCAAAATAAGATAAACTTTGAAACGGGTCAACAGAATATTTACCCCTAAAAATTAATCTTATATTCAAATAGCATCAAATATTTAAGGTCATATATGAGATATATACATATATATATATATATATAGTAATGGGAGTGAGTATATATTAAGGTATCTTGTCACACATAAATAGTAATAAAAAAAGAAACACCTCTCTTTATCCTGCACTAAGATTCACACTACACGATTTCGCAGTATTAGCTACCGCAAATTAGCTACCGAAATTTTGTAGCTAGTCATTAGCTACGGAAATTCCGTAGCTAATGAATGTACCGACAGAATTTTTGTCGTTACAATTATTGCCGACAACAAATCGGTGGCCAATTTTCCTCGTGACAGAAATTCTGTCTGTACTTCCGTAGCTAATTATTAGTAGCTACGAAAATTCCGTAGTCACTTATTAGCAGCTACGGAATTTCTGTAGCCAAAATTTATGGCATCGCTGGGCGCAACTGGGCCGAACGGGCGACGGAATATCTATAGGTATTGTTGACAGTAGCTACGGATTTTCCGTAGGTAGTATCTAATGTATAAATAAAAAAACACTCTTAAACCCTAGCCCACACACACCGACGCCATTAGTCGCGCACCACTGTCAGTGACGCGATTCCGTAGCCACCAACCCCACGCCGCCTTCTCTCACCGCCGTCCCCCACTGGCTCGCCGTAAGTTCCATTTTCTTTCTTTTTTCTTCATTTTTGAGGCTTTTTGAGAATAATGCCTAACACCACCCCTTTTAGGTTGCCAGCGCCACCAACCTCCGCGCCTCTGTCTCTCACCGCCGCGCTCCGATATTGTAAGTCTCCTTTTTTTCTTTTTTTAGGCACGTTTTGATAATAATAGCTAACACACGACCCCATCAACCCATTTTCAACCGCCGTAATTCCGACGTCACCCACCTTCGTGCTGCCGTTCCCCATCGCAGCGCGTCTGATTAGCTAGTGTAAGTTACTTTTTTTAAGCTTTATTGAGTATTATATTATTAACACGCGGTCCCACCACTTTTTTAGTCCCGCCACCGCGATTCGGACGCTAACCAAGTCCGCGCCGACCACTGCCGCTAGTCACCGCCCAACCGTAGCAACGTCGGATTGTTGTAAGTTTGATGCTTTTTTCAATTTGTAGCCTTTTTTGAATATTATTCCGGCGACTCGATCTTGAAATATGCATGTTAGTCGAATTCATGTTAGGAATGTTCGAATTCATGTTAGGAATTTTCATAAATGTTGGTGTTGAAATTATATTTTACGAGAATTGTTAATTTTGTTAAATTAGTTAGTTAGAATTTACTAAATATGGTAAATTAATTAGTTAATAATTGGTAAATTAGTTAGTTAATTGGTAAATTAGTATGTTAGGATTTGGTACTTTTCTTAAATTAGTTAATGAAGAATTGTTAAATTAGTTAGTTAGGAATTGAATGCCGTTTTCGTTATATCGTTATACATTTTGGTAATGAGTTGCTTTTTGGTAAAATAGTTTCTGGTTTATGTTTACATTTCAATTTCGTTAAATTTGGTAACATTTGTTAAATATGTAGAGACTAGGATTAATTACTTTTGATGAAGTGGCTATTGTTCCTTTTCTTTTTTTGGTTTACCCGAAACTATTTAGAAGATTTTTTATGACGACCGAGGTAGAAGGATTTCATCTATGAAGCGTTTATGTAAATACAATAAAATTTTTGGAAAAGATTTTTACCAATACAATTTAAGAAAATGTTTATGATGCATGTTTGTTTAAAATCACGATTAATTTTTCTAATTAGACTAAACTTTTTAGTAGTATGCGTTTAATTATTTATCCTTCAATTTGTTCAGTTCTCCAATTTTTTTCGATTAGAATTAATTGTGTTTAGTCGATTATATGTTTTAGGAACCTTTGACAAAATTATTGTTAGTTTTCGTTTTAGAGTTAGTTTTTATTAAACGTGGATTATATATGTTATTCATTTAAGGAATTGTTAGTTTTAAACTTTGATTATATATGTTTTATTGTTCTTTAGATCTCGTTCAGGCCGTAACTATGCCTTTAGGAATCTCTAACTTAGACATGATAAATATTTAGGAATTTATTAGAACTTAGAATCGATCGTTACCTTGAGAATTCTATCTTAAGTTTTGAAATAGATTTTCGATATGTCTGACGATCGTACACGCCCCGAAGATTGCGAAGACCCTCTATTGACCCACCTGCGAGTGTAGATTAGGCTCTATACGTATATGTTCGTCTGCTACTCGAGATCCTGCTCTTGCCGATGCAACGCCTTGATGTTATACTCCACGAGAGGCACCTACACATATCATACTCCACCTACTCCACGTGCAGGCCCATCGACTACTCCACCATCAGGGCTCAGTCAGACACGACCACTGATAGGAGTTACTTGACGAGACCAGGTGTCTGCGGATAACTCACGGCGTAGGATGATAGCATTGACCGACGTGAGACTATTTGTCGATCAGGAGCGGATTGTGAAGACTATTACGGCTATTATGAAGAAGTTGTTGATGGGCTTCGTACCATGTGGGACGAAACTGCATAGTGACGTAACAGATAAAATGTGGCTAAGCTTTAGGGTGAGTATTTAATATACAAAAAGCATATATTTATTTAATAATGTTGAATATTTTCTTAAAAAAAATGCCCATAATAATCTGTAACCTTAAATATATGATTTGTAGAGCACATATAAGGTTCTGTTGATGGAAAGGGTGTAACTTCACATCATAAACAATCATCATATTTTATCGATACATCATTCAATATGTCACAACGATATTTCAATCACATACACGAGACATGATTGAGTGTAGAGGTAATATATACATTAACACAACAATACATCAATCGTAATAAAAACTCAATTACTCTCAAATGAGTTAATTATTACGTATTATTGGTAATATTACCAAAGTGAAAACATAAAATCGTAATAAAAACACAATTACTATCAAATGAGTTAATTATTACGTATTATTGGTAATATTACTAAAGTAGAAACATAAAGAAATCAAAATCACACAAAGAAATATGTAAAATAGAAAATATTTAACATTAGCTACGGTCAATCGGTAGCTACTAATATTTAATGGATATTAGCTACCACTTGTCGGTAGCTACTAATATGCAACGAATATTGGCTACCGGAACTCGGTAGCTACTAATGTTCAACGAACATTAGCTACCGACACTACAAGAAAACGGGGCTTTTCCCGACCGCAGCTCGGGTCGGGAAAAGCCCTCCTGCGGTCGGGAAAAGCCCATTCCCGACCGCAGGGCGGTCGCGAAGCTGCGGTCGGATAAAGTCTGGTCGGAAATACATTCCCGACCGCAATAGGTCGGCAATACTTTTCCCGACCACAAAATATCGACCGGAGCCTGGTCATAACATTCCCGACCGCAATTTGGTCGAGAAACAATTCCCGACCGCAGTTTGGTCGGGATAATACCCGTCCGCCACGCGGTCGGGAGATTATTCCCGACCAGAATCTGGTCGGGTTGTAGCCCGGTTGCAAAACCGGGCTACGGGCCAGCGTCCGACCACATGGCGGTCGGGAGTAATATTCCCGACTGCAATTTGGTCGAGAAACCATCCCGTATATATTTTAAATAATTTGCATTTCCCGGCCAACACGTGGTCGGGAACTACAAGAAATATCGACCGCCGATTGGTCAAAAATAATATTCAAAGATTCCCGACCACTTTGTGGTCGGAAGTAATATTCATACTTTCTCGACCGGTTTGCGGTCGGGAGTAATATTCATACTCTCCCGACCGGTGTGCGGTCGGGAGTAATATTCATACTTTCTCGACCGGTGTGCGGTCGGGAGTAATATTCATACTCTCCCGACCGGTGTGCGGTCGGGAGTAATATTCATAGAAATAAAAAAAATAATATTCCGGTAAAAATTACCGGAATATTATTTTTTATATGTAGCCCAATCTATATGCTCAATATAATTTAATGTTTCTTTATTATATATATTGTTTCAAAGAAAAATAGAATAAAATTGTTTGAAAGAAAAATGAAATAAAAGTGTTTGAAAGAAAAATGAAATAAAAGTGTTTGAAGAAATGAAATAAAAGTGTTTGAAGAAAATGAAATAAAAGTGTTTTAATAAATGAAATAAAAGTTTATGAAGAAAAAGAAAGAAAGGAAAGAAAAGTGTTTGAAGAAAAAAAGAAAGAAAGGTGTTTGAAGGAAAAGAAAGAAAAAAGTGTTTGAAGAAAAAGAAAGAAAAGTGTTTGAAGAAATAAAAGATAAAAAGTGTTTGGAGAAAAAGAAAGATAGGTGTTTCAACAAATAAATGAAAAAGTGTTTAGTGAAAAAATTGTGTGGAGTGATGGCAATGGGGTATGGTTTATTTATAAGTTTTGTGGGATTGGTTTTGATTGGTGGGATGTGAGTGGCGCGGATCATGGTTTGAGTCGTTGGATTGTTTTGGTTAATGAACGGATGAGATTGGATTTTGTTTTGTTGAAAAATTTAAATTGTTGGCGGCCCCGCCAAAACTTTTAACGGTTCCGACCGGCCTGCGGTCGGGACAATTATTTTGCCCAGAAACACACCGATGAATATTATTCCCGACCGCAGGGTGGTCGAGAATCATATGAATATTACTCCCGACCGAACGCCGGTCGGGAATGATAAATTTTTTATTTTTTAAAAATTATTATTGAGCTATAATAATACTAGTTTAATGTTTATTTGAGTTAAAAAATTAATAATTATTTGTTAAATAATATTATGTCGGGGTAACTTTGAGTTTTACGTGTATATCTATGTATATATATCTATATATATTAATTAGTCGTGTGTATATCTATCTATCTATATATATCTATCTATCTATATATCTATCTACCTATATATAGGAATCAACAATTGTTGTAATCGTTAGTGATAAGTAAAGATAAGCCACTTGTGTTATTGAACACATTTGTTAATTAGAGGTATACACATATATATATAACTAAATTATGAGATGATGATTAGTTACGTTACTGAATTATTAGTGTTACGTAAATATATATGACAAGATCAATCGATTCATGATTCTTTGGATAACAAAATATAATATTTTTATTGCACTTATAAAATTTCACCAATGTTTAAAACACTAGATGAATACTAATCAAATAATAATTGAGAAAATATGAATATTAATCGTTACTGAATAGCGGTAAACCCTAAACCCTAAACCCTAAACCCTAAACCCTATACCCTAACATTCCCGACCGCAGTTTGGTCGGTAAGTTATTTTCCCGACCGCGACTACAAAGTTTCCCGACCGCAGTGCGGTCGGGAGATGTAACGGTAACAAAGAAGGATTTCATCGTCGATTTCTACCACCTGGTCATAAGTTTAGGTACAACAAGAAGGATTTCACCAAGAAGAAGGAGGTGCATGAGCCGCCTATTCGAAGGAAAACAGGGGAGGAGATGAAGGCAATTGTGGATAGGCTACGATCGGTTAGGTTTGGGTTAAATCCCCCTAAGCTCCCGGGTTTTAACACAACTCATAATTGGTGTCGACGAAGCATATTTTGGGAACTACCATATTGGTCCTCGAACTTGATTCGCCACAATCTAGATGTCATGCATTGTGAGAAGAACTTTTTTGAGAACATCATCAACACGGTGTTGGACAGTGCTAAGTCGAAGGACAACATTAAGTCGAGGCACGATCTTAGGCTTTACACAACACGTAAAGCATTGTTTTTGCAACCCGGTGGAAGAAGAGGTGGTGAGTATGCAAAGCCAGTGGCAAAATACTGTCTCACGAGGGAACAAAAGAACATGGTACTTGATTGGTTGACCAAACTCAAATTTCCTGATGGATATGCCTCTGATCTGGGAAGATGTGTGCAAAAACAACAAGGAAAACTGATTGGAATGAAGAGTCATGATTGTCACGTCTTCATGCAGAGATTGATCCCGATTGCTTTTCGAGACTTCTTGGACACCGAGATTTGGGGTACTTTAGTTGAGGTTAGCCTTTTCTTCAAGGCGATTTGCGCCTCAGAGGTGTCGGCTCAGGATATGAAGATTTTGGAGGACTCGATATTGGGGCCCAAACATAGTGATTGCATTGGTGTTTGTGTGAAGGGCGCCATGGGTGGTTCTGATGCTACAAACTGCTATGGAACGTTAAAAGAAGTTTTACAGGTTGTATATTGTAGCCACGAGAGACCCCTATACATTGTCATGTTCAAGTGTGTTTGGTATGATATTAATGCAGGTACAGTGGAACATGCGACGTACAAGTTGGTTGACATCGACCCCAAGCGTACAAGTTGGAGAGACGAACCGTTTGTATTTGCTAACCAAGCACAACAGGCGTACTATGTGCCATATCCAAACTTGACGACGGGGCGTCCAGGACAAGAAGGATGGTTGGCCGTAACAACTATTCCTGCCAGACACATAATCGATATGTCATCAGTTGCGGGAGCAAACGATGTCGAATCAGGGATGCCGAACCAAGTTCTACAAGAAAATGTATCAGAAGTGGTTAACTTATTCGTGGACCTTACCTCATTTGATATGAATATCCAGTTGGCCAATGACGAGTTTGAGATGGTTGATGAATATGCAGTAGAAGAGCCCGATGAACCGATTGTGGAGGTTGACGAAGACGAGGAGGAGGAGGACAACGAGGAAAAGGAAGAGGGAGAGATGATGAGTGACTATGATTCTGAGGAAGATTAATTTTCCGAATATTAAAATTTTTTATTGAAATGTGTTCTTTTTTATTGAAATATTGTCTACTTTTTTTATTGAAATATTGTCTACTTTTTTTCCAAATGTGTTCTTTTTTATTGAAATATTGTCTACTTTTTTCATTGAAATATTGTCTACTTTTTTTATTGAAATATTGTCTAATTTTTTTATTGAAATATTGTCTTACTTAATGTGTTTGTGTTTCGAGATGAATATTAAAAATTTAACAAAATTAATACAAGTCAAAATATAACCATCATCGTCACAATCAAATATAATACAAGACATACATCACAAACATCCCCAAGATAGTAGAAATACAAAACATAATACAAGCCAAAACATAATAGAAGTCAAAACATAATACAAGTCAAAACATAATACAAGTCAAACATAGTCACAATCGTAAAAACCGAAGGTATCCATGGTAGCGGGTCCAACATCACCATCAAGCCCAAGCTCGGCTCCATCGTCTAGATCATCGTCGTACAATGGAACATTCTCCACTCCGTGGGCAAATGGATCCTGAGTAGGGTTCGCTGCATCGGAACCCGTAAAGCTAGGTGTGGGTCGAGAAGGGGCACAACCTGTAGTCTGTGTGATGTGATCGGACAAGTATCCGATGTGACCAACAAGCTCGTCAATTTTCTTCGCCATAGTCTCCCTCTGCTGCTGGCTATCTGTCTGCAATACGCGAATGTACTCATCCTGCTCGGCATTGGGGTTCTGCGTGTCGAACCCAAACACATTGTGAGGTACATCCTGTGGAAAACCAGCAGCTAGCCCCTTCTTCAACCCTCCACTCGCAAGCTGCCACAACTCATTGTCCAAATGGACCCACTGTGAACGGTCCGCCTCGTACCTCCTTGTCATACGGGCTATGTAGTCATCCTGTTCAATAAGACAAAAATGAGTTAGTACATCATTAATTTCATCACGTATGTTATTAGAATGCTTTACAAGTAAAATACTTACATATATAGCCTTGTAGTCGGAATGAATCCACTCTCGGCGACGTGGAGCTCCCTCTGGCACCTCGACCTCATGTGTGTGCTGATAACGATATATCTCATCGTGTCGAGGCTTAGGGGCACCGGGACCTCTAGCAGCAGCCTGCATATTGATATAATGTAAGAATTTAAATTTAAGACAATAAGTATTATATTCGTATAATAAGTTTTAATAAGACATACCATCTTTTGAGAAATCTTCGTGTAGCCCGTTTTTCCAGTAGCATGCGTCCCTTTTGCTTTCTTTCCTGGGACTGGCTCCTCTCCTCCTCGCCTGTTCTTCTTTCCAGTGACGGCCCTCTTCTGATGCTTCTCCGACTCCCAATGCTCTATGTACATCTTCTCTAACGCGTCGCTCATCCATTCATTCTTCGGACGGTTCGCCCACCTCGGATCATTGAGCCTCTCATAATAGTAATGCTTCGCAGCGTGGTTAACTTCCTTGTAACACTTTTGGGCCTTTTTTAGGAACACTTTATGAACTTCATTGAATATAGTGGGATCAATAATATACTTATCCTGCATTTAATTAAAGTTTATTATTAGTTTTTCGATATATAAAATTGATGAATATGTATATATATATATATATTGTAAACTTTTAAAGTCTTACCCGAAAACTAGCCCACCACTTCCCTTTTGTGGCTGCAGGAACCTTGTCAAATCGGTGACAAACGACCCTCATATGCTCTCGAATACTCGTGGTAATGGATTTGGCCACCGCGTTGCTATCCTCAAATTCGCCCAGAGGCGTCAAACGGATCGTCGGACGCCTGGTGCGATCCTGTGGAACCTCTGGAGCTCTCGCTGGGCCTCGTCCGGGTCGGCGCTGTGTCGAAGATGATCCTGCCTGGGCCCCGTCTGGTCGGGAAGAAGTAGTGGGCCCCACAGGTGCCGTAGGCCTCGATCCACCAGATGTCGAGGGCGTCGCAGCTACGTGATCATCAAGTAAACCTGGTGGAGTCTCGGCGACGAGGGAATCACGGGAATCGTCCGTATCAGATGGTGCAGCCTGATCACGTAAGGCGAGACGAATAGGTATCCTCGGTGGTGGGGCAGTAGTCCCGACGTCAGTAGGAGGAGCAGTCGACGGAGCAACGGGAGGAGCAGTCGACCGAGCAACGGAAGGAAGACGCGGTGAAGGACCAGATACAGTACCAAAAGTACTACTACGACGGAAGGGCTCGTCACGATCACAGGAAGACATCTAAATAAAAGAAAACGCTAATTGTAATCAAACACTAAGTTATATAGTTTTTTCCTAAAGACATTAAACAGTTTTCATAAAAGCACTAATATTTTCCTAATATTTCCTAAAAGCACTAATATTTTCCTAATATTTCCTAAAAGCACTAATATTTTTCTAATATTTCCTAAAAGCACTAATATTTTCCTAATATTTCCTAAAAGCACTATTATTTTCCTAATATTAATTAAATCCACTAATATTAAGTCTAACAATATTCTTAAAACAATTTCTACTAAAATCCTAAAAAATTTAACGATATCTAACAATTAAACATTAAAAATTAAACAAATAAAACATTAAACATTAAAAATTAAACATTATAAATTAAACATTAAACAGTTTTCATAAAAGCACTAATATTTTCCTAATATTTCCTAAAAGCACTAATATTTTCCTAATATTTCCTAAAAGCACTAATATTTTTCTAATATTTCCTAAAAGCACTAATATTTTCCTAATATTTCCTAAAAGCACTATTATTTTCCTAATATTAATTAAATCCACTAATATTAAGTCTAACAATATTCTTAAAACAATTTCTACTAAAATCCTAAAAAATTTAACGATATCTAACAATTAAACATTAAAAATTAAACAAATAAAACATTAAACATTAAAAATTAAACATTATAAATTAAACATTAAACAATAAACAAATTAACATTAAACAAATAAAAAAATACAAGATTAGTCGAAAACTTACCGGATCGGGGTCGCCAAATAAATTTCGGTGTAGAAAAGTGGCGTTCGGTCGGGAGAAGGCGCGGGTATCTAATTAATAATTAAATTTTAAACATAAGTATATATAAAAACATTTTAAACATAATTAATTAAATTCTAAACATAAGTAATTAAATTTTAAACATAATTAATTAACTTTTAAACATAACTAATTAATTAAATTTTACCGGATCGAGAAAGTGACGCGGTGGTGGAGAGGCGGGAAAGGTGGCGGCGCGGCGGTGGACAGGCGGTGGACAGGCAGGGGTGGTTGCAGATGAGAGGGGCGGTGGAGAGGGGCGGTGCGCGGTGGTGGAGAGGGGCGGTGGAGAGGCGGAGGAGAGGGGCGGTGCGCGGTGGTGGAGAGGGGCGGTGGAGACGCGGAGAGAGATAGAGGGGCGGTGCGCGGTGGTGGCGGAGAGAGAGAGAGATTGGAGGTGGAGAGGCGGAGCGCGGTGGTGGAGAGGGGCGGTGGAGAGGCGGAGGAGAGGGGCGGTGCGCGGTGGTGGAGAGGGGCGGTGGAGACGCGGAGAGAGATAGAGGGGCGGTGCGCCGTGGTGGCGGAGAGAGAGAGAGATTGGAGGTGGAGAGGCGGAGCGCGGTGGTGGCGGAGAGAGAGAGAGTGGAGGTGGAGAGGCGGCGCTGGAGGTGGAGAGACGACTGGAACGCGGTCGAGATTAGGGAGAGAGGAAGGCGTCGACCGAACTGCGGTCGAGAGAGGGGCGGCGCACAGGCGGTGGACGTCGGTTAGGGTTTTTGTGGTGAGAGAGGCGAAAATGGAGAGAAAGGGGGAGGAAGACGACTAAATCGTCTGTCTTCCTCCCGACTGCCGTGCGGTCGGGACCCTAAGGCCCAGCTGCGCGGCCCAGCCGGGCCAAAAATTCGGGCTGATAATATCCGGCCCAATACACTCCCGACCGCCCTGCAGTCGGGAGATGTTTTCCTGACTACAGCGCGGTCGAGAATAGTCCTGGAACGTTTCGTAACCACGCTGCAGTCGGGAATGTTTGTATCGACTATTGCGCGGTCGGGAATGCTCACGACCAAATGGCGGTCGGGAGATTGCGGTCGGGAAAAGCCCCGAAATCTTGTAGTGCGACAGTCGGTAACTACTAATATTCATCCTGATAGAACCCAGAAAATTGACAATTTGCAACCGATTTTCGGTCGCTAAATTTTGAAAATTTGGGCGCCCATGTGCGGGAAATTCATATTTTCCGAAAATTCGAAAATGTTGACCATTACCTACCGATTTCCGGTAGCAAAACGTCGAAAATTTGGGCGGCCGAGGGAGGAAAATTCAAATTTTCCAAAAATTCAAAATTTTCAATCTCATATTATATAAATACACCTCAATTCTTCAATCTACAAAATAATCCCAACACTTCTCCAATCTAAGCACTATCCCTACCATTTTTTTATTTATCAAATCTATAAAATCATCCCAACACTCTCTCTTCAAATCATCAAAAATCCTCACTTCTCGAATCTAAAAACCTATCCGTATCATTTATTTATTTCTTCATATCTTCCAATTTTTTCCATTAATAAAATCCCACACTCTTTCCAATTCTTCAAAATGTTTCTCATTTCTCGACACTTTCTCCATATCTTTAAAACATCAAAAAAAATTTATTTTACAATGATTATGTTACAAAAACTTTCTTCCTTTATTTAAATGCTTGATAGTGTTAAATTAACAATATAACATTGATTTTTATATTGGTGAAACAATAAACCAATAATTTATTTTTAAAATCTGTAAATGTTATTACCTACCGAAGTGTTGTAACTAACAATATTCATGTCTTTAAATATTATTAGTTACTGCCAGTTGGTAGCTAATAAGACTCAAGGTTTTAAATATTATTAGCTACAACATGTCAGTAGCTACTAATGTTCAAAAAGTTAGTTACCGCAAATCTGTAGCTACTAATAATCATATCATTAGCTACCAGAATTCGGTAGCAAATGTGGGGTAAAATGGGCAAGCTAAATCGGTAAGTTAGTGATGGAATTTCGATAGCTACTATATTCATAAAGTTAGCTACCGAAAATCGGTAGCTACTATATTCATAAAGTTAGCTACCGAAAATCGGTACGTTAGTGACGGAATTTCGGTAGCTAACTCCACAATAGCTACCGAAAATCAGTAGCTAATTTTCAAAGTTGTGGCGACAAAGAGTGGCGACGAAACTTCGGTTACAAATGCTAGCGACGGAAATGTGGTAGGAGAGGGCCTTATTACCTACCGAAATTCGTTAGCGAGTCATTAGCGACGCAATTAGTAGCTACCGAAAATTAGCGGCAAAATTGCGGTAGCTAATGATTATTTGCGATCGCATTTGGGTCATTAACTACCGAAAATGCGGTAGCTAATGACCGAAAATCTTGTAGTGGATCATCCCCAAAATTGAACATGCATAAAGCACAACATATAATAATCGTGAAGCCAATATCAAAAATAGATAGAGCCACTAGAGTTGTTTATTATATCATTATGTATACTGTTGGTGGCATAATCATTTTTTTGAAACCGGCTAATAACATCTGTTATAATCTTATAATCTTGTATTTAGTGTGTTGTGATGATTACACATGTCTTGATTGTTAATAAGCATAACATGTATATAGGTGATTATGGAAAACACAGAGTAGGACAGAATATGTTTCGACCATAACTACGCTCATGAGTTCCATTACACAACATCTCATACGTGCATATAATAACTAAACCAGACATAATTTCTATCCAAACACATTTTTGTCCAGCATTTAGACATAAAAGAATATAAATCAATTCTTCAGAAGGGTTCCAACTGGCACATCAAACAAACAAGAAGCATCATGTTCATCACCACGGCTCTTGCTTAACAGCTTCATCTACGCAGAAGGATACTGGCCTGTGATCGATTGATCAGAGATTAACTTAGTGCCTAAGCCAATCTCGTTGTCAGGAATGGCCTTGAATTTTTCATAAATTAAGAAATCATCGTACTTTGGATTTTCGGACATAAATATATTGCGCAGGTGAGGCTCGGTTCCAGATTTGTGATTCACGGGGTTTTTTGAATAATCATGAGAGGCTTGGTGGAGATGACTGAGCAATCTTTCAACTGGTGATAGAGTGTATTGAGGTAGCTTTGATCTACTTATTTTGTGTACGTTGTTGGGATCCCAAGTACATTGTTTTTCTTCTTTGTTGCTAGACTTATCCTCGTAATCTGTATGAGATAAAAGGAATAAATTGGTCAAGCTTTGCCAGACCATGATACATAATGAGATATGAAGAGAAGCTTTTTAAAGGAAATAGAAAAGCACATACTTTAAAAGTCCATATTTGTTATATGTATATCAGATTATTAAGATCACATGCAGCCTAGATTAATTTGACAAGAGATCTAGAAGTAATTTTGACAAAATCCATATTTTCAAAATCTCATTTCTCCTTGGTCTAAACAATGTTTGTAATTTGCTTAAGCTAATTATTATGATTATACATAGAAGCTAAGAAAAGAAATTCAAATTCTTAGCATTTTAATTTCTTCACAATGCATATAGAATAACTCAGAATTTTCCGAAATGCATATGAAGATATTGTATTAAAATAGAAACACACATACGCATTCTTAATTACAAAACAAATAAAAAAAAATCAGTTTATATGCAAGTTTAAACGAAAAAAATTCCAACCGCATGACTAAATTGGATGCATGGCAACGATTAGCATATTTCAACGACTCAAATCCGATCTAAAATACCATTTTCAAGTTTAACTTTCTTCAATAGTCGTTGAGGCAAGATTTTCGAGCTCGATCCTTGACAAATTTGATGATATCGAACTCCGACTGAAGAGTGATTTGTTACTTGCTTTGGACCTGCTAATTCATTTCAAAAGTTAGGGAAAAATGCATAAAAACCCCATGTGGTTGCGAAAACTTGCACGAACCCCCCTTGTGGTTTGAAATCTGCACAAAACTCCTTCGCTGTTTTAAAAAACTCTGCACAAAACCCCCCTCGTGGTTTCATAAACCTGCACGAAATTTACTTTTCGTTCAACTCCGTTAGAGAGTGATGTACGCTCGCTCTGTATGAGAGTGGGCTTGATTTTTGAGGATCTTTGACTTATAAAAAGTTTATTATACCCTTTATAATGTTTAGCACAAAATCCGCATGTGGTTTGAAATCATTGGTTTAACTTTCCCTCGGATTGTATGTAACCTTTCTTGAGTATTTTTTATGCTTTCTTAATAAATTCGCTTTGGCCGTCCAAAAAAAAAAAACCCGCTGCAAAACAAGATAAGTGTTTAAGGGTTAACATGATTAGCCCAAAAAATTGATCTAATTTAGATTACCAAATATGTAAGGGCTTGTGTGTGTTTAGACTTGCGTGTGTTCCTGCGTGCACGCGTAAGCGCATATACACAACTATTCTTAAAAATTAACACACGCACAACATTTAAAATACATATTGCGCCTAAATTACCTAAAAACACAAATTAAACCTGAATATAACATTTCAAATAAAGCGAGGCACTGCAAAGGTACACATTTTACATGTGAAATAGTAAGTTACGTTGCAAAACAAGATAGGCAATGAAAGGTTAATACAATTAACCCTAAGAATTGATCTTATTTCGAAAAAGCACCAAATATGTAAGGGCTTGTGCGTGTATGTGCGCGCGCGAGCTCATATATACAACAATTAATAAAATTTAAAACGCACTATACATTTGGAACACATATTGTGCCTAAATTTGCTAAAGGCTCAAATAGTACCTGAATAACGCATTTCAACTAATGCGAGACACAGAACATAAAAAAGGAAAGATACGGCTACCTATACATACTAAGAAACAAATTGCACTTTCAAAAATCACAGTGATTTGGCAATAGATCGTTTTATATATATATGAGTGTCGGTTACAAGTGTATAGTCTTGCAATACAACGAGTCTATCTCAAATCAGGCCTACACTACGTATCTCGTGTAGACTTGGACTGGAACACCTGGAACTAACGCCTTGATGCTTGGATGGGAGTGGAATAGTGGTACTAGATCGAGTGTACGTCGGTGATGGTCTTCGATGTGATATCGAGGATGACCCCCGACGTGGTATCAGTGATGATGTGATGTGACGTGTCAGAGGTGCACGTGATAATCCCGATATCGGGGATGTGTTTCGATATGATGCGTGGTAGCTGAGGGATAATTACTGCTTGTTTTGGGATCCGGGCACTGCGTATTTATAGACATCGGAATCCGAGGACCACATTAACATATCAGTGATTATTACCGATATGATATCGAAAGTGATCCCCGATATGGTCCAATATGGGCCTGGTTTGGGCCTGGCCCAATATGCGGGAAATGCCCATATCATGTAGTCCCCCAATTTGGGGATTCTTATCTTAAAGATAATAATTCGCAAATTTAATTTCAAATTTCTGGGTTACCTGTACCCTTCGTCCCGCCAGTTCAAATGACGGAGATCAGATTTGCGGGGAATGCACTTGTGATGAACTCCGATTAGTCTCCCAGTGCAGTGGACGCATAGTTTGAGATCCTCGTTTGAATTCTGGTTCCCTTGGTATTTGGGTTCCTTGAATATTGTGATGGGCTTGCCGAGGTAGTTGTTATATTCTCGCGGCTCTTTGCGTAGTAGGGTAGGATGTCGGGTTTCATCTTTGATATAATGTCGAAATGAATATTCGATATGATGTCAGAAATATATTTCGATGTAGTTGAGGCGTCTGTTTGTAGGTAGTGTGATCTCCCTTGTGCGCCTGTCCGTCCCCATGTCCTTTATCTATATCGAATATTAGTACCGATGTGAGATCGAAACTGTGTTTCGATCTAGTATCTCCGATATCTATAAATAGGCTGTCAGGAAAGCGAAAACCCACTTTGGCTTTTAGCGAAATTTCGTTGTTCCTTCGAAAAACACGTCGAATTTGACTTTCGATATAAAATTCGACCTCGGTTTCGATATCTTCTGTTGACTTTAATTTCCGATATCGAATTCGATACCCTTTCCAATATATCGTTCGATTTTGACTTTCATCCCGTTAGAGTATTAGTATGTCGTTTGCCAGGGACAGTGTTGGCGCATGTTTTCCTAAGATGGATTTTGAAGAGGGTGGAGTCGTATACTCCAAAAATGAGATGTTTGGGCCTGAACAACTGACTGGTGAACAGGGCGGTGCTGAATTTTCTGCTCTGCCCGAAGCTGTCGGCCCTAATGTGGATGAATGGGGCTTTGAGGTCAGCCCCCCGAAATATAAGACCTCTGAGAAGTACGAGGACATGACGTCTCATGTTCCTCATCATGCTGGTTATTACTCAGATGAGTATAACATTCCCGAGGGGTATAAGGTCATATTCCCCACTGTCGATCAACGAATGCATACGCCACCCAAAGACTGCATTACTGTCAATGCCAAGCACTTCAAGAACGGGCTGCGCTTCCCGATTGATCCTGCGGTTAGTGCTACAATAGCAAGCATCGGGGTCTGCCTGGGACAACTATCCCCCAATTCCCTGGGGTACATTGTAGCTTACATTTGTGTGCCCCTTGCGGAGCTAACGAGTTCTGGGAGCTCTTTAGTGTCATGGTCAACCGAAAGGGTGGTGATAGAGGGTTCTTCTGTGTGCGAGCCCAAGCGGGGCTTAGGTTCGTGCAATATACTCAATCTAGCTACGGATATGGAAATAAGTGCGAGTATATGTACATCCAAGAGAGGACGGCTGGTGAGTTTGATGCGCTACCTAGCGTGTGGTGTGAAGACACCAAATATGAGAGACGAGCCGATGTCGGGCCTACTGCACATAGCCTCGAGTTTCTGAGAAAGTTGGTTAACCATTCATACGATGGTACCATGCTTCGCGGTGACGTAGTTTTCCGAGCAAGTGGGATATCTCCCGTGCGGTATAACGGTCCCTCCACACTCGGTAAGTGTTAATACCTTTGTAAATTGATATCTTCCCCTCAATTTATTTATTGATCCTCTATTTTGTGTGTTTCGCAGCCGAGCTGGTGGAGTATTGTAGTCTAGATGCGATAGCGGAACGTAGACAGCTGGGGGCCAAAACCGCTACAGATGACGCACCTCCACTCGTCAAGAAGAGGGGTCGTGAGGGCGTGCGCAAGAATGTGAAAAAATCTGTTCCCTCCTCGAGTGAAACTACTGCGGGGTGGGTAGTGCTTTGCAATCTCAACTTGCTGCTGGTGTTGGGACGTCCATGGGGCGAAAGAGAAGGAAGGAAGAGGGTAGTTCAAGTAGGGATCACAGTGGTCTCTTCCGCTCTGTAAGTAGTCTTTGTGCCATTGAATGTGTATTTCCTTTGGGTTTTCATTGGACTGAGCGATCGACTCCTTATTGTGGATGTGCAGGTAGCGAGTTTCTTGAATGGTTTCTTGGCGATGGCTGTTAAGGGCCAATCGGATCACGCCAAGTCGCTCCGAGTTACCAATGGTTTGCTCGAGAAATTGGGCGAATACGATCTTGTTGCTGCCGTACAGCTCCAGCATGAGAGAGACGAGACCATGGATATTTTGAAGGCCAGCGAGAGTAATGTGAGAGGCATGTTAAATGATAATAAAAGGTTTATCGTAGAGCTCGAGGAGTCTCGACTTATCGCTGGTCAAGAGGCATCTCGTCGGGAGGCACTTGAAGTTGAGGTCGCAAGTCTGAAGGACCAATTAGCCCAGGCTGAAAGGCACATGCGGTGCATGACGCTGATGTGTGCTGAGCGGGGCTTGCTCGAGTGGGAGGAAGCCAAGGCCTCTGTCATAGGTCAAATTCAGCTGGAAGGTGGTTTCAAGGATGGTTACGACTCTTCGGCCATAAATCCGTTGAAGGGGCCGGACGGGGAATTTCCTGAGGACTCCGACGATGACGACGAGGATTTAGAACCTGAGGCGGAGTACCGCGAGATCATCGAGCAGAAGAGTTTGGCCCTAATCCACATTAAGGGTGCCCCTCGTTATCCCGGTTGAGAGTTTAGGAATCTGTACTTTTTCTTTTTGCGTAGTTGCCTCTGTAATATGACTCATAGTTTTACCCGTTAATTCAATCGATCTTTTCCGCGTGTCCTGATATATATTTGTTCATACATATTCCATGGTATGATTGCTTGTTTTATTGTTGCCCCTCCTTGAAGTGTCAAAGTGCGGCCTGTTATCTCAGGGAAACTGGTGTCGCTGCACTGTTTTTTGTCGATCCTGTTATCACATGGGATAATTTTCTTGCGTTTAGGGATGCGTCCCGTTATTGCAACGAAGCCGCTATCGTTTAGATGTTTAGAATCGACCCCGTTGTCACAAGGGATATGTTTCATGTGAGTAGGGGCGCATCTCGTTATCACATGGGACCCCCTACCGTTGAATTGTTTTTGATCGACCCCGTTATCACAGTGGATATTTTTCATGTGGGTAAGGGCGCGTCCCGTTATCATAGGGAACCCACTACCGTTGAAATCTTTCTTGTCGACCCCGTTATCACAGGGGATATTTTTCTTGTGGGTAGGGGCGCATCCCGTTATCACAGGGAACCCACTACCGTTGAAATCTTTCTGATCAACCCCGTATTACGGGGATATTTTTGTGGGTAGGGGTGCATCCCGTTATCACAACGAACCCACTACCGTTGAATTCTTTCTTGTCAACCCCGTTATCACAAGGGATATTTTATTGTGGGTAGGGGCGCATCCTGTTATCACAAGGAACCCACTACCGTTGAATTGTTTTTGATCGACCCAGTTATCACAGGGGATATTTTTGTAGGTAAGGGTGCATCCCGTTATCACAGGGAACCCACTACCGTTGAATTGTTTTTGATCGACCCCGTTATCACAGGGGATATTTTTGTGGGTAGGGGTGCATCCCGTTATCACAGGGAACCCAATACCGTTGAATTGTTTTTTATCGACCCCGTTATCACAAGGGATATTTTTGTGGGTAGGGGTGCATCCCGTTATCACAGGGAACCCACTACCGTTGAATTGTGTTGTAGGCGAGCCTTTTCGTTGTCTTTTTGACTATGTCTCTTGGTGACTCTGTCGTCGTTGAATCTGTAGGTCATTAAGCCCTGTAAAAGAGCACAGACAAAAAAACTTTCTACGTGAAAACTGATACGAAAGCACGAAATGATGTGCACGTGTTATCTGCGGGATGTTCCCTCAATTTGGGAATATCAGTTTTTTACGAGAAAGAGTGTTTCCATTGTGCTCTATCATGCCTGTTGTACCTGTTTGTACCTGTCGTACCTGTTTGAATAGATAATATTGAATAATCTAGGGCAATGCTCCCTGAATGACCCTTTTAATATTCTCTATGTCCTTTTCGGATATAGTAATGTGCGAACCTTTGAGCCATGTACCTGTAAGAGGGCGATGTGCAAAACATATATTTAGGGGAACATTCCCCAATTCTTTTTGCCATTCTCTGCACTTCTATAACGTCCGCTTAGGACATATCCCTGCATGAAATATGAGATTGCGCCAAGCAACAAATAAAAAGGTAATAACGGATAACGGTCGAAGGCTAGGTAAATCTAACCCGCCTACGTATCCCGTTGAATGGGGAATTAGACCGGCGTAGTTCCCCCTATTTTAAGTTACATATCGACCCACGAAGGGGCAAAATAAGAGATAGCGGTCGAGGGCTAGGTAAACCTATCCCGCCTACGTATCCCGTTGGGTGGGGAATCAGACCGGCGTAGTTCCCCCTGTTTTAAGTTTACAAACCAACCCACGATGGGGCAATGTTTCCGTTGTTCGAACATAATTTAAAAAATGCTGAAATTTAAAATATTGTTCTATTTGCTCCTCATTGTGATCATTCCCTAGCTTGCCGATCCTGATTTGGTCCGATTGCTTCTTCTTCCGCCTCTCTAATTCTTGGCAACGTAAGAGAAGTGATGTAGCAGAACCAAGCTTCCTCCTGGTTAGCGACCACTTCTCCGACCCCTCCTCCTGCTGGGAATTTCATCTTCTGATGGAATTTGGATACCACCGCTCTTATTGCGTTCATGGCTGGCCTGCGGATTATGACATTGTATGCAAATGGTTGGTCCACGATTTTGTATTGAACATTAATAGTTCGCCTGTGCGGTTCTTGTCCGAATGATGTGGGAAGGTTCACTTGCCCTAGGGGAATTGTCTCTGCTCCGCCAAATCCTACCAGTGGCGTACGGACCTGTTCAACTACGTGGTGGCCGAGTGCGCAAACATAATATTGGTGGAACAACCGTTGTCTATAAGTACCTTGTGTACATCGTAGTTAGCGATATCCAGCTGAATAACCAGGGGGCAGTCGAGCTCGCCTGCATGTATGGCCTCGGGGCTGAGATCCAAGAGGTCCCTGCCGGAAAACGTGATAACCTCATCTGGGAGCTCCTCAATCAACGTAGTGAATCCAACGAATCGGTCCTCGTTCAATCCACGAGTTATCTTCTTGCTCTGGTTGGTGGAATCCGCTCCTGCGGTCCCACTGCTTATCACATTGATGACCCCCTCGACGTCGCATTCTTCATCGTACCACATCCATGTCCACTCTCAATCGGCTTAAGCCCCTCCCTTATTGGGGATTGGGACCGTTCTCTTGTTTCAGCATATTCCCCGCTTGCCTTAACGAATTCTATTAATCTTCCGTCCTTAACAGTCTCTCGATCTCATCCTTCAGGTCATAGCAGTCGGTTGTGTCATGGCCTTTTTGGCGGTGGTACTCACAGTAGCGTCTAGATTTCTTGCTGACATCCGTCTCCTTGATTTTTCGAGGCGCACTTAGCCAATTCCTTGTTTTCGCGACAACAAAGATAGTGCGAATGTCCCGATTGAGGGGGGTATACCTCTTTGGGGACCTGTCTCTTCCTCCCCTGCTCTTGTTCCATAACTCTCTACCCCTTTCCCGGCCGGATTCCTGGGGTCTAAACTTAGCTGCCATCATCGCGTCTTCGTAGATCACAATATGCGCCAACTCATTTATCCGATTGATGGTAGGTTCTGGGAGCTTGATCAACTCTTTAGCAAATCTGTTGTGTGTCGTTGCCCTGAATAGGGTCTGCATCACTTGACCCCCGTAGGGGTTGTTCACCTTCGGTAGCTCCTCGTTGAATCTGCTCATGAATTCGCCGAGAGTCTCTCTCTCTTTCTGTTTCAACGCTTCCAGATGGTACATGCTTGTCTTATGGTCTTATGGTCAGAATCTTGTCTCCTATGTGCAGTACATCTGCCTCTATCTCATCCGAGAACGGGGTCCTACTGCGACCCTTCCCCTGACTCTGAGTCACCTTCCTTGTTAACTCCGCCCTCTCGCGGTCTAGCTGTTCCATCCTCCTAGAGATTGCCCGCAATATTCCTGCATCCTCATTTCTTGAACAATTCATCTCAGCACGGTCGCGACCACGTTCCATTCTCCGGATTACTTCCGCTCTCTCGCGGTCAAGCCGTTCCATCTTTCTTGCTATCTCTCGATCCAGGGTCCCGGGGTAACGTCTCTCCACCCTGTCATAAGCAACGGGCGATATCTCCCTGAAGGAGTCCCCCGTATCCTCCTGTTCGTCGTACCCTTGCCTTTCTCTTCTCTCACCCGCTCCGGATTCATGGGGCCTTGCCCGAATGTCCTTTGTCCATTGCTCAGCTCATCGTGGAAGCAAGGTCTCCAATGTGGAATCCAGCGCCGTTTTTACAGAGGCGTTGATCTACGCTAGCATCTCCGGGGTTATGGCAGCGGGGTGAGAGGCGCAGCGTCCCCCGGGCATTGTCTCCTCCGGCCCGGGAAAATCCGCATTTGGCGCCTCGGTCATTGGAATGTCTGCTGTGGGGTTCTCAGTGTGCGGACCCTCAGTCGCGGGTTCCGGCGTACTTGGTGCAACAAGGGTGGAACCTGCATTCGTGGCTCGCGGCGGCCTCTCGGGCCCGCGCCTCCGTTGCGGCTCATTCTGCGGTGGAGGAAGCTCCATCTCGGCTTGAGCCAGTGTCTGTTCTTAGTCATTTGAATGTTGAGGGAGTTGCGTGCTCTCCATCCTGGCACTCCTAGTCATAATTCCGCTAAACTCGGATCGGGTCCTCCTTTCTTGCATCTCGGCGTCCTTGTCCGGGAACTGGTGTTCCCACAGACGGCGCCACTAATTTGGCAATAGATCGTTATATATATATATATATATATATATATATATATATATATATATATATATGAGTGTCGGTTACAAGTGTATAGTCTAGCAATACAACTAGTCTATCTCAAATCAGGCCTACACTACGTATCTCGTGTAGACTTGGTCTGGAACACCTCGAACCAACGCCTTGATGCTTGGATGGGAGTGGAATAGTGGTACTAGATCGAGTGTACGTCGGTGATGGTCTTCGATGTGATATCGAGGATGACCCCCGACGTGGTATCGTTGATGATGTGATGTGACATGTCAGAGGTGCATGTGATAATCTCGATATCGAGTGAGATATCGGAAGTGATATTAGGGACGTGTTTCGATATGATGCGTGGTAGCTGAGGGATAATTACTGCTTGTTTTGGGATCAGGGCACCGCGTATTTATCGACATCGAGATCCGGGGACCACAGTAACATATCGGTGATTATTACCGATATGATATCGAAAGTGATCCCCGATATGGTCCAATATGGGACTGGTTTGGGCCTGGCCCAATATGCGGGAAATACCCATATCACACAGGCACCTATTTTTCCTAGCAAATCATACTCCACACCTAATATAAAAAACAAAACAAATATTAGACCTAAAAAGCACAAAATATCTAAATCACGTAAAAGAACAAACTAAATACCATATATAGTCAACCAAAAACACATGCCGAAAAATCTCAAGTTTAGGATTTATCCCGTTTGTAACTTGTTATCTAACGTCACTACAAGAGAAAAGCTTTTTTCCGACGGCACGAAAACCGTCGGAAAAAGGCTATTTCCCGTCGAAAAAGGACTTTTCCGACGGCATTACCCGTCGGAAAAGACCGTCGGAAAAAGTCTCGTCGGAAAAGAGCTTTTCCGATGGGCTTATGCCTTCGGAATTATCGAGGATCTTTTCCGACGGCGTGATTCCGTCGGAAAAGACCGCATTTCCGACAGCGTTATTCCGTCGGAAAAGGATCTTTTCCGACGGAATTATGCCGTCGGAAAAGAGCGCTTCCGATGGCATAATTCCGTCGGAAAAGATTCTTTTCCGACGGAATAATGCCGTCGGAAATGCGGTTATTTTTGTATTTTGTATTTTTTTACTTTTTAATTATACCGTATTTTTTAAACGAAATACGTATTTATTTTTTAGAATACATATTCAATTATTTTAAAATAATAATTAAAATGTCATTTTCGACGGAGATATGCCGTCGGAAACAAAATTTAATTATTATTTAAATCTCATTTCCGACGGCAATATGCCGTCGGAAATAATATTCATAAAAAAAAATAAAAAAACTATTTTTTTGTTCAATTTTCTCTCAATTTCGTCCGAATATTTGGAAAAAACAATAAAAATAGTTTTTATTTGTTGCATATATATATATAGTAACAAAATAAAAACAACTAATTTATTTATTACGAAAAACAAAAATATAAATTAATTTGTAATATATATAAATAAATAAAAATGGGTTATGAATGTAATAATATATATGCGAAATTAAGAATAATAATATTGTAAGAAAACAAAATATATATAATAAAATACGAAATATATAGAAAATATAAGTAAGAAAAAAATTCAAGAAAGAATTGGGAGAAGAAATGTAGTTATAGGAATGTTTGTGTATGAATGAAGGAATTTTAGGTGTTAAATTTGAGGGTATTTATAGATGGGGGAGGGGAAAAGGTGCCACGTCACCGATCCGGGTGAAAAATCACCCGGAAAGGGTCTTTTCCGACGGCACCATGCCGTCGGAAAAGACCCTTTCCGGGTGATTTTTCGCCCGGATTGGCTATAAATAGTCGATATCGACTTATAATTTCAAGTCATCACAATATTTTCGTTTCAAAAATTAAGGTTCGTATTTATATTTAATTATTATTTTACGGAATATTTTTATACATTTTATGCTATATATGTTAATAATCTAATTAATTAACTTAAGTTCTTTTTGTTTTTCAAATTGAAGAATAGCAACGAGGCGGGGTGTTAGAGATTTTTTCGAGCGTTGTTTGCGGAGTTATTTTCTACAAGAGGTACGTACGCGTTTATATATAGACTGTCATCTCTTTTAATTGTAGATACGAAATGTAATTTTGTTGTATTGATAATGGTAAAGACTATTAATTTTATAGATAATAATGTATCAAAATGAAGATAGAAATTGGATGTACGATCGTTTGGCCGAGAAGGGTCGAGTGAAAGAAAGATTTGCCGAAGGTGTATTCAATTTTTTGCAGTTTGCGTTAGCTCATGAACGTTATATAGACGATAGTCGAAATCTAAAATGTCCGTGTAGAAAGTGCACCAATAGAAAATATTTGAAAGCTGACGAAGTAGCTGCTCACCTGCATCGATGGGGTTTTGTAGAGGTGTATCGTGTATGGGTGTTTCACGGGGAAAATTATAACGAGCATAATAGCCTCTTAGGGGCGTCGTCGTCAAGTCACGCAGTTAGAAACGATCTGATAGCTGTTCAAGACGACAATTATTTTGGAGCTTTAGTTGATGATTACCAATGGCAATTTCAAAATGTCGATTGCGATGAGGAGCCTAACACCGAAGCAAAACAATTTTTGGAATTGGTGAAATGGTCTGAGATTAAGATGCGCGGCCCGAAAAACATGTCTGTTTTGGAGTGGGTGTCTGAGTTTTTTACTACCAAGCTAGAGTATAACTCTAGCAGAGCTGAGTGTGCAAAGTATTACAAATTATCACGCGAGTGTTTTGGGCCAGAAGATAGCCATTGTTTGCCCGCAGATCTGAATGCTGCCGAGAAGTTAATGAAGGGTTTGGGGTTAGGATACGAAACAATCGATGTTTGTGATAACAGTTGTTTCTTGTTCTACGGGGAATTTGCATCTGCCGATTACACAGTGTGTCCTGAATGTGGGGAATATAGGTATGAAACTGTGGGAAGAAAAAAACCTGTTGCAAAGAAAAAATTATGGTACTTCCCGTTGGCCCCACGGCTTAAACGACTCTTCATGACTCCAACAACTGCTAAGCACATGTCGTGGCACTTAAAGTGTAGGTCTTCGAACGATGTTATGATTCACCCAGCATCAGGGGAAGCGTGGAAACATTTCGACATGACACACCCTGAATTTGCTGCTGAGCCACGAAACGTTCGTCTAGGTCTTTGTACGGACGGTTTCACACCGTTTGGAAACTTCGGATCCCAATACTCATGTTGGTCCGTGTTCGTGACTCCTTATAACCTTCCTCCAGATCTTTGCATGCGAGAGGAGTTTATTTTCTTGAGCCTGATCATATCGGGTCCGCGTAGCTCAGGACAAAACATTAACGTTTTGCTTTGCCCCCTAATCGACGAGTTGAAGGTTTTGTGGCACGATGGTGTTCGTGCTTACGACAGATTCAGGAGTCAGAATTTCCAGTTGAGGGCTGCACTAATGTGGACTATTAGCAATTTTCCAGCGTACGGGATGTTGTCACAATGGAGCACACATGGAAAGTTATCGTGCCCTTATTGCATGGAGAACACAAAGTCGTTCCCGTTACCCCACGGTAACAAACCTACGTGGTGGGGGTGTCATTGTCGTTTCTTACAAGAGGGCCATGAATTCCGTCATGACGTGACGGGATTCAATGGAAACACAGAATACGATGGGCCTGCACAACGGAGGACCGGTGCTCAAATGGCATCAATTGTTGAACAACTTCTACCAAGGTCAACGAATCCAGACTCACCAAAAATAATAGGATATGGGGTAGAGCACAATTGGTCGTACAAAAGCATCTTTTGGGAATTACCCTATTGGAGTACGAACCTGATCCGCCACAATCTGGATGTGATGCACTGCGAGAAGAATTTCTTCGACAACATCAAGAACACAGTGATGGACGAACCGGGTAAGACAAAAGACAACTTAAAAGCTAGGAGAGATTTAGCGGAGTTGACCACTCGGGAAGAGCTTTTTGTCACTGATCTCGCTGATGGTAGAACGGTAAAGCCAAAGGCCAAGTATTGTCTTGATAGAGCTCAAAAGAAACTAGTGTGTAAGTGGCTGGTTGGTTTGCGATTTCCGGATGGGTATGCTTCAAATATTAAACGTTGTGTGCAAAGACAACAATTGAGGTTGATTGGGATGAAGAGTCACGATTGTCATGTTTTTATGCAAAGGTTAATACCTATTGCATTTCGTGATTTGCTGCCTGATCCGATATGGGGGGCCCTCGTAGAGATTAGTATCTTCTTTCGAGCATTGTGCGCCACAGAGATTAAAGCCTCGGACATGGCATCATTGGAGGAATCTATCATGGTAACAATTTGCAAATTAGAGAAGATATTTCCCCCTGGCTTTTTTGATTCTATGGAACATTTGGCGATACATCTTCCCTACGAAGCCAAAGTTGGTGGACCGGTTCAATATCGTTGGATGTACCCGTTTGAGAGGTAAACCGTTTTATATTTCTAAAATTATTTGTCATATACTTATGTTAAACTATTATTGAATTACTTGTTGGTTTATAGGAGAATGCTTGGGTTGAAGAAATCTGTGTTGAACAAAGCTCGCGTTGAAGGTTCAATTGCAACATCTTATATATTGTCCGAGAGCACTTATGTTCGCGCTATTTCGAAAAAAGTGTTGAAACGAGATACAACAGGCTCAGTCGAAATGAGGCCGAATTATGTGGTGATTTCACAGGGCAGCTTTCTATTTTCCATCGAAGAGGGAAAGGTCTAAATCCAGATAAAAAACAACGGCATCTAACTTCCGAGGAGCTAATGCTAGTTGAGCTTTACACGCTGATGAATTGTCCAGAAGTCGACGGCTGGTTCACGTATGTATATAACAATTAATATTTTTACATATCTCGATTATCTATTTAATATGTTGATGAGAACTATGTTACGCACATATGATAGGTTGTTTGAGGACTTGTTTTGTTGCGGACTTACTCAACAACAAATTCAAAGAAAGAAGAGAGCTGAGTTCGTGCCATGGTTTAAAGAAACTGTTTGCTCTGGAAAGTACGAAGTAGATCAACGTTTGTACGCCCTCGCCTTATGGGCGAGCACACTAATAAAAATGTACGCAGGTTACAAAGTGAACGGGTTTAGATTCCGTACGGACTCGTTCAATGAGGGCAAAGAAACAAATTGTAGTGGGGTTTATGTGAAGGGCAGCGGCGATGGGGTCGAGGGCACAAATTTTTACGGGACGCTAGAGGACATCATTGAGGTTTTCTGGTGTGGCAGCAACGATATGGTCCAATCAATTGTATTTTTTAGATGTGTGTGGTACGATATTACTCGTCGTGGTACGACAATACACCCGATGTACGGAATGGTTGATATCAACCCTATGCGTTCTCTCACTACCAATGAACCATTCATATTTGCAAATCAAGCTCTCCAAGTGTACTACACTCCATATCCAGCACAACATGTGTCACGGAGGAAAGGATGGTGGGTAGTTTGCCCTATTCGTGCAAGGAGCATAGTCGACATGTCGTCACTGCAAGAGGAAGAAGAAGCCGAAGAACTCTTTCAAGATGATGAGTCACCCGGAGTTAACTTGTGCGCAGATTTGAATAACTTTAACGTGGAAGGACAATTGGCAGATGACGTGTACGAGTTGGTTGAAGACGACATGGACGATAACAATTGATACCAATGTACTCGAGTTCAATATTGTATTTGTTGTAACTTTTTAATTTTTTAAACACATATTTAGTATTCATCATGTTTTAATATTGGTTAAGTCTAGTAAGAGATAAATCACATCAATTACTTAACATACGTAAATTTATTACCAACAATATAAATGGTAATTAAAAAAACCTCTTACAAACTTGTAATTTAAACATACAACACTTAAGGATCAAACATACAACACTTAAGGATCAAACCTACAACACTTAAGGATCAAACCATCCACATGTTGAGTAGTCAGTATCAGGGAGAGGCAGACTTGCTAAATCAGCTAAAGTAGAGTCGTCTTGTGTAACATGTGGCGCTACAGTATACAATGACGAGCTTGGACGATCCCTACTAACGTAGGAACGTTGAGCATCATTCGGACGTGAGAATTGGGTATCATTATTAGACCGCAACAGGTAGTCTAAATCACTCCGAACACTATTGTTGGGCATTGTGCCTTGCTCCCATGAATTGTTCGTGTTGGCGTTATGTTGGTTCCACGTACGTGGTTGACTCATGGCGTTATTGTGCCACGAATTGGGCTGCCACGACGTGTTAGTACCCTGATTTCCTTGCTCCCACGACGTGTTTGTACCATGGTTTCCTTGCCCCCACGACGTGTTTGTACCATGGTTTCCTTGCTGTCACGACGTGTTTGTACCCTGGTTTCCTTGCCCCCACGACGTGTTTGTACCCTGGTTTCCTTGCTGCCACGACGTGTTTGTACCCTGGTTTCCTTGTGTCTGGTTTTGATACCAATAATCATACGACTGACTTTGCGTTCCATGAAACTGATTTGGAGGAAAATGGCTTGAATTATAGTTGTTTGGGTTGTTGTTCCATTGATAACGACGCTCCCACTCTTCTCGGTCACGAGTTCGCTCACGCTCCCTCTCCTCTCGCTCACGAATTCGATCCTGCCTCTGCTCCTCCAGGCCCCTCGTCACTACCGACCGCACATCGTGAATTTATTTTTCCAACCCCGCAACGGTTTTTTGCAACCCAGCAGTAGCCACATTGACCGCTTTAGCAGTTCTTATCGCCTCAGCAGGGTTTGGATTTGCGCCCTGCGACTTACCATAATCTGCGAGGGTACTGTGCCTATTTTTGCCTTGAATCCTCCCATGTGTGCCATTATTATCTGCAATGGCCCCGATATCTACGTCAAAATGAAGCGGCCATTTCTCTTGGGGACCATAATTTTCCTCAAGCGCTTCAAAATAGCGTTCCTACAATGTTCAAAGTAAATAAATGAAAAAGATATAGGCACAAACCAATCATGTACATGTTAAAGATAACTTACATAATACCCTTCTGACTCTGGGGGGTCCCAATAGATTATTTGTCCATTCGGATCCGCTATTGCGTGGTCCATCACGTATTGTTGGTCGAAGCGTATCACATGCGGAGTACCATACTATAACAACATTTTGTTAAACAATATTAATGGTAAACAATAACTAAATATCACAAAATATATTTTGCAAATAAGGAAATCGTAACGTATCGTACCGTTTCATAGTTTCTCTCGTGTGTACTCACAGATCCACCATGGTACGTAGCTAAGGAACCCTTACGGTCGACGCTCTTTGTCTTATTGGATTCTCGATTCTGCTTTGCTTTTTGTGCGAGTTCCATCGTCCTTTCCATCTCCCAATGATCACAGTACGTCGACTCGAAGCCTAGAGGTAGCCATGTCTTTTGGTACCATTCGGGGTCTTTATCTCGGTTCTTGTACATATTTTTGCACTCGTATATGGAATCATTCCATGAGGATCGTGCCACCCGATGGAATGCCTTTGTGATTTTAGGCATTTCCTCGTCATTTCCATTTGTATATACTCTTCGAAATATAATAACATATAAGACTAAGGACAAAATTATAATATAAATAAATAATGCGAAATGTGTTAAAATAAGTTAAAAGAACATACCCTGAAGTAGGTTATAAATATTTGTTTTTGTGCTTCTGATAATTGAGAGTAAAATATCCCGGTTCGGTCACCAAAGACTTTATCGTAAAGCCAATTGATCGCGTTATTTTTTTCGTAAGCTCGTCACATAAATCTTGATCAAAGATGAAATTTTCGTTCACCCCAATTTTGCGCTTCTCTTCGTCGGTGTCTGTAGCAGCTCGACCCTTCCCCCGTCCCCTAGGCGGCCTAAGGCTAGTAGAAGCAGATTCAGAATGAACAGATGCTGGCGAGGGTTGCAATCCCGACGAAGCTCCTTCGTTGTTAACTTGTGGAACTTCGTCCGTCAAGCCATGCAGAATGATTGACCTTGGAGGAGTAATTTCAGGTGGCAAGACTGGATCTGGGCCCCATAGGCGAGGAGCAGGGGCTCGGTTCCGAGTGGTAGCGGGGCGTTGTGGTTGTTCGTCCGCCGGAGTAGGGGCCTGGGTCCGAGTTGCAGTTGGACGTTGTTGGGAAGCAACCGGAGTATGTTGAGTTTGTGGCGGAAGTTCCTCAACGTGTTGGGTAACTTCGTCGGGACTACTTGTTTCAACGTTGCCATCGCGCCGAGATTTAAAACGACTAGCAAAATTAAGAATCCCCAGGGTTTTCGGTAACCCTACATTGGAAATATATTTTTGGACTTTTTTCTGTTTCTCTTTTCCTTTATCGAGAAACTTGTTGCGATTATTTTTATTGGCCATTTATAAAATTGACGATTTTTCGAAAAACAAATATATATTTGAAGAGTGATTGAGATCATGAAGAGTGATTGTGATGTTGAAGAGTGATTCTCATGCCCCTATTTATAGATTTTTTTTTGAATTAAAAATATTTTTTTTGATTTTTTTTTTAATCGACTTGGCCGGTGGTCCGCCGTCTTTTCCGTCGGCCATGTGCGGACGGAAAAAACGGCGGCTCCGACGTTCAATATTTTTTTTTTTATTTTTTTTTTAATATTATTTTTGTGTCTTTTCCGACGGGTTAAGCCGTCAGAAGCTTTCCGACGGGCTTGAGCCGTCGGAAAAGACATTTTCCGACGGCCAAGTGCCGTCGGGAAAAGATTTCGTCATTTCCGACAGCCAATTCGGTCGGAGGCCGTCGGAAATGACGAAATTTCTTGTAGTGCGTCTTAATAACGCACTTTGCAATCTAGTATTTTAAAATATTTCCTTGAGCCAAATCCAAAAAAGTCTTTTATACATTTTTTGACATTTTTTTTTCTATTAGATCGCCTTGTTGACGAAAGTGCTGAAAATTTGAAATATTGAGTTGCAAAATGTTCAAGGGATAATGCATTAAACCCCATGAATTATGCAGGTTTTTGCGTTTCCGTCCTTAAACTAAATAAATAAGCGCTTTGCCCCCTAAACTATGCAATTCTGTGCGATTTGCCCCCTGGCCGGGTTTTCAGCTATTTTTGGCTATTCTTGGCAGGAATTTTACCCCTTACCCGACACATATGGGTTGTACTAGATGTATAGTAGTAGTTGATGACAAAAAGTAGGCTAAAAACACCTCGAACGGGGCATATTCCGGCCAAAATGTGATTTCCTCTTCAGTATATTTTAGCCAGAATATGCCCCGTTCGAGGTAGTTTTTCGCCTACTTTTTGTCATCAACTACTAATATACATCAAGTACAACACATATGTATCGGGTAAGGGGGAAAATTCAGGCCAAGAATGGCCAAAAATAGCTGAAAACCTGACCAGAGGGCAAATCGCACAGAATTGCATAGTTTAGGGGGCAAAGCGCTTATTTATTTAGTTTAAAGATGAAAACGCAAAAACCTTCATAGTTCAGGGGGTTTAATGCATTTA
Source organism: Linaria vulgaris (assembly GCA_948329865.1). Classification (NCBI taxonomy): domain Eukaryota; kingdom Viridiplantae; phylum Streptophyta; class Magnoliopsida; order Lamiales; family Plantaginaceae; genus Linaria; species Linaria vulgaris. The sequence goes on from OX415251.1 coordinate 19,129,695, forward strand.
TCCCAATGTTCAATAGTAAGTCCGTGCTGCAAAATAAGATAAACTTTGAAACGAGTCGATAGAATATTTACCCCAAAAAATTGATCTTATTTTCAAATAGCACCAAATATTTAAGGTCATATATGAGATATATATATATATATATATATATATATATATATAGATAGTTATGTGAGTGAGTGTGTGTTCGCACGCTCGTGCATATTAGCATGTATTAAGGTATCTTGTCACACATAAATAATAATAAAAAAAGAAACACCTCTCTTTATCCTCCACTAAGATTCACACTATAAGATTTTGCAGTATTAGCTACCGCAAATTAGCTACCGAAATTTCGTAGCTAGTCATTAGCTACGAAAATTCCGTAGCTAATGAATGTAACGAAGAACTCTTTGTCGTTACAATTATTGTCGATAACAAATCAATGGTCAATTTTCCTCACGACGAAAATTTGGGCGCTACTTCCGTAGCTAATTATTAGTTGATACAAAAATTCCGTAGTCACTTATTAGTAGCTACGGAATTTTTGTAGCCAAAATTTATGGCATCGCTGGGCGTAACTGGGCCGAACGGGCCACGGGAAATCTGTAGGTATTGTTGACACTAGCTACGGAATTTCCGTAGGTAGTAGCCAATGTATAAATAAAAAAAACACTCTTAAACCCTAGCCCACACACACCGACGCCATTAGTCGCCAACCACTGTCAGAGACACGATTCCGTCGCCACCAACCCTACGCCGCCGTATCTCATCGTCGTCCCCCACTGGCGCGTCGTAAGTTCCCTTCCTTTCTTTCTTCTTCATTTTTGAGGCTTTTTGAGAATAATGCCTAACACCACCCTTTTCAGTCACCGGCGCCACCAACCTCCGCGCCGCTGTCTCTCAGCGCCGCGCTCCGATATTGTAAGTCTCCTTTTCTTTTCATTTTTAGGCACGTTTTGGTAATAATAGCTAACACACGGCCCCACCAACCAATTTTCAACCGCCGTAATTCCGACGTCACCCACCTCCGTACTGCCGTCCCCCACCGCTGCGCGCTCGATTAGCTAGTGTAAGTTACTTTTTTTTTGTTTTAAGCTTTATTGAGTATTACATTATTAACACGCGGTATCACGACTTTTTTAGTCCCGCCGCCGGGATTCGGACGCTAACCAAGTCGGCGCCGACCACTGCTGCTAGTCACCGCCCACCCGTAGCAACGTCGGATTGTAGTAAGTTTGATGTTTTTATCAATTTTTAGCCCTTTTTTATTATTATTCCGGCGACTCGGTCTTGAAATATGCATGTTAGTCGAATTCATGTTAGGAATTTTCATAAATGTTGGTGTTGAAATTATATTTTATGAGAATTGTTAATTTTGTTAAATTTGTTAGTTAGAATTTGCTAAATATGGTAAATTAATTAGTTAATAATTGGTAAATTAGTTAGTTAATTGGTAAATTAGTATGTTAGGATTTGGTACTTTTCTTAAATTAGTTAATTAAGAATTGGTAAATTAGTTAGTTAGGAATCGAATGCAGTTTTCGTTATTTCGGTATACAGTTTGGTAATGAGTTGGTTTTTGGTAATATAGTTTCTCGTTTATGTTTACATTTCAATTTCGTAAAATTTGGTAATGTTTGTTAAATATATAGAGACTATGATTAATTACTTTTTATGAAGTGGCTATTGTTCCTTTTTCTTTGTTTGGTTTACCCGAAACTATTCAGAAGATTTTTTATGACGACCGAGGTAGAAGGATTTCATCTATGAAGCGTTTTATGACGACATGATAAATAGTTAGGAATTTATTAGAACTTAGAATCGATCGTTACCTTGAGAATTCTAACTTAAGTAAAATGGGCAAGCTAAATCGGTAAGTTAGTGATGGAATTTCGGTAGCTACTAATATTCATAAAATTAGCTACCGAAAACCGGTAGCTACTAATATTCATACTATTAGCTATCAAAATTCGATAGCAAATGCGGGTTAAAATGGGCAAGCTAAATCGGTACATTAGTGAAGGAATTTCGGTAGCTAACTCCACAGTAGCTACCGAAAATCGGTAGCTAATTTTCAAAGTTGTGGCGACGGGAGTGGCGACAAAACTTCAGTTACTAATGCCAGCAACGGAAATGTGGTAGGAGAGGGCCTTATTACCAACCGAAATTTGGTAACGAGTCATTAGCAATGCAATTAGTAGCTACCAAAAATTAGCGACGAAATTGCGGTAGCTAATGATTATTAACGATCGCATTTGAGTCATTAACTACCGAAAATGCGATTGCTAATGACCGATAATCTTGTAATGGATCATCCCCAAAATGAACATGCATAAAGCACAACATATAATAACCGTGAAGCCAATATCAAAAATAGATAGAGCCACTAGAGTTGTTTATTATATCATTATGTATAATGTTGGTTGCATGATCAATCCAGACATAATTTCTATCCAAACACATTTTTGTCCAGCATTTAGACATAAAAGAAGATAAATCAATTACTAAGAAGGGTTCCAACTGGCACATCAAACAAACAAGAAGCATCATGTTCATCACCACGGCTCTTGCTTAACTGCCATCATTTTCGCAGAAGGATACTGGCCTGTGATCGATTGATCTGAGATTAACTTAGCACCTAGGCCAATCCCGTTGTCAGGAATGGCCTTGAATTTCTCATAAATTAAGAAATCATCGTACTTTGGCTTTTCGGAGATAAATATATTGCACAGGTGAGGCTCGGTTCCAGATTTGTGATTCACGGGGTTTTTTGAATAATCATGTGAGGCTTGGTGGAGATGATTGACGAATCTTTCAACTGGTGATAGAGTGTATTGAGGTAGCTTTGATCTACTTCTTTTGTGTACGTTGTTGGGATCCCAAGTACATTGTTTTTCTTCTTTGTTGCTAGACTTATCCTCGTGATCTGTATGAGATAAAAGGAATAAATTGGTCAAGCTTTTCCAGGCTATGATACATAATGAGATAAGAAGAGAAGCTTTTTAAAGGAAATAGAAAAGCACATACTTTAAAAGTCCATATTTGTTATATGTATATCAGATTATTAAGATCACATGCAGCCTAGATTTATTTAAGAAGAGATCTAGAAGTAATTTTGACAAAATCCATATTTTCAAAATCTCATTTCTCCTTGGTCTAAACAATGTTTGTAATTTGCTTAAGCTAATTATTATGATTATACATAGAAGCTAAGAAAATAAATTCAAATTCTTAGCATTTTAATTTCTTCACAATGCATATAGAATAACTCAGAATTTTCCGAAATGCATATGAAGATACTGTATGAAAATAGAAACTCACATACGCATTCTTAATTACAAAAAAAAAAAAAAATCAGTTTACATGCAAGTTTAAACGAAAAAGTTTCCAACTGTATGACTAAATTGGATGCATGGCAACGATTAGCATATTTCAACGACTCAAATCCGATCTAAAATACCATTTTCAAGTTTAACTTTCTTCAATAGTCGTTGAGGCAAGATTTTCGAGCTCGATCCTTAACAAATTTGATGATATCGAACTCCGACTGAAGAGTGATTTGTTACTTGCTTTGGACCTGCTAATTCATTTCAAAAGTTAGGGAAAAATGCATAAAACCCCCATGTGGTTGCGAAAACTTGCACGAACCCCCCTTGTGGTTTGAAATCTGCACAAAACTCATTCGTGGTTTTAAAAAACTCTGCACAAAGCCCCCTCGTGGTTTAATAAACCTGCACGAAATTCACTTTTCGTGCAACTTCGTTTGAGAGTGATGTATGCTCGCTCTATATGAGAGTGGGCTTGATTTTTGAGGATCTTTGACTTATAAAGAGTTTATTATACCCTTTATAATGTTTAGCACAAAATCCGCATGTGGTTTGAAATCATTGGTTTAACTTTCCCTCGGATTGTATGTAACCTTTCTTGAGTATTTCTTATGCTTCCTTAATAAATTCGCTTTGGCCGTTCAAAAAAAAAAACCCGCTGCAAAACAAGATTAGTGTTTAAGGGTTAACATGATTAGCCCAAAAAATTGATCTAGTTTAGATTACCAAATATGTAAGGTCTTGTGTGTGTTTAGACTTGCGTATGTTCCTGCGTGCACGCGTAAGCGCATATACACAACAATTCTTAAAAATTAACACGCGCACAACATTTAAAATACATATTGCGCCTAAATTACCTAAAAACACAAATTAAATCTGAATATAGCATTTCAAATAAAGCGAGGCACTGCAAAGGAGCACATTTTACATGTTAAATAGTAAGTTACGTTGCAAAACAAGATAGGCAATGAAAGGTTAATACAATTAACCCTAAGAATTGATCTTTCGAAAAAGCACCATATATGTAAGAGCTTGTGCGTGTATGTGCGCGCGAGCTCATATATACAACAATTAATAAAATTTAAAACGCACTCTACATTTGAAACACATATTGCACCTAAATTAGCTAAAGGCTCAAATAGTACCTGAATAACGCATTTCAACTAATGCGGGACACAGCACATAAAAAAGGAAAGATACGGCTACCTGTACATACTAAGAAACAAATTGCACTTTAAAAACTCACAGGCACCTATTTTTCCTAGGAAATCATACTCCACACCTAATATAAAAAACAAAACAAATATTAGACCTAAAAAGCACAAAGTATCTAAATCACGTAAAAGAACAACCTAAAATACCATATCTAGTCAACCAAAAACACATGCCGAAAAATATCAATTTTAGGATTTATCCCGTTTGTAACTTGTTATCTAACGTCTTAATAACGCACTTTGCCATCTAGTATTTTAAAATATATTCTTGAGCCAAATCCAAAAAAGTCTTTTATACATTTTTTGACTTTTTTTTCTATTAAATCGCCTTGTTGACGAAAGTGCTGAAAATTTTAAATATTGAGTTGCAAAATGTTCAAGGGATAGTGCATTAAACCCCATGAACTATGCAGGTTTTTGCGTTTTCTTCCTTAAACTAAATAAATAAGCGCTTTGCCCCCTAAACTATGCAATTATGTGCGATTTGCCCCCTGACCGAGTTTTCAGCTATTTTTGGCCATTCTTGGCCGGAATTTTTCCCCTTAGCCGACACTTATTTGTTGTACTAGATGTATATTAGTAGTTGATGACAAAAAGTAGGCTAAAAAACACCTCGAACGGGGCATATTCCGGCCAAAATGTGAATTCCGGCCAAGAATGGCCAAAAATAGCTGAAAACCCGGCCAGGGGACAAATTGCACATAATTGCATAGTTTAGGGGGCAAAGCGCTTATTTATTTAGTTTAAGGATGAAAACGCAAAACCCTTCATAGTTCAGGGGGTTTAATGCATTTATCCCAATGTTCAATAGTAAGTCCGTGCTGCAAAATAAGATAAACTTTGAAACGGGTCAATAGAATATTTACCCCAAAAAATTGATCTTATTTTCAAATAGCACCAAATATTTAAGGTCATATATGAGAGATATATATATATATCGATAGATAGATAGTTATGTGAGTGAGTGTGTGTTCGCACGCTCGTGCATATTAGCATGTATTAAGGTATCTTGTCACACATAAATAATAATGAAAAAAGAAACACCTCTCTTTATCCTGGACTAAGATTCACACTACAAGATTTCGCAGTAATAGCTACCGCAAATTAGCTACCGAAATTTCGTAGCTAGTCATTAGCTACGGAAATTCCGTAGCTAATGAATGTAACGACGAAATCTTTGTCGTTACAATTATTGCGGATAACAAATCAGTGGTCAAATTTCCTCGCGACGAAAATTTGGTCGCTACTTCCGTAGCTAATTATTAGTAGATACGAAAATTCCTTAGTCACTTATTAGTAGCTACGGAATTTCTGTAGCCAAAATTTATGGCATTGCAGGGGGCAACTAGGCCGAACGGGCGACGGGAAATCTGTAGGTATTGTTGACCTAGCTACGGAATTTTCGTAGGTAGTAACCAATGTATAAATAAAAAAAACACTCTTAAACCCTAGCCCACACACACCGACGCCATTAATCGCCAACCACTGTCAGAGACACGATTCCGTCGCCACCAACCCCACGCCGCCTTCTCTCACCGTCGTCCCCCACTGGCGCGTCGTAAGTTCCCTTCCTTTCTTTTTTCTTCATTTTTGAGGCTTTTTGAGAATAATGCCTAACACCACCCTTTTCAGTCACCGGCGCCACCAACCTCTGCGCCGCTGTCTCTCAGCGCCACGCTCCGATATTGTAAGTCTCATTTTCTTTTCATTTTTTGGCACGTTTTGGTAATAATAGCTAACACACGGCCCCGCCAACCCATTTTCAACCGCCGTAATTCCGACGTCACCCACCTCCGTACTGCCGTCCCCCACCACCGCGCGCTCGATTAGCTAGTGTAAGTTACTTTTTTTGTTTTAAGCTTTATTGAGTATTACATTATTAACACGCGGCATCACCACTTTTTTAATCCCGCCGCCGGGATTCGGACGCTAACCATGTCCGCGCCGACCACTGTCGCTAGTCACCGCCCACCCGTAGCAACGTCGGATTGTAGTAAGTTTGATGCTTTTTTCAATTTTTATCCCTTTTTTATTATTATTCCGGCGACTCGTTCTTGAAATATGCATGTTAGTCGAATTCATGTTAGGAATGTTCGAATTCATGTTAGGAATTTTCATAAATGTTGGTGTTGAAATTATATTTTACGAGAATTACTAATTTTGTTAAATTTGTTAGTTAGAATTTGCTAAATATGGTAAATTAATTAGTTAATAACTGGTAAATTAGTTAATTAATTGGTAAATTAGTATGTTAGGATTTGGTACTTTTCTTAAATTAGTTAATTAAGAATTGGTAAATTAGTTAGTTAGGAATCGAATGCAGTTTTTGTTATATCGTTATGCAGTTTGGTAATGAGTTGCTTTTTGGTAATATAGTTTCTGGTTTATGTTTACATTTCAATTTCGTAAAATTTGGTAACGTTTGTTAAATATATAGAGACTAGGATTAATTACTTTTTATGAAGTTTCTATTATTCCTTTTTCTTTGTTTGGTTTACCCGAAACTATTTAGAAGATTTTTTATGACGATCGAGGTAGAAGGATTTCATCTATGAAGCGTTTTATGACGACATGATAAATATTTAGGAATTTATTAGAACTTAGAACCGATCGTTACCTTGAGAATTCTAACTTAAGTAAAATGGGCAAGCTAAATCAGTAAGTTAGTGATGGAATTTCGGTAGCTACTAATATTCATAAAGTTAGCTACCGAAAACCGGTAGCTACTAAAATTATCAAAATTCGATAGCAAATACAGGTTAAAATGGGCAAGCTAAATCAGTACGTTAGTGAAGGAATTTTGGTAGCTAACTCCACAGTAGCTACCGAAAATCGGTAGCTAATTTTCAAAGTTGTGGCAACGGGAGTGGCAACGAAACTTCGGTTATTAATGCTTAGCGACGGAAATGTGGTAGCTAATTATTATTAACGATCGCATTTGGGTCATTAACTACCGAAAATGCGATAGCTAATGACCGAAAATCTTGTAATGGATCATCCCCAAAATTGAACATGCATAAAGCACAACATATAATAACCGTGAAGCCAATATCAAAAATAGATAGAGCCACTATAGTTGTTTATTATATCATTATGTATAATGTTGGTTGCATGATCAATTTTTTGAAACCGGCTAATAACATCTGTTATAATCTTATAATCTTGTATTTAGTGTGTTGTGATGATTATACGTGTTATGATTGTTACTATGCATAACATGTATATAGGTGATTATGCAAAACACAGAGTAAGACAGAATATGTTTCGACCATAACTACGCTCACGAGTTCCATTGCACAACATCTCATACATGCATATAATAACTAAACCAGACATAATTTCTATCCAAACACATTTTTGTCCAGCATTTAGACATAAAAGAAGATAAATCAATTACTCAGAAGGGTTCCAACTGGCACATCAAACAAACAAGAAGCATCATGTTCATCACCACGGCTCTTGCTTAACTGCCTTCATCTTCGCAGAAGGATACTGGCCTGTGATCGATTGATCTGAGATTAACTTAGCACCTAGGCCAATCCCGTTGTCAGGAATGGCCTTGAATTTCTCATAAATTAAGAAATCATCGTACTTTGGCTTTTCGGAGATAAATATATTGCACAGGTGAGGCTCGGTTCCAGATTTGTGATTCATGGGGTTTTTTGAATAATCATGTGAGGCTTGGTGTAGATAATTGACCAATCTTTCAACTGGTGATAGAGTGTATTGAAGTAGCTTTGATCTACTTCTTTTGTGTACGTTGTTGGGATCCCAAGTACATTGTTTTTCTTCTTTGTTGCTAGACTTATCCTCGTAATCTGTATGAGATAAAAGGAATAAATTGGTCAAGCTTTTCCAGGCCATGATACATAATGAGATAAGAAGAGAAGCTTTTTAAAGGAAATAGAAAAGCACATACTTTAAAAGTCCATATTTGTTATATGTATATCAGATTATTAAGATCACATGCAGCCTAGATTAATTTATCAAGAGATCTAGAAGTAATTTTGACAAAATCCATAATTTCAAAATCTCATTTCTCCTTGGTCTAAACAATGTTTGTAATTTGCTTAAGCTAGTTATTATGATTATACATAGAAGCTAAGAAAAGAAATTCAAATTCTTAGCATTTTAATTTCTTCACAATGCATATAGAATAACTCAGAATTTTCCGAAATGCATATGAAGATACTGTATGAAAATAGAAACTCACATACGCATTCTTAATTACAAAAAAAAAAAAAAAAAATCAGTTTAGATGCAAGTTTAAACGAAAAAGTTTCCAACCGCATGACTAAATTGGATGCATGGCAACGATTAGCATATTTCAACGACTCAAATCCGATCTAAAATACCATTTTCAAGTTTAACTTTCTTCAATAGTCGTTGAGGCAAGATTTTCGAGCTCGATCCTTGACAAATTTGATGATATCGAACTCCGACTGAAGAGTGATTTAGCACAAAATCCGCATGTGGTTTGAAATCATTGGTTTAACTTTCCCTCGGATTGTATGTAACCTTTCTTGATTATTTCTTATGCTTCCTTAATAAATTCGCTTTGGCCGTTAAAAAAAAAAACCCGCTGCAAAACAAGATTAGTGTTTAAGGGTTAACATGATTAGCCCAAAAAATTGATCTAGTTTAGATTACCAAATTTGTAAGGGCTTGCGTGTGTTCCTGCGTGCACGCGTAAGCGCATATACACAACAATTCTTAAAAATTAACACGCGCACAACATTTAAAATACATATTGCGCCTAAATTACCTAAAAACACAAATTAAATCTGAATATAGCATTTCAAATAAAGCGAGGCACTGCAAAGGTGCACATTTTACATGTTAAATAGTAAGTTACGTTGCAAAACAAGATAGGCAATGAAAGGTTAATACAATTAAACCTAAGAATTGATCTTATTTCGAAAAAGCACCATATATGTAAGGGCTTGTGCCTGTATGTGCGCGCGAGCTCATATATACAACAATTAATAAACTTTAAAATGCACTCTACATTTGAAACACATATTGCACCTAAATTAGCTAAAGGCTCAAATAGTACCTGAATAACGCATTTCAACTAATGTGGGACACAACACATAAAAAGGAAAGATACGGCTACCTATACATACTAAGAAACAAATTGCACTTTAAAAACTCACAGGCACCCATTTTTCCTAGGAAATCATACTCCACACCTAATATAAAAAACAAAACAAATATTAGACCTAAAAAGCACAAAGTATCTAAATCACGTAAAAGCACAACCTAAAATACCATATCTAGTCAACCCAAAACACATGCCGAAAACTCTCAATTTTAGGATTTATCCCGTTTGTAACTTGTTATCTAACGTCTTAATAACGCACTTTGCCATCTAGTATTTTAAAATATTTCCTTGAGCCAAATCCAAAAAAGTCTTTTATACATTTTTTGACATTTGTTTTTCTATTAGATCGCCTTGTTGACGAAAGTGCTGAAAATTTGAAATATTGAGTTGCAAAATGTTCAAGGGATAATGCATTAAACCCCATGAACTATGCAGGTTTTTGCGTTTTCTTCCTTAAACTAAATAAATAAGCGCTTTGCCCCCTAAACTATGCAATTCTGTGCGATTTGCCCCGTGGCCGGGTTTTCAGCTATTTTTGGCCATTCTTTTTCCCCTTACCCGACACTTATGTGTTGTACTAGATGTATATTAGTAGTTGATGACAAAAAGTAGGCTAAAAACACATCGAACGGGGCATATTCCGGCCAAAATGTGAATTTCGGCCAAGAATGGCAAAAAATAGCTGAAAACCCGGCCAGGGGACAAATCGCACATAATTGCATAGTTTAGGGGGCAAAGCGCTTATTTATTTAGTTTAAGGATGAAAACGCAAAACCCTTCATAGTTCAAGGGGTTTAATGCATTTATCCCAATGTTCAATAGTAAGTCCGTGCTGCAAAATAAGATAAACTTTGAAACGGGTCAATAGAATATTTACCCCAAAAAATTGATCTTATTTTCAAATAGCACCAAATATTTAAGGTCATATATGAGATATATATATATATATATATATATATATATATATATATATATATATATAGATAGTTATGTGAGTGAGTGTGTGTTCGCACGCTCGTGCATATTAGCATGTATTAAGGTATCTTGTCACACATAAATAATAATGAAAAAAGAAACACCTCTCTTTATCCTGCACTAAGATTCACACTACAAGATTTCGCAGTAATAGCTACCGCAAATTAGCTATTGAAATTTCATAGCTAGACATTAGCTACGGAAATTCCGTAGCTAATGAATGTAACGACGAAATCTTTGTCGTTACAATTATTGCCGATAACAAATCAGTGGTCAAATTTCCTCGCGACGAAAATTTGGTCGCTACTTCCGTAGCTAACTATTAGTAGATACGAAAATTCCGTAGTCACTTATTAGTAGCTACGGAATTTCTGTAGCCAAAATTTATGGCATTGCTGGGCGCAACTGGGCCAAACGGGCGACGGGAAATCTGTAGGTATCGTTGACACTAGCTACGGAATTTTTGTAGGTAGTAACCAATGTATAAATAAAAAAAACACTCTTAAACCCTAGCCCACACACACCGACGCCATTAATCGCCAACCACTGTCAGAGACACGATTCCGTCGCCACCAACCCCACGCCGCCTTCTCTCACCGTCGTCCCCCACTGGCGCGTCGTAAGTTCCATTCCTTTATTTTTTCTTCATTTTTGAGGCTTTTTGAGAATAATGCCTAACACCACCCTTTTCAGTCACCGGCGCCACCAACCTCTGCGCCGCTGTCTCTCAGCGCCGCGCTCCGATATTGTAAGTCTCCTTTTCTTTTCATTTTTTGGCACGTTTTGGTAATAATAGCTAACACACGGCCCCACCAATCCATTTTCAACCGACGTAATTCCGACGTCACCCACCTCCGTACTGCCGTCCCCCACCACCGCGCGCTCGATTAGCTAGTGTAAGTTACTTTTTTTGTTTTAAGCTTTATTGAGTATTACATTATTAACACGCGGCATCACCACTTTTTTAGTCCCGCCGCCGGGATTCGGACGCTAACCAAGTCCGCGCCGACCACTGCCGCTAGTCACCTCCCACCCGTAGCAACGTCGGATTGTAGTAAGTTTGATGCTTTTTTCAATTTTTAGCCCTTTTTTATTATTATTCCGGCGACTCGGTCTTGAAATATGCATGTTAGTCGAATTCATGTTAGGAATGTTCAAATTCATGTTAGGAATTTTCATAAATAGTGGTGTTGAAATTATATTTAACGAGAATTGTTAAATTTGTTAAATTTGTTAGTTTGAATTTGCTAAATATGGTAAATTAATTAGTTAATAATTAGTAAATTAGTTAATTAATTGGTAAATTAGTATGTTAGGATTTGGTACTTTTCTTAAATTAGTTAATTAAGAATTGGTAAATTAGTTAGTTAGGAATCGAATGCAGTTTTCGTTATATCGTTATGCAGTTTGGTAATGAGTTGCTTTTTGGTAATATAGTTTCTCGTTTATGTTTACATTTCAATTTCGTAAAATTTGGTAGCGTTTGTTAAATATATAGAGACTAGGAATAATTACTTTTTATGAAGTGGCTATTATTCCTTTTTCTTTGTTTGGTTTACCCGAAACTATTTAGAAGATTTTTTATGACGACCGAGGTAGAAGGATTTCATCTATGAAGCGTTTTATGACGACATGATAAATATTTAGGAATTTATTAGAACTTAGAATCGATCGTTACCTTGAGAATTCTAACTTAAGTAAAATGGGCAAGCTAAATCGGTAAGTTAGTGATGGAATTTCGGTAGCTACTAATATTCATAAAGTTAGCTACCGAAAACCGGTAGCTACTAAAATTATCAAAATTCGATAGCAAATACAGGTTAAAATGGGCAAGCTAAATCAGTACGTTAGTGAAGGAATTTTGGTAGCTAACTCCACAGTAGCTACCGAAAATCGGTAGCTAATTTTCAAAGTTGTGGCAACGGGAGTGGCAACGAAACTTCGGTTATTAATGCTTAGCGACGGAAATGTGGTAGCTAATTATTATTAACGATCGCATTTGGGTCATTAACTACCGAAAATGCGATAGCTAATGACCGAAAATCTTGTAATGGATCATCCCCAAAATTGAACATGCATAAAGCACAACATATAATAACCGTGAAGCCAATATCAAAAATAGATAGAGCCACTATAGTTGTTTATTATATCATTATGTATAATGTTGGTTGCATGATCAATTTTTTGAAACCGGCTAATAACATCTGTTATAATCTTATAATCTTGTATTTAGTGTGTTGTGATGATTATACGTGTTATGATTGTTACTATGCATAACATGTATATAGGTGATTATGCAAAACACAGAGTAAGACAGAATATGTTTCGACCATAACTACGCTCACGAGTTCCATTGCACAACATCTCATACATGCATATAATAACTAAACCAGACATAATTTCTATCCAAACACATTTTTGTCCAGCATTTAGACATAAAAGAAGATAAATCAATTACTCAGAAGGGTTCCAACTGGCACATCAAACAAACAAGAAGCATCATGTTCATCACCACGGCTCTTGCTTAACTGCCTTCATCTTCGCAGAAGGATACTGGCCTGTGATCGATTGATCTGAGATTAACTTAGCACCTAGGCCAATCCCGTTGTCAGGAATGGCCTTGAATTTCTCATAAATTAAGAAATCATCGTACTTTGGCTTTTCGGAGATAAATATATTGCACAGGTGAGGCTCGGTTCCAGATTTGTGATTCATGGGGTTTTTTGAATAATCATGTGAGGCTTGGTGTAGATAATTGACCAATCTTTCAACTGGTGATAGAGTGTATTGAAGTAGCTTTGATCTACTTCTTTTGTGTACGTTGTTGGGATCCCAAGTACATTGTTTTTCTTCTTTGTTGCTAGACTTATCCTCGTAATCTGTATGAGATAAAAGGAATAAATTGGTCAAGCTTTTCCAGGCCATGATACATAATGAGATAAGAAGAGAAGCTTTTTAAAGGAAATAGAAAAGCACATACTTTAAAAGTCCATATTTGTTATATGTATATCAGATTATTAAGATCACATGCAGCCTAGATTAATTTATCAAGAGATCTAGAAGTAATTTTGACAAAATCCATAATTTCAAAATCTCATTTCTCCTTGGTCTAAACAATGTTTGTAATTTGCTTAAGCTAGTTATTATGATTATACATAGAAGCTAAGAAAAGAAATTCAAATTCTTAGCATTTTAATTTCTTCACAATGCATATAGAATAACTCAGAATTTTCCGAAATGCATATGAAGATACTGTATGAAAATAGAAACTCACATACGCATTCTTAATTACAAAAAAAAAAAAAAAAATCAGTTTAGATGCAAGTTTAAACGAAAAAGTTTCCAACCGCATGACTAAATTGGATGCATGGCAACGATTAGCATATTTCAACGACTCAAATCCGATCTAAAATACCATTTTCAAGTTTAACTTTCTTCAATAGTCGTTGAGGCAAGATTTTCGAGCTCGATCCTTGACAAATTTGATGATATCGAACTCCGACTGAAGAGTGATTTAGCACAAAATCCGCATGTGGTTTGAAATCATTGGTTTAACTTTCCCTCGGATTGTATGTAACCTTTCTTGAGTATTTCTTATGCTTCCTTAATAAATTCGCTTTGGCCGTTAAAAAAAAAAACCCGCTGCAAAACAAGATTAGTGTTTAAGGGTTAACATGATTAGCCTAAAAAATTGATCTAGTTTAGATTACCAAATTTGTAAGGGCTTGCGTGTGTTCCTGCGTGCACGCGTAAGCGCATATACACAACAATTCTTAAAAATTAACACGCGCACAACATTTAAAATACATATTGCGCCTAAATTACCTAAAAACACAAATTAAATCTGAATATAGCATTTCAAATAAAGCGAGGCACTGCAAAGGTGCACATTTTACATGTTAAATAGTAAGTTACGTTGCAAAACAAGATAGGCAATGAAAGGTTAATACAATTAAACCTAAGAATTGATCTTATTTCGAAAAAGCACCATATATGTAAGGGCTTGTGCCTGTATGTGCGCGCGAGCTCATATATACAACAATTAATAAACTTTAAAATGCACTCTACATTTGAAACACATATTGCACCTAAATTAGCTAAAGGCTCAAATAGTACCTGAATAACGCATTTCAACTAATGTGGGACACAACACATAAAAAGGAAAGATACGGCTACCTATACATACTAAGAAACAAATTGCACTTTAAAAACTCACAGGCACCCATTTTTCCTAGGAAATCATACTCCACACCTAATATAAAAAACAAAACAAATATTAGACCTAAAAAGCACAAAGTATCTAAATCACGTAAAAGCACAACCTAAAATACCATATCTAGTCAACCCAAAACACATGCCGAAAACTCTCAATTTTAGGATTTATCCCGTTTGTAACTTGTTATCTAACGTCTTAATAACGCACTTTGCCATCTAGTATTTTAAAATAGTTCCTTGAGCCAAATCCAAAAAAGTCTTTTATACATTTTTTGACATTTGTTTTTCTATTAGATCGCCTTGTTGACGAAAGTGCTGAAAATTTGAAATATTGAGTTGCAAAATGTTCAAGGGATAATGCATTAAACCCCATGAACTATGCAGGTTTTTGCGTTTTCTTCCTTAAACTAAATAAATAAGCGCTTTGCCCCCTAAACTATGCAATTCTGTGCGATTTGCCCCGTGGCCGGGTTTTCAGCTATTTTTGGCCATTCTTTTTCCCCTTACCCGACACTTATGTGTTGTACTAGATGTATATTAGTAGTTGATGACAAAAAGTAGGCTAAAAACACATCGAACGGGGCATATTCCGGCCAAAATGTGAATTTCGGCCAAGAATGGCAAAAAATAGCTGAAAACCCGGCCAGGGGACAAATCGCACATAATTGCATAGTTTAGGGGGCAAAGCGCTTATTTATTTAGTTTAAGAATGAAAACGCAAAACCCTTCATAGTTCAAGGGGTTTAATGCATTTATCCCAATGTTCAATAGTAAGTCCGTGCTGCAAAATAAGATAAACTTTGAAACGGGTCAATAGAATATTTACCCCAAAAAATTGATCTTATTTTCAAATAGCACCAAATATTTAAGGTCATATATGAGATATATATATATATATATATATATATATATATATATAGATAGTTATGTGAGTGAGTGTGTGTTCGCACGCTCGTGCATATTAGCATGTATTAAGGTATCTTGTCACACATAAATAATAATGAAAAAAGAAACACCTCTCTTTATCCTGCACTAAGATTCACACTACAAGATTTCGCAGTAATAGCTACCGCAAATTAGCTATTGAAATTTCATAGCTAGACATTAGCTACGGAAATTCCGTAGCTAATGAATGTAATGACGAAATCTTTGTCGTTACAATTATTGCCGATAACAAATCAGTGGTCAAATTTCCTCGCGACGAAAATTTGGTCGCTACTTCCGTAGCTAACTATTAGTAGATAAGAAAATTCCGTAGTCACTTATTAGTAGCTACGGAATTTCTGTAGCCAAAATTTATGGCATTGCTGGGCGCAACTGGGCCAAACGGGCGACGGGAAATCTGTAGGTATCGTTGACACTAGCTACGGAATTTTTGTAGGTAGTAACCAATGTATAAATAAAAAAAACACTCTTAAACCCTAGCCCACACACACCGACGCCATTAATCGCCAACCACTGTCAGAGACACGATTCCGTCGCCACCAACCCCACGCCGCCTTCTCTCACCGTCGTCCCCCACTGGCGCGTCGTAAGTTCCATTCCTTTATTTTTTCTTCATTTTTGAGGCTTTTTGAGAATAATGCCTAACACCACCCTTTTCAGTCACCGGCGCCACCAACCTCTGCGCCGCTGTCTCTCAGCGCCGCGCTCCGATATTGTAAGTCTCCTTTTCTTTTCATTTTTTGGCACGTTTTGGTAATAATAGCTAACACACGGCCCCACCAATCCATTTTCAACCGACGTAATTCCGACGTCACCCACCTCCGTACTGCCGTCCCCCACCACCGCGCGCTCGATTAGCTAGTGTAAGTTACTTTTTTTGTTTTAAGCTTTATTGAGTATTACATTATTAACACGCGGCATCACCACTTTTTTAGTCCCGCCGCCGGGATTCGGACGCTAACCAAGTCCGCGCCGACCACTGCCGCTAGTCACCTCCCACCCGTAGCAACGTCGGATTGTAGTAAGTTTGATGCTTTTTTCAATTTTTAGCCCTTTTTTATTATTATTCCGGCGACTCGGTCTTGAAATATGCATGTTAGTCGAATTCATGTTAGGAATGTTCAAATTCATGTTAGGAATTTTCATAAATAGTGGTGTTGAAATTATATTTAACGAGAATTGTTAAATTTGTTAAATTTGTTAGTTTGAATTTGCTAAATATGGTAAATTAATTAGTTAATAATTAGTAAATTAGTTAATTAATTGGTAAATTAGTATGTTAGGATTTGGTACTTTTCTTAAATTAGTTAATTAAGAATTGGTAAATTAGTTAGTTAGGAATCGAATGCAGTTTTCGTTATATCGTTATGCAGTTTGGTAATGAGTTGCTTTTTGGTAATATAGTTTCTCGTTTATGTTTACATTTCAATTTCGTAAAATTTGGTAGCGTTTGTTAAATATATAGAGACTAGGAATAATTACTTTTTATGAAGTGGCTATTATTCCTTTTTCTTTGTTTGGTTTACCCGAAACTATTTAGAAGATTTTTTATGACGACCGAGGTAGAAGGATTTCATCTATGAAGCGTTTTATGACGACATGATAAATATTTAGGAATTTATTAGAACTTAGAATCGATCGTTACCTTGAGAATTCTAACTTAAGTAAAATTGGCAAGCTAAATCGGTAAGTTAGTGATGGAATTTCGGTAGCTACTAATATTCATAAAGTTAGCTACCGAAAACCGGTAGCTACTAAAATTATCAAAATTCGATAGCAAATACAGGTTAAAATGGGCAAGCTAAATCAGTACGTTAGTGAAGGAATTTTGGTAGCTAACTCCACAGTAGCTACCGAAAATCGGTAGCTAATTTTCAAAGTTGTGGCAACGGGAGTGGCAACGAAACTTCGGTTATTAATGCTTAGCGACGGAAATGTGGTAGCTAATTATTATTAACGATCGCATTTGGGTCATTAACTACCGAAAATGCGATAGCTAATGACCGAAAATCTTGTAATGGATCATCCCCAAAATTGAACATGCATAAAGCACAACATATAATAACCGTGAAGCCAATATCAAAAATAGATAGAGCCACTATAGTTGTTTATTATATCATTATGTATAATGTTGGTTGCATGATCAATTTTTTGAAACCGGCTAATAACATCTGTTATAATCTTATAATCTTGTATTTAGTGTGTTGTGATGATTATACGTGTTATGATTGTTACTATGCATAACATGTATATAGGTGATTATGCAAAACACAGAGTAAGACAGAATATGTTTCGACCATAACTACGCTCACGAGTTCCATTGCACAACATCTCATACATGCATATAATAACTAAACCAGACATAATTTCTATCCAAACACATTTTTGTCCAGCATTTAGACATAAAAGAAGATAAATCAATTACTCAGAAGGGTTCCAACTGGCACATCAAACAAACAAGAAGCATCATGTTCATCACCACGGCTCTTGCTTAACTGCCTTCATCTTCGCAGAAGGATACTGGCCTGTGATCGATTGATCTGAGATTAACTTAGCACCTAGGCCAATCCCGTTGTCAGGAATGGCCTTGAATTTCTCATAAATTAAGAAATCATCGTACTTTGGCTTTTCGGAGATAAATATATTGCACAGGTGAGGCTCGGTTCCAGATTTGTGATTCATGGGGTTTTTTGAATAATCATGTGAGGCTTGGTGTAGATAATTGACCAATCTTTCAACTGGTGATAGAGTGTATTGAAGTAGCTTTGATCTACTTCTTTTGTGTACGTTGTTGGGATCCCAAGTACATTGTTTTTCTTCTTTGTTGCTAGACTTATCCTCGTAATCTGTATGAGATAAAAGGAATAAATTGGTCAAGCTTTTCCAGGCCATGATACATAATGAGATAAGAAGAGAAGCTTTTTAAAGGAAATAGAAAAGCACATACTTTAAAAGTCCATATTTGTTATATGTATATCAGATTATTAAGATCACATGCAGCCTAGATTAATTTATCAAGAGATCTAGAAGTAATTTTGACAAAATCCATAATTTCAAAATCTCATTTCTCCTTGGTCTAAACAATGTTTGTAATTTGCTTAAGCTAGTTATTATGATTATACATAGAAGCTAAGAAAAGAAATTCAAATTCTTAGCATTTTAATTTCTTCACAATGCATATAGAATAACTCAGAATTTTCCGAAATGCATATGAAGATACTGTATGAAAATAGAAACTCACATACGCATTCTTAATTACAAAAAAAAAAAATAAAATCAGTTTAGATGCAAGTTTAAACGAAAAAGTTTCCAACCGCATGACTAAATTGGATGCATGGCAACGATTAGCATATTTCAACGACTCAAATCCGATCTAAAATACCATTTTCAAGTTTAACTTTCTTCAATAGTCGTTGAGGCAAGATTTTCGAGCTCGATCCTTGACAAATTTGATGATATCGAACTCCGACTGAAGAGTGATTTAGCACAAAATCCGCATGTGGTTTGAAATCATTGGTTTAACTTTCCCTCGGATTGTATGTAACCTTTCTTGAGTATTTCTTATGCTTCCTTAATAAATTCGCTTTGGCCGTTAAAAAAAAAAACCCGCTGCAAAACAAGATTAGTGTTTAAGGGTTAACATGATTAGCCCAAAAAATTGATCTAGTTTAGATTACCAAATTTGTAAGGGCTTGCGTGTGTTCCTGCGTGCACGCGTAAGCGCATATACACAACAATTCTTAAAAATTAACACGCGCACAACATTTAAAATACATATTGCGCCTAAATTACCTAAAAACACAAATTAAATCTGAATATAGCATTTCAAATAAAGCGAGGCACTGCAAAGGTGCACATTTTACATGTTAAATAGTAAGTTACGTTGCAAAACAAGATAGGCAATGAAAGGTTAATACAATTAAACCTAAGAATTGATCTTATTTCGAAAAAGCACCATATATGTAAGGGCTTGTGCCTGTATGTGCGCGCGAGCTCATATATACAACAATTAATAAACTTTAAAATGCACTCTACATTTGAAACACATATTGCACCTAAATTAGCTAAAGGCTCAAATAGTACCTGAATAACGCATTTCAACTAATGTGGGACACAACACATAAAAAGGAAAGATACGGCTACCTATACATACTAAGAAACAAATTGCACTTTAAAAACTCACAGGCACCCATTTTTCCTAGGAAATCATACTCCACACCTAATATAAAAAACAAAACAAATATTAGACCTAAAAAGCACAAAGTATCTAAATCACGTAAAAGCACAACCTAAAATACCATATCTAGTCAACCCAAAACACATGCCGAAAACTCTCAATTTTAGGATTTATCCCGTTTGTAACTTGTTATCTAACGTCTTAATAACGCACTTTGCCATCTAGTATTTTAAAATATTTCCTTGAGCCAAATCCAAAAAAGTCTTTTATACATTTTTTGACATTTGTTTTTCTATTAGATCGCCTTGTTGGCGAAAGTGCTGAAAATTTGAAATATTGAGTTGCAAAATGTTCAAGGGATAATGCATTAAACCCCATGAACTATGCAGGTTTTTGCGTTTTCTTCCTTAAACTAAATAAATAAGCGCTTTGCCCCCTAAACTATGCAATTCTGTGCGATTTGGCCCGTGGCCGGGTTTTCAGCTATTTTTGGCCATTCTTTTTCCCCTTACCCGACACTTATGTGTTGTACTAGATGTATATTAGTAGTTGATGACAAAAAGTAGGCTAAAAACACATCGAACGGGGCATATTCCGGCCAAAATGTGAATTTCGGCCAAGAATGGCAAAAAATAGCTGAAAACCCGGCCAGGGGACAAATCGCACATAATTGCATAGTTTAGGGGGCAAAGCGCTTATTTATTTAGTTTAAGGATGAAAACGCAAAACCCTTCATAGTTCAAGGGGTTTAATGCATTTATCCCAATGTTCAATAGTAAGTCCGTGCTGCAAAATAAGATAAACTTTGAAACGGGTCAATAGAATATTTACCCCAAAAAATTGATCTTATTTTCAAATAGCACCAAATATTTAAGGTCATATATGAGATATATATATATATATATATATATATATAGATAGTTATGTGAGTGAGTGTGTGTTCGCACGCTCGTGCATATTAGCATGTATTAAGGTATCTTGTCACACATAAATAATAATGAAAAAAGAAACACCTCTCTTTATCCTGCACTAAGATTCACACTACAAGATTTCGCAGTAATAGCTACCGCAAATTAGCTATTGAAATTTCATAGCTAGACATTAGCTACGGAAATTCCGTAGCTAATGAATGTAACGACGAAATCTTTGTCGTTACAATTATTGCCGATAACAAATCAGTGGTCAAATTTCCTCGCGACGAAAATTTGGTCGCTACTTCCGTAGCTAACTATTAGTAGATACGAAAATTCCGTAGTCACTTATTAGTAGCTACGGAATTTCTGTAGCCAAAATTTATGGCATTGCTGGGCGCAACTGGGCCAAACGGGCGACGGGAAATCTGTAGGTATCGTTGACACTAGCTACGGAATTTTTGTAGGTAGTAACCAATGTATAAATAAAAAAAACACTCTTAAACCCTAGCCCACACACACCGACGCCATTAATCGCCAACCACTGTCAGAGACACGATTCCGTCGCCACCAACCCCACGCCGCCTTCTCTCACCGTCGTCCCCCACTGGCGCGTCGTAAGTTCCATTCCTTTATTTTTTCTTCATTTTTGAGGCTTTTTGAGAATAATGCCTAACACCACCCTTTTCAGTCACCGGCGCCACCAACCTCTGCGCCGCTGTCTCTCAGCGCCGCGCTCCGATATTGTAAGTCTCCTTTTCTTTTCATTTTTTGGCACGTTTTGGTAATAATAGCTAACACACGGCCCCACCAATCCATTTTCAACCGACGTAATTCCGACGTCACCCACCTCCGTACTGCCGTCCCCCACCACCGCGCGCTCGATTAGCTAGTGTAAGTTACTTTTTTTGTTTTAAGCTTTATTGAGTATTACATTATTAACACGCGGCATCACCACTTTTTTAGTCCCGCCGCCGGGATTCGGACGCTAACCAAGTCCGCGCCGACCACTGCCGCTAGTCACCTCCCACCCGTAGCAACGTCGGATTGTAGTAAGTTTGATGCTTTTTTCAAATTTTAGC
This sequence comes from Linaria vulgaris, assembly GCA_948329865.1. NCBI lineage: Eukaryota > Viridiplantae > Streptophyta > Magnoliopsida > Lamiales > Plantaginaceae > Linaria > Linaria vulgaris. The sequence continues at coordinate 19,151,626 of OX415251.1, forward strand.
CCTTTTTTATTATTATTCCGGCGACTCGGTCTTGAAATATGCATGTTAGTCGAATTCATGTTAGGAATGTTCAAATTCATGTTAGGAATTTTCATAAATAGTGGTGTTGAAATTATATTTAACGAGAATTGTTAAATTTGTTAAATTTGTTAGTTTGAATTTGCTAAATATGGTAAATTAATTAGTTAATAATTAGTAAATTAGTTAATTAATTGGTAAATTAGTATGTTAGGATTTGGTACTTTTCTTAAATTAGTTAATTAAGAATTGGTAAATTAGTTAGTTAGGAATCGAATGCAGTTTTCGTTATATCGTTATGCAGTTTGGTAATGAGTTGCTTTTTGGTAATATAGTTTCTCGTTTATGTTTACATTTCAATTTCGTAAAATTTGGTAGCGTTTGTTAAATATATAGAGACTAGGAATAATTACTTTTTATGAAGTGGCTATTATTCCTTTTTCTTTGTTTGGTTTACCCGAAACTATTTAGAAGATTTTTTATGACGACCGAGGTAGAAGGATTTCATCTATGAAGCGTTTTATGACGACATGATAAATATTTAGGAATTTATTAGAACTTAGAATCGATCGTTACCTTGAGAATTCTAACTTAAGTAAAATGGGCAAGCTAAATCGGTAAGTTAGTGATGGAATTTCGGTATCTACTAATACTCATAAAGTTAGCTACCGAAAACCGGTAGCTACTAATATTCATACTATTAGTTATCAAAATTCGATAGGAAATGCGGGTTAAAATGGGCAAGCTAAATCAGTACGTTAGTGAAGGAATTTAGGTAGCTAACTCCACAGTAGCTACCGAAAATCGGTAGCTAATTTTCAAAGTTGTGGCAACGGGAGTGGCAACGAAACTTCGGTTACTAATGCTAGCGACGGAAATGTGGTAGGAGAGGGCCTTAATACCTACCGAAATTTGGTAACGAGTCATTAGCAATGCAATTAGTAGCTACCAAAAATTAGCGACGAAATTGCGGTAGCTAATGATTATTAACGATCGCATTTGGGTCATTAACTACCGAAAATGCGATAGCTAATGACCGAAAATCTTGTAATGGATCATCCCCAAAATTGAACATGCATAAAGCACAACATATAATAACCGTGAAGCCAATATCAAAAATAGATAGAGCCACTAGAGTTGTTTATTATATCATTATGTATAATGTTGGTTGCATGATCAATTTTTTGAAACCGGCTAATAACATCTGTTATAATCTTATAATCTTGTATTTAGTGTGTTGTGATGATTATACGTGTTATGATTGTTAATATGCATAACATGTATATAGGTGATTATGCAAAACACAGAGTAAGACAGAATATGTTTCGACCATAACTACGCTCATGAGTTCCATTGCACAACATCTCATACATGCATATAATAACTAAACCAGACATAATTTCTATCCAAACACATTTTTGTCCAGCATTTAGACATAAAAGAAGATAAATCAATTACTCAGAAGGGTTCCAACTGGCACATCAAACAAACAAGAAGCATCATGTTCATCACCACGGCTCTTGCTTAACTGCCTTCATCTTCGCAGAAGGATACTGGCCTGTGATCGATTGATCTGAGATTAGCTTAGCACCTAGGCCAATCCCGTTGTCAGGAATGGCCTTGAATTTCTCATAAATTAAGAAATCATCGTACTTTGGCTTTTCGGAGATAAATATATTGCACGGGTGAGGCTCGGTTCCAGATTTGTGATTCACGGGGTTTTTTGAATAATCATGTGAGGCTTGGGGGAGTTGATTGACCAATCTTTCAACTGGTGATAGAGTGTATTGAAGTAGCTTTGATCTACTTCTTTTGTGTACGTTGTTGGGATCCCTAGTACATTGTTTTTCTTCTTTGTTGCTAGACTTATCCTCGTAATCTGTATGAGATAAAAGGAATAAATTGGTCAAGCTTTTCCAGGCCATGATACATAATGAGATAAGAAGAGAAGCTTTTAAAAGGAAATAGAAAAGCACATACTTTAAAAGTCCATATTTGTTATATGTATATCAGATTATTAAGATCACATGCACCCTAGATTAATTTAACAAGAGATCTAGAAGTAATTTTGACAAAATCCATATTTTCAAAATCTCATTTCTCCTTGGTCTAAACAATGTTTGTAATTTGCTTAAGCTAATTATTATGATTATACATAGAAGCTAAGAAAAGAAATTCAAATTCTTAGCATTTTAATTTCTTCACAATGCATATAGAATAACTCAGAATTTTCCGAAATGCATATGAAGATACTGTATGAAAATAGAAACTCACATACACATTCTTAATTACAAAAAAAAAAAAAAAATCAGTTTACATGCAAGTTTAAACGAAAATGTTTCCAACCGTATGACTAAATTGGATGCATGGCAACGATTAGCATATTTCAACGACTCAAATCCGATCTAAAATACCATTTTCAAGTTTAACTTTCTTCAATAGTTGTTGAGGCAAGATTTTCGAGCTCGATCCTTGACAAATTTGATGATATCGAACTCCGACTGAAGAGTGATTTGTTACTTGCTTTGGACCTGCTAATTCATTTCAAAAGTTAGGGAAAAATGCATAAAACCCCCATGTTGTTGCGAAAACTTGCACGAACTCCCCTTGTGGTTTGAAATCTGCACAAAACTCCTTCGTGATTTTAAAAAACTCTGCACAAAGCCCCCCTCGTGGTTTAATAAACCTGCACGAAATTCACTTTTCGTTCAACTCCGTTAGAGAGTGATGTACGCTCGCTCTATATGAGAGTGGGCTTGATTTTTGAGGATCTTTGACTTATAAAGAGTTTATTATACCCTTTATAATGTTTAGCACAAAATCCGCATGTGGTTTGAAATCATTGGTTTAACTTTCCCTCGGATTGTATGTAACCTTTCTTGAGTATTTCTTATGGTTCCTTAATAAATTCGCTTTGGCCGTTAAAAAAAAAAAACCCGCTGCAAAACAAGATTAGTGTTTAAGGGTTAACATGATTAGCCCAAAAAATTGATCTAGTTTAGATTACCAAATATGTAAGGGCTTGCGTGTGTTCCTGCGTGCACGCGTAAGCCCATATACACAACAATTCTTAAAAATTAACACGCGCACAACATTTAAAATACATATTGCGCCTAAATTACCTAAAAACACAAATTAAATCTGAATATAGCATTTCAAATAAAGCGAGGCACTGCAAAGGAGCACATTTTACATGTTAAATAGTAAGTTACGTTGCAAAACAAGATAGGCAATGAAAGGTTAATACAATTAACCCTAAGAATTGATCTTATTTCGAAAAAGCACAATATATGTAAGGGCTTGTGCGTGTATGTGCGCGCGAGCTCATATATACAACAATTAATAAAATTTAAAATGCACTCTACATTTGAAACACATATTGCACCTAAATTAGCTAAAGGCTCAAATAGTACCTGAATAACGCATTTCAACTAATGCGGGACACAGCACATAAAAAAGGAAAGATACGGCTACCTATACATACTAAGAAACAAATTGCACTTTAAAAACTCACAGGCACCTATTTTTCCTAGGAAATCATACTCCACACCTAATATAAAAAACAAAACAAATATTAGACCTAAAAAGCACAAAGTATCTAAATCACGTAAAAGAACAACCTAAAATACCATATCTAGTCAACCGTTTGTAACTTGTTATCTAACGTCTTAATAACGCACTTTGCCATCTAGTATTTTAAAATATATTCATGAGCCAAATCCAAAAAAGTCTTTTATACATTTTTTGACTTTTTTTTTTCTATTAAATCGCCTTGTTGACGAAAGTGCTGAAAATTTGAAATATTGAGTTGCAAAATGTTCAAGGGATAGTGCATTAAACCCCATGAACTATGCAGGTTTTTGCGTTTTCTTCCTTAAACTAAATAAATAAGCGCTTTGCCCCCTAAACTATGCAATTCTGTGCGATTTGCCCCCTGGCCGAGTTTTCAGCTATTTTTGGCCATTTTTGGCCGGAATTTTTTCCCCTTAGCCGACACGTATTTGTTGTACTAGATGTATATTAGTAGTTGATGACAAAAAGTAGGCTAAAAAACACCTCGAACGGGGCATATTCCAGCCAAAATGTGAATTCCGGCCAAGAATGGCCAAAAATAGCTGAAAACCCGGCCAGGGGACAAATTGCACATAATTGCATAGTTTAGGGGGCAAAGCGCTTATTTATTTAGTTTAAGGATGAAAACGCAAAACCCTTCACAGTTCAGGGGGTTTAATGCATTTATCCCAATGTTCAATAGTAAGTCCGTGCTGCAAAATAAGATAAACTTTGAAACGGGTCAATAGAATATTTACCCCAAAAAATTGATCTTATTTTCAAATAGCACCAAATATTTAAGGTCATATATGAGAGATATATATATATATATAGATAGATAGTTATGTGAGTGAGTGTGTGTTCGCACGCTCGTGCATATTAGCATGTATTAAGGTATCTTGTCACACATAAATAATAATGAAAAAAGAAACACCTCTCTTTATCCTGGACTAAGATTCACACTACAAGATTTCGCAGTAATAGCTACCGCAAATTAGCTACCGAAATTTCGTAGCTAGTCATTAGCTACGGAAATTCCGTAGCTAATGAATGTAACGACGAAATCTTTGTCGTTACAATTATTGCCGATAACAAATCAGTGGTCAAATTTCCTCGCGACGAAAATTTGGTCGCTACTTCCGTAGCTAATTATTAGTAGATAGGAAAATTCCTTAGTCACTTATTAGTAGCTACGGAATTTCTGTAGCCAAAATTTATGGCATTGCAGGGGGCAACTAGGCCGAACGGGCGACGGGAAATCTGTAGGTATTGTTGACCTAGCTACGGAATTTTCGTAGGTAGTAACCAATGTATAAATAAAAAAAACACTCTTAAACCCTAGCCCACACACACCGACGCCATTAATCGCCAACCACTGTCAGAGACACGATTCCGTCGCCACCAACCCCACGCCGCCTTCTCTCACCGTCGTCCCCCACTGGCGCGTCGTAAGTTCCCTTCCTTTCTTTTTTCTTCATTTTTGAGGCTTTTTGAGAATAATGCCTAACACCACCCTTTTCAGTCACCGGCGCCACCAACCTCTGCACCGCTGTCTCTCAGCGCCGCGCTCCGATATTGTAAGTCTCCTTTTCTTTTCATTTTTTGGCACGTTTTGGTAATAATAGCTAACACACGGCCCCGCCAACCCATTTTCAACCGCCGTAATTCCGACGTCACCCACCTCCGTACTGCCGTCCCCCACCACCGCGCGCTCGATTAGCTAGTGTAAGTTACTTTTTTTGTTTTAAGCTTTATTGAGTATTACATTATTAACACGCGGCATCACCACTTTTTTAATCCCGCCGCCGGGATTCGGACGCTAACCAAGTCCGCGCCGACCACTGTCGCTAGTCACCGCCCACCCGTAGCAACGTCGGATTATAATAAGTTTGATGCTTTTTTCGATTTTTATCCCTTTTTTATAATTATTCCGGCGACTCGGTCTTGAAATATGCATGTTAGTCGAATTCATGTTAGGAATGTTCGAATTCATGTTAGGAATTTTCATAAATGTTGGTGTTGAAATTATATTTTACGAGAATTGTTAATTTTGTTAAATTTGTTAGTTAGAATTTGCTAAATATGGTAAATTAATTAGTTAATAACTGGTAAATTAGTTAATTAATTGGTAAATTAGTATGTTAGGATTTGGTACTTTTCTTAAATTAGTTAATTAAGAATTGGTAAATTAGTTAGTTAGGAATCGAATGCAGTTTTTGTTATATCGTTATGCAGTTTGGTAATGAGTTGCTTTTTGGTAATATAGTTTCTGGTTTATGTTTACATTTCAATTTCGTAAAATTTGGTAACGTTTGTTAAATATATAGAGACTAGGATTAATTACTTTTTATGAAGTTTCTATTATTCCTTTTTCTTTGTTTGGTTTACTCGAAACTATTTAGAAGATTTTTTATGACGACCGAGGTAGAAGGATTTCATCTATGAAGCGTTTTATGACAACATGATAAATACTTAGGAATTTATTAGAACTTAGAATCGATCGTTACCTTGAGAATTCTAACTTAAGTAAAATGGGCAAGCTAAATCGGTAAGTTAGTGATGGAATTTCGGTAGCTACTAATATTCATAAAGTTAGCTACCGAAAACCGGTAGCTACTAATATTCATACTATTAGCTATCAAAATTCGATAGCAAATACAGGTTAAAATGGGCAAGCTAAATCAGTACGTTAGTAAAGGATTTTCGGTAGCTAACTCCACAGTAGCTACCGAAAATCGGTAGCTAATTTTCAAAGTTGTGGCAACGGGAGTGGCAACGAAACTTCGGTTATTAATGCTTAGCGACGGAAATGTGGTAGCTAATTATTATTAACGATCGCATTTGGGTCATTAACTACCGAAAATGCGATAGCTAATGACCGAAAATCTTGTAATGGATCATCCCCAAAATTGAACATGCATAAAGCACAACATATAATAACCGTGAAGCCAATATCAAAAATAGATAGAGCCACTATAGTTGTTTATTATATCATTATGTATAATGTTGGTTGCATGATCAATTTTTTGAAACCGGCTAATAACATCTGTTATAATCTTATAATCTTGTATTTAGTGTGTTGTGATGATTATACGTGTTATGATTGTTAATATGCATAACATGTATATAGGTGATTATGCAAAACACAGAGTAAGACAGAATATGTTTCGACCATAACTACGCTCACGAGTTCCATTGCACAACATCTCATACATGCATATAATAACTAAACCAGACATAATTTCTATCCAAACACATTTTTGTCCAGCATTTAGACATAAAAGAAGATAAATCAATTACTCAGAAGGGTTCCAACTGGCACATCAAACAAACAAGAAGCATCATGTTCATCACCACGGCTCTTGCTTAACTGCCTTCATCTTCGCAGAAGGATACTGGCCTGTGATCGATTGATCTGAGATTAACTTAGCACCTAGGCCAATCCCGTTGTCAGGAATGGCCTTGAATTTCTCATAAATTAAGAAATCATCGTACTTTGGCTTTGCGGAGATAAATATATTGCACAGGTGAGGCTCGGTTCCAGATTTGTGATTCATGGGGTTTTTTGAATAATCATGTGAGGCTTGGTGGAGATGATTGACCAATCTTTCAACTGGTGATAGAGTGTATTGAAGTAGCTTTGATCTACTTCTTTTGTGTACGTTGTTGGGATCCCAAGTACATTGTTTTTCTTTATTGTTGCTAGACTTATCCTCGTAATCTGTATGAGATAAAAGGAATAAATTGGTCAAGCTTTTCCAGGCCACGATACATAATGAGATAAGAAGAGAAGCTTTTTAAAGGAAATAGAAAAGCACATACTTTAAAAGTCCATATTTGTTATATGTATATCAGATTATTAAGATCACATGCAGCCTAGATTAATTTAACAAGAGATATAGAAGTAATTTTGACAAAATCCATATTTTCAAAATCTCATTTCTCCTTGGTCTAAACAATGTTTGTAATTTGCTTAAGCTAATTATTATGATTATACATAGAAGATAAGAAAAGAAATTCAAATTCTTAGCATTTTAATTTCTTCACAATGCATATAGAATAACTCAGAATTTTCCGAAATGCATATGAAGATACTGTATGAAAATAGAAACTCACATACGCATTCTTAATTACAAAAAAAAAAAAAAAAATCAGTTTAGATGCAAGTTTAAACGAAAAAGTTTCCAACCGCATGACTAAATTGGATGCATGGCAACGATTAGCATATTTCAACGACTCAAATCCGATCTAAAATACCATTTTCAAGTTTAACTTTCTTCAATAGTCGTTGAGGCAAGATTTTCGAGCTCGATCCTTGACAAATTTGATGATATCGAACTCCGACTGAAGAGTGATTTGTTACTTGCTTTGGACCTCCTAATTCATTTCAAAAGTTAGGGAAAAATGCATAAAAACCCCATGTGGGTGCGAAAACTTGCACGAACTCCCCTTGTGGTTTGAAATCTGCACAAAACTCCTTCGTGATTTTAAAAAACTCTGCACAAAGCCCCCCTCGTGGATTAATAAACCTGCACGAAATTCACTTTTCGTTTAACTTCGTTTGAGAGTGATGTACGCTCGCTCTATATGAGAGTGGGCTTGATTTTTGAGGATCTTTGACTTATAAAGAGTTTATTATACCCTTTACAATGTTTAGCACAAAATCCGCATGTGGTTTGAAATCATTGGTTTAACTTTCCCTCGGATTATATGTAACCTTTCTTGAGTATTTCTTATGCTTCCTTAATAAATTCGCTTTGGCCGTTAAAAAAAAAAACCCGCTGCAAAACAAGATTAGTGTTTAATGGTTAACATGATTAGCCCAAAAAATTGATCTAGTTTAGATTACCAAATATGTAAGGGCTTGCGTGTGTTCCTGCGTGCACGCGTAAGCGCATATACACAACAATTCTTAAAAATTAACACGCGCACAACATTTAAAATACATATTGCGCCTAAATTACCTAAAAACACAAATTAAATCTGAATATAGCATTTCAAATAAAGCGAGGCACTGCAAAGGTGCACATTTTACATGTTAAATAGTAAGTTACGTTGCAAAACAAGATAGGCAATGAAAGGTTAATACAATTAACCCTAAGAATTGATCTTATTTCGAAAAAGCACCATATATGTAAGGGCTTGTGCGTGTATGTGCGCGCGAGCTCATATATACAACAATTAATAAAATTTAAAATGCACTCTACATTTGAAACACATATTGCACCTAAATTAGCTAAAGGCTCAAATAGTACCTGAATAACGCATTTCAACTAATGTGGGACACAACACATAAAAAAGGAAAGATACGGCTACCTATACATACTAAGAAACAAATTGCACTTTAAAAACTCACAGCCACCCATTTTTCCTAGGAAATCATACTCCACACCTAATATAAAAAACAAAACAAATATTAGACCTAAAACGCACAAAGTATCTAAATCACGTAAAAGCACAACCTAAAATACCATATCTAGTCAACCCAAAACACATGCCGAAAACTCTCAATTTTAGGATTTATCCCGTTTGTAACTTGTTATCTAACGTCTTAATAACGCACTTTGCCATCTAGTATTTTAAAATATTTCCTTGAGCCAAATCCAAAAAAGTCTTTTATACATTTTTTGACATTTGTTTTTCTATTAGATCGCCTTGTTGACGAAAGTGCTGAAAATTTGAAATATTGAGTTGCAAAATGTTCAAGGGATAATGCATTAAACCCCAAGAACTATGCAGGCTTTTGCGTTTTCTTCCTTAAACTAAATAAATAAGCGCTTTGCCCCCTAAACTATGCAATTCTGTGCGATTTGCCCCGTGGCCGGGTTTTCAGCTATTTTTTGCCATTCTTTTTCCCCTTACCCGACACTTATGTGTTGTACTAGATGTATATTAGTAGTTGATGACAAAAAGTAGGCTAAAAACACATCGAACGGGGCATATTCCGGCCAAAATGTGAATTTCGGCCAAGAATGGCCAAAAATAGCTGAAAACCCGGCCAGGGGACAAATCGCACATAATTGCATAGTTTAGGGGGCAAAGCGCTTATTTATTTAGTTTAAGGATGAAAACGCAAAACCCTTCATAGTTCAAGGGGTTTAATGCATTTATCCCAATGTTCAATAGTAAGTCTGTGCTGCAAAATAAGATAAACTTTGAAACGGGTCAATAGAATATTTACCCCAAAAAATTGATCTTATTTTCAAATAGCACCAAATATTTAAGGTCATATATGAGATATATATATATATATATATATATATAGATAGTTATGTGAGTGAGTGTGTGTTCGCACGCTCGTGCATATTAGCATGTATTAAGGTATCTTGTCACACATAAATAATAATGAAAAAAGAAACACCTCTCTTTATCCTGCACTAAGATTCACACTACAAGATTTCGCAGTAATAGCTACCGCAAATTAGCTATTGAAATTTCATAGCTAGACATTAGCTACGGAAATTCCGTAGCTAATGAATGTAATGACGAAATCTTTGTCGTTACAATTATTGCCGATAATAAATCAGTGGTCAAATTTCCTCGCGACGAAAATTTGGTCGCTACTTCCGTAGCTAACTATTAGTAGATACGAAAATTCCGTAGTCACTTATTAGTAGCAACGGAATTTCTGTAGCCAAAATTAATAGCATTGCTGGGCGCTACTGGGCCAAACGGGCGACGGGAAATCTGTAGGTATCGTTGACACTAGCTACGGAATTTTTGTAGGTAGTAACCAATGTATAAATAAAAAAAACACTCTTAAACCCTAGCCCACACACACCGACGCCATTAATCGCCAACCACTGTCAGAGACACGATTCCGTCGCCACCAACCCCACGCCGCCTTCTCTAACCGTCGTCCCCCACTGGCGCGTCGTAAGTTCCATTCCTTTTTTTTTTCTTCATTTTTGAGGCTTTTTGAGAATAATGCCTAACACCACCCTTTTCAGTCACCGGCGCCACCAACCTCTGCGCCGCTGTCTCTCAGCGCCGCGCTCCGATATTGTAAGTCTCCTTTTCTTTTCATTTTTTGGCACGTTTTGGTAATAATAGCTAACACACGGCCCACCAATCCATTTTCAACCGCCGTAATTCCGACGTCACCCACCTCCGTACTGCCGTCCCCCACCACCGCGCGCTCGATTAGCTAGTGTAAGTTACTTTTTTTGTTTTAAGCTTTATTGAGTATTACATTATTAACACGCGACATCACCACTTTTTTAGTCCCGCCGCCGGGATTCGGACGCTAACCATGTCCGCGCCGACCACTGCCGCTAGTCACCTCCCACCCGTAGCAACGTCGGATTGTAGTAAGTTTGATGCTTTTTTCAATTTTTAGCCCTTTTTTATTATTATTCCGGCGACTCAGTCTTGAAATATGCATGTTAGTCGAATTCATGTTAGGAATGTTCGAATTCATGTTAGGAATTTTCATAAATGTTGGTGTTGAAATTATATTTAACGAGAATTGTTAATTTTGTTAAATTTGTTAGTTTCAATTTGCTAAATATGGTAAATTAATTAGTTAATAATTAGTAAATTAGTTAATTAATTGGTAAATTAGTATGTTAGGATTTGGTACTTTTCTTAAATTAGTTAATTAAGAATTGGTAAATTAGTTAGTTAGGAATCGAATGCAGTTTTCGTTATATCGTTATGCAGTTTGGTAATGAGTTGCTTTTTGGTAATATAGTTTCTGGTTTATGTTTACATTTCAATTTCGTAAAATTTGGTAACGTTTGTTAAATATATAGAGACTAGGAATAATTACTTTTTATGAAGTGGCTATTATTCCTTTTTCTTTGTTTAGTTTACCCGAAACTATTTAGAAGATTTTTTATGACGACCGAGGTAGAAGGATTTCATCTATGAAGCGTTTTATGACGACATGATAAATATTTAGGAATTTATTAGAACTTAGAATCGATCGTTACCTTGAGAATTCTAACTTAAGTAAAATGGGCAAGCTAAATCGGTAAGTTAGTGATGGAATTTCGGTATCTACTAATACTCATAAAGTTAGCTACCGAAAACCGGTAGCTACTAATATTCATACTATTAGTTATCAAAATTCGATAGGAAATGCGGGTTAAAATGGGCAAGCTAAATCAGTACGTTAGTGAAGGAATTTAGGTAGCTAACTCCACAGTAGCTACCGAAAATCGGTAGCTAATTTTCAAAGTTGTGGCAACGGGAGTGGCAACGAAACTTCGGTTACTAATGCTAGCGACGGAAATGTGGTAGGAGAGGGCCTTATTACCTACCGAAATTTGGTAACGAGTCATTAGCAATGCAATTAGTAGCTACCAAAAATTAGCGACGAAATTGCGGTAGCTAATGATTATTAACGATCGCATTTGGGTCATTAACTACCGAAAATGCGATAGCTAATGACCGAAAATCTTGTAATGGATCCACTACAAGACTATTGGGCCATCTGCAACCGCCCGAGCGGTTGCAGAAGGCCCATTGGCGGTCGCCCGAAGGGTATCCGCGACCGCCGGGGCGGTCGCCGCGTCGGTCGCGGATACCCCTCGTCGTGGGTGGCTTGCGACCGCCGAGCGGTCGCCCTTCCATGGATTGCGACTGCCGAGCGGTCGCCCCTACTATTGGCAACCGCCTGGCGGTCGCCCTATAATTGGCAACCGTTTGGCGGTCGCCCCTTAGGGGTGGCGACCGCTAGGCGGTCGCCCTATAGTGGGCAACCGGCTAGCGGTCGCCACCCCTAAGGGGCGACCGCCAAGCAGTTGCCAATTATAGGGCGACCGCCAGGCGGTTGCCATACCTAAGGGGCGACCGCAAGGCGGTTGCCAATTATAGGGCGACCGCCTAGCGGTTGCAAACTACAGGGGCGACCGCCTAGCGGTTGCCAATCTTCGAAAATTCAAAAATTTCGAAAACTCGCAACCGCCCGGCGGTTGCAGATAATATTCATCAAAACAAAAAAAAACAATAATATTCTGGAAATTTTCCAGAAAATTATTGTTTTTTTGTTGAAATTAATATGGTGAAACAAAAAGAAAATATGTGAAACAAAAACGAAATGAAGGGAAACAAAACGAAAAGAAGAGAAACAAAAAGAAAAGAAGAGAAACCAAAAATAAAAGATGAGAAACAAAAAAGAAAATAAGAGAAATAAAAAGAAAAGAAGAGAAACAAAACGAAAATAAGAGAAATAAAAAGAAAAGAAGAGAAACAAAACGAAAATAAGAGAAACAAAACGAAAATAAGAGAAACAAAAAAGAAAAGTTGTGACACAAAAAGAAAAGATTAGAAAAAATGTTATGTTTTGGAGATAAAAAGTTTTTGTGTTTTTGTGAATTGAAAAAGAAGAGTGTTAGGTATTTTGTTATGAAGATAAAAGAAAGTGTTTGGTATTTGTTGGACATATAAAAGAAAAGAATGTGTTGAGTGTTTTGTTGAAGATATAAAAGAAAAAAGAGTGTTTGATTATTTGTTTTGTAGGTAAAAAGAAGTTTTAGGGTTTTTTTTTTGGATTGGAATAGAAGAGTGTTTGTGTTTTGATTTGAAGATAAAATGAAGTCTTGGGTTTTTCTTTGAGAGTGTAAGAGTTGTGAATGAAAAATTAGGGGAAGAATGGTGGGTATATATAAGATTTGGGTGAAAATTTTGAATTTTCGTGAAAATTTGAATTCCCCCCCAATTTCAGCAGAATTTGCAACCGCTCGGCGGTTGCAATGTATTGAAAATTTTGAATTTTCGTGAAAATTTGAATTTCCCCCCCAATCCCGCCTAATTTCAGCAAAATTTGCAACCGCCGAGCGGTTGCGAGAAGCCCTTGCAACCGTCTGGCGGTTGCAGATATCGAGTATTGGCAACCGCCAGGCGGTTGCCATGTAATCTTGCAACCGCCAGGCGGTTGCCATGTTATCTCCCAACCGCCTGGCGGTTGTCAAAAAATCCATTTTGAAATTAGTGATTTTTGAGAAATATCTTGATGTGTTTGTGTTTATTGAACTCAAATATCATTATTAAATGTGAATAGTAGTAGTAAATAACTACAAAACTTGTAATTAAGTTAGTAAAATAGTAGATTATGTGATTAGGCGAGTTATTAACGATATACCTATATATTATGTTCAACAACTAATCATCACACTTAGTTCTTAATGTTGTCCCTAAGCTTAATTTTCCAATTAAACCTTATAATTTGGCTTGTTTTAACTATCATTAAGGTAATTATCAACTGATGAAACAACGTACCACAACGTATCATCCAAAATAATAAAATTCATGTATGACTATTATCTGCAACCGCCAGGCGGTTGCCAATACTATTATCTGCAACCGCCAGGCGGTTGCCAATGGTAGTATCAGCAACCGCCAGGCGGTTGCTATGTGATCTCTCAACCGCCCAGCGGTTGCGAGAAGCCCTTGCAACCGCCTGGCGGTTGCAAGAACTGAATATTCGAAATTAGTGATTTTTCGGAAGTATCTTGATGTGTTTGTGTTTATTGAACTCAAATATCATTATTACATATGAATAGTAGTAGTAAATAACTACAAAACTAGTAATTAAGTTAGTAAAATAGTAGATTATGTGATTAGGCGAGTTATCAACGATACATCTATATATTATGTTCAACAAATAATCATCACACTTAGTTTTTAATGTTGTCCCTAAGCTTGATTTTCCAATAAAACCTTATAATTTCGCTTGTTTTAACTATCATTAAGGTAATTATCAACTGATGAAACAACGTACCACAACGTATCATCCAAAATAATAAAAATTCATGTATGACTATTATCTGCAACCGCCAGGCGGTTGCCAATGGTAGTATCAGCAACCGCTAGGCGGTTGCTATGTGATCTCGCAACCGCCCAGCGGTTGCGAGAAGCTCTTGCAACCGCCTGGCGGTTGCAAGAACTGAATATTCGAAATTAGTGATTTTTCGGAAGTATCTTGATGTGTTTGTGTTTATTGAACTCAAATATCATTATTACATATGAATAGTAGTAGTAAATAACTACAAAACTAGTAATTAAGTTAGTAAAATAATAGATTATGTGATTAGGCGAGTTATCAACGATACATCTATATATTATGTTCAACAACTAATCATCACACTTAGTTTTTAATGTTTTCCTTAAGCTTGATTTTCCAATAAAACTTATAATTTCGCTTGTTTTAACTATCATTAGGATAATTATCAACTGATGAAACAACGTACCACAACGTATCATCCAAAATAATAAAAATTCATGTATGACTATTATCTGCAACCGCCAGGCGGTTGCCAATGGTAGTATCAGCAACCGCTAGGCGGTTGCTATGTGATCTCGCAACCGCCCAGCGGTTGCGAGAAGCCCTTGCAACCGCCTGGCGGTTGCAAGAACTGAATATTCGAAATTAGTGATTTTTCGGAAGTATCTTGATGTGTTTGTGTTTATTGAACTCAAATATCATTATTACATATGAATAGTAGTAGTAAATAACTACAAAACTAGTAATTAAGTTAGTAAAATAATAGATTATGTGATTAGGCGAGTTATCAACGATACATCTATATATTATGTTCAACAACTAATCATTACACTTAGTTTTTAATGTTGTCCTTAAGCTTGATTTTCCAATAAAACTTATAATTTCGCTTGTTTTAACTATCATTAATATAATTATCAACTGATGAAACAACGTACCACAACGTATCATCCAAAATAATAAAAATTCATGTATGACTATTATCTGCAACCGCCAGGCGGTTGCAGATATCCAGTATCAGCAACCGCCAGGCGGTTGCTATGTGACCTCGCAACCGCCGAGCGGTTGCAAGAAGCCCTCGCAACCGCCCAGCAGTTGCGAGAAACCTTAGCAACCGCCCAACGGTCGCCACGTCTCAGTGGCGACCGCCTGGCGGTCGCTCTGCGGTCGCCGTTAATGGCGACCGCCCGAGCAGTTGGGGGGGGCGGTTGCGGATGCCCCCCAAATCTTGTAGTGATCATCCCCAAAATTGAACATGCATAAAGCACAACATATAATAACCGTGAAGCCAATATCAAAAATAGATAGAGCCACTAGAGTTGTTTATTATATCATTATGTATAATGTTGGTTGCATGATCAATTTTTTGAAACCGGCTAATAACATCTGTTATAATCTTATAATCTTGTATTTAGTGTGTTGTGATGATTATACGTGTTATGATTGTTAATATGCATAACATGTATATAGGTGATTATGCAAAACACAGAGTAAGACAGAATATGTTTCGACCATAACTACGCTCATGAGTTCCATTGCACAACATCTCATACATGCATATAATAACTAAACCAGACATAATTTCTATCCAAACACATTTTTGTCCAGCATTTAGACATAAAAGAAGATAAATCAATTACTCAGAAGGGTTCCAACTGGCTCATCAAACAAACAAGAAGCATCATGTTCATCACCACGGCTCTTGCTTAACTGCCTTCATCTTCGCAGAAGGATACTGGCCTGTGATCGATTGATCTGAGATTAACTTAGCACCTAGGCCAATCCCGTTGTCAGGAATGGCCTTGAATTTCTCATAAATTAAGAAATCATCGTACTTTGGCTTTTCGGAGATAAATATATTGCACGGGTGAGGCTCGGTTCCAGATTTGTGATTCACGGGGTTTTTTGAATAATCATGTGAGGCTTGGGGGAGATGATTGACCAATCTTTCAACTGGTGATAGAGTGTATTGAAGTAGCTTTGATCTACTTCTTTTGTGTACGTTGTTGGGATCCCAAGTACATTGTTTTTCTTCTTTGTTGCTAGACTTATCCTCGTAATCTGTATGAGATAAAAGGAATAAATTGGTCAAGCTTTTCCAGGCCATGATACATAATGAGATAAGAAGAGAAGCTTTTAAAAGGAAATAGAAAAGCACATACTTTAAAAGTCCATATTTGTTATATGTATATCAGATTATTAAGATCACATGCAGCCTAGATTAATTTAACAAGAGATCTAGAAGTAATTTTGACAAAATCCATATTTTCAAAATCTCATTTTTCCTTGGTCTAAACAATGTTTGTAATTTGCTTAAGCTAATTATTATGATTATACATAGAAGCTAAGAAAAGAAATTCAAATTCTTAGCATTTTAATTTCTTCACAATGCATATATATAGAATAACTCAGAATTTTCCGAAATGCATATGAAGATACTGTATGAAAATAGAAACTCACATACGCATTCTTAATTACAAAAAAAAAAAAAAAATCAGTTTAGATGCAAGTTTAAACGAAAAAGTTTCCAACCGCATGACTAAATTGGATGCATGGCAACGATTAGCATATTTCAACGACTCAAATCCGATCTAAAATACCATTTTCAAGATTAACTTTCTTCAATAGTCATTTTGGCAAGATTTTCGAGCTCGATCCTTGACAAATTTGATGATATCGAACTCCGACTGAAGAGTGATTTGTTACTTGCTTTGGACCTGCTAATTCATTTCAAAAGTTAGGGAAAAATGCATAAAAACCCCATGTGGTTGCGAAAACTTGCACGAACTCCCCTTGCACGAACTTGCACGAACTCCCCTTATCTAACGTCTTAATAACGCACTTTGCCATCTAGTATTTTAAAATATTTCCTTGAGCCAAATCCAAAAAAGTCTTTTATACATTTTTTGACATTTTTTTTTCTATTAGATCGCCTTGTTGACGAAAGTACTGAAAATTTGAAATATTGAGTTGCAAAATGTTCAAGGGATAATGCATTAAACCCCATGAACTATGCAGGTTTTTGCGTTTTCTTTCTTAAACTAAATAAATAAGCGCTTTGCCCCCTAAACTATGCAATTCTGTGCGATTTTCCCCCTGGCCGGGTTTTCAGCTATTTTTGGCCATTCTTGGCCGGAATTTTTCTCCTTACCTGACACTTATGTGTTGTACTAGATGTATAATAGTAGTTGATGACAAAAAGTAGGCTAAAAAACACCTCGAACGAGGCATATTCTGGCCAAAATGTGAATTTCGGCCAAGAATGGCCATAAATAGCTAAAAACCGGCCATGGGGCAAATCGCACATAATTGCATAGTTTATGGGGCAAAGCGCTTATTTATTTAGTTCAAGGACGAAAACGCAAAAACCTTCATAGTTCAGGGGGTTTAATGCATTTATCCCAATGTTCAATAGTAAGTCTGTGCTGCAAAATAAGATAAACTTTGAAACCGGTCAATAAAATATTTACCCCCAAAAATTGATCTTATTTTCAAATAGCACCAAATATTTAAGGTCATATATGAGATATATATATATATATATATATATATATATATAGATAGATAGATAGTTATGTGAGTGAGTGTGTGTTCGCACGCTCGTGCATATTAGCATGTATTAAGGTATCTTGTCACACATAAATAATAATGAAAAAAGAAACACCTCTCTTTATCCTGCACTAAGATTCACACTACAAGATTTCGCAGTAATAGCTACCCCAAATTAGCTACCGAAATTTCGTAGCTAGTCATTAGCTACGGAAATTCCATAGCTAATGAATGTACCGACGGAATTTTTGTCGTTACAATTATTGCCGACAACAAATCGGTGGCCAATTTTCCCCGCGACGGAAATTATTCTAACACTGATACTTTCAATGTTATAACATCCAGCTTTATCAATGTTGGTTTAACATCAGAAAGTTAACACCTGCAAAACAGAGTCAGTACCAGTAATCACAGTTCAATAATAGCATAAGCAGAAACACTAAGTACCCAAAATAAAAAGTACTTAATTACAGTCCATACTAGCAGCAAGGAACAGTCTCCTTGATCAGAATAAAAAGAAAACAATTGTTCAAAAGGCATTAGAAACAGAAACTAAAGAAACTTGCAGGAAAATTTGAAAATTTGATCTACTCTCCCCCTTTTTGTGAGGAAGGCAGATCCTTCAAGTGTTTCCTCAAGCTGTCTAGTTCCTGCAGTCTGACTTGCTTGTCAGCTATTTCCCTCTGGGTGTCCTTGTACTCCCTAACCAGCCAGACCAATGTTTCCTCAACAAAAGCATCTGTAATCACTGAGCAGCTGTCACCACTGCTCACTGGAACTGAAGAAGCAGCAAACTTGTGTGTCTTCTTCTTCTTCTTCCTGCTGGGACCAGCTTCTCCTTGAGGGTTCCAAGGCAAATCCTGGATCCTCACATTAGTGAAGTAGCTCCTGGTGATTGACATTACAGCCTTGTTGCTGATCCACCCTTCAGTCTTCTTGGTTTTGAAGCCTTGCTTCACCAATAGACATGAGATCAGTGAAGAATAAGGAAGGATTCCTTTGGGCTTCATAGTGACTTCCTTCATGTGTCTCAGCACTTTTTCACCAATGTTTACACTCATTCCATTCTTCAGCTTGTACACCAACTTTGCTGACTCTTTGGTCATCACAGTAGTGTTGGAAGAAGGAAGCCAATTGTAAGTGCTGATCTTGTGAAGCACGGCACTAAGAGAAGTCAGCCTGGTTGTGGGAAAGCTCTCTCTCCATTGCCTAGTGAGGTCACCTGTAAGATCAGTGATGATCTCCTCCATAGTCGGATCGTCAGACTCTTCAGGATCAGGAAGACCCCAAGCCTCATTGATCATAGCAGGAGTGATATCATAGATCTTCTTCCTAACCCAAGCCTTCCCATACTTAGGAGAATCCAGGTTGATTACCCACTCAGAGAGATTCATGTAGAACTCTCTCACTACATCAGGAACATATGCAGACAGATTCTGCACAGACCCCAAGACTCCTCTAGCCTCAAGCAACTCAAACACCCTGTTTTCTTTGAAAATACCCTCCTCAATAGCCCTTTCCTTGTGGATTACCCTGGCTTGGTATGCCTCCCATTGCTCCTCAGCATCAGGAGACACATAGAAGTCAGAGTAAGCTTCATGTGGATACTCTCTCATCATTAGATCAGTAAACTGATCATCATCTGATGTTAGAGTAACATCAGCTTGCTCTGGCTCATCAGCCACAAGCTCTTCTTCCTCAACTTCCTCTTCCTCTTCCTCCTCAATCTCTTCTTCTTCTTTTTCTTCTTCTGACTCATCCTCAGAAGACTCAGCCATCACCTCCTTACCTTTCCTCTTCCTGGCAGCATTTGCAAGGGCAGCCAAGGAAAGGTTTTCATCCTCATCCTCTTCTTCTCCTTCAACCTCAGCTGGCTGGTCACTCACAACAGCTTGGTTACCTTCAGTAGTAACCCCATTATTTACACCAAGATTGCCATCAGCAGCAATCTCCTCAGACAAATCCTCATCATGCTTACCAGTAGCATGTTCACTCTCCTCAGCAGCAGCAAACTCATCATCATTAGCCTCATTAGGCTCAATAGAACTAGCCACAGTTAGCTCCACCACTTCCTCAACCACATTACCCAACCCAATCACAGGGGCCTCATTCTCCCCCTCAATACCAACATCGACATCAGCAGGTATACTCGGAGTAGGGTTAGCCATTGTTACCTCGATTTCAGGATTGGTCGGAGCAGGGGCTTGCTCGACAGCATCTGATGTTGAACCAACATCTTTCTTTGAAATATTTTTGCCCTTGCGCCGTTGAGTGGTAGCTTTCCTCTTTGGAGAGGCGGCGACTGTGGTTTCAGCGGCGGTGCGTCTGGTACTGCGTCGTGGCGCTCGCTCGACTTGCGCAGCTGCTTCTGCAAGAGCATCAATATTGGACTTGCGTGCCATTGTTAGAGTAACTTTGAGATAAAAAGATTGAAGATTTTGAAAATTTAGAGAGTAATTTGCTTTGCACAGTTGTTAGCGTTAGAATGAAGAAGAAATTAGGGCAAATTATATATATGATTCAGATGAAGAGCATGGAATAGTGGTGTTGTAACATGTTACCATAATAATCTGACCACTGTCACACGTCCCCTACATGTTATTCTTACCACGTGTCAGTGTTAGGTTAACATGTAACCAGAGCAGTCTTCATTCCTGAAAACTTATAAGTTACAATGTTACAATGTTGGACTAACATTGGCAAGTTAACATCAGGGAGGGAAGTTGGAGGTGCAGGGCTTCATCCAAAGTAGCATCATCTTGTGAGAGCGTGAGATATTCCTGTACTAATCCGAAGCTTCAACCAAGTACACAGGTACAATGACACAGCTTAAGATCATCAGTATAAGCAAGTGACAAATCAAACAGAGAAAAACACAGAGGATATACTTATCCAGGGAAAAGATTTTCCCACAGCAAGAAGATCACAAAACATAGTGCTTTTACCTGTAGCTGGTCACCCAAGAAGTATGCCTCAACACATGATACTTAACTACTCCCCCTAAGCCCAAACCGACAGAAGGAAATATGCAGAACTAGAATGAATGCAACCATGTTAGATTAACATTTGAGAGATGGTAACCACATACAAACCGCCTTGCTAACTAGGATCAGGACATATCAATTTATCTTTAACTTTCACTATTTTTAGAAACTCTTTTGAAAAAAAAACTGATGAATGTTAAAGGACAGTCTCATCACTGAATGTGGGCAGCACAGGACACCACACACCCCAGCAACTTAGCTATCAGCTACAGATCAGGCAAGTACAAAGGAATTGAATGAAGACAACACTTTTATCAAATATTTCTCCACCCCAACTCCTCATGCATACTTGTTTACTAACCTGTTTATCAAGGAAATACTAAGTAATCAATGCTACTGAATGCACACAGTCTAAACTTTATACACCCCAGTAGGGAAGATCACTATCATGTAAAAACCTTGGCCATAGACAAAAATATGAAAATAAGCACAACTGAATGACAATGAGGACTTCAACATCATGTACCCCAGCTTCTCTTCATACCTTGTCAAACCTAACATGGATAAGACACAACTGAATATCATCAGAGTAGTGAGCTCTGTGTATCCCAGCTTCTCCCATGATGTTAGGTTAACATTCACAGACTAACATCAGAGTTATTTCTTTCCAAACCTCTTGATATGTACCTGTTCACCAATCACCTTAGCTATTCATACAGGTCAACCACACAACCAACAGTTTCTCTAACAAAGATGTAATTTGCAAGAAAGAAGAATGCAAAAAGGAACAAAAAAGAATTACAGCTACACCACAACCAATAACCAATGCTAGACAGTGGTGTTATGTCAACACTGGTGAACTAACATCTCTAAACAATGCACATGCCAAGAGAGTTCTTCAGACTGAAGAACCTCTCAGTATCTAATGGTTTAGTGAACATATCAGCTAGCTGATTGTTAGTTTCTATATGTTCAATGTCAATAAGCTTGTCTTCTACCATGTCTCTCAGAAAGTGATGCCTAATGTCTATATGTTTTGTCCTAGAATGCTGAACAGGATTCTTAGAGATGCTTATAGCGCTAAGGTTATCACAAAACATAAGTAAGGTATCACTGTCTAACCCATAGTCCAGTAACATATGTTTGAGCCATACCAACTGGGTGACACAACTACCTGCTGCAATGTATTCAGCCTCAGCAGTGGATAGTGACACACAGTTTTGCTTTCTACTGTACCATGAGACCAAGTTGTTCCCCAGATAAAAACATCCTCCACTTGTAGACTTCCTGTCATCAGTATCACCTGCCCAGTCTGAGTCACTGAAACCTACAAGATTTGTGTTAGTATCATAAGAGTACCATATGCCAAGGGCCAAACTGCCAGATATGTATCTAAGTATTCTCTTCACAGCAATCAGATGTGACTGCTTTGGACATCCCTGGTACCTTGCACATACACACACAGAGAACATAATATCAGGTCTTGAAGCAGACAAGTATAACACGCTTCCTATCATTGAACGGTACAATGTTGGATCAACATTGACACCAGTATCATCCCTGGATATCTTCACAGATGAAGACATGAGAGTCTTGCAAGGCTTTGAATCTGTCAATTCAAACCTTTTCACCAAATTTCTTGCATACTTTTGCTGACTTAGGAAAATTCCATTACCTGTTTGCTTCACTTGAAGACCAAGAAAGAAAGTTAATTCTCCCATCATACTCATCTCAAGCTGCCCTGACATTGATTCAACAAATTTTTCTAGAATAGAATTGTTAGTTGAGCCAAACACAATATCATCTACATATATTTGAGCAATACAGACATGAGAATCTTTCTTCAAGACAAACAGTGTTCTATCTCCATCACCTCTAACAAAACCAAGACTTAAAAGGAATTTTGTAAGCCTTTCATACCCTGCTCTAGGTGCTTGTTTAAGACCATATAATGCCTTTTCAAGCTTGTACACATGGTTTGGATACTTAGGATCTGTGAACCCCTTTGGCTGTTCAACATATACTTTCTCATCAATCAGCCCATTCAGAAACGCACCCTTTACATCCATTTGGTATAATTTTATCTTAAGACAACATGCTATGGCTAGAAGTAACCTAATGGATTCAATCCTAGCAACTGGAGCAAAAGTCTCATCAAAATCTACACCTTCAACCTGTGTGTACCCCTGAGCAACTAGTCTAGCTTTGTTTCTAACTATAACCCCTTCCTCATTACTCTTGTTCTTAATTATCCACTTTGTCCCTATTACATTAACATTAGGTGGTCTAGGTACAAGTATCCAGACATTGTTCTTAGTAAACTGTAATAGTTCATCTTGCATGGCATTAATCCAAAAGTTATCAAGAAGGGCTTCATTCACATTTTTAGGTTCTATGGTGGAGACAAAACAAGAGGCATTATCAACAGTACAAGTGAAGTTCATACAGACACACAGTTTTACCATATCTCTATAGTCAAGTCTTTCTCTATTGCGTGTCCTTACCCATTCAGTGAGTTCACCTATTACCTGGGATGCTGGATGGTCTTTCTGAATCCTAGCCGGGGGGTCTCTTCTAGGTTCAGCGGCACCTTCATGTTCTGAGTCAGAATCCTCTGATGTTACTCTACCATCTGATCTCGCTGGTGTTAGTCTAACATCGTTCCCTGACTCTTGTTCAGTGTTTCCAGCTTCCAGTTCCAATGTTGGTGTAACATTGTCAGGAGTAACATTATCGGTTTCCACTATTGGTTCAACATTGGGAACTAAGATGTCACCAGTACCTGTATCAAGAGTGAAATCATCAAACACAACATTCACTGATTCCTGAATTGTCTTCAAGCTAAGATTGTAGACTCTAAAGGAAGTACTATTGGCTGAGTATCCTACAAAGATGCATTTTTCACTTTTAGAATCAAATTTACTCAGATAATCCCTGTCATTCACTAGATAACAGTTACATCCAAATTCATGAAAGTATGCAACATTTGGTTTTACACCCTTCAAGAGTTCATATGGAGTCATGTTAGTTCCATGTCTAAGATACACCCTGTTACTAATGTGACAAGCAGTATTTAAGGCTTCAGCCTAGAGTCTTTTGGATAAGTCTTTGGCATTGAGCATAACTCTGGCCATCTCTTGAAGAGTCCTGTTCTTTCTCTCAGCAATCCCATTATGCTGAGGAGTCTTAGGAGCTGAAAATTCATGGAAAATACCTTTAGCATTGCAGTAGTTATCAAAACTAGCATTTTCAAATTCTTTACCATGATCAAACCTAATTTTAGTCACAGTGGAGCCATACAAGTTTTTAATACTAGCACAAAGAATTTTGAACTGATCAAAAGCTTTTGACTTTTCTTTAAGAAATTTTACCCAAGTGTATCTAGAGAAGTCATCTACAATCACAAAGGCATATCTCTTCCCACTGAGACTACTTACCTCAATTGGACCCATTAAGTCCATATGCAGCAATTCAAAACACCTACTAGATCTAGGGTTAGCATTCTGTACCTGTAGGGGTGTATGAACTGCTCTGGTTTGCTTACCCTTGAGGCAATCACCACACACAAGCTTACCTGGACAAGACAGCTTTGGTAAGCCTCTTACAGCATCAACTCTCTGTAATTTCTCAAGGTTTCTGTAGTGAACATGTCCAAGTTTCCTATGCCATACAGAAGCTTCATCTATTTTAGCATGGAAACACTCTGCTTCCTCTTGAGCTAGGTAGCAGTTGTCCTTGGACCGAGTACCTGTCATAACAAGTACATTATCACTATCATAAACATCACAAGATGAACTGTCAAATGTAACCAGCAAGCCATCATCACATAGTTGACTGATGCTGATTAAATTTGCTTGTAGCCCATCAACCAACAACACATCCTTCAGGGGTGGAAATCCATCAACATTCAGTGTCCCCTTTCCAATGATCTTCCCTTTTGTACCACCACCATAGGTCACAGTGCCAGTACTCACAGAAACCATATTCACAAGATTGTCAATGTTGCCTGTCATATGTCTTGAACATCCACTGTCGAAGTACCACTTACCTGAAAGGTTAGAATACACAGCAGAGAAAACAACATTGCAAACAACTTTAATCTTAGGGGTCTTAACTTTTTCTACCCAAGTTCTACCTTTCTGTCCTGAACCTAATGTTGGTCTAACATCGGAAACTGCTGTTGTTCTAACATTGGGTTCAATAATTGTTTTCTTACCACATTCTCTTATAAAGTTTCTACAGAATGGTTTTATGTGGCCTGGTTGGTAACAGTATTGACAGATAAAAGTAGGTTTACTTCTCACAATGTTGATGGTACCTAAACTCTTAGAATCAGATTCTTTAACAAAGCTAGAAGATAGATAGGCAGAATTTACTATAGAAGAGGAAGGTTTCTCAACAAATCCCAGACCACATGAACCTGAATTTCCCATGCTAAGTACCTCATCAAGTTTAGAAGTACCTGCATTCCATTTAGCTATGATCTGTGTGTCTTTCTTGAGTTTATCCTTTACCTCTTTCAACTCAGCTTCAGCTTTGTCAAGATCTCTTTCATAGAGTTTCAACATGTTCTTCAAACATTCAATGTCATGAGTCAGTGCTTTGTTCTTCTTTATGAGTTTCACATTCTCTCTCTCAAGCCTGAGGAATGTGGTGTGCAGATCATCAAGAATCTCCTCCTGGGATAATTCTTCTTCTTGGGAGTACTCTTCTTCTAGATCAACTGTACCATGAAAACAATCAAAGTTAGTATCATCACAATCAGAGAGTTCATCAGAGATAACCTGGGAATCATTGCTGTTCCAGTCTCCAAAAAAGATTTCCTGCTTTGCTGTTGGTTCACCAATGTTAGAGTAACATTGTGATCTTAGGCAATTTCTGGAGTCTTCATTGGACCAGGTGATCCTTGTGCATAGCGCAGCAGTTTTGATTTCCTCTGAGTGTTCCTCGGCACTTGTTCCAGATTCAAAATCATCTTTATTGAAGTCATCTACACAAACCCAATGAGAATTCCCTCTTGTTCTGAGGGTGTTAGCACATTCATGTTTAAAGTGACCATACCCCTTACATTCATAACTCTGGACATCTTTCAATTTCTCAGCATCTTGAGGTGTGCTCTTGGATGCCATGTACTTAACAAATTTATGGGGCAATTTCTTGTAACCGGGGCTATCATTACCAGTTTGTTTTTCTTTCTGTTTACCTTTGAAACCTAATTTACTAAACTTTTTGGTAATATTGCCATAGTTAGAAGAGATCAACTCATATTCATCCTCATCACTCCCTGTAGAATCTGAGCTAGTACCTAGTAAGGCTAAAGCAAGTTGTTTACTGGACTTTCCTAGGAATTCTAGTTCAAATTCTTTTAGAGTGTTCATTAATGTTTGAAAGTCCATGTTGGCAAGATCTCTAGACTCATTCATAGCAATTCTTTTGACAGTAAACTTAGAGGATAATGTTCTAAAGGCTTTGTAGACCATGGTTTTATTAGGGATGATAAAACCTAAGTTTTGGCACTGATTAGCAATATCTAGAAGTTTCTCAAAATAACTATCAATGCTTTCATCCTCACCCATCTCTATCTTCTCAAAGTCCCTCAAAAGTTTTCTATATTTAGAGTCCCTCACAGCCACATCACCCTCACAATGTAATTCAATAATTTCCCATGCAGATTTAGCAGCAGAACAAGTTTGAATCAGTTTGAACATATGATTACCTACCCAGCTAAAAATAGCATTGAGAGCCTTTTCATTGAAGTTGTAGAGAGCAATTTCGTTGGCTGTCCATTGTCCCCTTGGCTTAGGCACCAGATCAGCATCTCCATCTCTTGGCAAGTAGGGAATGGTGTAGCCTTCTAGTACTGCGTCCCAAGCTCTTAGGTCGATGGATTTGATGTGGACTCTGAGCCTGATCTTCCAGTAGGCATAGTTGTTGGGACCCTCCAATACAGGCAACCTGCTGGTATTAGGGTTGGAATTGTCCATCTTGTCGTATCAACGCCAAACACCGGTGAAGTTAGTGCTTGGCTCTGATACCAATTGAAATTGTGGATCGGGTCGATACGTTGTTGATGTTAACTTAACACTGAAGTTCTAACAGCAGTTTGTGTTTGCTGTTAGTTCTACGATGTTACTTTAACAGCAGACCAGAGTAACAGTTTGCAGCGGAATAAACAAACACGAATTTAAGAAGTGAATATAGGATTATATTAACTTCTGAGCCGTAGGCAAAATACCACAAGGGTTTAACAAAGGCGTTCTCACAACTCTCAAGCTCCTCACTCTCGAATTGTTCAAACTAAGCAAAGCACACAAGAGTTGCTTCGACTATCTCTAAAAGCTCCTCACTCTTAGATCTATTCTAACAACTTAAAAACTTTGCTAAAGCAAGACAACACTCAACAACTGTAAATTAATCTCTTGGATTGATTAGCTCTTGTCTCGTTGTTTGTCTTGATGTACTTCACACCTATATATAGGTTCTTGATTTGGACTTCAAGGTGTGTTGTACACGGTTGGTAATTCTCCTTGTTTCCTTCTCGAACTCCTCTTCCTTGTTCTCGCAGTCCTTCTTGAATAATAGTTCCTTCGCCAGTGATCTAGCTAAGGAAAGACTCCTTCTTCAATTCAGGACTTTCCCTTGGAAGCTTTCCTAGTCGCACTAGACTTCTTCTTTCCTTTTATAAGCCGTTTGCTTTAATTAAGAAAACTTCTCATCTTGGAAACTTTGAGCGTCCAACCTAATGCAAGTTTGTTTCCTGAATAATAATCAAAGACAACTACAACTGTGGAACTCAGTTAGTTAAGTGAATAAGGCAAAACAATAATAATAATAGTAACTAGATTGTAAAACAGTTTTTGGACATGCAATGTTACTCTAACATTGAAAATCTCAATGTTATCCTAACATCCAGAAAACTTGCACTTTCATTTTGTTTTAAGCTTTATTGAGTATTACATTATTAACGGGCGACATCACCACTGTTTTAGACCCGCCGCCGCGATTCGGACGATCACCAAGTCCGCACCGACCACAGCCGCTAGTCACCGCCCACCCGTAGCAACGTCGGATTGTTGTAAGTTTGATGCTTTTTTCAATTTTTAGCCCTTTTTTATTATTATTTCGGCGACTCGGTCTTGAAATATGCATGTTAGTCGAATTCATGTTAGGAATTTTCATAAATGTTGGTGTTGAAATTATATTTTACGAGAATTGTTAATTTTGTTAAATTTGTTAGTTAGAATTTGCTAAATATGGTAAATTAATTAGTTAATAATTGGTAAATTAGTTAGTTAATTGGTAAATTAGTATGTTAGGATTTGGTACTTTTCTTAAATTAGTTAATTAAGAATTGGTAAATTAGTTAGTTAGGAATCGAATGCAGTTTTCGTTATATCGTTATACAGTTTGGTAATGAGTTGCTTTTTGGTAATATAGTTTCTGGTTTTTGTTTACATTTCGATTTCGTAAAATTTGGTAACGTTTGTTAAATATATAGAGACTAGGATTAATTACTTTTTATAAAGTGGCTATTGTTCCTTTTTCTTCTTTTGGTTTACCCGAAACTATTTGGAAGATTTTTTATGACGACCGAGGTAGAAGGATTTCATCTATGAAGCGTTTATGTAAATAAAATAAAATTTTTGGAAAAGCTTTTTACCAATACAATTTAAGAAAATGTTTATGATGCATATTTGTTTAAAATCACGATTAAGTTTTCTAATTAGACTAAACTTTTTAGTAGTATGCGTTTAATTATTTATCCTTCAATTTGTTCAGTTCTCCAACATTTTTCGATTAGAATTAATTTTGTTTAGTCGATTATATGTTTTAGGAACCTTTGACAAAATTATTGTTAGTTTTCGTTTTAGTGTTAGTTTTTATTAAACGTGGATTATATATGTTATTCATTTAAGGAATTGTTAGTTTTAAACTCTGATTATATATGTTTTATTATTCTTTAGATCTCGTTCATGCCGTAACTATGCCTTTAGAAAGCTCTAACTTAGACATGATAAATATTTAGGAATTTATTTGAACTTAGAATCGATCGTTACCTTGAGAATTCTAACTTAAGTTTTGAAATAGATTTTCGATATGTCTGATTATCGTACACGCCCCGAAGATTGCAAAGACCCCCATATTGACTCGCATGCGAGTGTAGATTAGGCTATATACGTATATGTTCGTCTACTACTCGAGCTCCTGCTCCTGCCGATGCAACGCCTTCTTCTTATACTCCACGAGAGGCACCAACACATATCTTACTACGCCTACTCCACGTTCTCCACGTGCGGGCCCATCGACTACTTCACCATCAGAGCTCAGTCAGACACAACCACCGATAGGAGTTACTTGAGGAGACCACGTGTCTACGGATAGCTCACGGCGTAGGACGATAGCGTTGATCGACGAGGGACTATTTGTCGATCAACAGCGGATTGTGAAGACTATTACGGCTATTATGAAGAAGTTGTTGATGGACTTCGTACCATGTGGGACGAAATTGCATAGTGACGTAACAGATAAAATGTGGCTAAGCTTTAGGGTGAGTATTTAATATATAAAAAGCATATATTTATTTAATAATGTTGAATATTTTCTTAAGAAAAATACCCATAATAATCTGTAACCTTAAATATATGATCTGTAGAGCACATATAAGGTTCTGTTGAGGGAAAGGATGTAACTTCACATCATAAACAATCATCACATTTTATCGATACATGAGACATGATTGAGTGTAGACGTAAAACTAATATGTACGTCACACAACAATACATCAATCGTAATAAAAACTCAATTACTCTCAAATGAGTTAATTATTACGTATTATTGGTAATATTACTAAAGTGAAAACATAAAATCGTAATAAAAACTCAATTACTATCAAATGAGTTAATTATTACGTATTATTGGTAATATTGCTAAAGTGAAAACATAAAGAAATCAAAATCACACAAAAAATATGTAAAATAGAAAATATCTAACGTTAGCTACGGTCAATCGGTAGATACTAATATTCAACGGACATTAGCTACAACTTGTCGGTAGCTACTAATATTCAACGAATATTGGCTACTGGAACTCGGTAGCTACTAATGTTCAACGAACATTAGCTACCGACAGTCGGTAGCTACTAATATTCATCCTGAAAGAACTAGAAAAATTGACAATTAGCTACCGATTTTTGGTCACTAGATTTTGAAAATTTGGGCGCCCATGTGCGGAAAATTCAAATTTTCCGAAAATTCGAAAATGTTGACCATTACCTACCCATTTCCGGTAGCAAAACGTCGACAATTTGGGCGGCCGAGGGAGGAAAATTCAAATTTTCCGAAAATTCAAAATTTTCAATCTCATATTATAAATACACCTCAATTCTTCAATCTACAAAATAATCCCAACACTTCTCCAATCTCAACACTATTCCTACCATTTTTTTATTTATCAAATCTATAAAATCATCCCAACACTCTCTCTTCAAATCATCAAACAATTCTCACTTCTCCAATCTAAAAAACTATCCATATCATTTCTTTATTTCTTCATATCTTCCAATTTTTTCCATTAATAAAATCCCACACTCTTTTCAATCCTTCGAAATGTTTCTCATTTCTCAACACTTTCTTCATATATCTTCAAAACTTCAAATATTTTTTATTTTACAATCATTTTGTTACTAAAACTTTCTTCCTTTATTTAAATGCTTGATAGTGTTAAATTAACAATATAACATTGATTTTCATATTGGTGAAACAGTAAACCAATAATTTATTTTTAAAATATGTAAATGTTATTACCTACCGCAGTGTTGTAGCTAACAATATTCATGTCTTTAAATATTATTAGTTACCGCCAGTTGGTAGCTAATAATAAGATTCAAGGCTTTAAATATTATTAGCTACAGCATGTCAATAGCCACTAATGTTAAAAAATTTAGTTACAGCATATCGGTAGCTACTAATATTCATATCATTAGCTACCAAAATTCGGTAGCAAATGTGGGGTAAAATGGGCAAGCTAAATCGGTAAGTTAGTGATGGAATTCCGGTAGCTACTAATATTCATAAAGTTAGCTACCGAAAACCGGTAGCTACTAATATTCATACTATTATATATCAAAATTCGATAGCAAATGCGAGTTAAAATGGGCAAGCTAAATCGGTACGTTAGTGAAGGAATTTCGGTAGCTAACTCCACAGTAGCTACCGAAAATCGGTAGCTAATTTTCAAAGTTGTGGCGATGGGAGTGGCAACGAAACTTCGGTTACTAATGCTAGCGACGAAAATGTGGTAAGAGAGGGCCTTATTACCTACCGAAATTTAGTAACGAGTCATTAGCGATGCAATTAGTAGCTATCGACAATTAGCGACGAAATTGCGGTAGCTAATGATTATTAGCGATCGCATTTGGGTCATTAACTATCGAAAATGCAATAGCTAATGACCGAAAATCTTGTAATGGATCATCACCAAAATTGAACATGCATAAAGCACAACATATAATAACCGTGAAGCCAATATCAAAAATAGATAGAGCCACTAGAGTTGTTTATTATATCATTATGTATAATGTTGGTTGCATAATCATTTTTTTGAAACCGGCTAATAACATCTGTTATAATCTTATAATCTTGTATTTAGTGTGTTGTGATGATTATACGTTTTATGATTGTTAATATGCATAACATGTATATAGGTGATTATGCAAAACACAGAGTAGGACAGAATACGTTTCGACCATAACTACGCTCATGAGTTCCATTGCACAACATCTCATACATGCATATAATAACTAAACCAAACATAATTTCTATCCAAACACATTTTTGTCCAGCATTTAGACATAAAAGAAGATAAATCAATTACTCAGAAGGGTTCCAACTGGCACATCAAACAAACAAGAAGCATCATGTTCATCACCGCGGCTCTTGCTTAACAGCCTTCATCTTCGCAGAAGGATACTGGCCTGTGATCGATTGATCTGAGACTAACTTAGCACCTAAGCCAATCTCGTTGTCAGGAATGGCCTTGAATTTCTCATAAATTAAGAAATCATCGTACTTTGGCTTTTCAGAGATAAATATATTGCACAGGTGAGGCTCGGTTCCAAATTTGTGATTCACGGGGTTTTTTGAATAATCATGAGAGGCTTGGTGGAGATGATTGACCAATCTTTCAACTGGTGATAGAGTGTATTGAGGTAGCTTTGATCTACTTCTTTTGTGTACGTTGTTGGGATCCCTAGTACATTGTTTTTCTTCTTTGTTGCTAGACTTATCCTCGTAATCTGTATGAGATAAAAGGAATATATTGGTCAAGCTTTTCCAGACCATGATACATAATGAGATAAGAAGAGAAGCTTTTTAAAGGAAATAGAAAAGCACATACTTTAAAAGTCCATATTTGTTATATGTATATCAGATTATTAAGATCGCATGCAGCCTAGATTAATTTGACAAGAGATCTTGAAGTAATTTTGACAAAATCCATATTTTCAAATCTCATTTCTCCTTGGTCTAAACAATGTTTGTAATTTGCTTAAGCTAATTATTATGATTATACATAGAAGAAAAGAAATTCAAATTCTTAGCATTTTAATTTCTTCACAATGCATATAGAATAACTAAAAAATTTCCGAAATTCAAATGAAGATATTGTATGAAAATAGAAACACACATACGCATTCTTAATTACAAAAAAATAAAAAGAACAATAAAAAAATCAGTTTATTTGCAAGTTTTAACGAGAAAGTTTCCAACCGCATGACTAAATTGGATGCATGGCAATGATTAGCATATTTCAACGACTCAAATCCGATCTAAAATACCATTTTCAAGTTTAACTTTCTTCAATAGTCGTTGAGGCAAGATTTTCGAGCTCGATCCTTGACAAATTTGATGATAGCGAACTCGAACTGAAGAGTGATTTGTTACTTGCTTTGAACCTGCTAATTCATTTCAAAAGTTAGGGAAAAATGCATAAAATCCCCATGTGGTTGCGAAAACTTGCACGAACCCCCCTTGTGGTTTGAAATGTGCACAAACTTCCTCGTGGTTTCAAAAAGCTCTGCACAAAACTCTCTTGTGGTTTCATAAACTCTGCACGGACTTCACTTTTCGTTCAACTCCGTTAGAGAGTGATGTACGCTCGCTCTATATGAGAGTGGACTTGATTTTTGAGTATCTTTGACTTATAAAAAGTCTATTATGCTCTTTATAATGTATAGCACAAAATTCACATGTGGTTTGAAACATGCACAAAACCACCTTATCGTTTGAAAAACGCTGCACGAAATCCACGTTTTTA
Source organism: Linaria vulgaris (assembly GCA_948329865.1). Lineage (NCBI taxonomy): Eukaryota > Viridiplantae > Streptophyta > Magnoliopsida > Lamiales > Plantaginaceae > Linaria > Linaria vulgaris. The sequence goes on from OX415251.1 coordinate 19,184,767, forward strand.
ATTAATTAATTTAAAAAATGTATTTAATTTTTTTAACAGTATTACATAATTAAAAAATTAAACTTTGTTATATTTCTTGAAAAAAAAGTTATTTTACAAATATAAATATATTTTACAAATATAAAATATATATTTATAGTAAATAAAGTAAAGGTAATTTAGTCATTTGATGAAAAAGTTAACGTAGTTAGTTAAAACTTAACGGAGAGAATTTTGTGCAAGGTTTTCGAAACCGCAAGGGGCATTTGTGCAATTTTTAAACCATAAGGGAGTTTCGTGCAGGTTTTCAAAATCACAGGGGGATTTTATGCAGTTTTCTCCATAAGTTAATTAAAATCCCAATCGCCATTATTTCAAGACGAAATAAAAACAGTCCTAACTAGTAACGAAATAAATGAAATATTATATCATTCATGGAGGCAGAGGGGATTATTATATCACGTGAAGCATAGCCGGCGGCGGAGAATCGAGTACGACTTTTTGTGCCATCATCCAGTAATTGTTCCTCTGGTGGATTGTCCTTCGGTTTGCTACATGATTCGCATATTACTGGTTTGAAATAAGGCAAACTTCTGCAACTTGAGGTACCTATGCGGCAAATTAGTTAAAGTTACATTGTTAGGGACTTAGGGTCATATTTTTTTTTTTTATGAATGGACTTAGGGTCATATGTCTGTAATAATTATGCATTATAAATATATGGTAATAATAATGTAAAATGTATGTGTATTTAATAATAATTATGAATTACAACAAGTATTTAAGTTGTGAGAATTGATCCTATAAATGCTTTGGGTGGATCAGCTCACTCTTTGTTGCCTCCTTAATTATATTATACCATCGAGAGAATATATATATATATATATATATATAATTAGCATGATGGTAGCCATTTTGCAGAATGAACAAAATGGCTTATTGTCACGGCCGATAGAAATAATTATTTCTTGAGAAAATAGAACTTGACAAAAATCTATAAAATTTAGAAACATTCAATTAGGCACCGGTAAAGTTAAAATGAAAAATCAGCTCCAAAAATGACAATAATATTCATCTGATTTACGTCCTGATGGAAATATAAAAAATAACCAAATTATGTAATAAATAAAGAGAAATTGAATGAAATGGGATACTGACGTAAAAAAAGTAAAGTATACATAAAAAGCCGTACCGATAAATTGAATGAAATGGGATCGGTATTTTTCTTACGTCATAAAACTCGCAAGCTAAGCACGAGGTTAGGTTGACATGCAATTAGGAAAGAGATCTTGCTCAACTGATTCAAATTCATGTAATCCACAAACTATATATATATATTTCTTTTTTTTAGGTTATGAGCTATTGTAATCCACAAACTATAGCTCAACTGATTCAAATTAAATTCAAAATCAAAATTATTAGGCACATATATCTAGTAAAGAAAAACAAGAATCTTTTTTGCAAATTAGGAAAGAGATCTTGGGCAAGCAATTGAAAATTTAAACGCCTCAAATTAATATATATAGTTTGAACACTTTTATTTGCAATCACAGTATATGAATAAAGTCTCACATTATCAAAGGCATGCAATGATAGGAACTCACATTCAAATCCACATTTGGAACAAGGCCACTGTCTTCTCATCATCATTCTTGGGGCCGCGCCGATTGAAGATTAAAAATCTAAAAAAGAAGAAGAATTATATGGATAAGGACGAATACTTTATTTTGGTGTTGAATACAATGGATACTGTAAAGGGAAAAACATTGCTTATAAATATTTGGAACCATGAGACTTATAAATTTGAGTAGAGAAAAATTTAAGTGAAACTCGATCTACATGAACCTGAGTGGCTTGTTCTAAAACGTATATTCTTTTTTCAGTTCAAAAAAGCCCAAAACGACAAAACTGCAAAGTATGATGCATGCATTGAAGCACATTTATTTTGTTATATTGTGCTGACCTATATAATGAGATAAAATCATGACTATATATATACATACATATATACATATATATATATATATATATACATATGATATGAAGCCATAAGGGGTAGTACTTACTGATATTATATAGTCACTAATTAAATATATATTATTGGACGAATTATCAAAAATGCCCGCTAACTTTTTTTTTTCAATCTTAAATGCCCATTTTTTCAAAACATGTAAAAAATGCCCTGTATCTTTTAAAATATCTACTAAAAATGATCGAAATAAAAAATAAGCACAAAAAAAACCCATTTTGTCTGAAAAATAATGCTAAAAATGTCATGTATCTTTTAAAATTCTACCAAAAATGCCCGTATTTTAAAACGCGACTTTTTGATTCAGCAGCGCGTCTCTTTGACTCGGATGCCACGTCGGATAAAATGTCCGAATTTTTAACATCGAGCATTTTTGTTAAAAAATTTAAAACTTAACGGGCATTTTCAGCAGGTTGGGAAAAAACGGGCATTTTTGATATTTCGTTTGTTAAAGTATCTAAATGAGAAAAAAATATTAAATTATTATTAACTTAAAAGCTTTTAATGAATTTCTTGTCTAAAATTATTTTAAGTGAAAGATGAGGTAGTAACAATTAAGAGCCTCGTAAAATCCCAACTAGGTTGGCATTCTTTACAGCTCTAAGCAATGACTACGTCTCGAATTTATTAAAATATTATAAAGTCATACAAAGCAGTTTTAAAACCTAAAAATTTTCTCTACTGCAATCATGAACTAAATCATTAACAAAGTTCCGACAAAAGTGTCACCCATATTCCCCTGTTTGCCGAGCTCCATGGTTTACTAGAGCATTTGCGACTTTATTTCCTTTCTTGTACTTATGCGATCTGAAACTTGAGTCATCTAGTATTCTAAAGTTACTTATTCTAAAAGTGATCAAGTACATGCTATATGTGCATGGTGTCTTTGCTATCGCCGCAATAAACTTTCCTTAAATGTACTATTTTGTACTATAAATTTGTCGTCTAATGATCTCGTTCTAGGTGAAATTAGATAACAGCTCTCGTCCCGTTCAGATGGTGACACTTGTACAAAAGATTTGTCTCTCGTCCCTAGCTTCTAATATCCCCTCGTTCTAGATATATTTATGTTGATAAAAATGAATATATGACATATATATATATTTGTTGTCTCTAACGTGTACTTTATTTTATACTATTTTATAATGGAAGCTAAGTAGACACTGATTTTTTTATTTTCTTATTTTGTTGCTGGATATGTTATTGGATTTTGTTATTTGTTGGGATGTAACTGTAATTTATTTTACCTATGTGATATAACTGTAATTTATTTTACTTTTAAATATATTTAAATATTTTGATCATTAAAAAAAATAATTACTTAATTCTCTCTTAAATAAAACGAAGATTATAAATATATATATATATATTCACATTTAAATTAAAAAATTTAAGGTATAAATAAATTATATTAATTTAAGGTATAAATAAATTATATTATACTTAAAATATATTGTTAATCACGTGGGAACTGGTTGTCAATGCTTGTAGTGCGCATAAATTGGTTTATTTTTTAAATGAAATATAACTATAAATTTTAAAATCATAGTACGTACGGTGTGCATGAAATATAAAACATTAATAATTGAAGTAATTGACACTTGGAAAGCAAAAAGAAAATCTGCTAGGTGGACTAGAAAGTCATGCGTGGACAAAGGATGTAATAGTAATGCATGGCATGGGGAACGAGGAGAGATATACATCATCACATGTCTTTATTCATCAGAATTAACGATTGACGAAAATAAGGGAAAAAGCAAATGACTAAAGAACAAGGGACAGAGGAAAATTATAAATTTACTTTGAAACAAAACAAACATACCCAACCACCACTTATCTGCTATGTTGCTGCTTGCCATCTGTACCTTTTCACATCATTTTGGGGTAACAATTTTTAAAACTTTCGCACGTAGCATAATGTTTTGACCACAAAGTATTAGTGAATAAACTGAGAAAGGTATATATATGAACGCCATTTAAACTACTAGTCAAAATAAGTTCAATTTAGTGGATTTTTAAAGTTTAGAGAAACTTGCATGCCATTGTTTTCGTGCATCCCTAAAGAATGATTGTTCCTGGAATTCGATTCTGTGCGAGTTCAAGTCATTTTGTTTCATAGCAAATAGCAACCAAGAACATAATTAATTTGTATAAGTGTAAATAGTCTTTTATTGTCAAATAAAAACCTCATTATTTTATTAAAATACACGAAAATTCTAGTAGAACTCCTGCAATTAGGGCCGAATGATCTAATCTTGAAAATCGATCGAATAATTCGATCCCAAAATCGACTCGAATATTTGATCTAACTTTTGATTTCTGCCTTAGGACCAAACTCATTTTGATTTGATCCTCGATTTCAGAGGTTAAAAATCGATTTGAATCGAATACTCATCTTATTTTTTAAAAAATAAATAAATATATAATAGTTTACTAAATTAAGTTATAAAATAATAAAATATATATAATACTAATCAAATACTACTAAGTAACTAAATCTATTAACTAAAATATTGACACTTCACACATTTTCCTGCTTTAAAAGGCACAATTGAGTAGTGAATGTACACATTTTCTGTTTTTGGCGGGAAATGAGAAAAATAATTTAGGAAAAAGCAGGAAATAGTGAAACAAGAGGACAAAACTCTCGAAGCCTCAAACCCTAAGTAAAACAAACCCTTCTACACTAGTGGAGTATCAACACTATTATGACATGTAGTATAACTACTTAAAGATACTTTTGTATCTAGTATATATGTATAATTTCTGAATTGTAATCTACTAATTACTAATTATTAACTATGACTTGTCTTCTTATATGGGGTTTCAAGTTTGGACATTGGGTATATTTTGTAATAAGAAACCCACTATTACATGTCAATTTGTTATAAATTATCATTGTATTCATATTTATTAAAGTTTTTTTTTTATTTTAGATGCAAAATAAAAATTTATATAATGTTTGTAATTCCTTAATAACATAATGAAAAAAGGGAAAAAATTCATTGCAATCGTAAGATAATTACAATACAGGAATATTTTTATGTATAGTTAATATAGAAATTTTAAGGTAAACCTATTAACAATTATATTTGAGGACTCATACATATTAATTATTAGTGCCCGCGTAACACGAAATAAGATTAATATGTGGGGTCTGCGTAACACATTACATTATGAGAAGTGAACAATTTTTCCGTTCGTCGTTTGGCCTTTCAAATATGCCTCTTTATTTTTGGGTTTTTACATTTTCCCGTTCAAGTCCCCACTACACACAACAATGAGTAATTAATTGAAAATCAGTAGCCTGACGTTATTCTTAAAACAATGAGACTTGCCGCACGGGCCAAGTTTCCTAGCTTATAATGTATATCTACTACTAAATAAAAAGATTGGACATTAACTTTTTCATTTTCAATTTTGCCCATTAATTTTTGGGGGCTGCAACTATTTTGTTTAATTATTTTATGGGTAGTATAGGACAATACTAATAAGTATTAATGTGGTAAAACTTACAGTTGCCTATAAATATACTTATTTTATGGTATGCCCATATTTTAAACATGTAGTCTAATAATATTGAGGAGCAAGTAATTTCAGAAATTTTTATAAGTTGCTTATGTAATTTGGGAAATAAAAATAGTTCGCTAGTAAACAAACATATAATTAGTTTGTACTTCTTTTGGAGGGGATCGTTAAATACTTATATATCTAATTTGTAACCCATCATTAAGTAGGTTTCTTTGTTTGCTTATTTTTCGAAATTTGAAAGTTATTTGCTAGAAACGAAGATGTTTTGGCTGTCAGAAGAAAAACTTCATTTAATGAAATATTCACACACCTAATACATGCTAAAATGTTATAATGCTTAAAGAAGTACTCTTTATTTTTAGATTAAATCAAATAGAGTAAGTTATGCTATGAAAAAAAGTCATAAGATGACATGAAGCAGTGTATTGTTGTTTTATATCAAAAATAGTATTAAACATAATTATTACTTAAATTAATCTAATTGATCACTAATTCAATAATAATAATTAAAAATTAATCGAATTTAGATTTTGCAATAAGAAAGGATCCTACCAACCAATTTTTCTTCCTTTCTTGCCCTTTCAAATGTATAAATTGTAGAATAGTCTTTATAATTTTTAACTCTTTCAGTTTTACCCCTAAAATTTCTATTATTTACTTATGGATCGATCCCATAGTAAATTGTTAAACAGTCCCTTAAATTTTAGATTTTCTTGTTTTTGCCCCCAAAAGCTTTCTTATTTAACTCATCACATCGTCCATCTTGTTTAGCAGTAACAAATACGTTGTGGCCGACGTGTATTAACCAATTGGGGTCCACCTAATATAATATGATTGATAATTATTGATTTATGGACCCGCAACTAATAGTTGGGGACTCAACAGGCATTAACCATTGGAACCCACTTAATAGCGAACAAATTAGTAATTAATGATCTGTAGTAAATTGTCAAACAATTATTTAATTTTTAATTCTTTCATTTTTCCCACAAAGATTCTATGTTATTTACTTGTGGGTACTAATGTAAATTGTACACCAGTACTTTTAGATTTGAATTTTCTTATTTTGCCCCACAGATTTATACTCTTTAACTTAGTGGCCTTGTTTCGATATTTTGGTTTATTTTGCAGTGATAATTACCTTGTAGACCCACATATATTAATCGATTGGGGGTCACATAATGTAAAATAAATTATTAATTAGTAATTTGGCGACCCACACGCTAATAGTTGGGGACCCGCACACATATAGCCATTTCGGACCCAACAAAAATATTACGAATTAATAACTAATGTTTTGAGGACCCGCATAATAATGTATATCATTTATTTTGAATTAGATATCGTTAAAATTATATTAACGCTTTTAAAAATTATAATTACATCATCGATTGCAATAAAATGGACATTTTCAACATCCATCTTTGTTTTTTTTCCCTGTAAATTCGAGTAATGGAGGTATTATGTTATGTAGTAATAAGTACCTTGTGCGCCGGCACACATAAATCAATTAGGGTTTGCCAAACATAAAACCAATTAGTAATTAATAGTTCGTGGACCCGCTTACTAGTAGTTTAAGTCCATTGGGATCCACCTAATATAAAACGAATTAGTAAATGATGATTTGAATTGGATATCGTAGAATAAGATTAATCATTGAGGCCCACGTAATAATGTTTACCACTTATTTTGATTTGGTTATTGTCAAAATTAAAACAACCTTTTTAACCACTTTATTATTAAAAAAATTACAATATTAAATAGTGTTAAACCAACGTCTGCATAGAAATACGTAGCCATGATTGTAGTGATTAGACGATTGAAATAAGCATACGTAATATGTGAAATACAAAAATAAATTGTAGCGGAATGTAGCTGAATTACACCTTTGACATCAAGCTTAATACAACAATTAATGTTGCAGCATCACTGATTGTATCTAAACCATCATCATTATATTTGGAACCACGTTAATACTCAATAATTATCATAATTTTAATTTAAGACGTGACTGATATTATCTTCTAATAACATTTGAGCCCTTTAGGACTTTAGGGAGAATATCTTCTAATAACATTCAAGCCCTTTAGGACCTAAGTGATAATATCTTCTAACAACATTTGAGCCGTTTAGGACTTTAGTGATAATATCTTCTAATAACATTTGAGCCCTTTAGGACCTAGGTGATAATATCTTCTAATGACATTTGAGCCCTTTAGGACTTTAGTGATAATATCTTCTAATAACATTTGAGACATTTATCTTCTTGATTGCTCTCCTGATATTAACTTTGAAATCTAGGCGCATAATGTTATAGTGAAGATGGCAAAACATATTTTCAATAAGTTATTTGATTTCACTTTCTCATATTTTCTCTGTGTTAGATGTATAGAATTTAAACTTAACAAGACACAGAAAAAATACGAGAATTGTGCATCTAATCTTTAAATCAAACTATTTCATTTTAGAAATCACCTGCTCTTATGTACACAATAAACTGAAAAAAAAGCACAAGGCATGAATGCTTCCTCAACATAGAATGAGCAGTATGTTATTTGAACAGAGAAGCAGATAAACAAAAGATACACAAAACCTCATTAATGAATTGATGATATAAACAAAACACTTCTTCTAGCATAATAACACATCCATGGAGTTCTCATAAGTTAAACAATCGATCGGAATTCGTACAAATAGCAACAAAATAAAAACATCAATTTAAGCTAGCAAAAGTACACCGCAAGCCCACAAAAGTACACCACATCCAAGAATATGGTATTATGCAAAATAAGTTATCATTGTACAAGCCAATGATTCCAAAATTAGGGCCTGGTGTTTTAAATTAAACCAAACAGTTCACCGAAACACGCACTGACATGTTGCAAACATCACTTGGTGCTCTTCTTCTTCTTCTTCTTCATCATCATCATCTTCTTCTTCTTCTTCATCATCATCATCTTCTTCTTCTTCTTCTTCTTCTTCTTCTTCTTCTTCTTCTTCTTCTTCTTCTTCTTCTTCTTCTTCTTCTTCTTCTTCTTCTTACCCTCAAGTACGTGAGCTTTGACGCGGCCTGTGGTAGTGCGTAAAAAACATCGCAATCTTCCTTAGAGTGAACCAACAGGTGCACCAAACCAAACCTCTCCTCCTCTTCAAGTTCCTATATCTCAGCCAAGGCAGCATACAAACCTTTCCTTTGAGTAGTTGCATTTTCGTCGGGGGCTGCCTTTGGGGGCTCAACCAAAGAAATAGCAATCCTCTCCATTGTCTCATTTGTCTTTTTAACTAACTCATCAACATAGGTTGGCACTTCCATAGTAGGTGTTTCAAGTTGAAGAGTTCATTTTCTTCTTCAAGCCCTTCTCCTTTTTAATCCTTCTCAACAGCTTATTTGGATTTATCTTTGATGTGTATTGAGGTAGGGACATGTTGTTATCACCAACCCCCTTTTTGTTTTCGAGATCAATGACTCGGGCAGACAGCGAGCCCACTCCAGCAACACGGTTCCCTCCAGTTGAACCATCGTTGTCATGGTTGTTGATGACATGTTGGACTGCAGCACTTATGTCCTCGACTCCTGCTCCGGTAGCACAGTCCTTTCCAAAGAACTCACCCCTCTCCTCATAGTATGGCAAGCATATTTGTTGGCAACTTTAGATATATCAGCAAGTAAGGCATGGAGAACGGTAACATCAAAAAATTACTCATTAATTAGCAGAAATTGCAATGTTACCCTATTGTAACATGTCCAATATATAATACATTCACAGCCACTCATTTCTGACTAAAAAATCTTACATGCAGGTGATGTCAACTCCGAGGAAAATTTTATATTGGAACATTTTCATATCCACATCACTCTTCAATTTTGAGTATCTCACTCTTCACTCTCATTTCTTAATTTATGATAAACAAAACTCCACCAACCAAAAAAATCATGGTCTTAATTAGGCAACACATATCTCTGACATCAAACTGCCTACCAACCTTCTCACAATTTTTGACATAGGCAAGTATTTAACATTACACACAAATATGTCAAAATAGAAATTGAATTCTTGGCAGAGATTAGGTTATTTGGTAATAAAAGGTTAACATGTGATTAACAACTAATATGTCAAGCATATATATCAGTAAACATCACAGAACCCTAAATTAATATCGCATGCAAAATACAGAGGTGATAGAACGCTTTCAAACAAAAAGCCCCAAATTAAAAAAAAAATCAGAAATCCTAATCGCATAAAATAAAAATTGTTTGAGATATCGAAGAAACACAACAAGAGTAAGAAATACGAGGATGTCCAAATACGAGGAAGTTTAATGCATGTAAGAAATACGAGGATGGCCGAATTGGTCAAATGTTAAGAAAGAACTCTGACAAAGTCCAAGAATTCGACGTGGGATTTTACCAACAATTAAGAGCGATACAACAGTTTCCGTGATTTGCGTGTAAGAAGAGTGATTGAGAGTGTTAATTTACCTCCAATTTTTGCGGCCAAGATTTTGGGGTTCTTGATTGAGCGGGAGTATTTGGGGGAGCTGATGAGAATGGAGTTCGGTCAAAATGAGGAATTTTAGGCAAGTACAACTATGGGGTTAGGGGCTGGAATTTTGATGCAAAAAGCAATGATAGGAATGTCATTTCGTAAGGTGAGTGGGCTGCCTAAAAACTGAGATAAAATAATAACAAGGGGTAGTAGAGATTATTTAAGTTGGAAAAGTGAGATGTGGAGCGGGCCTCAGCTATTAAATCAAAAAGCCCGTTTTCAGAATCATTCAAATCAAACTGATTTTTAACTAAGATATAGTTATCTATCCTCAACATTACAACCAAACACGCACGAAATAGACTAACCTTAGATTTAATAACATTAAATGCACATGATACATTGAACTATTATATAATATATATATATATATATATATAAAGCATATATATAGTCCTACGGCTCTTGTTAAGTATATAACAGAAAGGCACCGATTCCATAATGAAGACCATAGTTTCGAAATTGTATAATGATTTCGTTTCAGTTACATCATAAGCCGAAATTTTTCTTTAATACGTGCTCAAATCTCTCTCTCTTTTCTCTCCTCTCTCCTCTCGCGCCTATCTCTTCAAGGAAAACACTTTCACAATGAACATGTATTAAGTTACAACATATAAAGAATAAAATGTTTACTAAATATTTGGCTTATAGTTAAAAGTTAACAATAAATGTTTTAAGTTAGATTAAACAAACATTTTATATATTGTTTTTACTAATAATTTGTCTTATAATTAATTCAAGTCAAACAAATATATAAAATGTTTGTTTAATGTAATACCCATGTGGAGTCGACGACGACTGATGTAAAATATAAGACACGCCTTTAGCACTCATGGCTAAGAAATTGTTATCAAAAACTTCTCCCATACAAAATGGGATTTTTTAAAAAAAATTGGTCATTTATCGTGGCCTCGGTATGAAAATAGTCCTTTATTGAGGCATGGTCCGATTGTGGTCCATTATCGTGTTTTTTGGTCCAATTTTGGTCTTGGACAAAATTTTCTGTTGGATTTGCAGATTTTGACCGATTAGACCATTTTAGGCAATTTTGACCAATTTTGACTATTATTATAATTATTTTTATTTTCACCCCAAAATAAATTTCATTTTGCACCCGAAAAGTTATAAAAGTTATAAAATATCAAAACAAAAACAAAATAGATTTTAAACATAAATTAATTCATCATCTTCATATATTTATATATATACACACACAAAATTTTTTAATATCTTTAACAAATTATCAAAGTTATAAAAATTAAAAAAAAAATATTTCAAAAAAATTAATGCATCATCTTCATGTGTGTGTGTGTGTGTATATATCTTTAACAATTATAAAAGTTATAAAAATTACAAAAACAAATATACATTAAATAAAAATTCATCATCTTCATATATATATATATATATACACTTTTTATATCATTAACAATTACAAAAGTTATTAAAATCATAGCAAACAAAAAAAAACATTTTTAAAAAAAATCAATTCATCATCTTCATATATATATATATATACACACAATTGTTTTATATCATTAACAATTTATAAAAGTTATAAAAAGTATATAAAAAAATACATTGAAAAAAAATAAAAATAAGGAAATAATCATCTTAATAACCCCTTCCCATAACCAATGACGTTGATTTTTTCATTTTTTTTCAATGTTTTTTATTTTTAATAATTTTATAACGTTAATAAATTGTTAAAGATATAAAAATTGCATATATATATATATATATATGAAGATGATGTTTTAAATGTTCTTTTTTGTTTGTTATAACTTTTGCGAATTGTTAAAAATATCAAAAGATAGTGTATATATATATATATATATATATATATGTGTGTGTGTGTGTGTGTGTGAAGATGATGAACTAAATGGTTTTTTAAATGATTGTTAGAAATATAAATAATTGTATATATATATATGAAGATTATGAATTAATGTTTTTAAAATATAAATATGCATATTTTTTATAACTTTTATAAATTGTTAAAGATATAGAAAAAATTGTATACATAAATATATGAGGATGAAGGATTAATTTTTTTAAATGTTTTTATTTTATAACTTTTATAAATTATTAAAGATATAAAAAAATTCGGATATATTTATGTTTTGGGGTGCAAAGTGCAATTTATTTTTGGGGTGCAAATAATAATAAAAAAAAAATAGTCAAAAGTTCTCAAATTTGCCTAAAAATGGTCAAAACGGTCAAAATCCCCAAATCTTGCGTAAATATTCGTCGGACAACCAAAAAATACGATAAAAGACCAAAATCTGACTAGGCCTCAATAAAGGACTATTTTCATACCGAGGCCACGATAAAGGATCATTTTTAAAAATAAAAAAAAACCTACAAAATGGGGCTTTAGTCCATGCAATTATAATCCATCATACAAAACAAACTTTGTATAAAGATGGATAACATCTTTTCTTCAGTCGATTACAATTATAATGGCGAGACCATAGTAAAAATCTAATGATATTGGTCTTGCTGTTTGTGGCAATAGCTATGGTCGGAGCAAATCCAGTATCACATGGTGGAATAGTAACGAGATGTCGATCAAGATATACAAAATGTGTTACAATTTGGAGCAAGTTTGCCCCGAGTCTTGTCCCACTTCTTGCACAGTTGAATGTGTTTTATGCGAATCGCTATGTCATCTAAGAACTCAGGGGGAGGACGACTTGTCGTTACAATTGGAAGGAAAATCTCGCTCGTTGCTAGGAAATCGCAAGACTCAAATGTTAAAGACACCGGATAATAAAAAGGAAGCCCATTTTGCCAAAGGCAATGGGAAAGGCCATGAAGACAAAAACAAAGAGAAACGTAAAGGCAATGCAAACAAATCGAAGGGCCGCAATGATGGCAAGGGTAATTGAAGGAAATTCTAGTCCACTAAAGAGGACTACACAATATATAAGAAGATTTATTTGGAACAATCATTTACAAACTCAATATATCTTATGTATTCTTGTATATGTCAACGTTTCTACTATTATCAATATTCAAAATGATTTTCTCAAGATGTGTCCAAGTATCTACTGTTTACCAATCATAGGGAAAATACTATTGTGGTTTATGATCTCTTTGTACGAGTAATGATAGTATTATTTTTCAACAACCTTATTGTAAATTACTTTAGACTATCAGCCTAAAATTAGGTATATGTTGAACGGATACGATTACACATGGATACAGGGTTATGAGTTGGTTGCGGTATGGGTCTTTTGCAAAAAGAAAAAACTGTGACACTAATTTGGTACAATGTCGTAGCTCACAAACGAATACAAAAGATTACAGAATTAGCATTAGACCTTATACAAACTATGCTAGACACGGATGAGATTAACTTTGTTTGGAACACCTCTACAAGTAACGGGGATGGCCTGGGCACTGTAACGTATAATATAAACTCTGTTTGATGTCGAATGTTTCATATTTCAAATACTAATGGACGTCGGGATTCGCGATGTCGGTGATTCTGCCGATGGTCCTAACAGTGCTCTTTTAGCAAAGTGAAAATGTAGAGTACTAGAAGAGGAAAATTCTTTATAGCTTGAGCTTCTCACGTACACATATGGGGATCTGAGGGAAATTTCTACTCAAAACACTAGTAGAACCTCAAGGTCAGTTTGGTGGAAGGATGTTTCTGCTGTATGTATCAATACTCCATCAAACTGGTTTAATTAAGGAATTATATTAAAAAAGACGTAGAAAATGGTAGCAACACTCGATTTTGGCATGATCCATGGAGAGGAATGAAGCCATTAAAGATACAATATCCAAGAGTTTTCCTACTCGCAACAAATAAAGATGCAAATATTGATGGTATGGGCGAATGGCAACACGGGGAGTGGGTGTGGAAGTGGGCATAGCGTAGGCCTTTGTTTGCTTGGGAGTCAGAATAGGTAAAGGATTTAGAGCAGCTACTTCAAGCTTTTACTCCTAATATGCAGTGACATGAGAGTGGGTGTAGATTCATGAGAGTTCAGGAAATTACTTAGTTAAGTAAGCTTATAGGGCCATGGACAATCCTGAGACACTTAATTCGCAAGAATTGGAGATGAGTAAAATCATCAAGATTGTTTGGGAGGCAAAAGCTCCGTTTAAAAGGATGACTCTGGGTGGAGAATTATCCTCAATAAAGTTGCTACAAAAGACAATCTTGTGAGAAGAGGGATTGATCAACTGAAAATTGTTGTTGTGTTTTGTGTGGGTTGAAGGAGGAATCGATGGATCATCATTTTGGGGAATGTTCTGTCTCGTATGCGATCTGGATGAGATGTCTCGAGTGGATATGTGTATCTATGGTAATCGCTAAAAAACTAGAGAACCAATTTATGCAAATCATAAGTATGACACCTACTGTGCAAAGATGCAACGGACTTCAATGTTTGTGGTATATAGGAGTCTGGTCCATTAGGAAGATTAGAAATTAAATTATGTTCAAAAATGGTACATTGGACATCACAACAGTGGTTGAGAGGATTAAGTTCTGGTGCTGGAATTGGGTTAAGGTGCATAATGTCAGCTTCTGTTATTCGTTCTTAGATTGGAGCAATAATGTCATGGCTTGTTTGTAGTTGCAATTTGTTTGGGGTGTACTCCTTGTACCCCTGTTTTGAAATAAAATATTTTTTCATTGTTCAAAAACAAAATATGATGTCGAATACTGAGAGTATATCGATGTGTATGTATATCGCCATTAGTGTGTCGAATATTGAAGGTATGTTGAAATATGTCTATATCGGGTACAGGGATGTCGAATATAAGGATATTGAATTGCTCGGTTCGATATCTGGGAGTGGGTAACGTATGTAATTAATGAATCTGCCTATGTATTCGAAGTGTGGTGATATATATAGGCCTCGGTAAGTGGACCGACTCCGCGAATCCCGAAGCAACTGTACCATATCGTATACCGATATTCGATATCTAGTTGGGTATCGAGTATAAATCCTAGATATAGGATCCCCGATATCCGACAGGTTGTTGGCTTATTGGGTTGGGCCTGGTTCTTCTGTGGGTCGGCCCTCATTTCAGTAAATCCCCATGTTAACGGGTTTGGAATTATTCCCTATTTAACGAAAGATATTTATATTGGGTCAGAACGCCCTGTCCGTGATTCAGAAACAATCGTGGATGGAAATGACTGGAAAATAACAAGAGATACAAGAATATTCACTTCGTTTATTCACTGAACTTTTCCTCTTATATTTGTGTATTTGTGGTAAGTGGTGCTAAGTTAGGCTTGGTTTCTTTCTTCTGTTGATCACCTCCCGTTATATAGACTTTGATAAGGGCAGGTGTCATTGTGCATGTGCTTTAGTAAAGACAAGTGTCATTTCATTAATACATGTGTACATATTAGGATAAGATTTATCTCTTAATCTACTGGATGCTGACTAGACCCGATTTTGTGCTTTCCGATGGCTTCGAGGATCTCCAATGAATGATTATTTTGGGGACGCTATTCTTCTGAGGGCTAGGCTTTTGTTGACAGATAATAAGAATGCTCGTATGAAAGTAAGAACTGCTGTACATGCTTTCCGAGGGGTTTACTTCTCTTTCTTGACTCGGGTTCGTTCTTCAATGGTCTGGGGTGATCTCCGAGTACGTAATGCGATAGCGTAACAGGGTCTCTGATGGCATAATGTGATTTTCGCGGGCTTGAGTTGATTTCCGAGGGCTTGATCTGATCTCCGAGGGCTGTATTTGGTCTCCGAGGGCTGTATTTGCTCTGTTTGAAATGAGATTTTTCCGTCTGAGTTCTCGGAATATATTTATTGGGCGCTCTGTTATTCATTTCTTGTTTTTCTCCGAAAATGGGTCCTCGGATGATCGTCCGAGTGCAGTTTTCTTCGAGGAGTGTTCAGCAAGGAAGTTTTCTTGTAAGTTCGTGGGACTCGGGGTCCGTTGTGGTCCCTCTTGGCGCATTGGTGGATATTGGAGTCGCACGGATCCATCGGGGTTTGCTCTTTTTCCGATGCCGCGTTGATATCTGTTTTTTACTCACCATTTGACTTTCCAAGGGACGCTTATGTTCCTCCTCGTGTGCTCTTCTATGTCTTTGTTAGGTCAGTGACCGAGAAGTAGGGCAACATCCGAGGGGGTCTCCTTATTAGGAGTGGGTACATCTCATCGGAAGTACTCGTGACAACTGTATTGTCCATTTATTGATTCTCCGATTAGGATTAACCTTTCTTCTTTTCCCTTTTTTTATCTTTATTGTTAACACTAGCCCCCCCAAATTTCGATTGCCTTCGTAGAGACAAGCGAAATTTTAACCATCGTCCTCAGTGAGGCGAGGGGTTAGTTCCTGTTCTGGTGTCCTCTATATTTATCTTTTGATATTTTTCCGAGAGATAGGTATATATATTAAGAATTTTATAAGGATTTTACCTGAATACCCTTAGGGTATCGTTATTAAGCACGCGGAGATCTCGGGGCGCAGGTAGCGGATGGGTTTGACCAGCTTTGAAATTTAAAGTATCTGACCATTGGCAACGGTCAGAATATTGACGGCGTGGCGTGATCAGGCGGCGGTTACGTGGAGCTTTAAATGAGTTCCACGTCTTAAGGGTATCTGACCGTTGTAATCTCCGGTTATAAATAGGGACACTGTTACCCTTTTTTCTTCATTCTCCCAATTCCAATTTGCGATAACTTCCTCTCAGAGCAAAAACTTCTTTCCTTAATTTATGTTCTCCGTTTTTTGTACTTCAAATTCCCAGCATACTTTACTCGTTCTTTTTCTCTTTTTCAAAAACATTCCTCTTTTATTATTGTATCCATGGCTTCTTCCGCCAACATTGACCCCATTTCCGCCGCTACCTCCTCGGAAGTCACTGCTCCGATCGACTCTTCTACAAATGTGAGGAGTATTCCGGTGGGAGTTGTTACTCGTAAACGCAAAGGAGAGATTGCCACTTCTTCTGAGGGCGGCGCTACTTCTTCTAAGAAAGCTACGGTTCCCAAACCGAATAAGGCGCCTCTTCGGACTTTCGCCAAAGTGGAGAAGGTTCCGAGTATCGCCACTCGTGAACAAGTATTAGATTTGTTCACTTCAACCGGGGCCTTTCAAAAGAACATGGTGTTCCAAATTCCGACGAGGGATGAGAGAGCATGTTATCCTCCTCCGGGTATGTTGACAGTTTACTTTGCCCAAGTAAAATATGGGTGGCGTTCTTTCATGCCACCTTTCTTTTGTGAGGTCTTTAAAACTTGTAACATCAGTCCGAGTCAAATGGTTCCGAACAGATTTGCTGCCCTCTGTATTTACGTTTTTTGGTGTCAAGTGAATGGGTTGGAGTGTAAGGTAGATCACTTTCTTTCAATTTTTGATATGGGGGTGTCGCCCGGGGGGTATCCCTTTTACAATGTTCGTCATCGGGATAATTCGGGAGATTCCACGAAGAGAATCCTAGGTGCGGCAATTACTTCGCATAGTGTTTGGAAAAATAGGTATTTTTCATAAGGCCCGCACAAGGTGAATGGGATATGCCCTTCGATTGGAGAGAGGACACAACTCCAGTGCATACATTGGACCCGAAGGTAGTCTTATCTCCTGTGATTTCTCAGCATAAATTGATGGAGTCGGAAGATTTTACGATGTTGTTTGAGATGTCCGGTCTTCATCATGTGGTGTTTACCGATGATGATGTGGAGAAGCCCTTGTCCCTGTCTTCCACTGCGTGGAACCTTTTTCGTAAGTTCCTTACTCTCTTCTTTTATTTCTCTTCTGGGTATAATTGTGAAGTGTACTTATATATTCTGACTTTGGGGTGATGCAGAGGAGGTTATGGCCAACTATTACTTGTCGGGTCCGAGTAATCCTACTCCGAGTGGTATTTCTGATGCGCTAGAGGAGGGTGATCACGAGGAAGAGGAGGTCAACGCCCCCGAGGGCGAGCACACGGCTTCGGAGGTGGGAGGAGCTCCCGAAGACCATTCCCCTATGTGTATAGATATGACGGGGGTTATCAGAAGTGCGGTTCCATTACGCCAGGTAGCTCCTTCTTCTTGGGACTTGGCTTTGGTGCCAGTTTCTAGGTACGGTACAAGAGATTTGCCCGCTTCTGGATCCGATATAGGAAGTTCTCCAAGGGCATCTGAAGAAAGGGTGTTTCCGAGGGCGGTTGAGGAAGAGGCTGTTCAGAAGACTGCTGAAGTGGTTGATTTGTCTTCTGATGATCCTTCTCCTGATTCTACTAAGCTTACGTCCTCGGAAGTTCCTGAACCTGTTTCTCGTGGTGAGTTCTTATGAGCTTTTAACAAAATTTTTCATATTTTCACCGCAGACTCCTTCATGTACTGATGTTTTCCTTCTTGATACAGTAGCTGTGGATAAAGGCAAGGCTCATATGGTAGAACAGCCCTCTTTATACGGTAAGCATTCGTTACCTATACTTCTCTTCTAGTGCCAGTTTTTTCTACTTTCATTCTTTTTCTTACCTACAGTGATTTTCTCTTGTAGAGGAAGATTTTTTGGCCCAGTTTAGTATTCCCGAGCAGGAGGCCTCACGAGGGGGTTCCGAGGACATTCAAGGGGAGTTTGACCCCTCTTCCGAGGACAGAGATGTGAAGGAGGGGATCTTGAATTCGCTCCTGGGGGCGACTGGTCCATCCGTAGTAGTTGCCGGTTCTCGGGCCGTGTTTACTAACTCGGAAGTGATGACTCCAGTACTCGGAGCTACTCTTCCAGGGAACCGTATTCCTGCATCTTCTTCTGTTCCAGTGACTCATTTCTCCGAGAGGTCACACCTTCTAGGCGCCCATACCTCCTAGTGGACCTGAGGGGCAATTTTCGTCTCAGACCGTGGGGGAGGCTTATCTGGATATTCTCCAGTTCTTTGCTTCCTCTAGTTCAACACCCGCCGAGGGGTATCAATTTCTGTATACCAGTCTTAACTGGTTGGGGCTCATGGTAAGTTTCTCCGTACTAGTCTTCTTGGGGTTATATGATGTATTTGTGTTAACCTTTTTCTTATTGATTTCTCCGCAGATTGGAAAGACTCGGGAGGCAGTTACTGCCGTGGAAGAGCGTGGTCGGAAGGACATAGAGGAGGTGGAAGTTCTCCGAACGCAACTGGCACCTCTTTTGGTCCAGGACAAAGAAAGTCAGACGAGGGAGGATGTTCTCCTTACCAAGATCTCTAACTACGAGTTCGTTCTTCAAGAAGCAGAGAAGGCGAAAGAGGGTTTGCATTATAAGTTGAACGCTGCCGAGTCTGCTTATAAGAAAATAGAGACATCCGAGAAGGCTGCAACAGCTAAGATAGCTCTTCTGGAGAAGGAAAGAGAAGAGTCTGAGAGGGTCTTCAATGCTCGTATCGCTGCTCTTGAGAAGGTAGTGGCAGAAGGTGGTGAGAGGGAAAGGAGTCTCCAGGAGACATTAAGTCAAGTCACCGATAGGGCTGAGTCAGCAGAGGGAAAGTTGACAAACTTTCTTTCTCCCGAGGATGTGCAGGCTAAGGTTGATGCAGCAGTTCAATTTGCTCAACAAGAGATCTCAAGGCAGCACTCAGGAGTTTCCGATACACCTTCTCACGAGCTCTTGACATGCCATCTTTTGTGGGGTTATTTGGAATGTGCCAGGTTGGCCAAGTCTTTGCTAAGGCCGGACGTGGACTTTTCCAAGTCTTTTGATCTTCGCAAGTTGAAGAAGCCAACTCCCGATGACTGTCATTACTTTGTGGGGAGATTTGGGGGCTTGCTATCCCCTAGGGATTCTCCCGCGCCTTCTCCGATGCGTTCGGCCAGTAGTCCGAGTCCGAGGGCTAGCGGTTCCGGGAGTTATTTTCTCCAATTTCTCGCCTTGCTCCGCTGGGTACTTCCGCCGAGGAGACGACTTCTTCACACCCTTCTACTACGGGGGCATAGTCTTTTCCTTGTAATTTTTCATTTCTTGTTTTAAATAAATGTCCTTTGTACCTATCACTCTTTCCGAGGGCTCTTCGGCATCTTAAATAAATAAATATTTTTTCATTTTTCATTTCTCTACCTTTTGTTTTTATTGTTAAAATTTTAATTAGAGAGGATAATGATAAACCATATAAGAATGCTGACTAAGTTTATCTGCTAAGTAGGAGGTGTTGCTTTGCATGGTTAAGTAAGGTACGTGTCACTTTTAATTAAGAAATTTTTTTGACACGTGTCCCCTACTTTATGTAATATGAATCTAATCTTCTTCTTTTAACCAAGGAGTGAAGAGTATATATGCACTTAGACCCTTCATAAGTTATGCACTTATTACTAACCTTATAATCATAACTAGTTCTTGATCTCTTTTTCAACTTTATCAATAGCAACTATTAGCACGAGGATAATACTTACCCGAAAAGATGATGCCCCCTTACTATAGAAGAAGTGGTTCAGTTTCATCTTGTGGTTCCTCTCGGGACACCGCTCGGAGTCCTTCCAGTCCATCAAGGGTTCCTCCTTTTCTCTGTGAGAGTTCTTCTCCGAGGGATAATTTATCCGAAAACCAAACGACACTTGGCGCTAGTTCCTCTTTGGGAGTAGCTCGTAGGCTTTCATCTACAAATTCACGTAGAGTAAATCATATCAGGGAGATATTCATGGGTAGGGAACCATATCCTTTGGCAGATGAATCTTCGGAATTTGATTTGATTCCTCTTAATCCGTCCAGATTGATAGATAGGGGACGTGTAGGATCCACTACGAGTACGGAGTGCGAGAACTCGGTAAGATCTTTTTTTGCTGGGTATAACCTGGATTTCGAAGAATATGACGTGATAGTGCCTTCTCGGGTCAGAGAGCTTATGCGCCTCCCTCAGGTTATCTGACTATTTACAACGAACAAATGCGTTGTGGGTTACAGACGTTTTTCCACCATTTTTCCAAATACTCTTTCGGTACTGGCAGGTATGTCCGAGTCAGTTAACGCCAAGTTCATATAGTCATTTGGTGGGATATGTCCTGCGTTGTGAGCTTTTAAACCTTCCAATGTCCCCCTTATCGGGTGGGAACAATATTTGCCCTTCGACCTTGTGCAGAGGGAACTCCCTTTTTAGCCTGACCCATCGGGACAAGGAAAATACCTTCACTCGTGTATCCAATATCCACTCTTGTAGAGGGGATTGGAGGCGGAGATTTTTCTTTGTCCGTCCGAGAGGTCAATCAGCCAGATCATGGGGGGTACCCATCCGATGGGGTCTGGGATATATTGCTCCCAACATCGAAACACAAGGTCAGGTGAGGGAGGTATTGCTTCACTCGGGACTTTTTTCTGGTTCTATGACATGTCCGGGCTGCTGGATTTCCCCGAGGCCCTGATTTTAGCGGGTTTACAAGAGGGGGCGGAGGGGTGTACCCCTACATCTCGTCCTCTTCACAGTAACTTTTATTTCCGTAAGTTTTGCTGATCATCCTTCACTTGTTTAACTTGTAAATTTTCTGGGTGTCCTCGGACTGTTTGTGTGCTGATGTTTTTTGCAGGCGCAGAGATGGGGGCATTTTCCCTCGGGTCTTCTGATGATGTTTTTCTGGGGCGAGCTTTGCATGGTAGTTTCGGGTTGTTGGAAATTGGTGGTTCTGATCCACTTGTAAAGGAAACGATAGTTGATATTTCTTCGGAGGAGGAGGGACTGGAGGCATCGCCTATAACAGCCCCCCAGTAAATTTTATAATTCCTCTCGGAGAGTCGGCTCCGATAGCGGTTTCCTCCCCAACAGATTCTCATATGACTCCAGTGGTGTCACAACCTTTTCCCCGCAATTCTGTCGTGGTGAATGTATTAAAGGAGTATCTTCTCTCCCCCAATACAGAGGACTTGCCTCCCTTTGAGGGTGTCCCTGATCGTGTTTCCGCACCGCCACCCGAGGGGAACCCTTCCCTCGGGACGTCTTTACCCCCGGGGGATAACCATGATGTTTCTCCTTTAAGATCAGCGATGGGATTCTGTCGAAACTTTCTCAGTGGTTTATTAAATGTAACAGATTGCGGGCTGATGAAAACCCTTTCAACATCCGTTCTCCAAGACCTTGCTTGCAAAGACCTGTGTGAGGTATTTTATTTATTTTATCTATTCTATTTACTACTAACCTGTCACCAATGTCTGATGGAATTTGCTTTGTTCTTTGAGCAGATTTATATGGTGCTTGATGCCCTCGGATCTTACGGAAGCTCTTCTTCTGATCCTGGTTTGGTATACCGTCGTCGGGACGAGTTAGAGCAAGGTCTCTTAGAGGCTCAAGCGGAGATAGCTCAATTGAAGAAAGTTCACGAGTCCACTCAGGGAGTCCACAACAATGTGTTACAATCCGAGAGGGATAAAGCGTGGGACTTGGAACGCCGATTGGTGCTAGAAAGAGCTCGTGTATTGGCTTTAGATAGGAGAATAGAGGAGTTACGTGATCAAATGCAGTCCTCAGAGGAGCAACTGACGCAGGCTTTGAAGGAAAGAGATGCCCTAAATCAGCAAATACTAGGGGCAACTAGTACCCAGGCAATGGCGTTGGTTATGGCACGAGTCCAAGCAGTGCTGGAAGTTGTGGATCCATCTAGCCTTCGTGAGTCTGTCCGGGATGAGATGCGTGATTTAGTTCATATAGGCTATCGGTTGTGCCGAGATGCTGTACAGGCTTTACCAGAGTTTCCCCCGGGCTTGCTAATTCCGGAACTTAACATTCGTCAGGTTTTCGAAGAATTTCCTTCTTCACCTGTTAGAGATCCTTCAGTTCCGATTGTGTTTGTTGATGATCCAGTTTCCTTTTCCGAGGAGCAGCGCCGACGGCTTATTCGAGAAGGAAAGTGCCTTATGGGAGGGGTTTAACTTGTGGAGGGATATTATGTAGCTTAGTTCATAGTACGAGGGGCTTTTTTGTTGGGTTGCTAAGATGACTCATATATAGAGTTATCCTTTTGTCAAGCAACTCTATTTTCTTTTGTAATGGAACCCTTCGTATATGAATAACTTTTCTTATTCACGCATGACTATTACATTAAGCATAATACTTTCTAAGGTTAATAGAGTTCCAGGTATTACGAAGCACTACTTCCTCGGAATCGGCAAGATGATAGGTTGCAGGCCCCAGAATTTCCACTATCTTATAGGGTCCTTCCCATCGTGGATCTAGCTTGCTTACATTCTTGGAAGCCCCTACTCGTTTCATCACTAGATCTCCAACTTGAAAAGTTCGGGGATTTACCTTGGCATTGTAGTATCGCGACATCCGAGCCTTGTACTCTTCCATTCGGAGGGCTACTCGGGTTCTCTTTTCCTCGAGCAGATCAAGGGCGAGGGCTAAATTTGAGTTGTTGGTTACTTCCTCGTATTCCTTGATTCGCCAACTTTCTATGGAGACCTTCGAGGGCAGGACAGGTTCACATTCGTAGGATCGACTGAAAGGAGTTTCGCCCGTAGCGGCGCTTGGCGTGGTCCGATAGGCCCATAGTATACCGGGTATTTCCTCAACCCACTTGGCCTTATGCCAATCGAGTCGGGCTTTCATGTTTTTCAAAAGGGTTATGTTGGTCCTTTCAACTTGACCGTTGGCTTGAGGATATCCCACTGAAGCAAAACGATGTTTTATTTCCCAATGGTCACACCACTTTTGTAACCCTTGGTCCGTAAATTGCAGACCATTGTCACTTACCAAACTCCGAGGGACACCGAAGCGACAGATGATACTTCTCCAAAGAAAGTTGATAACAGCGCCTGCGATTATCCTAGCTAGGGGTTCCGCTTCCACCCATTTGGTGAAATAGTCGATGGCTACTAGTAGAAATTTATTTTGACCGGAGTCAGGGATGAGAGGTCCAAGTATGTCAATGCCCCATTTAGAAAACGGGCAAGGGGTCAGATGGGATTCCCAAGGGACCGCGGGTTGATGGATCCGAGGGGCATAAGCTTGGCACGATTTACACCTTTCGGCGTGGCTTTTACTGTTTTTAGCCATCGTGGGCCAATAGTAGCCTTGTCGAATCAAGCGTCCGACCATGCTTTCTCCGCTAGTATGGCTCCCACATGTCCCCTCGTGAGGTTCCGCCAAAGCCAGTTGGGCATCTTCTTCATTGAGGCATCGAGCATGGGGACACGAGTACGTCATTCGGAAAAGTATTCCATCTTTGAGGAAGTATCAAATAGTTTTTCTGGACATCATCCTCTGGATACTCTTGTCCGAGGAGTATCCCTCAGGATCCTAGCAAATAGGCCTTGATAGGAGTCACCCAACTAGATGAGGGATCTGGGATGGCATTTACCTCTTTGCTTTCCTTTTTTTCAGACTCGTTGACATGAGTAGAGTAATCTTCCGAGTGTGTACAACGGCTGTTTGAGTGGCCATTTTGGATAGGGCATCTGCCTCTTGGTTTTCTTTTCGGGGAATCTGAACTATGTCATATTCCTCGAACCATTCGGACCTTTGACGGGCAACTCGGAGGTACTCTTGCATTCTCTCTTCTTTTGCTTCATATGATCCTTTCACTTGCTGAACAATCAATTGAGAATCACTATGGAGGAGTATTCTCCTCATTCCTCCTTCCTTTGCTAATCTCATACCAATAAGAAGAGCCTCATACTCCACTTCATTGTTAGAAAGGGGGTAATCTATTCTGATTGCAAAATGGAGCCTTTCATCTTCCCCTTCTTGATTTACAAAGACAATTCCTGCCCCCCATGCGTGCTTACCGAGGACCCATCTACATAAGCATACCACAATGGTTCTTTCCTCTCGGACCCAATGCCCGTAAGTTCCATTACAAAGTCCGCCAGGATTTGTGCCTTGATGGAGGGTCTCGGAGCGTAAGAAATGTCATACTCGGTGAGTTCTACGGCCCATTTTATTAACCTCCCCGATGATTCGGGCTTATTAAGAATTGTCCTTAGGGGGTGTTTCGTTAGCACTGTAATTGGATGGGAAAGAAAGTAGGGGTGCAGCTTGCGGGCCGTAATAACCAATGCTAGGACGAGTTTTTCAGTTAGGGTATACCTGGTCTCGGCTCCGAGGAGGGTTTTGCTGACATAATATACCGGGCGGTGTTCTCCATCTTGTTCCTTGACCAACACGGCGCTAATAGCCTCTTCTCCGACCGACAAATATAGAAATAGCTCTTCCTAAGGTAAAGGTTTTACCAACAAAGGTGGTTTCAACATGTACCTTTTCAGTTCTCTGAGCGCTTCCTCGCACTGGGGGGTCGATTGAAATTCCTTGACATTTCGAAGTATTTTGAAGAAATGAAGCCCTTTTTCTGCTGACTTGGAGACGAATCGACTCAGTGATGCCATTCTACCTGTCAGCTTTTGAACGTCTTTCACTGTCTTCGGGGTAGGTAACCCCATGATGGCCTCTGCTTTCTCGGGGTTTACTTCTATTCCCTTCTCTGTAACCATAAATCCCAAAAATTTTCCTCCTCGGATATCAAAAGAACATTTCCTAGGGTTAATTTTCATACCAAAGTTATTCATAATGACCAATGCTTTCCGTAAGTCCTCGGGATGCTCCTCGGCCGTGTTACTTTTGACTACCGTGTCGTCCACGTAGACTTCTACTGATTTTCCAATAAGTCCGGCAAACATAAGACTTACTAACCTTTGGTAGGTAGCCCCAGCATTTTTTAGCCCGAATGGCATGACTAGATAGCAGAATGTGCCTGCATCCGTAATGAAGCTAGTTTTATCTTGGTCTACTGCCGCCATCGGGATTTGATTGTATCCCTGGTCTCCATCTAAGGTCGACAGTAGTGCACATCCAGCGGTTGAATCAACTAACTGATCTATGCTCGGTAAAGGATAACAATCCTTCGGGCATGCTTCATTAAGATTAGTAAAGTCAACGCACATCCGCCATCTCCCTCCATGCTTGGGGACTAATACGACATTAGCTAACCATTCGGGATAGATAACTTCCCGAATTTGCTTCAGGTTGAGAAGGCGTTGTATTTCCGAGCGAATGATTTTATTACGCTCGGGTCCCATTTTTCTTTTCTTTTGTTGGACAGGTTTAGCTCCGGGCTTTACATTAAGAAAATGCTGGCATACCTTGTTGCTAATTCTCCCAGGCGGTCCTCCTTCCCATGCAAAAAGGTGGTGGAACTGCTTGATGAGGGAAATTAGTTGAGCCTCTATTGCTAAGGTCATGTGGGTACCCATTTTGATCACCTTCTCAGGGCTTCCTTCCACCAATTCTACCATCTTTAATTCTTCCACAGGTTGAACTCGTGTTTCTTCGGTTTTGCGCTTTTTATTGCTTCTGAGGGAAGGCTCGTCTTCTTTCGAGGGGATGGCATTCATGCAACATTCTCTGGCTTTAGATTGACTTCCTCGGACCTCTCCGATTCCCGACGGGGTGGGGAATTTCACCTTAAGATGCAAGGTAGAAGGGATAGCTTCAAAGGCTCGAATGGATGGTCTCCCACATATGGCATTATATGTTCTTGAAGAAGCCTCCACTACCCAAAATTTGATGGGCTCCCTTCTCCGAAGGGCTCCCTTTCCCCATGACATTGGAAGAGTCACAGTTCCGAGGGTGTGACAAGTTTCCCCAGAGAATCCTACCAAGGGAACTTCAGCGGTATCCAATTTCTCTTGTTTCCGCCCCATAGCAAGATAAGTAGGCAAGAAGAGTACGTCCACAGAGCTGCCTGTGTCTATGAGGATCCGTTGGGTTTCACACCCATAGATAACGGCAAAAATAACTAACGGGTCTTCGTGGGGGTATATTATACATGTAAGGTCCTCGGGTCCAAAGGTGATGCTAGGCAACTTTGACTCTTGGACCGAGCAGATTGGGAATCCTTGCTCTGCTCGCCTGGCTTCTTTCAAGTATTTCTTCTTTTTACTTTGGGGCGTCATTGAAATTTCCCCTCCTTCAATCATATTGATGGTTCGCCCTGACGGGGGATTGTTTTTATAAGAATCAGGTGGAGGAGGCAAAGTTCGATACCCCATGGTCCGTTCTCGGGAGTTTTGCCGATGGTTTTTGGTTCTCTCTTGAGGTCGTGGGTGTCCAGCCGTCCTTTCCCGTGGCCTCCAACTGAGCGTCCTTTCTCGCGAACTCTGTCTGGGCATCATTTCCTCTTCTTCTTCCTCTTCTTCTCTTCGTGACCTCTTCCATACGTTTGTCTTGGGATCCCCGAGATTATTTTCCTTGAGGTAATTCTTCAAGTATCCTATTTCGAGGAGACGAAGTACTTCTCTTCGAATAGTGGTGCATTCTTCAGTGGTATACCCTTATGTTTTGTGGTATTTGCAATATTTCCCTATGTCCTTATCTCGATTAGGGAATTTAACTGGTACGGGCCAGTGAAATTCGTTGCTGCCTCTCATTATATTGAGCACTTCCGGGGGAGTGATAGTCATGGGAGGTAAGGGCACGGGTCGGAGGAATTTCTTAACCACCCCGCCCTCGTCTTTATGCGGAGGAGGTTTTCCCTCTTTACCCTTCTCCTTAGTCTTTGCTTCTCTCTCGGCGCGCTCTAGGTGCTCGTTATCCT
This sequence comes from Linaria vulgaris, assembly GCA_948329865.1. Taxonomy (NCBI): domain Eukaryota; kingdom Viridiplantae; phylum Streptophyta; class Magnoliopsida; order Lamiales; family Plantaginaceae; genus Linaria; species Linaria vulgaris. The sequence goes on from OX415251.1 coordinate 19,212,322, forward strand.
CCTGCTCCATTTGCTTCTTCGTTCCTTCCGCCTCTTCCATCAAGATATAGACTTCCGCTTTTTGCATAAGTTCATTCATGTCCGTGACTCGATTACTCATAAGGTACCTGAAGAAATCCTCTGTCCGAAGTCCTTGAGTCAACATGTCCGCCACGATGGTCGGGCTAATGTTGGGAACATCTAGGGCTTCATCCGTGAAGCGCTTTATATACCCTCGTAGGGGTTCATCCTTTTTTCTGTTTAATAGTGAAAAGATGGGTGGAGGACTTGGGGTATCTCCGATTGCAAGCAATCTGTCGTACAAACAAATGAGCTAACCGGTTAAAGCTTGTGATGGAACTAGGTGGAAGGTGAGTGAACCACGCCTGAGCCCGTCCTCCGAGGGTAATAGGAAATACGCGGCATAACACATGATCCGGGGCGGAAGATAGGTCCATTCCGACTAGATATTGATGGATATGGTCCTGTGGATCTCTTCCATTAGCTTCTCTGGTATACAACGGGATATTGATGGGCCGCACCCCCGAGGCGATGGAGGCTAAAGCAATTTCGGGAATGAAAGGAGAGGTCTTGAATGTGGGATCCTCCTCAGGAGCCATGGTTTTCTTAAGATCGCCCAATTCCTTTCGTAAATCATCCATCATTCCCCATAAGGAATGTTCAACATCTCCCCGATACTCCGAGGTATGGGAGATTGCTCTCCAACCCCTCTCCAGGGTTCTTTCATACCTTCGGGGCATTTGTCGAGATTCCCGATGCCAAGGGATTGAGTTGGAGTTCTGCACCGCCTGGGGTGTATCTCTTTCCGAAGGGAAATTTATGTCCTCGGAGGATATAGAGGACATGTTTCCAAGATGGTCCCCCCTCTGGGGCGCCCATGTAGCATCTACAACCCTTTCATAGACAGATCGGGGAATATTAATAAAATCTCTCGTACCCGATTCATAGTTGGACAGAGTTTCTTCCGAGTCGTTGTAACGAATCGAAAGACTTTCACTTTCGAAGAGATCATCCATCCTGGTTGATGTTTGCTGAATTCTCTCGAGAACAGGTATTATGGCGTTCCCACAGACGGCGCCACTTTGTTAACGGGTTTGGAATTATTCCCTATTTAATGGAAGATATTTATATTAGGTCGGAACGCCCTGTCCATGATTCAAAAACAATCGTGGATGGAAATGACTGGAAAATAACAAGAGATACAAGAATATTCCCTTCCTTTATTCACTGAACTTTTCCTCCTCTTATATTTGTGTATTTGTGGTAAGTGGTGCTAAGTTAAGCTTGGTTTCTTTCTTCTGTTGATCACCTCCCTTTATATAGACTTTGATAAGGGCAGGTGTCATTGTGCATGTGCTTTAGTAAAGACAGGTGTCATTTCATTAATACATGTGTACATATTAGGATAAGATTTATCTCTTAATCTACTGGATGCTGACTAGACCCGATTTTGTGCTTTCCGATGGCTTCGAGGATCTCCAATGAATGATTATTTTGGGGACGCTATTCTTCCGAGGGCCAGGCTTTTGTTGACACATAATAAGAATGCTCGTATGAAAGTAAGAACTACTGTACATGCTTTCCGAGGGGTTTACTTCTCTTTCTTGACTCGGGTTCGTTCTTCAATGGTCTGGGGTGATCTCTGAGTACGTAATGCGATAGCGTAACAGGGTCTCTGATGGCATAATGTGATTTTCGCGGGCTTGAGTTGATTTCCGAGGGCTTGATCTGATCTCCGAGGGCTGTATTTGGTCTCCGAGGGCTGTATTTGCTCTGTTTGAAATGAGATTTTTCCGTCTGAGTTCTCAGAATATATTTATTGGGCGCTCTGTTATTCATTTCTTGTTTTTCTCCGAAAATTGGTCCTCGGATGATCGTCCGAGTGCAGTTTTCTTCGAGGAGTGTTCAGCAAGGAAGTTTTCTTGTAAGTTCATGGGACTCGGGGTCCGTTGTGGTCCCTCTTGGCGCATTGGTGGATATCGGAGTCGCGCGGATCCATCGGGGTTTGCTCTTTTTCCGATGCCGCGTTGATATCTGTTTTTTACTCACCATTTGACTTTCCAATGGACGCTTATGTTCCTCCTCGTGTGCTCTTCTATGTCTTTGTTAGGTCAGTGACCGAGAAGTAGGGCAACATCCGAGGGGGTCTCCTTATTAGGAGTGGGTACATCTCATCGGAAGTACTCGTGACAACTGTATTGTCCATTTATTGATTCTCCGATTAGGATTAACCTTTCTTCTTTTCCCTTTTTTTATCTTTATGGTTAAGACCCCATATTATGTTGTCCCCCAGTTTGGGAGATGTCATTCCAGACGATATCTTGTAAACTTTCTTGTTTTAGTAAGCTATTGTTTTTCTAAATTTCATGTTGTATGGTACCCCTAACTCCCCCAAGTTTCCAAGTGATACGAAACTAGAGGTGACTAGACCAAAAATTAAATTGTTGATTCTCCCCCAATTTTTGGAGTCATCAGTTTGAGGAGAAGTCATAAATTTTTGCGGTAACTACCCGATTTTGTGAGATCGAAATTTGTGTGATTGAACTTATGTCGAATGTCGAAATGCTTTGTATATCGAATTTGTCTGATTCGACCCGATAGAAAAGACTTGGTATCAAATATACGTGTTCGACATCTAAAGGACTGGATATCAAATCTTTGTGTTCGACATCTAAGGGACTTGATATCGAATATTGGTGTTCGACGTCCTTTGCTCGATATGATCAAGCATTTATTAGCCACAGGCCCACTGAGGCCTATCTTCTGCCATTATATAAGGTGCCCCCTCCTCTCGCAAGGAGGTCGTTCCTCCACGGTAATACGTAACCAAGGACCGTACTAGGTATGCACGTGAACTAATGCCCTCTTATGAGGATATCCTGAAGGAAAGAGAACCACCACTTGCCCCTTAAAATGAGGATCCTTGGATAATGCAACAATGGTAGTCCAAGGAATATTCATTTACGTGCGAGTACCCCGGCTTCGCTTGTATGAGCGAAAGTCACGTTTCGAGCTTTGACATTTGGTTATTAAACTGATAGAGGAAGGATGTTGCATATTTTTTGGGACTCGAAGCCAAGTGCGAAATGATATGAGCGTCGAAGCTAACGTCCAACACAATGCACCTAATAAAGTTATCTCGAAGGCACGACTCGATGTGAATCCACCTTGTATACTGGTGTTTCAACCTATACTTATTGATGCTCCACATAATTACTGGTATCTTCATGCTCGAGAGGGAATCGTTGGTAGCACTAGGGATGGAAACAATGGGGCTAGCTCTAGCAGAACCATTCGAAATTTTGATGAGGCCATTTTTTCAAGTGGAAGCCCAAGGGGGCCATCTATCACTGAGCCATCGCAATACTCTATACCCCGGGGGCTTCATCACACATGCTGACGGGGGCAAATGGACTAGAACATTCTAGAATGATGGGGGGCCAAGTGTCGGGACAACCGCTAGGGTAGAAGCACCGCCGTGTAGCATTGCATCTGGTGTTATGCCTAAAGCGAGTGGGGTTCAACGTAAACGCCGCACTCGCCAACCTGATGATAAACATATTTGGGTTAAGAGGACCAATTATAACTTTTTGACCGACTCCAATTCATAAGCGTTCATGGGCCAAGAGAAGCAAATGGCATTGCTTGCATGGAGCGAATATATTCCGTTGTGGATCCTGCTACATTGATTCGTGACGTTGGTGAGGGTTTTTCCTGCATTTTGTCAAATTATTGATTCCTCTGGTATTCTGACCATGTTGGTATGCTTGTTCTTACAACTCGGAAATATCTTTCATGCGCTCTGTCAAGACCATTTGTTGTTGGCAGAGACTCAAACTAATGCGCCATCAAATTGCTTCTGTTGAGACCTCTCAGGACAAAGCACATGCTCGATACTGGAAAGCCAAAAGTGAAGAGCAAAAATCCAAGGATGAATGGCATAAGGCTCTAGTGGAAAAAGAGGAGATGAAGAGAGAACTTCAACGTGTGTAGGAAGACTCCGAGCAATTGCGTTTGTGTAATAGAAGGTTGGAGAGAGAAAGTGATGACTATAAGTCATCAGTTGAAAGGTCGAAGATGCAGAATGTAAGTTTGGTCGAACGTATTGGTTATCTCGAATCCAATCGCTATAAGCAAAAAATAGCCAGGGAATTTTAGAGGTCATCGATCTTTAATTATACCAGTTGTGACCGCGGGGAGAAAGATATCAAATTTGGGATAGATCTCACCATTTGGCAGATTGGTCATCTCGGATATTTGGGGGCAGGATTCGATGCTAGCATGTTGAACCCTGAATTAGGGCTCGATATGCGTACAACCTCTAGCTTCAGCGAGATATATGGCGGTTATCTTAATGATGTCTTTGATGATTAGTATAGGGATTATGTCGATGTATGACGTCGAATCTTGATAATTTGCATATTTTGCAACCGCATAGGTTCTTTTAGTACTATTTTCATTATGAATTTGCTGGCACTTTAAGACGCGTTGTGTATTTGGTGCCATTGAATTACGTACTTCTACAATTCAATAAACAGTCGGTTTTATGTTGTTAATATGGGTAAGATATTTTCTTACTACGTGCACAATGTTAATTAAGTCATTGTATCTTCTGAGTTTAATGGAACTCACCAATTTTGGCGTTGACATGTTTCCCGTATGGGTCTAAGTATGGCAAGTGCATGGTATGTCAGTATATTTACCACAAGGTATAATTATCCACCGAGCATAGATGTTTTGCCGTAAAGGCATCACTTTATGCTGTTTTGTCAGCATATTACCACAAAGGGTATAATCATCCGCCGAGTGTAGGCGTTTTTCTGTGAAGGCATCACTTTATGCTGTTTTATCAGCATATTTACCACGAGGGTATAATCATCCGTCGAGTGTAAGTCCGAATTTAATGATGCCTTGCGGTAGAGAGATAAGGAATGATCATATATCGATGTTGTGCAGGGGAAATGGCTTCCTACGTATCAAAAATTCAGAATCAAGCTTTGCGTACTTCTTATTACAAGTCATGGTAATCTTAACTAAAGAAACGTCACAAGTGTTGTACGTTCCAAGGGCGAGGTAGAGGATCTCCATGTAAATACTCCAAATAGTAATAGCCCCTAAAGCTTGCTCGGTTGACCCGATAGGGTCCATCCCAATTTGGTTAAAGCTTACCTACATGCTTACTCGCTCTCACAGTTTTGAGGACAAGGTCCCCAACTTGGAAGTTGCACAAATGAATGCGCTTATCAAAGGTTTTGGCCATTGCTGCTTTGAAGGCAATTGTTTTCTGATATGCATGATCCCTTGCAGAACCAATCATGTCTAGGTCCATTTGACGCAGTCATGCTAATTGTTTAGGATTATACTCTGTTCTACGATATGTGGGCATCCCTATCTCAGCTGGGACAGCTGCCTCAGAGCCGTAGACTAATTTGTACGGCGCCTCACCTGTGGAAGTGTGAGGTGTGGTTCCACAGTAGCTACTGAATATAGGTAGCTAATTTTCAAAGTTGTGGCGACAGGAGTGGCGACGAAACTTCGGTTACTAATGCTAGCGACGGAAATGCGGTAGGAAAGGGACTTATTACCTACAGAAATTTGGTAGCGAGTCATTAGCGACACGATTAATAGCTATCGAGAATTAGCGACGGAATCGTGGTAGCTAATGAACAATAACGACCGTATTTGGGTCATTAACTACCAAAAATACGGTCGCTAATGACTGAAAATCTTGTAGTGGATCATCCCAAAATTGAACATGCATAAAGCACAACATATAATAACCGTGAAGCCAATATCATTATGTATAATGTTGGTTTCAGGATTATTTTTTTTGAAGCCGGCTAATAACATCTGTTATAATCTTATAATCTTGTATTTAGTGTGTTGTGTTGATTACATACGTCTAGATTGTTAAGATGCATTGTAATTCTTAATTTATATGATTTTAAATCGTTGAACACTATGATCATCACAAATAGATTCGTAAATAAATATGAAAGAAGAATACCTTTGTGATCGTGTGGTGGTGAGTCTTTGATCTGCTTGAACACGATCCGCCAACGAACAACTTTAGTTGGAGCTTTTGGATTTCTCTCTTTCTACCTATTCACCTTCATTATGTGTTTCTTGAGTATTTCTTAAGTATGTTTTATGATGGCCTAAAGACATAATATATATATATAGGAGAAGAGAGGACCAAATTCCAGTTAGGGTTTAATTAGGACTTAATCTCGACCATCCATCACGGAAGAGCTTTAATAGGAAAACAACTCTTATTAAGTAACTAGAATTATAGAATTAACATGTTTCTCAGAAAACAAGAATTCCTATTAGACCACAATTAGAGGAAAGATAAATACAATAATTAATTTATCTTACAGTCTCCCACTTGGTCGTTAGGAATACTCATTGATGTTTTCATCAAGAATCATAAGGCGCGCATAAAATGTTCAAACTTTTCTTCAGCTAGTTGTCATAAGTGCCTTATATAGTCAAGTAGTTAATAAGAGTCATGGCGGGCACATTATTTTGCAACATGATTCCTTTCATGTACCACAATATTAACGACTATCATAACTAGGCTATTAGTAAGAGTTTTCATAATGGTCCCATAATGTCTTGAACAAAGACAAGTTCTGTTATCATGCATCCAAGAATAGTATGTGTACACAATGGAAAAATAGAATATAATAGTTGTAGAAGTACATTAAGAGCTCAATGACAATTGGCTCATTGCCAATATTATTTGTGACGTATTTGCCGGATGTGCCAATTGGCTCATTGACAATTGGCTCATTTAATTGGCTCATTGCCAATATTATTTGTGACGTATTTGCCGGATGATAGTAAATTGAGGTTGATTTGCACTAGTTTATCATTATTTAAACTTTATACCCAAACAAAATTTCATGTACGGTCAAAGTTAAATGCGTCATATATATATATATATATATATATATATATCAAGTCTCCATAAAATTGCACCGGCACATAAACAGTTAACACATCAATCAACGTATAAATCTATTAGTATATCAACTATGATTTAAATCTATTTTATTTCATGGATAATCATGTGTTCAATAACCTTGGCTCTGATACCACATGTAATCCTTAATTTACATGACTTTAAATCGTTGAACTACATGATCGTCACAAAATAGATACGTAAATAGATATGAAAGAAGAATACATTTGTGATCGTGTCGTGGTGAGTCTTTGATCTGTTTGAACACGATCAGCCAACGAACAACTTTAATTGGAGCTTTTGAATTTCTCTCTTTCTACCTATACACCTTCATTAGGTGTTTCTTGAGTATTTCTTAAGTATGTTTTAAGATGGCCTAAAGACATAATATATATAGGAGAAGAGAGGACCAAATTCCAGTTAGAGTTTAATTAGGACTTAATCTCGACCGTCCATCACGGAAAAGCTTTAATAGGACAACAACTCTTATTAGGTAACTAGAATTATAGAATTAACACGTTTCTCAGAAAATAAGAATTCCTACTAGCCCACAATTAGAGGAAAGATAAATACCATAATTAATTTATCTTACATGCATAACCTGTATATAGGTGATTATGCAAAACACAGAGTAGGACAGAATATGTTTTGACCATAACTACACTCATGAGTTCCATTGCACAACATCTGATACATGCATATAATTAAACCAGACATAATTTCTATCCAAACACATTTTTGTCCAGCATTTAGACATAAAAGAAGATAAATCAATTACTCAGAAGGGGTCCAACTCGCACATCAAACAAACAAGAAGCATCATGTTCATCACCACGGCTCTTGCTTAACTGCCTTCATCTTCGCAGAAGGATACTGGCCTGTGATCGATTGATCTGAGATTAACCTAGCACCTAGGCCAATCCCGTTGTCAGGAATGGCCTTGAATTTCTCATAAATTAAGAAATCATCGTACTTTGGCTTTTCGGAGATAAATATATTGCACAGGTGAGGCTCGGTTCCAGATTTGTGATTCACGGGGTTTTTTGAATAATCATGTGAGGCTTGGTGGAGATGATTGACCAATCTTTCAACTGGTGATAGAGTGTATTGAGGTAGCTTTGATCTACTTCTTTCGTGTACGTTGTTGGGATCCCAAGTACATTGTTTTTCTTCTTTGTTGCTAGACTTATCCTCGTAATCTGTATGAAATAAAAGGAATAAATTGGTCAAGCTTTTCCAGGCCATGATACATAATGAGATAAGAAGAGAAGCTTTTTAAAGGAAATAGAAAAGCACATACTTTAAAAGTCCATATTTGTTATATGTATATCAGATTATTAAGATCACATGCAGCCTAGATTAATTTGACAAGAGATCTAGAAGTAATTTTGACAAAATCCATATTTTCAAAATCTCATTTCTCCTTGGTCTAAACAATGTTTGTAATTTGCTTAAGCTAATTATTATGATTATACATAGAAGCTAAGAAAACAAATTCAAATTCTTAGCATTTTAATTTCTTCACAATGCATATAGAATAACTCAGAATTTTCCGAAATGCATATGAAGATACTGTATGAAAATAGAAACTCACATACGCATTCTTAATTACAAAAAAAATAAAAAAAAATCAGTTTAGATGCAAGTTTAAACGAAAAAGTTTCCAACTGCATGACTAAATTGAATGCATGGCAACGATTAGCATATTTCAACGACTCAAATCCGATTTAAAATACCATTTTCAAGTTTAACTTTCTTCAATAGTCGTTGAGGCAAGATTTTCGAGCTCGATCCTTGACAAATTTGATGATATCGAACTCCGACTGAAGAGTGATTTGTTACTTGCTTTGGACCTGCTAATTCATTTCAAAAGTTAGGGAAAAATGCATAAAAACCCCATGTGGTTGCGAAAACTTGCACGAACCCCCCTTGTGGTTTGAAATCTGCACAAAACTCCCTCGTGGTTTTAAAAAACTCTGCACAAAGCCCCCCTCGTGGTTTAATAAACCTGCACGAAATTCACTTTTCGTTCAACTGCGTTAGAGAGTGATGTACGCTCGCTCTATATGAGAGTGAGCTTGATTTTTGAGGATCTTTCACTTATAAAGAGTTTATTATACCCTTTATAATGTTTAGCACAAAATCCGCATGTGGTTTGAAATCATTGGTTTAACTTTCCCCCGGATTGTATGTAACCTTTCTTGAGTATTTCTTATGCTTCCTTAATAAATTCGCTTTGGCCGTTCAAAAAAAAAAAAAAAAAACCCGCTGCAAAACAAGATTAGTGTTTAAGGGTTAACATGATTAGCCCAAAAAATTGATCTAATTTAGATTACCAAATATGTAAGGGCTTGTGTGTGTTTAGACTTGCGTGTGTTCCTGCGTGCACGCGTAAGCGCATATACACAACAATTCTTAAAAATTAACACGCGCACAACATTTAAAATACATATTGCGCCTAAATTACCTAAAAACACAAATTAAATCTGAATATAGCATTTCAAATGAAGCGAGGCACTGCAAAGGTGCACATTTTACAAGTTAAATAGTAAGTTACGTTGCAAAACAAGATAGGCAATGAAAGGTTAATACAATTAACCCTAAGAATTGATCTTATTTCGAAAAAGCACCAAATATGTAAGGGCTTGTGCGTGTATGTGCGCGCGAGCTCATATATACAACAATTAATAAAATTTAAAACGCACTCTACATTTGAAACACATAGTGCGCCTAAATTAGCTAAAGGCTCAAATAGTACCTGAATAACGCATTTCAACTAATGTGGGACACAGCACATAAAAAAGGAAAGATACGGCTACCTATACATTCTAAGAAACAAATTGCACTTTAAAAACTCACAGGCACCTATTTTTCCTAGGAAATCATACTCCACACCTAATATAAAAATGAAAACAAATATTAGACCTAAAAAGCACAAAATATCTAAATCACGTAAAAGAACAACCTAAAATACCATATCTAGTCAACCAAAAACACATGCCGAAAAATCTCAATTTTAGGATTTATCCCATTTGTAACTTGTTATCTAACGTCTTAATAACGCACTTTGCCATCTAGTATTTTAAAATATTTCCTTGAGCCAAATCCAAAAAAGTCTTTTATACATCTTTTGACATTTTTTTTCTTCTATTAGATCGCCTTGTTGACGAAAGTGCTGAAAATTTGAAACATTGAGTTGCAAAATGTTCAAGGGATAATGCATTAATCCCCATGAACTATGCAGGTTTTTGCGTTTTCTTCCTTAAACTAAATAAGTAAGCGCTTTGCCCCCTAAACTATGCAATTCTGTGCGATTTGCCCACTGGTCGCGTTTTCAGCTATTTTTGGCCATTCTTGGCCGGAATCTTTCCCCTTACACGACACTTATGTGTTGTACTAGATGTATATTAGTAGTTGATGACAAAAAGTAGGCTAAAAAACATCTCGAACGGGGCATATTCCGGCCAAAATGTGAATTCCGTCCAAGAATGGCCCAAAATAGCTAAAAACCTGGCCACGGGGCAAATCGCATATAATTGCATAGTTTAGGGGGCAAAGCGCTTATTTATTTAGTTTAAGGACGAAAACGCAAAAACCTTCATAATTCAGGGGGTTTAATGCATTTATCCCAATGTTCAATAGTAAGTCCGTGCTGCAAAATAACATAAACTTTGAAACGGGTCAATAGAATATTTACCCCAAAAAATAGATCTTATTTTCAAATAGCACCAAATATTTAAGGTCATATATGAGATATATATATATATATATATATAGAGATTGATAGATGGTTATGTGAGTGAGTGTGTGTTCGCACGCTCGTGCATATTAGCATGTATTAAGGTATCTTGTCACACATAAATAATAATGAAAAAAGAAACACCTCTCTTTATCCTGCACTAAGATTCACACTACAAGATTTCGCAGTAATAGCTACCGCAAATTAGCTATCGAAATTTCGTAGCTTGTCATTAGCTACGGAAATTCCGTAGCTAATGAATGTAACGACGGAATCTTTGTCGTTACAATTATTGCCGATAACAAATCAGTGGTCAAATTTCCTCGCGACGAAATTTGTTCGATACTTCCGTAGCTAATTATTAGTAGATACGAAAATTCCGTAGTCACTTATTAGTAACTACGGAATTTCTGTAGCCAAAATTTATGGCATCGCTGGGCGCAACTGGGCCGAACGGACGACGGGTAATCTGTAGGTATTGTTGACACTAGCTACAGAATTTCCGTAGGTAGTAGCCAATGTATAAATAAAAAAAACACTCTTAAACTCTAGCCCACACACACCGACGCCATTAGTCGCCAACCACTGTCAGAGACACGATTCCGTCGCCACCAACCCCACGCCGCCTTCTCTCACTGTCGTCCACCACTGGCGCGTCGTAAGTTCCCTTCCTTTCTTTTTTCTTCATTTTTGAGGCTTTTTGAGAATAATGCCTAACACCACCCTTTTCAGTCACCGGCGCCACCAACCTCCGCGCCGCTGTCTCTCAGCGCCGCGCTCCGATATTGTAAGTCTCCTTTTCTTTTCATTTTTAGGCACGTTTTGGTAATAATAGCTAACACACGGCCCCACCAACCCATTTTCAACCGTCGTAATTCCGATGTCACCCACCTCCGTACTGCCGTCCCCCACCACCGCGCGCTCGATTAGCTAGTGTAAGTAACTTTTTTTGTTTTAAGCTTTATGAAGTCTTACATTATTAACACGCGGCATCACCACTTTTTTAGTCCCGCCGCCGGGATTCGGACGCTAACCAAGTCCGCGCCGACCACTGCCGCTAGTCACCGCCCACCCGTAGCAACGTCGGATTGTAGTAAGTTTGATGCTTTTTTCAATTTTTAGCCCTTTTTTATTATTATTCCGGCGACTCGGTCTTGAAATATGCATGTTAGTCGAATTCATGTTAGGAATGTTCGAATTCATGTTAGGAATTTTCATAAATGTTGGTGTTGAAATTATATTTTACGAGAATTGTTAATTTTGTTAAATTTGTTAGTTAGAATTTGCTAAATATGGTAAATTAATTAGTTAATAATTCGTAAATTAGTTAGTTAATTGGTAAATTAGTATGTTAGGATTTGGTACTTTTCTTAAATTAGTTAATTAAGAATTGGTAAATTAGTTAGTTAGGAATCGAATGTAGTTTTCGTTTTATCGTTATACAGTTTGGTAATGGGTTGCTTTTTGGTAATATAGTTTATGGTTTATGTTTACATTTCAATTTCGTAAAATTTGGTAACGTTTGTTAAATATATAGAGACTAGGATTAATTACTTTTTATGAAGTGGCTATTGTTCCTTTTTCTTTGTTTGGTTTACCCGAAACTATTTAGAATATTTTTTATGACGACCGAGGTTGAATGATTTCATCTATGAAGCGTTTTATGACAACATGATAAATACTTAGGAATTTATTAGAACTTAGAATCGATCGTTACCTTGAGAATTCTAACTTAAGTAAAATGGGCAAGCTAAATCGGTAAGTTAGTGATGGAATTTCGGTAGCTACTAATATTCATAAAGTTAGCTACCGAAAACCGGTAGCTACTAATATTCATATTATTAGCTATCAAAATTCGATAGCAAATGCGGGTTAAAATGGGCAAGCTAAATCGGTACGTTAGTGAAGGAATATCGGTAGCTAACTCCACAGTAGCTACCGAAAATCGGTAGCTAATTTTCAAAGTAGTGGCGACTGGAGTGGCAACGAAACTTCGGTTACTAATGCTAGCGACGAAAATGTGGTAGGAGAGGGCCTTATTACCTACCGAAATTCGGTAACGAGTCATTAGCAATGCAATTAGTAGCTACCAAAAATTAGCGACGAAATTGCGGTAGCTAATGATTATTAAAGATCGCATTTGGGTCATTAACTACCGAAAATGCGATAGCTAATGATCGAAAATCTTGTAATGGATCATCCCCAAAATTGAAAATGCATAAAGCACAACATATAATAACCGTGAAGCCAATATCAAGAATAGATAGAGCCACTAGAGTTGTTTATTATATCATTATGTATAATGTTGGTTGCATGATCATTTTTTTGAAACCGGCTAATAACATCTGTTATAATCTTATAATCTTGTATTTAGTGTGTTGTGATGATTATACGTGTTATGATTGTTAATAGGCATAACATGTATATAGGTGATTATGCAAAGCACAGAGTAAGACAGAATATGTTTCGACCATAACTACGCTCATGAGTTCCATTGCACAACATCTCATACATGCATATAATAACTAAACCAGACATAATTTCTATCCAAACACATTTTTGTCCAGCATTTAGACATAAAAGAAGATAAATCAATTACTCCGAAGGGTTCCAACTGGCACATCAAACAAACAAGAAGCATCATGTTCATCACCACGGCTCTTGCTTAACTGCCTTCATCTTCGCAGAAGGATACTGGCCTGTGATCGATTGATCTGAGATTAACTTAGCACCTAGGCCAATCCCGTTGTCAGGAATGGCCTTGAATTTCTCATAAATTAAGAAATCATCGTACTTTGGCTTTTCGGAGATAAATATATTGCACAGGTGAGGCTCGGTTCCAGATTTGTGATTCACGGGGTTTTTTGAATAATCATGTGAGGCTTGGTGAAGATGATTGACCAATCTTTCAACTGGTGATAGAGTGTATTGAGGTAGCTTTGATCTACTTCTTTTGTGTACGTTGTTGGGATCCCAAGTACATTGTTTTTCTTCTTTGTTGCTAGACTTATCCTCGTAATCTGTATGAGATAAAAGGAATAAATTGGTCAAGCTTTTCCAGGCCATGATACATAATGAGATAAGAAGAGAAGCTTTTTAAAGGAAATAGAAAAGCACATACTTTAAAAGTCCATATTTGTTATATGTATATCAGATTATTAAGATCACATACTTTAAGGTATCTTGTCACACATAAATAATAATGAAAAAAGAAACACCTCTCTTTATCCTGCACTAAGATTCACACTACAAGATTTCGCAGTAATAGCTACCACAAATTAGCTATCGAAATTTCGTAGCTTGTCATTAGCTACGGAAATTCCGTAGCTAATGAATGTAACGACGGAATCTTTGTTGTTACAATTATTGCCGATAACAAATCAGTGGTCAAATTTCCTCGCGACGAAATTTGTTCGATACTTCCGTAGCTAATTATTAGTAGATACGAAAATTCCGTAGTCACTTATTAGTAACTACGGAATTTCTGTAGCCAAAATTTATGGCATCGCTGGGCGCAACTGGGCCGAACGGACGACGGGAAATCTGTAGGTATTGTTGACACTAGCTACAGAATTTCCGTAGGTAGTAGCCAATGTATAAATAAAAAAAACACTCTTAAACTCTAGCCCACACACACCGAGGCCATTAGTCGCCAACCACTGTCAGAGACACGATTCCGTCGCCACCAACCCCACGCCGCCTTCTCTCACTGTCGTCCACCACTGGCGCGTCGTAAGTTCCCTTCCTTTCTTTTTTCTTCATTTTTGAGGCTTTTTGAGAATAATGCCTAACACCACCCTTTTCAGTCACCGGCGCCACCAACCTCCGCGCCGCTGTCTCTCAGCGCCGCGCTCCGATATTGTAAGTCTCCTTTTCTTTTCATTTTTAGGCACGTTTTGGTAATAATAGCTAACACACGGCCCCACCAACCTATTTTCAACCGCCGTAATTCCGATGTCACCCACCTCCGTACTGCCGTCCCCCACCACCGTGCGCTCGATTAGCTAGTGTAAGGAACTTTTTTTGTTTTAAGCTTTATGAAGTCTTACATTATTAACACGCGGCATCACTACTTTTTTAGTCCCGCCGCCGGGATTCGGACGCTAACCAAGTCCGCGCCGACCACTGCCGCTAGTCAACGCCCACCCGTAGCAACGTCGGATTGTAGTAAGTTTGATGCTTTTTTCAATTTTTAGCCCTTTTTTATTATTATTCCGGCGACTCGGTCTTGAAATATGCATGTTAGTCGAATTCATGTTAGGAATGTTCGAATTCATGTTAGGAATTTTCATAAATGTTGGTGTTGAAATTATATTTTACGAGAATTGTTAATTTTGTTAAATTTGTTAGTTAGAATTTGCTAAATATGGTAAATTAATTAGTTAATAATTCGTAAATTAGTTAGTTAATTGGTAAATTAGTATGTTAGGATTTGGTACTTTTCTTAAATTAGTTAATTAAGAATTGGTAAATTAGTTAGTTAGGAATCGAATGTAGTTTTCGTTTTATCGTTATACAGTTTGGTAATGGGTTGCTTTTTGGTAATATAGTTTATGGTTTATGTTTACATTTCAATTTCGTAAAATTTGGTAACGTTTGTTAAATATATAGAGACTATGATTAATTACTTTTTATGAAGTGGCTATTGTTCCTTTTTCTTTGTTTGGTTTACCCGAAACTATTTAGAATATTTTTTATGACGACCGAGGTTGAATGATTTCATCTATGAAGCGTTTTATGACAACATGATAAATACTTAGGAATTTATTAGAACTTAGAATCGATCGTTACCTTGAGAATTCTAACTTAAGTAAAATGGGCAAGCTAAATCGGTAAGTTAGTGATGGAATTTCGGTAGCTACTAATATTCATAAAGTTAGCTACCGAAAACCGGTAGCTACTAATATTCATATTATTAGCTATCAAAATTCGATAGCAAATGCGGGTTAAAATGGGCAAGCTAAATCGGTACGTTAGTGAAGGAATATCGGTAGCTAACTCCACAGTAGCTACCGAAAATCGGTAGCTAATTTTCAAAGTAGTGGCGACGGGAGTGGCAACGAAACTTCGGTTACTAATGCTAGCGACGAAAATGTGGTAGGAGAGGGCCTTATTACCTACCGAAATTCGGTAACGAGTCATTAGCAATGCAATTAGTAGCTACCAAAAATTAGCGACGAAATTGCGGTAGCTAATGATTATTAACGATCGCATTTGGGTCATTAACTACCGAAAATGCGATAGGTAATGACCGAAAGTCTTGTAATGGATCATCCCCAAAATTGAAAATGCATAAAGCACAACATATAATAACCGTGAAGCCAATATCAAGAATAGATAGAGCCACTAGAGTTGTTTATTATATCATTATGTATAATGTTGGTTGCATGATCATTTTTTTGAAACCGGCTAATAACATCTGTTATAATCTTATAATCTTGTATTTAGTGTGTTGTGATGATTATACGTGTTATGATTGTTAATATGCATAACATGTATATAGGTGATTATGCAAAGCACAGAGTAAGACAGAATATGTTTCGACCATAACTACGCTCATGAGTTCCATTGCACAACATCTCATACATGCATATAATAACTAAACCAGACATAATTTCTATCCAAACACATTTTTGTCCAGCATTTAGACATAAAAGAAGATAAATCAATTACTCAGAAGGGTTCCAACTGGCACATCAAACAAACAAGAAGCATCATGTTCATCACCACGGCTCTTGCTTAACTGCCTTCATCTTCGCAGAAGGATACTGGCCTGTGATCGATTGATCTGAGATTAACTTAGCACCTAGGCCAATCCCGTTGTCAGGAATGGCCTTGAATTTCTCATAAATTAAGAAATCATCGTACTTTGGCTTTTCGGAGATAAATATATTGCACAGGTGAGGCTCGGTTCCAGATTTGTGATTCACGGGGTTTTTTGAATAATCATGTGAGGCTTGGTGAAGATGATTGACCAATCTTTCAACTGGTGATAGAGTGTATTGAGGTAGCTTTGATCTACTTCTTTTGTGTACGTTGTTGGGATCCCAAGTACATTGTTTTTCTTCTTTGTTGCTAGACTTATCCTCGTAATCTGTATGAGATAAAAGGAATAAATTGGTCAAGCTTTTCCAGGCCATGATACATAATGAGATAAGAAGAGAAGCTTTTTAAAGGAAATAGAAAAGCACATACTTTAAAAGTCCATATTTGTTATATGTATATCAGATTATTAAGATCACATACTTTAAGGTATCTTGTCACACATAAATAATAATGAAAAAAGAAACACCTCTCTTTATCCTGCACTAAGATTCACACTACAAGATTTCGCAGTAATAGCTACCACAAATTAGCTATCGAAATTTCGTAGCTTGTCATTAGCTACGGAAATTCCGTAGCTAATGAATGTAACGACGGAATCTTTGTCGTTACAATTATTGCCGATAACAAATCAGTGGTCAAATTTCCTCGCGACGAAATTTGTTCGATACTTCCGTAGCTAATTATTAGTAGATACGAAAATTCCGTAGTCACTTATTAGTAACTACGGAATTTCTGTAGCCAAAATTTATGGCATCGCTGGGCGCAACTGGGCCGAACGGACGACGGGAAATCTGTAGGTATTGTTGACACTAGCTACAGAATTTCCGTAGGTAGTAGCCAATGTATAAATAAAAAAAACACTCTTAAACTCTAGCCCACACACACCGAGGCCATTAGTTGCCAACCACTGTCAGAGACACGATTCCGTCGCCACCAACCCCACGCCGCCTTCTCTCACTGTCGTCCACCACTGGCGCGTCGTAAGTTCCCTTCCTTTCTTTTTTCTTCATTTTTGAGGCTTTTTGAGAATAATGCCTAACACCACCCTTTTCAGTCACCGGCGCCACCAACCTCCGCGCCGCTGTCTCTCAGCGCCGCGCTCCGATATTGTAAGTCTCCTTTTCTTTTCATTTTTAGGCACGTTTTGGTAATAATAGCTAACACACGGCCCCACCAACCTATTTTCAACCGCCGTAATTCCGATGTCACCCACCTCCGTACTGCCGTCCCCCACCACCGCGCGCTCGATTAGCTAGTGTAAGTAACTTTTTTTGTTTTAAGCTTTATGAAGTCTTACATTATTAACACGCGGCATCACTACTTTTTTAGTCCCGCCGCCGGGATTCGGACGCTAACCAAGTCCGCGCCGACCACTGCCGCTAGTCACCGCCCACCCGTAGCAACGTCGGATTGTAGTAAGTTTGATGCTTTTTTCAATTTTTAGCCCTTTTTTATTATTATTCCGGCGACTCGGTCTTGAAATATGCATGTTAGTCGAATTCATGTTAGGAATGTTCGAATTCATGTTAGGAATTTTCATAAATGTTGGTGTTGAAATTATATTTTACGAGAATTGTTAATTTTGTTAAATTTGTTAGTTAGAATTTGCTAAATATGGTAAATTAATTAGTTAATAATTCGTAAATTAGTTAGTTAATTGGTAAATTAGTATGTTAGGATTTGGTACTTTTCTTAAATTAGTTAATTAAGAATTGGTAAATTAGTTAGTTAGGAATCGAATGTAGTTTTCGTTTTATCGTTATACAGTTTGGTAATGGGTTACTTTTTGGTAATATAGTTTATGGTTTATGTTTACATTTCAATTTCGTAAAATTTGGTAACGTTTGTTAAATATATAGAGACTAGGATTAATTACTTTTTATGAAGTGGCTATTGTTCCTTTTTCTTTGTTTGGTTTACCCGAAACTATTTAGAATATTTTTTATGACGACCGAGGTTGAATGATTTCATCTATGAAGCGTTTTATGACAACATGATAAATACTTAGGAATTTATTAGAACTTAGAATCGATCGTTACCTTGAGAATTCTAACTTAAGTAAAATGGGCAAGCTAAATCGGTAAGTTAGTGATGGAATTTCGGTAGCTACTAATATTCATAAAGTTAGCTACCGAAAACCGGTAGCTACTAATATTCATATTATTAGCTATCAAAATTCGATAGCAAATGCGGGTTAAAATGGGCAAGCTAAATCGGTGCGTTAGTGAAGGAATATCGGTAGCTAACTCCACAGTAGCTACCGAAAATCGGTAGCTAATTTTCAAAGTAGTGGCGACGGGAGTGGCAACGAAACTTCGGTTACTAATGCTAGCGACGAAAATGTGGTAGGAGAGGGCCTTATTACCTACCGAAATTCGGTAACGAGTCATTAGCAATGCAATTAGTAGCTACCAAAAATTAGCGACGAAATTGCGGTAGCTAATGATTATTAACGATCGCATTTGGGTCATTAACTACCGAAAATGCGATAGGTAATGACCGAAAATCTTGTAATGGATCATCCCCAAAATTGAAAATGCATAAAGCACAACATATAATAACCGTGAAGCCAATATCAAGAATAGATAGAGCCACTAGAGTTGTTTATTATATCATTATGTATAATGTTGGTTGCATGATCATTTTTTTGAAACCGGCTAATAACATCTGTTATAATCTTATAATCTTGTATTTAGTGTGTTGTGATGATTATACGTGTTATGATTGTTAATATGCATAACATGTATATAGGTGATTATGCAAAGCACAGAGTAAGACAGAATATGTTTCGACCATAACTACGCTCATGAGTTCCATTGCACAACATCTCATACATGCATATAATAACTAAACCAGACATAATTTCTATCCAAACACATTTTTGTCCAGCATTTAGACATAAAAGAAGATAAATCAATTACTCAGAAGGGTTCCAACTGGCACATCAAACAAACAAGAAGCATCATGTTCATCACCACGGCTCTTGCTTAACTGCCTTCATCTTCGCAGAAGGATACTGGCCTGTGATCGATTGATCTGAGATTAACTTAGCACCTAGGCCAATCCCGTTGTCAGGAATGGCCTTGAATTTCTCATAAATTAAGAAATCATCGTACTTTGGCTTTTCGGAGATAAATATATTGCACAGGTGAGGCTCGGTTCCAGATTTGTGATTCACGGGGTTTTTTGAATAATCATGTGAGGCTTGGTGAAGATGATTGACCAGTCTTTCAACTGGTGATAGAGTGTATTGAGGTAGCTTTGATCTACTTCTTTTGTGTACGTTGTTGGGATCCCAAGTACATTGTTTTTCTTCTTTGTTGCTAGACTTATCCTCGTAATCTGTATGAGATAAAAGGAATAAATTGGTCAAGCTTTTCCAGGCCATGATACATAATGAGATAAGAAGAGAAGCTTTTTAAAGGAAATAGAAAAGCACATACTTTAAAAGTCCATATTTGTTATATGTATATCAGATTATTAAGATCACATACTTTAAGGTATCTTGTCACACATAAATAATAATGAAAAAAGAAACACCTCTCTTTGTCCTGCACTAAGATTCACACTACAAGATTTCGCAGTAATAGCTACCACAAATTAGCTATCGAAATTTCGTAGCTTGTCATTAGCTACGGAAATTCCGTAGCTAATGATTGTAACGACGGAATCTTTGTCGTTACAATTATTGCCGATAACAAATCAGTGGTCAAATTTCCTCGCGACGAAATTTGTTCGATACTTCCGTAGCTAATTATTAGTAGATACGAAAATTCCGTAGTCACTTATTAGTAACTACAGAATTTCTGTAGCCAAAATTTATGGCATCGCTGGGCGCAACTGGGCCGAACGGACGACGGGAAATCTGTAGGTATTGTTGACACTAGCTACAGAATTTCCGTAGGTAGTAGCCAATGTATAAATAAAAAAAACACTCTTAAACTCTAGCCCACACACACCGAGGCCATTAGTCGCCAACCACTGTCAGAGACACGATTCCGTCGCCACCAACCCCACGCCGCCTTCTCTCACTGTCGTCCACCACTGGCGCGTCGTAAGTTCCCTTCCTTTCTTTTTTCTTCATTTTTGAGGCTTTTTGAGAATAATGCCTAACACCACCCTTTTCAGTCACCGGCGCCACCAACCTCCGCGCCGCTGTCTCTCAGCGCCGCGCTCCGATATTGTAAGTCTCCTTTTCTTTTCATTTTTAGGCACGTTTTGGTAATAATAGCTAACACACGGCCCCACCAACCTATTTTCAACCGCCGTAATTCCGATGTCACCCACCTCCGTACTGCCGTCCCCCACCACCGCGCGCTCGATTAGCTAGTGTAAGTAACTTTTTTTGTTTTAAGCTTTATGAAGTCTTACATTATTAACACGCGGCATCACTACTTTTTTAGTCCCGCCGCCGGGATTCAGACGCTAACCAAGTCCGCGCCGACCACTGCCGCTAGTCACCGCCCACCCGTAGCAACGTCGGATTGTAGTAAGTTTGATGCTTTTTTCAATTTTTAGCCCTTTTTTATTATTATTCCGGCGACTCGGTCTTGAAATATGCATGTTAGTCGAATTCATGTTAGGAATGTTCGAATTCATGTTAGGAATTTTCATAAATGTTGGTGTTGAAATTATATTTTACGAGAATTGTTAATTTTGTTAAATTTGTTAGTTAGAATTTGCTAAATATGGTAAATTAATTAGTTAATAATTCGTAAATTAGTTAGTTAATTGGTAAATTAGTATGTTAGGATTTGGTACTTTTCTTAAATTAGTTAATTAAGAATTGGTAAATTAGTTAGTTAGGAATCGAATGTAGTTTTCGTTTTATCGTTATACAGTTTGGTAATGGGTTGCTTTTTGGTAATATAGTTTATGGTTTATGTTTACATTTCAATTTCGTAAAATTTGGTAACGTTTGTTAAATATATAGAGACTAGGATTAATTACTTTTTATGAAGTGGCTATTGTTCCTTTTTCTTTGTTTGGTTTACCCGAAACTATTTAGAATATTTTTTATGACGACCGAGGTTGAATGATTTCATCTATGAAGCGTTTTATGACAACATGATAAATACTTAGGAATTTATTAGAACTTAGAATCGATCGTTACCTTGAGAATTCTAACTTAAGTAAAATGGGCAAGCTAAATCGGTAAGTTAGTGATGGAATTTCGGTAGCTACTAATATTCATAAAGTTAGCTACCGAAAACCGGTAGCTACTAATATTCATATTATTAGCTATCAAAATTCGATAGCAAATGCGGGTTAAAATGGGCAAGCTAAATCGGTACGTTAGTGAAGGAATATCGGTAGCTAACTCCACAGTAGCTACCGAAAATCGGTAGCTAATTTTCAAAGTAGTGGCGACGGGAGTGGCAACGAAACTTCGGTTACTAATGCTAGCGACGAAAATGTGGTAGGAGAGGGCCTTATTACCTACCGAAATTCGGTAACGAGTCATTAGCAATGCAATTAGTAGCTACCAAAAATTAGCGACGAAATTGCGGTAGCTAATGATTATTAACGATCGCATTTGGGTCATTAACTACCGAAAATGCGATAGCTAATGATCGAAAATCTTGTAATGGATCATCCCCAAAATTGAACATGCATAAAGCACAACATATAATAACCGTGAAGCCAATATCAAGAATAGATAGAGCCACTAGAGTTGTTTATTATATCATTATGTATAATGTTGGTTGCATGATCATTTTTTTGAAACCGGCTAATAACATCTGTTATAATCTTATAATCTTGTATTTAGTGTGTTGTGATGATTATACGTGTTATGATTGTTAATATGCATAACATGTATATAGGTGATTATGCAAAGCACAGAGTAAGACAGAATATGTTTCGACCATAACTACGCTCATGAGTTCCATTGCACAACATCTCATACATGCATATAATAACTAAACCAGACATAATTTCTATCCAAACACATTTTTGTCCAGCATTTAGACATAAAAGAAGATAAATCAATTACTCAGAAGGGTTCCAACTGGCACATCAAACAAACAAGAAGCATCATGTTCATCACCACGGCTCTTGCTTAACTGCCTTCATCTTCGCAGAAGGATACTGGCCTGTGATCGATTGATCTGAGATTAACTTAGCACCTAGGCCAATCCCGTTGTCAGGAATGGCCTTGAATTTCTCATAAATTAAGAAATCATCGTACTTTGGCTTTTCGGAGATAAATATATTGCACAGGTGAGGCTCGGTTCCAGATTTGTGATTCACGGGGTTTTTTGAATAATCATGTGAGGCTTGGTGAAGATGATTGACCAATCTTTCAACTGGTGATAGAGTGTATTGAGGTAGCTTTGATCTACTTCTTTTGTGTACGTTGTTGGGATCCCAAGTACATTGTTTTTCTTCTTTGTTGCTAGACTTATCCTCGTAATCTGTATGAGATAAAAGGAATAAATTGGTCAAGCTTTTCCAGGCCATGATACATAATGAGATAAGAAGAGAAGCTTTTTAAAGGAAATAGAAAAGCACATACTTTAAAAGTCCATATTTGTTATATGTATATCAGATTATTAAGATCACATACTTTAAGGTATCTTGTCACACATAAATAATAATGAAAAAAGAAACACCTCTCTTTATCCTGCACTAAGATTCACACTACAAGATTTCGCAGTAATAGCTACCACAAATTAGCTATCGAAATTTCGTAGCTTGTCATTAGCTACGGAAATTCCGTAGCTAATGAATGTAACGACGGAATCTTTGTCGTTACAATTATTGCCGATAACAAATCAGTGGTCAAATTTCCTCGCGACGAAATTTGTTCGATACTTCCGTAGCTAATTATTAGTAGATACGAAAATTCCGTAGTCACTTATTAGTAACTACGGAATTTCTGTAGCCAAAATTTATGGCATCGCTGGGCGCAACTGGGCCGAACGGACGACGGGAAATCTGTAGGTATTGTTGACACTAGCTACAGAATTTCCGTAGGTAGTAGCCAATGTATAAATAAAAAAAACACTCTTAAACTCTAGCCCACACACACCGAGGCCATTAGTTGCCAACCACTGTCAGAGACACGATTCCGTCGCCACCAACCCCACGCCGCCTTCTCTCACTGTCGTCCACCACTGGCGCGTCGTAAGTTCCCTTCCTTTCTTTTTTCTTCATTTTTGAGGCTTTTTGAGAATAATGCCTAACACCACCCTTTTCAGTCACCGGCGCCACCAACCTCCGCGCCGCTGTCTCTCAGCGCCGCGCTCCGATATTGTAAGTCTCCTTTTCTTTTCATTTTTAGGCACGTTTTGGTAATAATAGCTAACACACGGCCCCACCAACCTATTTTCAACCGCCGTAATTCCGATGTCACCCACCTCCGTACTGCCGTCCCCCACCACCGCGCGCTCGATTAGCTAGTGTAAGTAACTTTTTTTGTTTTAAGCTTTATGAAGTCTTACATTATTAACACGCGGCATCACTACTTTTTTAGTCCCGCCGCCGGGATTCGGACGCTAACCAAGTCCGCGCCGACCACTGCCGCTAGTCACCGCCCACCCGTAGCAACGTCGGATTGTAGTAAGTTTGATGCTTTTTTCAATTTTTAGCCCTTTTTTATTATTATTCCGGCGACTCGGTCTTGAAATATGCATGTTAGTCGAATTCATGTTAGGAATGTTCGAATTCATGTTAGGAATTTTCATAAATGTTGGTGTTGAAATTATATTTTACGAGAATTGTTAATTTTGTTAAATTTGTTAGTTAGAATTTGCTAAATATGGTAAATTAATTAGTTAATAATTCGTAAATTAGTTAGTTAATTGGTAAATTAGTATGTTAGGATTTGGTACTTTTCTTAAATTAGTTAATTAAGAATTGGTAAATTAGTTAGTTAGGAATCGAATGTAGTTTTCGTTTTATCGTTATACAGTTTGGTAATGGGTTGCTTTTTGGTAATATAGTTTATGGTTTATGTTTACATTTCAATTTCGTAAAATTTGGTAACGTTTGTTAAATATATAGAGACTAGGATTAATTACTTTTTATGAAGTGGCTATTGTTCTTTTTTCTTTGTTTGGTTTACCCGAAACTATTTAGAATATTTTTTATGACGACCGAGATTGAATGATTTCATCTATGAAGCGTTTTATGACAACATGATAAATACTTAGGAATTTATTAGAACTTAGAATCGATCGATACCTTGAGAATTCTAACTTAAGTAAAATGGGCAAGCTAAATCGGTAAGTTAGTGATGGAATTTCGGTAGCTACTAATATTCATAAAGTTAGCTACCGAAAACCGGTAGCTACTAATATTCATATTATTAGCTATCAAAATTCGATAGCAAATGCGGGTTAAAATGGGCAAGCTAAATCGGTACGTTAGTGAAGGAATATCGGTAGCTAACTCCACAGTAGCTACCGAAAATCGGTAGCTAATTTTCAAAGTAGTGGCGACGGGAGTGGCAACGAAACTTCGGTTACTAATGCTAGCGACGAAAATGTGGTAGGAGAGGGCCTTATTACCTACCGAAATTCGGTAACGAGTCATTAGCAATGCAATTAGTAGCTACCAAAAATTAGCGACGAAATTGCGGTAGCTAATGATTATTAACGATCGCATTTGGGTCATTAACTACCGAAAATGCGATAGGTAATGACCGAAAATCTTGTAATGGATCATCCCCAAAATTGAAAATGCATAAAGCACAACATATAATAACCGTGAAGCCAATATCAAGAATAGATAGAGCCACTAGAGTTGTTTATTATATCATTATGTATAATGTTGGTTGCATGATCATTTTTTTGAAACCGGCTAATAACATCTGTTATAATCTTATAATCTTGTATTTAGTGTGTTGTGATGATTATACGTGTTATGATTGTTAATATGCATAACATGTATATAGGTGATTATGCAAAGCACAGAGTAAGACAGAATATGTTTCGACCATAACTACGCTCATGAGTTCCATTGCACAACATCTCATACATGCATATAATAACTAAACCAGACATAATTTCTATCCAAACACATTTTTGTCCAGCATTTAGACATAAAAGAAGATAAATCAATTACTCAGAAGGGTTCCAACTGGCACATCAAACAAACAAGAAGCATCATGTTCATCACCACGGCTCTTGCTTAACTGCCTTCATCTTCGCAGAAGGATACTGGCCTGTGATCGATTGATCTGAGATTAACTTAGCACCTAGGCCAATCCCGTTGTCAGGAATGGCCTTGAATTTCTCATAAACTAAGAAATCATCGTACTTTGGCTTTTCGGAGATAAATATATTGCACAGGTGAGGCTCGGTTCCAGATTTGTGATTCACGGGGTTTTTTGAATAATCATGTGAGGCTTGGTGAAGATGATTGACCAATCTTTCAACTGGTGATAGAGTGTATTGAGGTAGCTTTGATCTACTTCTTTTGTGTACGTTGTTGGGATCCCAAGTACATTGTTTTTCTTCTTTGTTGCTAGACTTATCCTCGTAATCTGTATGAGATAAAAGGAATAAATTGGTCAAGCTTTTCCAGGCCATGATACATAATGAGATAAGAAGAGAAGCTTTTTAAAGGAAATAGAAAAGCACATACTTTAAAAGTCCATATTTGTTATATGTATATCAGATTATTAAGATCACATACTTTAAGGTATCTTGTCACACATAAATAATAATGAAAAAAGAAACACCTCTCTTTATCCTGCACTAAGATTCACACTACAAGATTTCGCAGTAATAGCTACCACAAATTAGCTATCGAAATTTCGTAGCTTGTCATTAGCTACGGAAATTCCGTAGCTAATGAATGTAACGACGGAATCTTTGTCGTTACAATTATTGCCGATAACAAATCAGTGGTCAAATTTCCTCGCGACGAAATTTGTTCGATACTTCCGTAGCTAATTATTAGTAGATACGAAAATTCCGTAGTCACTTATTAGTAACTACGGAATTTCTGTAGCCAAAATTTATGGCATCGCTGGGCGCAACTGGGCCGAACGGACGACGGGAAATCTGTAGGTATTGTTGACACTAGCTACAGAATTTCCGTAGGTAGTAGCCAATGTATAAATAAAAAAAACACTCTTAAACTCTAGCCCACACACACCGAGGCCATTAGTTGCCAACCACTGTCAGAGACACGATTCCGTCGCCACCAACCCCACGCCGCCTTCTCTCACTGTCGTCCACCACTGGCGCGTCGTAAGTTCCCTTCCTTTCTTTTTTCTTCATTTTTGAGGCTTTTTGAGAATAATGCCTAACACCACCCTTTTCAGTCACCGGCGCCACCAACCTCCGCGCCGCTGTCTCTCAGCGCCGCGCTCCGATATTGTAAGTCTCCTTTTCTTTTCATTTTTAGGCACGTTTTGGTAATAATAGCTAACACACGGCCCCACCAACCTATTTTCAACCGCCGTAATTCCGATGTCACCCACCTCCGTACTGCCGTCCCCCACCACCGCGCGCTCGATTAGCTAGTGTAAGTAACTTTTTTTGTTTTAAGCTTTATGAAGTCTTACATTATTAACACGCGGCATCACTACTTTTTTAGTCCCGCCGCCGGGATTCGGACGCTAACCAAGTCCGCGCCGACCACTGCCGCTAGTCACCGCCCACCCGTAGCAACGTCGGATTGTAGTAAGTTTGATGCTTTTTTCAATTTTTAGCCCTTTTTTATTATTATTCCGGCGACTCGGTCTTGAAATATGCATGTTAGTCGAATTCATGTTAGGAATGTTCGAATTCATGTTAGGAATTTTCATAAATGTTGGTGTTGAAATTATATTTTACGAGAATTGTTAATTTTGTTAAATTTGTTAGTTAGAATTTGCTAAATATGGTAAATTAATTAGTTAATAATTCGTAAATTAGTTAGTTAATTGGTAAATTAGTATGTTAGGATTTGGTACTTTTCTTAAATTAGTTAATTAAGAATTGGTAAATTAGTTAGTTAGGAATCGAATGTAGTTTTCGTTTTATCGTTATACAGTTTGGTAATGGGTTGCTTTTTGGTAATATAGTTTATGGTTTATGTTTACATTTCAATTTCGTAAAATTTGGTAACGTTTGTTAAATATATAGAGACTAGGATTAATTACTTTTTATGAAGTGGCTATTGTTCTTTTTTCTTTGTTTGGTTTACCCGAAACTATTTAGAATATTTTTTATGACGACCGAGATTGAATGATTTCATCTATGAAGCGTTTTATGACAACATGATAAATACTTAGGAATTTATTAGAACTTAGAATCGATCGTTACCTTGAGAATTCTAACTTAAGTAAAATGGGCAAGCTAAATCGGTAAGTTAGTGATGGAATTTCGGTAGCTACTAATATTCATAAAGTTAGCTACCGAAAACCGGTAGCTACTAATATTCATATTATTAGCTATCAAAATTCGATAGCAAATGCGGGTTAAAATGGGCAAGCTAAATCGGTACGTTAGTGAAGGAATATCGGTAGCTAACTCCACAGTAGCTACCGAAAATCGGTAGCTAATTTTCAAAGTAGTGGCGACGGGAGTGGCAACGAAACTTCGGTTACTAATGCTAGCGACGAAAATGTGGTAGGAGAGGGCCTTATTACCTACCGAAATTCGGTAACGAGTCATTAGCAATGCAATTAGTAGCTACCAAAAATTAGCGACGAAATTGCGGTAGCTAATGATTATTAACGATCGCATTTGGGTCATTAACTACCGAAAATGCGATAGGTAATGACCGAAAATCTTGTAATGGATCATCCCCAAAATTGAAAATGCATAAAGCACAACATATAATAACCGTGAAGCCAATATCAAGAATAGATAGAGCCACTAGAGTTGTTTATTATATCATTATGTATAATGTTGGTTGCATGATCATTTTTTTGAAACCGGCTAATAACATCTGTTATAATCTTATAATCTTGTATTTAGTGTGTTGTGATGATTATACGTGTTATGATTGTTAATATGCATAACATGTATATAGGTGATTATGCAAAGCACAGAGTAAGACAGAATATGTTTCGACCATAACTACGCTCATGAGTTCCATTGCACAACATCTCATACATGCATATAATAACTAAACCAGACATAATTTCTATCCAAACACATTTTTGTCCAGCATTTAGACATAAAAGAAGATAAATCAATTACTCAGAAGGGTTCCAACTGGCACATCAAACAAACAAGAAGCATCATGTTCATCACCACGGCTCTTGCTTAACTGCCTTCATCTTCGCAGAAGGATACTGGCCTGTGATCGATTGATCTGAGATTAACTTAGCACCTAGGCCAATCCCGTTGTCAGGAATGGCCTTGAATTTCTCATAAACTAAGAAATCATCGTACTTTGGCTTTTCGGAGATAAATATATTGCACAGGTGAGGCTCGGTTCCAGATTTGTGATTCACGGGGTTTTTTGAATAATCATGTGAGGCTTGGTGAAGATGATTGACCAATCTTTCAACTGGTGATAGAGTGTATTGAGGTAGCTTTGATCTACTTCTTTTGTGTACGTTGTTGGGATCCCAAGTACATTGTTTTTCTTCTTTGTTGCTAGACTTATCCTCGTAATCTGTATGAGATAAAAGGAATAAATTGGTCAAGCTTTTCCAGGCCATGATACATAATGAGATAAGAAGAGAAGCTTTTTAAAGGAAATAGAAAAGCACATACTTTAAAAGTCCATATTTGTTATATGTATATCAGATTATTAAGATCACATACTTTAAGGTATCTTGTCACACATAAATAATAATGAAAAAAGAAACACCTCTCTTTATCCTGCACTAAGATTCACACTACAAGATTTCGCAGTAATAGCTACCACAAATTAGCTATCGAAATTTCGTAGCTTGTCATTAGCTACGGAAATTCCGTAGCTAATGAATGTAACGACGGAATCTTTGTCGTTACAATTATTGCCGATAACAAATCAGTGGTCAAATTTCCTCGCGACGAAATTTGTTCGATACTTCCGTAGCTAATTATTAGTAGATACGAAAATTCCGTAGTCACTTATTAGTAACTACGGAATTTCTGTAGCCAAAATTTATGGCATCGCTGGGCGCAACTGGGCCGAACGGACGACGGGAAATCTGTAGGTATTGTTGACACTAGCTACAGAATTTCCGTAGGTAGTAGCCAATGTATAAATAAAAAAAACACTCTTAAACTCTAGCCCACACACACCGAGGCCATTAGTTGCCAACCACTGTCAGAGACACGATTCCGTCGCCACCAACCCCACGCCGCCTTCTCTCACTGTCGTCCACCACTGGCGCGTCGTAAGTTCCCTTCCTTTC
Source organism: Linaria vulgaris (assembly GCA_948329865.1). NCBI lineage: Eukaryota > Viridiplantae > Streptophyta > Magnoliopsida > Lamiales > Plantaginaceae > Linaria > Linaria vulgaris. The sequence goes on from OX415251.1 coordinate 19,242,148, forward strand.
TTTTTTCTTCATTTTTGAGGCTTTTTGAGAATAATGCCTAACACCACCCTTTTCAGTCACCGGCGCCACCAACCTCCGCGCCGCTGTCTCTCAGCGCCGCGCTCCGATATTGTAAGTCTCCTTTTCTTTTCATTTTTAGGCACGTTTTGGTAATAATAGCTAACACACGGCCCCACCAACCTATTTTCAACCGCCGTAATTCCGATGTCACCCACCTCCGTACTGCCGTCCCCCACCACCGCGCGCTCGATTAGCTAGTGTAAGTAACTTTTTTTGTTTTAAGCTTTATGAAGTCTTACATTATTAACACGCGGCATCACTACTTTTTTAGTCCCGCCGCCGGGATTCGGACGCTAACCAAGTCCGCGCCGACCACTGCCGCTAGTCACCGCCCACCCGTAGCAACGTCGGATTGTAGTAAGTTTGATGCTTTTTTCAATTTTTAGCCCTTTTTTATTATTATTCCGGCGACTCGGTCTTGAAATATGCATGTTAGTCGAATTCATGTTAGGAATGTTCGAATTCATGTTAGGAATTTTCATAAATGTTGGTGTTGAAATTATATTTTACGAGAATTGTTAATTTTGTTAAATTTGTTAGTTAGAATTTGCTAAATATGGTAAATTAATTAGTTAATAATTCGTAAATTAGTTAGTTAATTGGTAAATTAGTATGTTAGGATTTGGTACTTTTCTTAAATTAGTTAATTAAGAATTGGTAAATTAGTTAGTTAGGAATCGAATGTAGTTTTCGTTTTATCGTTATACAGTTTGGTAATGGGTTGCTTTTTGGTAATATAGTTTATGGTTTATGTTTACATTTCAATTTCGTAAAATTTGGTAACGTTTGTTAAATATATAGAGACTAGGATTAATTACTTTTTATGAAGTGGCTATTGTTCTTTTTTCTTTGTTTGGTTTACCCGAAACTATTTAGAATATTTTTTATGACGACCGAGATTGAATGATTTCATCTATGAAGCGTTTTATGACAACATGATAAATACTTAGGAATTTATTAGAACTTAGAATCGATCGTTACCTTGAGAATTCTAACTTAAGTAAAATGGGCAAGCTAAATCGGTAAGTTAGTGATGGAATTTCGGTAGCTACTAATATTCATAAAGTTAGCTACCGAAAACCGGTAGCTACTAATATTCATATTATTAGCTATCAAAATTCGATAGCAAATGCGGGTTAAAATGGGCAAGCTAAATCGGTACGTTAGTGAAGGAATATCGGTAGCTAACTCCACAGTAGCTACCGAAAATCGGTAGCTAATTTTCAAAGTAGTGGCGACGGGAGTGGCAACGAAACTTCGGTTACTAATGCTAGCGACGAAAATGTGGTAGGAGAGGGCCTTATTACCTACCGAAATTCGGTAACGAGTCATTAGCAATGCAATTAGTAGCTACCAAAAATTAGCGACGAAATTGCGGTAGCTAATGATTATTAACGATCGCATTTGGGTCATTAACTACCGAAAATGCGATAGGTAATGACCGAAAATCTTGTAATGGATCATCCCCAAAATTGAAAATGCATAAAGCACAACATATAATAACCGTGAAGCCAATATCAAGAATAGATAGAGCCACTAGAGTTGTTTATTATATCATTATGTATAATGTTGGTTGCATGATCATTTTTTTGAAACCGGCTAATAACATCTGTTATAATCTTATAATCTTGTATTTAGTGTGTTGTGATGATTATACGTGTTATGATTGTTAATATGCATAACATGTATATAGGTGATTATGCAAAGCACAGAGTAAGACAGAATATGTTTCGACCATAACTACGCTCATGAGTTCCATTGCACAACATCTCATACATGCATATAATAACTAAACCAGACATAATTTCTATCCAAACACATTTTTGTCCAGCATTTAGACATAAAAGAAGATAAATCAATTACTCAGAAGGGTTCCAACTGGCACATCAAACAAACAAGAAGCATCATGTTCATCACCACGGCTCTTGCTTAACTGCCTTCATCTTCGCAGAAGGATACTGGCCTGTGATCGATTGATCTGAGATTAACTTAGCACCTAGGCCAATCCCGTTGTCAGGAATGGCCTTGAATTTCTCATAAACTAAGAAATCATCGTACTTTGGCTTTTCGGAGATAAATATATTGCACAGGTGAGGCTCGGTTCCAGATTTGTGATTCACGGGGTTTTTTGAATAATCATGTGAGGCTTGGTGAAGATGATTGACCAATCTTTCAACTGGTGATAGAGTGTATTGAGGTAGCTTTGATATACTTCTTTTGTGTACGTTGTTGGGATCCCAAGTACATTGTTTTTCTTCTTTGTTGCTAGACTTATCCTCGTAATCTGTATGAGATAAAAGGAATAAATTGGTCAAGCTTTTCCAGGCCATGATACATAATGAGATAAGAAGAGAAGCTTTTTAAAGGAAATAGAAAAGCACATACTTTAAAAGTCCATATTTGTTATATGTATATCAGATTATTAAGATCACATACTTTAAGGTATCTTGTCACACATAAATAATAATGAAAAAAGAAACACCTCTCTTTATCCTGCACTAAGATTCACACTACAAGATTTCGCAGTAATAGCTACCGCAAATTAGCTATCGAAATTTCGTAGCTTGTCATTAGCTACGGAAATTCCGTAGCTAATGAATGTAACGACGGAATCTTTGTCGTTACAATTATTGCCGATAACAAATCAGTGGTCAAATTTCCTCGCGACGAAATTTGTTCCATACTTCCGTAGCTAATTATTAGTAGATACGAAAATTCCGTAGTCACTTATTAGTAACTACGGAATTTCTGTAGCCAAAATTTATGGCAACGCTGGGCGCAACTGGGCCGAACGGACGACGGGAAATCTGTAGGTATTGTTGACACTAGCTACAGAATTTCCGTAGGTAGTAGCCAATGTATAAATAAAAAAAACACTCTTAAACTCTAGCCCACACACACCGACGCCATTAGTCGCCAACCACTGTCAGAGACACGATTCCGTCGCCACCAACCCCACGCCGCCTTCTCTCACTGTCGTCCACCACTGGCGCGTCGTAAGTTCCCTTCCTTTCTTTTTTCTTCATTTTTGAGGCTGTTTGAGAATAATGCCTAACACCACCCTTTTCAGTCACCGACGCCACCAACCTCCGCGCCGCTGTCTCTCAGCGCCGCGCTCCGATATTGTAAGTCTCCTTTTCTTTTCATTTTTAGGCACGTTTTGGTAATAATAGCTAACACACGGCCCCACCAACCCATTTTCAACCGCCGTAAGGGAGAAATTGCTGCTGCTGCTGAGGGCGGCGCCACTTCCTCGAAAAAAGCTAGGGTTCCCAAATCAAAGGAACCACCTCTTCGGACCATTGCTAAGGTGGAAAAGATGAGGAATATTGCTACTCGTAAACAGGTAGCGGATCTGTTTACCTCAACCGGAGTCCTTCAGAAGAATATGGTCTTCCGAATCCCGACGAAGGATGAGAGGGCATGCTATCCTCCTCCGGGTATGTTGACAGTATTTTTCGCTCAAGTGAAGTATGGGTGGCGCTCGTTTATGTCCCTTTTTTTCTGCGAGCTCTTTAAAACTTGTAATATCAGCCCAAGTCAGATGGTACCAAATGGATTTGCTGCTATCTGTATTTATGTATTTTGGTGCCACGTGAATGGGCTAGAGTGTTCGGTGGATCACTTTCTTTCAATCTTTGACGTGGCGGTATCACCCGGGGGGTATCCTTTCTATAACGTTCGTCATCGGGATAACTCGGGGGATTCCACGAAGAGGATCTTGGGGGCTGCTATTACCTCACATAGCGTCTGGAAGAACAGGTATTTCTTCGTGGGCCCTGTCAACGGCGAGTGGGATGTGCCCTTTGATTGGCGAGAGGGTACTACTCCCGTGCATGCTCTGGATCAGGAGGCGGTGCTATCTCCTATAATTTCTCAGCACAAATTGATGGAATCAGAGGACTTCACTATGTTGTACGAGACTTCTGGTCTTCACCACGTAGTTTTTACCGACGACGCAGTGGAACGTCCTTTGTCTTTATCTCCCGAGGCGAGGAGTTTCTTTCGTAAGTCTCCTCATTCGTTCTTTTAATCCTTTATTCTTTCTCCGAGTACCGTGGTAGATTGTGCTTATACGTGTTATTGGTGGGATGATGCAGGGGATGTCATGGCAAACTATTATTTGCAGTCGAGTCCGAGGGAGCCTACTCCTAGTGGTGTCTCGGAGATACCGGAGGAGGGTGATCACGAGGAGGAGGAGGTTAATGCTCCCGAGAGTAGGTATACGGGTTCAGAGAAGGGTGGATTCCACGAAGACCATTCTCTTCTATGCATGGATGCGATGGGGGTCGTTAGGAGCGCTGTTCCCCTGCGTCAAGTAGCACCTTGGGATTTGGCTTTAGTGCCCGTTTCCAAATCGGAGTCAGGGAATTTACCTGCTTCCGAATCTAATATGGGAATATCTCCGAGAGGTTCCGAGGAGGGTATCTTTCCGAGTGGTGCGGAGGATGAATCTGCTCGGAAGGATGCTGAAGTAATAGACCTGTCTTCTGAGGATCCTTCTCCTAGGCTTCCGACAGTTCCTGAATCTGCTCATCGGGGTAAGTTTTCACGAGTTTTTAATGAGATTTTCATATCTTTATCTGCAATATTTGCTGATGTGTTGACACCTTTTCTTTTGATGTAGTGGCTATGGATAAAGGGAAAGCTCCGATGGTAGAAGAGTCTTCATTATATGGTGAGTATTCGTCATTTGCCTTTTTTCCATAATTTTTTCTAGTTTCATCCTTTCAATCACTGACAGTTCGTATCTGTTGCAGAGGAGGATTTTCTGGCCCAATTTAACATTCCCGAGCAAGAAGGTTTACGAGGGGACTCCGAAGACACCCAAGGGGAGTTTGATCCTTCTTCAGAGGACCGAGATTTGAAGGAAGGAATTCTGCAATCACTATTAGGAAAGACCAGCCCCTCCACAACAGTAGGTGGTTCACGGGCCATATTTACAAATTCAGAAGTGACGACTCCGGTAAAGGATACGACTCCTCCGAGGGGACATGTCCCGGTGACTTTGTCTCCGAGGGGTCATACATTTCAGGAGCCTATTCCTCCCAGCGGATTCGGGGGGGAATTTTCATCTCGTTCAGTGGGGGAGGCTTATCAAGATATCCTCCGATTTTTCGCCTCCTCCAGTTCAGCACCCGCCGAGGGGTATCAATTTTTGTACACCAGTCTTAACTGGTTGGGGCTTATGGTAAGCTTCTCTGCCTTAGTCTTCTGAAATTACACAATACATCTCTGTCAAATCTTTTATTGTTGACTCTTCTGTAGATTGGAAAGACTCGAGAGGCAGTTACTGCCGTTGAAGAGCACGGTCGGAAAGACAAAGAAGAGTTAGAAGTACTCCGAGCGCAACTGGCGCCTCTCGTGGCTCGGGATAAGGAGAGTCAGATTAGGGAGGATATTCTTCATACCAAGATTTCTGACTACGACTTTGCTCTTAAAGAGTCAGAGAAGGCAAGGGCGAATTTGCAGGGTAATTTAAGTGCTGCCGAGTCCGCTTATATGAAGAGGGAGAAGGAATGGAAAGATTCCGAGGGGGTCTTTACTGCTCGTATTGCGGCTCTCGAGAAGGCGGTGGCGGACGGGAATGAGAGAGAGAGAGTTCTCCAGGAGACACTGGGCCAAGTTACTGATAGGGCAGAATCAGCCGAGGGGAAGTTAGCAAGTTTTCTATCTCCCGAGGACGTGCAGGCTAAGGTGGATGCAGCTGTTCAATTTGCCCAGCGAGAGATCTCACGGCAGCAATCAGGAGCATCCGAGGAGCCTTCTCATGAGCTCTTGATGGGCCATCTTCTGTGGGGTTATTTGGAGTGTGCGAAGGTGGCGAAATCTTTGATAAGGTCGGATGTTAACTTCTCCAAGTCTTTCGATCTTCGGAAATTAAAGAAGCCAACTCCCGATGACTGCCATTATTTTGTGGGAAGGTTTGGGGGTTTGCTATCCTCTCGGGATTCTCCGACACCATCTCCAATGCGCTCCGCCACGAGTCCGAGTCCAAGGGCTAGCGGTTCTGGGGGAGTATTTTCTCCAATCTCTCGTCTTGCTCCATTGGGTACTTCCGCAGAAGAGACAACTTCTTCTCTCCCTCCTTCCACGGGAGCTTAGTCTAGTTTTTTGTAATTTTTACTTTTAATTTTCAAATAAACATTCCTTGGTACTTATTACCCCTTCCGAGGGCTCTTTGGTTTAAATCAATAAATATTTTGTGCAATCTTCCTATTTTATTTCCACTGTTTAATTAAAATGGATAATGATAATTCTTATATGGATGCTGACTAAGTAAAATTTCTAAGTAGGAGGTGTTATTTTGCATGGTTAAATAGGATACGTGTCCTCCTTAATCAAAAAGTTTTCCAACACGTGTCCCTTAGTTAACGTACTAAGAGTTTAAACTTCTACTTTTAACTCTAATTTAAAGAGTATATATGCACGTAGGATCTTTATCAATTATGCACTTATCTCCTAATTTTTATTAGTCTTCGATTAATAGGTAGAGGACGTGTAGGATCCACCACAAGTATTGAGAGTGAGAACTCGGTAAGATCTCTTTTCAGCGGCTATAACCTTGATTTTGAGAATTATGACATACTAGTACCTTCTGCGGGCCAGAGGGCTTATGCACCCCCCTCGGGTTACATGACCGTTTATACCGAACAAATGCGTTGTGGTTTACGGACCTTTTTTCATCCCTTTTTCCAGATACTTTTTCGGTATTGGCAGGTGTGTCCGAGTCAGTTAACACCAAGTTCCTATAGTCATTTGGTGGGATATGTCCTTCGTAGCGAGCTTTTAAACCTTCCAATGTCCCCTTATCGGGTGGGGACAATATTTACCCTTCAACCTTGCTCAGAGGGGACTCCCTTTTTTAGCTTGACCTATCGGGACAAGGAAAATATCTTCACTCGTGTATCCAGCTCCCATTCTAGTAGAGGGGATTGGAGGCGGAGATTTTTCTTTATCCGTCCGAGAGGCCAGTCAGCCAGATCGTGGGGTGTACCCATCCAATGGGGTCTGGGGTATATTGCACCCAACACCGAAACACGAGGACAAGTGAGGGAGATATTGCTTCACTCGGGACTTTTCTCTGGTCCTTATGACATATCAGGGTTACTGGATTTCCCCGAGGCCTTAATTTTGGCAGGTTTACAAGAGGGGGTGGAAGGATGCATCCCTGTTTCTCGTCCTCTTCACAGTAATTTTCATTTTCGTAAGTTCTACTGATCATTTTCTAACTTGTAACCTTTATTGGTGTCCTCGGACTGTTTTCCTACTGACATCTTTTGCAGGAGCGGAGATGGGAGCATTTTTTCTCGGGTCTTCTACCGACGTTTTCTTGGGGAGGGCACTGCATGGCGTTCCCGGGGGGACGAAGGTTGGTGATTTTCCTCTCCTCGTGAGTGAGGCAATGGTTGAAATTTCCTCAGATGAGGAGGAACCGATTGCAGCCCCCCCAGTCAATTATATAGTTCCTTCTGGATCGTCGGATCTAATAGCAACTCTTTCTCAAACGGATTTTCACCTGAGTCCCGTACTATCACAGCCCATTCCTCATAATTCTACCGTGGTAAATGTATTGGAGGAGTATCTTCACTCTTCTAGTACAGAGGATATGCAGCCCCGGCAAGATATCCCTGGTCGTATTCCTGCACCACCGCCTGAGGAGCACCCTTCTCTCGAGAGAGCTCTTCCCCCCGGGGGTAATCAGGATGTTTCTCCTCTCGGATCAGCAGTGGGATTTTGCCGAAACTTTCTTAGTGGGTTATTGAACGTAACAGATTGTGAACTGATAAAAACCCTTTCGGTACCCGTTCTCCAAGATTTAGCCTGCAAAGACCTGTGTGAGGTATCTATTCATTTTATTTAATACTAACCTGTCTTCTGATCTGATGCCATTCGTTTTTTGAGCAGATTTATATGGTGTTGGACGCCCTCGGGTCTTACGGGAGTTCTTCCTCAGATCCGGGTTTAGTATACCGTCGTCGGGACGAGTTAGAGCGAGGTCTCTGGGAGGCTCAAGGGGAGGTAGCTCGTTTGAAAGAAGTTCACGAGTCAGCTCAGGAGACTCATACCCGTGCGTTGCAATCCGAGAAGGATAAGGCGTGGGAATTGGAACGCCAATTAGTGCTTGAAAAAGCACGTGTCTTGAGCTTAGACCGGAGAATTGAGGAGTTACGTGGCCAAATGCGGTCCTCGGAGGAGTAGTTAACACAGGCTACGCTGGAAAGAGACGCCTTGAGTCAGCAACTGCTAGGGATAACTCGTTCTCATGCGATAGAGGTGGTCATGGCCCAAGTCCAAGCTGTGTTGGAGGTGGTGGGTCCATCCAGTCTTCGTGAATCCCTTCGGGGAGAGATGCGTGACTTAGTGTATATAGGCTATAAGTTGTGCCAAGATGCCGTTCAAGCTTTGCCAGAGTTCCCCTCGGGCTTGCTCCTTCCTGAACTCAACATTCGTCAGGTCTCCGAGGAGTTTTCTCCTTCACTTATTAGAGATTTTGCAGTCGGAACTGTGTTCTTGGATGATCCAGTCTCTCTTTCCGAGGAGCAGCGCCGAAGACTTATTCGAGAGGGGAAACGTCCCATGGGAGGGACTTAGCTTGTAAATGAGTTTAGTTCATAATACAGAGGGTTCTAGTGTTATCGGATTGTCCTGATGTCTCGTATATAGAGCCATCATTTTGTTGGACAATTCTATTTTCTTTTGTACTATATCCCCTCGTATATGAACACTCTTTTTATTCATATATAACTATTACATTAAGCATAATACTTTCTAAGATTGCTTGCGTTCCACGTGCTGCGAAGTATTGCTTCCTCGGAATTGGCAAGCCGATAAGTCGCAGGTCCTTGGTATTGTAATATCGTGACATCCGAGCCTTGTACTCTTCCATTCGGAGGGCTACTCGGGTCCTTTTTTCCTCGAGGAGGTCAAGGGCAAGGGCTAGATTTGAGCCATTGGCCACTTCTTCATATTCTTTGACTCGCCAGCTTTCTATGGAGACCTCCGAGGGCAAAACAGCTTCACACCCGTAGGATAGACTAAAAGGGGTTTCGCCCGTAACAACACTCTGCGTGGTCCGATAGGCCCACAATATTCCGGGTATCTCCTCAACCCACTTAGCTTTATGCCAATCAAGCCGGGCCTTCATGTTCTTCATGAGGGTTCTGTTGGTTCTTTCTACTTGGCCATTTGCTTGAGGGTATCCCACGGAGGCAAAGCGATGTTTTATTTCCCAATGATCACACCATTTTTGCAACCCTTGATCAGTAAACTGCAAACCGTTATCACTTACCAGGCTCCGAGGGACACCAAAGCGACAAATAATATTTCTCCAGAGAAAATTGATAACGGCCCCCGCGGTTACCCTAGCTAGGGGTTCCGCTTCCACCCATTTGGTGAAGTAGTCAACGGCTACTAGCAGAAATTTCTTTTGACCGGCATCAGGGACGAGGGGTCCAAGTATGTCAATACCCCACTTAGAGAATGGGCAGGGGTTCAAAGAGGGTTCCCAAGGGGCTGCGGGTAGATGTGTCCGAGGGGCATAAACTTGGCATGGTTTACATCTTTCGGCGTGGCTTTTGCTATCTTTGGCCATCGTGGGCCAATAGTAGCCTTGTCTGATTAAGCGTCCAACCATGCTTTCGCCACTAGTGTGGCTCCCACATACCCCCTCGTGAGTTTCTGCTAAGGCTAGATGGGCCTCTTCTTCATTAAGGCATCGAGCATGAGGATATGAGTATGTCCTTCGGAAGAGTATCCCGTCTTTGAGGAAGTATCGGAGGGTTTTTCTGAACATCATTCGCTGAATATTTTTGTCCGAGGAGTATCCCTCGGGATTCTGCAAATAGGCTTTGATAGGAGTCACCCAGCTAGATGAAGGATCTGAAACTGTGTTCACTTCTCGGCCTTCACCCTTTTCAGATTCATTAACATGCAGTAGAGTAATCTTCCGAGTATGTATTACAGCTGTTTGTGTAGCCATTTTGGACAAAGCGTCCGCCTCTTGATTTTATTTTCGAGGAATTTGAACTATATCATATTCTTCAAACCATTCGGACCTCTGGCGAACAACTCGGAGGTACTCTTGCATTCTTTCTTCTTTGGCCTCATATGACCCCTTAACTTGTTGAACAATCAATTGGGAATCACTATGGAGGAGTACTCTCTTCATTTCCCCTTCTTTTGCTAGCCTCATACCGATAAGGAGAGCTTCATACTCGGCTTCATTGTTAGAGAGGGGATAATCTATTCTAACTGCAAAATGGAGCCTTTCCTCCTCTCCTTCTTGATTTACCAAGACTATTCCGGCCCCCCCATGGGTACTCACCGAGGATCCATCTACATATACGTGCCATCGCGGCTCCTTTTCTTCGGATCCAACACCCGTGAGCTCTGTCACAAAGTCCGCCAGAACTTGCGCTTTGATTGATGGTCTCGGAGCATAGGAAATATCGTACTCAGTAAGCTCTACGGCCCATTTTATCAGTCTCCCTGATGATTCCGGCTTATTAAGAATTGTTCTCAGGGGATGCTTAGTAAGCACGGTAATTGGGTGGGATAAAAAGTAGGGGCGTAGCTTACGAGCCGTAGTAACCAATGCTAGAACGAGTTTCTCAGTTAGGGTATATCGGGTTTCGGCTTCGAGGAGAGTTTTGCTGACGTAATATACCGGGTGATGTTCTCCATCTTGTTCTTTAACTAAGACAGCACTAATAGCTTCTTCTCCGACCGATAAATACAGGAACAACTCTTCTTGGGGTATAGGTTTTACCAGCAAAGGTGGTTTCAACATGTACCTTTTCAATTCTTCGAGAGCTTCCTCGCATTGGGGGGTCCACTGAAATTCCTTGATATTCCGAAGTATCTTGAAGAAGGGAAGCCCTTTTTCTGCAGACTTGGAGACAAACCGACTCAACGAGGCCATTCTTCCAGTTAACTTTTGAACATCCTTTACCGTCCTCGGGGTAGGTAATCCCATGATAGCTTCTGCTTTTTCGGGATTTACTTCAATTCCCTTCTCCGTAACCATGAATCCCAAAAATTTTCCTCCTCGGATACCAAAAGAACACTTCCGAGGGTTGACTTTCATGCCAAAGTTGTTCATAATGACCAACGCTTTTCGTAGGTCCTCGGGATGTTCTTCAACAGTGTTACTTTTAACTACAGTATCATCTACATAAACCTCTACTGATTTCCCAATAAGTCCTGAAAACATAAGGCTTACTAACCGTTGATAGGTAGCTCCAGCATTCTTTAATCCAAAGGGCATGACTAGATAACAAAAGGTGCCTGCATCCGTGATAAAGCTGGTCTTATCTTGATCAATAGCCACCATCGGGATTTGGTTATACCCTTGATCTCCATCTAAAGTTGATAGTAGCGCACATCCTGCGGTAGAATCAACTAGCTGATCTATGCTCGGTAAAGGATAACAATCCTTGGGGCATGCTTCATTGAGGTTAGTAAAGTCAACACACATTCGCCATCTTCCTCCGTGCTTGGGAACTAGCACGACATTAGCCAACCACTCGGGGTAAATAACTTCTCGTATTTGCTTTAATTGGAGAAGGCGTTGTATTTCTGAGCGGATGATCTTATTGCGCTCGGGGCCCATTTTCCTCTTTTTCTGTTGGACAGGTTTAGCTCCAGGCTTCACATTAAGGAAATGTTGACATACCTTGTTGCTGATTCGTCCGGGCGGCCCCCCTTCCCATGCAAAGAGGTGATGAAATTGTTTGAGAAGAGAAATCAATTGGCCTTCTATAATTGGAGTCATATGGGTGCCCATTTTGATTACTTTCTCGGGGCTTCCTTCTACTAATTCCACCATTTTTAATTCTTCCACAGGTTGGACTCGTGTTTCCTCGGTTCTACACTTTTTGTTATTTCCAAGTGAATGTCCGTCCTCTTCAGAGGGAATGGCATTCATGCAGCATTCTCTAGCTTTTGACTGACTTCCTCGGACTTCTCCGATTCCCGAGGAGGTGGGGAATTTCACTTTAAGATGCAAAGTAGAAGGAATAGCCTCAAAGGCCCGAATAGACGGTCTTCCGCAGATGACATTATACGTTCACGAAGAGGCCTCCACTACCCAAAACTTAATAGATTCCGTTCTTCGAAGGGCTCCTTTCCCCCATGACATTGGGAGAGTAATAGTTCCGAGGGTTTTACATGCTTCCCCGGAGAATCCTACTAGCGGGACCTCAGCGGTTTCCAACGTTTCTTGTTTCAATCTCATAGCGAGGTAGGTCGGTAGGAAGAGTACATCCACAGAGCTGCCCGTATCTATGAGAATACGTTGGATTTCATACCCGTAGATGACGGCAGATATAACCAAGGGATCTTCGTGAGGGTATATTACTTCAGTAAGGTCCTCGGGTCCGAAAGTGATACTAGGTAGATTTGATCCTTGAATAGAACAGACAGACAATCCTTGTTCTGCTCGTCGGGCTTCTTTCAAATATTTCTTCTTTTTACCCTGAGGCGCCATGGAGATTTCACCCCCTTCTATCATATTGATGGTTCTCCCTGTTGGGGGGTTGTCTTTGTAAGAGTTAGGTGGAGGAGGCAAACTCTGATACCCTGTCGTTTTCTCTCGCGAATTTCGCCGGCGGTCTTTACTTCTCTCTCGAGGTCGGAGACGTCTAGTGATCCCCTCTCGTGACTTCTGGCTAGGCGTCCTTTCTTCCCTTTCTTGCTCTTCCTCTTCCCTTCGTGATCTCTTCCAAACATTTGCCTTGGGCTCTTCAGGGTTATTTTCCTTAAGGTAGTTCTTCAAGTACCCTATCTCCAATAAGCGAAGCACCTCTAAACGAAGGGTAGTACATTCTTCCGTAGTGTGCCCGTAAGTTTTATGGTACTTACAATACTTCCCAGTGTCCTTGTCTCGGTTAGGAAATTTAGTCGGTCTGGGCCAGTGCAACTCGTTGCTACCCCTCATTATGTTGAGCACCTCTGGTGGAGTAACAGTCATCGGAGGTAAGTGCACGGGTCGGAGGAATTTCTTAACCACTCCTCCTTCATCTTTGCGTTGAGGAGGTTTTCCTTCCTTACTTTTTTCTTTGACCTTCGCTTCTTTCTCGGCACGCTCTAAGTGTTCACTATCCTCCTGCTCCATCTGCTTCTTTGTTCCCTCGGCTTCTTCCATCAAAATGTGTACTTCCGCCTTTTGCATTAACTCATTCATATCCGTAATACGATTTCCCATAAGGTATCTAAAGAAATCCCCCGCTCGGAGTCCCTGAGTTAATATGTCCGCCATAATGGTCGGGCTAACATTTGGAACATCGAGTGCTTCATCCGTGAAGCGCTTTATATATTCTCGTAAGGATTCATCCTTCTTCTGTTTAATAGTAAAAAGATGCGTAGCAGATTTAGGGTACCTTCGGTTGCAGGCGAATTGTCGTACAAACAAATGAGCTAATCGGTCAAAGCTCGTGATGGAACAAGGTGGAAGATGAGTAAACCAGGCTTGGGCCCGCCCGCCAAGGGTAACAGGGAATACACGACATAATACATGATCAGGGGCGGAAGAGAGGTCCATTCCTGCCAGGTATTGATGGACGTGATCTTGTGGGTCCCTTCCATCAGCTTCTCCGGTATATAACGGGATATTAACAGGTCGCATCCCCGAGGGGATAGAAGCTGAAGCAATTTCGGGGATGAAAGGAGAGGTTTTGAATGTAGGATCTTCCTCGGGAGCCATGGTCTTCTTGAGATCACCTAATTCTTTCCGTAAATTATCCATCATTCCCCATAGGGAATGTTCAACTCCTCCTCGATACTCCGAGGGGCGAGAAATTTCTTCCTGACCCCTCACGGGAGTCCTTTCATGACATACATACCTTCGAGGACTTTGTCGGGGTGCCTGTTGCCAAGGATTCCAATTTGGGTTCCACGTTCTCGGGGGTGCCTCTTCTTCCGAGGGGAAATATCCGTTCTCGGAGAGCACGGGGGACGTGCGTCCGGGGGGATCATCCCTCCAGGGTGTTCGTTCAGCATATATAAGTCTTTCATAAACAGCTCGAGGAATACTAATAAAATCTCCTGTACCTGATTCATAATTGGACAAGGTTTCTTCTGAGTCGTTGTTCGGGAAAGGAAGGTTGTCATTTTCGAAAAGACCATCCATCCTAGCTGACGTGTGCCTGAATTCTCTCGAAGACAGATGTTGTGACGTTCCCACAGACGGCGCCACTTTGTTAACGGGTTTGGAATTATTCCCTATTTAACGGAAGATATTTATTTGGGTCGAAACGCCCTGTCCGTGATTCAAAGGCAACGCGAGATGGACAGTATGAGATTAATTGCAAGAATATTCCCTTCCTTTATTCACTGAACATTTCCTCCTCTTTTTATCTTATGTATTTGAGTGATAGATTGTAGTAAGTAAGCTTAATTGCTTCAGCTTGTCCTCCCTGTTTCTATTGATCACCTCCCTTTATATAGACTTTGGTAGGGGCAGGTGTCATTGTGCATGTGTTTTGGTAAGGACAGGTGTTATTGTTACCTTGATACAGGTGTGAAAATTAGGATAAGGTTTATCGTTTGTCTACTAGGCGCTGACTGGATTAGCTTTTGTATCTTCTGATATCTCCGAGGGCTTCTGATGTAGACTATTTCTGATAGAGCTATTCTTCCGAGGGCCTTTATTTCTCCTTCTTGATTCGGGTATTATCTTCAACAGTCAGGAGTGATCTCTGAGGGTGGAAACGTGATCTCCGAGGACTTGGTATGACTTCCGAGGACTGTGATTTTGTGTCCGAGGGCTGCTTTTGCTTTACTGAAAGTGAAATTTCTTCACCAGAGTGCTCGGAATGTATTCGTTGGGTGTTCCTGTATTGACTTCTTCCAAAATTGTGTTCTCGGATAAGTCCGAGTGTTGCCTTTTCCGAGGAGTGTTCAGCAAGGAAGTTTTCTTGTAAGTTCATAGGACTCGGGGTCCCTCTTGGTCCCTCTTGGCGCATTTGGTGGATATCGGAGTCATACGGGTCCATCGGGGTTTGCTCTTTTTCCGATGCCGTGTTGATATCTGTTTTTCATTCACCGTTTGACTTTCCAAGGGACGCTTGCGTTTCTCCTCGGATGCTTTTATAAACCTTTTCGGGTCAGTGACCGAGAGGTAGGGCAATCCTCCGAGGGGTTTTCTTTATAGGTACATCTCATCGGACGTACTCGTGACAATAGTATTGTCCATATATCCTCCGAGGGGTTTTCTTTATAGGTACATCTCATCGGACGTACTCGTGACAATAGTATTGTCCACATATTATTTTTCCCGAGTAGGAGTGATCTCCTCTATTTTATTTTTTAGGGTTAACACTAATTATTATGATTATACATAGAAGCTAAGAAACGAAATTCAAATTCTTAGCATTTTAATTTCTTCACAATGCATATAAAATAACTCAGAATTTTCCGAAATGCATATGAAGATACTGTATGAAAATAGAAACTCACATACGCATTCTTAATTACAAAAAAAAAAAAAAAAAAAATCAGTTTAGATGCAAGTTTAAACGAAAAAGTTTCCAACCGCATGACTAAATTGGATGCAAGGCAACGATTAGCATATTTCAACGACTCAAATCCGATTTAAAATACCATTTTCAAGTTTAACTTTCTTCAATAGTCGTTGAGGCAAGATTTTCGAGCTCGATCCTTGACAAATTTGATGATATCGAACTCCGACTGAAGAGTGATTTGTTACTTGCTTTGGACCTGCTAATTCATTTCAAAAGTTAGGGAAAGATGCATAAAAACCCCATGTGGTTGCGAAAACTTGCACGAACCCCCCTTGTGGTTTGAAATCTGCACAAAACTCCCTCGTGGTTTTAAAAAACTCTGCACAAAGCCCCCCTCGTGGTTTAATAAACCTGCACGAAATTCACTTTTCGTTCAACTCCGTTAGAGAGTGATGAACGCTCGCTCTATATGAGAGTGAGCTTGATTTTTGAGGATCTTTCACTTATAAAGAGTTTATTATACCCTTTATAATGTTTAGCACAAAATCCGCATGTGGTTTGAAATCATTGGTTTAACTTTCCCTCGGATTGTATGTAACCTTTCTTGAGTATTTCTTATGCTTCCTTAATAAATTCGCTTTGGCCGTTCAAAAAAAAAAAAAAAAAAACCCGCTGCAAAACAAGATTAGTGTTTAAGGGTTAACATGATTAGCCCAAAAAATTGATCTAATTTAGATTACCAAATATGTAAGGGCTTGTGTGTGTTTAGACTTGCGTGTGTTCCTGCGTACACGCGTAAGCGCATATACACAACAATTCTTAAAAATTAACACGCGCACAACATTTAAAATACATATTGCGCCTAAATTACCTAAAAACACAAATTAAATCTGAATATAGCATTTCAAATAAAGCGAGGCACTGCAAAGGTGCACATTTTACATGTTAAATAGTAAGTTACGTTGCAAAACAAGATAGGCAATGAAAGGTTAATACAATTAACCCTAAGAATTGATCTTATTTCGAAAAAGCACCAGATATGTAAGGGCTTGTGCGTGTATGTGCGCGCGAGCTCATATATACAACAATTAATAAAATTTTAAACGCACTCTACATTTGAAACACATAGTGCGCCTAAATTAGCTAAAGTCTCAAATAGTACCTGAATAACGCATTTCAACTAATGCGGGACACATCACATAAAAAAGGAAAGATACGGCTACCTATACATACTAAGAAAAAAATTGCACTTTAAAAACTCACAGGCACCTATTTTTCCTAGGAAATCATACTCCACACCTAATATAAAAAACAAAACAAATATTATACCTAAAAAGCACAAAATATCTAAATCACGTAAAAGAACAACCTAAAATACCATATCTAGTCAACCAAAAACACATGCCGAAAAATCTCAATTTTAGGATTTATCCCGTTTGTAACTCGTTATCTAACGTCTTAATAACGCACTTTGCCATCTAGTATTTTAAAATATTTCCTTGAGACAAATCCAAAAAAGTCTTTTATACATTTTTTGACATTTTTTTTCTTCTATTAGATCGCCTTGTTGACGAAAGTGCTGAAAATTTGAAACATTGAGTTGCAAAATGTTCAAGGGATAATGCATTAAACCCTATGAACTATGCAGGTTTTTGCGTTTTCTTGCTTAAACTAAATAAATAAGCGCTTTGCCCCCTAAACTATGCAATTCTGTGCGATTTGCCCCCTGGTCGTGTTTTCAGCTATTTTTGGCCATTCTTGGCCGTAATCTTTCCCCTTACACGACACTTATGTGTTGTACTAGATGTATATTAGTAGTTGATGACAAAAAAGTAGGCTAAAAAACATCTCGAACGGGGCATATTCCGGCCAAAATGTGAATTCCGTCCAAGAATGGCCAAAAATAGCTGAAAACCCGGCCACGGGGCAAATCGCACATAATTGCATAGTTTAGGGGGCAAAGCGCTTATTTATTTAGTTTAAGGACGAAAACGCAAAAACCTTCATAGTTCAGGGGGTTTAATGCATTTATCCCAATGTTCAATAGTAAGTCCGTGCTGCAAAATAACATAAACTTTGAAACGGGTCAATAGAATATTTACCCCAAAAAATTGATCTTATTTTCAAATAGCACCAAATATTTAAGGTCATATATGAGATATATATATATATATATATATATATATATATATATATATATGATTGATAGATAGTTATGTGAGTGAGTGTGTGTTCGCTCGCTCGTGCATATTAGCATGTATTAAGGTATCTTGTCACACATAAATAATAATGAAAAAAGAAACACCTCTCTTTATCCTGCACTAAGATTCACACTACAAGATTTTGCAGTAATAGCTACCACAAATTAGCTACCGAAATTTCGTAGCTTGTCATTAGCTACGGAAATTCCGTAGCTAATGAATGTAACGACGGAATCTTTGACATTACAATTATTGCCGATAACAAATCAGTGGTCAAATTTCCTCGTGACGAAATTTGGTCGCTACTTCCGTAGCTAATTATTAGGAGATACGAAAATTCCGTAGTCACTTATTAGTAGCTACGGAATTTCTGTAGCCAAAATTTATGGCATCGCTGGGCGCAACTGGGCCGAACGGACGACGGGAAATCTGTAGGTATTGTTGACACTAGCTACAGAATTTCCGTAGGTAATAGCCAATGTATAAATAAAAAAAACACTCTTTAACCCTAGCCCACACACACCGACGCCATTAGTCGCCAACCACTGTCAGAGACACGATTCCGTCGCCACCAACCCCACGCCGCCTTCTCTCACTGTCGTCCCCCACTGGCGCGTCGTAAGTTCCCTTCCTTTCTTTTTTCTTCATTTTTGAGGCTTTTTGAGAATAATGCCTAACACCATCCTTTTCAGTCACCGGCGCCACCAACCTCCGCGCCGCTATCTCTCAGCGCCGCGCTCCGATATTGTAAGTCTCCTTTTCTTTTCATTTTTAGGCACGTTTTGGTAATAATAGCTAACACACGGCCCCACCAACCCATTTTCAACCGCCGTAATTCCGATGTCACCCACCTCAGTTTTGCCGTCCCCCACCCCCACCTCAGTTTTGCCGTCCCCCACCACCGCGCGCTCGATTAGCTAGTGTAAGTTACTTTTTTTGTTTTAAGCTTTATGGAGTCTTACATTATTAACACGCGGCATCACCACTTTTTTAGTCCCGCCGCCGGGATTCGGACGCTAACCAAGTCCGCGCCGACCACTGCCGCTAGTCACCGCCCACCCGTAGCAACGTCGGATTGTAGTAAGTTTGATGCTATTTTCAATTTTTAGCCCTTTTTTATTATTATTCCGGCGACTCGGTCTTGAAATATGCATGTTAGTCGAATTCATGTTAGGAATTTTCATAAATGTTGGTGTTGAAATTATATTTTACGAGAATTGTTAATTTTGTTAAATTTGTTAGTTAGAATTTGCTAAATATGGTAAATTAATTAGTTAATAATTGGTAAATTAGTTAGTTAATTGGTAAATTAGTATGTTAGGATTTGGTACTTTTCTTAAATTAGTTAATTAAGAATTGGTAAATTAGTTAGTTAGGAATCGAATGTAGTTTTCGTTTTATTGTTATACAGTTTGGTAATGAGTTGCTTTTTGGTAATATAGTTTCTGGTTTATGTTTACATTTCAATGTCGTAAAATTTGGTAATGTTTGTTAAATATATAGAGACTAGGATTAATTACTTTTTATGAAGTGGCTATTGTTCCTTTTTCTTTGTTTGGTTTACCCGAAACTATTTAGAATATTTTTTATGACGACCGAGGTTGAAGGATTTCATCTATGAAGCGTTTTATGACAACATGATAAATACTTAGGAATTTATTAGAACTTAGAATCGATCGTTACCTTGAGAATTCTAACTTAAGTAAAATGGGCAAGCTAAATCGGTAAGTTAGTGATGGAATTTCGGTAGCTACTAATATTCATAAAGTTAGCTACCGAAAACCGGTAGCTACTAATATTCATATTATTAGCTATCAAAATTCGATAGCAAATGCGGGTTAAAATGGGCAAGCTAAATCGGTACGTTAGTGAAGGAATATCGGTAGCTAACTCCACAGTAGCTACCGAAAATCGGTAGCTAATTTTCAAAGTAGTGGCGACGGGAGTGGCAACGAAACTTCGGTTACTAATGCTAGCGACGGAAATGTGGTAGGAGAGGGCCTTATTACCTACCGAAATTCGGTAACGAGTCATTAGCAATGCAATTAGTAGCTACCAAAAATTAGCTACGAAATTGCGGTAGCTAATGATTATTAACGATCGCATTTGGGTCATTAACTACCGAAAATGCGATAGCTAATGACCGAAAATCTTGTAATGGATCATCCCCAAAATTGAACATGCATAAAGCACAACATATAATAACCGTGAAGCCAATATCAAGAATAGATAGAGCCACTAGAGTTGTTTATTATATCATTATGTATAATGTTGGTTGCATGATCATTTTTTTGAAACCGGCTAATAACATCTGTTATAATCTTATAATCTTGTATTTAGTGTGTTGTGATGATTATACGTGTTATGATTGTTAATATGCATAACATGTATATAGGTGATTATGCAAAGCACAGAGTAAGACAGAATATGTTTCGACCATAACTACGCTCATGAGTTCCATTGCACAACATCTCATACATGCATATAATAACTAAACCAGACATAATTTCTATCCAAACACATTTTTGTCCAGCATTTAGACATAAAAGAAGATAAATCAATTACTCAGAAGGGTTCCAACTGGCACATCAAACAAACAAGAAGCATCATGTTCATCACCACGGCTCTTGCTTAACTGCCTTCATCTTCGCAGAAGGATACTGGCCTGTGATCGATTGATCTGAGATTAACTTAGCACCTAGGCCAATCCCGTTGTCAGGAATGGCCTTGAATTTCTCATAAATTAAGAAATCATCGTACTTTGGCTTTTCGGAGATAAATATATTGCACAGGTGAGGCTCGGTTCCAGATTTGTGATTCACGGGGTTTTTTGAATAATCATGTGAGGCTTGGTGGAGATGATTGACCAATCTTTCAACTGGTGATAGAGTGTATTGAGGTAGCTTTGATCTACTTCTTTTGTGTACGTTGTTGGGATCCCAAGTACATTGTTTTTCTTCTTTGTTGCTAGACTTATCCTCGTAATCTGTATGAGATAAAAGGAATAAATTGGTCAAGCTTTTCCAGGCCATGATACATAATGAGATAAGAAGAGAAGCTTTTTAAAGGAAATAGAAAAGCACATACTTTAAAAGTCCATATTTGTTATATGTATATCAGATTATTAAGATCACATGCAGCCTAGATTAATTTGACAAGAGATCTAGAAGTAATTTTGACAAAATCCATATTTTCAAAATCTCATTTCTCCTTGGTCTAAACAATGTTTGTAATTTGCTTAAGCTAATTATTATGATTATACATAGAAGCTAAGAAAGGAAATTCAAATTCTTAGCATTTTAATTTCTTCACAATGCATATAGAATAACTCAGAATTTTCCGAAATGCATATGAAGATACTGTATGAAAATAGAAACTCACATACGCATTCTTAATTACAAAAAAATAAAAAAAAAATCAGTTTAGATGCAAGTTTAAACGAAAAAGTTTCCAACCGCATGACTAAATTGGATGCATGGCAACGATTAGCATATTTCAACGACTCAAATCCGATATAAAATACCATTTTCAAGTTTAACTTTCTTCAATAGTCGTTGAGGCAAGATTTTCGAGCTCGATCCTTGACAAATTTGATGATATCGAACTCCGACTGAAGAGTGATTTGTTACTTGCTTTGGACCTGCTAATTCATTTCAAAAGTTAGGGAAAAATGCATAAAAACCCCATGTGGTTGCGAAAACTTGCACGAACCCCCCTTGTGGTTTGAAATCTGCACAAAACTCCCTCGTGGTTTTAAAAAACTCTGCACAAAGCCCCCCTCGTGGTTTAATAAACATGCACGAAATTCACTTTTCGTTCAACTCCGTTAGAGAGTGATGTACGCTCGCTCTATATGAGAGTGAGCTTGATTTTTGAGGATCTTTGACTTATAAAGAGTTTATTATACCCTTTATAATGTTTAGCACAAAATCCGCATGTGGTTTGAAATCATTGGTTTAACTTTCCCTCGGATTGTATGTAACCTTTCTTGAGTATTTCTTATGCTTCCTTAATAAATTCGCTTTGGCCGTTCAAAAAAAAAAAAAACCCCGCTGGAAAACAAGATTAGTGTTTAAGGGTTAACATGATTAGCCCAAAAAATTGATCTAATTTAGATTACCAAATATGTAAGGGCTTGTGTGTGTTTAGACTTGCGTGTGTTCCTGCGTGCACGCGTAAGCGCATATACACAACAATTCTTAAAAATTAACACGCGCACAACATTTAAAATACATATTGCGCCTAAATTACCTAAAAACACAAATTAAATCTGAATATAGCATTTCAAATAAAGCGAGGCACTGCAAAGGTGCACATTTTACAAGTTAAATAGTAAGTTACGTTGCAAAACAAGATAGCCAATGAAAGGTTAATACAATTAACCCTAAGAATTGATCTTATTTCGAAAAAGCACCAAATATGTAAGGGCTTGTGCGTGTATGTGCGTGCGAGCTCATATATACAACAATTAATAAAATTTAAAACGCACTCTACATTTGAAACACATAGTGCGCCTAAATTAGCTAAAGGCTCAAATAGTACCTGAATAACGCATTTCAACTAATGCGGGACACAGCACATAAAAAAGGAAAGATACGGCTACCTATACATACTAAGAAACAAATTGCACTTTAAAAACTCACAGGCACCTATTTTTCCTAGGAAATCATACTCCACATCTAATATAAAAAAGAAAACAAATATTAGACCTAAAAAGCACAAAATATCTAAATCACAACCTAAAATACCATATCTAGTCAACCAAAAACACATGCCGAAAAATCTCAATTTTAGGATTTATCCCGTTTGTAACTTGTTATCTAACGTCTTAATAACGCACTTTGCCATCTAGTATTTTAAAATATTTCCTTGAGCCAAATCCAAAAACGTCTTTTATACATTTTTTGACATTTTTTTTTCTATTAGATCGCCTTGTTGACGAAAGTGCTGAAAATTTGAAATATTGAGTTGCAAAATGTTCAAGGGATAATGCATTAAACCCCATGAACTATGCTGGTTTTTGCGTTTTCTTCCTTAAACTAAATAAATAAGTGCTTTGCCCCCTAAACTATGCAATTCTGTGCGATTTGCCCCCTGGCCAGGTTTTTAGTTATTTTTGGCCATTCTTGGCCGGAATTTTTCCCCTTACACGACACTTATGTGTTGTACTAGATGTATATTAGTAGTTGATGACAAAAAGTAGGCTAAAAAACACCTCGAACGGGGCATATTCCGGCCAAAATGTGAATTCCGTCCAAGAATAGCCAAAAATAGCTGAAAACCCGGCCACGGGGCAAATCGCACATAATTGCATAGTTTAGGGGGCAAAGCGCTTATTTATTTAGTTTAAGGATGAAAACGCAAAAACCTTCATAGTTTAGGGGGTTTAATGCATTTATCCCAATGTTCAATAGTAAGTCCGTGCTGCAAAATAAGATAAACTTTGAAACGGGTTAATAGAATATTTACCCCAAAAAATTTATCTTATTTTCAAATAGCACCAAATATTTAAGGTCATATATGAGATATATATATATATATATATATATAGATAGATAGATAGATATATAAATAGTTATGTGAGTGAGTGTGTGTTCGCACGCTCGTGCATATTAGCATGTATTAAGGTATCTTCTCACACATAAATAATAATGAAAAAAGAAACACCTCTCTTTATCCTGCACTAAGATTCACACTACAAGATTTCGCAGTAATAGCTACCGCAAATTAGCTACCGAAATTTCGTAGCTAGTCATTAGCTACGGAAATTCCGTAGCTAATAAATGTAACGACGAAATCTTTGTCGTTACAATTATTGC
Organism: Linaria vulgaris; assembly: GCA_948329865.1. Taxonomy (NCBI): domain Eukaryota; kingdom Viridiplantae; phylum Streptophyta; class Magnoliopsida; order Lamiales; family Plantaginaceae; genus Linaria; species Linaria vulgaris. The sequence continues at coordinate 19,265,692 of OX415251.1, forward strand.
CGATAACAAATCAATGGTCAAATTTCCTCGCGACGAAAATTTGGTCGCTACTTCCGTAGCTAAATATTAGTAGATACGAAAATTCCGTAGTCACTTATTAGTAGCTACGAAATTTCTGTAGCCAAAATTTACGATATCGCTGGGCGCAACTGGGCCGAACGGGCGACTGGAAATTTGTAGGTATTGTTGACACTAGCTACAGAATTTCCGTAGGTAGTAGCCAATGTATAAATAAATAAAAACACTCTTAAACCCTAGCCCACACACACAGACGCCATTAGTCGCCAACCACTATCAGAGACACGATTCCGTCGCCACCAACCCCACGCCGCCTTCTCTCACCGTCGTCCCCCCCTGGCGCGTCGTAAGTTCCCTTCCTTTCTTTTTTCTTCATTTTTGAGGCTTTTTGAGAATATTGCCTAACACCACCCTTTTCAGTCACCGGCGCCACCAACCTCCGCGCCGCTGTTTCTCAGCGCCGCGCTCCGATATTGTAAGTCTCCTTTTCTTTTCATTTTTAGGCACGTTTTGGTAATAATAGCTAACACACGGCCCCACCAACCCATTTTTAACCGCCGTAAATCCGACGTCACCCACCTCCGTACTGCCGTTCCCCACCTCCGCGCGCTCGATTAGCTAGTGTAAGTAACTTTTTTTGTTTTAAGCTTTATTGAGTATTACATTATTAACACGCGGCATCACCAGTTTTTTAGTCCCGCCGCCGGGATTCAGACGCTAACCAAGTCCGCGCCGACCACTGCCGCTAGTCACCGCCCACCCGTAGCAACGTCGGATTGTAGTAAGTTTGATGCTTTTTTCAATTTTTAGCCCTTTTTTATTATTATTCCAGCGACTCGGTCTTGAAATATGCATGTTGGTCGAATTCATGTTAGGAATGTTCGACTTCATGTTAGGAATTTTCATAAATGCTGGTGTTGAAATTATATTTTACTAGAATTGTTAATTTTCTTAAATTTGTTAGTTAGAATTTGCTAAATATGGTAAATTAATTAGTTAATAATTGGTAAATTAGTTAGTTAATTGGTAAATTAGTACGTTAGGATTTGGTACTTTTCTTAAATTAGATAATTAAGAATTGGTAAATTAGTTAGTTAGGAATCGAATGCAGTTTTCGTTATATCGTTATACAGTTTGATAATGAGTTGCTTTTTGGTAATATAGTTTATGGTTTATGTTTACATTTCAATTTCGTAAAATTTGGCAACGTTTGTTAGATATATAGAGACTAGGATTAATTACTTTTTATGAAGTGGCTATTGTTCCTTTTTCTTTGTTTGGTTTACCCGAAACTATTTAGAAGATATTTTATGACGACCGAGGTAGAAGGATTTCATCTATGAAGCGTTTTATGACGACATGATAAATATTTAGGAATTTATTAGAACTTAGAATCGATCGTTACCTTGAGAATTCTAACTTAAGTAAAATGGGCATGCTAAATCGGTAAGTTAGTGATGAAATTTCGGTAGCTACTAATATTCATAAAGTTAGCTACCGAAAACCGGTAGCTACTAATATTCATACTATTACCTATCAAAATTCGATAGCAAATGCGGGTTAAAATGGGCAAGCTAAATCGGTACGTTAGTGAAGGAATTTCGGTAGCTAACTCCACAGTAGCTACCGAAAATCGGTAGCTAATTTTCAAAGTTGTGGCGACGGGAGTGGCAACGAAACTTCGGTTACTAATGCTAGCGACGAAAATGTGGTAGGAGAGGGCCTTATTACCTACCGAAATTCGGTAACGAGTCATTAGCAATGCAATTAGTAGCTACCAAAAATTACGACGAAATTGCGGTAGCTAATGATTATTAACGATCGCATTTGAGTCATTAACTACCGAAAATGCGATAGCTAATGACCGAAAATCTTGTAATGGATCATCCCCAAAATTGAATATGCATAAAGCACAACATATAATAAACGTGAAGCCAATATCAAAAATAGATAGAGCCACTAGAGTTGTTTATTATATCATTATGCATAATATTGGTTGCATGATCATTTTTTTGAAACCGGCTAATAACATCTGTTATAATCTTATAATCTTGTATTTAGTGTGTTGTGATGATTATACGTGTTATGATTGTTAATATGCATAACATGTATATAGGTGATTATGCAAAACACAGAGTAAGACAGAATATGTTTCGACCATAACTACGCTCATGAGTTCCATTGCACAACATCTCATACATGCATATAATAACTAAACCAGACATAATTTCTATCCAAACACATTTTTGTCCAGTATTTAGACATAAAAGAAGATAAATCAATTACTCAGAAGGGTTCCAACTGGCACATCAAACAAACAAGAAGCATCATGTTCTTCACCACGGCTCTTGCATAACTGCCTTCATTTTCGCACAAGGATACTGGCCTGTGATCGATTGATCTGAGATTAACTTAGCACCTAGGCCAATCCCGTTGTCAGGAATGGCCTTGAATTTCTCATAAATTAAGAAATCATCGTACTTTGGCTTTTCGGAGATCAATATATCGCACAGGTGAGGCTCGGTTCCAGATTTGTGATTCACGGGGTTTTTTGAATAATCATGTGAGGCTTGGTGGAGATGATTGACCAATCTTTCAACTGGTGATAGAGTGTATTGAGGTAGCTTTGATCTACTTCTTTTGTGTACGTTGTTGGGATCCCAAGTACATTGTTTTTCTTCTTTGTTGCTAGACTTATCCTCGTAATCTGTATGAGATAAAAGGAATAAATTGGTCAAGCTTTTCCAGGCCATGATACATAATGAGATAAGAAGAGAAGCTTTTTAAAGGAAATAGAAAAGCACATACTTTAAAAGTCCATATTTGTTATATGTATATCAGATTATTAAGATCACATGCAGCCTAGATTAATTTGACAAGAGATCTAGAAGTAATTTTGACAAAAATCCATATTTTTAAAATCTCATTTCTCCTTGGTCTAAACAATGTTTGTAATTTGCTTAAGCTAATTATTATGATTATACATAGAAGCTAAGAAAAGAAATTCAAATTCTTAGCATTTTAATTTCTTCACAATGCATATAGAATAACTCAGAAATTTCCGAAATGCATATGAAGATACTGTATGAAAATAGAAACTCACATACGCATTCTTAATTACAAAAAAAAAATAAAAAATCAGTTTAGATGCAAGTTTAAACGAAAAAGTTTCCAACCGCATGACTAAATTGGATGCAAGGCAACGATTAGCATATTTCAACGACTCAAATCCGATTTAAAATACCATTTTCAAGTTTAACTTTCTTCAATAGTCGTTGAGGCAAGATTTTCAAGCTCGATCCTTGACAAATTTGATGATATCGAACTCCGACTGAAGAGTGATTTGTTACTTGCTTTGGACCTGCTAATTCATTTCAAAAGTTAGGGAAAAATGCATAAAAACCCCATGTGGTTGCGAAAACTTGCACGAACCCCCCTTGTGGTTTGAAATCTGCACAAAACTCCCTCGCGGTTTTAAAAAACTCTGCACAAAGCCCCCCTCGTGGTTTAATAAACCTGCACGAAATTCACTTTTCGTTCAACTCCGTTAGAGAGTGATGTACGCTCGCTCTATATGAGAGTGAGCTTGATTTTTGAGGATCTTTGACTTATAAAGAGTTTATTATACCCTTTATAATGTTTAGCACAAAATCCGCATGTGGTTTGAAATCATTGGTTTAACTTTCCCTCGGATTGTATGTAACCTTTCTTGAGTATTTCTTATGCTTCCTTAATAAATTCGCTTTGGCCGTTCAAAAAAAAAAAAAAAAACCCGCTGCAAAACAAGATTAGTGTTTAAGGGTTAACATGATTAGCCCAAAAAATTGATCTAATTTAGATTACCAAATATGTAAGGGCTTGTGTGTGTTTAGACTTGCGTGTGTTCCTGCGTGCACGCGTAAGCGCATATACACAACAATTCTTAAAAATTAACACGCGCACAACATTTAAAATACATATTGCGCCTAAATTACCTAAAAACACAAATTAAATCTGAATATAGCATTTCAAATAAAGCGAGGTACTGCAAAGGTGCACATTTTACATGTTAAATAGTAAGTTACGTTGCAAAACAAGATATGCAATGAAAGGTTAATACAATTAACCCTAAGAATTGATCTTATTTCGAAAAAGCACCAAATATGTAAGGGCTTGTGCGTGTATGTGCGCGCGAGCTCATATATACAACAATTAATAAAATTTAAAACGCACTCTACATTTGAAACACATAGTGCGCCTAAATTAGCTAAAGGCTCAAATAGTACTTGAATAACGCATTTCAACTAATGCGGGACACAACACATAAAAAAGGAAAGATACGGCTACCTATACATACTAAGAAACAAATTGCACTTTAAAAACTCACAGGCACCTATTTTTCCTAGGAAATCATACTCCACACCTAATATAAAAAACAAAACAAATATTAGACCTAAAAAGCACAAAATATCTAAATCACGTAAAAGAACAACCTAAAATACCATATCTAGTCAACCAAAAACACATGCCGAAAAATCTCAATTTTAGGATTTATCCCGTTTGTAACTTGTTATCTAACGTCTTAATAACGCACTTTGCCATCTAGTATTTTAAAATATTTCCTTGAGCCAAATCCAAAAAAGTCTTTTATACATTATTTGACATTTTTTTTCTTCTATTAGATCGCCTTGTTGACGAAAGTGCTGAAAATTTGAAACATTGAGTTGCAAAATGTTCAAGGGATAATGCATTAAACCCTATGAACTATGCAGGTTTTTGCGTTTTCTTCCTTAAACTAAATAAATAAGCGCTTTGCCCCCTAAACTATGCAATTCTGTGCGATTTGCCCCCTGGTCGTGTTTTCAGCTATTTTTGGCCATTCTTGGCCGGAATTTTTCCCCTTACACGACACTTATGTGTTGTACTAGATGTATATTAGTAGTTGATGACAAAAAGTAGGCTACAAAACATCTCGAACGGGGCATATTCCGGCCAAAATGTGAATTCCGTCCAAGAATGGCCAAAAATAGCTGAAAACCCGGCCACGTGGCAAATCGCACATAATTGCATAGTTTAGGGGGCAAAGCGCTTATTTATTTAGTTTAAGGACGAAAACGCAAAAACCTTCATAGTTCAGGGGGTTTAATGCATTTATCCCAATGTTCAATAGTAAGTCCGTGCTGCAAAATAACATAAACTTTGAAACGGGTCAATAGAATATTTACCCCAAAAAATTGATCTTATTTTCAAATAGCACCAAATATTTAAGGTCATATATGAGATATATATATATATATATATAGATTGATAGATAGTTATGTTAGTGAGTGTGTGTTCGCACGCTCGTGCATATTAGCATGTATTAAGGTATCTTGTCACACATAAATAATAATGAAAAAAGAAACACCTCTCTTTATCCTGCACTAAGATTCACACTACAAGATTTCGCAGTAATAGCTACCACAAATTAGCTACCGAAATTTCGTAGCTTGTCATTAGCTACGGAAATTCCGTAGCTAATGAATGTAACGACGAAATCTTTGTCGTTACAATTATTGCCGATAACAAATCAGTGGTCAAATTTCCTCGCGACGAAATTTGGTCGCTACTTCCGTAGCTAATTATTAGGAGATACGAAAATTCCGTAGTCACTTATTAGTAGCTACGGAATTTCTGTAGCCAAAATTTATGGCATCGCTGGGCGCAACTGGGCCGAACGGACGACGGGAAATCTGTAGGTATTGTTGACACTAGCTACAGAATTTCCGTAGGTAGTAGCCTATGTATAAATAAAAAAAAACACTCTTAAACCCTAGCCCACACACACCGACGCCATTAGTCGCCAACCACTGTCAGAGACACGATTCCGTCGCCACCAACCCCACGCCGCCTTCTCTCACTGTCGTCCCCCACTGGCGCGTCGTAAGTTCCCTTCCTTTCTTTTTTCTTCATTTTTGAGGCTTTTTGAGAATAATGCCTAACACCATCCTTTTCAGTCACCGGCGCCACCAACCTCCGCGCCGCTGTCTCTCAGCGCCGCGCTCCGATATTGTAAGTCTCCTTTTCTTTTCATTATTAGGCACGTTTTGGTAATAATAGCTAACACACGGCCCCACCAACCCATTTTCAACCGCTGTAATTCCGATGTCACCCACCTCCGTACTGCCGTCCCCCACCACCGCGCGCTCGATTAGCTAGTGTAAGTTACTTTTTTTGTTTTAAGCTTTATGGAGTCTTACATTATTAACACGCGGCATCACCACTTTTTTAGTCCCGCTGCCGGGATTCGGACGCTAACCAAGTCCGCGTCGACCACTGCCGCTAGTCACCGCCCACCCGTAGCAACGTCGGATTGTAGTAAGTTTGATGCTTTTTTCAATTTTTAGCCCTTTTTTATTATTATTCCGGCGACTCGGTCTTGAAATATGCATGTTAGTCGAATTCATGTTAGGAATGTTCGAATTCATGTTAGGAATTTTCATAAATGTTGGTGTTCAAATTATATTTTACGTGAATTGTTAATTTTGTTAAATTTGTTAGTTAGAATTTGCTAAATATGGTAAATTAATTAGTTAATAATTGGTAAATTAGTTAGTTAATTGGTAAATTAGTTAGTTAATTGGTAAATTAGTATGTTAGGATTTGGTACTTTTCTTAAATTAGTTAATTAAGAATTGGTAAATTAGTTAGTCAGGAATCGAATGTAGTTTTCGTTTTATCGTTATACAGTTTGGTAATGAGTTGCTTTTTGGTAATATAGTTTCTGGTTTATGTTTACATTTCAATGTCGTAAATTTTGGTAACGTTTGTTAAATATATAGAGACTATGATTAATTACTTTTTATGAAGTGGCTATTGTTCCTTTTTCTTTGTTTGGTTTACCCGAAACTATTTAGAATATTTTTTATGACGACCGAGGTTGAAGGATTTCATCTATGAAGCGTTTTATGACAACATGATAAATACTTAGGAATTTATTAGAACTTAGAATCGATCGTTACCTTGAGAATTCTAACTTAAGTAAAATGGGCAAGCTAAATCGGTAAGTTAGTGATGGAATTTCGGTAGCTACTAATATTCATAAAGTTAGCTACCGAAAACTGGTAGCTACTAATATTCATATTATTAGCTATCAAAATTCGAAAGCAAATGCGGGTTAAAATGGGCAAGCTAAATCGGTACGTTAGTGAAGGAATATCGGTAGCTAACTCCACAGTAGCTACCGAAAATCGGTAGCTAATTTTCAAAGTAGTGGCGACGGGAGTGGCAACGAAACTTCGGTTACTAATGCTAGCGACGGAAATGTGGTAGGAGAGGGCCTTATTACCTACCGAAATTCGGTAACGAGTCATTAGCAATGCAATTAGTAGCTACCAAAAATTAGCGACGAAATTGCGGTAGCTAATGATTATTAACGATCGCATTTGGGTCATTAACTACCGAAAATGCGATAGCTAATGACCGAAAATCTTGTAATGGATCATCCCCAAAATTGAACATGCATAAAGCACAACATATAATAACCGTGAAGCCAATATCAAGAATAGATAGAGCCACTAGAGTTGTTTATTATATCATTATGTATAATGTTGGTTGCATGATCATTTTTTTGAAACCGGCTAATAACATCTGTTATAATCTTATAATCTTGTATTTAGTGTGTTGTGATGATTATACGTGTTATGATTGTTAATATGCATAACATGTATATAGGTGATTATGCAAAGCACAGAGTAAGACAGAATATGTTTCGACCATAACTACGCTCATGAGTTCCATTGCACAACATCTCATACATGCATATAATAACTAAACCAGACATAATTTCTATCCAAACACATTTTTGTCCAGCATTTAGACATAAAAGAAGATAAATCAATTACTCAGAAGGGTTCCAACTGGCACATCAAACAAACAAGAAGCATCATGTTCATCACCACGGCTCTTGCTTAACTGCCTTCATCTTCGCAGAAGGATACTGGCCTGTGATCGATTGATCTGAGATTAACTTAGCACCTAGGCCAATCCCGTTGTCAGGAATTAAGAAATCATCGTACTTTGGCTTTTCGGAGATAAATATATTGCACAGGTGAGGCTCGGTTCCAGATTTGTGATTCACGGGGTTTTTTGAATAATCATGTGAGGCTTGGTGGAGATGATTGACCAATCTTTCAACTGGTGATAGAGTGTATTGAGGTAGCTTTGATCTACTTCTTTTGTGTACGTTGTTGGGATCCCAAGTACATTGTTTTTCTTCTTTGTTGCTAGACTTATCCTCGTAATCTGTATGAGATAAAAGGAATAAATTGGTCAAGCTTTTCCAGGCCATGATACATAATGAGATAAGAAGAGAAGCTTTTTAAAGGAAATAGAAAGGCACATACTTTAAAAGTCCATATTTGTTATATGTATATCAGATTATTAAGATCACATGCAGCCTAGATTAATTTGACAAGAGATCTAGATGTAATTTTGACAAAATCCATATTTTCAAAATCTCATTTCTCTTTGGTCTAAACAATGTTTGTAATTTGCTTAAGCTAATTATTAAGATTATACATTGAAGCTAAGAAAAGAAATTCAAATTCTTAGCAGTTTAATTTCTTCACAATGCATATAGAATAACTCAGAATTTTCCGAAATGCATATGAAGATACCGTATGAAAATAGAAACTCACATACGCATTCTTAATTACAAAAAAATAAAAAATAAAAATCAGTTTAGATGCAAGTTTAAACGAAAAAGTTTCCAACCGCATGACTAAATTGGATGCATGGCAACGATTAGCATATTTCAACGACTCAAATCCGATTTAAAATACCATTTTCAAGTTTAACTTTCTTCAATAGTCGTTGAGGCAAGATTTTCAAGCTCGATCCTTGACAAATTTGATGATATCGAACTCCGACTGAAGAGTGATTTGTTACTTGCTTTGGACCAGCTAATTCATTTCAAAAGTTAGGGAAAAATGCATAAAAACCCCATGTGGTTGCGAAAACTTGCACGAACCCCCCTTGTGGTTTGAAATCTGCACAAAACTCCTTTGTGGTTTAAAAAAAACTCTGTACAAAGCCCCCCTCGTGGTTTAATAAACCTGCACGAAATTCACTTTTCGTTCAACTCCGTTAGAGAGTGATGTACGCTCGCTCTATATGAGAGTGGGCTTGATTTTTGAGGTTCTTTGACTTATAAAGAGTTTATTATACCCTTTATAATGTTTAGCACAAAATCCGCATGTGGTTTGAAATCATTGGTTTAACTTTCCCTCGGATTGTATGTAACCTTTCTTGAGTATTTCTTATGCTTCCTTAATAAATTCGCTTTGGTCGTTCAAAAAAAAACAAAACCCGCTGCAAAACAAGATTAGTGTTTAAGGGTTAACATGATTAGCCCAAAAAATTGATCTAATTTAGATTACCAAATATGTAAGGGCTTGTGTGTGTTTAGACTTGCGTGTGTTCCTGCGTGCACGCGTAAGCGCATATACACAACAATTCTTAAAAATTAACACGCGCACAACATTTAAAATACATATTGCACCTAAATTACCTAAAAACACTAATTAAATCTGAATATAGCATTTCAAATAAAGCGAGGCACTGCAAAGGTGCACATTTTACATGTTAAATAGTAAGTTACGTTTCAAAACAAGATAGGCAATGAAAGGTTAATACAATTAACCCTAAGAATTGATCTTATTTCGAAAAAGCACCAAATATGTAAGGGCTTGTGCGTGTATGTGCGCGCGAGCTCATATATACAACAATTAATAAAATTTAAAACGCACTCTACATTTGAAACACATATTGCGCCTAAATTAGCTAATGGCTCAAATAGTACCTGAATAACGCATTTCAACTAATGCGGGACACAGCACATAAAAAAGGAAAGATACGGCTACCTATACATACTAAGAAACAAATTGCACTTTAAAAACTCACAGGCACCTATTTTTCCTAGGAAATCATACTCCACGCCTAATATAAAAAACAAAACAAATATTAGACCTAAAAAGCACAAAATATCTAAATCACGTAAAAGAACAACCTAAAATACCATATCTAGTCAACCAAAAACACATGCCGAAAAATCTCAATTTTAGGATTTATCCCGTTTGTAACTTGTTATCTAACGTCTTAATAACGCACTTTGCCATCTAGTATTTTAAAATATTTCCTTGAGCCAAATCCAAAAAAGTCTTTTATACATTTTTTGACATTTTTTTTTCTATTAGATCGCCTTGTTGACGAAAGTGCTGAAAATTTGAAATATTGAGTTGCAAAATGTTCAAGGGATAATGCATTAAACCCCATGAACTATGCAGGTTTTTGCGTTTTCTTCCTTAAACTAAATAAATAAGTGCTTTGCCCCCTAAACTATGCAATTATGTGCGATTTGCCCCCTGGCCGGGTGTTCAGTTATTTTTGGCCATTCTTGGCCGGAATTTTTCCCCTTACACGACACTTATGTGTTGTACTAGATGTATATTAGTAGTTGATGACAAAAAGTAGGCTAAAAAACACCTCGAACGGGGCATATTCCGGCCAAAATGTGAATTCCGTCCATGAATAGCCAAAAATAGCTGAAAACCCGGCCACGGGGCAAATCGCACATAATTGCATAGTTTAGGGGGCAAAGCGCTTATTTATTTAGTTTAAGGATGAAAACGCAAAAACCTTCATAGTTCAGGGGGTTTAATGCATTTATCCCAATGTTCAATAGTAAGTTCGTGCTGCAAAATAAGATAAACTTTGAAACGGGTTAATAGAATATTTAGCCCAAAAAATTGATCTTATTTTCAAATAGCACCAAATATTTAAGGTCATATATGAGATATATATATATATATATATATATAGATAGATAGATAGATAGTTATGTGAGTGAGTGTGTGTTCGCACGCTCGTGCATATTAGCATGTATTAAGGTATCTTGTCACACATAAATAATAATGAAAGAAGAAACACCTCTCTTTATCCTGCACTAAGATTAACACTACAAGATTTCGCAGTAATAGCTACCACAAATTAGCTACCGAAATTTCGTAGCTTGTCATTAGCTACGGAAATTCCGTAGCTAATGAATGTAACGACGGAATCTTTGTCGTTACAATTATTGCCGATAACAAATCAGTGGTCAAATTTCCTCGCGACGAAATTTGGTCGCTACTTCCGTAGCTAATTATTAGTAGATACGAAAATTTCGTGGTCACTTATTAGTAGCTACGGAATTTCTGTAGCCAAAATTTATGGCATCGCTGGGCGCAACTGGGCCGAACGGACGACGGGAAATCTGTAGGTATTGTTGACACTAGCTACAGAATTTCCGTAGGTAGTAGCCAATGTATAAATAAAAAAAACACTCTTAAACCCTAGCCCACACACACCGACGCCATTAGTCGCCAACCACTGTCAGAGACACGATTCCGTCACCACCAACCCCACGCCGCCTTCTCTCACTGTCGTCCCCCATTGGATCGTCGTAAGTTCCCTTCCTTTCTTTTTTCTTCATTTTTGAGGCTTTTTGAGAATAATGCCTAACACCATCCTTTTCAGTCACCGGCGACACCAACCTCCGCGCCGCTGTCTCTCAGCGCCGCGCTCCGATATTGTAAGTCTCCTTTTCTTTTCATTTTTAGGCACGTTTTGGTAATAATACCTAACACACGGCCCCACCAACCCATTTTCAACCGCCGTAATTTCGATGTCACCCACCTCCGTACTGCCGTCGCCCACCACCGCGCGCTCGATTAGCTAGTGTAAGTTACTTTTTTTGTTTTAAGCTTTATGGAGTCTTACATTATTAACACGCGGCATCACCACTTTTTTAGTCCCGCCGCCGAGATTCGGACGCTAACCAAGTCCGCGCCGACCACTGCCGCTACTCACCGCCCACCCGTAGCAACGTCGGATTGTAGTAAGTTTGATTCTTTTTTCAATTTTTAGCCCTTTTTTATTATTATTCCGGCGACTCGGTCTTGAAATATGCATGTTAGTCGAATTCATGTTAGGAATTTTCATAAATGTTGGTGTTGAAATTATATTTTATGAGAATTGTTAATTTTGTTAAATTTGTTAGTTAGAATTTGCTAAATATGGTAAATTAATTAGTTAATAATTCGTAAATTAGTTAGTTAATTGGTAAATTAGTATGTTAGGATTTGGTACTTTTCTTAAATTAGTTAATTAAGAATTGGTAAATTAGTTAGTTAGGAATCGAATGTAGTTTTCGTTTTATCGTTATACAGTTTGGTAATGGGTTGCTTTTTGGTAATATAGTTTATGGTTTATGTTTACATTTCAATTTCGTAAAATTTGGTAACGTTTGTTAAATATATAGAGACTAGGATTAATTACTTTTTATGAAGTGGCTATTGTTCCTTTTTCTTTGTTTGGTTTACCCGAAACTATTTAGAATATTTTTTATGACGACCGAGGTTGAATGATTTCATCTATGAAGCGTCTTATGACAACATGATAAATACTTAGGAATTTATTAGAACTTAGAATCGATCGTTACCTTGAGAATTCTAACTTAAGTAAAATGGGCAAGCTAAATCGGTAAGTTAGTGATGGAATTTCGGTAGCTACTAATATTCATAAAGTTAGCTACCGAAAACCGGTAGCTACTAATATTCATATTATTAGCTATCAAAATTCGATAGCAAATGCGGGTTAAAATGGGCAAGCTAAATCTGTACGTTAGTGAAGGAATATCGGTAGCTAACTCCACAGTAGCTACCGAAAATCGGTAGCTAATTTTCAAAGTAGTGGCGACGGGAGTGGCAACGAAACTTCGGTTACTAATGCTAGCGACCGAAATGTGGTAGGAGAGGGCCTTATTACCTACCGAAATTCGGTAACGAGTCATTAGCAATGCAATTAGTAGCTACCAAAAATTAGCGACGAAATTGCGGTAGCTAATGATTATTAACGATCGCATTTGGGTCATTAACTACCGAAAATGCGATAGCTAATGACCGAAAATCTTGTAATGGATCATCCCCAAAATTGAACATGCATAAAGCACAACATATAATAACCGTGAAGCCAATATCAAGAATAGATAGAGCCACTAGAGTTGTTTATTATATCATTATGTATAATGTTGGTTGCATGATCATTTTTTTGAAACCGGCTAATAACATCTGTTATAATCTTATAATCTTGTATTTAGTGTGTTGTGATGATTATACGTGTTATAATTGTTAATATGCATAACATGTATATAGGTGATTATGCAAAGCACAGAGTAAGACAGAATATGTTTCGACCATAACTACGCTCATGAGTTCCATTGCACAACATCTCATACATGCATATAATAACTAAACCAGACATAATTTCTATCCAAACACATTTTTGTCCAGCATTTAGACATAAAAGAAGATAAATCAATTACTCAGAAGGGTTCCAACTGGCACATCAAACAAACAAGAAGCATCATGTTCATCACCACGGCTCTTGCTTAACTGCCTTCATCTTCGCAGAAGGATACTGGCCTGTGATCGATTGATCTGAGATTAACTTAGCACCTAGGCCAATCCCGTTGTCAGGAATGGCCTTGAATTTCTCATAAATTAAGAAATCATCGTACTTTGGCTTTTCGGAGATAAATATATTGCACAGGTGAGGCTCGGTTCCAGATTTGTGATTCACGGGGTTTTTTGAATAATCATGTGAGGCTTGGTGGAGATGATTGACCAATCTTTCAACTGGTGATAGAGTGTATTGAGGTAGCTTTGATCTACTTCTTTTGTGTACGTTGTTGGGATCCCAAGTACATTGTTTTTCTTCTTTGTTGCTAGACTTATCCTCGTAATCTGTATGAGATAAAAGGAATAAATTGGTCAAGCTTTTCCAGGCCATGATACATAATGAGATAAGAAGAGAAGCTTTTTAAGGGAAATAGAAAGGCACATACTTTAAAAGTCCATATTTGTTATATGTATATCAGATTATTAAGATCACATGCAGCCTAGATTAATTTGACAAGAGATCTAGAAGTAATTTTGACAAAATCCATATTTTCAAAATCTCATTTCTCTTTGGTCTAAACAATGTTTGTAATTTGCTTAAGCTAATTATTATGATTATACATTGAAGCTAAGAAAAGAAATTCAAATTCTTAGCAGTTTAATTTCTTCACAATGCATATAGAATAACTCAGAATTTTCCGAAATGCATATGAAGATACTGTATGAAAATAGAAACACATACGCATTCTTAATTACAAAAAAATAAAAAATAAAATCAGTTTAGATTCAAGTTTAAACGAAAAAGTTTCCAACCGCATGACTAAATTGGATGCATGGCAACGATTAGCATATTTCAACGACTCAAATCCGATTTAAAATACCATTTTCAAGTTTAACTTTCTTCAATAGTCGTTGAGGCAAGATTTTCAAGCTCGATCCTTGACAAATTTGATGATATCGAACTCCGACTGAAGAGTGATTTGTTACTTGCTTTGGACCTGCTAATTCATTTCAAAAGTTAGGGAAAAATGCATAAAAACCCCATGTGGTTGCGAAAACTTGCACGACCCCCCCTTGTGGTTTGAAATCTGCACAAAACTCCTTCGTGGTTTTAAAAAAACTCTGCACAAAGCCCCCCTCGTGGTTTAATAAACCTGCACGAAATTCACTTTTCGTTCAACTCCGTTAGAGAGTGATGTACGCTCGCTCTATATGAGAGTGGGCTTGATTTTTGAGGTTCTTTGACTTATAAAGAGTTTATTATACCCTTTATAATGTTTAGCACAAAATCCGCATGTGGTTTGAAATCATTGGTTTAACTTTCCCTCGGATTGTATGTAACCTTTCTTGAGTATTTCTTATGCTTCCTTAATAAATTCGCTTTGGCCGTTCAAAAAAAAACAAAACCCGCTGCAAAACAAGATTAGTGTTTAAGGGTTAACTTGATTAGCCCAAAAAATTGATCTAATTTAGATTACCAAATATGTAAGGGCTTGTGTGTGTTTAGACTTGCGTGTGTTCCTGCGTGCACGCGTAAGCGCATATACACAACAATTCTTAAAAATTAACACGCGCACAACATTTAAAATACATATTGCACCTAAATTACCTAAAAACACAAATTAAATCTGAATATAGCATTTCAAATAAAGTGAGGCACTGCAAAGGTGCACATTTTACATGTTAAATAGTAAGTTACGTTTCAAAACAAGATAGGCAATGAAAGGTTAATACAATTAACCCTAAGAATTGGTCTTATTTCGAAAAAGCACCAAATATGTAAGGGCTTGTGAGTGTATGTGCGCGCGAGCTCATATATACAACAATTAATAAAATTTAAAACGCACTCTACATGTGAAACACATATTGCGCCTAAATTAGCTAATGGCTAAAATAGTACCTGAATAACGCATTTCAACTAATGCGGGACACAGCACATAAAAAAGGAAAGATACGGCTACCTATACATACTAAGAAACAAATTGCACTTTAAAAACTCACAGGCACCTATTTTTCCTAGGAAATCATACTCTACGCCTAATATAAAAAACAAAACAAATATTTGACCTAAAAAGCACAAAATATCTAAATCACGTAAAAGAACAACCTAAAATACCATATCTAGTCAACCAAAAACACATGCCGAAAAATCTCAATTTTAGGATTTATCCCGTTTGTAACTTGTTATCTAACGTCTTAATAACACACTTTGCCATCTAGTATTTTAAAATATTTCCTTGAGCCAAATCCAAAAAAGTCTTTTATACATTTTTTGACATTTTGTTTTCTATTAGATCGCCTTGCTGACGAAAGTGCTGAAAATTTGAAATATTGAGTTGCAAAATGTTCAAGGGATAATGCATTAAACCCCATGAACTATGCAGGTTTTTGCGTTTTCTTCCTTAAACTAAATAAATAAGTGCTTTGCCCCCTAAACTATGCAATTCTGTGCGATTTGCCCCCTGGCCGGGTTTTCAGTTATTTTTGGCCATTCTTGGCCGGAATTTTTCCCCTTACACGACACTTATGTGTTGTACTAGATGTATATTAGTAGTTGATGACAAAAAGTAGGCTAAAAAACACCTCGAACCGGGCATATTCC
This sequence comes from Linaria vulgaris, assembly GCA_948329865.1. Lineage (NCBI taxonomy): Eukaryota > Viridiplantae > Streptophyta > Magnoliopsida > Lamiales > Plantaginaceae > Linaria > Linaria vulgaris. The sequence goes on from OX415251.1 coordinate 19,281,769, forward strand.
GGCCAAAATGTGAATTCCGTCCAAGAATAGCCAAAAATAGCTGAAAACCCGGCCACGGGGCAAATCGCACATAATTGCATAGTTTAGGGGGCAAAGCGCTTATTTATTTAGTTTAAGGATGAAAACGCAAAAACCTTCATAGTTCAGGGGGTTTAATGCATTTATCCCAATGTTCAATAGTAAGTCCGTGCTGCAAAATAAGATAAACTTTGAAACGGGTTAATAGAATATTTAGCCCAAAAAATTGATCTTATTTTCAAATAGCACCAAATATTTAAGGTCATATATGAGATATATATATATATATATAGATAGATAGATAGATAGTTATGTGAGTGAGTGTGTGTTCGCACGCTCGTGCATATTAGCATGTATTAAGGTATCTTGTCACACATAAATAATAATGAAAAAAGAAACACCTCTCTTTATCCTGCACTAAGATTAACACTACAAGACTTAGCAGTAATAGCTACCACAAATTAGCTACCGAAATTTCGTAGCTTGTCATTAGCTACGGAAATTCCGTAGCTAATGAATGTAACGACGGAATCTTTGTCGTTACAATTATTGTCGATAACAAATCAGTGGTCAAATTTCCTCGCGACGAAATTTGGTCGCTACTTCCGTAGCTAATTATTAGTAGATACGAAAATTCCGTAGTCACTTATTAGTAGCTACGGAATTTCTGTAGCCAAAATTTATGGCATCGCTGGGCGCAACTGGGCCGAACGGACGACGGGAAATCTGTAGGTATTGTTGACACTAGCTACAGAATTTTCGTAGGTAGTAGCCAATGTATAAATAAAAAAAACACTCTTAAACCCTAGCCCACACACACCGACGCCATTAGTCGCCAACCACTGTCAGAGACACGATTCCGTCGCCACCAACCCCACGCCGCCTTCTCTCACTGTCGTCCCCCACTGGCGCGTCGTAATTTCCCTTCCTTTCTTTTTTCTTCATTTTTGAGGCTTTTTGAGAATAATGCCTAACACCATCCTTTTCAGTCACCGGCGCCACCAACCTCCGCGCCGTTGTCTCTCAGCGCCGCGCTCCGATATTGTAAGTCTCCTTTTCTTTTCATTTTTAGGCACGTTTTGGAAATAATAGCTAACACACCCACCAACCCATTTTCAACCGCCGTAATTCCGATGTCACCCACCTCCGTACTGCCGTCCCCCACCACCGCGCGCTCGATTAGCTAGTGTAAGTTACTTTTTTTGTTTTAAGCTTTATGGAGTCTTACATTATTAACACGCGGCATCACCACTTTTTTAGTCCCGCCGCCGGGATTCGACGCTAACCAAGTCCGCGCCGACCACTGCCGCTAGTCACCGCCCACCCGTAGCAACGTCGGATTGTAGTAAGTTTGATGCTTTTTTCAATTTTTAGCCCTTTTTTATTATTATTTCGGCGACTCGGTCTTGAAATATGCATGTTAGTCGAATTCATGTTAGGAATGTTCGAATTCATGTTAGGAATTTTCATAAATGTTGGTGTTGAAATTATATTTTACGAGAATTGTTAATTTTGTTAAATTTGTTAGTTAGAATTTGCTAAATATGGTAAATTAATTAGTTAATAATTGGTAAATTAGTTAGTTAATTGGTAAATTAGTATGTTAGGATTTGGTACTTTTCTTAAATTAGTTAATTAAGAATTGGTAAATTAGTTAGTTAGGAATCGAATGTAGTTTTCGTTTTATCGTTATACAGTTTGGTAATGAGTTGCTTTTTGGTAATATAGTTTCTGGTTTATGTTTACATTTCAATGTCGTAAAATTTGGTAACGTTTGTTAAATATATAGAGACTAGGATTAATTACTTTTTATGAAGTGGCTATTGTTCCTTTTTCTTTGTTTGGTTTACCCGAAACTATTTAGAATATTTTTTATGACGACCGAGGTTGAAGGATTTCATCTATGAAGCGTTTTATGACAACATGATAAATACTTAGGAATTTATTAGAACTTAGAATCGATCGTTACCTTGAGAATTCTAACTTAAGTAAAATGGGCAAGCTAAATCGGTAAGTTAGTGATGGAATTTCGGTAGCTACTAATATTCATAAAGTTAGCTACCGAAAATCGGTAACTACTAATATTCATATTATTAGCTATCAAAATTCGATAGCAAATGCGGGTTAAAATGGGCAAGCTAAATCCATACGTTAGTGAAGGAATATCGGTAGCTAACTCCACAGTAGCTACCGAAAATCGGTAGCTAATTTTCAAAGTAGTGGCGACGTGAGTGGCAACGAAACTTCGGTTACTAATGCTAGCGACGGAAATGTGGTAGGAGAGGGCCTTATTACCTACCGAAATTCGGTAACGAGTCATTAGCAATGCAATTAGTAGCTACCAAAAATTAGCGACGAAATTGCGGTAGCTAATGATTATTAACGATCGCATTTGGGTCATTAACTACCGAAAATGCGATAGCTAATGACCGAAAATCTTGTAATGGATCATCCCTAAAATTGAACATGCATAAAGCACAACATATAATAACCGTGAAGCCAATATCAAGAATAGATAGAGCCACTAGAGTTGTTTATTATATCATTATGTATAATGTTGGTTGCATGATCATTTTTTTGAAACCGGCTAATAACATCTGTTATAATCTTATAATCTTGTATTTAGTGTGTTGTGATGATTATACGTGTTATGATTGTTAATATGCATAACATGTATATAGGTGATTATGCAAAGCACAGAGTAAGACAGAATATGTTTCGACCATAACTACGCTCATGAGTTCCATTGCACAACATCTCATACATGCATATAATAACTAAACCAGACATAATTTCTATCCAAACACATTTTTGTCCAGCATTTAGACATAAAAGAAGATAAATCAATTACTCAGAAGGGTTCCAACTGGCACATCAAACAAACAAGAAGCATCATGTTCTTCACCACGGCTCTTGCTTAACTGCCTTCATCTTCGCAGAAGGATACTGGCCTGTGATCGATTGATCTGAGATTAACTTAGCACCTAGGCCAATCCCGTTGTCAGGAATGGCCTTGAATTTCTCATAAATTAAGAAATCATCGTACTTTGGCTTTTCGGAGATAAATATATTGCACAGGTGAGGCTCGGTTCCAGATTTGTGATTCACGGGGTTTTTTCAATAATCATGTGAGGCTTGGTGGAGATGATTGACCAATCTTTCAACTGGTGATAGAGTGTATTGAGGTAGCTTTGATCTACTTCTTTTGTGTACGTTGTTGGGATCCCAAGTACATTGTTTTTCTTCTTTGTTGCTAGACTTATCCTCGTAATCTGTATGAGATAAAAGGAATAAATTGGTCAAGCTTTTCCAGGCCATGATATATAATGAGATAAGAAGAGAAGCTTTTTAAAGGAAATAGAAAAGCACATACTTTAAAAGTCCATATTTGTTATATGTATATCAGATTATTAAGATCACATGCAGCCTAGATTAATTTGACAAGAGATCTAGAAGTAATTTTGACAAAATCCATATTTTCAAAATCTCATTTCTCTTTGGTCTAAACAATGTTTGTAATTTGCTTAAGCTAATTATTATGATTATACATTGAAGCTAAGAAAAGAAATTCAAATTCTTAGCAGTTTAATTTCTTCACAATGCATATAGAATAACTCAGAATTTTCCGAAATGCATATGAAGATACTGTATGAAAATAGAAACTCACATACGCATTATTAATTACAAAAAAAAAAAAAAAAAAAAAATCAGTTTAGATGCAAGTTTAAACGAAAAAGTTTCCAACCGCATGACTAAATTGGATGCATGGCAACGATTAGCATATTTCAACGACTCAAATCCGATTTAAAATACCATTTTCAAGTTTAACTTTCTTCAATAGTCGTTGAGGCAAGATTTTCAAGCTCGATCCTTGACAAATTTGATGATATCGAACTCCGACTGAAGAGTGATTTGTTACTTGCTTTGGACCTGCTAATTCATTTCAAAAGTTAGGGAAAAATGCATAAAAACCCCATGTGGTTGCGAAAACTTGCACGAACCCCCCTTGTGGTTTGAAATCTGCACAAAACTCCTTCGTGGTTTTAAAAAAACTCTGCACAAAACCCCCCTCGTGGTTTAATAAACCTGCACGAAATTCACTTTTCGTTCAACTCCGTTAGAGAGTGATGTACGCTCGCTCTATATGAGAGTGGGCTTGATTTTTGAGGTTCTTTGACTTATAAAGAGTTTATTATACCCTTTATAATGTTTAGCACAAAATCCGCATGTGGTTTGAAATCATTGGTTTAACTTTCCCTCGGATTGTATGTAACCTTTCTTGAGTATTTCTTATGCTTCCTTAATAAATTCGCTTTGGCCGTTCAAAAAAAAACAAAACCCGCTGCAAAACAAGATTAGTGTTTAAGGGTTAACATGATTAGCCCAAAAAATTGATCTAATTTAGATTACCAAATATGTAAGGGCTTGTGTGTGTTTAGACTTGCGTGTGTTCCTGCGTGCACGCGTAAGCGCATATACACAACAATTCTTAAAAATTAACACGCGCACAAAATTTAAAATACATATTGCACCTAAATTACCTAAAAACACAAATTAAATCTGAATATAGCATTTCAAATAAAGCGAGGCACTGCAAAGGTGCACATTTTACATGTTAAATAGTAAGTTACGTTTCAAAACAAGATAGGCAATGAAAGGTTAATACAATTAACCCTAAGAATTGATCTTATTTCGAAAAAGCACCAAATATGCAAGGGCTTGTGCGTGTATGTGCGCGCGAGCTCATATATACAACAATAAATAAAATTTAAAACGCACTCTACATTTGAAACACATATTGCGCCTAAATTATCTAATGGCTCAAATAGTACCTGAATAACGCATTTCAACTAATGCGGGACACAGCACATAAAAAAGGAAAGATACGGCTACCTATACATACTAAGAAACAAATTGCACTTTAAAAACTCACAGGCACCTATTTTTCCTAGGAAATCATACTCCACGCCTAATATAAAAAACAAAACAAATATTAGACCTAAAAAGCACAAAATATCTAAATCACGTAAAAGAACAACCTAAAATACCATATCTAGTCAACCAAAAACACATGCCGAAAAATCTCAATTTTAGGATTTATCCCGTTTGTAACTTGTTATCTAACGTCTTAATAACGCACTTTGCCATCTAGTATTTTAAAATATTTCCTTGAGCCAAATCCGAAAAAGTCTTTTATACATTTTTTGACATTTTTTTTTCTATTAGATCGCCTTGTTGACGAAAGTGCTGAAAATTTGAAATATTGAGTTGCAAAATGTTCAAGGGATAATGCATTAAACCCCATGAACTATGCAGGTTTTTGCGTTTTCTTCCTTAAACTAAATAAATAAGTGTTTTGCCCCCTAAACTATGCAATTCTGTGCGATTTGCCCCCTGGCCGGGTTTTCAGTTATTTTTGGCCATTCTTGGCCGGAATTTTTCCCCTTACACGACACTTATGTGTTGTACTAGATGTATATTAGTAGTTGATGACAAAAAGTAGGCTAAAAAACACCTCGAACGGGGCATATTCCGGCCAAAATGTGAATTCCGTCCAAGAATAGCCAAAAATAGCTGAAAACCCGGCCACGGGGCAAATCGCACATAATTGCATAGTTTAGGGGGCAAAGCGCTTATTTATTTAGTTTAAGGATGAAAACGTAAAAAACTTCATAGTTCAGGGGGTTTAATGCATTTATCCCAATGTTCAATAGTAAGTCCGTGCTGCAAAATAAGATAAACTTTGAAACGGGTTAATAGAATATTTACCCCAAAAAATTGATCTTATTTTCAAATAGCACCAAATATTTAAGGTCATATATGAGATATATATATATATATATATATATATATATAGATTGATAGATAGTTATGTGAGTGAGTGTGTGTTCGCACGCTCGTGCATATTAGCATGTATTAAGGTATCTTGTCACACATAAATAATAATGAAAAAAGAAACACCTCTCTTTATCCTGCACTAAGATTAACACTACAAGATTTCGCAGTAATAGCTACCACAAATTAGCTACCGAAATTTCGTAGCTTGTCATTAGCTACGGAAATTCCGTAGCTAATGAATGTAACGACGGAATCTTTGTCGTTACAATTATTGTCGATAACAAATCAGTGGTCAAATTTCCTCGCGACGAAATTTGGTCGCTACTTCCGTAGCTAATTATTAGTAGATACGAAAATTCCGTAGTCACTTATTAGTAGCTACGGAATTTCTGTAGCCAAAATTTATGGCATCGCTGGGCGCAACTGGGCCGAACGGACGCGGGAAATCTGTAGGTATTGTTGACACTAGCTACAAAATTTCCGTAGGTAGTAGCCAATGTATAAATAAAAAAAACACTCTTAAACCCTAGCCCACACACACCGACGCCATTAGTCGCCAACCACTGTCAGAGACACGATTCCGTCGCCACCAACCCCACGTCGCCTTCTCTCACTGTCGTCCCCCACTGGCGCGTCGTAAGTTCCCTTCCTTTCTTTTTTCTTCATTTTTGAGGCTTTTTGAGAATAATGCCTAACACCATCCTTTTTAGTCACCGGCGCCACCAACCTCCGCGCCGCTGTCTCTCAGCGCCGCGCTCCGATATTGTAAGTCTCCTTTTCTTTTCATTTTTAGGCACGTTTTGGAAATAATAGCTAACACACGGCCCCACCAACCCATTTTCAACCGCCGTAATTCCGATGTCACCCACCTCCGTACTGCCGTCCCCCACCACCGCGCGCTCGATTAGCTAGTGTAAGTTACTTTTTTTGTTTTAAGCTTTATGGAGTCTTACATTATTAACACGCGGCATCACCACTTTTTTAGTCCCGCCGCCGGGATTCGGACGCTAACCAAGTCCGCGCCGACCACTGCAGCTAGTCACCGCCCACCCGTAGCAACGTCGGATTGTAGTAAGTTTGATGCTTTTTTCAATTTTTAGCCCTTTTTTATTATTATTCCGGCGACTCGGTCTTGAAATATGCATGTTAGTCGAATTCATGTTAGGAATGTTCGAATTCATGTTAGGAATTTTCATAAATGTTGGTGTTGAAATTTTATTTTACGAGAATTGTTAATTTTGTTAAATTTGTTAGTTAGAATTTGCTAAATATGGTAAATTAATTAGTTAATAATTGGTAAATTAGTTAGTTAATTGGTAAATTAGTATGTTAGGATTTGGTACTTTTCTTAAATTAGTTAATTAAGAATTGGTAAATTAGTTAGGTAGGAATCGAATGTAGTTTTCGTTTTATCGTTATACAGTTTGGTAATGAGTTGCTTTTTGGTAATATAGTTTCTGGTTTATGTTTACATTTCAATGTCGTAAAATTTGGTAACGTTTGTTAAATATATAGAGACTAGGATTAATTACTTTTTATGAAGTGGCTATTGTTCCTTTTTATTTGTTTGGTTTACCCGAAACTATTTAGAATATTTTTTATGACGACCGAGGTTGAAGGATTTCATCTATGAAGCGTTTTATGACAACATGATAAATACTTAGGAATTTATTAGAACTTAGAATCGATCGTTACCTTGAGAATTCTAACTTAAGTAAAATGGGCAAGCTAAATCGGTAAGTTAGTGATGGAATTTCGGTAGCTACTAATATTCATAAAGTTAGCTACCGAAAACCGGTCGCTACTAATATTCATATTATTAGCTATCAAAATTCGATAGCAAATGCGGGTTAAAATGGGCAAGCTAAATCCGTACGTTAGTGAAGGAATATCGGTAGCTAACTCCACAGTAGCTACCGAAAATCGGTAGCTAATTTTCAAAGTAGTGGCGACGGGAGTGGCAACGAAACTTCGGTTACTAATGCTAGCGACGGAAATGTGGTAGGAGAGGGCCTTATTACCTACCGAAATTCGGTAACGAGTCATTAGCAATGCAATTAGTAGCTACCAAAAATTAGCGACGAAATTGCGGTAGCTAATGATTATTAACGATCGCATTTGGGTCATTAACTACCGAAAATGCGATAGCTAATGACCGAAAATCTTGTAATGGATCATCCCCAAAATTGAACATGCATAAAGCACAACATATAATAACCGTGAAGCCAATATCAAGAATAGATAGAGCCACTAGAGTTGTTTATTATATCATTATGTATAATGTTGGTTGCATGATCATTTTTTTGAAACCGGCTAATAACATCTGTTATAATCTTATAATCTTGTATTTAGTGTGTTGTGATGATTATACGTGTTATGATTGTTAATATGCATAACATGTATATAGGTGATTATGCAAAGCACAGAGTAAGACAGAATATGTTTCGACCATAACTACGCTCATGAGTTCCATTGCACAACATCTCATACATGCATATAATAACTAAACCAGACATAATTTCTATCCAAACACATTTTTGTCCAGCATTTAGACATAAAAGAAGATAAATCAATTACTCAGAAGGGTTCCAACTGGCACATCAAACAAACAAGAAGCATCATGTTCATCACCACGGCTCTTGCTTAACTGCCTTCATCTTCACAGAAGGATACTGGCCTGTGATCGATTGATCTGAGATTAACTTTGCACCTAGGCCAATCCCGTTGTCAGGAATGGCCTTGAATTTCTCATAAATTAAGAAATCATCGTACTTTGGCTTTTCGGAGATAAATATATTGCACAGGTGAGGCTCGGTTCCAGATTTGTGATTCACGGGGTTTTTTCAATAATCATGTGAGGCTTGGTGGAGATGATTGACCAATCTTTCAACTGGTGATAGAGTGTATTGAGGTAGCTTTGATCTACTTCTTTTGTGTACGTTGTTGGGATCCCAAGTACATTGTTTTTCTTCTTTGTTGCTAGACTTATCCTCGTAATCTGTATGAGATAAAAGGAATAAATTGGTCAAGCTTTTCCAGGCCATGATACATAATGAGATAAGAAGAGAAGCTTTTTAAAGGAAATAGAAAAGCACATACTTTAAAAGTCCATATTTGTTATATGTATATCAGATTATTAAGATCACATGCAGCCTAGATTAATTTGACAAGAGATCTAGAAGTAATTTTGACAAAATCCATATTTTCAAAATCTCATTTCACTACAAGAAAACGGGGCTTTTCCCGACCGCAGCTCGGGTCGGGAAAAGCCCTCCTGCGGTCGGGAAAAGCCCATTCCCGACCGCAGGGCGGTCGCGAAGCTGCGGTCGGATAAAGTCTGGTCGGAAATACATTCCCGACCGCAATCGGTCGGCAATACTTTTCCCGACCACAAAATATCGACCGGAGCCTGGTCATACCATTCCCGACCGCAGGTTGGTCGGGATAATACCCGTCCGCCACGCGGTCGGGAGATTATTCCCGACCAGATTCTGGTCGGGTTGTAGCCCGGTTGCAAAACCGGGCTACGGGCCAGCGTCCGACCACATGGCGGTCGGGAGTAATATTCCCGACTGCAATTTGGTCGAGAAACCATCCCGTATATATTTTAAATAATTTGCATTTCCCGGCCAACACGTGGTCGGGAACTACAAGAAATCTCGACCGCCGATTGGTCAAAAATAATATTCAAAGATTCCCGACCACTTTGTGGTCGGAAGTAATATTCATACTTTCTCGACCGGTGTGCGGTCGGGAGTAATATTCATACGCTCCCGACCGGTGTGCGGTCGGGAGTAATATTCATAGAATTAAAAAAAATAATATTCCGGTAAAAATTACCGGAATATTATATTTTATATGTAGCCCAATCTATATGCTCAATATAATTTAATGTTTCTTTATTATATATATTGTTTCAAAGAAAAATAGAATAAAATTGTTTGAAAGAAAAATGAAATAAAAGTGTTTGAAAGAAAAATGAAATAAAAGTGTTTGAAAGAAAAATGAAATAAAAGTGTTTGAAGAAATGAAATAAAAGTGTTTGAAGAAAATGAAATAAAAGTGTTTTAATAAATGAAATAAAAGTCTATGAAGAAAAAGAAAGAAAGGAAAGAAAAGTGTTTGAAGAAAAAGAAAGAAAGGTGTTTGAAGGAAAAGAAAGAAAAAAGTGTTTGAAGAAAAAGAAAGAAAAGTGTTTGAAGAAATAAAAGAAAAAGTGTTTGGAGAAAAAGAAAGATAGGTGTTTCAACAAATAAATGAAAAAGTGTTTGGTGAAAAAATTGTGTGGAGTGATGGCAATGGGGTATGGTTTATTTATAAGGTTTGTGGGATTGGTTTTGATTGGTGGGATGTGAGTGGCGCGGATCATGGTTTGAGTCGTTGGATTGTTTTGGTTAATGAACGGATGAGATTGGATTTTGTTTTGTTGAAAAATTTAAATTTTTGGCGGCCCCGCCAAAACTTTTAACGGTTCCGACCGGCCTGCGGTCGGGACAATTATTTTGCCCAGAAACACACCGATGAATATTATTCCCGACCGCAGGGTGGTCGAGAATCATATGAATATTACTCCCGACCGAACGCCGGTCGGGAATGATAAATTTTTTATTTTTTAAAAATTATTATTGAGCTATAATAATACTAGTTTAATGTTTATTTGAGTTAAAAAATTAATAATTATTTGTTAAATAATATTATGTCGGGGTAACTTTGAGTTTTACGTGTATATCTATGTATATATATCTATATATATTAATTAGTCGTGTGTATATCTATCTATCTATATATATCTATCTATCTATATATCTATCTACCTATATATAGGAATCAACAATTGTTGTAATCGTTAGTGATAAGTAAAGATAAGCCACTTGTGTTATTGAACACATTTGTTAATTAGAGGTATACACATATATATATAACTAAATTATGAGATGATGATTAGTTACGTTACTGAATTATTAGTGTTACGTAAATATATATGACAAGATCAATCGATTCATGATTCTTTGGATAACAAAATATAATATTTTTATTGCACTTATAAAATTTCACCAATGTTTAAAACACTAGATGAATACTAATCAAATAATAATTGAGAAAATATGAATACTAATCGTTACTGAATAGCGGTAAACCCTAAACCCTAAACCCTAAACCCTATACCCTAACATTCCCGACCGCAATTTGGTCGGTAAGTTATTTTCCCGACCGCGGCTACAAAGTTTCCCGACCGCAGGGCGGTCGGGAGATGTAACGGCTAGTAACGGTAACAAAGTTTCCCGACCGCCCGGCGGTCGGGAGATGTAACGGCTAGTAACGGTAACAAAGTTTCCCGAACGCCTTGCGGTCGGGACTCTTTATTACCGTTGGTTTTTCCGACCACCGTGCGGTCGGGAATACTCTGCGAATCTCCTATAAATACCCTCTCCTATTCCCTTTAGAAATCATTCCAACATTCATCATTTTTTAAGGTATGCACGATTTTCCCTTGTTATATCCCAATTTTCCTATTTTATAACCATTAAGCTCATGTTTATTTAGAAACTAATGTTTTTATTGATTTGTTTTAGATATTGCGGTAATTAAATGCAACGAGGGGCGTATGTGTGTGCAACAAATACTTGATCTAAGTATTTTTCTACGCTACAACAAGTAAGCATTTTTTTCCTACGCTATTTAATTTTATAAGATCAAGCTAAATTCTTAGAAGTGTAACAAATTCTTTTTAATTTCCGTAGATTATAAATGGATTATCGTCCCGATAGATCTTGGATGTACGATAGGATAAATAGTAATACCGGTTATTTGAATGAACATTACGTGATTGGGGTTCGTGAATTCATAAAGTTTGCATTAGCACAAACAGATTACGTAGATGGAAAACGTATTAGGTGCCCGTGCAAGAAATGCACAAATTTAAAATATTGGGAACAAAACGTAGTACAAGATCATCTTCATAAGTCGGGGTTTGTGAATCAATATTGGATATGGGACTTGCATGGAGAGGAGGCGAACGAGGCATCCACATCGTATGTACCAGAATCACCGACCCCTAATTTTCACGTTGATAGTCCTGTTCATGCCGATACTTTGTTTAGGGATATGGTTGTGGATGCATATGGGGGTCGATTTGTTGAGGGAGAGGTGCACAACGAAGATCCGAGTCGCGATGCAAAGGAGTTCTACAAATTGATGAAGTTGGGCGACCATAAAATGCACCAGAAGAAGCCTAAGACTGTGCTCCAGTGGTTTGCCGAGTGGTTGACAGTTAAGACGGGTCATAAATCCTCAAATGTCGAGAGCGAAAAGTACTTAGCGTTGTCCAAGGATTGCATGGACCCAGAGATTGAGGAAATGCTACCGAGCACGATTTCAGGCATGAATAAGATGCTCGCGGGTTTGGGTTTAGGGTACGAAAAGATCGACGTATGTTGGAATCTGTGTTTCTTGTACTACGGTGAAAATGCCAACCCGGATCTCACATCGTGTCCGATATGCAAGACAGATAGGTACGAGGCCGGTAGGAAGTCGAGGGTTGGAAGGAAAAAGTTGTGGTATTTCCCCCTAGGCCCTCGGTTACAGAGATTGTTTTATACCATCGGTACTTCCCGACATATGACTTGGCATTTGAAGTGTCGCGCGTCACCTGATAGAATGATACACCCCGCTGCAGGCGAGGCGTGGCGACATTTTGATCGCACTTATCCGGACTTTGCCGCGGAGCCCAGAAATGTCCGACTTGGGCTCTGTACAGATGGGTTCTCACCGTTTGGGCAATCTGGGAGACAATATTCTTGTTGGCCCGTGTTTGTGACCCCTTATAACCTCCCGCCGGATTTATGCATGCGACCAGAGTTCCTTTTTTTGAGCCTTATTATACCTGGCCCGAAGAGTCCTGGAAAGAACTTGGATCTGTTGTTGAGGCCGTTGATTGATGAGTTGAAACAATTGTGGAGTGATGGTTTATGGACATATGACAGCTCACGAAAGGAAAACTTCCAGATGAGAGCGACCCTTATGTGGACTATTAGCGATTTTCCGGCTTATGGAATGTTGTCACAGTGGAGCACTCACGGGAAACTAGCATGTCCTTATTGCATGGGTGATATAGATTCTTTCACACTTGATAACGGTGGAAAACCTTCGTGGTTTGATTGTCATCGTCGATTTCTACCACCTGGTCATAAGTTTAGGTACAACAAGAAGGATTTCACCAAGAAGAAGGAGGTGCATGAGCCGCCTATTCGAAGGAAAACAGGGGAGGAGATGAAGGCAATTGTGGATAGGCTACGATCGGTTAGGTTTGGGTTAACTCCCCCTAAGCTCCCGGGTTTTAACACAACTCATAATTGGTGTCGACGAAGCATATTTTGGGAACTACCATATTGGTCCTCGAACTTGATTCGCCACAATCTAGATGTCATGCATTGTGAGAAGAACTTTTTTGAGAACATCATCAACACGGTGTTGGACAGTGCTAAGTCGAAGGACAACATTAAGTCGAGGCACGATCTTAGGCTTTACACAACACGTAAAGCATTGTTTTTGCAACCCGGTGGAAGAAGAGGTGGTGAGTATGCAAAGCCAGTGGCAAAATACTGTCTCACGAGGGAACAAAAGAACATGGTACTTGATTGGTTGACCAAACTCAAATTTCCTGATGGATATGCCTCTGATCTGGGAAGATGTGTGCAAAAACAACAAGGAAAACTGATTGGAATGAAGAGTCATGATTGTCACGTCTTCATGCAGAAATTGATCCCGATTGCTTTTCGAGACTTCTTGGACACCGAGATTTGGGGTACTTTAGTTGAGGTTAGCCTTTTCTTCAAGGCGATTTGCGCCTCAGAGGTGTCGGCTCAGGATATGAAGATTTTGGAGGACTCGTTTATTGTTACTATGTGCAAGATGGAAATGATATTCCCTCCTTCATTTTTTGACTCCATGGAGCATTTAGCCATACACCTCGCGTACGAGGCTAGAGTTGGGGGTCCAGTCCATTATAGATGGATGTATCCGTTCGAGAGGTACAATTTCATATTTTTAAAATTATTATATTTAAAAATATTTGTTGTTTTCTCTAATCTTTCTTTGATTTAATTGATATAGGCAAATGTTCGTCATGAAGGGTTTTGTACTTAACAAGGCGAGGGTGGAAGGATGTATAGCCAACCAGTACCTACTTTCGGAGTTGTCAAATTTGTGTGCTCAATATCTGGATGTCTCGGCTAAGACTACATTTAAGAAACTCAACAGGAACGAGACACTAGAGAGCACGGAGTGGGATAATGAGCTTTCAATATTTCGGAAGAGAGGCGGTACGCTAGGAAAAATTGACGATAGGCCCTTGACTACCAAGGAAATGAAGCAAATAGAGCTCTATGTGCTTCTAAATTGTCCAGAGCTTGACGATTGGGTCGAGTAAGTGCTCTCTAATTATTCTTAATAACGATATACTGAATTACTTTTAGAATAACTGACTAATGTAAATGTTTATGTGTAGATTGTTTGAAATGGAAGAGTGCAGTGGTCTTAGTCAAAGGGAGAAACAAGCAAAGAGGAACCGTGAGTACGTAGCATGGTTCAAACGGACATATGGCAGTGGTAAATACGAGACTGACGTACGAATAAATCCTCTACTTGATGGTCCGAATACTAAGGCAATAACCTCCGAGGGATACATTGTGAATGGGTTCAGATTTCACGTCGACTCGATATTGGGGCCCAAACATAGTGATTGCAGTGGTGTTTGTGTGAAGGGCGCCATGGGTGGTTCTGATGCTACAAACTGTTATGGAACGTTAAAAGAAGTTTTACAGGTTGTATATTGTAGCCAAGAGAGACCCCTATACATTGTCATGTTCAAGTGTGTTTGGTATGATATTAATGCAGGTACAGTGGAACATGCAACGTACAAGTTGGTTGACATCGACCCCAAGCGTACAAGTTGGAGAGACGAACCGTTTGTATTTGCTAACCAAGCACAACAGGCGTACTATGTGCCATATCCAAACTTGACGACGGGGCGTCCAGGACAAGAAGGATGGTTGGCCGTAACAACTATTCCTGCCAGACACATAATCGATATGTCATCAGTTGCGGGAGCAAACGATGTCGAATCAGGGATGCCGAACCAAGTTCTACAAGAAAATGTATCAGAAGTGGTTAACTTATTCGTGGACCTTACCTCATTTGATATGAATATCCAGTTGGCCAATGACGAGTTTGAGATGGTTGATGAATATGCAGTAAAAGAGCCCGATGAACCGATTGTGGAGGTTGACGAAGACGAGGAGGAGGAGGACAACGAGGAAAAGGAAGAGGGAGAGATGATGAGTGACTATGATTCTGAGGAAGATTAATTTTCCGAATTTTTTTTTTATTGAAATGTGTTCTTTTTTATTGAAATATTGTCTACTTTTTTTATTGAAATATTGTCTACTTTTTTTCCAAATGTGTTCTTTTTTATTGAAATATTGTCTACTTTTTTCATTGAAATATTGTCTACTTTTTTTATTGAAATATTGTCTAATTTTTTTATTGAAATATTGTCTTACTTAATGTGTTTGTGTTTCGAGATGAATATTAAAAATTTAACAAAATTAATACAAGTCAAAATATAACCATCATCGTCACAATCAAATATAATACAAGACATACATCACAAACATCCCCAAGATAGTAGAAATACAAAACATAATACAAGCCAAAACATAATAGAAGTCAAAACATAATACAAGTCAAAACATAATACAAGTCAAACATAGTCACAATCGTAAAAACCGAAGGTATCCATGGTAGCGGGTCCAACATCACCATCAAGCCCAAGCTCGGCTCCATCGTCTAGAGAAGGGTCGTACAATGGAACATTCTCCACTCCGTGGGCAAATGGATCCTGAGTAGGGTTCGCTGCATCGGAACCCGTAAAGCTAGGTGTGGGTCGAGAAGGGGCACAACCTGTAGTCTGTGTGATGTGATCGGACAAGTATCCGATGTGACCAACAAGCTCGTCAATTTTCTTCGCCATAGTCTCCCTCTGCTGCTGGCTATCTGTCTGCAATACGCGAATGTACTCATCCTGCTCGGCATTGGGGTTCTGCGTGTCGAACCCAAACACATTGTGAGATACATCCTGTGGAAAACCAGCAGCTAGCCCCTTCTTCAACCCTCCACTCGCAAGCTGCCACAACTCATTGTCCAAATGGACCCACTGTGAACGGTCCGCCTCGTACCTCCTTGTCATACGGGCTATGTAGTCATCCTGTTCAATAAGACAAAAATGAGTTAGTACATCATTAATTTCATCACGTATGTTATTAGAATGCTTTACAAGTAAAATACTTACATATATAGCCTGGTAGTCGGAATGAATCCACTCTCGGCGACGTGGAGCTCCCTCTGGCACCTCGACCTCATGTGTGTGCTGATAACGATATATCTCATCGTGTCGAGGCTTAGGGGCACCGGGACCTCTAGCAGCAGCCTGCATATTGATATAATGTAAGAATTTAAATTTAAGACAATAAGTATTATATTCGTATAATAAGTTTTAATAAGACATACCATCTTTTGAGAAATCTTCGTGTAGCCCGTTTTTCCAGTAGCATGCGTCCCTTTTGCTTTCTTTCCTGGGACTGGCTCCTCTCCTCCTCGCCTGTTCTTCTTTCCAGTGACGGCCCTCTTCTGATGCTTCTCCGACTCCCAATGCTCTATGTACATCTTCTCTAACGCGTCGCTCATCCATTCATTCTTCGGACAGTTCGCCCACCTCGGATCATTGAGCCTCTCATAATAGTAATGCTTCGCAGCGTGGTTAACTTCCTTGTAACACTTTTGGGCCTTTTTTAGGAACACTTTATGAACTTCATTGAATATAGTGGGATCAATAATATACTTATCCTGCATTTAATTAAAGTTTATTATTAGTTTTTCGATATATAAAATTGATGAATATGTATATATATATATATATTGTAAACTTTTAAAGTCTTACCCGAAAACTAGCCCACCACTTCCCTTTTGTGGCTGCAGGAACCTTGTCAAATCGGTGACAAACGACCCTCATATGCTCTCGAATACTCGTGGTAATGGATTTGGCCACCGCGTTGCTATCCTCAAATTCGCCCAGAGGCGTCAAACGGATCGTCGGACGCCTGGTGCGATCCTGTGGAACCTCTGGAGCTCTCGCTGGGCCTCGTCCGGGTCGGCGCTGTGTCGAAGATGATCCTGCCTGGGCCCCGTCTGGTCGGGAAGAAGTAGTGGGCCCCACAGGTGCCGTAGGCCTCGATCCACCAGATGTCGAGGGCGTCGCAGCTACGTGATCATCAAGTAAACCTGGTGGAGTCTCGGCGACGAGGGAATCACGGGAATCGTCCGTATCAGATGGTGCAGCCTGATCACGTAAGGCGAGACGAATAGGTATCCTCGGTGGTGGGGCAGTAGTCCCGACGTCAGTAGGAGGAGCAGTCGACGGAGCAACGGGAGGAGCAGTCGACCGAGCAACGGAAGGAAGACGCGGTGAAGGACCAGATACAGTACCAAAAGTACTACTACGACGGAAGGGCTCGTCACGATCACTACTACCACAGGAAGACATCTAAATAAAAGAAAACGCTAATTGTAATCAAACACTAAGTTATATAGTTTTTTCCTAAAGGCATTAAACAGTTTTCATAAAAGCACTAATATTTTCCTAATATTTCCTAAAAGCACTAATATTTTCCTAATATTTCCTAAAAGCACTAATATTTTTCTAATATTTCCTAAAAGCACTAATATTTTCCTAATATTTCCTAAAAGCACTATTATTTTCCTAATATTAATTAAATCCACTAATATTAAGTCTAACAATATTCTTAAAACAATTTCTACTAAAATCCTAAAAAATTTAACGATATCTAACAATTAAACATTAAAAATTAAACAAATAAAACATTAAACATTAAAAATTAAACATTATAAATTAAACATTAAACAATAAACAAATTAACATTAAACAAATAAAAAAATACAAGATTAGTCGAAAACTTACCGGATCGGGGTCGCCAAATAAATTTCGGTGTAGAAAAGTGGCGTTCGGTCGGGAGAAGGCGCGGGTATCTAATTAATAATTAAATTTTAAACATAAGTATATATAAAAACATTTTAAACATAATTAATTAAATTCTAAACCTAAGTAATTAAATTTTAAACATAATTAATTAACTTTTAAACATAACTAATTAATTAAATTTTACCGGATCGAGAAAGTGACGCGGTGGTGGAGAGGCGGGAAAGGTGGCGGTGGACAGGCGGTGGACAGGCAGGGGTGGTTGCAGATGAGAGGGGCGGTGGAGAGGGGCGGTGCGCGGTGGTGGAGAGGGGCGGTGGAGAGGCGGAGGAGAGGGGCGGTGCGCGGTGGTGGAGAGGGGCGGTGGAGACGCGGAGAGAGATTGAGGGGCGGTGCGCGGTGGTGGCGGAGAGAGAGAGAGATTGGAGGTGGAGAGGCGGAGCGCGGTGGTGGCGGAGAGAGAGAGAGTGGAGGTGGAGAGGCGGCGCTTGAGGAGGAGAGAGGGAAAGGACGACTGGAACGCGGTCGAGATTAGGGAGAGAGGAAGGCGTCGACCGAACTGCGGTCGAGAGAGGGGCGGCGCATCAGCGGTGAGGCGTCGGTTAGGGTTTTTTTGGTGAGAGAAAAGAAAATGGAGAGAAAGGGGGAGGAAGACGACTAAATCGTCTGTCTTCCTCCCGACTGCCGTGCGGTCGGGACCCTAAGGCCCAGCTGCGCGGCCCAGCCGGGCCAAAAATTCGGGCTGATAATATCCGGCCCAATACACTCCCGACCGCCCTGCAGTCGGGAGATGTTTTCCTGACTACAGCGCGGTCGAGAATAGTCCTGGAACGTTTCGTAACCACGATGCAGTCGGGAATGTTTGTATCGACTATTGCGCGGTCGGGAATGCTCACGACCAAATGGCGGTCGGGAGATTGCGGTCGGGAAAAGCCCCGAAATCTTGTAGTGTTTCTCTTTGGTCTAAACAATGTTTGTAATTTGCTTAAGCTAATTATTATGATTATACATTGAAGCTAAGAAAAGAAATTCAAATTCTTAGCAGTTTAATTTCTTCACAATGCATATAGAATAACTCAGAATTTTCCGAAATGCATATGAAGATACTGTATGAAAATAGAAACTCACAGTTTAGATGCAAGTTTAAACGAAAAAGTTTCCAACCGCATGACTAAATTGGATGCATGGCAACGATTAGCATATTTCAACGACTCAAATCCGATTTAAAATACCATTTTCAAGTTTAACTTTCTTCAATAGTCGTTGAGGCAAGATTTTCAAGCTCGATCCTTGACAAATTTGATGATATCGAACTCCGACTGAAGAGTGATTTGTTACTTGCTTTGGACCTGCTAATTCATTTCAAAAGTTAGGGAAAAATGCATAAAAACCCCATGTGGTTGCGAAAACTTGCACGAACCCCCCTTGTGGTTTGAAGTCTGCACAAAACTCCTTCGTGGTTTTAAAAAAACTCTGCACAAAGCCCCCCTCGTGGTTTAATAAACCTGCACGAAATTCACTTTTCGTTCAACTCCGTTAGAGAGTGATGTACGCTCGCTCTATATGAGAGTGGGCTTGATTTTTGAGGTTCTTTGACTTATAAAGAGTTTATTATACCCTTTATAATGTTTAGCACAAAATCCGCATGTGGTTTGAAACCATTGGTTTAACTTTCCCTCGGATTGTATGTAACCTTTCTTGAGTATTTCTTATGCTTCCTTAATAAATTCGCTTTGGCCGTTCAAAAAAAAACAAAACCCGCTGCAAAACAAGATTAGTGTTTAAGGGTTAACATGATTAGCCCAAAAAATTGATCTAATTTAGATTACCAAATATGTAAGGGCTTGTGTGTGTTTAGACTTGCGTGTGTTCTTGCGTGCACGCGTAAGCGCATATACACAACAATTCTTAAAAATTAACACGCGCACAACATTTAAAATACATATTGCACCTAAATTACCTAAAAACACAAATTAATTCTGAATATAGCATTTCAAATAAAGTGAGGCACTGCAAAGGTGCACATTTTACATGTTAAATAGTAAGTTACGTTTCAAAACAAGATAGGCAATGAAAGGTTAATACAATTAACCCTAAGAATTGATCTTATTTCAAAAAAGCACCAAATATGTAAGGGCTTGTGCGTGTATGTGTGCGCGAGCTCATATATACAACAATTAATAAAATTTAAAACGCACTCTACATTTGAAACACATATTGCGCCTAAATTAGCTAATGGCTAAAATAGTACCTGAATAACGCATTTCAACTAATGCGGGACACAGCACATAAAAAAGGAAAGATACGGCTACCTATACATACTAAGAAACAAATTGCACTTTAAAAACTCACAGGCACCTATTTTTCCTAGGAAATCATACTCCACGCCTAATATAAAAAACAAAACAAATATTAGACCTAAAAAGCACAAAATATCTAAATCACGTAAAAGAACAACCTAAAATACCATATCTAGTCAACCAAAAACACATGCCGAAAAATCTCAATTTTAGGATTTATCCCGTTTGTAACTTGTTATCTAACGTCTTAATAACGCACTTTGCCATCTAGTATTTTAAAATATTTCCTTGAGCCAAATCCAAAAAAGTCTTTTATACATTTTTTGACATTTTTTTTTCTATTAGATCGCCTTGTTGACGAAAGTGCTGAAAATTTGAAATATTGAGTTGCAAAATGTTCAAGGGATAATGCATTAAACCCCATGAACTATGCAGGTTTTTGCGTTTTCTTCCTTAAACTAAATAAATAAGTGCTTTGCCCCCTAAACTATGCAATTCTGTGCGATTTGCCCCCTGGCCGGGTTTCCAGTTATTTTTGGCCATTCTTGGCCGGAATTTTTCCCCTTACACGACACTTATGTGTTGTACTAGATGTATATTAGTAGTTGATGACAAAAAGTAGGCTAAAAAACACCTCGAACCGGGCATATTCCGGCCAAAATGTGAATTCCGTCCAAGAATAGCCAAAAATAGCTGAAAACCCGGCCACGGGGCAAATCGCACATAATTGCATAGTTTAGGGGGCAAAGCGCTTATTTATTTAGTTTAAGGATGAAAACGCAAAAACCTTCATAGTTCAGGGGGTTTAATGCATTTATCCCAATGTTCAATAGTAAGTCCGTGCTGCAAAATAAGATAAACTTTGAAACGGGTTAATAGAATATTTACCCCAAAAAATTGATCTTATTTTCAAATAGCACCAAATATTTAAGGTCATATATGAGATATATATATATATATATATATATATATATAGATAGATAGATAGATAGTTATGTGAGTGAGTGTGTGTTCGCACGCTCGTGCATATTAGCATGTATTAAGGTATCTTGTCACACATAAATAATAATGAAAAAAGAAACACCTCTCTTTATCCTGCACTAAGATTCACACTACAAGATTTCGCAGTAATAGCTACCGCAAATTAGCTACCGAAATTTCGTAGCTAGTCATTAGCTACGGAAATTCCGTAGCTAATGAATGTAACGACGAAATCTTTGTCGTTACAATTATTGCCGATAACAAATCAGTGGTCAAATTTCCTCGCGACGAAAATTTGGTCGCTACTTCTATAGCTAAATATTAGTAGATACGAAAATTCCGTAGTCACTTATTAGTAGCTACGGAATTTCTGTAGCCAAAATTTATGGCATCGCTGGGCGCAACTGGGCCGAACGGGCGACTGGAAATCTGTAGGTATTGTTGACACTAGCTACAGAATTTCCGTAGGTAGTAGCCAATGTATAAAAAAATAAAAACACTCTTAAACCCTAGCCCACACACACAGACGCCATTAGTCGCCAACCACTGTCTGAGACACGATTCCGTCGCCACCAACCCCACGCCGCCTTCTATCACCGTCGTCCCCCACTGGCGCGTCGTAAGTTCCCTTCCTTTCTTTTTTCTTCATTTTTGAGGCTTTTTGAGAATATTGCCTAACACCACCCTTTTCAGTCACCGGCGCCACCAACCTCCGCGCCGCTGTTTCTCAGCGCCGCGCTCCGATATTGTAAGTCTCCTTTTCTTTTCATTTTTAGGCACGTTTTGGTAATAATAGCTAACACACGGCCCCACCAACCCATTTTCAACCGCCGTAATTCCGACGTCACCCACCTCCGTACTGCTTTCCCCACCGCCGCGCGCTCGATTAGCTAGTGTAAGTTACTTTTTTTGTTTTAAGCTTTATTGAGTATTACATTATTAACACGCGGCATCACCAGTTTTTTAGTCCCGCCGCCGGGATTCGGACGCTAACCAAGTCCGCGCCGACCACTGCCGCTAGTCACCGCCCACCCGTAGCAATGTTGGATTGTAGTAAGTTTGATGCTTTTTTCAATTATTAGCCCTTTTTTATTATTATTCCAGCGACTCGGTCTTGAAATATGCATGTTGGTCGAATTCATGTTAGGAATGTTCGACTTCATGTTAGGAATTTTCATAAATGCTGGTGTTGAAATTATATTTTACGAGAATTGTTAATTTTCTTAAATTTGTTAGTTAGAATTTGCTAAATATGGTAAATTAATTAGTTAATAATTGGTAAATTAGTTAGTTAATTGGTAAATTAGTACGTTAGGATTTGGTACTTTTCTTAAATTAGATAATTAAGAATTGGTAAATTAGTTAGTTAGGAATCGAATGCAGTTTTCGTTATATCGTTATACAGTTTGGTAATGAGTTGCTTTTTGGTAATATAGTTTATGGTTTATGTTTACATTTCAATTTCGTAAAATTTGGCAACGTTTGTTAGATATATAGAGACTAGGATTAATTACTTTTTATGAAGTGGCTATTGTTCCTTTTTCTTTGTTTGGTTTACCCGAAACTATTTAGAAGATATTTTATGACGACCGAGGTAGAAGGATTTCATCTATGAAGGGTTTTATGACGACATGATAAATATTTAGGAATTTATTAGAACTTAGAATCGATCGTTACCTTGAGAATTCTAACTTAAGTAAAATGGGCAAGCTAAATCGGTAAGTTAGTGATGAAATCTCGGTAGCTACTAATATTCATAAAGTTAGCTACCGAAAACCGGTAGCTACTAATATTCATACTATTACCTATCAAAATTCGATAGCAAATGCGGGTTAAAATGGGCAAGCTAAATCGGTACGTTAGTGAAGGAATTTCGGTAGCTAACTCCACAGTAGCTACCGAAGATCGGTACCTAATTTTCAAAGTTGTGGCGACGGGAGTGGCAACGAAACTTCGGTTACTAATGCTAGCGACGAAAATGTGGTAGGAGAGGGCCTTATTACCTACCGAAATTCGGTAACGAGTCATTAGCAATGCAATTAGTAGCTACCAAAAATTACGACGAAATTGCGGTAGCTAATGATTATTAACGGTCGCATTTGGGTCATTAACTACCGAAA
This sequence comes from Linaria vulgaris, assembly GCA_948329865.1. Taxonomy (NCBI): domain Eukaryota; kingdom Viridiplantae; phylum Streptophyta; class Magnoliopsida; order Lamiales; family Plantaginaceae; genus Linaria; species Linaria vulgaris. The sequence goes on from OX415251.1 coordinate 19,305,078, forward strand.
ATGCGATAGCTAATGACCGAAAATCTTGTAATGGATCATCCCCAAAATTGAATATGCATAAAGCACAACATATAATAACCGTGAAGCCAATATCAAAAATAGATAGAGCCACTAGAGTTGTTTATTATATCATTATGCATAATGTTGGTTGCATGATCATTTTTTTGAAACCGGCTAATAACATCTGTTATAATCTTATAATCTTGTATTTAGTGTGTTGTGATGATTATACGTGTTATGATTGTTAATATGCATAACATGTATATAGGTGATTATGCAAAACACAGAGTAAGACAGAATATGTTTCGACCATAACTACGCTCATGAGTTCCATTGCACAACATCTCATACATGCATATAATAACTAAACCAGACATAATTTCTATCCAAACACATTTTTGTCCAGCATTTAGACATAAAAGAAGATAAATCAATTACTCAGAAGGGTTCCAACTGGCACATCAAACAAACAAGATGCATCATGTTCATCACCACGGCTCTTGCTTAACTGCCTTCATCTTCGCAGAAGGATACTGGCCTGTGATCGATTGATCTGAGATTAACTTAGCACCTAGGCCAATCCCGTTGTCAGGAATGGCCTTGAATTTCTCATAAATTAAGAAATCATCGTACTTTGGCTTTTCGGAGATCAATATATTGCACAGGTGAGGCTCGGTTCCAGATTTGTGATTCACGGGGTTTTTTGAATAATCGTGTGAGGCTTGGTGGAGATGATTGACCAATCTTTCAACTAGTGATAGAGTGTATTGAGGTAGCTTTGATCTACTTCTTTTGTGTACGTTGTTGGGATCCCAAGTACATTGTTTTTCTTCTTTGTTGCTAGACTTATCCTCGTAATCTGTATGAGATAAAAGGAATAAATTGGTCAAGCTTTTCCAGGCCATGATACATAATGAGATAAGAAGAGAAGCTTTTTAAAGGAAATAGAAAGGCACATACTTTAAAAGTCCATATTTGTTATATGTATATCAGATTATTAAGATCACATGCAGCCTAGATTAATTTGACAAGAGATCTAGAAGTAATTTTGACAAAATCCATATTTTCAAAATCTCATTTCTCCTTGGTCTAAACAATGTTTGTAATTTGCTTAAGCTAATTATTATGATTATACATAGAAGCTAAGAAAAGAAATTCAAATTCTTTGCATTTTAATTTCTTCACAATGCATATAGAATAACTCAGAATTTTCCGAAATGCATATGAAGATACTGTATGAAAATAGAAACTCAAATACGCATTCTTAATTACAAACAAAAAAAAAAAATCAGTTTAGATGCAAGTTTAAACGAAAAAGTTTCCAACCGCATGACTAAATTGGATGCATGGCAACGATTAGCATATTTCAACGACTCAAATCCGATTTAAAATACCATTTTGAAGTTTAACTTTCTTCAATAGTCGTTGAGGCAAGATTTTCAAGCTCGATCCTTGACAAATTTGATGATATCGAACTCCGACTGAAGAGTGATTTGTTACTTGCTTTGGACCTGCTAATTCATTTCAAAAGTTAGGGAAAAATGCATAAAAACCCCATGTGGTTGCGAAAACTTGCACGAACCCCCCTTGTGGTTTGAAGTCTGCACAAAACTCCTTCGTGGTTTTAAAAAAACTCTGCACAAAGCCCCCCTCGTGGTTTAATAAACCTGCACGAAATTCACTTTTCGTTCAACTCCGTTAGAGAGTGATGTACGCTCGCTCTATATGAGAGTGGGCTTGATTTTTGAGGTTCTTTGACTTATAAAGAGTTTATTATACCCTTTATAATGTTTAGCACAAAATCCGCATGTGGTTTGAAACCATTGGTTTAACTTTCCCTCGGATTGTATGTAACCTTTCTTGAGTATTTCTTATGCTTCCTTAATAAATTCGCTTTGGCCGTTCAAAAAAAAACAAAACCCGCTGCAAAACAAGATTAGTGTTTAAGGGTTAACATGATTAGCCCAAAAAATTGATCTAATTTAGATTACCAAATATGTAAGGGCTTGTGTGTGTTTAGACTTGCGTGTGTTCTTGCGTGCACGCGTAAGCGCATATACACAACAATTCTTAAAAATTAACACGCGCACAACATTTAAAATACATATTGCACCTAAATTACCTAAAAACACAAATTAATTCTGAATATAGCATTTCAAATAAAGTGAGGCACTGCAAAGGTGCACATTTTACATGTTAAATAGTAAGTTACGTTTCAAAACAAGATAGGCAATGAAAGGTTAATACAATTAACCCTAAGAATTGATCTTATTTCGAAAAAGCACCAAATATGTAAGGGCTTGTGCGTGTATGTGTGCGCGAGCTCATATATACAACAATTAATAAAATTTAAAATGCACTCTACATTTGAAACACATATTGCGCCTAAATTAGCTAATGGCTAAAATAGTACCTGAATAACGCATTTCAACTAATGCGGGACACAGCACATAAAAAAGGAAAGATACGGCTACCTATACATACTAAGAAACAAATTGCACTTTAAAAACTCACAGGCACCTATTTTTCCTAGGAAATCATACTCCACGCCTAATATAAAAAACAAAACAAATATTAGACCTAAAAAGCACAAAATATCTAAATCACGTAAAAGAACAACCTAAAATACCATATCTAGTCAACCAAAAACACATGCCGAAAAATCTCAATTTTAGGATTTATCCCGTTTGTAACTTGTTATCTAACGTCTTAATAACGCACTTTGCCATCTAGTATTTTAAAATATTTCCTTGAGCCAAATCCAAAAAAGTCTTTTATACATTTTTTGACATTTTTTTTCTATTAGATCGCCTTGTTGACGAAAGTGCTGAAAATTTGAAATATTGAGTTGCAAAATGTTCAAGGGATAATGCATTAAACCCCATGAACTATGCAGGTTTTTGCGTTTTCTTCCTTAAACTAAATAAATAAGTGCTTTGCCCCCTAAACTATGCAATTCTGTGCGATTTGCCCCCTGGCCGGGTTTCCAGTTATTTTTGGCCATTCTTGGCCGGAATTTTTCCCCTTACACGACACTTATGTGTTGTACTAGATGTATATTAGTAGTTGATGACAAAAAGTAGGCTAAAAAACACCTCGAACCGGGAATATTCCGGCCAAAATGTGAATTCCGTCCAAGAATAGCCAAAAATAGCTGAAAACCCGGCCACGGGGCAAATCGCACATAATTGCATAGTTTAGGGGCAAAGCGCTTATTTATTTAGTTTAAGGATGAAAACGCAAAAACCTTCATAGTTCAGGGGGTTTAATGCATTTATCCCAATGTTCAATAGTAAGTCCGTGCTGCAAAATAAGATAAACTTTGAAACGGGTTAATAGAATATTTACCCCAAAAAATTGATCTTATTTTCAAATAGCACCAAATATTTAAGGTCATATATGAGATATATATATATATATATATAGATAGATAGATAGATAGTTATGTGAGTGAGTGTGTGTTCGCACGCTCGTGCATATTAGCATGTATTAAGGTATCTTGTCACACATAAATAATAATGAAAAAAGAAACACCTCTCTTTATCCTGCACTAAGATTCACACTACAAGATTTCGCAGTAATAGCTACCGCAAATTAGCTACCGAAATTTCGTAGCTAGTCATTAGCTACGGAAATTCCGTAGCTAATGAATGTAACGACGAAATCTTTGTCGTTACAATTATTGCCGATAACAAATCAGTGGTCAAATTTCCTCGCGACGAAAATTTGGTCGCTACTTCCGTAGCTAAATATTAGTAGATACGAAAATTCCGTAGTCACTTATTAGTAGCTACGGAATTTCTGTAGCCAAAATTTATGGCATCGCTGGGCGCAACTGGGCCGAACGGGCGACTGGAAATCTGTAGGTATTGTTGACACTAGCTACAGAATTTCCGTAGGTAGTAGCCAATGTATAAAAAAATAAAAACACTCTTAAACCCTAGCCCACACACACAGACGCCATTAGTCGCCAACCACTGTCAGAGACACGATTCCGTCGCCACCAACCCCACGCCGCCTTCTATCACCGTCGTCCCCCACTGGCGCGTCGTAAGTTCCCTTCCTTTCTTTTTTCTTCATTTTTGAGGCTTTTTGAGAATATTGCCTAACACCACCCTTTTCAGTCACCGGCGCCACGAACCTCCGCGCCGCTGTTTCTCAGCGCCGCGCTCCGATATTGTAAGTCTCCTTTTCTTTTCATTTTTAGGCACGATTTGGTAATAATAGCTAACACACGGCCCCACCAACCCATTTTCAACCGCCGTAATTCCGACGTCACCCACCTCCGTACTGCTTTCCCCACCGCCGCGCGCTCGATTAGCTAGTGTAAGTTACTTTTTTTGTTTTAAGCTTTATTGAGTATTACATTATTAACACGCGGCATCACCAGTTTTTTAGTCCCGCCGCCGGGATTCGGACGCTAACCAAGTCCGCGCCGACCACTGCCGTTAGTCACCGCCCACCCGTAGCAACGTTGGATTGTAGTAAGTTTGATGCTTTTTTCAATTATTAGCCCTTTTTTATTATTATTCCAGCGACTCGGTCTTGAAATATGCATGTTGGTCGAATTCATGTTAGGAATGTTCGACTTCATGTTAGGAATTTTCATAAATGCTGGTGTTGAAATTATATTTTACGAGAATTGTTAATTTTCTTAAATTTGTTAGTTAGAATTTGCTAAATATGGTAAATTAATTAGTTAATAATTGGTAAATTAGTTAGTTAATTGGTAAATTAGTACGTTAGGATTTGGTACTTTTCTTAAATTAGATAATTAAGAATTGGTAAATTAGTTAGTTAGGAATCGAATGCAGTTTTCGTTATATCGTTATACAGTTTGGTAATGAGTTGCTTTTTGGTAATATAGTTTATGGTTTATGTTTACATTTCAATTTCGTAAAATTTGGCAACGTTTGTTAGATATATAGAGACTAGGATTAATTACTTTTTATGAAGTGGCTATTGTTCCTTTTTCTTTGTTTGGTTTACCCGAAACTATTTAGAAGATATTTTATGACGACCGAGGTAGAAGGATTTCATCTATGAAGGGTTTTATGACGACATGATAAATATTTAGGAATTTATTAGAACTTAGAATCGATCGTTACCTTGAGAATTCTAACTTAAGTAAAATGGGCAAGCTAAATCGGTAAGTTAGTGATGAAATTTCGGTAGCTACTAATATTCATAAAGTTAGCTACCGAAAACCGGTAGCTACTAATATTCATACTATTACCTATCAAAATTCGATAGCAAATGCGGGTTAAAATGGGCAAGCTAAATCGGTACGTTAGTGAAGGAATTTCGATAGCTAACTCCACAGTAGCTACCGAAGATCGGTAGCTAATTTTCAAAGTTGTGGCGACGGGAGTGGCAACGAAACTTCGGTTACTAATGCTAGCGACGAAAATGTGGTAGGAGAGGGCCTTATTACCTACCGAAATTCGGTAACGAGTCATTAGCAATGCAATTAGTAGCTACCAAAAATTACGACGAAATTGCGGTAGCTAATGATTATTAACGGTCGCATTTGGGTCATTAACTACCGAAAATGCGATAGCTAATGACCGAAAATCTTGTAATGGATCATCCCCAAAATTGAATATGCATAAAGCACAACATATAATAACCGTGAAGCCAATATCAAAAATAGATAGAGTCACTAGAGTTGTTTATTATATCATTATGCATAATGTTGGTTGCATGATCATTTTTTTGAAACCGGCTAATAACATCTGTTATAATCTTATAATCTTGTATTTAGTGTGTTGTGATGATTATACGTGTTATGATTGTTAATATGCATAACATGTATATAGGTGATTATGCAAAACACAGAGTAAGACAGAATATGTTTCGACCATAACTACGCTCATGAGTTCCATTGCACAACATCTCATACATGCATATAATAACTAAACCAGACATAATTTCTATCCAAACACATTTTTGTCCAGCATTTAGACATAAAAGAAGATAAATCAATTACTCAGAAGGGTTCCAACTGGCACATCAAACAAACAAGATGCATCATGTTCATCACCACGGCTCTTGCTTAACTGCCTTCATCTTCGCAGAAGGATACTGGCCTGTGATCGATTGATCTGAGATTAACTTAGCACCTAGGCCAATCCCGTTGTCAGGAATGGCCTTGAATTTCTCATAAATTAAGAAATCATCGTACTTTGGCTTTTCGGAGATCAATATATTGCACAGGTGAGGCTCGGTTCCAGATTTGTGATTCACGGGGTTTTTTGAATAATCGTGTGAGGGTTGGTGGAGATGATTGACCAATCTTTCAACTCGTGATAGAGTGTATTGAGGTAGCTTTGATCTACTTCTTTTGTGTACGTTGTTGGGATCCCAAGTACATTGTTTTTCTTCTTTGTTGCTAGACTTATCCTCGTAATCTGTATGAGATAAAAGGAATAAATTGGTCAAGCTTTTCCAGGCCATGATACATAATGAGATAAGAAGAGAAGCTTTTTAAAGGAAATAGAAAAGCACATACTTTAAAAGTCCATATTTGTTATATGTATATCAGATTATTAAGATCACATGCAGCCTAGATTAATTTGACAAGAGATCTAGAAGTAATTTTGACAAAATCCATATTTTCAAAATCTCATTTCTCCTTGGTCTAAACAATGTTTGTAATTTGCTTAAGCTAATTATTATGATTATACATAGAAGCTAAGAAAAGAAATTCAAATTCTTTGCATTTTAATTTCTTCACAATGCATATAGAATAACTCAGAATTTTCCGAAATGCATATGAAGATACTGTATGAAAATAGAAACTCAAATACGCATTCTTAATTACAAAAAAAAAAAAAAAAAAAAATCAGTTTAGATGCAAGTTTAAACGAAAAAGTTTCCAACCGCATGACTAAATTGGATGCATGGCAACGATTAGCATATTTCAACGACTCAAATCCGATCTAAAATACCATTTTCAAGTTTAACTTTCTTCAATAGTCGTTGAGGCAAGATTTTTCGAGCTCGATCCTTGACAAATTTGATGATATCGAACTCCGACTGAAGAGTGATTTGTTACTTGCTTTGGACCTGCTAATTCATTTCAAAGTTAGGGAAAAATGCATAAAAACCCCACGTGGTTGCGAAAACTTGCACGAACCCCCCTTGTGGTTTGAAATCTGCACAAAACTCCTTCGTGGTTTTAAAAAACTCTGCACAAAGCCCCCCTCGTGGTTTAATAAACCTGCACGAAATTCACTTTTCGTTCAACTCCGTTAGAGAGTGATGTACGCTCGTTCTATATGAGAGTGGGCTTGATTTTTGAGGATCTTTGACTTATAAATAGCTTATTATACCCTTTTATAATGTTTAGCACAAACTCCGCATGTGGTTTGAAATCATTGGTTTAACTTTCCCTCGGATTGTATGTAACCTTTCTCGAGTATTTCTTATGCTTCCTTAATAAATTCGCTTTGGCCGTTCAAAAAAAAAAAAAAACCGCTGCAAAACAAGATTAGTGTTTAAGGGTTAACATGATTAGCCCAAAAAATTGATCTAATTTAGATTACCAAATATGTAAGGGCTTGTGTGTGTTTAGACTTGCGTGTGTTCCTGCGTGCACGCGTAAGCGCATATACACAACAATTCTTAAAAATTAACATGCGCACAACATTTAAAATACATATTGCGCCTAAATTACCTAAAAACACAAATTAAATCTGAATATAGCATTTCAAACAAAGCGAGGCACTACAAAGGTGCACATTTTACATGTTAAATAGTAAGTTACGTTGCAAAACAAGATAGGCAATGAAAGGTTAATACAATTAACCCTAAGAATTGATCTTATTTCGAAAAAGCACCAAATATGTAAGGGCTTGTGCGTGTATGTGCGTGCGAGCTCATATATACAACAATTAATAAAATTTAAAACGCACCCTACATTTGAAACACATATTGCGCTAAATTAACTAAAGGCTCAAATAGTACCTGAATAACGCATTTCAACTAATGCGGGACACAGCACATAAAAAAGGAAAGATACGGCTACCTATACATACTAAGAAACAAATTGCACTTTAAAAACTCACAGGCACCTATTTTTCCTAGGAAATCATACTACACCTAATATAAAAAACAAAACAAATATAAGACCTAAAAAGCACAAAATATCTAAATCACGTAAAAGAACAACCTAAAATACCATATCTAGTCAACCAAAATCACATGCCGAAAAATCTCAATTTTAGGATTTATCCCGTTTGTAACTTGTTATCTAACGTCTTAATAACGCACTTTGCCATCTAGTATTTTAAAATATTTCCTTGAGCCAAATTCAAAAAAGTCTTTTATACATTTTTTGACATTTTTTTTCTATTAGATCGCCTTGTTGACGAAAGTGCTGAAAATTTGAAATATTGAGTTGCAAAATGTTCAAGGGATAATGCATTAAACCCAATGAACTATGCAGGTTTTTGCGTTTTCTTCCATAAACTAAATAAATAAGCGCTTTGCCCCCTAAACTATGCAATTCTGTGCGATTTGCCCCCTGGCCGGGTTTTGAGCTATTTTTGGCCATTCTTGGCCGGAATTTTTTCCCTTACCCAACACTTATGTGTTGTACTAGATGTATATTAGTAGTTGATGACAAAAAGTAGGCTAAAAAACACCTCGAACGGGGCATATTCCGGACAAAATGTGAATTCCGGCCAAAAATGGCCAAAAATAGCTGAAAACCCGGTCACGGGGTAAATCGCACATAATTGCATAGTTTAGGGGGCAAAGCGCTTATTTATTTAGTTTAAGGACGAAAACGCAAAAACCTTCATAGTTCAGGGGGTTTAATGCATTTATCCCAATGTTCAATAGTAAGTCCGTGTTGCATAATAAGATAAACTTTGAAACGGGTCAATAGAATATTTACCCCAAAAAATTGATCTTATTTTCAAATAGCACCAAATATTTAAGGTCATATATGAGATATATATATATATATATATATATAGATAGCTAGATAGTTATGTGAGTGAGTGTGTGTTCGCACGCTCGTGCATATTAGCATGTATTAAGGTATCTTATCACACATAAATAATAATGAAAAAAAGAAACACCTCTCTTTATCCTGCACTAAGATTCACATTACAAGATTTCGCAGTAATAGCTACCGCAAATTAGCTACCGAAATTTCGTAGCTAGTCATTAGCTACGGAAATTCCGTAGTTAATGAATGTACCGACGAAATTTTTGTCGTTACAATTATTGTCGACAACAAATCGGTGGCCAATTTTCCCCGCGACGGAAATTTGGTCGCTACTTCCGTAGCTAATTATTAGTAGATACAAAAATTCCGTAGTCACTTATTAGTAGCTACGGAATTTCTGTAGCCAAAATTTATGGCATCGCTGGGCGCAACTGGGCCGAACGGACGACGGGAAATCTGTAGGTATTGTTGACACTAGCTACAGAATTTCCGTAGGTAGTAGCCTATGTATAAATAAAAAAAAACACTCTTAAACCCTAGCCCACACACACCGACGCCATTAGTCGCCAACCACTGTCAGAGACACGATTCCGTCGCCACCAACCCCACGCCGCCTTCTCTCACTGTCGTCCCCCACTGGCGCGTCGTAAGTTCCCTTCCTTTCTTTTTTCTTCATTTTTGAGGCTTTTTGAGAATAATGCCTAACACCATCCTTTTCAGTCACCGGCGCCACCAACCTCCGCGCCGCTGTCTCTCAGCGCCGCGCTCCGATATTGTAAGTCTCCTTTTCTTTTCATTATTAGGCACGTTTTGGTAATAATAGCTAACACACGGCCCCACCAACCCATTTTCAACCGCCGTAATTCCGATGTCACCCACCTCCGTACTGCCGTCCCCCACCACCGCGCGCTCGATTAGCTAGTGTAAGTTACTTTTTTGTTTTAAGCTTTATGGAGTCTTACATTATTAACACGCGGCATCACCACTTTTTTAGTCCCGCTGCCGGGATTCGGACGCTAACCAAGTCCGCGTCGACCACTGCCGCTAGTCACCGCCCACCCGTAGCAACGTCGGATTGTAGTAAGTTTGATGCTTTTTTCAATTTTTAGCCCTTTTTTATTATTATTCCGGCGACTCGGTCTTGAAATATGCATGTTAGTCGAATTCATGTTAGGAATGTTCGAATTCATGTTAGGAATTTTCATAAATGTTGGTGTTGAAATTATATTTTACGAGAATTGTTAATTTTGTTAAATTTGTTAGTTAGAATTTGCTAAATATGGTAAATTAATTAGTTAATAATTGGTAAATTAGTTAGTTAATTGGTAAATTAGTATGTTAGGATTTGGTACTTTTCTTAAATTAGTTAATTAAGAATTGGTAAATTAGTTAGTTAGGAATCGAATGTAGTTTTCGTTTTATCGTTATACAGTTTGGTAATGAGTTGCTTTTTGGTAATATAGTTTCTGGTTTATGTTTACATTTCAATGTCGTAAATTTTGGTAACGTTTGTTAAATATATAGAGACTATGATTAATTACTTTTTATGAAGTGGCTATTGTTCCTTTTTCTTTGTTTGGTTTACCCGAAACTATTTAGAATATTTTTTATGACGACCGAGGTTGAAGGATTTCATCTATGAAGCGTTTTATGACAACATGATAAATACTTAGGAATTTATTAGAACTTAGAATCGATCGTTACCTTGAGAATTCTAACTTAAGTAAAATGGGCAAGCTAAATCGGTAAGTTAGTGATGGAATTTCGGTAGCTACTAATATTCATAAAGTTAGCTACCGAAAACTGGTAGCTACTAATATTCATATTATTAGCTATCAAAATTCGATAGCAAATGCGGGTTAAAATGGGCAAGCTAAATCGGTACGTTAGTGAAGGAATATCGGTAGCTAACTCCACAGTAGCTACCGAAAATCGGTAGCTAATTTTCAAAGTAGTGGCGACGGGAGTGGCAACGAAACTTCGGTTACTAATGCTAGCGACGGAAATGTGGTAGGAGAGGGCCTTATTACCTACCGAAATTCGGTAACGAGTCATTAGCAATGCAATTAGTAGCTACCAAAAATTAGAGACGAAATTGCGGTAGCTAATGATTATTAACGATCGCATTTGGGTCATTAACTACCGAAAATGCGATAGCTAATGACCGAAAATCTTGTAATGGATCATCCCCAAAATTGAACATGCATAAAGCACAACATATAATAACCGTGAAGCCAATATCAAGAATAGATAGAGCCACTAGAGTTGTTTATTATATCATTATGTATAATGTTGGTTGCATGATCATTTTTTTGAAACCGGCTAATAACATCTGTTATAATCTTATAATCTTGTATTTAGTGTGTTGTGATGATTATACGTGTTATGATTGTTAATATGCATAACATGTATATAGGTGATTATGCAAAGCACAGAGTAAGACAGAATATGTTTCGACCATAACTACGCTCATGAGTTCCATTGCACAACATCTCATACATGCATATAATAACTAAACCAGACATAATTTCTATCCAAACACATTTTTGTCCAGCATTTAGACATAAAAGAAGATAAATCAATTACTCAGAAGGGTTCCAACTGGCACATCAAACAAACAAGAAGCATCATGTTCATCACCACGGCTCTTGCTTAACTGCCTTCATCTTCGCAGAAGGATACTGGCCTGTGATCGATTGATCTGAGATTAACTTAGCACCTAGGCCAATCCCGTTGTCAGGAATTAAGAAATCATCGTACTTTGGCTTTTCGGAGATAAATATATTGCACAGGTGAGGCTCGGTTCCAGATTTGTGATTCACGGGGTTTTTTGAATAATCATGTGAGGCTTGGTGGAGATGATTGACCAATCTTTCAACTGGTGATAGAGTGTATTGAGGTAGCTTTGATCTACTTCTTTTGTGTACGTTGTTGGGATCCCAAGTACATTGTTTTTCTTCTTTGTTGCTAGACTTATCCTCGTAATCTGTATGAGATAAAAGGAATAAATTGGTCAAGCTTTTCCAGGCCATGATACATAATGAGATAAGAAGAGAAGCTTTTTAAAGGAAATAGAAAGGCACATACTTTAAAAGTCCATATTTGTTATATGTATATCAGATTATTAAGATCACATGCAGCCTAGATTAATTTGACAAGAGATCTAGATGTAATTTTGACAAAATCCATATTTTCAAAATCTCATTTCTCTTTGGTCTAAACAATGTTTGTAATTTGCTTAAGCTAATTATTATGATTATACATTGAAGCTAAGAAAAGAAATTCAAATTCTTAGCAGTTTAATTTCTTCACAATGCATATAGAATAACTCAGAATTTTCCGAAATGCATATGAAGATACCGTATGAAAATAGAAAATAGAAACTCACATACGCATTCTTAATTACAAAAAAATAAAAAATAAAAATCAGTTTAGATGCAAGTTTAAACGAAAAAGTTTCCAACCGCATGACTAAATTGGATGAATGGCAACGATTAGCATATTTCAACGACTCAAATCCGATTTAAAATACCATTTTCAAGTTTAACTTTCTTCAATAGTCGTTGAGGCAAGATTTTCAAGCTCGATCCTTGACAAATTTGATGATATCGAACTCCGACTGAAGAGTGATTTGTTACTTGCTTTGGACCAGCTAATTCATTTCAAAAGTTAGGGAAAAATGCATAAAAACCCCATGTGGTTGCGAAAACTTGCACGAACCCCCCTTGTGGTTTGAAATCTGCACAAAACGCCTTTGTGGTTTTAAAATAACTCTGCACAAAGCCCCCCTCGTGGTTTAATAAACCTGCACGAAATTCACTTTTCGTTCAACTCCGTTAGAGAGTGATGTACGCTCGCTCTATATGAGAGTGGGCTTGATTTTTGAGGTTCTTTGACTTATAAAGAGTTTATTATACCCTTTATAATGTTTAGCACAAAATCCGCATGTGGTTTGAAATCATTGGTTTAACTTTCCCTCGGATTGTATGTAACCTTTCTTGAGTATTTCTTATGCTTCCTTAATAAATTCGCTTTGGCCGTTCAAAAAAAAACAAAACCCGCTGCAAAACAAGATTAGTGTTTAAGGGTTAACATGATTAGCCCAAAAAATTGATCTAATTTAGATTACCAAATATGTAAGGGCTTGTGTGTGTTTAGACTTGCGTGTGTTCCTGCGTGCACGCGTAAGCGCATATACACAACAATTCTTAAAAATTAACACGCGCACAACATTTAAAATACATATTGCACCTAAATTACCTAAAAACACAAATTAAATCTGAATATAGCATTTCAAATAAAGCGAGGCACTGCAAAGGTGCACATTTTACATGTTAAATAGTAAGTTACGTTTCAAAACAAGATAGGCAATGAAAGGTTAATACAATTAACCCTAAGAATTGATCTTATTTCGAAAAAGCACCAAATATGTAAGGGCTTGTGCGTGTATGTGCGCGCGAGCTCATATATACAACAATTAATAAAATTTAAAACGCACTCTACATTTGAAACACATATTGCGCCTAAATTAGCTAATGGCTCAAATAGTACCTGAATAACGCATTTCAACTAATGCGGGACACAGCACATAAAAAAGGAAAGATACGGCTACCTATACATACTAAGAAACAAATTGCACTTTAAAAACTCACAGGCACCTATTTTTCCTAGGAAATCATACTCCACGCCTAATATAAAAAACAAAACAAATATTAGACCTAAAAAGCACAAAATATCTAAATCACGTAAAAGAACAACCTAAAATACCATATCTAGTCAACCAAAAACACATGCCGAAAAATCTCAATTTTAGGATTTATCCCGTTTGTAACTTGTTATCTAACGTCTTAATAACGCACGTTGCCATCTAGTATTTTAAAATATTTCCTTGAGCCAAATCCAAAAAAGTCTTTTATACATTTTTTGACATTTTTTTTTCTATTAGATCGCCTTGTTGACGAAAGTGCTGAAAATTTGAAATATTGAGTTGCAAAATGTTCAAGGGATAATGCATTAAACCCCATGAACTATGCAGGTTTTTGCGTTTTCTTCCTTAAACTAAATAAATAAGTGCTTTGCCCCCTAAACTATGCAATTCTGTGCGATTTGCCCCCTGGCCGGGTTTCCAGTTATTTTTGGCCATTCTTGGCCGGAATTTTTCCCCTTACACGACACTTATGTGTTGTACTAGATGTATATTAGTAGTTGATGACAAAAAGTAGGCTAAAAAACACCTCGAACGGGGCATATTCCGGCCAAAATGTGAATTCCGTCCAAGAATAGCCAAAAATAGCTGAAAACCCGGCCACGGGGCAAATCGCACATAATTGCATAGTTTAGGGGGGGAAAGCGGTTATTTATTTAGTTTAAGGATGAAAACGCAAAAACCTTCATAGTTCAGGGGGTTTAATGCATTTATCCCAATGTTCAATAGTAAGTCCGTGCTGCAAAATAAGATAAACTTTGAAACGGGTTAATAGACGATTTAGCCCAAAAAATTGATCTTATTTTCAAATAGCACCAAATATTTAAGGTCATATATGAGATATATATATATATAGATAGATAGATAGATAGTTATGTGAGTGAGTGTGTGTTCGCACGCTCGTGCATATTAGCATGTATTAAGGTATCTTGTCACACATAAATAATAATGAAAAAAGAAACACCTCTCTTTATCCTGCACTAAGATTAACACTACAAGATTTCGCAGTAATAGCTACCACAAATTAGCTACCAAAATTTCGTAGCTTGTCATTAGCTACGGAAATTCCGTAGCTAATGAATGTAACGACGGAATCTTTGTCGTTACAATTATTGCCGATAACAAATCAGTGGTCAAATTTCCTCGCGACGAAATTTGGTCGCTACTTCCGTAGCTAATTATTAGTAGATACGAAAATTTCGTAGTCACTTATTAGTAGCTACGGAATTTCTGTAGCCAAAATTTATGGCATCGCTGGGCGCAACTAGGCCGAACGGACGACGGGAAATCTGTAGGTATTGTTGACACTAGCTACAGAATTTCCGTAGGTAGTAGCCAATGTATAAATAAAAAAAAACACTCTTAAACCCTAGCCCACACACACCGACGCCATTAGTCGCCAACCACTGTCAGAGACACGATTCCGTCGCCACCAACCCCACGCCGCCTTCTCTCACTGTCGTCCCCCATTGGATCGTCGTAAGTTCCCTTCCTTTCTTTTTTCTTCATTTTTGAGGCTTTTTGAGAATAATGCCTAACACCATCCTTTTCAGTCACCGGCGACACCAACCTCCGCGCCGCTGTCTCTCAGCGCCGCGCTCCGATATTGTAAGTCTCCTTTTCTTTTCATTTTTAGCCACGTTTTGGTAATAATAGCTAACACACGGCCCCACCAACCCATTTTCAACCGCCGTAATTCCGATGTCACCCACCTCCGTACTGCCGTCGCCCACCACCGCACGCTCGATTAGCTAGTGTAAGTTACTTTTTTTGTTTTAAGCTTTATGGAGTCTTACATTATTAACACGCGGCATCACCACTTTTTTAGTCCCGCCGCCGAGATTCGGACGCTAACCAAGTCCGCGCCGACCACTGCCGCTACTCACCGCCCACCCGTAGCAACGTCGGATTGTAGTAAGTTTGATTCTTTTTTCAATTTTTAGCCCTTTTTTATTATTATTCCGGCGACTCGGTCTTGAAATATGCATGTTAGTCGAATTCATGTTAGGAATTTTCATAAATGTTGGTGTTGAAATTATATTTTACGAGAATTGTTAATTTTGTTAAATTTGTTAGTTAGAATTTGCTAAATATGGTAAATTAATTAGTTAATAATTCGTAAATTAGTTAGTTAATTGGTAAATTAGTATGTTAGGATTTGGTACTTTTCTTAAATTAGTTAATTAAGAATTGGTAAATTAGTTAGTTAGGAATCGAATGTAGTTTTCGTTTTATCGTTATACAGTTTGGTAATGGGTTGCTTTTTGGTAATATAGTTTATGGTTTATGTTTACATTTCAATTTCGTAAAATTTGGTAACGTTTGTTAAATATATAGAGACTAGGATTAATTACTTTTTATGAAGTGGCTATTGTTCCTTTTTCTTTGTTTGGTTTACCCGAAACTATTTAGAATATTTTTTATGACGACCGAGGTTGAATGATTTCATCTATGAAGCGTTTTATGACAACATGATAAATACTTAGGAATTTATTAGAACTTAGAATCGATCGTTACCTTGAGAATTCTAACTTAAGTAAAATGGGTAAGCTAAATCGGTAAGTTAGTGATGGAATTTCGGTAGCTACTAATATTCATAAAGTTAGCTACCGAAAACCGGTAGCTACTAATATTCATATTATTAGCTATCAAAATTCGATAGCAAATGCGGGTTAAAATGGGCAAGCTAAATCCGTACGTTAGTGAAGGAATATCGGTAGCTAACTCCACAGTAGCTACCGAAAATCGGTAGCTAATTTTCAAAGTAGTGGCGATGGGAGTGGCAACGAAACTTCGGTTACTAATGCTAGCGACGGAAATGTGGTAGGAGAGGGCCTTATTACCTACCGAAATTCGGTAACGAGTCATTAGCAATGCAATTAGTAGCTACCAAAAATTAGCGACGAAATTGCGGTAGCTAATGATTATTAACGATCGCATTTGGGTCATTAACTACCGAAAATGCGATAGCTAATGACCGAAAATCTTGTAATGGATCATCCCCAAAATTGAACATGCATAAAGCACAACATATAATAACCGTGAAGCCAATATCAAGAATAGATAGAGCCACTAGAGTTGTTTATTATATCATTATGTATAATGTTGGTTGCATGATCATTTTTTTGAAACCGGCTAATAACATCTGTTATAATCTTATAATCTTGTATTTAGTGTGTTGTGATGATTATACGTGTTATGATTGTTAATATGCATAACATGTATATAGGTGATTATGCAAAGCACAGAGTAAGACACAATATGTTTCGACCATAACTACGCTCATGAGTTCCATTGCACAACATCTCATACATGCATATAATAACTAAACCAGACATAATTTCTATCCAAACACATTTTTGTCCAGCATTTAGACATAAAAGAAGATAAATCAATTACTCAGAAGTGTTCCAACTGGCACATCAAACAAACAAGAAGCATCATGTTCATCACCACGGCTCTTGCTTAACTGCCTTCATCTTCGCAGAAGGATACTGGCATGTGATCGATTGATCTGAGATTAACTTAGCACCTAGGCCAATCCCGTTGTCAGGAATGGCCTTGAATTTCTCATAAATTAAGAAATCATCGTACTTTGGCTTTTCGGAGATAAATATATTGCACAGGTGAGGCTCGGTTCCAGATTTGTGATTCACGGGGTTTTTTGAATAATCATGTGAGGCTTGGTGGAGATGATTGACCAATCTTTCAACTGGTGATAGAGTGTATTGAGGTAGCTTTGATCTACTTCTTTTGTGTACGTTGTTGGGATCCCAAGTACATTGTTTTTCTTCTTTGTTGCTAGACTTATCCTCGTAATCTGTATGAGATAAAAGGAATAAATTGGTCAAGCTTTTCCAGGCCATGATACATAATGAGATAAGAAGAGAATCTTTTTAAAGGAAATAGAAAGGCACATACTTTAAAAGTCCATATTTGTTATATGTATATCAGATTATTAAGATCACATGCAGCCTAGATTAATTTGACAAGAGATCTAGAAGTAATTTTGACAAAATCCATATTTTCAAAATCTCATTTCTCTTTGGTCTAAACAATGTTTGTAATTTGCTTAAGCTAATTATTATGATTATACATTGAAGCTAAGAAAAGAAATTCAAATTCTTAGCAGTTTAATTTCTTCACAATGCATATAGAATAACTCAGAATTTTCCGAAATGCATATGAAGATACTGTATGAAAATAGAAACTCACATACGCATTCTTAATTACAAAAAAATAAAAAATAAAATCAGTTTAGATTCAAGTTTAAACGAAAAAGTTTCCAACCGCATGACTAAATTGGATGCATGGCAACGATTAGCATATTTCAACGACTCAAATCCGATTTAAAATACCATTTTCAAGTTTAACTTTCTTCAATAGTCGTTGAGGCAAGATTTTCAAGCTCGATCCTTGACAAATTTGATGATATCGAACTCCGACTGAAGAGTGATTTGTTACTTGCTTTGGACCTGCTAATTCATTTCAAAAGTTAGGGAAAAATGCATAAAAACCCCATGTGGTTGCGAAAACTTGCACGACCCCCCCTTGTGGTTTGAAATCTGCACAAAACTCCTTCGTGGTTTTAAAAAAACTCTGCACAAAGCCCCCCTCGTGGTTTAATAAACCTGCACGAAATTCACTTTTCGTTCAACTCCGTTAGAGAGTGATGTACGCTCGCTCTATATGAGAGTGGGCTTGATTTTTGAGGTTCTTTGACTTATAAAGAGTTTATTATACCCTTTATAATGTTTAGCACAAAATCCGCATGTGGTTTGAAATCATTGGTTTAACTTTCCCTCGGATTGTATGTAACCTTTCTTGAGTATTTCTTATGCTTCCTTAATAAATTCGCTTTGGCCGCTCAAAAAAAAACAAAACCCGCTGCAAAACAAGATTAGTGTTTAAGGGTTAACATGATTAGCCCAAAAAATTGATCTAATTTAGATTACCAAATATGTAAGGGCTTGTGTGTGTTTAGACTTGCGTGTGTTCCTGCGTGCACGCGTAAGCGCATATACACAACAATTCTTAAAAATTAACACGCGCACAACATTTAAAATACATATTGCACCTAAATTACCTAAAAACACAAATTAAATCTGAATATAGCATTTCAAATAAAGCGAGGCACTGCAAAGGTGCACATTTTACATGTTAAATAGTAAGTTACGTTTCAAAACAAGATAGGCAATGAAAGGTTAATACAATTAACCCTAAGAATTGATCTTATTTCGAAAAAGCACCAAATATGTAAGGGCTTGTGCGTGTATGTGCGCGCGAGCTCATATATACAACAATTAATAAAATTTAAAACGCACTCTACATTTGAAACACATATTGCGCCTAAATTAGCTAATGGCTCAAATAGTACCTGAATAACGCATTTCAACTAATGCGGGACACAGCACATAAAAAAGGAAAGATACGGCTACCTATACATACTAAGAAACAAATTGCACTTTAAAAACTCACAGGCACCTATTTTTCCTAGGAAATCATACTCCACGCCTAATATAAAAAACAAAACAAATATTAGACCTAAAAAGCACAAAATATCTAAATCACGTAAAAGAACAACCTAAAATACCATATCTAGTCAACCAAAAACACATGCCGAAAAATCTCAATTTTAGGATTTATCCCGTTTGTAACTTGTTATCTAACGTCTTAATAACGCACGTTGCCATCTAGTATTTTAAAATATTTCCTTGAGCCAAATCCAAAAAAGTCTTTTATACATTTTTTGACATTTTTTTTTCTATTAGATCGCCTTGTTGACGAAAGTGCTGAAAATTTGAAATATTGAGTTGCAAAATGTTCAAGGGATAATGCATTAAACCCCATGAACTATGCAGGTTTTTGCGTTTTCTTCCTTAAACTAAATAAATAAGTGCTTTGCCCCCTAAACTATGCAATTCTGTGCGATTTGCCCCCTGGCCGGGTGTTCAGTTATTTTTGGCCATTCTTGGCCGGAATTTTTCCCCTTACACGACACTTATGTGTTGTACTAGATGTATATTAGTAGTTGATGACAAAAAGTAGGCTAAAAAACACCTCGAACGGGGCATATTCCGGCCAAAATGTGAATTCCGTCCAAGAATAGCCAAAAATAGCTGAAAACCCGGCCACGGGGCAAATCGCACATAATTGCATAGTTTAGGGGGCAAAGCGGTTATTTATTTAGTTTAAGGATGAAAACGCAAAAACCTTCATAGTTCAGGGGGTTTAATGCATTTATCCCAATGTTCAATAGTAAGTCCGTGCTGCAAAATAAGATAAACTTTGAAACGGGTTAATAGAATATTTAGCCCAAAAAATTGATCTTATTTTCAAATAGCACCAAATATTTAAGGTCATATATGAGATATATATATATATATATATATATATATATATATATATATATAGATAGATAGATAGATAGTTATGTGAGTGAGTGTGTGTTCGCACGCTCGTGCATATTAGCATGTATTAAGGTATCTTGTCACACATAAATAATAATGAAAAAAGAAACACCTCTCTTTATCCTGCACTAAGATTAACACTACAAGATTTCGCAGTAATAGCTACCACAAATTAGCTACCAAAATTTCGTAGCTTGTCATTAGCTACGGAAATTCCGTAGCTAATGAATGTAACGACGGAATCTTTGTCGTTACAATTATTGCCGATAACAAATCAGTGGTCAAATTTCCTCGCGACGAAATTTGGTCGCTACTTCCGTAGCTAATTATTAGTAGATACGAAAATTTCGTAGTCACTTATTAGTAGCTACGGAATTTCTGTAGCCAAAATTTATGGCATCGCTGGGCGCAACTAGGCCGAACGGACGACGGGAAATCTGTAGGTATTGTTGACACTAGCTACAGAATTTCCGTAGGTAGTAGCCAATGTATAAATAAAAAAAAACACTCTTAAACCCTAGCCCACACACACCGACGCCATTAGTCGCCAACCACTGTCAGAGACACGATTCCGTCGCCACCAACCCCACGCCGCCTTCTCTCACTGTCGTCCCCCATTGGATCGTCGTAAGTTCCCTTCCTTTCTTTTTTCTTCATTTTTGAGGCTTTTTGAGAATAATGCCTAACACCATCCTTTTCAGTCACCGGCGACACCAACCTCCGCGCCGCTGTCTCTCAGCGCCGCGCTCCGATATTGTAAGTCTCCTTTTCTTTTCATTTTTAGCCACGTTTTGGTAATAATAGCTAACACACGGCCCCACCAACCCATTTTCAACCGCCGTAATTCCGATGTCACCCACCTCCGTACTGCCGTCGCCCACCACCGCGCGCTCGATTAGCTAGTGTAAGTTACTTTTTTTGTTTTAAGCTTTATGGAGTCTTACATTATTAACACGCGGCATCACCACTTTTTTAGTCCCGCCGCCGAGATTCGGACGCTAACCAAGTCCGCGCCGACCACTGCCGCTACTCACCGCCCACCCGTAGCAACGTCGGATTGTAGTAAGTTTGATTCTTTTTTCAATTTTTAGCCCTTTTTTATTATTATTCCGGCGACTCGGTCTTGAAATATGCATGTTAGTCGAATTCATGTTAGGAATTTTCATAAATGTTGGTGTTGAAATTATATTTTACGAGAATTGTTAATTTTGTTAAATTTGTTAGTTAGAATTTGCTAAATATGGTAAATTAATTAGTTAATAATTCGTAAATTAGTTAGTTAATTGGTAAATTAGTATGTTAGGATTTGGTACTTTTCTTAAATTAGTTAATTAAGAATTGGTAAATTAGTTAGTTAGGAATCGAATGTAGTTTTCGTTTTATCGTTATACAGTTTGGTAATGGGTTGCTTTTTGGTAATATAGTTTATGGTTTATGTTTACATTTCAATTTCGTAAAATTTGGTAACGTTTGTTAAATATATAGAGACTAGGATTAATTACTTTTTATGAAGTGGCTATTGTTCCTTTTTCTTTGTTTGGTTTACCCGAAACTATTTAGAATATTTTTTATGACGACCGAGGTTGAATGATTTCATCTATGAAGCGTTTTATGACAACATGATAAATACTTAGGAATTTATTAGAACTTAGAATCGATCGTTACCTTGAGAATTCTAACTTAAGTAAAATGGGTAAGCTAAATCGGTAAGTTAGTGATGGAATTTCGGTAGCTACTAATATTCATAAAGTTAGCTACCGAAAACCGGTAGCTACTAATATTCATATTATTAGCTATCAAAATTCGATAGCAAATGCGGGTTAAAATGGGCAAGCTAAATCCGTACGTTAGTGAAGGAATATCGGTAGCTAACTCCACAGTAGCTACCGAAAATCGGTAGCTAATTTTCAAAGTAGTGGCGATGGGAGTGGCAACGAAACTTCGGTTACTAATGCTAGCGACGGAAATGTGGTAGGAGAGGGCCTTATTACCTACCGAAATTCGGTAACGAGTCATTAGCAATGCAATTAGTAGCTACCAAAAATTAGCGACGAAATTGCGGTAGCTAATGATTATTAACGATCGCATTTGGGTCATTAACTACCGAAAATGCGATAGCTAATGACCGAAAATCTTGTAATGGATCATCCCCAAAATTGAACATGCATAAAGCACAACATATAATAACCGTGAAGCCAATATCAAGAATAGATAGAGCCACTAGAGTTGTTTATTATATCATTATGTATAATGTTGGTTGCATGATCATTTTTTTGAAACCGGCTAATAACATCTGTTATAATCTTATAATCTTGTATTTAGTGTGTTGTGATGATTATACGTGTTATGATTGTTAATATGCATAACATGTATATAGGTGATTATGCAAAGCACAGAGTAAGACACAATATGTTTCGACCATAACTACGCTCATGAGTTCCATTGCACAACATCTCATACATGCATATAATAACTAAACCAGACATAATTTCTATCCAAACACATTTTTGTCCAGCATTTAGACATAAAAGAAGATAAATCAATTACTCAGAAGTGTTCCAACTGGCACATCAAACAAACAAGAAGCATCATGTTCATCACCACGGCTCTTGCTTAACTGCCTTCATCTTCGCAGAAGGATACTGGCATGTGATCGATTGATCTGAGATTAACTTAGCACCTAGGCCAATCCCGTTGTCAGGAATGGCCTTGAATTTCTCATAAATTAAGAAATCATCGTACTTTGGCTTTTCGGAGATAAATATATTGCACAGGTGAGGCTCGGTTCCAGATTTGTGATTCACGGGGTTTTTTGAATAATCATGTGAGGCTTGGTGGAGATGATTGACCAATCTTTCAACTGGTGATAGAGTGTATTGAGGTAGCTTTGATCTACTTCTTTTGTGTACGTTGTTGGGATCCCAAGTACATTGTTTTTCTTCTTTGTTGCTAGACTTATCCTCGTAATCTGTATGAGATAAAAGGAATAAATTGGTCAAGCTTTTCCAGGCCATGATACATAATGAGATAAGAAGAGAAGCTTTTTAAAGGAAATAGAAAGGCACATACTTTAAAAGTCCATATTTGTTATATGTATATCAGATTATTAAGATCACATGCAGCCTAGATTAATTTGACAAGAGATCTAGAAGTAATTTTGACAAAATCCATATTTTCAAAATCTCATTTCTCTTTGGTCTAAACAATGTTTGTAATTTGCTTAAGCTAATTATTATGATTATACATTGAAGCTAAGAAAAGAAATTCAAATTCTTAGCAGTTTAATTTCTTCACAATGCATATAGAATAACTCAGAATTTTCCGAAATGCATATGAAGATACTGTATGAAAATAGAAACTCACATACGCATTCTTAATTACAAAAAAATAAAAAATAAAATCAGTTTAGATTCAAGTTTAAACGAAAAAGTTTCCAACCGCATGACTAAATTGGATGCATGGCAACGATTAGCATATTTCAACGACTCAAATCCGATTTAAAATACCATTTTCAAGTTTAACTTTCTTCAATAGTCGTTGAGGCAAGATTTTCAAGCTCGATCCTTGACAAATTTGATGATATCGAACTCCGACTGAAGAGTGATTTGTTACTTGCTTTGGACCTGCTAATTCATTTCAAAAGTTAGGGAAAAATGCATAAAAACCCCATGTGGTTGCGAAAACTTGCACGACCCCCCCTTGTGGTTTGAAATCTGCACAAAACTCCTTCGTGGTTTTAAAAAAACTCTGCACAAAGCCCCCCTCGTGGTTTAATAAACCTGCACGAAATTCACTTTTCGTTCAACTCCGTTAGAGAGTGATGTACGCTCGCTCTATATGAGAGTGGGCTTGATTTTTGAGGTTCTTTGACTTATAAAGAGTTTATTATACCCTTTATAATGTTTAGCACAAAATCCGCATGTGGTTTGAAATCATTGGTTTAACTTTCCCTCGGATTGTATGTAACCTTTCTTGAGTATTTCTTATGCTTCCTTAATAAATTCGCTTTGGCCGCTCAAAAAAAAACAAAACCCGCTGCAAAACAAGATTAGTGTTTAAGGGTTAACATGATTAGCCCAAAAAATTGATCTAATTTAGATTACCAAATATGTAAGGGCTTGTGTGTGTTTAGACTTGCGTGTGTTCCTGCGTGCACGCGTAAGCGCATATACACAACAATTCTTAAAAATTAACACGCGCACAACATTTAAAATACATATTGCACCTAAATTACCTAAAAACACAAATTAAATCTGAATATAGCATTTCAAATAAAGCGAGGCACTGCAAAGGTGCACATTTTACATGTTAAATAGTAAGTTACGTTTCAAAACAAGATAGGCAATGAAAGGTTAATACAATTAACCCTAAGAATTGATCTTATTTCGAAAAAGCACCAAATATGTAAGGGCTTGTGCGTGTATGTGCGCGCGAGCTCATATATACAACAATTAATAAAATTTAAAACGCACTCTACATTTGAAACACATATTGCGCCTAAATTAGCTAATGGCTCAAATAGTACCTGAATAACGCATTTCAACTAATGCGGGACACAGCACATAAAAAAGGAAAGATACGGCTACCTATACATACTAAGAAACAAATTGCACTTTAAAAACTCACAGGCACCTATTTTTCCTAGGAAATCATACTCCACGCCTAATATAAAAAACAAAACAAATATTAGACCTAAAAAGCACAAAATATCTAAATCACGTAAAAGAACAACCTAAAATACCATATCTAGTCAACCAAAAACACATGCCGAAAAATCTCAATTTTAGGATTTATCCCGTTTGTAACTTGTTATCTAACGTCTTAATAACGCACGTTGCCATCTAGTATTTTAAAATATTTCCTTGAGCCAAATCCAAAAAAGTCTTTTATACATTTTTTGACATTTTTTTTTCTATTAGATCGCCTTGTTGACGAAAGTGCTGAAAATTTGAAATATTGAGTTGCAAAATGTTCAAGGGATAATGCATTAAACCCCATGAACTATGCAGGTTTTTGCGTTTTCTTCCTTAAACTAAATAAATAAGTGCTTTGCCCCCTAAACTATGCAATTCTGTGCGATTTGCCCCCTGGCCGGGTGTTCAGTTATTTTTGGCCATTCTTGGCCGGAATTTTTCCCCTTACACGACACTTATGTGTTGTACTAGATGTATATTAGTAGTTGATGACAAAAAGTAGGCTAAAAAACACCTCGAACGGGGCATATTCCGGCCAAAATGTGAATTCCGTCCAAGAATAGCCAAAAATAGCTGAAAACCCGGCCACGGGGCAAATCGCACATAATTGCATAGTTTAGGGGGCAAAGCGGTTATTTATTTAGTTTAAGGATGAAAACGCAAAAACCTTCATAGTTCAGGGGGTTTAATGCATTTATCCCAATGTTCAATAGTAAGTCCGTGCTGCAAAATAAGATAAACTTTGAAACGGGTTAATAGAATATTTAGCCCAAAAAATTGATCTTATTTTCAAATAGCACCAAATATTTAAGGTCATATATGAGATATATATATATATATATATATATATATATATAGATAGATAGATAGATAGTTATGTGAGTGAGTGTGTGTTCGCACGCTCGTGCATATTAGCATGTATTAAGGTATCTTGTCACACATAAATAATAATGAAAAAAGAAACACCTCTCTTTATCCTGCACTAAGATTAACACTACAAGATTTCGCAGTAATAGCTACCACAAATTAGCTACCAAAATTTCGTAGCTTGTCATTAGCTACGGAAATTCCGTAGCTAATGAATGTAACGACGGAATCTTTGTCGTTACAATTATTGCCGATAACAAATCAGTGGTCAAATTTCCTCGCGACGAAATTTGGTCGCTACTTCCGTAGCTAATTATTAGTAGATACGAAAATTTCGTAGTCACTTATTAGTAGCTACGGAATTTCTGTAGCCAAAATTTATGGCATCGCTGGGCGCAACTAGGCCGAACGGACGACGGGAAATCTGTAGGTATTGTTGACACTAGCTACAGAATTTCCGTAGGTAGTAGCCAATGTATAAATAAAAAAAAACACTCTTAAACCCTAGCCCACACACACCGACGCCATTAGTCGCCAACCACTGTCAGAGACACGATTCCGTCGCCACCAACCCCACGCCGCCTTCTCTCACTGTCGTCCCCCATTGGATCGTCGTAAGTTCCCTTCCTTTCTTTTTTCTTCATTTTTGAGGCTTTTTGAGAATAATGCCTAACACCATCCTTTTCAGTCACCGGCGACACCAACCTCCGCGCCGCTGTCTCTCAGCGCCGCGCTCCGATATTGTAAGTCTCCTTTTCTTTTCATTTTTAGCCACGTTTTGGTAATAATAGCTAACACACGGCCCCACCAACCCATTTTCAACCGCCGTAATTCCGATGTCACCCACCTCCGTACTGTCGTCGCCCACCACCGCGCGCTCGATTAGCTAGTGTAAGTTACTTTTTTTGTTTTAAGCTTTATGGAGTCTTACATTATTAACACGCGGCATCACCACTTTTTTAGTCCCGCCGCCGAGATTCGGACGCTAACCAAGTCCGCGCCGACCACTGCCGCTACTCACCGCCCACCCGTAGCAACGTCGGATTGTAGTAAGTTTGATTCTTTTTTCAATTTTTAGCCCTTTTTTATTATTATTCCGGCGACTCGGTCTTGAAATATGCATGTTAGTCGAATTCATGTTAGGAATTTTCATAAATGTTGGTGTTGAAATTATATTTTACGAGAATTGTTAATTTTGTTAAATTTGTTAGTTAGAATTTGCTAAATATGGTAAATTAATTAGTTAATAATTCGTAAATTAGTTAGTTAATTGGTAAATTAGTATGTTAGGATTTGGTACTTTTCTTAAATTAGTTAATTAAGAATTGGTAAATTAGTTAGTTAGGAATCGAATGTAGTTTTCGTTTTATCGTTATACAGTTTGGTAATGGGTTGCTTTTTGGTAATATAGTTTATGGTTTATGTTTACATTTCAATTTCGTAAAATTTGGTAACGTTTGTTAAATATATAGAGACTAGGATTAATTACTTTTTATGAAGTGGCTATTGTTCCTTTTTCTTTGTTTGGTTTACCCGAAACTATTTAGAATATTTTTTATGACGACCGAGGTTGAATGATTTCATCTATGAAGCGTTTTATGACAACATGATAAATACTTAGGAATTTATTAGAACTTAGAATCGATCGTTACCTTGAGAATTCTAACTTAAGTAAAATGGGTAAGCTAAATCGGTAAGTTAGTGATGGAATTTCGGTAGCTACTAATATTCATAAAGTTAGCTACCGAAAACCGGTAGCTACTAATATTCATATTATTAGCTATCAAAATTCGATAGCAAATGCGGGTTAAAATGGGCAAGCTAAATCCGTACGTTAGTGAAGGAATATCGGTAGCTAACTCCACAGTAGCTACCGAAAATCGGTAGCTAATTTTCAAAGTAGTGGCGATGGGAGTGGCAACGAAACTTCGGTTACTAATGCTAGCGACGGAAATGTGGTAGGAGAGGGCCTTATTACCTACCGAAATTCGGTAACGAGTCATTAGCAATGCAATTAGTAGCTACCAAAAATTAGCGACGAAATTGCGGTAGCTAATGATTATTAACGATCGCATTTGGGTCATTAACTACCGAAAATGCGATAGCTAATGACCGAAAATCTTGTAATGGATCATCCCCAAAATTGAACATGCATAAAGCACAACATATAATAACCGTGAAGCCAATATCAAGAATAGATAGAGCCACTAGAGTTGTTTATTATATCATTATGTATAATGTTGGTTGCATGATCATTTTTTTGAAACCGGCTAATAACATCTGTTATAATCTTATAATCTTGTATTTAGTGTGTTGTGATGATTATACGTGTTATGATTGTTAATATGCATAACATGTATATAGGTGATTATGCAAAGCACAGAGTAAGACAGAATATGTTTCGACCATAACTACGCTCATGAGTTCCATTGCACAACATCTCATACATGCATATAATAACTAAACCAGACATAATTTCTATCCAAACACATTTTTGTCCAGCATTTAGACATAAAAGAAGATAAATCAATTACTCAGAAGTGTTCCAACTGGCACATCAAACAAACAAGAAGCATCATGTTCACCACCACGGCTCTTGCTTAACTGCCTTCATCTTCGCAGAAGGATACTGGCATGTGATCGATTGATCTGAGATTAACTTAGCACCTAGGCCAATCCCGTTGTCAGGAATGGCCTTGAATTTCTCATAAATTAAGAAATCATCGTACTTTGGCTTTTCGGAGATAAATATATTGCACAGGTGAGGCTCGGTTCCAGATTTGTGATTCACGGGGTTTTTTGAATAATCATGTGAGGCTTGGTGGAGATGATTGACCAATCTTTCAACTGGTGATAGAGTGTATTGAGGTAGCTTTGATCTACTTCTTTTGTGTACGTTGTTGGGATCCCAAGTACATTGTTTTTCTTCTTTGTTGCTAGACTTATCCTCGTAATCTGTATGAGATAAAAGGAATAAATTGGTCAAGCTTTTCCAGGCCATGATACATAATGAGATAAGAAGAGAAGCTTTTTAAAGGAAATAGAAAGGCACATACTTTAAAAGTCCATATTTGTTATATGTATATCAGATTATTAAGATCACATGCAGCCTAGATTAATTTGACAAGAGATCTAGAAGTAATTTTGACAAAATCCATATTTTCAAAATCTCATTTCTCTTTGGTCTAAACAATGTTTGTAATTTGCTTAAGCTAATTATTATGATTATACATTGAAGCTAAGAAAAGAAATTCAAATTCTTAGCAGTTTAATTTCTTCACAATGCATATAGAATAACTCAGAATTTTCCGAAATGCATATGAAGATACTGTATGAAAATAGAAACTCACATACGCATTCTTAATTACAAAAAAATAAAAAATAAAATCAGTTTAGATTCAAGTTTAAACGAAAAAGTTTCCAACCGCATGACTAAATTGGATGCATGGCAACGATTAGCATATTTCAACGACTCAAATCCGATTTAAAATACCATTTTCAAGTTTAACTTTCTTCAATAGTCGTTGAGGCAAGATTTTCAAGCTCGATCCTTGACAAATTTGATGATATCGAACTCCGACTGAAGAGTGATTTGTTACTTGCTTTGGACCTGCTAATTCATTTCAAAAGTTAGGGAAAAATGCATGAAAACCCCATGTGGTTGCGAAAACTTGCACGACCCCCCCTTGTGGTTTGAAATCTGCACAAAACTCCTTCGTGGTTTTAAAAAAACTCTGCACAAAGCCCCCCTCGTGGTTTAATAAACCTGCACGAAATTCACTTTTCGTTCAACTCCGTTAGAGAGTGATGTACGCTCGCTCTATATGAGAGTGGGCTTGATTTTTGAGGTTCTTTGACTTATAAAGAGTTTATTATACCCTTTATAATGTTTAGCACAAAATCCGCATGTGGTTTGAAATCATTGGTTTAACTTTCCCTCGGATTGTATGTAACCTTTCTTGAGTATTTCTTATGCTTCCTTAATAAATTCGCTTTGGCCGCTCAAAAAAAAACAAAACCCGCTGCAAAACAAGATTAGTGTTTAAGGGTTAACATGATTAGCCCAAAAAATTGATCTAATTTAGATTACCAAATATGTAAGGGCTTGTGTGTGTTTAGACTTGCGTGTGTTCCTGCGTGCACGCGTAAGCGCATATACACAACAATTCTTAAAAATTAACACGCGCACAACATTTAAAATACATATTGCACCTAAATTACCTAAAAACACAAATTAAATCTGAATATAGCATTTCAAATAAAGTGAGGCACTGCAAAGGTGCACATTTTACATGTTAAATAGTAAGTTACGTTTCAAAACAAGATAGGCAATGAAAGGTTAATACAATTAACCCTAAGAATTGGTCTTATTTCGAAAAAGCACCAAATATGTAAGGGCTTGTGCGTGTATGTGCGCGCGAGCTCATATATACAACAATTAATAAAATTTAAAACGCACTCTACATGTGAAACACATATTGCGCCTAAATTAGCTAATGGCTAAAATAGTACCTGAATAACGCATTTCAACTAATGCGGGACACAGCACATAAAAAAGGAAAGATACGGCTACCTATACATACTAAGAAACAAATTGCACTTTAAAAACTCACAGGCACCTATTTTTCCTAGGAAATCATACTCCACGCCTAATATAAAAAACAAAACAAATATTAGACCTAAAAAGCACAAAATATCTAAATCACGTAAAAGAACAACCTAAAATACCATATCTAGTCAACCAAAAACACATGCCGAAAAATCTCAATTTTAGGATTTATCCCGTTTGTAACTTGTTATCTAACGTCTTAATAACGCACTTTGCCATCTAGTATTTTAAAATATTTCCTTGAGCCAAATCCAAAAAAGTCTTTTATACATTTTTTGACATTTTTTTTTCTATTAGATCGCCTTGTTGACGAAAGTGCTGAAAATTTGAAATATTGAGTTGCAAAATGTTCAAGGGATAATGCAGTAAACCCCATGAACTATGCAGGTTTTTGCGTTTTCTTCCTTAAACTAAATAAATAAGTGCTTTGCCCCCTAAACTATGCAATTCTGTGCTATTTGCCCCCTGGCCGGGTTTTCAGTTATTTTTGGCCATTCTTGGCCGGAATTTTTCCCCTTACACGACACTTATGTGTTGTACTAGATGTATATTAGTAGTTGATGACAAAAAGTAGGCTAAAAAACACCTCGAACCGGGCATATTCCGGCCAAAATGTGAATTCCGTCCAAGAATAGCCAAAAATAGCTGAAAACCCGGCCACGGGGCAAATCGCACATAATTGCATAGTTTAGGGGGCAAAGCGCTTATTTATTTAGTTTAAGGATGAAAACGCAAAAACCTTCATAGTTCAGGGGGTTTAATGCATTTATCCCAATGTTCAATAGTAAGTCCGTGCTGCAAAATAAGATAAACTTTGAAACGGGTTAATAGAATATTTAGCCCAAAAAATTGATCTTATTTTCAAATAGCACCAAATATTTAAGGTCATATATGAGATATATATATATATATATATATAGATAGATAGATAGATAGTTATGTGAGTGAGTGTGTGTTCGCACGCTCGTGCATATTAGCATGTATTAAGGTATCTTGTCACACATAAATAATAATGAAAAAAGAAACACCTCTCTTTATCCTGCACTAAGATTAACACTACAAGATTTCGCAGTAATAGCTACCACAAATTAGCTACCGAAATTTCGTAGCTTGTCATTAGCTACGGAAATTCCGTAGCTAATGAATGTAACGACGGAATCTTTGTCGTTACAATTATTGTCGATAACAAATCAGTGGTCAAATTTCCTCGCGACGAAATTTGGTCGCTACTTCCGTAGCTAATTATTAGTAGATACGAAAATTCCGTAGTCACTTATTAGTAGCTACGGAATTTCTGTAGCCAAAATTTATGGCATCGCTGGGCGCAACTGGGCCGAACGGACGACGGGAAATCTGTAGGTATTGTTGACACTAGCTACAGAATTTTCGTAGGTAGTAGCCAATGTATAAATAAAAAAAACACTCTTAAACCCTAGCCCACACACACCGACGCCATTAGTCGCCAACCACTGTCAGAGACACGATTCCGTCGCCACCAACCCCACGCCACCTTCTCTCACTGTCGTCCCCCACTGGCGCGTCGTAATTTCCCTTCCTTTCTTTTTTCTTCATTTTTGAGGCTTTTTGAGAATAATGCCTAACACCATCCTTTTCAGTCACCGGCGCCACCAACCTCCGCGCCGTTGTCTCTCAGCGCCGCGCTCCGATATTGTAAGTCTCCTTTTCTTTTCATTTTTAGGCACGTTTTGGAAATAATAGCTAACACACGGCCCCACCAACCCATTTTCAACCGCCGTAATTCCGATGTCACCCACCTCCGTACTGCCGTCCCCCACCACCGCGCGCTCGATTAGCTAGTGTAAGTTACTTTTTTTGTTTTAAGCTTTATGGAGTCTTACATTATTAACACGCGGCATCACCACTTTTTTAGTCCCGCCGCCGGGATTCGACGCTAACCAAGTCCGCGCCGACCACTGCCGCTAGTCACCGCCCACCCGTAGCAACGTCGGATTGTAGTAAGTTTGATGCTTTTTTCAATTTTTAGCCCTTTTTTATTATTATTTCGGCGACTCGGTCTTGAAATATGCATGTTAGTCGAATTCATGTTAGGAATGTTCGAATTCATGTTAGGAATTTTCATAAATGTTGGTGTTGAAATTATATTTTACGAGAATTGTTAATTTTGTTAAATTTGTTAGTTAGAATTTGCTAAATATGGTAAATTAATTAGTTAATAATTGGTAAATTAGTTAGTTAATTGGTAAATTAGTATGTTAGGATTTGGTACTTTTCTTAAATTAGTTAATTAAGAATTGGTAAATTAGTTAGTTAGGAATCGAATGTAGTTTTCGTTTTATCGTTATACAGTTTGGTAATGAGTTGCTTTTTGGTAATATAGTTTCTGGTTTATGTTTACATTTCAATGTCGTAAAATTTGGTAACGTTTGTTAAATATATAGAGACTAGGATTAATTACTTTTTATGAAGTGGCTATTGTTCCTTTTTCTTTGTTTGGTTTACCCGAAACTATTTAGAATATTTTTTATGACGACCGAGGTTGAAGGATTTCATCTATGAAGCGTTTTATGACAACATGATAAATACTTAGGAATTTATTAGAACTTAGAATCGATCGTTACCTTGAGAATTCTAACTTAAGTAAAATGGGCAAGCTAAATCGGTAAGTTAGTGATGGAATTTCGGTAGCTACTAATATTCATAAAGTTAGCTACCGAAAATCGGTAGCTACTAATATTCATATTATTAGCTATCAAAATTCGATAGCAAATGCGGGTTAAAATGGGCAAGCTAAATCGGTACGTTAGTGAAGGAATATCGGTAGCTAACTCCACAGTAGCTACCGAAAATCGGTAGCTAATTTTCAAAGTAGTGGCGACGGGAGTGGCAACGAAACTTCGGTTACTAATGCTAGCGACGGAAATGTGGTAGGAGAGGGCCTTATTACCTACCGAAATTCGGTAACGAGTCATTAGCAATGCAATTAGTAGCTACCAAAAATTAGCGACGAAATTGCGGTAGCTAATGATTATTAACGATCGCATTTGGCTCATTAACTACCGAAAATGCGATAGCTAATGACCGAAAATCTTGTAATGGATCATCCCCAAAATTGAACATGCATAAAGCACAACATATAATAACCGTGAAGCCAATATCAAGAATAGATAGAGCCACTAGAGTTGTTTATTATATCATTATGTATAATGTTGGTTGCATGATCATTTTTTTGAAACCGGCTAATAACATATGTTATAATCTTATAATCTTGTATTTAGTGTGTTGTGATGATTATACGTGTTATGATTGTTAATATGCATAACATGTATATAGGTGATTATGCAAAGCACAGAGTAAGACAGAATATGTTTCGACCATAACTACGCTCATGAGTTCCATTGCACAACATCTCATACATGCATATAATAACTAAACCAGACATAATTTCTATCCAAACACATTTTTGTCCAGCATTTAGACATAAAAGAAGATAAATCAATTACTCAGAAGGGTTCCAACTGGCACATCAAACAAACAAGAAGCATCATGTTCATCACCACGGCTCTTGCTTAACTGCCTTCATCTTCGCAGAAGGATACTGGCCTGTGATCGATTGATCTGAGATTAACTTAGCACCTAGGCCAATCCCGTTGTCAGGAATGGCCTTGAATTTCTCATAAATTAAGAAATCATCGTACTTTGGCTTTTCGGAGATAAATATATTGCACAGGTGAGGCTCGGTTCCAGATTTGTGATTCACGGGGTTTTTTCAATAATCATGTGAGGCTTGGTGGAGATGATTGACCAATCTTTCAACTGGTGATAGAGTGTATTGAGGTAGCTTTGATCTACTTCTTTTGTGTACGTTGTTGGGATCCCAAGTACATTGTTTTTCTTCTTTGTTGCTAGACTTATCCTCGTAATCTGTATGAGATAAAAGGAATAAATTGGTCAAGCTTTTCCAGGCCATGATACATAATGAGATAAGAAGAGAAGCTTTTTAAAGGAAATAGAAAAGCACATACTTTAAAAGTCCATATTTGTTATATGTATATCAGATTATTAAGATCACATGCAGCCTAGATTAATTTGACAAGAGATCTAGAAGTAATTTTGACAAAATCCATATTTTCAAAATCTCATTTCTCTTTGGTCTAAACAATGTTTGTAATTTGCTTAAGCTAATTATTATGATTATACATTGAAGCTAAGAAAAGAAATTCAAATTCTTAGCAGTTTAATTTCTTCACAATGCATATAGAATAACTCAGAATTTTCCGAAATGCATATGAAGATACTGTATGAAAATAGAAACTCACATACGCATTATTAATTACAAAAAAAAAAAAAAAAAATCAGTTTAGATGCAAGTTTAAACGAAAAAGTTTCCAACCGCATGACTAAATTGGATGCATGGCAACGATTAGCATATTTCAACGACTCAAATCCGATTTAAAATACCATTTTCAAGTCTAACTTTCTTCAATAGTCGTTGAGGCAAGATTTTCAAGCTCGATCCTTGACAAATTTGATGATATCGAACTCCGACTGAAGAGTGATTTGTTACTTGCTTTGGACCTGCTAATTCATTTCAAAAGTTAGGGAAAAATGCATAAAAACCCCATGTGGTTGCGAAAACTTGCACGAACCCCCCTTGTGGTTTGAAATCTGCACAAAACTCCTTCGTGGTTTTAAAAAAACTCAGCACAAAACCCCCCTCGTGGTTTAATAAACCTGCACGAAATTCACTTTTCGTTCAACTCCGTTAGAGAGTGATGTACGCTCGCTCTATATGAGAGTGGGCTTGATTTTTGAGGTTCTTTGACTTATAAAGAGTTTATTATACCCTTTATAATGTTTAGCACAAAATCCGCATGTGGTTTGAAATCATTGGTTTAACTTTCCCTCGGATTGTATGTAACCTTTCTTGAGTATTTCTTATGCTTCCTTAATAAATTCGCTTTGGCCGTTCAAAAAAAAACAAAACCCGCTGCAAAACAAGATTAGTGTTTAAGGGTTAACATGATTAGCCCAAAAAATTGATCTAATTTAGATTACCAAATATGTAAGGGCTTGTGTGTGTTTAGACTTGCGTGTGTTCCTGCGTGCACGCGTAAGCGCATATACACAACAATTCTTAAAAATTAACACGCGCACAACATTTAAAATACATATTGCACCTAAATTACCTAAAAACACAAATTAAATCTGAATATAGCATTTCAAATAAAGCGAGGCACTGCAAAGGTGCACATTTTACATGTTAAATAGTAAGTTACGTTTCAAAACAAGATAGGCAATGAAAGGTTAATACAATTAACCCTAAGAATTGATCTTATTTCGAAAAAGCACCAAATATATAAGGGCTTGTGCGTGTATGTGCGCGCGAGCTCATATATACAACAATAAATAAAATTTAAAACGCACTCTACATTTGAAACACATATTGCGCCTAAATTATCTAATGGCTCAAATAGTACCTGAATAACGCATTTCAACTAATGCGGGACACAGCACATAAAAAAGGAAAGATACGGCTACCTATACATACTAAGAAACAAATTGCACTTTAAAAACTCACAGGCACCTATTTTTCCTAGGAAATCATACTCCACGCCTAATATAAAAAACAAAACAAATATTAGACCTAAAAAGCACAAAATATCTAAATCACGTAAAAGAACAACCTAAAATACCATATCTAGTCAACCAAAAACACATGCCGAAAAATCTCAATTTTAGGATTTATCCCGTTTGTAACTTGTTATCTAACGTCTTAATAACGCACTTTGCCATCTAGTATTTTAAAATATTTCCTTGAGCCAAATACGAAAAAGTCTTTTATACATTTTTTGACATTTTTTTTTCTATTAGATCGCCTTGTTGACGAAAGTGCTGAAAATTTGAAATATTGAGTTGCAAAATGTTCAAGGGATAATGCATTAAACCCCATGAACTATGCAGGTTTTTGCGTTTTCTTCCTTAAACTAAATAAATAAGTGCTTTGCCCCCTAAACTATGCAATTCTGTGCGATTTGCCCCCTGGCCGGGTTTTCAGTTATTTTTGGCCATTCTTGGCCGGAATTTTTCCCCTTACACGACACTTATGTGTTGTACTAGATGTATATTAGTAGTTGATGACAAAAAGTAGGCTAAAAAACACCTCGAACGGGGCATATTCCGGCCAAAATGTGAATTCCGTCCAAGAATAGCCAAAAATAGCTGAAAACCCGGCCACAGGGCAAATCGCACATAATTGCATAGTTTAGGGGGCAAAGCGCTTATTTATTTAGTTTAAGGATGAAAACGTAAAAAACTTCATAGTTCAGGGGGTTTAATGCATTTATCCCAATGTTCAATAGTAAGTCCGTGCTGCAAAATAAGATAAACTTTGAAACGGGTTAATAGAATATTTAGCCCAAAAAATTGATCTTATTTTCAAATAGCACCAAATATTTAAGGTCATATATGAGATATATATATATATATATATATAGATTGATAGATAGTTATGTGAGTGAGTGTGTGTTCGCACGCTCGTGCATATTAGCATGTATTAAGGTATCTTGTCACACATAAATAATAATGAAAAAAGAAACACCTCTCTTTATCCTGCACTAAGATTAACACTACAAGATTTCGCAGTAATAGCTACCACAAATTAGCTACCGAAATTTCGTAGCTTGTCATTAGCTACGGAAATTCCGTAGCTAATGAATGTAACGACGGAATCTTTGTCGTTACAATTATTGTCGATAACAAATCAGTGGTCAAATTTCCTCGCGACGAAATTTGGTCGCTACTTCCGTAGCTAATTATTAGTAGATACGAAAATTCCGCAGTCACTTATTAGTAGCTACGGAATTTCTGTAGCCAAAATTTATGGCATCGCTGGGCGCAACTGGGCCGAACGGACGACGGGAAATCTGTAGGTATTGTTGACACTAGCTACAGAATTTCCGTAGGTAGTAGCCAATGTATAAATAAAAAAAACACTCTTAAACCCTAGCCCACACACACCGACGCCATTAGTCGCCAACCACTGTCAGAGACACGATTCCGTCGCCACCAACCCCACGCCGCCTTCTCTCACTGTCGTCCCCCACTGGCGCGTCGTAAGTTCCCTTCCTTTCTTTTTTCTTCATTTTTGAGGCTTTTTGAGAATAATGCCTAACACCATCCTTTTTAGTCACCGGCGCCACCAACCTCCGCGCCGCTGTCTCTCAGCGCCGCGCTCCGATATTGTAAGTCTCCTTTTCTTTTCATTTTTAGGCACGTTTTGGAAATAATAGCTAACACACGGCCCCACCAACCCATTTTCAACCGCCGTATATCCGATGTCACCCACCTCCGTACTGCCGTCCCCCACCACCGCGCGCTCGATTAGCTAGTGTAAGTTACTTTTTTTGTTTTAAGCTTTATGGAGTCTTACATTATTAACACGCGGCATCACCACTTTTTTAGTCCCGCCGCCGGGATTCGACGCTAACCAAGTCCGCGCCGACCACTGCCGCTAGTCACCGCCCACCCGTAGCAACGTCGGATTGTAGTAAGTTTGATGCTTTTTTCAATTTTTAGCCCTTTTTTATTATTATTCCGGCGACTCGGTCTTGAAATATGCATGTTAGTCGAATTCATGTTAGGAATGTTCGAATTCATGTTAGGAATTTTCATAAATGTTGGTGTTGAAATTTTATTTTACGAGAATTGTTAATTTTGTTAAATTTGTTAGTTAGAATTTGCTAAATATGGTAAATTAATTAGTTAATAATTGGTAAATTAGTTAGTTAATTGGTAAATTAGTATGTTAGGATTTGGTACTTTTCTTAAATTAGTTAATTAAGAATTGGTAAATTAGTTAGTTAGGAATCGAATGTAGTTTTCGTTTTATCGTTATACAGTTTGGTAATGAGTTGCTTTTTGGTAATATAGTTTCTGGTTTATGTTTACATTTCAATGTCGTAAAATTTGGTAACGTTTGTTAAATATATAGAGACTAGGATTAATTACTTTTTATGAAGTGGCTATTGTTCCTTTTTATTTGTTTGGTTTACCCGAAACTATTTAGAATATTTTTTATGACGACCGAGGTTGAAGGATTTCATCTATGAAGCGTTTTATGACAACATGATAAATACTTAGGAATTTATTAGAACTTAGAATCGATCGTTACCTTGAGAATTCTAACTTAAGTAAAATGGGCAAGCTAAATCGGTAAGTTAGTGATGGAATTTCGGTAGCTACTAATATTCATAAAGTTAGCTACCGAAAACCGGTCGCTACTAATATTCATATTATTAGCTATCAAAATTCGATAGCAAATGCGGGTTAAAATGGGCAAGCTAAATCCGTACGTTAGTGAAGGAATATCGGTAGCTAACTCCACAGTAGCTACCGAAAATCGGTAGCTAATTTTCAAAGTAGTGGCGACGGGAGTGGCAACGAAACTTCGGTTACTAATGCTAGCGACGGAAATGTGGTAGGAGAGGGCCTTATTACCTACCGAAATTCGGTAACGAGTCATTAGCAATGCAATTAGTAGCTACCAAAAATTAGCGACGAAATTGCGGTAGCTAATGATTATTAACGATCGCATTTGGGTCATTAACTACCGAAAATGCGATAGCTAATGACCGAAAATCTTGTAATGGATCATCCCCAAAATTGAACATGCATAAAGCACAACATATAATAACCGTGAAGTCAATATCAAGAATAGATAGAGCCACTAGAGTTGTTTATTATATCATTATGTATAATGTTGGTTGCATGATCACTTTTTCGAAACCGGCTAATAACATCTGTTATAATCTTATAATCTTGTATTTAGTGTGTTGTGATGATTATACGTGTTATGATTGTTAATATGCATAACATGTATATAGGTGATTATGCAAAGCACAGAGTAAGACAGAATATGTTTCGACCATAACTACGCTCATGAGTTCCATTGCACAACATCTCATACATGCATATAATAACTAAACCAGACATAATTTCTATCCAAACACATTTTTGTCCAGCATTTAGACATAAAAGAAGATAAATCAATTATTCAGAAGGGTTCCAACTGGCACATCAAACAAACAAGATGCATCATGTTCATCACCACGGCTCTTGCTTAACTGCCTTCATCTTCGCAGAAGGATACTGGCCTGTGATCGATTGATCTGAGATTAACTTAGCACCTAGGCCAATCCCGTTGTCAGGAATGGCCTTGAATTTCTCATAAATTAAGAAATCATCGTACTTTGGCTTTTCGGAGATAAATATATTGCACAGGTGAGGCTCGGTTCCAGATTTGTGATTCACGGGGTTTTTTCAATAATCATGTGAGGCTTGGTGGAG
Source organism: Linaria vulgaris (assembly GCA_948329865.1). Classification (NCBI taxonomy): domain Eukaryota; kingdom Viridiplantae; phylum Streptophyta; class Magnoliopsida; order Lamiales; family Plantaginaceae; genus Linaria; species Linaria vulgaris. The sequence goes on from OX415251.1 coordinate 19,344,649, forward strand.
ATGATTGACCAATCTTTCAACTGGTGATAGAGTGTATTGAGGTAGCTTTGATCTACTTCTTTTGTGTACGTTGTTGGGATCCCAAGTACATTGTTTTTCTTCTTTGTTGCTAGACTTATCCTCGTAATCTGTATGAGATAAAAGGAATAAATTGGTCAAGCTTTTCCAGGCCATGATACATAATGAGATAAGAAGAGAAGCTTTTTAAAGGAAATAGAAAAGCACATACTTTAAAAGTCCATATTTGTTATATGTATATCAGATTATTAAGATCACATGCAGCCTAGATTAATTTGACAAGAGATCTAGAAGTAATTTTTGTTGGGGCGGTGGAAACTTTCCACTAATAAGTGGAGAATTAGCAAATTCTCATTCAAGTGCATCACTCATAAATTGATGGGGCGGCTGATTTATTTATCATTGATGCAATGTTTTTGGAGCCTATAAAACCCAAACTTCCATCCGGCATTTTGATCATCCCAATTCAGAGTTTCTTTCTGTATTTCCTAAATATACAATGTAGTACCTCGAGTACTTGTGCGGGGGTAGTTTAGGGAGCGGTGAAAGTGAATAGGCTCTGTGGGGGTTGTTCGGGTTGAGTGAAAATTATGTAGTTGTACAAATTTTCTACATAGTGGATTTTACTCGGGTCCCCGTGGTTTTTCTCCGGTTTTGGAGTTTCCACGTTAAATCCTTGTGTTGTTACTATCGTCAATATTTTATTCGTGTTGCTTCGCAATTACCTCATGGGCAAATCTTGGGGGCGGTATTTGAGGCGGTTCAAATACTCAACAAGTGGTATCAGAGCCCGGGTTCTGCTGGAGGTGGAGCTATTGCTTGGGTGGAGTCGTGGTGTGATGTAGTGTGAATAGGTACTGTAAAAGGCGGTTCTGTCAAAGGTAATTGGTTATTAAGCGGGACCGTTGTGACCCCACCAATTACCTGGGAACCTTGAAATCCTGTCAGGAAAGACGAGCTATCTCTTTCCGGGGGTTTACTTTGTACTATTCTGATCTACTGGAAATTCACCAACTCACCGAGGCAATGTCGGAAGCAGGGGTACGAATATGGTAAAGTTTGGCGTGAAGTATGTTGACGGAAAAATCAATTGTGACTTGTGGCGTGTTCAAGTCGGGGAAGTTGATTTGGTCAAGGTTACACGAGGGTTCAACTGGTGGAGTTATTGCTATACGTAGCGGTGTTACTAGCACGGCAGATACTGTTGCTAGTGGAGTGGTGCGGACACTAGGACCACGAAAAAGAAAATTGTCCGGGACAACGAGTTGATGTGGCGAGCAACTCTTAGTCAAACACTGGTGAAACTAACATTGCCTACTTGCGTGACGTGTTATAAGTGGCGGTACGTTCTGATGGCATGAGACTGCTATGAGACAGGGCGTTGGTGTTAGTGGGTCCCAGTTTTCACACAAGCATGACTTGGCGTAGATGCAAGGTGTGGTAGTAATGTCGAGGGCTGATGACTTCCGGAGGAGCCAAGTTGGGAGTTGCACCATACTTATCAGCAAGGGTTTATCTTTCGACATTGGGCCGATTATGCTTTTATGGTGGAGCATGGTACTTCTGAAATGAGGTACGACTGCGTTGCAGTGATAGCGAGAGCTATGGAAATCTTCTTAGGCGGAATGGGCGTGCGATTGTCCAAGGGCCGGAGTGAAGATGTTTTTTGAAGATCTGATTAAGTCACGAATCAAATCTTCAAGGTGGAGATTGTTGGGGCGGTGGAAACTTTCCACTAATAAGTGGAGAATTAGCAAATTCTCATTCAAGTGCATCACTCATAAATTGATGGGGCGGCTGATTTATTTATCATTGATGCAATGTTTTTGGAGCCTATAAAACCCAAACTTCCATCCGGCATTTTGATCATCCCAATTCAGAGTTTCTTTCTGTATTTCCTAAATATACAATGTAGTACCTCGAGTACTTGTGCGGGGGTAGTTTAGGGAGCGGTGAAAGTGAATAGGCTCTGTGGGGGTTGTTCGGGTTGAGTGAAAATTATGTAGTTGTACAAATTTTCTACATAGTGGATTTTACTCGGGTCCCCGTGGTTTTTCTCCGGTTTTGGAGTTTCCACGTTAAATCCTTGTGTTGTTACTATCGTCAATATTTTATTCGTGTTGCTTCGCAATTACCTCATGGGCAAATCTTGGGGGCGGTATTTGAGGCGGTTCAAATACTCAACAATTTTGACAAAATCCATATTTTCAAAATCTCATTTCTCTTTGGTCTAAACAATGTTTGTAATTTGCTTAAGCTAATTATTATGATTATACATTGAAGCTAAGAAAAGAAATTCAAATTCTTAGCAGTTTAATTTCTTCACAATGCATATAGAATAACTCAGAATTTTCCGAAATGCATATGAAGATACTGTATGAAAATAGAAACTCACATACGCATTATTAATTACAAAAAAAAAAAAAAAAAAAAAAAAAATCAGTTTAGATGCAAGTTTAAACGAAAAAGTTTCCAACCGCATGACTAAATTGGATGCATGGCAACGATTAGCATATTTCAACGACTCAAATCCGATTTAAAATACCATTTTCAAGTTTAACTTTCTTCAATAGTCGTTGAGGCAAGATTTTCAAGCTCGATCCTTGACAAATTTGATGATATCGAACTCCGACTGAAGAGTGATTTGTTACTTGCTTTGGACCTGCTAATTCATTTCAAAAGTTAGGGAAAAATGCATAAAAACCCCATGTGGTTGCGAAAACTTGCACGAACCCCCCTTGTGGTTTGAAGTCTGCACAAAACTCCTTCGTGGTTTTAAAAAAACTCTGCACAAAGCCCCCCTCGTGGTTTAATAAACCTGCACGAAATTCACTTTTCGTTCAACTCCGTTAGAGAGTGATGTACGCTCGCTCTATATGAGAGTGGGCTTGATTTTTGAGGTTCTTTGACTTATAAAGAGTTTATTATACCCTTTATAATGTTTAGCACAAAATCCGCATGTGGTTTGAAATCATTGGTTTAACTTTCCCTCGGATTGTATGTAACCTTTCTTGAGTATTTCTTATGCTTCCTTAATAAATTCGCTTTGGCCGTTCAAAAAAAAACAAAACCCGCTGCAAAACAAGATTAGTGTTTAAGGGTTAACATGATTAGCCCAAAAAATTGATCTAATTTAGATTACCAAATATGTAAGGGCTTGTGTGTGTTTAGACTTGCGTGTGTTCTTGCGTGCACGCGTAAGCGCATATACACAACAATTCTTAAAAATTAACACGCGCACAACATTTAAAATACATATTGCACCTAAATTACCTAAAAACACAAATTAATTCTGAATATAGCATGTCAAATAAAGTGAGGCACTGCAAAGGTGCACATTTTACATGTTAAATAGTAAGTTACGTTTCAAAACAAGATAGGCAATGAAAGGTTAATACAATTAACCCTAAGAATTGATCTTATTTCGAAAAAGCACCAAATATGTAAGGGCTTGTGCGTGTATGTGTGCGCGAGCTCATATATACAATAATTAATAAAATTTAAAACGCACTCTACATTTGAAACACATATTGCGCCTAAATTAGCTAATGGCTAAAATAGTACCTGAATAACGCATTTCAACTAATGCGGGACACAGCACATAAAAAAGGAAAGATACGGCTACCTATACATACTAAGAAACAAATTGCACTTTAAAAACTCACAGGCACCTATTTTTCCTAGGAAATCATACTCCACGCCTAATATAAAAAACAAAACAAATATTAGACCTAAAAAGCACAAAATATCTAAATCACGTAAAAGAACAACCTAAAATACCATATCTAGTCAACCAAAAACACATGCCGAAAAATCTCAATTTTAGGATTTATCCCGTTTGTAACTTGTTATCTAACGTCTTAATAACGCACTTTGCCATCTAGTATTTTAAAATATTTCCTTGAGCCAAATCCAAAAAAGTCTTTTATACATTTTTTGACATTTTTTTTTCTATTAGATCGCCTTGTTGACGAAAGTGCTGAAAATTTGAAATATTGAGTTGCAAAATGTTCAAGGGATAATGCATTAAACCCCATGAACTATGCAGATTTTTGCGTTTTCTTCCTTAAACTAAATAAATAAGTGCTTTGCCCCCTAAACTATGCAATTCTGTGCGATTTGCCCCCTGGCCGGGTTTCCAGTTATTTTTGGCCATTCTTGGCCGGAATTTTTCCCCTTACACGACACTTATGTGTTGTACTAGATGTATATTAGTAGTTGATGACAAAAAGTAGGCTAAAAAACACCTCGAACCGGGCATATTCCGGCCAAAATGTGAATTCCGTCCAAGAATAGCCAAAAATAGCTGAAAACCCGGCCACGGGGCAAATCGCACATAATTGCATAGTTTAGGGGGCAAAGCGCTTATTTATTTAGTTTAAGGATGAAAACGCAAAAACCATCATAGTTCAGGGGGTTTAATGCATTTATCCCAATGTTCAATAGTAAGTCCGTGCTGCAAAATAAGATAAACTTTGAAACGGGTTAATAGAATATTTACCCCAAAAAATTGATCTTATTTTCAAATAGCACCAAATATTTAAGGTCATATATGAGATATATATATATATATAGATAGATAGATAGATAGTTATGTGAGTGAGTGTGTGTTCGCACGCTCGTGCATATTAGCATGTATTAAGGTATCTTGTCACACATAAATAATAATGAAAAAAGAAACACCTCTCTTTATCCTGCACTAAGATTCACACTACAAGATTTCGCAGTAATAGCTACCGCAAATTAGCTACCGAAATTTCGTAGCTAGTCATTAGCTACGGAAATTCCGTAGCTAATGAATGTAACGACGAAATCTTTGTCGTTACAATTATTGCCGATAACAAATCAGTGGTCAAATTTCCTCGCGACGAAAATTTGGTCGCTACTTCCGTAGCTAAATATTAGTAGATACGAAAATTCCGTAGTCACTTATTAGTAGCTACGGAATTTCTGTAGCCAAAATTTATGGCATCGCTGGGCGCAACTGGGCCGAACGGGCGACTGGAAATCTGTAGGTATTGTTGACACTAGCTACAGAATTTCCGTAGGTAGTAGCCAATGTATAAATAAATAAAAACACTCTTAAACCCTAGCCCACACACACAGACGCCATTAGTCGCCAACCACTGTCAGAGACACGATTCCGTCGCCACCAACCCCACGCCGCCTTCTATCACCGTCGTCCCCCACTGGCGCGTCGTAAGTTCCCTTCCTTTCTTTTTTCTTCATTTTTGAGGCTTTTTGAGAATATTGCCTAACACCACCCTTTTCAGTCACCGGCGCCACCAACCTCCGCGCCGCTGTTTCTCAGCGCCGCGCTCCGATATTGTAAGTCTCCTTTTCTTTTCATTTTTAGGCACGTTTTGGTAATAATAGCTAACACACGGCCCCACCAACCCATTTTCAACCGCCGTAATTCCGACGTCACCCACCTCCGTACTGCTTTCCCCACCGCCGCGCGCTCGATTAGCTAGTGTAAGTTACTTTTTTTGTTTTAAGCTTTATTGAGTATTACATTATTAACACGCGGCATCACCAGTTTTTTAGTCCCGCCGCCGGGATTCGGACGCTAACCAAGTCCGCGCCGACCACTGCCGCTAGTCACCGCCCACCCGTAGCAACGTTGGATTGTAGTAAGTTTGATGCTTTTTTCAATTATTAGCCCTTTTTTATTATTATTCCAGCGACTCGGTCTTGAAATATGCATGTTGGTCGAATTCATGTTAGGAATGTTCGACTTCATGTTAGGAATTTTCATAAATGCTGGTGTTGAAATTATATTTTACGAGAATTGTTAATTTTCTTAAATTTGTTAGTTAGAATTTGCTAAATATGGTAAATTAATTAGTTAATAATTGGTAAATTAGTTAGTTAGGAATCGAATGCAGTTTTCGTTATATCGTTATACAGTTTGGTAATGAGTTGCTTTTTGGTAATATAGTTTATGGTTTATGTTTACATTTCAATTTCGTAAAATTTGGCAACGTTTGTTAGATATATAGAGACTAGGATTAATTACTTTTTATGAAGTGGCTATTGTTCCTTTTTCTTTGTTTGGTTTACCCGAAACTATTTAGAAGATATTTTATGACGACCGAGGTAGAAGGATTGCATCTATGAAGGGTTTTATGACGACATGATAAATATTTAGGAATTTATTAGAACTTAGAATCGATCGTTACCTTGAGAATTCTAACTTACGTAAAATGGGCAAGCTAAATCGGTAAGTTAGTTATGAAATTTCGGTAGCTACTAATATTCATAAAGTTAGCTACCGAAAACCGGTAGCTACTAATATTCATACTATTACCTATCAAAATTCGATAGCAAATGCGGGTTAAAATGGGCAAGCTAAATCGGTACGTTAGTGAAGGAATTTCGGTAGCTAACTCCACAGTAGCTACCGAAAATCGGTAGCTAATTTTCAAAGTTGTGGCGACGGGAGTGGCAACGAAACTTCGGTTACTAATGCTAGCGACGAAAATGTGGTAGGAGAGGGCCTTATTACCTACCGAAATTTGGTAACGAGTCATTAGCAATGCAATTAGTAGCTACCAAAAATTACGACGAAATTGCGGTAGCTAATGATTATTAACGGTCGCATTTGGGTCATTAACTACCGAAAATGCGATAGCTAATGACCGAAAATCTTGTAATGGATCATCCCCAAAATTGAATATGCATAAAGCACAACATATAATAACCGTGAAGCCAATATCAAAAATAGATAGAGCCACTAGAGTTGTTTATTATATCATTATGCATAATGTTGGTTGCATGATCATTTTTTTGAAACCGGCTAATAACATCTGTTATAATCTTATAATCTTGTATTTAGTGTGTTGTGATGATTATACGTGTTATGATTGTTAATATGCATAACATGTATATAGGTGATTATGCAAAACACAGAGTAAGACAGAATATGTTTCGACCATAACTACGCTCATGAGTTCCATTGCACAACATCTCATACATGCATATAATAACTAAACCAGACATAATTTCTATCCAAACACATTTTTGTCCAGCATTTAGACATAAAAGAAGATAAATCAATTACTCAGAAGGGTTCCAACTGGCACATCAAACAAACAAGATGCATCATGTTCATCACCACGGCTCTTGCTTAACTGCCTTCATCTTCGCAGAAGGATACTGGCCTGTGATCGATTGATCTGAGATTAACTTAGCACCTAGGCCAATCCCGTTGTCAGGAATGGCCTTGAATTTCTCATAAATTAAGAAATCATCGTACTTTGGCTTTTCGGAGATCAATATATTGCACAGGTGAGGCTCGGTTCCAGATTTGTGATTCACGGGGTTTTTTGAATAATCGTGTGAGGCTTGGTGGAGATGATTGACCAATCTTTCAACTAGTGATAGAGTGTATTGAGGTAGCTTTGATCTACTTCTTTTGTGTACGTTGTTGGGATCCCAAGTACATTGTTTTTCTTCTTTGTTGCTAGACTTATCCTCGTAATCTGTATGAGATAAAAGGAATAAATTGGTCAAGCTTTTCCAGGCCATGATACATAATGAGATAAGAAGAGAAGCTTTTTAAAGGAAATAGAAAAGCACATACTTTAAAAGTCCATATTTGTTTTATGTATATCAGATTATTAAGATCACATGCAGCCTAGATTAATTTGACAAGAGATCTAGAAGTAATTTTGACAAAATCCATATTTTCAAAATCTCATTTCTCCTTGGTCTAAACAATGTTTGTAATTTGCTTAAGCTAATTATTATGATTATACATAGAAGCTAAGAAAAGAAATTCAAATTCTTTGCATTTTAATTTCTTCACAATGCATATAGAATAACTCAGAATTTTCCGAAATGCATATGAAGATACTGTATGAAAATAGAAACTCAAATACGCATTCTTAATTACAAAAAAAAAAAAAAAAAATCAGTTTAGATGCAAGTTTAAACGAAAAAGTTTCCAACCGCATGACTAAATTGGATGCATGGCAACGATTAGCATATTTCAACGACTCAAATCCGATCTAAAATACCATTTTCAAGTTTAACTTTCTTCAATAGTCGTTGAGGCAAGATTTTCGAGCTCGATCCTTGACAAATTTGATGATATCGAACTCCGACTGAAGAGTGATTTGTTACTTGCTTTGGACCTGCTAATTCATTTCAAAAGTTAGGGAAAAATGCATAAAAACCCCACGTGGTTGCGAAAACTTGCACGAACCCCCCTTGTGGTTTGAAATCTGCACAAAACTCCTTCGTGGTTTTAAAAAACTCTGCACAAAGCCCCCCTCGTGGTTTAATAAACCTGCACGAAATTCACTTTTCGTTCAACTCCGTTAGAGAGTGATGTACGCTCGTTCTATATGAGAGTGGGCTTGATTTTTGAGGATCTTTGACTTATAAATAGCTTATTATACCCTTTTATAATGTTTAGCACAAACTCCGCATGTGGTTTGAAATCATTGGTTTAACTTTCCCTCGGATTGTATGTAACCTTTCTCGAGTATTTCTTATGCTTCCTTAATAAATTCGCTTTGGCCGTTCAAAAAAAAAAAAAAAATCGCTGCAAAACAAGATTAGTGTTTAAGGGTTAACATGATTAGCCCAAAAAATTGATCTAATTTAGATTACCAAATATGTAAGGGCTTGTGTGTGTTTAGACTTGCGTGTGTTCCTGCGTGCACGCGTAAGCGCATATACACAACAATTCTTAAAAATTAACATGCGCACAACATTTAAAATACATATTGCGCCTAAATTACCTAAAAACACAAATTAAATATGAATATAGCATTTCAAACATAGCGAGGCACTACAAAGGTGCACATTTTACATGTTAAATAGTAAGTTACGTTGCAAAACAAGATAGGCAATGAAAGGTTAATACAATTAACCCTAAGAATTGATCTTATTTCGAAAAAGCACCAAATATGTAAGGGCTTGTGCGTGTATGTGCGTGCGAGCTCATATATACAACAATTAATAAAATTTAAAACGCACCCTACATTTGAAACACATATTGCGCTAAATTAACTAAAGGCTCAAATAGTACCTGAATAACGCATTTCAACTAATGCGGGACACAGCACATAAAAAAGGAAAGATACGGCTACCTATACATACTAAGAAACAAATTGCACTTTAAAAACTCACAGGCACCTATTTTTCCTAGGAAATCATACTACACCTAATATAAAAAACAAAACAAATATAAGACCTAAAAAGCACAAAATATCTAAATCACGTAAAAGAACAACCTAAAATACCATATCTAGTCAACCAAAATCACATGCCGAAAAATCTCAATTTTAGGATTTATCCCGTTTGTAACTTGTTATCTAACGTCTTAATAACGCACTTTGCCATCTAGTATTTTAAAATATTTCCTTGAGCCAAATTCAAAAAAGTCTTTTATACATTTTTTGACATTTTTTTTCTATTAGATCGCCTTGTTGACGAAAGTGCTGAAAATTTGAAATATTGAGTTGCAAAATGTTCAAGGGATAATGCATTAAACCCAATGAACTATGCAGGTTTTTGCGTTTTCTTCCATAAACTAAATAAATAAGCGCTTTGCCCCCTAAACTATGCAATTCTGTGCGATTTGCCCCCTGGCCGGGTTTTGAGCTATTTTTGGCCATTCTTGGCCGGAATTTTTTCCCTTACCCAACACTTATGTGTTGTACTAGATGTATATTAGTAGTTGATGACAAAAAGTAGGCTAAAAAACACCTCGAACGGGGCATATTCCGGACAAAATGTGAATTCCGGCCAAAAATGGCCAAAAATAGCTGAAAACCCGGTCACGGGGTAAATCGCACATAATTGCATAGTTTAGGGGGCAAAGCGCTTATTTATTTAGTTTAAGGACGAAAACGCAAAAACCTTCATAGTTCAGGGGGTTTAATGCATTTATCCCAATGTTCAATAGTAAGTCCGTGTTGCATAATAAGATAAACTTTGAAACGGGTCAATAGAATATTTACCCCAAAAAATTGATCTTATTTTCAAATAGCACCAAATATTTAAGGTCATATATGAGATATATATATATATATATATATATATAGATAGCTAGATAGTTATGTGAGTCAGTGTGTGTTCGCACGCTCGTGCATATTAGCATGTATTAAGGTATCTTATCACACATAAATAATAATGAAAAAAAGAAACACCTCTCTTTATCCTGCACTAAGATTCACGCTACAAGATTTCGCAGTAATAGCTACCGCAAATTAGCTACCGAAATTTCGTAGCTAGTCATTAGCTACGGAAATTCCGTAGTTAATGAATGTACCGACGAAATTTTTGTCGTTACAATTATTGTCGACAACAAATCGGTGGCCAATTTTCCCCGCGACGGAAATTTGGTCGCTACTTCCGTAGCTAATTATTAGTAGATACGAAAATTCCGTAGTCACTTATTAGTAGCTACGGAATTTCTGTAGCCAAAATTTATGGCATCGCTGGGCGCAACTGGGCCGAACGGGCGACGGGAAATCCATAGGTATTGTTGACACTAGCTACGGAATTTTCGTAGGTAGTAGCCAATGTATAAATAAAAAAAACACTCTTAAACCCTAGCCCACACCCAGCAACGCCATTAGTCGCCAACCACTGTCAGAGACACGATTCCGTCGCCACCAACCACCGCGACGCTGTCTCTCACTGCCGCGCTCCGATATTGTAAGTCTCCTTTTCTTTTCATTTTTAGGCACGTTTTGATAATAATAGCTAACACACGGCCCCGCCAACCCATTTTCAACCGCCGTAATTCCGACGTCACCCACCTCCATGCTGCCGTCCCCCACCACCGCGCGTTCGATTAGCTAGTGTAAGTTACTTTTTTTGTTTTAAGCTTTATTGAGTATTACATTATTAACACGCGGCATCACCACTTTTTTAGACCCGCCGCCGCGATTCGGACGCTAACCAAGTCCGCGCCGACCACTGCCGCTAGTCACCGCCCACCCGTAGCAACGTCGGATTGTTGTAAGTTTGATGCTTTTTTCAATTTTTAGCCCTTTTTATTATTATTCCGGCGACTCGGTCTTGAAATATGCATGTTAGTCGAATTCATGTTAGAAATGTTCGAATTCATGTTAGGAATTTTCATAAATGTTGGTGTTGAAATTATATTTTACGAGAATTGTTAATTTTGTTAAATTTGTTAGTTAGAATTTGCTAAATATGGTAAATTAACTAGTTAATAATTGGTAAATTAGTTAGTTAATTGGTAAACTAGTATGTTAGGATTCGGTACTTTTCTTAAATTAGTTAATTAAGAATTGGTAAATTAGTTAGTTAGGAATCGAATGCAGTTTTCGTTATATCGTTATTCAGTTTGGTAATGAGTTGCTTTTTGGTAATATAGTTTCTGGTTTATGTTTACATTTCGATTTCGTAAAATTTGGTAACGTTTGTTAAATATATAGAGACTAGGATTAATTACTTTTTATGAAGTGGCTATTGTTCCTTTTTCTTCTTTTGGTTTACCCGAAACTATTTAGAAGATTCTTTATGACGACCGAGGTAGAAGGATTTCATCTATGAAGCGTTTATGTAAATAAAATAAAATTTTTGGAAAAGATTTTTACCAATACAATTTAAGAAAATGTTTATGATGCATGTTTGTTTAAAATCACGATTAAGTTTTCTAATTAGACTAAACTTTTCAGTAGTATGCGTTTAATTATTTATCCTTCAATTTGTTCAGTTCTCCAACATTTTTCGATTAGAATTAATTTTGTTTAGTCGATTTTATGTTTTAGGAACCTTTGACAAAATTATTGTTAGTTTTCGTTTTAGTGTTAGTTTTTATTAGACGTGGATTATATATGTTATTCATTTAAGGAATTGTTAGTTTTAAACTTTGATTATATATGTTTTATTATTCTTTAGATCTCGTTCATGCCGTAACTATGCCTTTAGAAATCTCTAACTTAGACATGATAAATATTTAGGAATTTATTTGAACTTAGAATCGATCGTTACCTTGAGAATTCTAACTTATGTTTTGAAATAGATTTTCGATATGTCTGATGATTGTACACGCAGCGAAGATTGCAAAGACCCCCCTATTGACCCGCCTGCGAGTGTAGATTAGGCTATATACGTATATGTTCGTCTACTACTCGAGCTCCTGCTCCTGTCGATGCAACGCCTTCTTCTTATACTCCATGAGAGGCACCAACACATATCTTACTACACCTACTCCACGTTCTCCACGTACGGGCCCATCGACTACTCCACCATCAGAGCTCAGTCAGACACAACCACTGATAGGAGTTACTTGAGGAGACCAGGTGTCTACGGATAGCTCACGGCGTAGGACGATAGCGTGGATCGACGAGGGACTATTTGTCGATCAGCAGCGGATTGTGAAGACTATTACGGCTATTATGAAGAAGTTGTTGATGGACTTTGTACCATGTGGGACGAAATTGCATAGTGACGTAACAGATAAAATGTGGCTAAGCTTTAGGGTGAGTATTTAATATATAAAAAGCATATATTTATTTAATAATGTTGAATATTTTCTTAAGAAAAATGCCCATAATAATCTGTAACCTTAAATATATGATTTGTAGAGCACATATAAGGTTCTGTTGATGGAAAGGATGTAACTTCACATCATAAACAATCATCACATTTTATCGATACATGAGACATGATTGAGTGTAGAAGTAAAACTAATATGTACGTCACACAACAATACATCGATCGTAATAAAAACTCAATTACTCTCAAATGAGTTAATTATTACGTATTATTGGTAATATTACTAAAGTGAAAACATAAAATCGTAATAAAAACTCAATTACTAACAAATGAGTTAATTATTACGTATTATTGGTAATATTACTAAAGTGAAAACATAAAGAAATCAAAATCACACAAAAAAATATGTAAAATAGAAAATATTTAACGTTAGCTACGGTCAATCGGTAGCTACTAATATTCAACGGACATTAGCTACAACTTGTCGGTAGCTACTAATATTCAACGAATATTGGCTACCGGAACTCGGTAGCTACTAATGTTCAACGAACATTAGCTACCGACAGTCGGTAGCTACTAATATTCATCCTGATAGAACCCAGAAAATTGACAATTAGCTACCGATTTTTGGTCACTAAATTTTGAAAATTTCGGCTCCCATGTGCGGAAAATTCAAATTTTCCGAAAATTCGAAAATGTTGACCATTACCTACCCATTTCCGGTAGCAAAACGTCGAAAATTTGGGCGGCCGAGGGAGGAAAATTCAAATTTTCCGAAAATTCAAAATTTTCAATCTCATATTATAAATACACCTCAATTCTTCAATCTACAAAATAATCCCAACACTTCTCCAATCTCAACACTATCCCTACCATTTGTTTTATTTATCAAATCTATAAAATCATCCCAACACTCTCTCTTCAAATCATCAAACAATTCTCACTTCTCCAATCTAAAAACCTATCCATATTATTTCTTTATTTCTTCATATCTTCCAATTTTTTCCATTAATAAAATCCCACACTCTTTTCAATCCTTCGAAATGTTTCTCATTTCTCAACACTTTCTTCATATATCTTCAAAACTTCAAATATTTTTTATTTTACAATCATTTTGTTACTAAAACTTTCTTCCTTTATTTAAATGCTTGATAGTGTTAAATTAACAATATAACATTGATTTTCATATTGGTGAAACAGTAAACCAATAATTTATTTTTAAAATATGTAAATGTTATTACCTACCGCAGTGTTGTAGCTAACAATATTCATGTCTTTAAATATTATTAGTTACCGCCAGTTGGTAGCTAATAAGACTCAAGGCTTTAAATATTATTAGCTACAGCATGTCAGTAGCCACTAATGTTAAAAAATTTAGTTACCGCAAATCGGTAGCTACTAATATTCATATCATTAGCTACCAAAATTCGGTAGCAAATGTGGGGTAAAATGGGCAAGCTAGATCGGTAAGTTAGTGATGGAATTTCGTTAGCTATTAATATTCATAAGTTAGCTACCGAAAACCGGTAGCTACTAATATTCATACTATTAGATATCAAAATTCGATAGCAAATGCGGGTTAAAATGGGCAAGCTAAATCGGTACGTTAGTGAAGGAATTTCGGTAGCTAACTCCACAGTAGCTACCGAAAATCGGTAGCTAATTTTTAAAGTTGTGGCGACGGGAGTGGCAACGAAACTTCGGTTACTAATGCTAGCGACGGAAATGTGGTAGGAGAGGGCCTTATTACCTACCGAAATTTGGTAACGAGTCATTAGCGATGCAATTAGTAGCTACCGAAAAATAGCGACGAAATTGCGATAGCTAATGATTATTAGCGATCGCATTTGGGTCATTAACTATCGAAAATGCAATAGTTAATGACCGAAAATCTTGTAATGGATCATCCCCAAAATTGAACATGTATAAAGCACAACATATAATAACCGTGAAGCCAATATCAAAAATAGATAGAGCCACTAGAGTTGTTTATTATATCATTATGTATAATGTTGGTTGCATGATCATTTTTTTGAAACCGGCTTATAATCTTGTATTTAGTGTGTTGTGATGATTATACGTGTTATGATTGTTAATATGCATAACATGTATATAGGTGATTATGCAAAGCACAGAGTAAGACAGAATATGTTTCGACCATAACTACGCTCATGAGTTCCATTGCACAACATCTCATACATGCATATAATAACTAAACCAGACATAATTTCTATCCAAACACATTTTTGTCCAGCATTTAGACATAAAAGAAGATAAATCAATTACTCAGAAGGGTTCCAACTGGCACATCAAACAAACAAGAAGCATCATGTTCATCACCACGGCTCTTGCTTAACAGCCTTCGAATTCGCAGAAGGATACTGGCCTGTGATCGATTGATCTGAGACTAACTTAGCACCTAAGCCAATCTCGTTGTCAGGAATGGCCTTGAATTTCTCATAAATTAAGAAATCATCGTACTTTTGCTTTTCGGAGATAAATATATTGCACAGGTGAGGCTCGGTTCCAGATTTGTGATTCACGGGGTTTTTTGAATAATCATGAGAGGCTTGGTGGAGATGATTGACCAATCTTTCAACTGGTGATAGAGTGTATTGAGGTAGCTTTGATCTACTTCTTTTGTGTACGTTGTTGGAATCCCTAGTACATTGTTTTTCTTCTTTGTTGCTAGACTTATCCTCGTAATCTGTATGAGATAAAAGGAATATATTGGTCAAGCTTTTCCAGACCATGATACATAATGAGATAAGAAGAGAAGCTTTTTAAAGGAAATAGAAAAGCACATACTTTAAAAGTCCATATTTATAATATGTATATCAGATTATTAAGATCGCATGCAGCCTAGATTAATTTGACAAGAGATCTTGAAGTAATTTTGACAGAATCCATATTTTCAAATTTCATTTCTCCTTGGTCTAAACAATGTTTGTAATTTGCTTAAGCTAATTATTATGATTATACATAGAAGAAAAGAAATTCAAATTCTTAGCATTTTAATTTCTTCACAATGCATATAGAATAACTCAAAATTTTCCGAAATTCATATGAAGATATTGTATGAAAATAGAAACACACATACGCATTCTTAATTACAAAAAAAATAAAAAGAACAATAAAAAAATCAGTTTATATGCAAGTTTTAACGAGAAAGTTTCCAACCGCATGACTAAATTGGATGCATGGCAATGATTAGCATATTTCAACGACTCAAATCCGATCTAAAATACCATTTTCAAGTTTAACTTTCTTCAATAGTCGTTGAGGCAAGATTTTCGAGCTCGATCCTTGACAAATTTGATGATAGCGAACTCCAACTGAAGAGTGATTTGTTACTTGCTTTGAACCTGCTAATTCATTTCAAAAGTTAGGGAAAATGCATAAAATCCCCATGTGGTTGCGAAAACTTGCACGAACCCCCCATTGTGGTTTGAAATCTACACAAACTCCTTCGTGGTTTCAAAAAACACTGCACAAAACTCCGTTGTGGTTTCATAAACTCTGCACGGACTTCACTTTCCGTTCAACTCCGTTAGAGAGTGTTGTACGCTCGCTCTATATGAGAGTGAACTGATTTTTGAGTATCTTTGACTTATAAAAAGTCTATTATGCCCTTTATAATGTTTAGCACAAAATCCACATGTGGTTTGAAACATGCACAAAACCCCCTTATCGTTTGAAAAACGCTGCATGAAATCCACGTTTTTAATTAATTAATTTAAAAAACGTATTTAATTTTTTTAACAGTATTACATAATTAAAAAATTAAACTTTGTTATATTTCTTGAAAAAAAAGTTATTTACAAATATAAATATATTTGTAAAATATAAAATATATATTTATAGTAAATAAAGTAAAGGTAATTTAGTCATTTGATGAAAAAGCTAACGTAGTTAGTTAAAACTTAACTCAAAGAATTTTGTGCAAGATTTTCGAAACCGCAAGGGGCATTTGTGCAATTTTTAAACCATAAGGGAGTTTCGTGCAGGTTTTCAAAACCACAGGGGGATTTTATGCAGTTTTCTCCATAAGTTAATTAAAATCCCAATAGCCATTATTTCAAGACGAAATAAAAACAGTCCTAACTAGTAACTAAATAAATGAAATATTATATCATTCATAGAGGCAGAGGGGATTATTATCTCACGTGAAGCATAGCCGGCGGCGGAGAATCGAGTACGACTTTTTGTGCCATCATCCAGTAACTGTTTGCTACATGATTCGCATATTACTGGTTTGAAATAAGGCAAACTTCTGCAACTTGAGGTACCTGTGCGCCAAATTAGTTAAAGTTACATTGTTAAGGACTTAGGGTCATTTTTTTTTTTGATGAATGGACTTAGGGTCATATGTCTCTAATAATTATGCATTATAAATATATGGTAATAATAATGTAAAATGTATGTGTATTTAATAATAATTATGAATTACAACAAGTATTTAAGATGTGAGAATTGATCCTATAAATGCTTTGGGTGGATCAGCTCACTCTTTGTTGCCTCCTTAATTATATTATACCATCGACAGAAAATATATATATATATATATATATATAATTAGCATGATGGTAGCCATTTTGCAGAATGAACAAAATGGCTTATTGTCGCGGCCGAGAAAAATAATTATTTCTTGAGACAATAGAACTTGACAAAAATCTATAAAATTTAGAAGCATTCAATTAGGCACCGGTAAAGTTAAAATGAAAAATCAGCTCCAAAACTTGACAATAATATTCATCTGATTTACGTCCTGAAGGAAATATAAAAAATAACCAAATTATGTAATAAATAGAGAGAAATTTAATGAAATGGGATACTGAGGTAAAAGTAAAGAATACATAAAAAGCCGTACCGATAAATTGAATGAAATGGGATCGGTATTTTTCTTACGTCATAAAACTCGCAAGCTAATTAGCACGAGGTTAGGTTGACATGCAATTAGGAAAGAGATCTTGCTCAACTGATTCAAATTCATGTAATCCACAAACTATATATATATATATATATATATATTTCTTTTTTTTAGGTTATGAGCTATTGTAATCCACAAACTATAGCTCAACTGATTCAAATTAAATTCAAAATCAAAATTATTAGGCACATATATCTAGTAAAGAAAAACAAGAATCTTTTTTGCAAATTAGGAAAGAGAATTGGGCAAGCAATTGAAAATTTAAACGCCTCAAATTAATAAATATAGTTTGAACACTTTTATTTGCAATCACAGTATATGAATAAAGTCTCACATTATCAAAGGCATGCAATGATAGGAACTCACATTCAAATCCACATTTGGAACAAGGCCACTGTCTTCTCATCATCATTCTTGGGGCCGCGCCGATTGAAGATTAAAAATCTAAAAAAGAAGAAGAATTATATGGATAAGGACGAATACTTTATTTTGGTGTTGAATACAATGGATACTGTAAAGGGAAAAAAATTGCTTATAAATATTTGGAACCATGAGACTTATAAATTGGAGTAGAGAAATTTAAGTGAAACTCGATCTACATGAACCTGAGTGGCTTGTTCTAAAACGTATATTCTTTTTTCAGTTCAAAAAAGCCCAAAACGACAAAACTGCAAAGTATGATGCATGCATTGAAGCACATTTATTTTGTTATATTGTGCTGACCTATATAATGAGATAAAATCATGACTATATATACATACATATATACATATATATATATATATACATATGTTATGAAGCCATAAGGGGTAATACTTACTGATATTATATAGTCACTAATTAAATATAGGACGAATTATTAAAAATGCCCGCTAACTTTCACAAAAAAGTTAAAATGCCTTTTTTTTCGGGCCTGTCAAAAATGCCCGGTATCTTTCATATAATCTTGCAAAAATGCCCGATGGCCTTATTCGGGCTAAATGTTTTCAAACAAACCCTTCCAATTCTAAATATTGTATTTGTACCCCAAAATAAATTGCACTTTGCACCCTAATATATATATATATAACCATTTATAAAAATAAAACACATATATATAAAAACAATAACAAACAAATATATATATAACTATTTTTAAAAATAAAAATAAATATAAAAATTTAAATCTTAATAAATGTAAAACATAAATATATTTATATCCATAATATATATAAAAAAATACCTTTGTGTATTAAAAAACATTATATATATATATAAATATATAAAAAAGGGAAAAACCATAAAAATTATTTTTTATTACTAAAATTTTAAAAAATCTATTTCTTACTACTGAAATTTAAAAAAAAAATAAAAACTGACCACCCCCAACCCCCCGACAACACCCCCCTCCCCCCACCCCCAACCCCCGCAACCCCCCCCCCCCCCCCACTGCAACTCGCCGTTGCAGCGGGTGGCGGCGTCAAAATAGTTATATATATGTTTATATCTTTATTATTATTAACATGTATATACATTTTATTATTACTATTATTGTTATTATTAATATATATATATTATTACTATTTTTACAAAATAGTTACATATATGTTTATATATATATATGACCCTTTTTTAATTATATTTATATATATGTTTATTATTCTTATTGTTATTTTTATATATATGTTCAGTATTATTGTTTATATATATATATTTATTATTTTTATAAAATAGTTATATATATGTTTATTATTTATATATATATATTGGGGTGCAAAGTGCAATTGGTATATGAAAGATAACGGGCATTTTTGACAGGCACTGTACCGCCACGTAGGCACATTTAGCCCGAATAAGGCCATCGGGCATTTTTGCAAGATTATATGAAAGATACCGGGCATTTTTGACAGGCCCGAAAAAAACGGATATTTTAACTTTTTTGTGAAAGTTAGCGGGCATTTTTAATAATTCGTCCTTAAATATATATTATTGGACGAATTATCAAAAATGCCCGCTAAATTTTTTTTTCAATCTTAAATGTCCATTTTTTCAAAACATGTCAAAAATGCCCTGTATCTTTTAAAATTTCTACTAAAAATGCTCGAAATGAAAAATAAGCACAAAAAAACCTATTTTGTCTGAAAAATAATGCTAAAAATGCCATGTATCTTTTAAAATTCTACAAAAAATGCCCGTATTTTAAAACGCGACTTTTTGATTTAGCAGCGCGTCTCTTTGACCCGGATGCCACGTCAGATAAAATGTCCGAATTTTTAACATCGGGCATTTTTGTTAGAAAATTTAAAACTTAACGGGCATTTTCAGCAGGTTGGGAAAAAACGGGCATTTTTTATATTTCGTTTGTTAAACTATCTAAATGAGAAAAAAATATTAAATTATTGTTAACTTAAAAGCTTTTAATGAGTTTCTTGTCTAAAATTATTTTAAGTGAAAGATGGGGTAGTAACAATTAAGAGCCTCGTAAAATCCCAACTAGGTAGCATTCTTTACAGCTCTAAGCAATGACTACGTCTCGAATTTATTAAAATATTATAAAGTCATACAAAGCAGTTTTAAAACCTAAAAATTTTCTCTACTGCAATCATGAACTAAATCATTAACAAAGTTCCGACAAAAGTGTCACCCATATTCCCCTATTTGCCGAGCTCCATGGTTTACTAGAGCATTTGCGACTTTATTTCCTTCCTTGTACTTATGCGATCTGAAACTTGAGTCATCTAGTATTTTAAAGTTACTTATTCTAAAAGTGATCAAGTACATGCTATATGTGCATGGTGTCTTTGCTATCGCGGCAATAAACTTTCCTTAAATGTACTATTTTGTACTATAAATTTGTCGTCTAATGATCTCGTTCTAGGTGAAATTAGATGCTAGGGACGAGAGCTGTGCTCTCGTCCCGTTCAGATAGTGACACGTGTACAAAAGATTTGTCTGTTTGTACACGTGTCTCCATCTGAATGGGACGAGAGCTCTGCTCTCGTCCCTAGCTTCTAATATCCCCTCGTTCTAGATATATTTATGTTGATAAAAATGAATATATGACATATATATATATTTGTTGTCTCTAACGTGTACTTTATTTTATACTATTTTATAAAGGAAGCTAAGTAGACACTGATTTTTTTATTTTCTTATTTTGTTGCTGGATATGTTATTGGATTTTGTTATTTGTTGGGATATAACTGTAATTTATTTTACTTTTAAATATATTTAAATATTTTGATCATTAAAAAATATTTATTACTTAATTCTCTCTTAAATAAAACGAAGATTATAAATATATATATATATTCACATTTAAATTAAAAAATTTAAGGTATAAATTAATTATATTATACTTAAAATATATTGTTAATCACGTGGGAACTGGTTGTCAATGCTTATAGTGCGCATAAATTGGTTTATTTTTGAAATGAAATATAACTATGAATTTTAAAATCATAGTACGTACGGTGTGCATGAAATATAAAACATTAATAATAGAAGTAATTGACACTTGGAAAGCAAAAAGAAAAAATCTGCTAGGTGGACTAGAAAGTCATGCGTGGACAAAGGATGTAATAGTAATGCATGGCATGGGGAACGAGGAGAGATATACATCATCACATGTCTTTATTCATCAGAATTAACGATTGACGAAAATAAGGGAAAAAGCAAAGGACTAAAGAACAAGGGACAGAGGAAAATTATCTGTACCTTTTCACATCATTTTGGGGTAACAATTTTTAAAACTTTCGCACGTAGCATAATGTTTTGACCACAAACTATTAGTGAATAAACTGAGAAAGGTATATTTATGAACGCCATTTAAACTACTAGTCAAAATAATTTCAATTTAGTGGATTTTTAAAGTTTAGAGAAACTTGCATGCCATTGTTTTCGTGCATCCCTAAAGAATGATGGTTCCTGGAATTGGATTCTGTGCGAGTTCAAGTCATTTTGTTTCATAGCAAATAGCAACCAAGAACATAATTAATTTGTATAAGTGTAAATAGTCTTTTATTGTCAAATAAAAACCTCATTATTTTATTAAAATACACGAAAATTCTAGTAGAACTCCTGCAATTAGGGCCGAATGATCTAATCTTGAAAATCGATCGAATAATTCGATCCAAAAATCGACTCGAGTATTTGATCTAACTTTTGATTTCTGCCTTAGGACCAAACTCATTTTGATTTGATCCTCGATTTCAGAGGTTAAAAATCGATTTGAATCGACTACTCATCTTATTTTTTATAAAATAAATAAATATATAATAGTTTACTAAATTAAGTTATAAAATAATAAAATATATATAATACTAATCAAATACTACTAAGTAACTAAATCTATTAACTAAAATATAGACACTTCACACATTTTCCTGCCTTAAAAGGCACAATTGAGTAGTGAATGTACACATTTTCTGTTTTTGGCGGGAAATGAGAAAAATAATTTAGGAAAAAGCAGGAAATGTTGAAACAAGAGGACAAAACTCTCGAAGCCTCAAACCCTAAGTAAAACAAACCCTTTCTACACTAGTGGAGTATCAACGCTATTATGACATGTAGTTTAACTACTTAAAGATACTTTGTATCTAGTATATATGTATAATTCCTTGAAGCTGAGGTCGCAATTCTGAAGGACCAATTAGCCCATGCTGAAAGGCACATGCGGTGCATGACGCTGAGCAAAAGCCAACTGACCAGTGCGGCCAAACAGTTCCTTCTGAGTCGGTCGTATAAGATGATATGTGCTGAGCGGGGCTTGCTGGAACGGGAAGAAGCCAAGGCCTCTGTCATAGGTCAAATCCACACTACTAAAAAAACTGGATAATTAGACGGTGCTATAGTGACACTATACTAAATCAGTCACTAAAGTAACATATTGAGACGGGCCAAAAGTTGAGGGACGCTTTTTCATTTTCCCCGCTCACTTAATTCTTTCCCTCCTCTCTCTCCTCCCTCTGTTTCCCTTCCCCCCAAAACATTTCAGCTTACAAATGAAAGAAAACCCTTCCCCCTCTCTCTTCCCCCAATTCATTTCCGCTACTTTCTCTCTACATTTGAGAAAGAACAAAAACCCTTCCACAACAATTTTGTTTCATTTCAATTTTTCACCGATCTTTCAGACTTTAATTTTTGTGGTATCTTTTTGTTCTCTCCAAGTGATCGATCTTCTTCTTCTTCTCTCAAGTTGGTTTTGTGATTTTGTTCACCTACAGAAGGATTTTTCGACGATTTTCTCTTGTTTCTCTATAGGGTTTTTGATTTCTTTCGATTCATTTTGTTTACTAACTCTGTAGGATTTTGTGATTTTCTCTTGTCCATTTAGGGTTTTATTTTTTTGTTCATCATCTCCTTTCTCTAATTGCAGATTTTTACTTTGTCCGTAGCTGGCTTTCCCTATTATTCAAGGTATGAATTAATCTCCTTTAATTTGTTATTTTATCTGCACTTTTAATTTATTGAGTTATGCAGAGTATGGTGTTTGAAATTTATGCCTTCTCAATCTTGAATTTGAAGGTTTAGTATTTAACATTGATATATATATATGATATTCAATTGACAAGCTACCAATATAGTTAATAACCTCAAATTATTAACTATAATAAAAGTTGTACAGAGGGCTTCTTTTCATTTTATATTGAATGGTTAAATGTTAGTATTCATTACCTGCAAGTATCCATCAGATTTGCGTAGTTTATTTATTTACATGCGTTATATTCATCTCAATCCCCATCATAGCGGTTATATGATAAATCACATATATAGCATCAGAGTATATTTGAATCATCTGTAGCTATCATTCTTTTCCTTAACAAGATTTTTTTTCTGTGTTTGGAATATAGTTCACATCAGAGTATAATCACTAATTACGATAAGTGCAAGGACTATATAATTAGTAACATTTGTATTTAAAATTTCATCTATGTTTAATCAAGTTGGGAAGATTTTTCTAGGCAAGTTAGTATATACTTATGTGGTTCTATGCTACTTATTAACTTATAAGCTACATTGGTGCGCCATGTTTCTTTCCCTATTCTTGTTGCCTAGA
This sequence comes from Linaria vulgaris, assembly GCA_948329865.1. Lineage (NCBI taxonomy): Eukaryota > Viridiplantae > Streptophyta > Magnoliopsida > Lamiales > Plantaginaceae > Linaria > Linaria vulgaris. The sequence continues at coordinate 19,368,123 of OX415251.1, forward strand.
ACAAAATTGGTTACTGGTTTTGGGTACTCTCTCCAATAATGTAGCTAATTCGTAATTTCTAATATTATTAAAGTTATATGGACTCTTCCTTATGAATGTACATACTAAGTCGAGTTACTTCAAATATCTTCTGTAATGATTTTCAATTGACAGAGATTAGAATTCCTTTACCTATTAGGAGGATTTGGACCAACCATTACCTATATGTGAGATGAATAATTCCAACTATTTCTTTCATTTCTTCTTGTGAAGCATTACAATATTATTTGTTGTCAAATATCTTACTTTAATATTTATTGTGGTGCTTTTAGCAATGATGAATATACAAAGATATTCAACAAATGATGAAAGAAACCAGCAGGATTTTACAGATGCTAATCACACAGGGTTCGACATTCTAATGATAGGACACATGGTCATTATAATGACACTCAAGGTTCAGTAGCAATCATATTCTTATGAAAATGGAGTACAAAGCTGCACTTGAAACGATGCATCAAATCAAGATAAACTAAAAATTTATGACCAATATGTCATGCATAATTTGGATCGTGAATATTCAAATCATAGCTATGTTAAGGTATGTCAACTATTAATTCTTCTATTGCCTTTGGCTGATCGTTGTGCATCTTAAGTGATTTAGTTTCCTATATTTAGTTTGATCTGTTTCATTTCGTTGGTGAATTGTAGGATTTTGTAACTTGTGGTCTAAAAAGCGAGGAACCGTGAATGTGAGACTGATGTATCTGTAAGAGGAAGTCAAGGGACATCAGGAAAAAGTTGGGAGAAGGTGTGGCTTGTTTTAGCAAAACTGCTTTGTTCAAACCATGTGAATATTTTTGGACTTCTCTCATCATTGAAGATGTTGGTCTCCTATGATAATAATATCTGCTCTTATTATTCTTAGATCTGCTATTTATGTTTTGCAGTTTCAGTTGTATATGCTTAACCAGTTCGTTACATATTGGATTCTACAGTACCTTGATGGTGCAATACTGATGATTTGTATTAGGGAGACCATGTCAAATGAAGTCCATCCTTAAGGTAATACCTAAGACTACTTAAACAAACTTTTCCTGGTAGATTATTATGAGCAACTAAAGAGTTTTCATGCATGTTTGGATTTATAATTGAAGTCACCTCCTCAATTTGGTAGACTGTTGATTGCATTTAAATTAGTTTTTTGTTCGTCATTAATATGTTGTACGCTTGACACGACTCTCTAATGCTTGAGTATGAAAGGTAACTCAACTTTTAGTTTGATCTATGTTTGCTATAGGTCTTAGCCCATGTTTGCTTATCTCGAAGTAAAATGACGCGTTGTATTGATGATTTTCTTGAAATACTTTTTATCTTATTGATTATACTATGTTTTTTTACAGTTCAAATGCATTGTCTTGTATCTTAGAAGCATTTTGTTCTTAGTCATGTCTCTCCTATGTGTGACTTTAATGTTTTCCACATCTTTATATTTGTAGGTACGGTTTCGATGAAGTGAAGAAGCTGATGTCGTCTATTGATGAGTCTAAAAGTGATTTACGTAGTTTCATGAGGTTTTTTGTCATTATCAAACAAACTTGTTTGTTTAGGTTTAAATAATTTTACATAGACATGTGAGTTCTTTTCAAACTAGTTTATAAAGTTAAGCTCAATTTATTGTAGAAGATGTTTTCTGATTGGATACTTCAAATTTGTAATACTTGTTCAAATATTATAAAATTTATATTATTATGATTTCTTGATTGTGAATGTATTGGATTATAGTCTATATAATTTAGTGCTAACAAGTCTTCTTAAAAATCAAGTATTCAGGCATCTCAATCGCATATTTATAGTTATATACATATTTACCTATAATGACGCAATGTGCTGTCTTAAAAATAGGTGGTTAAAGTAGTTAAAAAAGAAATTTTATGACACATAAAAGTGTCACCACAATATTCTTTTGAGACAATATTAAGCGTCACCAAATTACACTTTTGAGACACATTAAAGCGTCACAATAAGCTATAGTCACGCCCACTTAGGAGACGCTATTAGGGGGCGTCACTAAAACAAATGCGTCACTATATACATTTATAGTGACACTTTTCGGTGTCACTAAAGCATGTTTTTTAAGTAGTGCCAGCTGGATGGTGGTTTCAAGGATGGTTACGACCCTTCGGTCATAAACCCATTGAAGGGGCCGAACGGGGAGTTTCCTGAGGATTTCGACGATGATGACGAAGATCTAGAACTGGAGTCGGAATACGAAGAGATCGTCGAGCAGAAGTGTTTGGCGTTAATACACATCAAAGGGGCCCCTCGTTATCCTGGTTGAGATTCTAGGAGTTTGTATTTTTTTCTTCTTTCGGCACAGTTGCCTCTTGTAATATGGTTTATAGTTGTACTTGTAGATTGAATCGATCTTTTCTGCGTGCCCTTGCCTGATAACTTATTGATTTCTTTTATCGTCATGATGATAGAATATGCAGTACTCCGATATCCGAGGCGCAGTCATTTCGTTCTCGTATTTGATAAGATCCGTTTGATCTGTCTGTTGTCAGTCAAGGAATGATTGGAATTTCCTTGGGGTTGGTAGAAACGTGGGTAATCTGCCACTGCTTTTGTGTGTGGGGATATTCTTCTTATGGTTAGGGGCCCATAGAGCCCGCCTCTTCGCCTAAAGTAATTTATGGGATTTTCACCCAATAGGCTCTTCACCTAGCTTGATTTATGGGATTTTCACCCAATAGGCTCTTCACCTAACGTAATTTATGGGATTTCCACCCAATAGGCTCTTCACCTAGCTTGATTTATTGGATTTTCACCCAATAGGCTTTTCACCTAACGTGATTCATGGGATTTCCACTCAATAGGCTTTTCACCTAGCTTGATTTATGGGATTTTCACCCAATAGGCTCTTCACCTAATGTGATTTATGGGATTTTCACCCAATAGGCTCTTCACCTTGCTTGATTTATGGGATTTTCACCCAATAGGCTCTTCACCTAGCTTGATTTATGTGATTTTCACCCAATAGGCTCTTCACCTAACGTGATTTATGGGATTTCCACCCAATAGGCTCTTCACCTAGCTTGATTTATGGGATTTTCACCCAATAGGCTCTTCACCTAACGTAAGTTCGACCCCGTTATCACATGGAATGTCTTCTTGGATTGGCCCCGTTATCACAGTGACTTTTTGAATCGACCACGTTATCACAGGGGATTTTTCTTGGATTTGCCCCGTTATCACAGGGACTTTTTTGAATCGACCCCGTTATCACAGGGGTTTTTCTTGGATTGGCCCCGTTATCACAGGGACTTTTTGAATCGACCCCGTTATCACAGGGGATTTTTCTTGGATTGGCCCCGTTATCACAGGGACTTTTTGAATCGACCCCGTTATCACAGGGGATTTTTCTTGGATTGGCCCCGTTATCACATGGACTTTTTGAATCGACCCCGTTATCACAGGGGATTTTTCATGGATTGGCCCCGTTATCACAGGGACTTTTTGAATCGACCATGTTATCACAGGGGATTTTTTTTTGTGTTGTAGGCGAGCCTTTTCATTGTCTTTTTGACTATGTCCCTTGGTGACTGTGTCGTCGTTGAATATGTAGGCCATTGAGCCCTGCAAAACATCATAAACAAGAAAAAAATTCGACATAACATCTAATACGTAAGCACGAAATGACTTGCATGTGTTATTTGAGGGATGTTCCCTCAATCTAGGAATATATGTTTTACACAAGAAATAATGTTTCCGTCGTGCTCTATCATGCCCGTGGTACACGTTTGTACCTGTTGTACCTGTAAGAGGGCTATGTGTTAAATTTATATCTAGGGGGATATTCCCCCATTGTTTGTGCAATTCTCTGCACTTCTGCAATGTCCGCTTAGGACATATCCCTGCATCGAATATTAGATTGTGCCTAGCAACAAATAGAAAGGTACTAACAGATAATGGTCGAAGGCCAGGTAAACCCAGCCCGCCTACGTATCCCGTTGAGTGGGGAATCAGACCGGCATAGTTCCCCTGTATTAAGTTACATGCCGACCCATGAAGGGGCTAAATAAGAGATAACGGTCGAGGGCTAGGCAAACCTAACCCGCCTACGTATCCCGTTAAGTGGGGAATCAGACCGGCGTAGTTCTCCCTGTTTTAAGTTACATCCCGACCCAGGAAGGGGCTAAATAAGAGATAACGGTCGAGGGCTAGGTAAACCTAACCCGCCTACGTATCCTGTTGACTGGGGAATCAGACCGGCGTAGTTCCCCCTGTTTTAAGTTTATAATTTAACCCGCGGTGGGGAAATGTTTCAAATGTTCAAGCGTAATTTAAAAACTACTGAAATCTAAAATATTGTCCTGTGTCCATCATGGTGATCACTCCATAGCTTGCCGATCTTGATTTGGTCCGATTGTTTCCTCCTGTGCTTCTCTAATTCTTGGCAACGTAATAGAAGCGATGTAGCAGAACCAAGCTTCCTCCTGGTTGGCGACCACTTCTCCGACCCCCCTCCTGCTGGGAATTTCATCTTCTGATGGAATGTGGATACCACCGCTCTTATCGCGTTCAGGGCCGGCCTGCCGATTATAACATTGTATGCAAACGGTTGGTCCACGATTTTGTTCTGAACATTAATAGTTCGCATGTGCGGTTCTCGTCCAAACGATGTGGGAAGGTTCACTTGCCCTATGGGAATTGTCTCTGCTCCACCAAATCCTACCAATGGCGTACGGACCTGTTCAACTATGTTGTGGCCGAGTGCCATCTTCTCCAAAGCATGCGCAACCATAATGTTGGTGGAGCTGTCGTTGTCTATGAGTACCTTGTGTACAGCGTAGTTAGCGGTATCAAGCTAAACAACTAGGGGGCAGTTGAGCTCGCCTGCCTGGATAGCCTCGGGTCTGAGATCCAAAAGTTCCTTGCCGAAATACGTGATAACCTCGTTTAGGAGATCCTCGTCTGGGATCAATGTTGTAAATCCAACGAACCGGTCCTCGTTCAATCCGCGAGTTATCTTCTTCCTCTAGTTGGTGGAATCCGCTCCTGCGGTCCCACCGCTTATCACATTGATGACCCCCATCGAAGGCGCATTATGTATCTCATCGCGTCCTTGCCCATTCTCAATTGCCTTCAGGCCCTCCCTTCTTGGGGATTGGGATCGTTCTGTTGACTCGGCATACTACCCGCTTGCCGTAACGAACTCTATAAATCTTCCATCCTTGATCAATCTCTCGATCTCATCCTTCAGGTCATAGCAATCCTTCGTGTCATGGCCTTTTTGACGGTGATACTCGCAGTAGCGTCTAGACTTCTTGGTGAAATCCGTTTCCTTGATCTTTCGAGGCGAACTTAGCCAATTTCTGCTTTGTGCGACGGCAAAGATAGTGCGAATGTCCCGATTGAGGGGGGTATATCTCTTTGGGGACCTGTCTCTTCCTCCCCATGCTCTTGTTCCATAGCTCTCTACCCCTTTCCCGGCCAGATTCCTGGGGTCTAAACTTAGCTGCCATCATCGCGTCTTCGTAGATCACAGTATGCGCCAACTCGTTTATCCGACTGATGGTAGGTTCTGCGAGCTTTATCAACTCTTTGGCAAACCGGTCGTGTGTCGTTGCCCTGAACAGGGTCTGCAGCACCTGTCCCCCGTAGGGGTTGTCTACCTTCAGTAGCTCCTCATTGAATCTACCTATGAATTCACCGAGAGTTTCTCTCTCTCTCTGTTTCAACGCTTTCAGATGGTACATGCTCGTCTTCATTCGTTTCTGACTGGAGAAGTGGCTCTCCAACTTCTCCTTCATCTGCTCGAAGCTCGAAATAGATCCAACCTCGATTCTGTTGAACCAATCTAATGTTGTTCCGATCAGTGTTGTCGCCATTATTTTTGCCTTAATATCCTCGGAAAAATCTTGTAGGTTCAAGAGACTCTCCACGGCGTGGATGTGATCCATCGGGTCACTCTTCCCATCATATGGTTTTATGGTTGGAATCTTGTCTCCTCTGTGAAGTACCTCTGTCTCAATCTCATCTGAAAACAGGGTCCTACTGAGACCCTTCCCATGACTCTGAGTCACCTTCCTTGCTAACTCCGCCATCTCGCGGTCTAGCTGTTCCATCCTCCTTGAAATTACTCGCAGTATCTCTGCATCCTTATTTTTTGAACCGTTGATCTCGGCCAGGTCACGACCGCGTTCCATTCTCCAGATTACTTCCGCCTTCTCGCGGTCAAGCCGTTCCATCTTTCTCGCTACCTCTCGATCCAGGGCTTCGGGGCCTCGTCTCTCTGCCCTATCGTAAGCCGCGGGCGATATCTCTCTGAAAGAGTCCCCTGTATCCTCATGTTCATCATATTCTTGCCTTGCCCTTCTTTCGCCCGCTCTGGATCCATGGGGCCTCGCCTGAGCGTCCTTCGTCCTCTGTTCCGCGAGTCGTGGAAGCAAAACCTCCAGTGTAGTGTCAAGTGTTGCCTTTACAGAGGCGTTGATCTGCGCTAGCATCTCCGGGGTTATGGCGGCGGGGGGAATGGCACTCTGTCCCGCGGGCATTGTCTCCTCCTCGCCGGGAAAATCCGCATTTGGTGCTTCGGTCATTGGAACGTCAGTTGCGTGGTCCTCGATGGGCGGGCCCTCAATCTCGGGTTCTGTCGCACTTGGTGCGACCGGGGTCGGACCTGCATTTGCGGCCCGCGGCGGCCTCCCGGGCCCGCGCCTTCGTTGCTCTGGTGGTGGAGTTATGTTAACACCAATCTTTTAATTTTTATTTTTACTCCTTGACACACAATTAAATTTTATTATTAGCCCTGATATAACTATAAATTTGACACACAATTAAATTTTATTATTAGCCATGATATAAGTGTAATTTACTTTATCTTAATTATTATTTAAATCCTTTTCATTAAAAAAAAAAAAAAAAGCTGACTTGCCTAGAGAGGGAAAAAGTGCGTGCAGCGAAACACCTGCAAAGAGAGAAAAACATTTCACAGTGTTATGTATGAAGTCAGCTATGAACTCATCTGGACCGTCAGATCTCTATATCTAACGGCCATAAGAAACATCCCCACCACGGGGAATCTGGTAGCTCCAGCGCCGGCGAAATCGTACGCGACGCAGCTCGACCAACACGGCCGCCATTATCACCGCTCGGAATTAAGAAATCTATTCACGGCTATGGATGAGCGGTACGTGGTCAATTGCTGGTTTTCAAGTTAGAAATGTTCTAATGGACGAAAGAGTTTACGATTGAGGTTGAATCTCCCATCGTCCCTCACTACAAGATTTCCAGGTCTTTTGCGACCGGAAATCTGCTCGTCCTCCATAGCCACCACCACCCGCCACCACCGCGTCCTCCGTACCCACCTCCACCCCCACCGCGAGCCTCCCTAGCCACCACCTACTCGTCTTCCATAGCCACGACCACCACCCGCCACCACCGCGTCCTCCATACCCACCTCCACCGCCACCGCGAGCCTCCACCCCACCGCGAGCCTCCATAGCCACCATCACCTCGTCCTCCATAGCCACCACCAACACCACCCGCGACCACCGCGTCCTCCATACCCACCTCCACCGCCACCGCGAGCCTCCACCCCACCGCGAGCCTCCATAGCCACCACCACCACGTCCTCCGTAGCCACCACCAACACCCGCCACCACCGCGTCCTCCATACCCACCTCCACCGCCACCGCGAGCCTCCACCCCACCGCCGGCATCATCCCCGACCCGACCCGAACCGATATTTGGAGGAATTTGAGGTGACACTATAATTCAGTTTCGGCTTTGTGAGCTGTGAGTTGCAGGGTAACGAGCTCAAATTTTTTCTACGCATGTATTTGATTAACAATATTTAGTTGTAGTTTCTATTGCTTTTATCGATTGACCGTGTAGTGATTTTCCATCAACTTTACAAGAAGTAAATCAGATGAAAAGAAATCGTATTTGCTCAAGTCACAATTTCATAAGCAATATGGAGGAAATTATTTTTCTTTTCTTTATGGTTAATATGGTGAAATTATGATTACAAGGTAGGGTGATTTTGTTTAGAACACAATTTCTGATGGCGCTTTTTGATAAATTGAAGTTCCAAACAGTTGTATACTAATCATCTTTTCAAATATAAATGGCGAAATGACACAAGATAAGTAACTAGATTTTTTTCTTGTTTATTAGTTTAACTGCTCAACATTTTATCATAATTAAAGGACACAGTTTAGGTTTCTTATTTATTATGTTGCTCCTATTTTATTTCCATTTTCTCTTTGTTGTTGTTGTTGGAACAAGGAACTGGGATGTGAGACTTAATGTTAATATAATCAATTTTGTCGCTGGGCATCAATTTGTTTATGTGTTCCTACATGGTTTGGATGAGAGACTTAATGTTAATATAATCTACATGGTTGGGCATTTTCAGTGTTTTGTTACTTTATCTGTATGAAAAAAAACATCCCGCTGTAGGTATTTTGGCTGTTAATCAGTGGTTAACTAATGTGATTGTGAAACTCTTTGTAGTTTATGGCCTTAGTTTGTCTATATTGAACTGTTAGTTTTGTTACTTAATTGTTAGATGTTAATTAAAGAGTTAGTTTAGTTTAATTAAATTGATTACTTAGTATCGTTTAATACTTTTAGAAAATCTATATTACTTTAGTTTATCTTTGTAACTTAGACGTAATGTCACTACAAGATTTTTCGCCCTTTCCCGACCGGAAAATCCCGACCGGAATTCGGTCGGGAGCATTCCCGACTGCAATGCGGTCGGAAAAACTTTTCCCGACCGCATTGCGGTCGGGAAATATTAATCCCGACTGCAACGCGGTCGGGATTACTATTCCCGACCGCAATGCGGTCGGGACAACTCTGGGCGGGAAATTTCCAGCCCAGAGTGTCGCCCTAATCTCGGCCCAGCTGGGCCGAGACTTCCCGACCGCAATGCGGTCGGGAAAGAGGGAGGTAGTTCTATAAATACCTCCCTCCATCTCTTCATTCTCACACCCTCAATTTCTCTCTCCCTCCTCTTTTTTCCGACCGCCAGGAGCCCTTTGGCGACCGCAGTTCCGTCGGCGCTGCAAAATCGGTAATTTTTTTCGCTTTTTCTTGTTTTTTAGGTTATATTTAATGTTTTAATATATATTTTTTATGTTTAATTGTTAGATATTGTAGAAATTGTTAGGATTTAATTAAGAAATGCTTTTAGGAATTGTTAGGCTTTGGAAAAATATTAGATTTTTATGCCTTTAGGAATTGTTAGGCTTTGGAAAATATTAGATTTTTATGCCTTTAGGAATCGTTAGGCTTTAGGAAATAGTATAGTTTTAATTAGGAAATGTCTTTTGGAATTGTTAGGCTTTGGGAAATGTTAGACTTTTATGCTTTTAGGAATTGTTAGATTTTAGGAAATGTTATAGTTGTATGATTTTAGTAATTATTTATGCCTTTAGGGAATGTTATAATTTTATGATTTTAGTAATTATTTATACCTTTAGGAATTGCTAGGCTTTACGAATGTTACAGTTTAGGAATTATTTATGACTTTAGGAAAACTATATATGATTTTTATATGTGTTAATTTATTTATTTGGACGTTAATTATGGAGTTATTTATGTTAGATTTAATGTTTTAATATTAATTATTAATGTTATATTTAATGTTTTAATATGAAGTATTAGATATTGTAGAAATTGTTAGGATTTATTTTGTAAATTCCTTTAGAAATTATTGGGCTTTGTGAAATATTTATACCTTTAGGAATAACTTAGTATTGATTAAACTTAGGTCATCTCTACAATTAGAAAAATTCTAACTTAGATGCTTTTACTTAGTTCGTAGCACTCCTCCTCGACGACATGTCGTCCCATGATAGCGATCGTGGCCAGCCCTCGAAGAGAGGGCGTAGTGGTCCATCGAGCACTCCATCGAGTACTCCACCTACGACTGGTCCACCGAGGTTAGGTCTTCGTCTACGGATCATTCATTCTGGCGGTGCACCACCCGCTCCTGTCGTTGCACCTGATCTCGATCTTGGCGAGTCCCCTACTTCTTCACATCCACATAGGCGTATCGGATCGAGCGGCGGTACTCCACCAGATCTAGTAGTACCATTTCGACTTGATGATGATCACGTAGCATCGACACCATCGTCATCATCTAGGCCATCGTCTTCATCTAGGCCATCGTCTTCATTGAGGCCACCGTCATCATCGAGACCTACGGCACCTACGCCACGTTCTACAGAGTCTACACCGGCTGGTCCTAGTACTTCTTCCCCTGCAGACGTTGCCGGTGCAGGACCATCTTCAGCGACGCAGCAGAGACCGGGCCGAGGTGTATCGAGAGGGCCGCAGGTTCCGGCTGACCGTAGTGCCCATCGTAGGATCGAGCTGGATGAGCACGGCGTATTTATGGATGGGAGAAAGATATCGACGGCGATTACCTCGATCATTAGGGAGTTTATGAAGACGTGTGTTCCTTCATACACCGAGGTCGATCCGATAGTCCAGGGACAGATGTGGGCTAAGTTTAAGGTGAGATTTAGAAAGTTTACTAAATATATATATATATAGTAAGATTTTTTTAACGAAACCTTAATTAAAAACCTTATTTAATTGTAGAGCATATACTACATTCCTCCGGGGGACAGGCTTCGTGCACATTCCGCATACGATGCGAAGGTTAAGAAGTGTTACAAGGAAATCGTGCACAATGCAAAGAAGAACTATTACGACAGGCTCGATGATCCGATGTGGGCGTCGCGTCCGAAGAACAGTTGGATGAGCGACAAGTTAGAAAAAATGTGGGTGACGCATTGGGAGTCGGAGGGCCATGCGAAGAAATCCGTGGCAGGCCAGAAGAACAGGCGATCTGGTGAGGCACCAGACCCTGATCGTCCTGCACGAGCTACTCATGCTAGTGGGTCCCAAAGCTACACAGCTATTCGACGTAGGATGGTATGTCTTATTAAATTGAGTTTCTATAAAAATAATATAATTGTCTTAAATTTAAATATCTATAATAACAAATGTATATCAATATGCAGGCTGCTTCTAGACCTCCAGGGGCCCCTCCACCTCGGCACGATGAGGCATATCGTTATCAGCACACACATGTGCCGAGTGGTCTGCCAGAGGGAGCTCCACGTCGCCGTATTTGGGTTCACCCCAAGTATAGGGCTATCTACGTAAGTATTTAACTTATATAGCATTCTTTGATTACTGTATTAATATATGTCTTCCTTAATTACGTACTAACTATTATGACAAAATTAACAGGAGGAGTACATGCGCCTTATGACCGAGAGGTACGAGGAGAATCGTTCTACGTGGCCACCACTAGATCAGGAGCTGTGGAGTCAGGCGATAGGAGGCTTGAAGAAGGGGAAGGCTGCGGGTCTCCCTTTGGATGCACGTCACGATGGGTTTGGTTTCTCGACGAAGAGGCATCGAGACACGACACATGATTATGCGAGGGTGTTGGAGAGGGAGAACCATCGTATTAGGACTGTTACTGATGCGAGGATTGACGAGCTTGCTACTCAGGTAGATTTCTTGACCCAGCACATCACCCAGACTACAGGTACTCCTCCATCTCGACCCATGCCTACAGGGGGACTCATGCGTGATGCTCGTCGAGCCGACCAGCGTTCCTCGTCACCTACTCTTGATCCTTTTGCATATGGTGCTCCAGATTGCACGATGTATGATGATGAGTACGAGGATGTCCCCGATGAGGACCCCGAGGATGACACTCTCGGTGGTGATGCAGCCGATCTTGCCGGTGATGGTGATGATGGTGCTGGACCCGCCACAGCTCCTGATACATTTGGATTTCATGACGAGGACTATGAGTAGTAGTAGTAGTTTAATTTATTTTAGGGATATTTTAGTATTGAATATTGTGTTAGTTGTTTGTATTTATGTAATTTGTTTGATGCTCGGACCGATTATGTAATGTTAAACTAGTTTTGTATTTATTTTGTCATTATGTTGTGTATTATTTGTTCGTTTAATCTAAGTATTGAACATTGTGTTAGTTGTTTGTTTATTGGTAATCATGCCTATAATATGAAATTAAACAACGTGAATCAAATTTTTTTATAAAATAAAATTCGACCTACTAAACCAGTCTCGATGCTAGTCATACATACTATCCTCAGATTCTGAGTCACTCATTATCTCTTCGTCTTCCTCTTCCTCATTGCCCTCGTCTTCCTCTTCCTCATTGCCCTCTTCTTCCTCGTAGCCTTCCTCTACCTCGTTGCCCTCCGTTGCTGCCTCCTCGACAACCACATCAAATCCCTCGTTGGCCAATTGGATATTCATATTGAATGAGGAAAGGTCCACGCATAAGTTAAACCCTTCAGACGCATTCTCTTGTAGCACTTGGTTTGGCATCCCTGGGTCGACATCTTTTGATCCTGCAACTGATGACATATCGATTATGTGTCTGGCAGGAATAGTGGATACGGCCAACCATCCTCTCTGTCCTGGTCGCCCTGATGTCTTTTTTGGATAGGGCACATAGTACGCCTGTTTTGCTTGGTTAGCGAATACAAACGGCTCATTGGTCTTGAGGGCACGCCTCGGGACATCAACCAACTTGTACGTTGAATGCTCCTGCGTACCTGCGTTTATATCATACCAAACACATTTGAACAAGACAATGTATAGGGGCCGGATTCTGCCCCAATATTCCACATGTATAATGTCTTTCAACGTTCCATAGAAGTTGGTAGCATCGGATCCTCCCATGTCTCCCGTCACCTAAACACCGCTACAATCACTCTTCTTCGGGCCCAAGATCATATCAGTGTGAAATCTGAACCCATTCACAATGTGTCCCTCGTAGGTTGTCACTGAATACATCGGACCTGTGATTAGAGGATCTATTCGTATATCGGTCTCGTATTTCCCACTTGAATATGTCTGCTTGAACCATGCTACGTACTCTTGGTTCCTCTTGGATTATATCTCCATTGGACTTAGTCCACCGCACTCCTCTTCTACAAACAGTCTGCATAGAAAAATCATCATAAGTTAGTGGTCTTTAAAGCGCTTAATCATTTTGTTATTAAGAATAATTAACTACCACTTACTCCACCCATTCGTCAAGCTCTGGACAGTTTAGAAGCGCGTAAAGCTCTATTTGCTCCATCTCATCGGAAGTCAAGTATCGCCTTTTGTTTAGTGCCCCTATTGGCGCCCCTTTCTTTTGAAATATTGAAAGCTCATCATCCCACTCCGTGCTTTCTAGTGTCTCGTTCCTGTTGAGTTTTTTATATTTAGTCTGAAAAGAAACATCCAAATATTGAGAACACATATTGGAGAGCTCAGCAAGTAGGTATTGATTGGCTATGGATCCCTCCACCTTCGCCTTGTTCTTTACTGAACCCTTCATGTCGAACATCCGCCTAGTTCATATAAATCAAAGATTAGGCAAAGAATAGATATTTTTAAAAGATAATTGTCATTATAAATATAAGATCGTACCTCTCGAATGGATACATCCATCTATAATGAACTGGACCACCAACTCTAGCCTCATACGGACCACCAACTGGACCACATTCATATTCTTAATTTCATAATTTCGCTCTCAATTTTAGATAAATCGTTCATTTAATGATCAAGTAAAACAATATTAGTTATATATTACTAAAAATCTCAAAAAAACAATAAATTTAGTTGCCCGTTGATGAATCGTTTGAAGCGTCTATTCATATTGTCACTTATAAATAGATTAGTATATGTAGTTGCTAATAATGTAACTACTTACGATTATGTTAAACACATGTTAATATATATATATATATATCACAATTAGCCTCTCTATACTAACGTTCGTAACAAATTTTGAATGGCCAATTGTGAACTCCTATATACTACGTATGATTATTAAATGTAACACTCCAAACTAACTTAACCTATACTCCGATAAACTATACTAATTATTTAATAATTAAAAGTACATTAAACTAACTAACTAATAGTGCAATTCATGAATTTAATGAGATTCTATAGTTATACTTAACAAACACATCAAGATTTTCCAAAAGATTGAAAAAGGTAAAATTTACTATTTTTCCCGACCGATATGCGGTAGGGAATAATATTCAACCACATTCCCGACCGCATTGCGGTCGCCATTGACCATTATTGCCGACCGCATGCCGGTCGGGAATAAAATTTAAACTTATTCCCGACCGCAAGGCGGTCGGAAATAATATTTAAAGTTATTCCCGACCGTATGGCGGTCGGGAATAATATTCATAGTAATTCCCGACCGGCATGCGGTCGGGAATAAGTTTAAATATTTTTCCCGACCGGCATGCGGTCGCTAGAGTTTTGAAAATTTGGCGGTTTTTTGAAATTTTTGAAAAAAATAAACATTCCCGACCGATAATCGGTCGGGAATAATCGAAAAACTTGGCGGGAAACCAAATTTGACGAAAATTCAAAAAATTTCAACTTTTTCTATAAATACACTTCATTATTCTCCTCATTTTTTCATCTCCACACAATTTTTTCAAACATTTTTTTCATTTTCAAACATTTTTTTCATTGTCAAACACTTTTTCAAAACCTTCTTTCTTTCAACTTCAAAATTAAAATTTTTCACTTATTTATTCAAATTCTCAATAATCAAAAACTTATTTAATTTTTTTGTGTTTGAGACTGAGCAATGAATCATAGATTTAATTGCTCATCTAAAACACAAAAATACTAAATAATGTTTTTAAAATCTTACAATATATTAAAAAAATAATATTCCGGTAATTTATTATCGGAATATTATTTTTTTTTGTTCTGATGATTATTATTCCCGACCCCGTCCCGGTCGGAATTACTTTGAATATTAGTCCCGACCGCGGGCCGGTCGGAAGTACTTTGAATATTAGTGCCGACCGCTCGCCGGTCGGGATAAATATGAATATTAGTCCCGACCGGCCAGCGGTCGGGACTAATATTCAAAGTACTTCCGACCGGCCCGCGGTCGGGACTAATACCGACCGCCGTTTGGTCGGAAATTGGCGCAAAAAAGCCCGACCGCCATCCGGTCGGAAAATTGGGAAAAGTCCCGACCGCCTTCCGGTCGGGACAAATATTCATATAATCCCGACCGCAAAGCGGTCGGGAATAATATTCAATCATTTCCCGACCGATATGCGGTCGGGAAATAGTCCGACCATTTTGCGGTCGGAATAATCGGTCGGTAATGTCCCGACCATAATTCGGTCGGGAAATGCGGTCGGGAAAGGTCCGTGCCGACCGGAAGGCGGTCGTAAAATTTTTCCCGACCGAAGCAACACCGACCGCGATTTTCCGACCGCAATGCGGTCGGGAAAGGGTCTTTCCCGACCACGGAGGGGTTATTCCCGACCGATTTTGCGGTCGGGAAAGACCCAATTTTTTTGTAGTGTGTTATTTTTAGGAAAATCTCATAACTTAGTAACGATAAATACTTTTAGGAAATCTTTATTACGTTAGTTTACCTTTGTAACTTAGACGTAATGTTATTTTTAGGAAAACTTCATAACATAGTAAGGATAAATACTTTTAGTAATTCGAACTTAGAAATTTGTCTTTAGTTTGTTAGTACATCATGTCAGACGATCCTCTGCGCCGGCCACGTACGTCTTGTGGTGTCCCTCTTTCAGGAGTTGGTCGTGGTCGTGGTCGAGGTAGTGGACTTGGAGGCCGTAGTGGAGATAGTCAGGGTAGTGGACCTGGAGGCCATAGCGCCGAGAGTGGTCGAGGTAGTTGTAGGCCGGTGGTGCGTATTGTCCACTAGGGTCGTGGTCCTACGACTAGTGGTCCAGCCGAGACATCCTTACCGCAGTTGTCTCCTGCTGTACCGCGCTTGCTTACGTGTGACGATGACGAGTCCCCTCTTGCTGATGTAGTGCACCCGGCCCACCGTCCATCGTCTGCATCTGGGGTTAGGCCACGATCATCAGAGTCGACCGGAGCCCATCGACCACGATCATCAGAGTCGACCGGAGCCCATCGACCGCCATTTGTCGAGTCTAGCGGAGCACAGAGGACACCACCCACAACAGGTGGATCGAGCCATAGGTCGACAGGGACACCACCCACATCAGCTGGATCGACCCATAGGTCTACAGAGATTCCAGCCACTAGAGCTGGATTGAGCCAGAGGTCGACAGGGATACCAGCTACCGGAGCCGGATCGAGTCATCGGTCGCCACAAATTCCAGCCACCGGAGCCGGATCGAGTCAGAGGTCGACAGAGCCGAATCAGATTCTACACACGCAGCGCCGCCCTATTAGGGGACCTACTATAGGACGTACAACACCCCGAGCGGTGGAGGATAGGGAGCCCATCATATTGAGGCGCGGATGTTTTTACAAGCCCTCTAGTAACGAGATAGCGCAGATGATCACTTCTCTCATCAGACAGTTTATGAGTGAGTTTTGGCCATCCTACTTGGCGATGCCGGCGACTGTACGAGAGGCGATGTGGAGACGATTTATGGTATGAAATTATTTGATAATAATATTATATTAATTGGTGTATTAATAAAGAAATAAAGAAAATACTCATGATTTTGTTGTTATAATTCAATTGTAGCAAATCTATGGGGTCCGTTACTTGGAGATGGCCGATGTGAAGAAGGCCTTTACCGCGAAGGCGAAGGCGTGCTACAAGCGGGGTATGAGCAACGCGAAGGCTCTTTACTTTTCTAGATTAGATGACCCAGCGTATGCGGGGAAGCCGAAGACGTGGATGATCAGTACTTTGGAGGAGGCGGCACCATTCACTGGGGGACTCAGGCTCATCGAGACTATTCCAATCGGACACGGATAGCTAGGCGAGGAGAACGCGATCCAGTCGACTGTCCTATAGCCCCGCCCAACTTTTTTGGAGGATCCATCGATTACGAGGAGATCAAGCGCCGGATGGTATTTAATTTTTTAAGCAACAATATAATATGGTCGTGCAATTTAGGATTCTAATTATTAACATAATTATTGTTTAAATTTCTAGGCTAGGAATCAGCCGAACCGCAAAACCCCAAGTCGACACGATGAGGTGTACAAGGTTGGACATACGAAGAAGGTGTCCAAGACTGGCGGGAATACAGGTGTCCCATTGAGGCGGGAGTGGATAGATGACGCTTCCAGACTTATTTACGTAAGTGTTTTCCATTTTTTACTCTTACGTAAGTGTCGCCCCCTCTTTCGAAATAGCAAGAGCTCATCATCCCACTCTGAACTCTCTAAAGTCTCGTTCCTGTTTAGTCGTTTATGAGTAGAACCATAGGCTTTATCAAGATATTGGGAACACAAATTTGACAGCTCCGCCAGTAGGTATGAATTGGCTATGCACCCTTCGGGCCTCGCTTTGTTCAGCACAGAGCCCTTAAAATCAAACATGCGCCTATACAAAAAAACAGTAATGATAAGTACAATAAGTCAATGATAAGTATAATAAGTCATTAAGAAAAATAATTACCTCTCGAATGGATACATCCATCTGTAGTGAAACGGACCACAAACTCTAGCCTCGTAAGGTAAGTGTATAGCCAAATGCTCCATAGAGTCTAAAAAGGAAGGCGGGAATATCCTTTCAAGTTTGCACATTGTGAGAACGATAGACTTCTCTAGTCCCTTCATACCTTCGGCCGAAACCTCTGAAGCACAAATGGCCTTGAAGAACAAACTAATCTCCACCAATGTACCCCAAATTTTAGGTATTAGGAACTCACGAAAAGCAATTGGGATCAATCTCTGCATGAACACGTGACAATCGTGACTCTTCATACCAATCAACCTTTGTTGTTGCATCTGTACACATCGTCCCAGGTTCGATGCGTATCCATCCGGAAAACTCAGCTGATCCAACCATTCTAACACCCTTCTCTTTTGGTCCCTTGCCAAACAATAGCGTGCCTTTGGCTTTACCGACTCCCCACCTCGGGGGCCTGGTTGTAAAAAGAGCTCACTTCGATTGGTGTAGAGCCTTAAATCTTTTCTAGACTTGATGTTGTCCTTCGTCTTAGAGTCATCCAACACCGTGTTGATGATGTTATCCAAAAAGTTCTTCTCGTAGTGCATGACGTCTAGAGTGTGACGAACCAAGTTCGTGGACCAGTAGGGTAGTTCCCAGAATATGCTCTTCCGCACCCAATTATGTTTCGTACCAAAGTCCGGTAGGGGCTTGAATTTTGTTTTAAATTCCACATGCCCTAGCCCATTCACAATTACTCTCATTTGGTCACCTGTCTTCCTAGGAATTGGTGCTTCGGGTGATTTTATATTTTTCCTGAAATTAACAACATCGTCTCTCAAAGGGTGCCTCCTGGGCAAGAATCGGCGATGACAATCGAAAAATGTCGGTTTACCCCCATTCGCCAACGTAAAGGACTTCGTGTCACCCATACAATAAGGGCACGAAAACTTTTCGTGTGTACTCCACCCCGACAACATCCCGTACGCCGGAAAATCGCTAATCATCCACATGAGGGCCGCTCGTAACTGGAAGTTTTGCTTTCTAAAAGTGTCGTATGTCTCGACCCCAATGCTCCATAATAACTTCAAATCGTCAATAAGTGGCCTCAAAAAAACATCTAAGTTCTTTGTAGGACTATAAGGCCCGGAAATTATTAGGCTTAAAAATATGAACTCCTTCCTCATGCACATATCCGGAGGAAGGTTATACGGAGTGACAAACACTGGCCAACATGAGTAATTCTTGTTAGATGCTCCGTATAGAGAAAATCAGTCCGTGCACAAACCAAGTCTAACGTTACGGGGCTCTCCTGCAAAATATGGGTGCGTACGGTCAAAGTGTCTCCATGCCTCTGCTGCCGCTGGGTGAATCATTCGATCAGTAACCCCTTCACAATTCAAATGCCATGTCATATGCCTTGCAGTTCCTATGGTATAAAACAACCTCTGGAGACGAGGAATAATAGGGAAATACCACAACTTCTTCTTCCCCACCTTCGATTTCAACCCAGGAATATATCTATCCATTTCACAAATCGGACACTGGTCTAAGTCCTTACCCTCACCGTAGTACAAAAAACATTGTTTTGGACAACAGTCGTACTTAACATACCCTAACTCTGTTTCCAACATTGTACGCATCCCTTTCGTGTCCTTTGGTAACAACTTCATAGTCTCTAGCATGAAACCTAGCTTCGCCTTGTTAAAAGCCTTATCGGAATAAATATTACTCGCCTTGTGATGTGCCTTGTCGTCCAACCAGTCTGCGATCCACTGAAGGATACTTATATTTGTATTTGGATGTAACTTCTCCTTTCCTAGGTGCATCAGTTTGTAGAAAGCCTTCGCTTCCGAATTGGGATCATCGTTAGTGGCCTCGTCCTCAAAATAACGACCTCCACGTGCATCTACGATCATGTCTGTAAACGGCTTATCAACAAAGTCTGCCGTGTCGGGAATAATGGTGTTTGATGAGGTGGAGGTCTCAGGCAAATACGACGGTATATTCTCTTTTTCCGTTTTCCCGTGAAATATCCATTCTAAATATCCAGGCGTAAATTCAGACTTGTGTAGATGATCACGTACAACGTATTTCCCGTGAAATTTTAAATTAGTGCATTTCATGCAAGGACACCTAATTTGTGATTGTAGATCTAGGTATGTGACTTGAGTCATAGCATACTCAATGAAAGTTCGAACCCCACACACAAATTCCTCTCGCAAATAACCGTCACTATCATATCTATCATACATCCAAGCTCTATCCGCTTCATAATTCATTATTTATCGATCTAAGTAGTAAAATATTAAACAAATAATTACAATTTAAACTCTAATAAATTTATATCATGCAAAATCGATTTAGAAAGCTAAAGAATTAACAACTAACTTCTTGAAGCGTGAAAAGCGATCTTCAAGAATGTTGCTTATACCACGATTATACTCGGTGTGTGTGCCATTTATCTATCAACAAACAAATAAACATAAGTTAGAATTGAATCACGAATTATGTTATTTAAAATAAGAATTTGAGATAGTTAAGGGAAAAAAACGTAAATACCTTAAGAAAGAGTGAAAATTGGAATGAATGTTTGAAGAGGAGGGAAAGGCCTTTATAAAGGCCAAAATTAGCTTTCTGCAACTGTTTTTGCAACTGCAAGGCGGTTGCAAAAACAAGTATACGTTAGTTTCTGCAACCGCAATGCGGTTGCTAAAAACATTCATACTTTTAAAATGGCGTTTTTATATGATTCGGGGTGTCACATTGTTATTTTGGTTGATAACTATCCTAATAATGGTAAAAACAACCATAATTACAATTCTTATAACAATTTCAAGCGTTATATATGTGGGACAAACCGTGATATCTATGATTTCAAACGATAACGTTCGTATACACATATATATAAATATCATCCCTAGATACATATAGAAATAAACGTAATGTAAAAATTTTATCTACTAATTCAACCAATTAATCATATTATTAGTGAAGCAAATCATAATAACAAGAAGAAATATGATGATGAGTAGTAAATAGAACATACAATATGTTCATGCATTGTCTAACAACTCTTCCGATCATTTCACATTCAATCTACTCTTTCATTTCTCAATTACTTGTTTTGTAACCATTTATTAGTTTATATCACATGTAGCATTGAAGTTTCTGGTTAAAAATCAGAAACGCATTGTGAAAGTCCCATAAAATTGCGATTTCCATGTATGAATATTTTTTGCAACCGCACTGCGGTTGCAAAAAGGGGCTATTGGGACCGCAGTGCGGTTGCAAAAGCCAGTATTTGCAACCGCGATGCGGTTGCTGAAAACATTCATACTTTCTGCAACCGCGTCGCGGTTGCAGAAAGTGTTCATACTTTTTGCAACCGCGACGCGGTTGTAGATACCTATTTTTTTAAACTTTTAGCAAATTGTTCAAAATTTTTTAAAATTTGGGAGGCCTAGGGGGGAAATTTAAATTTTCGCGAAAATTCAAAATTTCACCCCATTTTCTATATATACCCAACAACACTTCTCTTATTTTTCCAAATCCAAAAAATCACCAACACTTCTCTTCTTTTTCCAAATCCAAAAAAATCACCAACACTTCTCTTTTTTTTTTCCAAATCCAAAAAATCACCAACACTTCACTTCTTTTACCAAATCCAAAAAATCACCAACACTTCTCTTCTTTTTCCAAATCCAAAAAATAAAAAACAAACCAACACTTTTCTCCTTTTCTTTTCCAAATCCAAAAAATAAAAAAACATCAACGCCTCTCTTCTTTTCTTTTTCAAATCCAAAACAAATTACTCCTAACACTTCATTTTTTGTTTTTTTATTTATCTTCTTCTTTATGTTTTTTTGTTCAACTTTTTTTCATTTTTCATTATTTTTCGTTATTTAATTACATTTGTTTTTGTATATTCACTATATTGATTTGCTGCCATTATCTATTTGTAATTTTAACAAAAACCAATAATATTTCGGTAAATTACCGAAAATATTATGTGTTTTTTTTATTTTCGTTCGCAGGTCATTTGCAACCGCAACGCGGTTGCAAATGGTTTGAATATTTTCTGCAACCGTATTGCGGTTGCAGATGCTTACGGGAGTTTCTGCCACCGCAATGCGGTTACAGATGCTTATTCGCCTTTCTGCAACCCCAGTGCGGTTGCAGTTTCTCATTGGAGTTTTTGCAACCGCCCCGCGGTTGCAGAAACTCCAAGAGCAATTGCAACCGCGAGGCGGTTGTAGAAAGTTCAATATGAAATTGCAACTGCCTTGCGGTTGCAAAATCTGCAACCGCCTCGCGGTTGCAATATCTGCAACCGCATCGCGGTTGCAAATTACCTGGTCGCAGATGCGCATTTGCAACCGCGATGCGGTCGCGGATGACAAGTAACCGAGGCTTTACGAGACCTCGTCTTCTGCAACCGCATCGCGGTTGCAAATTACTATTTGCAATCGAATTTGGGCCTTTTGCAACCGCATTTGCGGTTGCAAAAGACCCTGCAACCTTGTAGTGCCTGTGTAGATTTCATTCATTCCTCCTGTTGCCGCTACATTTTCTTCCATAAAGCAGCTCTTGCAAAGATGGTAGGGAATCCCCTGCAATAAAATTCATTGCAATCGTAAGCTAATTACAATACATGAATATTTTTATGTATAGTTAATATTTTTATGTATAGTTAACCTATTAACAATTATATTTGAGGACTCATACATATTAATTATTAGTACCCGCGTAACACGAAATAAGATTAATATGTGGGGTCTGCGTAACACATTACATTATGAGAAGTGAACAATTTTTCCGTTCGTCATTTGGCCTTTCAAATATGCCTCTTTATTTTTGGGTTTTTATATTTTCCCGTTCAAGTCCCCACTACACACAACAATGAGTAATTAATTGAAAATCAGTAGCCTGACGTTATTCTTAAAACTTGCTTTTTATACCTACTAGTTAAAATGAGACTTGCCGCACGGGCCAAGTTTCCTAGCTTATAATGTATATCTACTACTAAATAAAAAGATTGGACATTAACTTTTTCATTTTCAATTTTGCCCTTTAATTTTTGGGGGCTGCAACTACTTTGCTTAATTATTTTATGGGTAGTATAGGACAATACTAATAAGTATTAATGTGGTAAAACTTACAGTTGCCTATAAATATACTTATTTTATGGTATGCCCATATTTTAAACATGTAGTCTAATAATATTGAGGAGCAAGTAATTTCAGAAATTTTTATAAGTTGCTTATGTAATTTGGGAAATAAAAATAGTTCGCTAGTAAACAAACATATAATTAGTTTGTACTTCTTTTGGAGGGGATCGTTAAATACTTATATATCTAATTTGTAACCCATCATTAAGTAGGTTTCTTTGTTTGCTTATTTTTCAAAATTTGAAAGTTATTTACTAGAAAAGAAGATGTTTTGGCTGTCAGAAGAAAAACTTCGTTTAATGAAATATTCACACACCTAATACATGCTAAAATGTTCTAATGCTTAAAGAAGTACTCTTTATTTTTAGAGTAAATCAAATAGAGTAAGTTATGCTATGAAAAGTCATAAGATGACATGAAGAAGTGTATTGTTGTTTTATATCAAAAATAGTATTAAAAATAATTATTACTTAATTTAATCTAATTGATCACTAATTCAATAATAATAATTAAAAATTAATCGAATTTAGATTTTGCAATAGGAAAGGATCCTACCAACCCATTTTTCTTCCTTTCTTGCCCTTTCAAATGTATAAATTGTAGAATAGTCCTTATAATTTTCAACTCTTTCAGTTTTACCCCTAAAATCTCTATTATTTACTTATGGATCGATCCCATAGTAAATTTTTAAACAGTCCCTTAAATTTTAGATTTTCTTGTTTTTGCCCCAAAAGCTTTCTTATTTAACTCATCCCATCGTCTATCTTGTTTAGCAGTAACAAATACGTTGTGGCCGACGTGTATTAACCAATTGGGGTCCACCTAATATAATATGATTGAGCATTATTGATTTATGGACCCGCAACTAATAGTTGGGGACTCAACACGCATTAACCATTGGAACCCACTTAATAGAGAACAAATTAGTAATTAATGATCTGTAGTAAATTGTCAAACAATTATTTAATTTTTAATTCTTTCATTTTTCCCGCACAGATTCTATGTTATTTACTTGTAGGTCCTAATGTAAATTGTACAACAGTACTTTTAGTTTTGAATTTTCTTATTTTGCCCCACAGATTTATACTCTTTAACCTAGTGGTCTTGTTTCGATATTTTATTTTATTTTGCAGTGATAATTACCTTGTAGACCCACATATATTAATCGATTGGGGGTCACATAATGTAAAATAAATTATTAATTAGTAATTTGGCGACCCACACGCTAATAGTTGGGGACCCGCACGCATATAGCCATTTCGGACCCAACAAAAATATTACGAATTAATAACTAATGTTTTGAGGACCCGCATAATAATGTATATCATTTATTTTGAATTGGATATCGTTAAAATTATATTAACGCTTTTAAAAATTATAATTACATTATCGATTGCAATAAAATGGACGTTTTCAGCATCCATCTTTGTTTTTTTTTTCCCCTGTAAATTCGAGTAATCGAGGTATTATGTTATGTAGTAATAAGTACCTTGTGCGCCGGCACACATAAATCAATTAGGGTTTGCCAAACATAAAACCAATTAGTAATTAATAGTTCGTGGACCAGCTTACTAGTCGTTTAAGTCCATTGGGATCCACCTAATATAAAACGAATTAGTAAATGATGATTTGAATTGGATATCGTAGAGTAAGATTAATCATTGAGGCCCACGTAATAATGTTTACCACTTATTTTGAATTGGTTATTGTTAAAATTAAAACAACGTTTTTAACCATTGCGACACTGCATATATTAATCAATAGGGGCCACTTTATTGTTAAAAAAATTACAATATTAAATAGTGTTAAACCAACGTCTGCACAGAAATACGTAGCCATGATTGTAGTGATTAGACGATTGAAATAAGCATACGTAATATGTGAAATACAAAAATAAAGTGTAGCGGAATGTAGCGGAATTACACCTTTGACATCAAGCTTAATACAACAATTAATATTGCAGCATCACTGATTGTATCTAAACCATCATCATTATATTTGGAACCACGTTAATACTCAATAATTAACATAATTTTAATTTAAGACCTGACTGATATTATCTTCTAATAACATTTGAGCCCATTAGGACTTTAGGGAGAATATCTTCTAATAACATTCAAGCCCTTTAGGACCTAAGTGATAATATCTTCTAACAACATTTGAGCCCTTTAGGACTTTAGTGATAATATCTTCTAATAACATTTGAGCCCTTCAGGACCTAGGTGATAATATCTTCTAATAACATTTGAGCCCTTTAGGACTTTAGTGATAATATCTTCTAATAACATTTGAGACCTTTATCTTCTTGATTGCTCTCCTGATATTAACTTTGAAATCTAGGCGCATAATGTTATAGTGAAGATGGCAAAACATATTTTCAACAAGTTATTTGATTTCACTTTCTCATATTTTCTCTGTGTTAGATGTAAAGAATTTAAACTTAACAAGACACAGAAAAAATACGAGAATTGTGCATCTAATCTTTAAATCAAACTATTTCATTTTAGAAATCACCTGCTCTTATGTACACAATAAACTAAAAAAAAGCACATGACATGAATGCTTCCTCAACATAGAATGAGCAGTATGCTATTTGAACAGAGAAGCGTCTAAACAAAAGATACACAAAACCTCATTAATGAATTGATGATATAAACAAAACACTTCTTCTAGCATAATAACACATCCATGGAGTTCTCATAAGTTAAACAATCGATCGGAATTCGTACAAATACCAACAAAATAAAAACATCAATTTAAGCTAGCATAAGTACACCGCAAGCCCACAAAAGTACACCACATCCAAGAATATGGTATTATGCAAAATAAGTTATCATTGTACAAGCCAATGATTCCAAAATTAGGGCCTGGTGTTTTAAATTAAACCAAACAGTTCACCGAAACACGCTTCCAACCATACTGACATGTTGCAAACATCACTTAAAAAACATTTTCGTCTTCTTCTTCTTCTTCTTCTTCTTTGACGAGGCCTGTGGTAGTGCGTAAAAAACATCGCAATCTTCCTTAGAGTGAGCCAACAGGTGCACCAAACCAAACCTCTCCTCCTCTTCAAGTTCCTCTATCTCAGCCAAGGCAGCATACAAACCTTTCCTTTTAGTAGTAGTATTTTCGTCGGGGGCTGCCTTCGGGGGCTCAACCAAAGAAATAGCAATCCTCTCCATTGTCTCATTTGTCTTTTTAACTAACTCATCAACATAGGTTGGCACTTCCATAGTAGGTGCTTCAATTTGAAGAGTTCATTTTCTTCTTCAAGCCCTTCTCCTTTTTAATCCTTCTCAACAGCTTCTTTGGAATTATCTTTGATGTGTATTGAGGTAGGGGCATGTTGTTATCACCAACCCCCTTTTTGTTGTCGAGATAAATGACTCGGGCAGACAGCGAGCCCACTCCAGCAACAGGGTTCCCTCCAGTTGAACCATCGTTGTCATGGTTGTTGATGACATCTTGGACCGCAGCACTTATGTCCTCGACTCCTGCTCTGGTAGCACAGTCCTTTCCTAAGAACTCACCCCACTCCTCATAGTATGGCAAGCATATTTGTTGGCAACTTTAGATATATCAGCAAGTAAGGCATGGAGAACGGTAACATCATAAAATTACTCATTAATTAGCAGAAATTGCAATGCTACCCTATTGTAACATGTCCAATATATAATACATTCACAGCCACTCATTTCTGGCTAAAAAATCTTACATGCATGTGATGTCGACTCCGAGGAAAATTTTATAGTGCAAGGAACTGCAGTACAAATTCACTGGAAACAAAATATCAAACATCAACAACATTTTCATATCCACGTCACTCTTCAATTTTGAGTATCTCACTCTTCACTCTCATTTCTTAATTCATGATAAACAAAACTCCACCAACCAAAACATTCATGGTCTTAATTAGGAAACACATATTTCTGACATCAAACTGCCTACCAACCTTCTCACAATTTTTGACATAGGCAAGTATTCAACATTACACACAAATATGTCAAAATTGAAATTGAATTCTTGGCAGAGATTAGGTTATTTGGTAATAAAAGGTTAACATGTGATTAACAACTAATATGTCAAGCATATATATTAGTAAACATCACAGAACACTAAATTAATACCGCATGCAAAATACGGAGGTGATAGAACGCTTTCAAACAAAAAGCCCCAAATTAAAAAAAAAAAATCAGAAATCCTAATCGCATAAAATAAAAATTGTTTGAGAAATCGAAGAAACACAACAAGAGTAAGAAATACGAGGATGTCCGAATACGAGGAAGTTTAATGCATGTAAAAAATACGAGGATGGCCGAATTGGTCAAATGTTAAGAAAGAACTCTGACAAAGTCCAAGAATTCGACGTGAGATTTTACCAACAATTAAGAGCGAGACAACAGTTTCCGTGATTTGTGTGTAAGAAGAGTGATTGAGAGTGTTAATTTACCTCCAATTTTCGGGGCCAAGATTTTAGGGTTCTTGATTGAGCGGGAGTATTTGGGGGAGCTGATGAGAATGGAGTTCGGTTAAATTAAGGAATTTTAGGCAAGTACAACTATGGGGTTAGGGGCTGGAACTTTGATGCAAAAAGCAAGGGTAGGAATGTCATTTCGTAAGGTGAGTGGGCTGCCTAAAAACTGAGATAAAATAATAACAATGGGCAGTAGAGATTATTTAAGTTGGAAAAGTGAGATGTGGAGCGGGCCTCAGCTATTAAATCAAAAAGCCCGTTTTCAGAATCATTCAAATCAAACTGATTTTTAACTAAGATATAGTTATCTATCCTCAACATTACAACCAAACACGCACGAAATAGACTAAACTTAGATTTAATAACATTAAATGCACATGATACATTGAACTATTATATATATATATAATATATATATATATATATATAAAGCATATATATAGTCCTACGGCTCTTGTTAAGTATATAACAGAAAGGCACCGATTCCATAATGAAGACCATAGTTTGGAAATTGTATAATGATTTCGTTTCAGTTGCATCATAAGCCAAAAATTTTCTTTAATCCATGCTCAACTCTCTCTCTCTTTTCTCTCCTCTCTCCTCTCGCGCCTATCTCTTCAAGGAAAACACTTTCACAATGAACATGTATTAAGTTACAACATATAAAGAATAAAATGTTTACTAAATATTTGGCTTATAGTTAAAAGTTAACAATAAATGTTTTAAATTAGATTAAACAAACATTTTATATATTGTTTTTACTAATAATTTGTCTTATAATTAATTCAAGTCAAACAAATATATAAAATGTTTGTTTAATGTAATACCCATGTGGAGTCGACGACGACTGATGTAAAATATAAGACACGCCTTTAGCACTCATGGCTAAGAAATTGTTATCAAAAACATCTCTCATACAAAATGGGATTTTTTAAAAAAAATTGGTCATTTATCGTGGCCTCAGTATGAAAACAATCCTTTATTGAGGCATGGTCCGATTGTCGTCCATTCTCGTGTTTTTTGGTCCAATTTTGGTCTTGGACAAAATTTTCTGTTGGATTTGCAGATTTTGACCGATTAGACCATTTTTAGGCAATTTTGACCAATTTTGACTATTATTATAATTATTTTTATTTGCACCCCAAAATAAATTTCATTTTGCACCTGAAAGGTTATAAAAGTTATAAAATATCAAAACAAAAACAAAATACATTTTAAACATAAATTAATTCATCATCTTCATATATTTATATATATACACACACAAAATTTTTTAATGTCTTTAACAATTTATCAAAGTTAGAAAAATTATAAAAAAATATATTTCAAAACAATTAATGCATCATCTTCATGTGTGTGTGTGTGTGTGTATATATCTTTAACAATTATAAAAGTTATAAAATTTACAAAAAAAAAAATATACATTAAAAAAATAATCATCATCTTCATATATATATATATATATATATATACACTTTTTATATAAAAGTTATTAAAATCATAGCAAACAAAAAAAACATTTTTAAAAAAAATCAATTCATCATCTTCATATATATATATATATATATATATATATACACAATTGTTTTATATCATTAACAATTTATAAAAGTTATAAAAAGTATATAAAAAACTAAATTGAAAAAAAATAAAAATAAGAAAATAATCATCTTAATAACCCCTTCCCATAACCAATGACGTTGATTTTTTCATTTTTTCTCAATGTTTTTTATTTTTAATAATTTTATAACGTTAATAAATTGTTAAAGATATAAAAATTGCATATATATATATATATATGAAGATGATGTTTTAAATGTTCTTTTTTGTTTGTTATAACTTTTGCGAATTGTTAAAAATATCAAAAGATAGTGTATATATATATATATATATATATGTGTGTGTGTGTGTGTGTGCGAAGATGATGAACTAAATGGTTTTTTAAATGATTGTTTTCTTTTTTTCTTATAATTTTTATAAATTGTTAAGGATATTAAAAAAATTGTATATATATGAAGATGATGGATTTTTTTTTAAAATATATCCATTTTTTTATAATTTATAAATTGTTAAAGATATAAAAAAAAGATTGTATATATATATATGACGATGATGAATTAATTTTTTTATTTTTCATTTTGTCTAAATTTTAAAAATTGTTAGAAATATAAATAATTGTATATATATATATATATGAAGATTATGAATTAATGTCTTTAAAATATAAATATATATATTTTTTATACCTTTTATAAATTGTTAAAGATATAGAAAAAATTGTATACATATATGAAGATGAAGGATTAATTTTTTTAAATGTTTTTATTTTATAACTTTTATAAATTATTAAAGATATAAAAAAATTCGGATATATTTATGTTTTGGGGTGCAAAGTACAATTTATTTTTGGGGTGCAAATAATAATAAAAAAATAATAGTCAAAAGTTCTCAAATTTGCCTAAAAATGGTCAAAAACGGTCAAAATCCCTAAATCTTGCGGAAATTTTCGTCGGACGACCAGAAAACATGATAAAAGACCAAAATCGGACCATTCCTCAATAAAGGACTATTTTCATACCTAGGGAAAATCGTAGGGAAAATACTATTGTGGTTTATGATCTCTTTGTACGAGTAATAATAGTATTATTTTTCAACAGCCTTATTGTAAATTACTTTAGACTATCAGCCTAAAATTAGGTATATGTTGAACGGATACGATTACACATGGATACAGGGTTATGAGTTGGTTGCGGTATGGGTCTTTTGCAAAAAGAAAAAACTGTGACATTAATTTGGTACAATGTCGTAGCTCACAAACGAATACAAAAGATTACAGAATTAGCATTAGACATTATACAAACTATGCTAGACACGGATGAGATTAGCTTTGTTTGGAACACCTCTACAAGTAACGGGGATGTCCTGGGCACTCTAACGTATATTCTAAACTCTGTTTGATGCCGAATGTTTCATATTTCAAATACTAATGGACGTCGGGATTCGCGATGTCGGTGATTCTGCCGATGGTCCTAACAGTGCTCTTTTAGCAAAGTGAAAATGGAGAGTACTAGAAGAGGAAAATTCTTTATAGCTTGAGCTTCTCACGTACACATATGGGGATCTGAGGGAAATTTCTACTCAAAACACTAGTAGAACCTCAAGGTCAGTGGAAGAATGTTTCTGCTGTATGTATCAATACTCCGTCAAACTGGTTTAACTAAGGAATTATATTAAAAAAGATGTAGAAAATGGTAGCAACACTCGATTTTGGCATGATCCATGGAGAGGAATGAAGCCATTAAAGATACAATATCCAAGAGTTTTCCTACTCGCAACAAATAAAGATGCAAATATTGATGGTATGGGCGAATGGCAACACGGGGAGTGGGTGTGGAAGTGGGCATAGCGTAGGCCTTTGTTTGTTTGGGAGTCAGAAACGGTAAAGGATTTAGAGCAGCTACTTCAAGCTTTTACTCCTAATATGCAGTGACATGAGAGTGGGTCTAGATTCATGAGAGTTCAGGAAATTACTTAATTTCCTGAAACATAGGGCCATGGACAATGCTGAGACACTTAATTCGCAAGAATTGGAGATGAGTAAAATCTTCAAGATTTTTTGGGAGGCAAAAGCTCCGTTTAAAAGGATGACTCTGGGTGGAGAATTATCCTCAATAAAGTTGCTACAAAAGACAATCTTGTGAGAAGAAGGATTGATCAACTGAAAATCGATGTTGTGTTTTGTGTGGGTTGAAGGAGGAATCGATGGATCATCATTTTGGGGAATGTTCTGTCTCGTATGCGATCTGGATGAGATGTCTCGAGTGGATATGAGTATCTATGGTAATCGCTAAAAAACTGGAGAACCAATTTATGCAAATCATAAGTATTACACCTACTGTGCAAAGAGGCAACGGACTTCAATGTTTGTGGTGTATAGGAGTCTGGTCCATTTGGAAGATTAGAAATTAAATTATGTTCAGAAATGGTACATTGGACATCACAACAGTGGTTGAGAGGATTAAGTTCTGCTGCTGGAATTGGGTTAAGGTGCATAATGTCAGCTTCTGTTATTCGTTCTTAGATTGGAGCAATAATCTCATGGCTTGTTTGTAGTTGTAATTTGTTTGGGGTGTACTCCTTGTACCCCTGTTTTGAAATAAAATCTTTTTTCATTGTTCAAAAACAAAATATGATGTCGAATACTGAGAGTATATCGATGTGTATGTATATCGCCATTAGTGTGTCGAATATTGAAGGTATGTTGACATATGTTTATATCGGGTACAGGGATGTCGAATATAAGAATATTGAATTGCTCGGTTCGATATCTGGGAGTGGGTAACGTATGTAATTAATGAATCTGCCTATGTATGCGAAGTGTGGCGATATATATATAGGCCTCGGTAAGTGGACCGACTCCGCGAATCCCAGAGCAACTGTACCATATCGTATACCGATATTCCATATCTAGTTGGGTATCGAGTATAAATACTAGATATAGGATCCCCGATATCCAACAGGTTGTTGGCTTATTGGGTTGGGCCTGGTTATTCCGTGGGTCGGCCCTCATTTCAGTAAATCCCCATATTATGTTGTCCCCCAGTTTGGGAGATGTTGTTCCCAGACGATATCTTGTAAACTTTCTTGTTTTAGTGAGCTATTGTTTTTCTAAATTTCATGTTGTATGGTACCCCTAACTCCCCCAAGTTTCCAAGTGATACGAAACTAGAGGTGACTTGACCAAAAATTAAATTGTTGATTCTCCCCCAATTTTTGGAGTCATCAGTTTGAGGAGAAGTCAGAAATTTTTGCGGTAACTACCCGATTTTGTGAGATCGAAATTTGTGTGATTGAACTTATGTCGAATGTCGAAATGCTTTGTATATCGAATTTGTCTGATTCGACCCGATAGAAAAGACTTGGTATCAAATATACGTGTTCGACATCTAAAGGACTGGATATCAAATCTTTGTGTTCGACATCTAAGGGACTTGATATCGAATATTGGTGTTTGACGTCCTTTGCTCGATATGATCAAGCATTTATTAGCCACAGGCCCACTAAGGCCTATCTTCTGTCATTATATAAGGTGCCCCCTCCTCTCGCAAGGAGGTCGTTCCTCCACGGTAGTACGTAACCAATGACCATACTAGGTATGCACGTGAACTAATGCCCTCTTATGAGGATATCCTGAAGGAAAGAGAACCACCACTTGCCCCTTAAAATGAGGATCCGTGGATAATGCAACAATGGTAGTCCAAGGAATATTCATTTATGTGCGAGTACCCCAGCTTCGCTTGTATGAGCGAAAGTCACGTTTCGAGCTTCGACATTTGGTTATTAAACTGATAGAGGAAGGATGTTGCATATTTTTTGGGACTCGAAGCCAAGTGCGAAATGATATGAGCATCGAAGCTAACGTCCAACACAATGCACGTAATAAAGTTATCTCGAAGGCACGACTCGATGTGAATCCACCTTGTATATTGGTGTTTCAACCTATACTTATTGATGCTCCACATAATTACTGGTATCTTCATGCTCGAGAGAGAATCGTTGGTAGCACTAGGGATGGAAACAATGGGGCTAGCTCTAGCAGAACCATTCAAAATTTTGATGAGGCCATTTTTTCAAGTGGAAGCCCTAGGGGGCCATCTATCACTGAGCCATTGCAAGACTCTATACCCCGGGGGCTTCATCGCACATGCTAACGAGGGCAAATAGACTAGAACATTCTAGAATGATGGGGGGCCAAGTGTCGGGACAACCGCTAGGGTAGAAGCACTGCCGTGTAGCATTGCATCTGGTGTTGTGCCTAAAGCGAGTGCAGTTCAACGACGTAAACGCCGCACTCGCCAACCTGATGATAAACATATTTGGGCTAAGAGGCCCAATTATAACTTTTTGACCGACTCCAATTCATAAGCGTTCATTGGCTAAGAGAAGCAGATGGCATTGCTTGCATGGAGAGAATATATTCCG
The DNA here is from genome assembly GCA_948329865.1 of Linaria vulgaris. Taxonomy (NCBI): domain Eukaryota; kingdom Viridiplantae; phylum Streptophyta; class Magnoliopsida; order Lamiales; family Plantaginaceae; genus Linaria; species Linaria vulgaris. The sequence continues at coordinate 19,401,208 of OX415251.1, forward strand.
TTGTGGATCCTGCTACATTGATTCGTGATGTTGGTGAGGGTTTTTCCTGCATTCTGTCAAATTATTGATTCATCTGATATTCTGACCGTGTTGGTCTGCTTATTCTTACAACTCGGAAATATCATTCATGCGCTCTGTCAAGACCATTTTGTTGTTGGCAGAGACTCAAACTAAGCATGACCGGATAATCGATCATATGCGCCATCAAATTGCTTCGGTTGAGACCTTTCAGGACAAAGCACATGCTCGATACTGGAAAGCCAAAAGTGAAGAGCAAAAATCCAAGGATGAATGGCATAAGGCTCTAGCGGAAAAAGAGGAGATGAAGAGAGAACTTCAACGTGTGTAGGAAGACTCCGAGCAATTGCGTTGGTGTAATAGACGGTTGGCGAGAGAAAGTGATGACTATAAGTCATCAGTTGAAAGGTCGGAGATGCAGAATGTAAGTTTGGTCGAACGTATTGGTTATCTCGAATCCAATCGCTATAAGCAAAAAATAGCCAGGGAATTTTAGAGGTCATCGATCTTTAATTATACCAGTTGTGACCGCGGGGAGAAAGATATCAAATTTGGGATAGATCTCACCATTGGGCAGATTGGTCATCTCGGATATTTGGGGGCAGGATTCGATGCTAGCATGTTGAACCCCGAATTAGGGCTCGATATGCGTACAGCCTCTAGCTTCAGCGAGATATATGGCGGTTATCTCAATGATGTCTTTGATGAAAAGTATAGGGATTATGTCGATGTATGACGTCGACTCTTCATAATTTGCATATTTTGCAACCGCATAGGTTCTTTTAGTACTATTTTCATTATGAATTTGCTGGCACTTTAAGACGCGTGGTGTATTTGGTGCCATTGAATTACGTACTTCTACAATTCAACAAACAGTCGGTTTTATGTTGTTAATATGGGTAAGATATTTTCTTACTACGTGCACAATGTTAATTATGTCATTGTATCTTCTGAGTTTAATGGTACTCACCAATTTTGGCGTTGACATGTTTCCCGTATGGGTCTAAGTATGGCAAGTGCATGGTATGTCAGTATATTTATCACAAGGTATAATTATCCACCGAGCATAGACGTTTTGCCATAAAGGCATCACTTTATGCTGTTTTGTCAGCATATTACCACAAGGGTATAATCATCCGCCGAGTGTAGGCGTTTTTCTGTGAAGACATCACTTTATGCTGTTTTATCAGCATATTTACCACGAGGGTATAATCATCCGCCGAGTGTAAGTCCGAATTTAATTACGCCTTGCGGTAGAGAGATAAGGAATGATCATATAGCGATGTCGTGCAGGGGAAATGGCTTCCTACGTATCAAAAATTTAGAATCAAGCTTTGCGTATTTCTTATTACAAGTCATGGTAATCTTAACTAAAGAAACGTCACAAGTGTTGTACGTTCCAAGGGCGAGGTAGAGGATCTCCATGTAAATACTCCAAATAGTAATAGCCCCTAAAGCTTGCTCGGTTGACCCGATAGGGTCCATCCCAATTTGGTTAAAGCTTACCTACATGCTTACTCGCTCTCACAGTTTTGAGGACAAGGTCCCCAACTTGGAAGTTGCACAAATGAATGCGCTTATCAAAGGTTTTGGCCATTGCTGCTTTGAAGGCAATTATTTTCTGATATGCATGATCCCTTGCAGAACCAATCATGTCTAGGTCCATTTGACGTAGTCATGCTAATTGTTCAGGATTATACTCTGTTCTACGATATGTGGGCATCCCTATCTCAGCTGGGACAGCTGCCTCAGAGCCGTAGACTAATTTATACGGCGCCTCATTTGTGGAAGTGTGAGGTGTGGTTCCACAGTAGCTGCTGAAAATCGGTAGCTAATTTTCAAAGTTGTGGCGACAGGAGTGGCGACGAAACTTCGGTTACTAATGCTAGCGACAGAAATGCGGTAGGAAGGGGCCTTATTACCTACCGAAATTTGGTAGCGAGTCATTAGCGACGCGATTAGTAGCTATTGAGAATTAGCGACGGAATCGTGGTAGCTATTGAACAATAACGACCGTATTTGGGTCATTAACTACCAAAAATACGGTCGCTAATGACTGAAAATCTTGTAGTGGATCATCCCAAAATTGAACATGCATAAAGCACAACATATAATAACCGTGAAGCCAATATCATTATGTATAATGTTGGTTGCATGATTATTTTTTTTGAAACCGGCTAATAACATCTGTTACAATCTTATAATCTTGTATTTAGTGTGTTGTGATGATTACACATGTCTAGATTGTTAATATGCATTGTAATTCTTAATTTATATGATTTTAAATCGTTGAACACTATGATCATCACAAATAGATTCGTAAATAAATATGAAAGAAGAATACCTTTGTGATCGTGTGGTGGTGAGTCTTTGATCTGCTTGAACACGATCCGCCAACGAACAACTTTAGTTGGAGCTTTTGGATTTCTCTCTTTCTACCTATTCACCTTCATTATGTGTTTCTTGAGTATTTCTTAAGTATGTTTTATGATGGCCTAAAGACATAATATATATAGGAGAAGAGAGGACCAAATTCCAGTTAGGGTTTAATTAGGACTTAATCTCGACCGTCCATCACGGAAGAGCTTTAATAGGAAAACAACTGTTATTAAGTAACTAGAATTATAGAATTACCACGTTTCTCATAAAACAAGAATTCCTATTAGACCACAATTAGAGGAAAGATAAATACAATAATTAATTTATCTCACAGTCTCCCACTTGGTCGTTAGGAATACTCATTGATGTTTTCATCAAGAATCATAAGGCGCGCATAAAATGTTCCAACTTTTCTTCAGCTAGTTGTCATAAGTGCCTTATATAGTCAAGTAGTTAATAAGAGTCATGGCGGGCACATTATTTTGCAACATGATTCCTTTCATGTACCACAATATTAACGACTATCATAACTAGGCCATTAGTAAGAGTTTTCATAATGGTCCCATAATGTCTTGAACAAAGACAAGTTCTGTTATCATGCATCCAAGAATAGTATGTGTACACAATGGAAAAATAGAATATAATATATGTAGAAGTACATTAAGAGCTCAATGAAATTCTTTATCTTCTAACATCTTGTTCCAGTAATTGATGATTAAGGTTCATGTGTTTTGATCCCTTAAATATCATGTCATAAATGGAGAATTTGATTGCGACTTTATTGTCAAATTATGCAATCATGTTCCTTAAATGTAACCTCAAAACATGCCACAAAATCAACTTTGATAGTAAATGTGTAGAGCAACTCGTGATTTATGGCTTTTCCAAGATGTTGCATCTCTAATAATGAGATGAACCTAGCCAAGAGTACAGTCTTTAAGTTTCAACATCTACCTAAGTCTGAATCTTAAATCCAACCCTCTATGGATGTTTTGATTTTCTATATGCGAGCATGTGATTTCTTAATATCTCAATACTTTATCTATGTTCCACTTCATTAGGCGGGTGTAGATTAAGACCAAGCTTGCCTTCTTTATGCAACAGAACAACATTAGAAAAGCTTGTCATAATGTCAAGTATTTATGAACTTTATAAGTATGTGCTTTATAAGGCATTCCCAAAATTTAAAGTGATATATCATGAAATAGCTTTCTTTCAATCATATAGGATGCCTAATCATCCCAAAATTCTTAGTCTATTGTAAAAGACCAAGATCGCTATTGGCGAATATAATGTCATGCATAAGAAAAAGTTATGAACGGACTCCCACTGATCTTGAGGTATTTACATGAATCAACAATACTTTATTTAGAACAAAAGTACATAATGGTTCCCTTAATGTGAAGTTGATTTCCGTGAGAAGTGGGATATACGACATAAATGATGACAAAACAGCAATGACGTTATTCAGATATAACATTATTTAAGACATTGAATAAACATAAACAACACATAACAGAGAATATACACGACAAGAAAATATAGTGCTCCTGTAGGTAGTCACCATAAATTCTACAAATAATACCACTAGAAGTCGTAAAATTCAACGAGCATAATTCAAGTAATATATCTAATTTACATAAAGACATAAGAAATCTGTGGATTTTCTTAGTCTACAAGTTCATTACTTCTTTATGTTCGATACAAAAATATGATTTTGATTGCCTGTGGGTCAACCACGTAATTCATATCTTCATCGAATAAATCATAATAATGGTAAATAAAATCTTTCGCTGATTAAGACTACTAAGATAATTTCTAAGTTAATAATACATTAAACACAAAAAAAAAATCACGTAATTGTCTTAATCCATAAATATTTACCAAGCAAACTCAAGCCTCTTGTGGGTAGACTCTAATGATTTATAAAGTAAATTGATTTCCCAATTATACTTTATTGAATAGTTATGCAAAAACTTTGGAATTCAATAATTTCACTAGCATGGATTATAAATACTAAAAGGGCAAAATATTGTTTTTGCCCTTTATTTTATGCCAACTTCAAGTTATGCCCTTTAACTTTTCGGGCTTAGAAAATGCCCGTTATCTTCTTGTTTTTTTATAAAAAATGCCCGACGGGCTCTTGGATTGGGCTGGGCTAAATTTTGCCCACGTGGCATCTGAGTGGGCTGCCACTAGGATGCCACGTCAATTAAATAATTGTTTTTTAGACTGGGCTGAATTTTACCCAATAAAAAATCGTAAAATAAAATAAAAAACATTAAAAACATAAAAAAGGAAAAATAAAAAATTGGTTCAGATATGTATATATGTTAATTCAATATATAATAAAATTAGATATAACTTTCAATTAAAAAGAAAAATTTAACTAAACACTAAAAGTTTGTATAAATTCAAGTTTAATAGAAAATTTTATCTTAAAGTGTTTAGTAAATTTATATTTACTAGTAAATATTAAAAATTAACATAATTCTCATAATTTTTTTTATAATCCACAATTTATAATGGTGATAAAAATTATAAACACTGAAAGTTTGTATAAATTCAAGTTTAATAGAAAATTTATCTTAAACTGTTTAGTAAATTTATATTTACTAGTAAATATTAAAAATTAACATAATTTTCATAATTTTTTTATAATGTACAATTTATAATGGTGATAAAAATTATAAAATGACAATAAAAATAAAAAATAATTCTAGCATCTTGATATATATGTATATATATACACAACTTTTTTATAATCTACAATTTATAATGATGATAAAATTATAAGAAAACAAAAAAAAGAATAATTCTACCATTTTCATATATATGTATATATACACATATTTTTTATATCTACAAATTTATAATGGTGATAAAAATTAAAAAAAAAATTGCATCTTCATATATATATATATATACAACTTTTTTATATCTACAAATTTATAATAGTTATAAAAACCATAATAAAAGTACATTAAAAAAACGTTATGTATGCAATTTTTTTTTATCTTAAACAATTTCTTTTTATATTTTTCACAAAATCAAAATAACTTTAAAAAAAAATATTCATCATCCCTACCACCCACCCCCTTTCCCGTAACCCCCCCCCCCTTTCCCGTAACCACCCCCCCACCCCACCCTCAGCCCTCTCCCCGCCGCCACCCACCACCACCACACCCCCGATTTTGCCCCCCACCCCACCCCTTCGCGTAACCACCCCCCAGCCCTCTCCTCGCCGCCATCCCCACCCTCAGCCCTCTCATAAATTCAATCACCACCACAAAATCGGGGGAGAGGGGAGGGTGCGAAATTTGGGGTCGGGGTGCGAAATTGGGGTGGGGTGGGGTGGGCTGGGGTGGGCTGGGGTGGGGTGAGGGCTGAGGGTAGGGGTGGCGGCGGGAGGGGGCGGGGGTGGTTACGGGAATAGGGGGTGGGGGTGGGGGTAGATATGATGAATAGTGATTTTTTTTTTAACATTACTTTTTTTCTTTTGTTTTTTATAACTTAAATAATTTTGTAAATTATGAAAAATATAAAAAGTTTTGTATATATATACATATGCAAAAAAATTAAAAAATTAATGATGTGGCTTTCAAGTGGCGTCCCAGTCAGATGCCACGTCAGCCAAAAGCAACCCAGCCCAATCCAAGAGCCCGACTGACATTTTTTATAAAAAAGTAAGGAGTTAACGGGCATTTTCTAAGCCCGAAAAGTTAAAGGGCATAACTTGAAGTTGGCATAAAATAAAGGGCAAAATAAATATTTTGCCCATCCTAAAATGTGAATTTAGTCCAAAATTATGCAAAATCATCATATGCCAATGTATCGTACAATTTGATAATTTGATAACAATGTCAATCACATTACTTAAGTGACTAACAAGATAATATATCAAAATGCATTCATCATATTGTACAATTCATTACTTAGCACTACACATGTCATCATGTGCTTAAAATTTTAATAGACAATAAACGTAATTGCGAAAAGCTGAATAATCGAAACTTAATGCACAATATAAGAGATTCATGTAATATTCAAATTTCACAAGGAATAAAGCCACTGCGGTGGTCAACATCTTCCGATAAGGTGGATATTTGATTCTTTAATACATTAATCATGTGCAACAATTAGGTATGTGTAATAAGAATTTACTAACTGTTGATTGGATCACTTTTTTGTGATAAATAATCAATCATAATGTAAATCTTAAATTAATATACATAATATTAATACGATAATTATATTTCACGACATGAAATAAGATCATTGTAGTGACTAACATATTCCCATCATGCGAAAATAGATAACATTTTGATTCACATAATAAATATTAGGACGAAATATTAAAACTGTCCTATAACTTTTTTTCAAAACTAAAAATGCCCGTTTTTTTCGGGCCTTGCAAAAATGCCCCGTAAGTCTTGAAAAATCTTGCAAAAATGTCCGATTGCCTTATTTGGGCCAAAACTGCCTACGTGGCGGTACAGTCAACGCCACGTCATAAAATAGCTCTGCCACGTCATATTTTCAGCCAACAATAATAAATATATATAAATAATAATAATAAACATATATGTAAATAATAAAGACTTAATTTTTTTTGTTTTTTATTTATTTTGCATAATGTTAAAATATTTATTATTTTATAAATTAGTATAAATAATAACATATGTTGATTTTATTTTATATATATATATATATATTTATTACAAATGATTATTCTTTTACTTATATAAATGAATATTTACATTACATTGTTTTACAAATGAATATAAATTATTCTTTCCATTACATTCTTTTACAAATGATATTTATTTATATATATATAAATAATATTACAAATTATTCTTATTACAAATAATATTTATTCTTTTACAAATGATATTTATTCTTTTACAAATGATTATATATATATATATATATATGTTTATTATTTATGTATATATATATATATATATTGGGGGGCAAAGTGCAATTTATTTTGGGATGCAAAATACAATATTTAAAGCTACAAGGGTTTTGGAGTGCAAATACAACTTGTTGACGTGGCAGCCACTGTACCGCCACGTAGGCAATTTTGGCCCACATAAGGCAATCGGGCATTTTTGCAAGATTTTTCAAGACTTACGGGGCATTTTTGCAAAGCCCGGAATAAACGGGCATTTTTAGTTTTGAAAAAAAGTTATAGGGCAATTTTAATATTTCGTCCTAAATATTATGCTAATGACATCCTACACATAAAATTTTCACTTAATTCGGTAAGCCAACTTAATTCGCAAAATAATTATACTTGAAACTCATATATTAAAACATTATTGGAAAATTACTACATAACTATTCGTGATCATTAAGCCAAATAATATATTCAACTTGGTTGTTATAAATTGACCGCAAGTAAACTCATAAAAGTTTAGAAAAAAATAATGGTCAATCCAACTTTTTTTTTTAAAGTATCTTATCACCCGTGAAACCGAAGGAAAACTCAAACAAATAATTTGTATTTCCTTTTAATGTTTACACAATACAGTAATTGCTATAATTAATAAGGTAATTGGAATATAATTTCCATGCATAAACCAAATTGAGCCTACTATTGCCCCTTTCGAGAGATAAATAGAAGAATCGCAATAATTTCATATGAGGGTCTCAAACTTTCTAACATGCTCAAGTCAAATTAAGGATGTTTTACAATAAATTGACCTCATGATGGCATGAGTCACTATTAACCTTCTAAACACATATAAAATCACGAATCCAGTATAACAACCTTCACGCATGAATTGGCAATTAATTGGCTCATTACCAATATTATTTGTGACGTATTTGCCGGACGATAGTAAATTGAGGTTGATTTGCACTAGTTTATCATTATTTAAACTTTATAACCAAACAAAAATTCATGTACGGTCAAAGTTAAATGCGTCATATATATATATATATATATATATATATATATATATATATCAAGTCTCCATAAAATTGCACCGGCACATAAACAATTAACACATCAATCAACGTTCAGTAACCTTGGCTCTGATACCACATGTAATCCTTAATTTACATGACTTTACATCGTTGAACTACATGATCGTCACAAAATAGATACGTAAATAGATATGAAAGAAGAATACCTTTGTGATCGTGTCGTGGTGAGTCTTTGATATGTTTGAACACGATCCGCCAACGAACAACTTTAGTTGGAGCTTTTGAATTTCTCTCTTTCTACCTATACACCTTCATTATGTGTGTCTTGAGTATTTCTTAAGTATGTTTTAGGATGGCCTAAAGACATAATATATATAGGAGAAGAGAGGACCAAATTCCAGTTAGAGTTTAATTAGGACTTAATTTCGACCGTCCATCACGAAAAAGCTTTAATAGGAAAACAACTCTTATTAGGTAACTAGAATTATAAAATTAACACGTTTCTCTGAAAATAAGAATTCCTATTAGACCAGAATTAGAGGAAAGATAAATACCATAATTAATTTATCTTACATGCATAACCTGTATATAGGTGATTATGCAAAACACAGAGTAGGACAGAATATGTTTTGACCATAACTACACTCATGAGTTCCATTGCACAACATCTGATACATGCATATAATTAAACCAGACATAATTTCTATCCAAACACATTTTTGTCCAGCATTTAGACATAAAAGAAGATAAATCAATTACTCAGAAGGGCTTCCAACGGGCACATCAAACAAACAAGAAGCATCATGTTCATCACCACGGCTCTTGCTTAACAGCCTTCATCTTCGCAGAAGGATACTGGCCTGTGATCGATTGATCTGAGATTATCTTAGCACCTAAGCCAATCTCGTTGTCAGGAATGGCCTTGAATTTCTCATAAATTAAGAAATCATCGTACTTCGGCTTTTCAGAGATAAATATATTGCACAGGTGAGGCTCGGTTCCAGATTTGTGATTCACGGGGTTTTTTGAATAATCATGAGAGGCTTGGTGGAGATGACTGAGCAATCTTTCAACTGGTGACAGAGTGTACAGAGGTAGCTTTGATCTACTTCTTTTGTGTACGTTGTTGGGATCCCTAGTACATTGTTTTTCTTCTTTGTTGCTAGACTTATCCTCGTAATCTGTATGAGATCAAAGGAATAAATTGGTCAAGCTTTTCCAGACCATGATACATAATGAGATAAGAAGAGAAGCTTTTTAAAGGAAATAGAAAAGAACATACTTTAAAAGTCTATATTTGTTATATGTATATCATCAGATTATTAAGATCACATGCAGCCTAGATTAATTTGACAAGAGATCTAGAAGTAATGTTGACAAAATCCATATTTTCAAAATCTCATTCTCCTTGGTCTAAACAATGTTTGTAATTTGCTTAAGCTAATTATTATGATTATACATAGAAGAAAAGAAATTCAAATTCTTAGCATTTTAATTTCTTCACAATGCATATAGAATAACTCAGAATTTTCCAAAATTCATATGAAGATATTGTATGAAAATAGAAACACACATACGCATTCTTAATTACAAAAAAATAAAAAGAACAATAAAAAAATCAGTTTATATGCAAGTTTTAATGAAAAAATTTCCAACCGCATGACTAAATTGGATGCATGGCAACGATTAGCATATTTCAACGACTCAAATCCGATCTAAAATACCATTTTCAAGTTTAACTTTCTTCAATAGTCGTTGAGGCATGATTTTCGAGCTCGATCCTTGACAAATTTGATGATATCGAACTCCGACTGAAGAGTGATTTGTTACTTGCTTTGAACCTGCTAATTCATTTCAAAAGTTAGGGAAAAATGCATAAAATCCGCATGTGGTTGCGAAAACTTGCACGAACCCCCCTTGTGGTTTGAAATCTGCACAAAACTCCTCCGTAGTTTCAAAAAACACTGCACAAAACTCTCTCATGGTTTCACAAACTCTGCACGGAATTCACTTTTCGTTAAACTCCGTTAGAGAGTGGTGTACGCTCGCTCTATATGAGAGTGGACTTGATTTTTGAGTATCTTTGATTTATAAAAAAAGTCTATTATGCCCTTTATAATGTTTTGCACAAAATTCACATGTGGTTTGAAACATGCACGAAACCCCCTTATGGTTTGAAAAACGCTGCATGAAATCCCGGTTTTTAATTAATTAATTTAAAAAACTGTATTTAATTTTTTTAACAGTATTACATAATTAAAAAATTAAACTTTGTTATATTTCTTGAAAAGAAAGTTATTTTACAAATATAAATATATTTGTAAAATATAAAATATATATTTATAGTAAACAAAGTAAAGGTAATTTAGTCATTTGATGAAAAAGTTAACGTAGTTAGTTGAAACTTAACGGAGAAAATTTTGTGCAAGGTTTTCGAAACCGCAAGGGGCATTTGTGTAATTTTTAAACCATAAGGGAGTTTCGTGCAGATTTTCGAAACTACAGGGGGATTTTATGCAGTTTTCTCCATAAGTTGATTAAAATCCCAATCGCCATTATTTCAAGACGAAATAAAAACAGTCCTAACTAGTAACGAAATAAATGAAATATTATATCATTCATGGAGGCAGAGGGGATTATTATCTCACGTGAAGCATAGCCGGCGGCGGAGAATCGAGTACGACTTTTTGTGCCATCATCCAGTAATTGTTCCTCTGGTGAATTGTCCCTCGGTTTGCTACATGATTCGCATAATACTGGTTTGAAATAAGGCAAACTTCTGCAATTTGAGGTACCTATGCGCCAAATTAGTTAAAGTTACATTGTTAGGGACTTAGGGTCATATTTTTTTTTTTTATGAATGGACTTAGGGTCATATGTCTCCAATAATTATGCATTATAAATATATGGTAATAATAATGTAAAATGTATGTGTATTTAATAATAATAATTATGAATTACAACAAGTATTTAAGTTGTGAGAATTGATCCTATAAATGCTTTGGGTGGATCAGCTCACTCTTTGTTGCCTCCTTAATTATATTATACCATCGAGAGAATATATATATATATATATATATATATATATATATAATTAGCATGATGGTAGCCATTTTGCAGAATGAACAAAATGGCTTATTGTCGCGGCCGAGAGAAATAATTATTTCTTGAGCAAATAGAACTTGACAAAAATCTATAAAATTTAGAAACATTCAATTAGGCACCGGTAAAGTTAAAATGAAAAATCATCTCCAAAACTTGACAATAATATTCATCTGATTTACGTCCTGAAGGAAATATAAAAAATAACCAAATTATGTAATAAATAAAGAGAAATTGAATGAAATGGGATACTGAGGTAAAAGTAAAGTATACATAAAAAGCCGTACCGACAAATTGAATGAAATGGGATCGGTATTTTTCTTACGTTATAAAACACGCAAGCTAAGCACGAGGTTAGGTTGACATGCAATTAGGAAACAGATCTTGCTCAACTGATTCAAATCCATGTTATCCACAAACTATATATATATATATATATATTTCTTTTTTTTAGGTTATGAGCTATTGTAATCCACAAACTATAGCTGATCAACTGATTCAAATTAAATTAAAAATCAAAATTATTAGGCACATATATCTAGTAAAGAAAAACAAGAATCTTTTTTGCAAATTAGGAAAGAGATCTTGGGCAAGCAATTGAAAATTTAGACGCCTCAAATTAATATATATATATATATATATATAGTTTGAACACTTTTATTTGCAATCACAGTATATGAATAAAGTCTCACATTATCAAAGGCATGCAATGATAGGAACTCACATTCAAATCCACATTTGGAACAAGGCCACTGTCTTCTCATCATCATTCTTGGGGCCGCGCCGATTGAAGATTAAAAATCTAAAAAAGAAGAAGAATTATATGGATAAAGACGAATACCTTATTTTGGTGTTGAATACAATTGATACTTTAAACGGAAAAAAATTGCTTATAAATATTTGGAACCATGAGACTTATAAATTGGAGTAGAGAAATTTAAGTGAAACTCGATCTACATGAACCTGAGTGGCTTGTTCTAAAACGTATATTCTTTTTTCAGCTCAAAAAAGCCCAAAACGACAAAACTGCAAAGTAGGATGCATGCATTGAAGCACATTTATTTTGTTATATTGTGCTGACCTATATAATGAGATAAAATCATGACTATATATACATACATATATACATATATATATATATACATATGATATGAAGCTATAAGGGGTAGTACTTACTGATATTATATAGTCACTAATTAAATATATATTATTGGACGAATTATCAAAAATGCCCGCTAACTTTTTTTTTTAATCTTAAATGCCCATTTTTTCAAAACATGTCAAAAATACCCTGTATCTTTTAAAATTTCTACTAAAAATGCTCGAAATGAAAAATAAGCACAAAAAAGCCTATTTTGTCTGAAAAATAATGCTAAAAATGCCCTGCATCTTTTAAAATTCTACAAAAAATGCCCGAATTTTAAAACGCGACGTTTTGATTCAGCAGCGCGTCTCTTTGACTCGGATGCCACATCGGATAAAATGTCCGAATTTTTAACATCGGGCATTTTTGTTAGAAAATTTAAAACTTAACGGGCATTTTCAGCAGGTTGGGAAAAAACGGGCATTTTTGATATTTTGTTTGTTAAACTATCTAAATGAGAAAAAAAATATTAAATTAATGCTAACTTAAAAGCTTTTAATGAGTTTCTTGTCTAAAATTCTTTTAAGTGAAAGATGGGGTCGTAACAATTACGAGCCTCGTAAAATCCCAACTAGGTTGGCATTCTTTACAGCTCTAAGCAATGAATACTTCTCGAAATTATTAAAATATTATAAAGTCATACAAAGCAGTTTGAAAACCTAAAAATTTTCTCTACTGCAATCATGAACTAAATCATTAACAAAATTCCGACAAAAGTGCCACCCATATTCCCCTGTTTGCCGAGCTCTATGGTTTACTAGAGCATTTGCGACTTTATTTCCTTCCTTGTACTTATGCGGTCTGAAATTTGAGTCATCTAGTATTCTAAAGTTACTTATTCTAAAAGTGATCAAGTACATGCTATATGTGCATGGTGTCTTTGCTATCGCCGCAATAAACTTTCCTTAAATGTACTATTTTGTACTATAAATTTGTCGTATAATGATCTCATTCTAGGTAAAATTAGATGATATGGCTCTCGTCCCGTTCAGATGGTGACACGTGTACAAAGGATTTGTCTGTTTGTACACGTGTCTCCATCTGAATGGGACGAGAGCAGAGCTCTCGTCCCTAGCATCTAATATCCCCTCGTTCTAGATATATTTATGTTGATAAAAATGAATATATGACATATATATATATATATATATATATATATATTTGTTGTCTCTAACGTGTACTTTATTTTGTACTATTTTATAAAGGAAACTAAGTAGACACTGATTTTTTTTATTTTCTTATTTTGTTGCTCGATATGTTATTGGATTTTGTTATTTGTTGGGATATAACTGTAATTTATTTTACCTATGTGATATAAATATAATTTATTTTACCTTTAAATATATTTAAATATTTTGATCATTAAAGAAAAAGATTATTACTTAATTCTCTCTTAAATAAAACGAAGATTATAAATATATATATATATATATTCACATTTAAATTAAAAAATTTAAGGTATAAATTAATTATATTATACTTAAAATATATTGTTAATCACGTGGGAACTGGTTGTCAACGCTTGTAGTGCACATAAATTGGTTTATTTTTGAAATGAAATGTAACTATAAATTTTAAAATCATAGTACGTATAGCGGTGTGCATGAAATATAAAACATTAATAATAGAAGTAATTGACACTTGGAAAGCAAAAAGAAAATCTGGTAGGTGGACTAGAAAGCCATGCGTGGACAAAGGATGTAATAGTAATGCATGGGGAACGAGGAGAGATATACATCATCACATGTCTTTATTCATCAGAATTAACGATTGACGTAAATAAGGGGAAAAGCAAAGGACTAAAGAACAAGGGACAGAGGAAAATTACAAATTTACTTTGAAACAAAACAAACATACCCAACCACCACTTATCTGCTATGTTGCTGCTTGCCAACTGTACCTTTTCACATCATTTTGGGGTAACAATTTTTAAAACTTTCGCACGTAGCATAATGTTTTGACCACAAACTATTAGTGAATAAACTGAGGAAGGTATATATATGAACGCCATTTAAACTACTAGTCAAAATAATTTCAATTTAGTGGATTTTTAAAGTTTAGAGAAACTTGCATCCCATTGTTTTCGTGCATCCCTAAAGAATGATGGTTCCTGGAATTGGATTCTGTGCGAGTTCAAGTCATTTTGTTTCATAGCAAATAGCAACCAAGAACATAATTAATTTGTATAAGTGTAAATAGTCTTTTATTGTCAAATAAAAACCTCATTATTTTATTAAAATACACGAAAATTCTAGTAGAACTCCTGCAATTAGGGCCGAATGATCTAATCTTGAAAATCGATCGAATAGTCCGATTCAAAAATCGACTCGAATATTTGATCTAACTTTTGATTTCTGCCTTAGGACCAAACCCATTTTCATTTGATCCTCGATTTCAGAGGTTAAAAATCGATTTGAATCGAATACTCGTTTTATTTTTAAAAAAATTAATAAATATATAATAGTTTACTAAATTAAGTTATAAAATAATAAAATATATATAATACTAATCAAATACTACTAACTAACTAAATCTATTAACTAAAATTTTGACACTTCACACATTTTCTTGCCTTAAAAGGCACAATTGAGTAGTGAATGTACACATTTTCTGTTTTTGGCGAGAAATGAGAAAATTAATTTAGGAAAAAGCAGGAAATGGTGAAACAAGAGGACAAAACTCTCGAAGCCTCAAATCCTAAGTAAAACAAACCCTTTCTACACTAGTGGAGTATTAACGCTATTATGACATGTGGTTTAACTACTTAAAGATACTTTTGTATCTAGTATATATGTATAATTCCTGAATTGTAATCTACTAATTACTAATTATTAACTATGACTTGTCTTCTTATATGGGGTTTCTATTTTGGACATTGGGCATATTTTGTAATAAGAAACCCACTATTACATGTCAATTTGTTATAAATTATCATTGTATTCATGTTTATTAAAGTTTTTTTTTTATTTTAGATGCAAAATAAAAAATTTTATAATGTTTGTTCCTTAATAACATAATGAAAAAGGGAAAAAAGAAAAAAAAAGAGATTAAAATCAAATCAAATCGAATCGTTTGGATTGAATCAGATCGTTATAAATTAATTTAATTTTGATCTTCGTTTTGATTTGGCAATAGATTGTTTTATATATATACGAGTGTCGGTTACAAGTGTATGGTCTAGCAATACAACGAGTCTATCTCAAATCAGGCCTACACTACGTGTCTCGTGTAGACTTGGTCCGGAACACCTCGAACCAACGCCTTGATGCTTGGATGGGAGTGGAATATCGGTAGATAGATCGAAAGGACGTCGGTGATCGCCTTCGATGTGACGTCGAGGATGAGCCCCGATGTGAGATCGGTGATGATGCGGTGTGATGTGTCAGAGGTGTATGTTGTAGTCACTATATCGAATTAGATGTCGAAAATGACATCGGTGATGTATTTCGATGTGGCGAGTTGTAGCTGAGGGATCATAAATTACTTGTTTTGGGATCCGGGCACAGCGTATTTATAGACCTCGGGATCCGGGGACCACAGTACCATATCGGTGATGATTACCGATATGACATCGAAAGTAATCCCCGATGTGCTCCAAAAGGGCCTGGTTTGGGCCTGGCCCAATATGCGGGAAATGCCCATATTATGTAGTCCCCCAATTTGGGAATTCTTATCCTAGAGATAGGGATTCGCAAATTTGATTTAAAATTTTTGGGTTACCTGTACCCTTCGTCCCGCCAGTTCAAATGACGGATATCAAACTTGTGGGGAGTGTATTTGTGATGAACGCCGAGTTTGAGGTCCTCGTTTGAATTCTAGTCTGCTTGGTATTTGGGTTCCTTGAAAATTATGATGGGGTCGCAGGGGCAGTTGTTATATTCTCGCGGTTCTTTGCGTAGTAGCGTATGATGTCGGGTTTTAGCTTCGATTTTATGTCGAAACTCATATTCGATCTAATGTCGAAAGTGTATTTCGATGTAGTAAGGCGTCTGTGTATTGGTAGGGTGATGTCCCTTGCACGCCTGCCTGTCTCCATTTTCTTCATCACATCGAATATAGTTACCGATGTTATATCGAAACATAGTTTCGATCTAATATCTCCGATATCTATAAATGGGTCGTCAGGAAGGTAAAAAACTCACTTTGGCTTCTAGCAAAATTTCGTTGTCCCTTCAAAAGACACGTCGAATTTGACTTCCGATATAGATTTCGACCTCGCTTTCGACATCCCTCTCTGATTTGAATTTTCGATATCGAATTCGATACTTGTTTTGATATCACTTTCGATCTTGCCTTTCATCCTTTTAGAGCGTTAAATATGTCGTTTGCCGGAGGTAATGTTGGTGCAGATTTGTCTGAAATAAATTTTGAAGAGGGTGGAGCCGTATTCTCTGAAAATGAGATGTTTGGACCTGAACAACTGACTGGTGAACAGAGCGGTGCCGAATTTTCTGTTCCGCCCGAAGCTGCCAGCCCTGATGTGGATGAATGGGGCTTTGAGGTCAGGCCCCCGAAGTATAAGACCTCTGAGAAGTACGAGGATATGAAGTCTCGTGTACCTCATCATGCCGGGTATTATTCTGATAAGTATGACATTCCAGAAGGGTATAAAATCATATTTCCCAGTGCCGATCAACGAATGCATACTCCACCAAAGGGCTGCATTACTGTCAGTGCCAAGCATTTCAAGAATGGGCTGCGCTTCCCTATTGATCATGTGGTTAATGCTATTATAGCAAGTATCGGGGTTTGTTTGGGACAGCTATCCCCCAATTCTCTGGGCTACATTGTACCTTTCTTATGTGTCATGAGGGCGCTGGGTGCCCCTTGCGGAGCTAACGAGTTCTGGGAGCTTTTTAGCGTTATGGTAAATAGGAAGGGTGGTGATAGAGGGTTTTTGTGTGTGCGAGCCCAGACGGGGCTTAGGTTCGTGCACTATACTCAATCTAGCTACGGACTCGGGAATAAGTGCGAGTATATGTATATCCAGGAGAGGACGGCTGGTGAGTTTGATGCGCTTCCTAGCGTGTGGTGTGAAGACACCAAATATGAGAGACCGGCCGCTGTCGGCCCTACTGCACATAGCTTCGAGTTCTTGAGGAAGTTGATTAACCATCCATACGACGGTACCCTGCTGTGTACTGACATAGTTCTACGAGCAAGTGGGATATCTCCCGTGCGCTATAACGGTCCCTCTACGCTTGGTAAGTGTTATATCTTTGTAACTTGATATCTTCCCCTCGATCTATCTCTCGATCCTCTATTTTGTATGTTTCACAGCCGAGCTGGTGGAGTATTGTAGTCTGGATGCGATAGCGCAACGCAGACAACCGGGAGCCGAAACTGCTACAGATGACGCACCTCCACTTGTGAAGAAGAGGGGTCGTGAGGGCGTCCGCAAGAATGCGAAGAAATCTGTGCCCTCCTCGAGTGAAAATACTGTCGGGGTGGGTAATGCTTCGCAATCTCAACCTGACGCTGATGTTGGGACGTCCATGGGGCGAAAGAGAAGGAAAGAAGAGGGTAGTTCAAGTGGGGATCACGGTGGTCTCTTTCGCTCTGTAAGTAGTCTTATCCCATTTACTGTGTATTTCCATTGGGTTTTCGTTTGTTTGATGATCCAGTCCTTATTGTGGACGTGCAGGTGGCTGGTTTTCTGAAAGGTTTCTTGACGATGGCCATTAAGGGTCAAGCGGATCACGCCGAGTCGCTCCGAGTTACCAATGGTTTGCTCGAGAAACTGGGCGAATACGATCTTGTTGCCGCTGTACAGCTCCAGCATGAGAGAGACGAGGCCATGGATATTTTGAAGGCCAGCGAGAATAATGTTGGGGCCCTGTTAGATGACAATAAGAGGTTGATCGGAGAGCTTAATGAGTCTCGCCTTATTGATGGTCAAGAAGCATCTCGTCGGGAGGCTCTTGAAGCTGAGGTCGCAATTCTGAAGGATCAATTAGCCCATGCTGAAAGGCACATGCGGTGCATGACGCTGAGCAAAAGCCAACTGACTAGTGCGGCCAAACAGTTCCTTCTGAGTCGGTCGTATAAGATGATATGTGCTGTGCGGGGCTTGCTGGAATGGGAAGAAGCCAAGGCCTCTGTCATAGGTCAAATCCAGCTGGATGGTGGTTTCAAGGATGGTTACGACCCTTCGGCCATAAACCCATTGAAGGGGCCGGACGGGGAGTTTCCTGAGGATTTCGACGATGATGACGAAGATCTAGAACTGGAGTCGGAATACGACGAGACCATCGAGCAGAAGAGTTTGGCGTTAATACACATCAAAGGGGCCCCTCGTTATCCTGGTTGAGATTCTAGGAGTTTGTATTTTTTTTCTTCTTTCGGCGCAGTTGCCTCTTGTAATATGGTTTATAGTTGTACTTATTGATTGAATCGATCTTTTCTGCGTGTCCTTGCCTGATAACTTATTGATTTCTTTTATTGTCATGATGATAGAATATGCAGTACTCCGATATCCGAGGCGCAGTCATTTCGTTCTCGTATTTGATAAGATTCGTTTGATCTGTCTGTTGTCAGTCAAGGAATGATTGGAATTTCCTTGGGGTTGGTAGAAACGTGGGTAATCTGCCACTGCTTTTGTGTGTGGGGAATATTCTTCTTATGGTTAGGGGCCCATAGAGCCTGCCTCTTCGCCTAACGTAATTTATGGGATTTTCACCCAATAGGCTCTTCACCTAGCTTGATTTATGGGATTTTCACCCAATAGGCTCTTCACCTAACGTGATTTATGGGATTTCCACCCAATAGGCTCTTCACCTATCTTGATTTATGGGATTTTCACCCAATAGGCTCTTCACCTAACGTAATTTCGACCCCGTTATCACATGGAATGTCTTCTTGGATTGGCCCCGTTATCGCAGGGACTTTTTGAATCGACCCCGTTATCACAGGGGATTTTTCTTGGATTGGCCCCGTTATCACAGGGACTTTTTTGAATCGACCCCATTATCACAGGGGATTTTTCTTGGATTGGCCCCGTTATCACAGGGACTTTTTGAAAGGACCCCGTTATCACAGGGGATTTTTCTTGGATTGGCCCCGTTATCACAGGGACTTTTTGAATCGACCCCGTTATCACAGGGGATTTTTCTTGGATTGGCCCCGTTATCACATGGACTTTTTTGAATCGACCCTGTTATCACAGGGGATTTTTCTTGTGTTGTAGGCGAGCCTTTTCATTGTCTTTTTGACTATGTCCCTTGGTGACTGTGTCGTCGTTGAATATGTAGGTCACTGAGCCCTGCAAAACATCATAGACAAGAAAACTTTTCGACATAACATCTAATACGTAAGCACGAAATGACTTGCATGTGTTATTTGAGGGATGTTCCCTCAATCTAGGAATATCTGTTTTACACAAGAAATAATGTTTCCGTCGTGCTCTATCCTGCCCGTGGTACACGTTTGTATCTGTTGTACCTGTAAGAGGGCTATGTATTAAATTTATATCTAGGGGGATATCCCCCCATTGTTTGTGCAATTCTCTACACTTCTGCAATGTCCGCTTAGGACATATCCCTGCATCGAATATTAGATTGTGCCAAGCAACAAATAGAAAGGTAATAACAGATAACGGTCGAAGGCTAGGTAAACCCAGCCCGCCTACGTATCCCATTGAGTGGGGAATCAGACCGGCGTAGTTCCCCTGTTTTAAGTTACATGCCGACCCACGAAGGGGCTAAATAAGAGATAACAGTCGAGGGCTAGGTAAACTTAACCCGCCTACGTATCCCGTTGAGTGGGGAATCAGACCGGCGTAGTTCCCCATGTTTTAAGTTACATGCCGACCCACGAAGGGGCTAAATAAGAGATAACGGTCGAGGGCTAGGTAAACCTAACCCGCCTACGTATCCCGTTGAGTGGGGAATCAGACCGGCGTAGTTCTCCCTGTTTTAAGTTTACAATTTAACCCGCGATGGGGCAATGTTTCAAATGTTCAAGCGTAATTTAAAAACTACTGAAATCTAAAATATTGTCCTGTGTCCATCATGGTGATCACTCCATATCTTGCCTATCTTGATTTGGTCCAATTGTTTCCTCCTCTGCTTCTCTAATTCTTGGCAACGTAAGAGAAGTGATGTAGCAGAACCAAGCTTCCTCCTGGTTGGCGACCACTTCTCCGACCCCCCCCTCCAACTGGGAATTTCATCTTCGGATGGAATGTGGATACCACCGCTCTTATCGCGTTCAGGGCCGGCCTATCGATTATAACATTGTATGCAAACGGTTGGTCCACGATTGTGTACTGAACATTAATAGTTCGCATGTGCGGTTCTCGTCCAAACGATGTGGGAAGGTTCACTTGCCCTATGGGAATTGTCTCTGCTCCACCAAATCCTACCAATGGCGTACGGACCTGTTCAACTATGTTGTGGCCGAGTGCCATCTTCTCCAAAGCATGCGCAAACATAATGTTGGTGGAGCTGCCGTTGTCTATGAGTACCTTGTGTACAGCGTAGTTAGCGATATCAAGCTGAACAACTAGGGGGCAGTTGAGCTCGCCTGCCTGGATAGCCTCGGGGCTGAGATCCAAAAGGTCCTTGCCAAAAAACGTGATAACCTCGTCTGGGATCAACGTTGCAAATCCAACGAATCGGTCCTCGTTCAATCTGCGAGTTATCTTCTTCCTCTGGTTGGTGGAATCCGCTCATGCGGTCCCACCGCTTATCACATTGATGACCCCCCTCGAAGGCGCATTATGTATCACATCGCGTCCTTGCCCATTCTCAATTGCCTTCAGGCCCTCCCTTCTTGGGGATTGGGACCGTTCTATCGACTCGGCATACTGCCCGCTTGCCTTAACGAACTCTATCAGTCTTCCATCATTGATCAATCTCTTGATCTCATCCTTCAGGTCATAGCAATCCATCGTGTCATGGCCTTTTTGACGGTGATACTCGCAGTAGCGTCTAGACTTCTTAGTGAAATCCGTTTCCTTGATCTTTCGAGAACTTAGCCAATTTCTACTTTGTGCGACGGCAAAGATAATGCGAATGTCCCGATTGAGGTGGGTATATCTCTTTGGGGACCTGTCTCTTCCTCCCCTGCTCTTGTTCCATAGCTCTCTACCCCTTTCCCGGCCAGATTCCTGGGGTCTAAACTTAGCTGCCATCATCGCGTCTTCGTAGATCACAGTATGCGCCAACTCGTTTATCCGACTGATGGTAGGTTCTGCAAGCTTTATCAACTCTTTGGCAAATCGGTTGTGTGTCGTTGCCCTGAACAGGGTCTGCAGCACCTGTCCCCTGTAGGGGTTGTCTACCTTCAGTAGCTCCTCATTGAATCTACTCATGAATTCGCCGAGAGTTTCTCTCTCTCTCTCTCTCTCTCTCTCTCTGTTTCAACGCTTCCAGATGGTACATGCTCGTCTTCATTCGTTTCTGACTGGAGAAGTGGTTCTCCAACTTCTGCTTCATCTACTCGAAGCTCGAAATAGATCCAACCTCGATTCTGTTGAACCAATCTAATGTTGTTCCGATCAGTGTTGTCACCATTATTTTTGCCTTAATACCCTCGGAAAAATCTTGTAGGTTCAAGAGACTCTCCACGGCGTGGATGTGATCCCTCGGGTCACTCTTCCCATCATATGGTTTTATGGTTGGAATATTGTCTCCTTTGTGCAGTACCTCTGTCTCAATCTCATCTGAAAACAGGGTCCTACTGCGACCCTTCCCATGACTCTGAGTCACCTTCCTTGCTAACTCCGCCATCTCGCGGTCTAGTTGTTCCATCCTCCTTGAAATTACTCGCAGTATCTCTGCATCCTTATTTTTTGAACCGTTGATCTCGGCCCGGTCACGACCGCATTCCATTCTCCGGATTACTTCCGCTTTCTCGCGGTCAAGCTGTTCCATCTTTCTCGCTACCACTCGATCCAGGGCTTCGGGGCCTCGTCTCTCCGCCCTATCGTAAGCCGCGGGCGATATCTCTCTGAAAGAGTCCCCTGTATCCTCTTGTTCATCATATTATTGCCTTGCCCTTCTCTCGCCCGCTCTGGATCCATGGGGCCTCGCCTGAACGTCCTTCGTCCTCTGTTCCGCGAGTCGTGGAAGCAAAGCCTCCAGTGTAGTATCAAGTGCCGCCTTTACAGAGGCGTTGATCTGCGCTAGCATCTCCGGGGTTATGGCGGCGGGGGGAATGGCACTCTGTCCCGCGGGCATTGTCTCCTCCTGGCCGGGAAAATCCGCATTTGGCGCTTCGGTCATTGGAACGTCAGATGTGTGGTCCTCGATGCGCGGGCCCTCAATCTCGGGTTCTGCCGCACTTGGTGCGACCGGGGTCGGACCTGCATTTGCGGCCCGCGGCAGCCTCCCGGGCCCGCGCCTTCGTTGCTCTGGTGGTGGAGTTATGTTAACACCAATCTTTTAATTTTTATTTTTACTCCTTGACACACAATTAAATTTTATTATTAGCCCTGATATAACTATAAATTTGACACACAATTAAATTTTATTATTAGTCTTGATATAAGTGTAATTTACTTTTATCTTAATTATTATTTAAATCCTTTTCATTAAAAAAAAAAACTGACTTGCCTAGAGAGGGAAAAAGTGCGTGCGGCGAAACACCTGCAAAGAGAGAAAAACATTTCACAGTGTTATGTTGGAAGTCAGCTATGAACTCATCTGGACCGTCAGATCTCTATATCTAACGGCCATAAGAAACATCCCCACCACGGGGAATCTGGTAGCTCCAGCGCCGGCGAAATCGTACGCGACGCAGCTCGACCAACACGGCCGCCATTATCACCGCTCGGAATTAAGAAATCTATTCACGGCTATGGATGAGCGGTACGTGGTCAATTGCTTGTTTTCAAGTTAGAAATGTTCTAATGGACGAAAGAGTTTACGATTGAGGCTGAATCCCCCATGTTGCCGCTACATTTTCTTCCATAAAGCAGCTCTTGCAAAGATGGTAGGGAATCCCCTGCAATAAAATTCATTGCAATCGTAAGCTAATTACAATACATGAATATTTTTATGTATAGTTAATATAGATATTTTAAAGTAAACCTATTAACAATTATATTTGAGGACTCATACATATTAATTATTAGTACCCGCGTAACACGAAATAAGATTAATATGTGGGGTCTGCGTAACACATTACATTATGAGAAGTGAACAATTTTTCCGTTCGTCATTTGGCCTTTCAAATATGCCTCTTTATTTTTGGGTTTTTACATTTTCCCGTTCAAGTCCCCACTACACACAACAATGAGTAATTAATTGAAAATCAGTAGCCTGACGTTATTCTTAAAACTTGCTTTTTATACCTACTAGTTAAAATGAGACTTGCCGCACGGGCCAAGTTTCCTAGCTTATAATGTATATCTACTACTAAATAAAAAGATTGGACATTAACTTTTTCATTTTCAATTTTGCCCTTTAATTTTTGGGGGCTGCAACTACTTTGTTTAATTATTTTATGGGTAGTATAGGACAATACTAATAAGTATTAATGTGGTAAAACTTACAGTTGCCTATAAATATACTTATTTTATGGTATGCCCATATTTTAAACATGTAGTCTAATAATATTGAGGAGCAAGTAATTTCATAAATTTTTATAAGTTGCTTATGTAATTTGGGAAATAAAAATAGTTCGCTAGTAAACAAATTTGTATAGAAAAAAAAGATGAAATTTAGTAGAACATATTTCCTACCGTAAGCTACAAAGCAGTACCAATAAAGTTTTTAGTATAGAAAACTCGTACCAATCTTCCTCCCTATAGCTCACATCCCTAATAATGCTTGGTACAGAAGAGTTGTACCAAGTACCTTTTTGGTAGAGAATAGCTCTACTAAAGTTGTTGGTACGGATTTGTTGTCCTAAACAATTGGGACACAGAGTTTGTACCAAATAATGTGTACCTTTTAATCGGTAAATATAATCCCTCCCAACAAATGAAGCTTGTCGGTAGGGACTTCTGTACCAAGAAAGGTGTACGTATTATTCGGTACAGATAATCCCTACCTAGAAATGCTAATTCAAAATTTAAATTAAAACTTTTCGGTACACATTTACCTGTACCGAAATATTTAAATTTTTCAAAAAAAAGCTAGTGGCGGATTACCGCCACTAGATTTTAGGATTTAGATATTTATATACAATTAATATATATAAAATGTACGTATTTATATGCTAAGGATCTAATTTCTGTAAAAAAAAATCAAAAAAATAAATCTATAATTCTGCACATGCATGTAGATAAGTTTATTTGTGTCAAATTAATAGTTATATGATAATAAAAGGAAATAACTATATTTGAAGACTTTACAAAATTAAGAAATTAACTTGAGATAAGTATTTTCAATATATCTAAAACTATAAGAAGTAATATTAACAACTTAACAAATATAATAAAAACTAAAATTAAGAGTCAAGACATAACAAACTCAGTTTGGAAAAGGTAAGAAAAAAAATATCTAGCACAAATATTATGACATGAAGAGATTAAAAGTAGAAAAAAAAACAAAATATAAGAGAAAAGATGTTGGAAAAGG
Organism: Linaria vulgaris; assembly: GCA_948329865.1. NCBI lineage: Eukaryota > Viridiplantae > Streptophyta > Magnoliopsida > Lamiales > Plantaginaceae > Linaria > Linaria vulgaris. Next base: position 19,426,315 of record OX415251.1, read on the forward strand.
AAAGCAGAAGTGTTTGTTATGATTTTGTGGAGAGGAAGTGGTATATTTATAGGAGAGTGTTATAGTTCTAAGTACAAAATATATGTACCAAATATTATTTTAAATTTCAAAATTTCCGCCAAAAACACCATTGAAAATTTGAAAATTTTCGAAAAAAAGGCTATTGGTACAACTTTTTTGTACTAAGTAATTGGTAGGAAAATATATGTACTAAATATTATTTTGAATTTCAAAATTTCCGCCAAAAGCATCATCGAAAATTTGAAAATTTTCGAGAAAAGATGCTATTGGTACGATTTTACTGTGCTAAGTAATTGGTAGGAAATGTATTGTACCGAAAGTATTATTTGGTACAAAACACATGTACCAAGAACTTAAAAGTTACTTTTTGTTTTAGCTGATTGTTTCTGGTATGGAATCTCGGTACCAAATGTTGCCATATTTATTAGTATATAAGTTTACTTAACTAATATATGATATACTAGACCAACATATGACTATTAACTAATAAATAATTATCTAAACTCTAGTATGAATTGTTTCAGTATTATATGATATATCAAATCCACTAATATATTATTATTTAACTGAATGAATATATGTTAGTTGTTAGGATAATGACTTATATACTTTAATTCAACAAATTTGTGATATTCTTACTTGTATATACTTATCTATACACTAATATATAATTCTTCAATTAATACTTGGTTGACAAAACAATATAGATTACTCAATGGCAGTATATTGCAGTAATATATGCATTTTTCAATAAAAAGCTGGTAAAAAAAATTTTAAAAAACTTTGGATGGGAAATGTAATTTATTTCAAAGTTGCAAAACAACTTTAAATTTAGTTTTTCTTTCACCTCTACTTTCACAACACTAAGTAGGTGTGTTCTTTCAAATTTCATCAAAAAGTAGGTAACGAAAGACGTTAAAAAAACCATTGGGTAGGAAAATGAAATTATTCTAAAGTTGCAAACTAACTTTAAATTCAATTTTTATTTCACGTATATTTTTATACCACTAAGTAGGTGTGTTCTTTCGAATTTGGTCAAAAACGGAGTAACGAAAGACATTAAAAAACCTTTGGGTAAAAAATATAATTATTAAAAAGTTGCAAAACAATTTCAAATTCGGTTTTCCTTTCACTGCTATTTTCACAACACTAAGTAGGTGTGTTCTTCTAAATTTCGTAAAAAACGGAGTAATGAAAGACGTTGAAAAACCCTTTGAGTAGGAAATGTAATTATTCAAAAGTTGCAAAACAACTACAAATTCACTTTTTCTTTCGCTTATATTTTTACAACACTAAGTAGTTGTGTTCTTCCAAATTTCGTCCAAAACGGAGTAACAAAAAACATTAAACAAACATTATAACCTTCAAAACATTTAAACACCTTTTCCTAAACCCTAAACCCTAAACCTTATACCCTAAACCCCAAAGTCTACTCAACCAAAATTGTGTTTTCATAGGTACAAGTTGTCAAACACCTCAAATCCTCTTTTTTTGTTTACCATACACTATGTTATTAAAAAAATGTGTGTTCTTCCAAGTTTCGTAAAAAACAGAATAACGAAGGACGTTTAAAAAATATTTGGAAATTTCATGTAATTATGCAAAAGATGCAAAATAACTACAAAATTACTTTTTCTTTCACCATTATTTTCACAACACTAAGTAGGCATGTAATTTCAAATTTCGTAGAAACCGCAGTAACAAAAGACGTTTTAAAAATATTTGGGGTGAAAATATAATTATAAAAAATAGTGAGTAGTAACAACTACAAATTCATGTCTATGTCATTTGGTACGGTTTTGCCGAACCAAGTTGTTGGGACAAACTTTTTGTACCAAGTATCAGTTATTAAGTACAGCTACGCTGGAACCAAATACTTAGTATAGAAAGTTTGTACCGAAAAGCCTAAATTGATAAAGTCTATTTTACTTCTCCTTTTTTATTATTTTTTATTGGTTAGTGGGTACAAATTGTTTGTACCGAATACTTGGCACAGACAATCCGTACCAATACCTGCTTTTCTATTCTTTTGGTATTAAATCATTTAGTATAATATATTTATACCAAAAGCTCATTATTGGTACAAATTTAGTGTTCTTACCAAATAGTTTGTACCAAATTTGAAGATTTCTTGTAGTGAAACATATAATTAGTTTGTACTTCTTTTGGAGGGGATCGTTAAATACTTATATATCTAATTTGTAACCCATCATTAAGTAGGTTTCTTTGTTTGCTTATTTTTCGAAATTTGAAAGTTATTTGCTAGAAAATAAGATGTTTTGGCTGTTAGAAGAAAAACTTCGTTTAATGAAATATTCACACACTTAATACATGCTAAAATGTTCTAATGCTTAAAGAAGTACTCTTTATTTTTAGATTAAATCAAATAGAGTAAGTTATGCTATGAAAAGTCATAAGATGACATGAAGAAGTGTATTGTTGTTTTATATCAAAAATAGTATTAAACATAATTATTACTTAATTTAATCTAATTGATCACTAATTCAATAATAATAATTAAAAATTAATCGAATTTAGATTTTGCAATAAGAAAGGATCCTACCAACCTAGTAGGTGCTTCAAGTTGAAGAGTTCTTTTTCCTCTTCAAGCCCTTCTCCTTTTTAATCTTTCTCAACAGCTTCTTTGGATTTATCTTTGATGTGTCTTGAGGTAGGGGCATGTTGTTATCACCAGTCCCCTCTTCGTTGTCGAGGTCAATGACTCGGGCAGACGGCGAGCCCACTCCAGCAGCAGGGTTCCCTCCAGTTGAACCATCGTTGTCGTGGTTGTTGATGACATCTTGGACCGCAACACTTATGTCCTCGGCTCCTACTCCGGTAGCACAGTCCTTTCCAAAGAACTCACCCCACTCCTCATAGTATGTCAAGCATATTTGTTGGCAACTTTAGATATATCAGCAAGTACGACATGGAGAAAGGCAACATCATAAAATTACTCATTAATTAGCAGAAATTGCAGTGCTACCCTGTTGTAACATGTCCAATATATAATACATTCACAACCACTCATTTTTGACTAAAAAATTTTACATGTCGGTTATGTCGACTCTGAGCAAAATTATATAGTGCAAGCAACTGCAGTACAAATTCACTGGAAAAAAAATATCAAACATCAACAACATTTTCATATCCACATCACTCTTTAATTTTGAGTATCTCACTCTTCACTTTCATTTCTTAATTCATGATAAACAAAACTCCACCAACCAAAACATTCATGGTCTTAATTAGGCAACACATATCTCTGACATCAAACTGCCTACCAACCTTCTCACAATTTTTGACATAGGCAAGTATTCAATATTACACACAAATATGTCAAAATAGAAATTGAATTCTTGGCAGAGATTAGGTTATTTGGTAATAAAAGGTTAACATGTGATTAACAGCCAATATGTCAAGCATATATATCAGTAAACATCACAAAACCCTAAATTAATACCGCGTGCAAAATACAGAGGTGATAGAATGCTTTCAAACAAAAAGCCCCAAATTAAAAAAAAATTCAGAAACCCTAATCGCATAAAATAAAAATTGTTTGAGAAATCGAAGAAACACAACAAGAGTAAGAAATACGAGAATATCCGAATACGAGGAAGTTTAATGTATGTAAGAAATACGAGGATGGTCGAATTGGTCAAATGTTAAGAAAGAACTCTGACAAAGTCCAAGAATTTGACGCCAGATTTTACCAACAATTAAGAGCGAGACAACAGTTTCCGTGATTTGCGTGTAAGAAGAGTGATTGAGAGTGTGAATTTACCTCCAATTTTTGCGGCCAAGATTTTAGGGTTCTTGATTGAGCGGGAGTATTTGGGGGAGCTTATGAGAATGGGGTTCAGTCAAAATGAGGAATTTTAGGCAAGTACAACTATGGGGTTAGGGGCTGGAATTTTGATGCAAAAAGTAGGGGTAGGAATGTCATTTCGTAAGGTGAGTCGGCTGCCTAAAAACTGAGATAAAATAATAACAGGGGGTAGTAGAGATTATGTAAGTTAGAAAAGTGAGATGTGGAGCGGGCCTCAGCTATTAAATCAAAAAGCCCGTTTTCATAATCATTCAAATCAAATTGGTTTTTAACTGAGATATAGTTATATATCCTCAACATTACAATCAAACACGCCCGAAATAGACTAAACTTAGATTTAATAACATTAAATGCACATGACACATTGAACTATTATATATATAATATATATATATATATATAAAGCATATAGTCTTACGGCTCTTGTTAAGTATACAACAGAAAGGCACCGATTCCATAATGAAGACCATAGTTTCGAAATTGTATAATGATTTCGTTTCAGTTGCATCATAAGCCGAAAATTTTCTTTAATCCATGCTCAACTCTCTCTCTCTCTCTCTCTCTCTCTCTTTTCTCTCCTCTCTCCTCTCGCGCCTATCTCTTCAAGGAAAACACTTTCACAATGAACATGTATTAAGTTACAACATATAAAGAATAAAATGTTTACTAATAATTTGGCTTATAGTTAAAAGTTAACAATAAATGTTTTAAGTTAGATTAAACAAACATTTTATATATTATTTTTACTAATAATTTGTCTTATAATTAATTCAAGTCAAACAAATATATAAAATGTTTGTTTAATGTAATACCCATGTGGAGTTGACGACGACTGATGTAAAATATAAGACACGCCTTTAGCACTCATGGCTAAGAAATTGTTATCAAAAACTTCTCTCATACAAAATGGGATTTTTTTAAAAAAAATGGTCATTTATCGTGGCCTTAGTATGAAAATAATCCTTTATTGAGGCATGGTCCGATTGTGGTCTTTTATCGTGTTTTTTGGTCCAATTTTGGTCCTCGGACAAAATTTTCTGTTGAATTTGGGGATTTTGACCGATTTGACCATTTTAGGCAATTTTGACCAATTTTGACTATTATTATAATTATTTTTATTTGCACCAAAATAAATTTCATTTTGCACCCGAAAAGTTATAAAAGTTATAAAATATCAAAACAAAAACAAAATACATTTTAAACATAAATTAATTCATCATCTTCATATATTTATATATATATACACACAAATGTTTTTAATATATTTAACAATTCATCAAAGTTATAAAAATTATAAAAAAAAATATATTTCAAAAAAATTAATGCATCATCTTCATGTGTGTGTGTCAGTGTGTGTGTGTGTGTATGTGTATATATATCTTTAACAATTATAAAAGTTATAAAAATTACAAAAAAATATACATTAAATAAAAATTCATCATCTTCATATATATATATATATATACACTTTTTATATCTTTAACAATTACAAAAGTTATAAAAATCATAACAAACAAAAAAACACATTTTTAAAAAAAATCAATTCATCATCTTCATATATATATACACACAAATTTTTTTATATCATTAACAATTTATAAAAGTTATAAAAAGTATATAAAAAAAATACATTGATAAAAAATAAAAATAAGGAAATAATGATCTTAATAACCCCTTCCCATAACCAATGACGTTGATTTTTTATTTTTTTCAATGTTTTTTATTTTTAATAATTTTATAACTTTAATAAATTGTTAAAGATATAAAAATTGCATATATATATATATATATATATATATAAGAAGATGATGTTTTAAATGTTCTTTTTTGTTTGTTATAACTTTTATTACTTTTGCGAATTGTTAAAACTATCAAAAGATAGTATATATATATATATATATGTGTGTGTGTGTGTGTGTGTGTGTATATATATATATATATATATGTGTGTGTGTGTGTGTGTGTGTGTATGTGTGTGTGTGTGTGTGTGTGAAGATGATGAACTAAATTGTTTTTTAAATGATTTTTTTAATTTTTTCTTATAATTTTTATAAATTGTTAAGGATATTAAAAAAGCTGTGTATATATATATATATATATATACATATATATATATATGTATGAAGATGATGGATTAATATTTTTAACTTTTTATTTTTATAAATTTATAAATTTTTAAAGATATAAAAAAAGATTGTACATATATGACGATGATGAATTAATTTTTTTATTTTTCATTTTGTCTAAATTTTAAAAATTGTTAGAAATATAAAAATAATTGTATATATATATGAAGATTATGAATTAATGTTTTTAAATGTTTTTATTTTATAATTTTTATAAATTGTTAAAGATATAAAAAGAATTGGATATATTTATGTTTTGGGGTGCAAAGTGCAATTTATTTTTGGGGTGCAAATAATAATAAAAATAATAATATTAGTCAAAAGTTGTCAAATTTGCCTAAAAATGGTCAATAACGCTCAAAATCCCCAAATCTTGAGGAAATTTTGGTCGGAAGACCAAAAAAACGATAAAAGACCAAAATCGGACCAGGCCTCAATAAAGAACTATTTCATACCGAGGCCACGATAAAGGACCATTTTTGAAAAGAAAAAAAAACCCTACAAAATGGGGCTTTAGTCCATGCACTTATATTCCATCATACAAAACAAACTTTGTAGAAAGATTGATAACATCTTTTCTTCAGTCGATTACAATTATAATGGCGAGACCATAGTAAGAATCTAATGATATTGGTCTTGCTGTTTGTGGCAATAGCTATGGTCGGAGCAAATCCAGTATCACATGGTGGAATAGTAACGAGATGCTCGATCAACATATACAAAATGTGTTACAATTTGGAGCAAGTTTGCCCCGAGTCTTGTCCCACTTCTTGCACAGTTGAATGTGTTTTATGCGAACCGTTGTGTCATCTAAGAACTCAGGGGGAGGACGACTTGCCGTTACAATTGGAAGGAAAATCTCGCTCGTTGCTAGGAAATCGCAAGACTCAAAAGTTAAAGACACCGGATATTAAAAAGGAAGCCCATTTTGCCAAAGGCAATGGGAAAGGCCATGAAGACAAAAACAAAGAGAAACGTAAAGGCAATGCAAACAAATCGAAGGGCCGCAATGATGTCAAGGGTAATTCTAGTCCACTAAAGAGGACTACACAATATATAAGAAAATTTGTTTGGACAAAATCATTTACAAACTCAATATATCTATCTTATGTATTCTTGTATATGTCAACGTTTCTACTATTATCAATATTCAAAATGATTTTCTCAAGATGTATCCAAGTATCTACTGTTTACCAATTCTAGGGAAAATAATATTGTGGTTTATGATCTCTTTGTTCAAGTAATAATAGTCTTATTTTTGCAACAGCTTTATTGTAAATTACTTAAGACTATCAGCATGAAATTAGGTATATGTTGAACGGATACGATTACACATGGATACAGGGTTATGAGTTGGTGTATGGGTCTTTTTGCAAAAAAAAAAATTGTGACACTAATTTGGTACAATGTCGTAGCTCACAAATGAATACAAAAGATTACAGAATTAGCATTAGACCTTATACAAACTATGCTAGACACGGATGAGATTAGCTTTGTTTGAAACACCTCTACAAGTAACGGGGATGCCTTGGGCACCGTAAAGTATATTCTAAACTCTGTTTGATGTCGAATGTTTCATATTTCAAATACTAATGGATGTCGGGATCCGCGATGTTGGTGATTCTGCCGATGGTCCTAACAGTGCTCTTTTAGCAAAGTGAAAATGGAGAGTACTAGAAGAGGAAAATTCTTTATAGCTTGAGGTTCTCACGTCCACATATGGGGATCTGAGGGACATTTCTACTCAAAACACTAGTAGAACCTCAAGGTCAGTTTGGTGGAAGGATGTCTCTGCTCTATGTATCAATACTCCGTCAAACTGATTTAACTAAGGAAATATATTAAAACATACGTAGGAAATGGTAGCAATACTCGATTTTGGCATGATCCATGGAGAGAAATGGAGCCATTAAAGATACAATATCCAAGACTTTTCCTACTGGCAACAAATAAAGATGCAAATATTGATGGTAAAGTATTTAGAGCAACTACTTCAAGCTTTTACCTCTAATATGCAGCGACATGATAAGTGGGTGTGGATTCATAAGAGTTCAGAAAATTACTCAGTTAAATTAGCTTATAGGGCCATGGACAATCCTGAGACACTTAATTCGCAAGAATTGTAGATGAATGAAATCTTCAAGATTTTTTGGGAGGCAAAAGCTCCGTTTAAAAGGATGACTCTGGGTGGAGAATTATCCTCAATAAAGTTTCTACAAAAGACAATCTTGTGAGAAGAGGGGTTGATATTCCAACTGAAAATCGTTGTTGTGTTTTGTGTGGGTTGAAGGAGGGATCGGTGGATCATCTTTTTTTGGGAAATGTTCTGTCTCGTATGCGATCTCAATGAGATGTCTCGAGTGGATAGGAGTATCTATGGTAATTGCTAAAAAACTGGAGAACCATTTTATGCAAATCATAAGTATGACACCTACGGTGCAAGGAGGCAACGGACTTCAATGTTTGTGGTGTATAGGAGTCTAGTCCATTTGGAAGATTAGAAATGATATTATGTTCAAAAATGGTACATTGGACATCACAACAGTGGTTGAGAGGATTAAGTTTTGCAGCTGGAATTGGGTTAAGGTGCATAATGTCAGCTTCAGTTATTCGTTCTTAGATTGGAGCAATAATCTCATGGCATGTTTGTAGTTGTAATTTGTTTAGGGTGTACTCCTTGTACCCCTGTTTAGAACTAAAATCTTTTTTCATTATTCAAAAAAAAATATGATGTCGAATACTGAGAGTATATCAATGTTTATTTATATTGGCACTAATGTGTTGAATATTGAAGGTATGTGGAAATATATCTATATCGGGTATAGGGATGTCGAATATAAGGATATTGAATTGCTCGGTTCGATATCCGGGAGTGGGTAACGTATGTAATTAATGAATCTGCCTATGTATGCAAAGTGTGGTGATATATATAGGCCTCGATAAGTGGACCAACTCCGCAAATCCCAGAGCAAATGTACTATATCGTATACCGATATTCGATATCTAGCTGGGTATCGAGTATAAATCCTAGATATAGGATCCCCGACATCCAACTTGTTGTTGCCTTATTGGGTTGGGCCTGGTTCTTCTGTCGGGTCGGCCCTCATTTCAGTAAATCCCCATATTATGTTGTCCCCCAATTTGGGAGATGTCGTTCCAGACGATATCTTGTAAGCTTTCTTATTTTCGTGAGCTATTATTTTTCTAAATTTCATGTTGTATGGTACCCCTAACTCCCTCAAGTTTTCAAGTGATACGAAAGGAGAGGTGACTTGACAAAAAATTAAATTGTTGATTCTCCCCAAATTTTTGGAGTCGTCGATTTGAGGAGAAGTCATAAATTTTTGCGGTAACTACCCGATTTTGTGAGATCGGAATTTGTGTGATTCAACTTATGTCGAATGTCGAAATTCTTTGTATATCAAATTTGTCTGAATCGACCCAATAGAAAAGACTTGGTATCGAATATATGTGTTCGACATCTAAAGGACTGGATATCAAATCTTTGTGTTCGACATCTAAGGGACTTGATATCGAATACTAGTGTTCGACGTCCTTTGCTCAATATGATTAAGAACTTATTAGCGGCAGGCCCACTGAGGCCCATCTCCTGCCATTATATAAGATGCCCCCCTCCTCTCGCGAGGAGGTCGTTCCTCCACGGTAATACGTAGCTAAGGACCGTACGAGGTATGCACGTGAACCGATGCCCTCTTATGAGGATATCCTGAAGGAAAGAGAACCACCACCTGCCCCTCAAAATGAGGATCCGTTGGATAATGCAACAATGGTAGTCCAAGGAATATTCATTTACGTGCGAGTACCCCGGCTTCGCTTGTATGAGCGAAAGTCACATTTCGAGCTTCGACATTTGGTTATTAAACCGATAGAGGAGGGATGTTACATATTTGTTGGGACTCGAAGCCAAGTGCGAAATGATATGAGCGTCGAAGCTAACGTCCAACACAATGCACATATCAAAGTTGTCTCGAAGGCACGACTCGATGTGAATTCGCCTCGTATACTGGTGTTTCAACCTCTACTCACTGATGCTCCACATAATTATTGGTATCTTCATGCTCGAGAGAGAATTGTTGGTAGCACTAGGGATGGAAACAATGGGGCAAGCTCTAGCAGAACCATTCCAAATTTTGATAAGGCCACTTTTTCAAGTGGAAGCCCTAGGGGGCCATCTATCACTGAGCCATCGCAAGACTCTATACCCCGGGGGCTTCATTGCACATGGTGACGAGGGAAGATGAACTAGCACATTCCAGAATGACGGGGGGGGGACAAGTGTCGGGACAACCGCTAGGGTAGAAGCACCGCCGTGCAACATTGCATCTGGTGTTGTGCCTAAAGCGAGTGGGGTTCAACGACGTAAACGCCGCACTCGCCAACCTGATGATAAACATATTTGGGCTAAGAGGCCCAATTATAGCTTTTTGACCGACTCCAATTCATAAGTGTTCATGGGCTAAGAGAAGCAGATGGCATTGCTTGCATGGAGTGAATATATCCCGTTGTGGATCCTGCGACATTGATACGTGATGTTGGTGAGGGTTTTTCCTGCATTCTATCAAATTATTGATTCCTCTGGTATTCTGACCATGTTGGTCTACTTGTTCTTACAACTCGGAAATATCTTTCATGCGCTCTGTCAAGACCATTTGTTGCTGGCAGAGACTCAAACTAAGCATGATCGGATAGTGGATCATATGCGCCATCAAATTGCTTTGGTTGAGACCTCTCAGGATAAAGCACATGCTCGATACTGGAAAGCCGAAAGCGGAGAGCAAAAATCCAAGGATGAATAGCATAAGGCTCTGGTGGAAAAAGAGGAGATGAAGAGAGAACTTCAACGTGTGTAGAAAGACTCCGAGCAATTGTGTTGGTGTAATAGACGTTGGCGAGAGAAAGTGATGACTATAAGTCATCATTTGAGAGGTCAGAGATGCAGAATGTGAGTTTGGTCGAGCATATTGGTTATCTCGAATCCAATCACTATAAGCAAAAAATAGCCAGGGAATATTTAAGGTCATCGACCTTTAATTATATCGGTTGTGCCCGCGGGAAGAAAGATATCAAATTTGGGATAGATCTCACCATTGGGCAGATTGGTCATCTGGGATATTTGGGGACAGGATTCGATGTTAGTATGTTGAACCCCGAATTAGGGGTCGATATGCGTACACCCTCTTGCTTCAGCGAGATATATGGCGGTTATCTAAATGATGCCTTTGATGATTAGTATAGGGATTATTTCGATGTATGACGTTGACTCTTCATAATTTGCATATTTTGCAACTGCATAGGTTCTTTTAGTACTATTTTCATTATGAATTTGCTGGCACTTTAAGACGCGTTGTGCATTTGGTGCCATTGAATTACATACTTCTACAATTCAACAAACAATCATTTTATGTTGTTAATATAGGTAAGGTATTTTCTTACTACATGCACAATGTTAATTAAGTCATTGTATCTTCTGAGTTTAATGGTACTCAATTAGATTAGTGCGGATTCTCACCAATTTTGGCGTTGACATGTTTCCCGTATGGGTCTAAGTATGCCAAGTGCACGGTATGTCAGTATATTTACGACAAGGTATAATTATCCACCGAGCATAGAGGTTTTGCTGTAAAGGCATCACTTTATGTTGTTTTGTCAATATATTACCACGAGGGTATAATCATCCGCCGAGTGTAGGCGTTTTTCTATGAAGGCATCACTTTATTCTATTTTGTCAGCATATTTACCACGAGGGTATAATCATCCGCCGAGTGTAAGTCCGACTTTAATTACGCCTTGCGGTAGAGAGATAAGGATTGATCATATATCGATGTTGCGCAGAGGAAATGGATTCCTACGTATCACAAATTCGGAATCAAGCTTAGTGTAGTTCTTATTACAAGTCATGGTAATCTTAACTAAAAAAATGTCACAAGTGTTGTACGTTCCAAGAGCGAGGTAGAGGATCTCCATGTATATACTCCAAATAGTAATAGCCCCTAAAGCTTGCTCGGTTGACCTAGGGTCCATCCCAATTTGGTTAAAGCTTACCTACATGCTTACTCGCTCTCACATTTTTGAGGACAAGGTCCCCAACTTGGAAGTTGCACAAATGAACGCGCTTATCAAAGGTTTTGGCCATTGCTGCTTTGAAGGAAATTATTTTCTAATATGCATGATCCCTCGCAGAACCAATCATGTCTAGGTCCATTTGATGTAGTCGTGCTAATTGTTCAGGATCATACTCTATTATACGATATGTGGGCATCCCTATCTCGGCTGGGACAGCTGCCTCAGAGTCGTAGACTAATGTATACGGCGCCTCACCTGTGGAAGTGTGAGGTGTGGTTCGGTATGCCCATAGGATACCTTGTAGTTCGTCTATCCAACTTTTGCATATGGCATGTAGCCGTCGTTCAAAGTAATCCTTTAGGGTTTTGTTCGTAGATTCGACATGTCCATTAGCTTGTGGGTGTGCAACTGCCTCGTAGTGTTGTCTAATTTTTTATTTCTTACACCACTCAACCATCTCCTTTCCGCTAAATTGCTTACCAATATTAGAGACCGGTGCCCTCGAGAAGCTGAAACGACAAATGATATTCTTTCAAAAGAATTCTATCATCTTGTTTTTAGCAATGGTTGTAAGTGCCTCTGCTTCAACCAATTTCTTGAAAAATTCAACCGCGACTAGCAAGAACTTATTTTAACCTTTGGCAATCTATAGGGGTCCCACTATGTCGAAGCCCCATTGGTCGAAAGGAAAAGTGATCTCCAGAGGTTGCATCGGAGCCGCAGGCTGATGTATCAGTCTAGCATAGTATTGGCAGCTATGGTAGTTTCTAGAAAATCATGTGGCGTCCTTCCATAAGGTCGGCTAGTAATATCCTTGCCTTAATATCTTTTGAGGCAACGCGCACCCTTCTAAGTGGTTACCATAACTTCTTCCATGATATATTCTACTTGATCGGGGAATAAGCATCTAAGCAGAGGACCCTCAAATGATCTCTTATATAATTCTCTTTGGTAGATTGGGAACCTATACACCATGTATTTTAGACGTCATCGAGCATTGCCATCTTTCGGCAGCGTCCCCTTCTATAGGTACAGAACAATCTCATCTTTCCAACCTGAGGCCACTTGGATCGAGAGAATGAATTCCATATCATTCCAAACTTTACTGAATTTGGAGACTCCTATTGATGTGTTAGTGGCTAGTAGAGTTATCCTCTTCTCCACAAAGTTATCCGAAGAACTTGCGAATTTGAAGAGTGCATCCGCCTTCGTGTTTTCGAACTTTGGAATCTGTGATAGGTTGAACACCTAAAATTCTATAGCTAATGCCTTTAGCTTGGCCAAGTATATAACCATTGTCTCCTCTTTAGCTTCGAACAGTCCCGAGTAATAATTATCTACCAATTGAGAGTCTGTGAAAGCCTTCAAGTGATCAGTGCTCAAAGTCTTTTCCATGCGCATGCCGGCCAAAATCAGATTCTCTTTGGTCAGGCGAGACTAGATGTATTCTTGTACCGCTGGCATTTGTTGTATACGAACCGTCCACATGCAACAACCAAGCCGAATGCATTCGGCTCGGACTAGGGTCTAATGTTATGTTAAAGATGAGGTTAATCGAATTTTCGATATTATTTTCCAAAGTTTATGCCATGAAATCTTCCAACACATATGCCTTAATTCGAGGACAGAATTCCAAACCAAACTCAAATTAGCTCAATTGCCATTTAACTAGGTGGCCTGAAGTCTCAGGACGTGACATCACATGTCAGAGTGGTTTATCGGTAATTACAATAACCGTGTGGATTGAAAGTATGGCTTCAACTTCTTGGTTGTCATAATTGTTTCCAAAGTGAAGAGCTCATTCTGTAAATAGTTTATTTCTGCTCCCTAAAGCACACGGTTGTCATAGCGTATTAAGAGTTGCTTACCGCGCGCATCCTTTACAAGGATGGTACTGAAGGCATTGGCAAAAACGGCCAAGTATAGATAGAGCATTTCTCTCGACTCCTGTTTTACTAGAAGCGAAGTTGACATCAAATGTTTCTTGAGTTGCTGAAAAGACTTTTCACATTTCTGAGTTCACTAGATATTTGTAGCCTTCTTCATCACCTTGAAGGAAGGTAGACTCTTTTCAACCGTAGTAGCGATAAACCACCCCAATGAGGTAATCCATCCAACTAAACATTGTACATCTCTCACAAATCACAAATTGGTTTACGTGGGGATGGTAGGTTCATGACCGCCTGAATCGTATACATGTTAGTCTCTATGCCCCTTTCATTAACCATGTAGCCCATAAATTTACAGGTCAGTACACCGAACATACATTTTTTGGGTTGAGCTTCATACCATTCCCAAAGACTCTTCCAAGTGCTTTACATGATCTTCAGCCTTCAAACTATTCACTAACATGTCATCCACGTAAAACTCCATAGATTTGACAATCTGATTGTAGAACATCTTGACCACTAGCCTTTGGAATGTCGCCCCGACATGCCTCATACCGAAAGGCATTACTTTGTAGCAATAAACCCCGGTATCCGTAACGAAAGTTGCCTTAGCTTGGTCTTTTGTTGCCATGAATATCTACCAGAAACCACTCTTGGCATCCATAAAACTGAACAAGGTACAACTCGCGGTTGAGTCCACCAACAAATCTATCTTCGACAAGCAGAACGGGCCCCGAGGACAATGCTTATTCGAATCAGTATAGTCTACGCACATCCTCCACGTTGCCTCTTTCTTTAGAACCAAGACAACGTTACTGAGCCACTCTGAGTAATGTATCTCATAGATGTGGCGCGCTTCAAACTTCTCAATCATTTCCCTTTTTTTTGCCTCATTCTTTTCTTTACTAAAATTCCTCTTCTTTTGCCTGACCGGGTTGGCCATTGGATCAACGTTCAATCTATGCACTACAATCTTAGGGCCAATGCCTTCAAATTCGAATCTGACCAAGCAAATATATATGTGTTCCTTCTCAAGCAATTTATCAACATATCTCCGATGCTTTGGGGCACGGTTGATCCAATCTGGAGCTTTCAATCAGGCTTATGCGGGTCCACACTGACAATGATGAACTCCCCCACAGGTTCCATCTTGGGTTTTGTTTGAAAAGGCAGAAGTGCCCTCTCTCACTTAGTTGCTTCTATAGCCATACGACGCTCTCACGCTTTCGGTTTGATCACTTTCTTCCTTTTCTTCTGAGCCAAATCCATGTTATATTGAGTCCTCTTAATCGCTAGGGTATGTCGCGGCTATCCCGTCAAGAGAGTTGGTGTTCCCACAAATAGCGCCAATAATTTGGTACAATGTCGTAGCTCACAAACGAATACAAAAGATTACAGAAATAGCCTTAGAAATTATACAAACTATGCTAATCTATTACACGGGTGAGATTAGCTTTATCTAGAACACCTCCACAAGTGACGGGGATGGGTCGGGGCACCATAACGTATACTTTAAACTATGTCTGATGTCGAATATTTCATATGCCGAATACTAATGGATGTCGGGTATCGCGATGTTGGGGATTCTGCCGATGAAGTCTTAATGTCGAAATCTATATGATGTCCAATAATGCTGAGAGTATATCGGAGTGTATGTATATTGGGTATTAGTGTGTCGAATTTTGAAGGTATGCTGAAATATGTCTATATCGGGTATAGAGATGTCGAATATAAGGATATCGAATTAGTCAGTTCGATATCCGGGAGTGGGTGACATATGTAATTAATGATTCTGTGGAACGGGGTGGTGTATATAGGCCTCAATAAGTGAGACCGAATCCGCGAATCTCGAAATAACTGTACCATATCGAATACTAATATTCGATATCCAGCTGGATATCGGGTATAAATCTCCGATATCAGATCCCCGATATCCAACTGGCTGCTGGCTTATTGGGTTGGGCCTGGCTCTTCTGTTGGGTCCGCCTTCATTTTAGTAAATCCCCATATCAGACATATGTTAACGATACGACTACATACTTTTTATTAAAAAATGAAATAATTAAGAAGATGGATTGGTTTTAGAAAAGACTGGAACAACCATGTGATTTGGTTTTTGATTATTAGAACGCCGTGTCCTTGTGATTAAAGTGTGAACGCATCTAGCATTTATAGTTATTAATAATTTCAGTATTTTGTTTAATTAATTTAAGTCAAAGAAAATAATAGTTTGCTTAATGTGATATATCAACTGGGCGGTGATCAAAAAACAAAAAAGAAACTAATACCAAGTGGAGAAGACAACTGAATAAAAAAACAAAAAAAAAAAAAACACCTATATTATGGAAGCAAATTTTACGCTATAATGTAACTCCAACAATAAGAAATAAACTTCATAAAAAAGATTAATAACTTATTACTCCAGTTTATTGTAATTAATGATGACTAAATCATCGAGTAAGAACGTGATATCGGCCTTGCTGCTTACGGCAATAAGTCAATAACACTGTGGCCAGAGCACATAAGAACGTGATATGGGCCTTGCTGCTTGCGGCAATAAGTCAATAACACTGTGGCCAGAGCACATGCATATTATTTTGATCATATTTTGTCTAGGTAACAAAACACCGTAAAAGATACAATTAAGATACAAATAGCCAAAATAATATTAATCAATAGATAATCGGACTAGCTTGGTCTTGAACACCTAATGCAAGCTTACAAAATATTATAAATAGATTTCTAGTCTAACTTGTGTGTCGAACGGGTGGTGTTCGATGCTGACATATTGAACCTGGGTTGTTTGATAGTAATAGAATTGTAGTGGTCACGCGTCGAATCGAAGTAAGTCGAACAGGCTTGGTTCGATGTAGTGTTGAGTATCAAATGTTGTGCCTTTGATATGCTTCTGTATCGAACGCTGTAAATTCGATCTAAAGTTGTGTCAAATTCTCAGAGTTCGATGTTGGTTAGGTTCAAGTGAGTTTTGAATATGTGCCGAGAATGTAAGGGGACATGGTATTTATAACACTCGTTCCGCGGGCCCCATTGACAGTTGGGGAAAGTGCATCGAATTGAAGCGGTTCGTTGCTCATTCCGCATCAAACAGGACCTGTTCGATGTACTATTTAACGGTTTGGTTTTGCTGGGACGGCCCAATATAAGGTATTGGGTCTATCCTAAAATATCCCCATCACATAGTCCCCCCAGTTTGGGAGACGGTGTTGATCAGAGAGCAGTTTCCAAACTTATGAAATATGCCCGCGATTTGCTGGCCGTTACTTTTGTATTTTGAAAATCATGCCCCCGATTGGGGTGCGGTCAGATGCGTGCGACCTTGGTAGTTTTTTATTTTGTACTGGCTTGAGATATTCTTAATCATAGGTTTATTTTGAGCGGATCCCATTATATTAGTTTGTAAATTTTCTTGTCAGTGTTAAGGTTGCTAATCGAACGTGCTTTGTTCGATGTTCAAACACTTCGAACGGTGATAGTTCGATGTGAATCTCTCGAATCGATTGTTGATCGAACCAAAGGCGTTCGATGCTTAAACTGCGCATCGAATCTTGTCAATTCGATGCTCTTTTTAACGGGCCTGATGGGCCTTTCCGTTGCTTATAAAAAAGGGAGAAGGGTATTACGCACAAATGTAAGTAACATCAAACGGGCACTGTTCGATGCAGGATGCATTGCACGTCTTCCGTTTGATGCTTGATGCATCGAACGTACAGACGTTCGATCTAATGCCTTAGAAAAAATAGTGCTATTTTTAGCGAATTATATAGTTTTTGCACCTCGTTTTTAATATTGCTTTTTCTGATTACTTTTTAAGGTAAATTGCTCGAATAATCACTTTTGTTCTTCCACCATTAATTAAGGTAATTTATTACGTTCTTACTCATGAGTCTGATTTATAATCGTTTAGTACGTAATCATTTTAGATATGTCGCGTTAGCGTTGCGAGAGCCGAGAGTGACGTATTAGCTCGCAATCAGCTTTTTCTTTTTAATTTATTTCAGCGCTTTCTCGACCACGATAGTGAGTTCTGAGTGAACTTCTGGGAGTGAGTCGAGTAGCGGCTCGAGCTCTGGTTCGAGGAACTTTATGGTGGGCCCTTTCAGTGCTCTCGCGGGTCTGATTATAGCCCTACGATACAATTACGAGCCAATTGAGATAGATATTGTCGGATCACCTGCGGGTAATAACCCCGGTGCTGACGTTGAAAGAGCGGCGGCTCAAAGTGAGGATGATGATTCACAATCTTAGTCATCTAAGGATAACCGTTCCTGTAGTGAGGCCGACGAGGATGCACAAAATATCAATATGGAGTTTGATGACTATGCCGAGGTACCAAGGATGGCATATGATATGTATGTGTCATGTCTACAGCATAGTCGCAAGCCGCTTTGCAAGAATTTTGATATACCGAATAGTTATATGATAGTTATTCACGGTCCAAATGACCGCACGCATACTCAGACGCCGGGACATCTGACAGTTTTCGTAGACAGCTTCTGAATGGGCTACGATTCCTTATTCCCGTGGAGCTGAAGATGCTCCTGAGGTCTATCGACCTTGTACCACCTGATGGGCTTTATAATCGTGTTGAAGGCGTTACGAGAGCCTCAAAGTCCAAATGAGTTAGTGGCTCTCTTCTAGGTCACTAGGAGGGAGGAGGGGTTTTATCACGTGAAGGCGCAAAGGCGTCGTAAATTGTTTAATGCGAAGCCTCTGGTTACGGCAAGAATTGGAAAAATGCTATTTCTACATGAAAGAGAACTATGAAGATGAGTTTAGAACTTATCGTCACGATTGGTTTACGGGCAGCAGGGTCGCGATACCTCCTAGCGTTGCCGCGACCTCGTGGGATTGCAATTTTATTCCAAATTTGGTGCGTGATTACCAGTTAAACGTTAAAAAATTGGTAGAAAATTGTGTTTGGTCTTTAGCTGGTCTATCCCAGGTTTCGTATACCGAGAGAATGACACTTGGTATAACTTTGCGCTTGAGCTAACCTTGTATTTTGTGTTTATATTATGACAATTCTGATTAGTGTGATATTCTTGCAGTTAATTTTATCATGGATCGACACGCCCGCATAAATCAAGCCCTTGTTGCTGAGCAAGAGAGCTCCTACACGACTATCGCTCGCGAGATTCTGCCTCCGAGGAAGAAGAAAAGCAAGGGAAAGAGAGTCGTTGCCGAGCCTTTGGCTCTTGTCCCAGCTGATTCCCAAACTGACCACTTTGAGTATGTTCTTGGACGAAATCGCAATACCCTGCCTGCCGCTGATTATAGCCAAGCGAGAGGTTCAGATAGCATGGCGGGTGGCCCGAGCAATAACATCGAGGCTGCTGCCCAAGCGAAGAGGAGAAGGGTCCATCGCACTCGTTCTCAGACTAGAGGCATTATCCCCCCTGCTGCGCGGACGTCGGGTCCTACTGTTGGAAGTGGCTCTAGTCATGTAGAGGGGCTGGATGCTGGAACCGGCCCTAGCCAAGGTCCATGTGCCCACGTTGGTAGGTACGAGTTGTCTGAAGACGCGACCATTGAGGCCTTGAAGGTCCTATTTTCTTACCTTGTTGTTCTGCATCCAGTGTCTGAGGAGGAGCGGAGACTTGTGGAGCGGAATACGCTTCATATGCTGGCAGTGGTATTACACGTTCCCTCTTGATTATAGCATTGTAGTATCAGTTTTGCAAATGTTAACTGTTCGCTTTATTATATCTATAGGGTGGCAGAATAGTGGATGTCCTGTTTGCGGCCCTGATCCTCACTCATGATGCGTGTACGAGTGGGCAGCCCCAGGGCGCTACGGAGTTCCATGGCAGACACTAGGAGGCCTTAAGGTCTGCTCTCTAGGCAAAAGATAAGGCCTTACAGAAGGTTAGGGACTATGCCACAAGGGCCAATGCCGATAGCTAAGCGGCAAAAGAGGCGAGGGAGGCTGCGGAACAGCCTCAATCACAAGTCTCCAACCTTTCGGCTAGCAAAGGAGAGCTGGCGAAAAGGATTGTCGAACTTGAGAAGGAGGTTTCGGCTGAGAGAGAGAAAGCTGAGCACACCGAGGGAGTTGGCTATTCCCGCGGCCTCAATGAAGTGAATAATTAATTTCTCTTGTATTTCTGCATTCTTTTATTTTCTCTTGTTAATTTCCTTTTCGTATACATAGGTTTTCGCTCAGCAAAAGGTGGAGATTGCTGAGGCATTTCTCCGGAGCAGAACCTTTGAGGAGATTAGCGCTCGGAGGTGTGCCTGCGAGGCTCATAAGGCTCAGGTCTTGACTGTCAATCAGTTTTACAAGACTAAGTACGTTCGAGGGGGATTCAAATTCGAGTGGATGGATCTTACTTTGGGGCCCGATCTAGAAATTATGCCGCCTCCAGCGAATGATCAGCCCTCCTCCCGAGATGAGTTTGTTGTGCTTCTAGAGGACAAAAACCTTGTCCTCTATGGGCTCTCGTCGCCGCCTTCGATGCCTGCCAATTATCCTTCCTCCGAGGATGAAGATGAAGCTGACGCCTAGGGGCATTCGTATTTATTTTGCTATGTAATGAACTATTTCTGATTTGCTATTTTTTGTGGCGTTGCTTGAACTATTTCTATTAATTGCATGGATGCCATTTATGACTATTTCATTTGTCTGCTTGATCGAAGGCTCGTAATCGTTGCCTTTTTTTCAATTGATATCGTTGCTCTTTACTTTATTTTGACAACTCGAGCATCCTTCCACAATCACGAAAAAATTTCGTTGCTTTTAGGTGCTTAAGGATTTGTGGTATCTCGTGCCGTTTTAGACAGAGTCTCCATCCCTTTTTAGTTATTAAGGGAGTTACGGTATCTAGCGCCGTTTTAGACAGAGTCTCCATCCCTTTTTATTTATTAAGGGAGTTGCGGTATCTCGTGCCATTTTAGACAGAGTCTCCGTCCCTTTTTATTTATTAAGGGAGTTGCGGTATCTAGTGCCATTTTAGACAGAGTCTCTGCCCCTTTTTATTTATTAAGGGAGTTGCGGTATCTCGTGCCGTTTTAGACAAAGTCTTCGTCCCTTTTTATTTATTAAGGGAGTTGCGGTATCTCGTGCCGTTTTAGACAAAGTCTCTGTCCCTTTTTATTTATTAAGGGAGTTGCGATATCTCGTGCCATTTTAGACAGAGTCTCCATCCCTTTTTAAGTTGTATTCGACAACGTTATATATTAGATAATATTGATTGCACAATTTTAAGTGGATTTTGATAGTTTGACCAAATATGTCTCTTTGGAGACGAATCCGAATAACGGGAGTAGGATGGAGCTTAATTTAATAGCTTGGGCTACTGTTTCCCAATGTAGCCCTCTGGCTTAAGTCTTCAGTGTCCCTGTTTTAAGTTATTACACATTTGCCCCTCAAGCTCGTCATGACTGAGGGGACGAATAATCATTGTTCAAAATATTCAAGGCACCAAAAACTTGCTGAAAAATTAGATCGGAGCTTCTTAGTCAATGTGCTCAATCTGCATGGGGGCCAATGCCTCTATCGACTCTTGTTCCTATTGTGGTCGTGATCGCAGCGAGTTCACATAGCATTTCCATCCTTCAATGTGATCTCCGATCACCTCCCCAGTACCTGCAGGAGTAGGAAATTTCACCATTTGATGGTAAGTTGACGGTAGTGCTCGGAACACATTCAGTGCAGGCCTTCTTAGGATGTCGTTGTATGCTAAGTGCATGTCGACAATTACGTAGTTGGCCAGTAGCGTTCTTCTCTGCGGCGCTGTTACTAAAGAGGTAGGAAGCACAAACATTCCACGAGGTACAATCTCCGGGCCTCCGAAACCACTAAGTGAAGTTCTCCAGGCCCTAATTTTGTAATCATTGGCTTGTACAATGATAACTTATTTTGCATAATACCACATTCTTGGATGTGGTGTATTTTTTTGGGCTTACGGAGTACGTTGCTAGCGTAAATTGATGTTTTTATTTTGCTGGTATTTGTACGAATTTCGATCGCTTGTTTAACTTATGATAACTCAATTGATATGTTATTATGCTAGAAGAAGTGTTTTGTAGTATAAAGCAATTAACATATTTGTTTAGTTGCTTCTCTGTCATTAATGAGGTTTTGGGTATCATTTGCTTCTCTGTTCAAATAGGATAATGCCGATTCTATGTTGAGGAAGCATTCATGCCTTGTGATTTTTTCAGTTTATTGTGTACATAAGAGCAAGTGAATGAAATAGTTTGATTTAAAGATTATATGCCCAATTCTCATATTTTTTCCTCTTTCCAGTTGACCACACAACTGATCACCAGTTTTAAAATCTTGTTAAGTTCAAATTCTTTACATCTAACACAGAAAAGATGAGAAACTGAAATGAAATAACTTGTTCAAAATATGTTTTGCCATCTTAACTTAACATTATGCGCCTAGATTTCCTTAGATTTCTATCATGTCAATTTTTATATCTATATGTAGTAGTCAGCGAAAATAAACAAGCACTTCAAAAACAAATGAGTTGCTAAATTGCAATCCTTATGTATCATGCTTTATTACTAACCAACCAAGTACAGGAGAAAACAACAAAGTATTTTAGAGAAATTCAAAGAAATAAGGCATAAATTTAATATTGAAAACAGATATATAATCCAAACATCATGTTATATAAGCCCATCGATGAAACTTGAACAGTGATTCGAATTAGGACAACGTACAACGCGCCCGAATTAGTAGGAAACAGAATGACATTAACTACGACAAAGAAAATGCAAAGAGATAGACAACCGAACGTGCGACCGACTAGGGGATCAAGAACAATGATTCTAATTAAGACAACTAATTGGGCGTCCAAATCATGAAACTACTGAAGTACAAAGACATAATACAAAAAAACTGAAATCAACGAGGGCTTGTTAATCGGCTATCCTAGCAGAGCACGATGCAACAGAGACGGCTGGTTCGGCGAAGTAGTCACTGATGGTGGCATGAGTTTTCTTCTTCAAAGAGGGAATCCTACGAGCAATGCCATCGGTGTTGGAGAAGTTATCTGGAATAGAACCACTATCGTCCTCGTTTGGTAACCCCGAAGGGGGAGGGGGCCTTGAACCTATAAATAAGACAAGAGGTTGTATTAATTTTGGGTTGTAACAGGCCCAGTGAATGCAATTTTTTTAGGACAAAGTGAATATATCATATCTAAGAACTCTTATGGATTGCAATTATAATCTCATCCGCCATACGCAGACGTCCACGGCGTGCGGTTGGTGCCTGTACCTGAGCCATTATCTTGGCCTTACCGAAGAGCCTAACCAAGTCAGTCCAAGCAAATTCACCGTGTTCAATGTACGCCCTCGACATCGGAAACTGGACCTAAACAAGCAGGTAACAGAAAGTAAGATATTTTGAAAATGAGATTACTTTAAATTAAAAAATAAGGTCATTCGATTTACCGTGTCGAGTTTCTCCCACAAAATAGCCAGTGTGGACAACATATTGGTTTCCAGGTCCCACCTAGCACTTCACATCCAAGGACTGTTCGAAAGCAATAGTGGCATTCCGCTAGGAGCTCGAATCGGAACAGTATATCGTTCGAGGTGAACGAGGTATTGTTTTTTAAGTTCACATATTCAGCCGCGTTATCGATAATCATCTCTAGAAACTTGGAATTCTTTAATGGGACACAACCACAATCAGTCATGTGTTCCTCCTTCAAGATTTCAATCAGACTCTCATCACACTTCTCGTCCCAGCCTCCGTCGTACAGAATCTCCTTCTGGTACTCTGTCGCCTTGAGATTCAACATGGTAGAAGAAGTTAGTTAATTACTAAATTGGATAAAAATAGGGAGTGTAAGGGAAAATGAGTGAGAGATAATTTATGTGGTGACCTTATGCAACAAGAATGTGATGATTTATATAGGATCTGCACTGTCCTTGAACTAGATGCCTTGTGCTGACATGGTGTTGTGGAATTTGTTCACTGTAATTGTCATGTGATACAAACAAATAAGTCCAAAAATTTGAAACTTTATGGAGGAATCTTGACTGCAAAAAGTAAAAAGGACAAGCATGCATTGATATTCTTAGGTGCCTCAACAAGAAACCCAATCAAATCTCCTATTTTTAGCCATAATCTGGAGACAGACAAAAAACCAATGCATTCTCCATACAACATGACAAATGCATAAAGATTTTGTTGACTGACACAACTTACCCTCACTTATAAGCCCAACAAACAAGGTACAATTCAAGATACACTATCTCAAGCATATGTAATTCTGATATGAACAAAAAAGTGGTGAAGTACCTTCCTGTCCTCATAATTTTCTTCACATGCTTCACCTGAAAGCACTGGTACTATTATTCCATAGTAACCTGTGTTACAGTGTATCATAAGTTAGCTATTATATCATTATGAAAATAATACTTTAATCTATAAAAAAATGAATTTAACTTATGTATAAGATGTGGTTGTGAGATTGATCATTCAAATCTAAATCCTCTAATATAAGAAATCATGCCAAGATCATGATTCACAAATCAAAGGAGCTACAAGCACAATGTTGTCACACCATACAACTTATTGCAAATTAATAAAAATAAGATGACAGAAAGCATAAGCATGTCAGTTCATACATCTCATTGCAAAGTAAAAAATAAAAAATACCTTAAGTAACTTCATGTCATGATACATCTGCAATCATTCAGAGGGAAACTTTTATCTGTTGTTCCACATGAGTAAGTGAAAGATTAAGAACCATGGCTAATCTCAGTAGTGGCATTAACAAAGGGAAACTACCAAATGCAAGGGCAAATGAGCATGACAGTTATGATGAAGACAATGGACCAAATAGACTTCAAAGTAAAAAGATTCTTAGTATTTCAATGGAACTCACAGTGAGCAAAATCAAAAGCAGTTAGAAAAATTAGAGCCAAATAGCTGTAAAACATACCAACTACACAAACCAAAGGAAATATTGTGCTCTAATAAATTACTCAAAAAGTCGATTTTAAATCGTATTTATGAAATAGGATTCATAGGAATGTCTCACTGCCACTCTACCCGTCCATACCAGAAATTACAGAACCTATCAGCATTAATGGAAACTATTTCTTGAACAACAACACAATAAACAGGGGAAGCACAACTAAAACAACAGCAAGTAATAGAAACCACGATAAGCA
This sequence comes from Linaria vulgaris, assembly GCA_948329865.1. NCBI lineage: Eukaryota > Viridiplantae > Streptophyta > Magnoliopsida > Lamiales > Plantaginaceae > Linaria > Linaria vulgaris. The sequence continues at coordinate 19,451,424 of OX415251.1, forward strand.
ACAACAAGCGACCGCAACCCTTGCGACACTGGAATGTCCAAGTTCAGTAAGCACTGGACCGCAAACTCTAGAGAATACCGCACTCGTAGGTTGCTGAACATTATCAGGAATTTGTGAGGATGCACTTTGATCAATTACAGCGTTCTCTGATTGATGATGGTCAGCACAAAATTTCTGAGACACATTATATGTATTGCTTGTCACAAGGACATACTAATTGTTTTCATTAGACCACGACGGTGCACTCGCTGAGGACGGGTAACGATTGATGTAATTGAACTGGGGTGTAAGATGTTGTCTGCCCAAATGAACCAATCCTTGTGGTTCAGGTGCAATGGACATACATAATAATAACGTCCCGGGTTCTTGACACTCCTCGACAGTAGGTAGTGCATAGTACCATGACCACACAGACAAGTAACGACACAAGGCCCGACCATCTACGAAAGATTGATATTGTTATCAGTGCAAGTAATTTAGCAAATCAACGAGAATCATTAACTAGATTCAAACAAACGAGTGTGACCTAAATAACATGAAGAATTTTGAAATCAAAATGAAACTAAGATGGTAGAATTCGACACCTACTCTGGATTCTGCTAACAATAATTGTGCGAAATAGATGGAAACTTGTAATTACCTTCGATACCAACTGGATAACGCAATGGAGAACCGATTGGGTGGTAGCGCAGACATGCACAAGGTGAAAATTGAAAAATTGGAAACATAGGATTAGAATTTGGACAACCAACAACCTCGAATTTAGCCACAATAAGCAAAATTAATATTTTTAAGCAAGAGAAAACACATATCTTTTCTAATATGCCACGAAATTGAAGAAATCGCGCTAATCGCCAGACAAAATTCTCGAGTCTAGGGTTTCTCTTATGGAATGAAACGGTGCCGTGTAATGGGTTTTGTTAGAAATTGGGGGTAATAAAGTAATTACAGGCAATATCCACAAGTAGCTGTTCAACATAACATGAACCAAACACGTTTTTATAAATTGAGATAAAATAGTATCTTGTCTCAAGACTTCAACCGAACACGGTTAATGATACGAGTATAAAAAAAATTATTTTAACTGAGTAATAGTTAATTTACATATATAACTATCATTGCAACCAAACACACCCTAACTCAAATTGAAACTTAAATAGCCCTACCAGCAAAATAACTGTGAAACTTAAATTACTACACGAGAAACTTAATTTAAGGTTTTTTTTTTGAACAATATGAAAAAAACTTTGAAAATATAATATACTTTTTAAAGATTGAAAGATCTCAAGAACACAGTGCATATGTTATGGTGCATCATGAAACCATTAGTTAAGGACGAACAGTTAAAATGTCAAAGATATGGGTTCAATTTAAAAAGACAAAAATGGGGTAATTTGCATAAATTCGATAGTTGAGGGAACAATCGATCGAAAAAAAATGTTTTGCAAAAAATTGACAATGACCCAATAGTATGCATGCGAGATTTAATGCATATATCACTTTTCACATTGACCGAGTAAATTATCTATCGTTATATATGTTGGGATTATGTTGGGATTTCGAATAATGATGAAAATCACTTTGCGGAGCATGTCTCATACCCTGTTTTTCTTTTAATAAAATAATTGTACAAAAGTACAGTTTCGAAGCGTTTGTTTCATTTAATTTGTTAGTCTCTCTCCCGATTAATCTTGGTTATGTATATATAATTTGTGATGTAGAGTAGATTACTACAAGTTTGATTTTAGCATTTTATTAGAACAACTGGTCATTATATGGTGTGAAAATGCATTTTATAATATTTATTCTTTTTACTAATAATTTGGCTTAATTAATTAATTCAAGTCAAACAATATATAAAGGTCCGATTAATGTAATACCCAAGTGGAGTCGACGACTGATGTAAAATATAAGACACGCCCTTAGCACTCATTGTTAAGAAATTATTATCCAAAAATTCTCTCCTATAAAATGGGACTTTAGTCCATACGTATACATTATATTCCATTATAGAAACAAGCTTCGTACAAAGATTGATAACATCTTTACTTCATTCAATTGTAATAAAAATGGCGAGACCATCGAGTAAGAATGTGATATTGGTCTTACTATTTGTGGCAATAGCTGTGGTCAGAGCAGATGCAGTACGACCTGGTGGAATAGTAGCAAGATGCTCGATCAAGAAATACAAAATGTGTTACGATTTGGAGCAAGTTTGCCCCGAGTCTTGTCCTACTTCTTGCAGAGTTGAATGTGTTTCATGCCAACCGCTATGTCATCCAAGAACTCAGAGGGAGGACGACTCACTGTTACAATTGGAAGGAAAATCCCGCTCGTTGCTGCGCAAGAGCCAACATTTAAAGCCATGGGATAAAGCCAATAAAGGGAAGGAAAAAAAACCGAAGGGCGGAAATGTTGGCAAGGGTAATTGAAGGAGATTCTAGTCCACTGAAGGGGATTATACCATAATAAAATTGATTTGGAATAATCATATACAAACTCAATATATCTTCTGTACTCTTGTATATGTCCACGTTTCTACTACTATGAATCCAAATTCAAAATGATTTTCTCAAGATGTACCAAGTATCTATTGTTTACTCATCCTAGGAAAAACAATCAGATTCAAATTAAACTATGATGTATGTTGAACTGATACGATTACAGATATTTATTCAAGGTTATGAGTTAGTCGTGGTGTGGATATGCGATCTCAAAAATCTCAAGGACGCGTTGAGAATACTGCAACATACCTTTTATTAAAACATGAAATATGAAGTTGGATTGGTGTGATTGGAACAACTTGTGATTTTGTTCTAGAATTTGATCCGAACAACTTGTGGACTATATATGATGAGCGCATATAACCTTTATGTAATTATAATCATAATTTCAGTATTTGGTTGAATTAATTTAAGTAAAAGAAATGAAAAGTTTGCTTAATGTAATATCAAGTGGACGGTCATAAAACAAAATAAAAACAAAAAAATCAATACCAAGTGTAGAAGACAACTGATAAAAAAATGTTAAAAAAAAAACACACCCTCGGCTCATTCATTTGTAAAAATTATGGTCGGAAAATCTTACCCTATAAATGGGACTTTAGTCCATGTAAACTTCATAAAAGATTAATAATATATTACTTCGGTTGATGTAAACTTCATAAAAAGATTTTACCCTCGGTTGATGTTGTTTGTAATTGATAATGACTGAACCATCGAGTTAGAACGTAATATGGACCATGCGGCTTATGACAATAGCACTGCCCAGAGCACATATATACACCAACTGGAACAGCAAGATGCAAGATTAGAAAATACAAAATGTATAATAATTTTTGGAACAAGTTTGCCCTGATGCTTCCAAGGTTGCCTTTGCTTCATGCAAACCGGTATGTGACGCCCGAAGTCAGAATCGGGACGACTCACTCATGGAAGGAGGCATTAGCAAAAGCTTATAAAAGTCACTTTTTCACTGCTCTTGTTTGAATTTACTTCAAATTACTTTTGTCTTAAATTTATGAGTGTATAAAATTGTCTTTAAAATATTATTTCGAGCATTATTTAGGTGTTTTCAATATCTAATAAGAAGTAGGTTTTTTTTTTTAATTACAAAATTAGTCTCAAAAGCATACCCAGCTTCTCTGAATTGTAGTTTAATTCTAAGACAAGTCCAAGCAAGAGTTAGCAACCACTTATCAATCTGAACATCTCCACAACTCCACCTAGAGCTGGAACCAGAGCCCCCGGCGAATACAATACAATCGAATGTATAGCAAACTAGTTGTCCGACGAGATCAAAGATTTAACGAAAGACCGGTGCCAGTTTGAGAATTTCAACGACCAAACTAGTGATTCAAACATAAAGATGTTAAATTTATCCCAAAAGAAAAGAAAACAATCATAAAATTAGGAAGGATTATGCAAGTTATCTAAGGTACATAGTAATTATATAAACTATAAGAGATATAATTTGAGTGAATGATTCTTCTCATTAATCACAAGAGTATTTAAAGGTAAAATACAAGGGTATAAGCGTACATATGTAAATACAAGACTAGAGGCTAAAAATAGTACACAACTAAATAATACAACATAATATATAATACTATCTAATACGCCCTCATAAAATTGACGTGCCATCAGCCACTAAAATTTTGGAACGAAGAAGCTCATCGCGGGAGCGAGCAAAGGGCTTAGTGAGAACATCAGCGAGTTGATCGAGAGTGTTGACATAAGAAACACTCAATACCCCATTTCTAACTAGATCACGAACAAAGTGAAGATCGATGGATATGTACTTCATACGAGAGTGTTGAACCGGATACGCGAAGAGCACCCATGTTATCGCACCTAATCGTTGGGACCGAACGAAGAGATAAGCCAATCTTTATAAATAGGTGTTGTAACCACCGAACCTCGGCGGCAGTAGAGGCAAGAGCCTGATACTCCGTCTATGGAGGACCGCGAGACAGCCTTCTGTTTTCGAGAAGACCAAGAGATAGGGTTAGAACCCAATAAGATGAGGTAAGTCGAGGTTAACGTACCATGCATAGTGTCACTACCCCAGTCTGAGTCTAAGTAAGCCGTGAGAGTGAGGTTCGAGTCACGACGGAGAGCAATACCGTGAGAAAGCGCAAAGAATACGCTTTCGAGCGACCCAATTCTAGGACATACGTTGAGCAAGATGATTCACAGAAAGTGCAATATCCGGACGAGTGAGAGTAAAATCCTGAAGGCCACCAATAATTTGGCGATAGGTGGTAGCATCAACGGCCTCAACCGAGCTCGACACCCCTGGATTGCGTGCCATGGGCGTATATAGAGGTTTGACACCCTTCAACTTGTGACGAGACAACAAAGTAAGGATATATTTGTGTTGGGAGAGGAAAAGACCATCACAAGTCTTATAGACCTCAATGCCCAAGAAATAGCTCAAGACCCCCAAGTCCTTGACCGCGAAACGAGAACTGCGATGTCGAACAAGGGAGGAGACCGTGGAGACATAAGAACCTGTGACAACAATGTCATCAACATAGATAAGGACATATAAGCGAACTGCATCCTTGTTGAGAATGAAGAACGACGTGTCCGACCGAGACTGAACAAACGTGGATGCAACGAAGGCGCACTAAGAGCAAGGTACCAAGTCCACGGGGCTTGCTTAAGGCCATAGATAGACTTGTGAAGCAAGCACACAACATACAGTTGCGACTTATCCACAAATCCGAACGGTTGGTTCATGTAGATAGTCTCAGAGAGCTCAACTTGAAGAAACACATTACTCACATCAAGTTGCTTCAAGGGCCACCCGTGCATGATAGCAAGATAAAGGATGGTACGAATCGTCACTGGCTTGACCACGGGGCTGAACGTTTCCTTCAAGTCAACATCGGGGCATTGATGGAAGCCTTTAGCCACAAGATGGGCCTTGTAAAGATCAATAGAGCCATCGGGTTTGCGCTTAATCCGAAAGACCCACTTAGCTCCTACAACAGAGCGACGGTCTAGACGTGGCACAAGGGTCCAAGTACCGTGACTGGTGAGAGAATCAGCTCCTCATACATGGCTGCACGCCAAAGGGTCAGTGAGGGCTTGAACTAACGTCGGCTCAGAATGAAGAGAAACGGGGTATTTCGTGGCTGCCTATAACTGTTTAGGTCGAAAGATGATATTTTGAGACCTAGTTACCATGTGATGAGTGCGGTCCGGTTGAGGGGCCGCAACGGGCGAAGGAGGCGCGGAGCAGACATGCGGTTTGGACCGCGGGTCAGTTGGGCTGCTTCGCAGCGGAGCCCTAGGGCTATCACTGGCCGGAGATAAGGGACCACATGGGTGGGTTGCATTAGGGCAAGAGGTGGGCCGCAGCGATAAGTGGGGCAAGACCACGGGCGGCCCAGTGGGCGCGGCCGCATGCGGCCTAACAGATAAGGTCGCGGATGGCCCAAGAGATGCAAGTGGAACCCTAGGTGGAGCAGGGTCCACAAACGGCAGGTCAGAAGCCCAAGACAAGAGGTTCGAACCCGAACTCAACGAAGTACCCTTTGGAAAAACGTCCTCCACAAACCTTACATGGCGAGAAACATATAAACGACTAGTGTCAAGATCAAGACACTTATAGGCAGCTTGAGTCGTGGAGTACCCAAGAAATAGACAACTGCAAGAAGGCAGGGTCAATTTCCCGGGAAGGTAAGGCCGTAGGTGTGGATAACAAAGGCAACCAAACATACAAAGCCCTAAATAGTTAGGTACACGACCCATCAAGATCTCAAATGACGAATGAGAACCCAAAACTGGAGTAGGGAGACGGTTGTAGAGATACACAGCAGCAGAGAATGTGAACTCCCAATAATATGGGGGCAAGCTAGCACGACTAAAGAGAGTACGACCCATTGTAACCACAACACGATGGCGTCATTCACTCGTACCATTTTGTTGAGGTGTATGTGGAGCAGTAGTAAGCCAAGAAATACCATTAGAAGAACGATAGTGACGCACAGACAAGAACTCTCCACCATTGTCACTATAAAAATTCTTGAGAGAGTGACCAAATTGCTTCTCCACAAGAACTCTAAACTTCATAAATAACGACAACACATCAGACTTGGTATGCAACGGAAAACACCAACAATACTTGCTAAAGTGATCAACTAATAACAAGTAAAAACGATAACCCGATTTTTACACAATGAGGGAAGGTCCCCAAGCATCCCCATAAATATACTGAAGTACATGAGTCGAAACAAGAGACGTCTCACAAAAAACTAAACAATGACTTTTGTTCAATAAACAAGGAAAACAATGACTAAGGTCCGACGCAACGGACGACAAAACGGGTAAATTAAAACGTCTAATAACTAAAGACAAGACCTTTTTCGATGGACTCCCAAGCCGATCGTCCCAACAACCAATCCTCGTGCGTGCACCAACCAACACCACAACCGAAAGACGCCGAAAGTCTTGAAGCTTGACCCGATAAACCCCATCCACGCACTCTCCACGAGAAAGACTACTCTTCGTACGTAGGTCCTTAACAACAAAGTGGGACGAGAAGAATTCAATGAATACATTGTTAGTCTTAGTAAATTTGTGCACAGATAAGAGATTACGGCGTGCGGAGGGAACACAAAGTATATGATCAAGCGTGAAGCTATGATCCGAAAAAATAAGGCCAGAAGAGCCAACATGAGAGATAGGCAAACTTGTACCACCAGCAGTCGTAACCTCATCCGTACCCTCATACTCTAAATGGAGATTGAGGTTCTGGAGATCAGAAGTAAGATGATGAGAGGCTCTGGAATCCACGAGCCATTCATTGCGAGGCGGATCAGGGTTTGGTGGTGAGGCGGCAAAGTTCGCGCTAGCCCTGGGGAAACGACGACGTGGGCGAGCTCCGCGACCGCTAACTCCACAAAGTTGACAAACAATAGGACCACGAGCATGCGGTGGAACATAAGTATCCAACGAACGTGCGGACTGTCCGGAAGGTGGAGCACCACCGCCTTGCGCAACATTGCGACCGTACGAGGGTTGACTGCGGCGATTGTTTGAGCCACGGTTTCCACGACGATTGCGATTGTTGTTGTTAGCGAATCGAGGCTGAGACATGACCTGATTGGTCGAGATCACCGCATCATAGGAGTCAGTGTTGAGACGACGGAGATAAGATTCTTGACTCACAAGAAGATCGTGGAGTTCAACGAACTTAATTGGATGCTCACGCGCCCCAATAGGGCCAACAATGTCTCGATAGAGAGGACCAAGACCGTTGAGTACATAGAGAGTGAGGTCATCATCCTTCACGGGGCCATCAATGGCCGCAAGTTCATCAGCCTTGGACTTAAGGGCTTGGAGGAATTCCGACACGGAGCGATTCCCAAGCTTCTTAGTGTTGAGGCCATCCTTCAGTTGCATGACACAAGAACGTGAGCGATTTGCATAGATTTGATGCAAATCATCCCACGCCCCAGTAGAGGTTTTGCTAGAAGCAATGAGAGGCGAGATTTCGGGAGAAACCGAGCCACATAGAGCAGTGACCAAGAGAGAGTCTTGGGGGGTCCATAGAGTAAAAGCCGCAAAGGAGTTGGGCGTGTCACCCATCGGAGGGCACGAAAACGTGCCATCAACATAACCAAAAAGGCCATAACCGTAGAGAAGATGACGGATTTGGCAATGCCACGACGAAAAATTATTTTCGATGAGTTTGATGGGGATCATATTGGACGTGATGAGGATCAACGCAACACCACCAGAGGACGGCCCGTGAAAGGGCGGAACTAGCGGTAAGGCGGCAGATTGGGCCGGAGCGACGGCGCTCGAGGTTTCCCCAGAGGCTAGGGCGGCATCAACGACGGATTGAGTTAGGTCAGACATTGGAGCAAAGAGAATCTCATTACAGGATTTGGTCTTTTGATACCATATAAGAGATATAATTTGAGTGAACGAATTTTCTGTTTAATCACAACAGTAGTTAAAAGTAAAATACAAGGGTATAAGGCTACGTATGTAAATACAAGACTAGAGGCTGAAAATATTACACATCTAAATAATACAACATAATATATGATGAAACTATCTAATACAAACCACCTCTCACTGTTAAGAATATTAAATTCCTCAACTTCAATCAAATTAACAATATAATTAAGTTGTAACCGAAGAATTTTATAAATATTTAAACTCAAATCGAAACTCAAATCGCCTTACTAACAAAACTAATATATTGAAATTCTAAACTAACAGCTCTGTTGTGCAGCAACAACAGCAAAACGGCGTCGTCATGGAGGCGGAAGCTATGCCGACGAAACCGACGGCGGTGTTTATGGCGTTCGGTACCAAAGGCGACGTTTATCCCTTAGCTGTAAATTATCCTCTCTTTCTCTCTATTCTTCTCCTCTTCATATTCGTCACCGATTGTTCGTTTGTTGCTTTACTCCATTAAAATTGAGCTAATTGACTCTGATAGGCTATAGCTGCAGCTTTTGCTTCTGATCAGCGGCAGTACGACGTTGCATTTGTAACTCATTCAGCGCACGAGGTCACCACCTACTACTTAGTTACTTCATTTCCTTTTTATACATGTTATATATGCGGTACGGAACATCGGTAAATAGACTGATTACGTGGATATCGTACTTCTGTACGAGGAAATTATTGGTTTAGAAGTTGTTATTTTGTTTGAATTCGTTGCTTGAATGTTTACGATAACATCAATTCGGTCCCCACGACCAGTGCTGATAGTTTGATTTCCTTTTTTACACATTTCATAAGCAGAAGTGTGGTACTACAGGCAATAGACTGGTCGATCACGTGTAATCGTACCGCTGTAGAAGAAATTGTTGATATCTTATTGGTTTAGAGACATGGAGTGGTAGCCTGTTGGTGATGGCCGTTTTGCTCAATTGTGTTGCTTGAATGTTTATGATAGTATCAGTTTGTTGTTGCTTGCATGAGTTTTATCTTTTATGTTATTCCGAAAGATGAACTTTCCTCAAGTGCTGTCACTTTTTTTTTTTTTTTTTTTAAACTGATAAGTAAGGGATTTTCCTTGATAAGTATTCTCAAGATACCATTTGATTGATCTCTCTGTATTTGAAACCTAAGGTCCCGAGTAGTAACCTGTGTTCCGTGATTAACATCTCGCGGGCTGGCAATGTTAGGGTCCTGTTGCTGACATGGATTGTCGATTTCTTGAGTTGTTAGAGGCAAATATATAGGAAGCTCTACCCCTCATGTCAATTCACGATACAAATTTACAGGCTTCTATAAACAGATGGAAGATTGCACTTGATAGTGTGTGGTGTGGCAATCCATGAACTTATAAGGGCTTCAATAGCGAAGGGTAGTAGTAAAGTTGAACAAGAATAACTCATTTGTATAATGAAGAAGAGAATGTACCAGACAACTGGTTTGTTAGCTGGCTTTAGCCAGTGTGCACTCAGCTTTATTTGAAAAGCTTTGTGGAGGACTCATTTTATGACTCCCTTTGAATTAGGGTGTTATTGGATAGTTTTACTATGCAATTCAAGTTCCTAAAACCGTACCAATTAATAAACTAGGTGTTAATTGAATAAAAATCCCGAGGAGGGGGAAGGAAACATTCCTGACTACAGATTATTGCTTTTGCCCTCAAACAGATGGATATGAGAATATGCTGTCTGAGCCAGTGACCTAGCTCAGGTAACCAGATAACATGGTTCACATCGTAAAAAAAGGTCCTGTATGCATTTAATCTTTTATGCTCAACCTCAATTATGAATTAAAACTCTAACCCCACAAATTTTATCTGTTTTCCTTATATTTTTCAACAATCCAAGGCTTGATTCTATGCTGCCAAAAAGTTAATTCCTGAAAGAACACTTTCACTGAATTAACATATGCGACCTTTACTTTGCTCCTTTGGTCCGGCCTTACTGAAGCAAATATGGTATGCCCATAGATCTAGCAGTCCGACTGTTATTCGTGTAGAGGAGCTTAAATTATGGTTTTGATGGCACCTCCCTTATGTTTTACTATGTAAGAAGTTTCCCTGTCCTGTATGCCTAGAATTCATACTGAAGCTGTATTGTACTTCCACATCTTCTTTATTGTTATAATAGTTAGTAAGTGGGTTCAGCTTGCAGAACCTAAAGAGTCACTTGGGAGAAAGAAGAGTTGCATATTATCCAATTTCATCACCACCTGTTTTTTCTTCTTATCAAGACAGCGGAACTGAAGGTTTTTCTTGCTTATTTCTTCTCTCCCCTCAGACTTATTACTTTTAAGCACAACAGTTTATTGTAAGTCTCTTTTTCTTTTTCTTGCTAGAACTGTTATTTTAACAAGCTAGCTTTCTGTTTGTAAACAGACCTTTAACGATTTTCACACTGCATTTAGGGTCAATCAATTGGTTTGGATATCCGAAACTGCTTGCCAGTCTCATAAGTTTATCTCTCAGATTCTTTTTCCTTTTACTAGGCTCCACCGGGCTTTCATTTTCTACGCAAAAGAATGAAATCACAAGAAAGCATAGACAAGAGTGTATCTCAGTTGTTGAAAGGATATATGGAGTGCGCCCAGTCACAGATGGTGATCTTATCATCATAAATTTCTTTGCCCTGGTAAGTTCTTAGCAAGATAATTAACCTTGTTGTTGCTCCGAGGGTTCAATTGATTTTGAAAAAAACATTTATAAACTGAAACTGATAAGAAATCTGCCAAACAAATTGTTATAATCCTTGAAAGCTGAATACTCATCATGCATATTTACTGAGACAGTCGTCATTGGGCTTTAATAATGATTGATCAGGTAAAGAACACAAGTTCTCCCACCCATTCTTAAAAAATGTGGTATCTTAATCTACCAATTTCATGGTAGGATGTAGAAGAATACGTTAGTGAGATTAGTCAGTTTTGTTGAACATTGAGTTACTCGGTAACCTATACAATTGTCATTATTTCAACTTTTTAGCAGGAAAAGAAGAATACTGAACAATACTGAGAAGATATACTTTGATTTGATAACCAAAGAGAGTCTTAATTGTTTTTTGTTCGTACAATGCAGCTCTACCTAAGTGTTCCCTGAAATTGACATCTGTTTCACTTGTGCTCAGGAAGGTTGGAGTCTTGCAGAACTTTTTCATGTTCGCTGTGTTGTTGCTGCTCCTTATGTTGTTCCATACTGGTACTATTTAATAAGTAAATATTCTGTTCTTTTTTTCTTTTTCTTTACCGACTGTAGCTGTGCTGGAGTATGGTTATCCTTGTTGCTCATTGATTTACAAAAAATTTAATCAAGTTCCAAACTTTAGTTTTAGTTCCTTTGGTTATTTAAGACCCTATTAAGGCCCCATCGGATTGTAGTGACTTGTATCTTGTATAGTCTATTTCACATCTGAAAACATAACTTGTTGCCTTTTGCCTAACTGTTGTTTGCTAGAACATCGTATATGTTTTATGCGGAACCTAATGAAATGTGTTTTATGTGTGCCAGTCATTTGGATATTTGGATTTGGTTTCCTTGGAAATAATCACTATTGACTGCATATCGCACAATTATTTTTTTGTGTGTGAAACTCTGACCTGTCTCCATGTCAGAAAGGCTGCACACATAAGTGTATTTTTTATTTTTTATTTTTTAATGAAACCCTGACCCCGTCCCATGTCAGAACGAATAGCTCATACACCAAAATGTCCTGGGATGATGCATTTGATAAAATTTACCGATGGGGCTGTGTCCTATGCGACAAAACTCAATATACGAATCAGTTAAAAGAATCTATGTAGTGATTCTTGGGCAAATTGATAACACCCAGAAGTATGTTATAGGGTCTACAAATAATATTGTCTTTAGTCTTCTGCTGAACTTTTCTTCTTCGCTGCAGGTTTTGTTTCTTTTCGTATCTATGTAATGACATGTTTAGGCACATATTTAAAGTTATTGTCTAGTAGACTTGTAAGTTGGGAATTTGGGCTCTCTATACCCATAATACTTTCTAGTTGTAGGAATGTTATCTTACATAGGTAAATTCTAGTTGGGAATTTGGGCTCTCATGTGTAGGAATGTTATCTTACATAGGTAAATTCTAGTTGATGCAGAAACTGATTTTTTTCGCTCTTCTTCTCCCATCCTCTCCCTCTGTGCCTTCCCTCTTGAATGCATGTAAACATGGAGACATGGCCGATTATCTGCCCATGGGGATACGAAGACCACAACTTGTAGTTAATTTCTCTTTTTCATATATGGAGATGCGGCCTGCAGTTATTCTCCTCTATTTAAGCAATAAGTGTTTTCCTTCATGCAATACAGTGCTCCATCTTCTTTTGAACGCCAATTTGAAAAAGAAATTCCTCAGTTATATAAGTATCTTCGAGAAGCAGCAAATCAGAAGGTACGTGATCACTTATCTTTCACATTGCCAGATCTGTATCATCAATCCTTGGTTTTGACTTAGCGGCTTGTTACACTCCTGTTTTAATTAAATGTTTCTTGTACTTGTTCTTTCCACTTTCATCATAGTCAACTTTGTGTTAATGTAGTCTGGTTGTGTATCTTGTGGGATCAAATTTACATTTTTATTACAGATTGGGTGGGAAGATGTAATTCATTGGATGTGGCCACTTTTCTCTGAAGATTGGGGAACATGGAGGAGCCTTGACCTGCAGCTTAGCTTCTCGCCTTTTACGGTTGGTTATAAGAGGCAGTTGATTTCTTGCAAAAAGTTAATGCTGATGAAAGAAAATAAAATTCGATGCTTATAGACTAATATAATCCTTACTTGTCTATTACAATGCTTTAAATGTGATCCAGGATCCAGTAACTGACCTTCCAACATGGCATGATAAACCTTTGTCTCCACTGCTACTGTAAGTTCTCTTTCCTGGAGATTCTTTTTGTAAGAGGAAACTTTTTATAGTTTAGGAATGAATGTATATGGTAGTTTGGTATATATCCAGATAGATTTCTATGCTTCTTCTTAACCAATTAAACTATCCATTGGAAGGGTATATTTCTTTTCTGTTTACCTTGTGATAACTCTTTTTCCTCCACTCTTGTAGAGAATACAATACTTTACTTCATTTCGAGCTAATTGCTCGCTGGCTTCTTTGAGTCATTTATCATGCATCTATCTTTCGAACCAACTCTTTTAGTTTTATCTCTTGCCTGTTTATGTAGTTACTAGCCCTGAACTTAGTTTATGTCATTGACTCTTCACTGGCTTTACATGGCAGGTATGGATTTAGTAAAGAAGTTGTTGAGTGCCCTGGTAATTCTTTCCTGATAGAATTTACATCCCCAATTACTATGAGAATAATTTGGTCTTTTATCTCATATATGTTACTAAACTAGAGACGTTATTTATATAATGTTGAGTCTTTATCTTTATTCACTTTTTTATTTTACTTCTTATAATATATTTGTGGTATAATAGGTTATTGGCCCTCAGGAGTTAGAGTTTGTGGGTTTTGGTTTCTCCCTCTCGAGTGGCAGTTCTCTTGCAACAGATGTGCAGACATTTCAGCTTTGATTTCTGAAATGAAATTAAGTGTTCAAGATGAATTGTGTGCAGCTCATGCGAAATTAAAAAGATTCCTGGATTCTTCAGCAAAGCAACCGATTTTTATAAGTCTGAGCTCTGTTGGTAGGCGAGTCCCTGTTTAGAAGTTTAACTATTTTTATGTCCTTTTCATTTATGTGCAATACCTATCCGAGAATCGTACTCTATTGGTTCTTCAGTTTTATTCTTAGTTATAGCTGTTGGATTGGGCTATGTATAGCAGAAAGTGTTGCATATTCTTGCTTATAAAAACATCACAATTAATGTAGTAAACTTAAGAGTGGACAATTTACGATGAACGTAATATTCTCATCCATTATATAAGCATCAAAATAGTTAAAAGACATGCATGGCCTACAGATATCAGGTCACGTACTCTTATATGTATGTATGTTGCATGTAAACAGAGTTCCTCTCTGTATATGATTTAGCAGCTGCACATACTTACACTTTCTGATAATTAAGAATTGGTGGAATCATGTGCCAGTAAGAGAGAATAACGCTTTGAATAATTAATTTAATCATTGGTCGGAATTTCTTAAGGTTGAAGGTAATATTTTTTGGCCAAAAGAGGTATCCAAGAACTGCTATGTAGTGGCTAATATGAGTATATTCAGTCACATGACCTCGTTACATAGCTAGCTTTGTCTGTGCATTTGATGGTTCGCGTGTGTAAATTTGTTGTTTGGCTTTTCTATGCTTGAATCTATTTCATTCAAATTGATTTTCCTATGTGCAGCATGGGCTATATGAGAAATCCTCAGGCATTCCTTCAGGTCCTTGGGAAGGTTCTGAATATCACAAATCACAAATTTTTATTGTTTACCGCTGGTTATGAACCCTTAGATGCTGCGATTAAGGAGCTTGCTCGAACCTCATCTTCAGCTTCGGAAGCAATGCAATCAGGTGAAGATCAAACCTCCCTGTTTGAAGGGCGGCTATTTTGTTTCTCTGGGTGAGTAATCCTGAGAATCTTAATTATATGTAACTGCATTATACATATAGGATGATTTAGCTCCCCAACACTGCAAAATTTGGCTGCATGCTGTGCAATGTATGTGTTTAACACATAACTTCCTCGAGGCCCTCTCAGTGTGGCTTACACCCAAAGCATTAACATCATTTGTGTAAAGTCATGTTAAGCTTTATCTCACACAATTTGGTAATAATATAGTATCAATCTTGTATTCAGAAGTAGAAATCGAAGATATTTTTTCCTTCTTAGCATCCCCCAACCCCTCGTTACTGCGTCATTTTGGGTTTTGCAAAGGAGCAGTTTCCACCACTTATTCTTACTAAGTAACAAGTAGACTCAAGTGTGGTTGTGAATTTTACTAAAAACTGTGAACCAGCCTAAACATTTCATTCATTTACCCAAAGGGCTGACCTATTTGGAATCATATTATTATTGGTTAACCCTGATGTTCTTTAAATTAAAATAAGCATATAAATGATATACATTCAAATAAGACACACACACACACATATGTACGTTTGTATTAAGTATATAGATAAATTTACCTCCACCTGTTTATAGACATACATACCTATTTAGTTGCATATAATTAGATGTTCATTAATAGGCATGTTGTGAGAATCCATAGTAGTGTGTCTTTATGTGGTGGGGGTACGTAAAGATTTTAGTTCGTAAAGAAGAAAAGAATCTTATTTTAGTAAGAAATGGTTGAGAATTCAAATTATGTATAACTATAGCTTTATAAGATGAAATATTTTTTAAGTTATATGCTGCAATTTATGTATTCACTAAATAAATTGTGTTTTTAATGTTAAATTTGTAATTGTATTTAAGCGCATCCACCTTCTGTGAATCTAAATCGTCTACATATAACACGTGGAAAAAAAACTTATGTATTTATTACATTTACGTAATCAACTATGTAAACAGACACACATATTAAATGGGTGGATTCAGCCATGTATCACTCAACCATAAACAAGCAATTTTTGATGTTTTCTAAATGAATGTTTTGACTTTTAAGCATACCAATTGTTACATCAGACATATATAAGTGAGGTATACGTGCTACTGTTTTTTTTGTAATCTGAATTATGGTCGGTAAAGCATCTTTCTGTTTTTCTGATATTATGTGTTGGACACTAAAATATTAATCAGACCAATATCCCTTTTTTACATGAACAGTTGCATTCCATACAATTGGCTGTTTCCAAAATGTGCTGTAGCTATTCATCATGGAGGAAGGTGATATTTTGTGGCTAAGCTTTGCATCCTATTTAAGTTGTGTACTTCTATTGGGACATTATAATCCTAACACATGTGTTTTTTTTTTTTTTTTTTCAATATCTTTGACAATCGTGGTGTACTGACATTAGTGGATCTACTGCTGCTGCTCTGCATGCAGGAATTCCTCAGGTTTTGCTTTATATTCGGGTTTGGCATCCGTTTTTGTTTTACATTGCTTAGTGGACGATGAATGTGTCTGCTTATCCCTCCCAATAGTGATAAATACCCTATTAATCTGGTTTATAATCTGATTTATGAACTTGTGAGGTTTGATTTCTTAAGGTTAGCAGCTAAAAGAGTAAATCTCCAGGAACTAGAGTTATATTTTCCCCTATTTGTACTCCCTCTTTGTCTTTTCTTATGGCGGGTTTTAATTTGAAGTGTATGGTAGTCTTTGGTATACATCTAGCAAGTGAAAATTAATCCATGGCATTTTATGGAGAAAAAAAGGAAAAAAATAAAATGGGAAGTCATGTTTTCCATCTGTTAAAACTAAAAAATGCAATTATCTTATGAAATGTCTGATTGATTGCTTAGTCCAACTTCAGGCAACTTGTTTAGTTTGACTAAATAAGGGTAGTTTATGAAACAGAGATTCAAGGTTGTCTTTTCTTAACACTTACTGAAAAAATTCGAAGGGAATCCTTTTGAGATTATGGAGTACTAAGCAGACGTTTAAAACTTTGTTTAGAAAAGCTCTCTGCAGTGTTTGGGCTGCTGTATATGTCTTGATACCCTATGTGAAGTCTTATTGATTAGAATCTAGATTGTTTGAATTGCAATGATAATTAGCTTCTGCTTCTTTGGAAACAGATAAGCACACACAACTAATTTGACTTATGATAACAGCTTATTTGTCCATTTATTCTGGATCAATATTATTGGGCTGAGAGGATGTTTTGGCTCGGTGTTGCCCCTGAGCCACTAAAAACCTCCTGCTTGCTCCCAGAGGATACTGATGACTGCTGCATTAGAGAAGGTGCAAATGTTCTGGTCGACGCAATAAGTTATGCAGTATCTTCAAAAGTCAAATTGCGTGCATTGCAAATTGCTAAAACCATTTCTACCGAGGTAATGTTTATAATTTATATTACTGATGCCTGTACATGCATGTCTTGGTACTGAGGTTCAGTTCATATGTTATCTTGTGATTAGTATTTCTACAGGAGATATGCATAAGGGTCAGTAGTCGTTCTAACATGATCTGGATTATCAAATTCTTCTTCAATTACACTATAAGACGTGAAACCCAAACTCGAAGCCACTTTCCTAGTGTGCTCTACTTTGAACTGCTAATGAGTGTGTTAAAGTTTATGAGTGTTTTATCTTGAATATCTTCTGCATTAAATAAATATCGTAATTCTCACTGCGTTGAAGAAGCAAAACGTGATGAATTGTCATATATCTCGTCACATGGATCAATTTTATGCGACGGTTTGTGTTTACTTGAATCATCTATGCTCTATTCCCTCAAGTAAAAGCTACTAACATTCTGCATTTGTTCGAATGAGAATTGTATTATGACGAAATGTAGTAATCAAGTAGTAGATCACAAGCTCAAACATGCGTAGTAGAATACTGATGTTACAGTGTTATCTTTCATGTAAGAACCATAAAATCGGTGAGCTGAGTTTTTGTTTCATGTTTAATTTGCCAGGATGGAGTTTCAAAAGCAGTGGAAATAATTAAAGAAGAAATTTGCCGTGTCCGTTCTGCAAGTTGATGGCTCTCTGTTGTGTTGGATTTTGAAAGTGCGAGAAGGAAAGGCCAACAACGTCGATGTATATCTACCCTTTAATTTCGTATTATATAGTGTGTGCATGTCAAACATGTGTACCTATTAAAAAATGAGTTCGAATTTGCTAATGTAATTTAATTTCTTCACTATGCGAGGCAGAACTCGTAGATATTGGTCTGTCTATTGGACAATTTTGCAGGTTTTCAATATTCTGATGGCTTATACGACTAAGAAAATGTGAAGGAAATAAGTACGTAGCTATTTTAATACATTATCTTTCAAAAATTAGGAGAACTCTAGGAAACATAAAGTTGATGATTTGGTTTAGACTTTAAGGCAGTTGCTAAACTTACATAGATCTCCAAGCAGATCAGCAACTTACATAGATCTCCAAGCAGATCACCACTTAGTTGGACGAGAATGCGTTAGAGTTGCAACATAAGAAACCACGGAAATCTTTTCCCAAGGTATTTATCAAGGTCAACGTTAGGATAAATTATTTCGTGAATCGTAGAGCAACATATACCGGCACGGTTCACGGTTCGGTTCAGATGGGGTGATAGGGGACTAATTTCTATATTCAAAGGCGGGATTTTTAACGTTTTGGTCCCTTAAGTTGGTTTAACCGCGATTTTGGTCCCATAAGTTGGCAAGCCTCGATTTTGGTCCCATAAGTTGGCTTAAGGATTCGATTTTGGTCCCTTAGTCAACATTTTTAAAATTCTAGCTGTTAAAACCTTACATGACAACTTATGACCGACTGCGTGGCAATTTTGATCGGTAAAATCGTACGTGGCTTGGAGTTTTTAACGTTTTGGTCCCTTAAGTTGGCTTAACCGTGATTTTGGTCTCATAAGTTGGCAGGCCTCGATTTTGGTCTCATAAGTTGGCTTAAGGACTCGATTTTGGTCCCTTGGTCAACATTTTTAAAATTCTAGTCGTTAAAACCTTACGTGGCAACTTATGACCGACTGTGTGGCAATTTTGACCGGTAAAATCGTACGTAGAAGAAGTAGATGAAAATCAACCCTAAAGATCAGTATGTAGATGATTTAGATGATCTCCTATTTGGTAACACCATGGATGTTGAAGAGGACAATGTGGTAATGGAAAAAACTACTGGGGCGAGATGCGTGACTACTAGCCTTATAATACATCATTATTTCTCGACCACAAACGCACTGGATTTGGCGAGGGTGAGCCATCTACAAATACCATAAACGACAAGGACATTTGAGCAACACAACTAACCCTAATTTCGCATGTGATTCATGATTTTAACAGGTAATTGTAACATATTAACACATAATTAGCAATCTCTAAACCCTAATTCTAAAACAGTAGTACAAAAACAGAAAATTGAATAGAATACATCTAACAATTTAAACACGGAAATGCTTCATACGACATCAAAATTGGTGATTTACCTTCGAATTGCAATACAAATTGTGTTGTGCTATGAAAATTGTTGGGCAAGTGAATGATGAAGAGAAGCGGGACGTAAGGGTTTAACGGCTAGAATTTTAAAAATATTGACCAAGGGACCAAAATCGAGTCCTTAAGCCAAGTTATGGGACCAAAACCGAGGCCTTCCAACTTATGGGACCAAAATCACGGTTAAGCCAACTTAAGGGACTAAAACATTAAAAATCTCGAGACACGTACGATTTTATCGGTCAAAATTGCCACGCAGTCGGTCATAAGTTGCCACATAAGATTTAACGGCTAGAATTTTAAAAATATTGACCAAGGGACCAAAATATAGTCCTTAAGCCAAGTTATAGGACCAAAACCGAGGCCTGCCAACATATGGGACCAAAATCGCGGTTAAGCCAACTTAAGGGACCAAAACGTTAAAAATCCCGAGCCACGTACGATTTTACCGGTCAAAATTGCCACGCAGTCGGTCATAAGTTGCCACATAAGATTTAACGGCTAGAATTTTAAAAATGTTGACCAATGGACCAAAATCGAGTCCTTAAGCCAAGTTATGAGACCAAAATTGAGGCATGCCAACTTATGGGACCAAAATCGCGGTTAAACCAACTTAAGAGACCAAAACGTTAAAAATCCCATTCAAAGGCTAACTTAAATATATATATATATATATATATATATATATATAGATTGTTAGTTGCGTCACATCAGTAATGAAACGATAGAACAAGTTAGTTCGCATCGCAATTGTGATAATTATGTTTCTTAAGAAAGTATATAATCTTGCACTTGCAAGTGCATTAGAATGATTATATTTATAGTTTAGTCAAAGTGTAATAATTATGTTTCTTAAGAAATTATATAATCTTGCACTTCCAAGTGCATTAGAATGATTATATTTATAGTTTAGTCAAAGAAAAATATTTCTTAAGATTTTGTTGTTGACTTGGGAATTTTTGTGATAGATTTGAGTAAACATTTAATTGCACGTGATCTACCAACGAAATATGAATAATGTGATTGATTAAAAGTTTAAACTGTGAGATTATTCCGTTAGTTAGAAGGGGATTGTGAAACACCAAGTTTTCATTAGAATTAAGTAAGATATAGTGTCTAACGGTTATGTTGTTTTTTTTTTTGGTTAATTACATAGGAAATTGATGGGTTTCGACTAAGTCTCCTAATTCCTGTCCATTTTGTTATATAGTCTTATGGACTGGACTGATACAGTGACCATGAGTCCATGACAAAGTATATTTCAATTATTTTTTGCAAAACATTAATGCAATATATACAATGCATATAACTGCAAAGCAAGACCACTAGCAGTTGGTTGTTAATATTCTTCTAATTTCTTATATATATATATATATGCCAAATCATTAAAATATTATTTACTGAAACTAACATATGATCGCTGATTTTGCCGAGGCTTTCAGCCGGATCTTTGTTACATATTTACCGATTTTTGTGAAACGCTTGTAAACGGTTGAAACTTGAAACTACAGCTGGGCACTTCCCTAAAATACATTAGGTTTTAAAAAATAAAATAAATAAAGAGGTGTAACTTAAGTCATAATTATCTTTCATTTTTTAATTGTGCAAATTGAGATAAAAAGTCTTTGTTGGTTAGTAACAAAAAAAAAAAAAAAACAAATTAGACAAATTTTACTTGCATATGTTTTTTTACCTAATTCAGTGCAACATTTATCTTTATAAAATTCCATAGTGCCATGGTATGATTGTCCTAGTACTCCAATGGAGCTTTAGTGGGTTGGTTCAGAATATATTGCAACGGCTTGAATGCTTTACGGACTCGGAAGTCAGAACTCAGAAGGCTTCCTGTTACGAAATATGATGACTAATCTGCACGCTCCCATATCTTTGTGTCGTTGTTGACTTGTTGTTGGATCTATAATAAATATTCGTACATTGTTGACTCCGACTCTGTCATGCTACGTGAAATAATATTAGGAAAAAATATAGAGACAAGTTAGTCTTCCTAAAGTTTGCGTGATAAATCTCCGGCTCACCTTGCTTGTCCTTATTTGAATTATTACATAGATTCGACCTTATTCAGTGGCTTATCCAAGATTGATATTTAGGAAAAAAAAAGTTTTTTATTTTTTATTTTAAGTGGAAAAATAATGGAAAAGTACCTAAAGAAAGAAAACCATTGTTTTTAATCAATATTATCGGACTTTTGGGGAAAATACGCGCCTCATGTTTTGTTTCAATTTGTAGGTCATATATGAGAAATTCATGATGATAAATGTTAGTATTAATAAATAATAATTCTTATGCGGCACAAGATTTTATCAATTATATATATAATTAAAGAAATTATATAAACTTTGTTATATATATATATATTCAGATTTGAGTAAAAGTATCATAAAATTAATTCACACCGTACATATGTTAATTCACACCGTACATATGTTCCTCTTTTCAAATGTAAAAACAAGTGTTAACAAATAGGCATAACTAGCTATAAATAGAACAACATTAGTTTTCTCTATACCAAACGATATAGCTCAAAGATCATCAAGTTTGATTATGAGTTTTGTTTTGATATTTACTAATTAATTAAGTATAGTAGGATTTTTTTGCTAATTTCTTGTAACGTCATAAGGAGTTTTGTACTCTCTTGGGTTTTGACTTTAAGTGGAGATCTTGGATTAGGGAATGCCTCAAAACAGCAACGGTTTCTGTCCTCGTCAATGGAAGCCCTACGAAGGAATTCCCGGTGTCTAGAGGCTTAAGACAAGGAGACCCCCTGTCACCCCTTCTTTTTCTCATTGCGGCGGAGGGTCTAAGTGGATTACTAAAGAAAGCAAAGCATGAACATCTTCTTACAAGAGTCAAAGTTGGAAGACAGAATGTGGAGGTTACACACGTGCAATACGCAGACGACACAATCCTGTTTTGTGAAAGTAATATCAATAATGTTCGAGGAATAAAATCAGTCCTTAGAAATTTCGAAATGATCTCATGTCTCAAGGTTAATTTCCTTAAAAGTCACCTGGTTGGAATTAACGTGGATGTTCTACAGATGAACTGGTACGCAGACATTCTTAATTGCAGAATTGGAGGTATCCCTTTCAAATACCTTGGCCTTCCGGTGGGGGGTAACCCGAGAAGGATTGAGAGTTGGAAACCAGTTGTTAATATGTTCAAGAAAAATCTTTCGAATAGGAAAGGTAAACACATTTCTTTTGGAGGTAAGATTATCCTTCTAAACTCGGTTCTGGCTAGTCTTCTGGTGTTCTTCTTTGCAATGTTTAAAGCACCAAAAAGAGTCGTTAGAGACCTTACCAGTATCCAGCGCCGTTTCTTGTGGGGAAGGAGCGAAGAGCAAAATAAAATTGCTTGGATTAAGTGGACTACTTTGTGCAAAACTAAAGAATGTGGGGGCCTTAACGTCAAAGACCTCGAATCCTTCAATCTTGCTTTGTTCCAGAAATGGAAGTGGAGGATTCTACAAGGTGGGGAGTCTCTTTGGTATGATATCATTGTTTCACAATATGGGGAGCAATTTGATCGACTCTTTCGTGATATGGGGAATCACTCAAAGTATTCGTCAAATTGGTGGAAAGATTTAACTGGCGATAATCAAGGAAATTATAATAATGAGAGGTTTGCGGAAGGTGTCAAAAGATCTGTTGGGGATGGTTCTAACACGAGTTTTTGGAATTGCGTGTGGATTGGAAACGAGTGTCTTAGAGAGAGATTTAGTAGACTCTACCGTGTCTCCATGGATAAAGATGCTTTCATATCCGAGATGGGATGTTGGATACATAATGAGTGGATATGGACGTGGAGATGGCGCAGGCACTTGTTCGACAGAGAAAAACCACTATTTACCGATCTTCTTAACATGCTTTCTAATTTCTACCCTCAACTCGGAGTTCGGGATGGATGGATTTGGATTTGGGATCATTCAGGCTCCTACACAGTTAAATCTGCTTACCAACGGATCATACAAAATTTTAACGACGAGAAAGACATTGTGTTGAGGAAACTGTGGAGTGCAAAAGGGCCGCTTAAAGTCATTTCATTCATTTGGAAAGCAATGAAAGATAGAATTCCAACTAAAGAAAACCTTCTCAAGAGAGGAATTCGGCTTTCGATCAATTGCTCTAATTGCGTGTTTTGTGATTCCGCCATTGAATCGACTGATCACATCTTTTATGAATGTCACTTTGCTTTTCAGGTGTGGGGGGAAATATATAAGTGGTGCGGTATCTCGACTGCGATTATTAGGGGCCTTAAGCTCTATTTTATGCAAAATCAGTACCTGTGGCCTAAAAAGAATAGGATTGAAGCATGGGGATGTATATGGTTCTCGGTTATCTGGGTCATTTGGAAAGCTAGGAACAAAAAGGTCTTTGAAGGTGATCTCCTGGACATTCAACTCACTGTAGAGCAAATTCAAATTACTTCTTGGAACTGGATCAAGGTTTTCTTTCACCCTTTCTCTTTTTTCCTTTGTGAATTGGACTTGTTGTCCAATGGAGTGTCTTTGCTAGTCTTTGTTGGTGGTTTTTGGCTTGGGTTTGTAGTTGTTTGGCTGTTGTTGGTTCATTTGTAGTTGCACCACCCCTGTAACTCTTTGAGTACTTCTTGTACTCTTTTTTCTATATTATTTTGTTTTGCTGAACAAAAACAAAAAAATTAAATAGCACAATAGTTATTTGGCAATTATACACAACACGAGCTAGGGGCAAATTTTGCAACAAAACAACTGCAATAACGCCGTCACAGCACACAAATTGCAATTCAAAGAAGTAGTGAGTGACTATAATACGAATTGAAAGGACATTGAGGAAGAACTAAAGTCTAATAAACTCCACACAAATATTCCATAATATCAAAATTGAGATATGTTGTTAAAAAAAAAAAGAAAAAATCACTAACCCTGAACTTCGATCTCAGTTTCACTTACCCCGTACTTTCAATTTTTTCACCCGCCACCCTCAAGTTTCTTAATTGTATCACATACCCTCTAAGTCAAAATTAGCTGATTTTTATCAAAACTGAGATATGTTGTTATTTTGAAAACCATGTTCAAAAATTTTCCTTTCTTATTTATTTATTATTTTATAAAATCCAAAAAAAAAAAAAGACGCGACAATAAAATAACAATTCCAACAAAATAATAAAACAAACATTCGCTTTATTATTTTATAAATCCAAAAGAAAAAGAAGAGACAATAAAAATAATAAATCCAAAATAATAAAATTTTAAGTGACGGGACAATTTTACCCCCGAAAAAACGCACAAAAGCAATTCGAACAGAATGTGATACATTAAGGGGTACTGGTGCGAAAATAAAAGTTATGACCTCGTTTGGATAAATGTGTCATAGTTTGAGGGGTTGGTGGAATTATCCCATTTGTAGAACCCATAGATCAGGGGGGGTTTGCTGTACTTTTAAAATTTATTTTATGGTTCTCTTATTTTATTATCCAAGAGTAATTCTGTTTTATTAAATGAAAATTTGTTTTTAATAAAGTATGTGGTAAGAAAAACGTCACAAACTCGTGTTCTACCAAGCTAGAAGATCTATCACAATGCACGAACTTACTTTATGCAAAAAAATCCAAAAATTTCCTACACATCGATTAAGCGCAAGTTTGGGACCCTGGCATGTGGACTAGCAATAGAAAAACCCAACCACTTTTACTCCATTGAATTAATTTTGGACAGACCACTTGTTACACAAAGTAGGGTCACGTCACGCAACAAAATCATATTTCCTTTTCTATAAATCGTCTTAAAAATCATTATCAGTTTGCATTAGACCAAAGAACAAACACTGATATATTTTAAGCCTTTCAGGAAAGAAAAAGAAAACGTAATGTATAAGGGAAGAGGCAGTGCAATTCTTGTTGTTATGGTGGTGGTGATGGCGGTGGTTGTGGCTGACGCCGCTACTTACACAGTGGGAGGTGGTGGCGGATGGACCTTCAACGTGGATTCGTGGCCGAGAGGCAAGCGCTTTAGGGCCGGTGACACACTTGGTATATAAAGCTCATATTCTATGATTATTTGGGTGTCACAATTTGTTTAATTCTATAGTTAAACTATAATGATCGACTTTATATTACTTGGGGAACGGTTAATAGCTATGAAACGGTTAGATATATTAGAATTAATTAGAACAGCTCAAGGCTTAAGTGATGCATTTACATATTTAATTACTATGTCATTTATTTGTTAATAAACGTATACATCTGAAATATTGTTTTCAACACGCGTACTCCTTTTCATTAAAAAATGACACGAGAGAAGTTCATACATATAATGATGTAAGTAACGTGAGAAGCATCAAACCCTCTTAAATGCAACCCTTTGAAGTTTATTACATTTTTTTTAACTTACTTTTTAACGTTTGCAAAATTGTACGAACTCACGTAGACCGATTTAAAGCAGACCATAAAATTGTGCATCAAATAAGACTTCAAACATTTTTTAGATAGTTGAAAAGTAAGTTACTAAACGGATCATACTAGCAGGGTTGATGTTTTTTCTCTTATAAATAGTAACTTTACTGTTATAGTGATATCGTGATGTGATTTGACACTTTTAACAAATTATTAAATTTTGGGATATTTCTTAAATTTTACTCAATAGCCTCCCCTTTCTCAATTCTACTTACTACTCTATTAAAATATTGATTCTGTATTGAGTACCGTTAGGTGCTGTTTTGGTTATTTATGCGAATAATTAAGGACTATTTTATTCTTTTATGGTGTAAAACATTTATTTAAGTTCTGCAACGGAACTTGCATTGTGACTTCAGGCCGGAAAAAGACACACCTAACTAATTTGGCAACATAAATCATAATCACACCCAACTCTGTTAAGAGAAAATGTTATTCGTTTAATACTATAATGTAGCCCAAATAATAACAAAGTCGGTATTTATCAAACCGAAGATTATCATATTTTGATTTCCTTTGTTTTTGGATGGTAGTGTTCAACTATAATTCGGGAGTTCACAATGTTGTGCCGGTGAACAAAGCTGGGTACAGTGGGTGCACTTCACCTCCGAGGGCCAGAGTGTATCAAACTGGAAAAGATCAAATCAAACTTGCAAAAGGACAAAATTACTTCATCTGCACTTTGCCTGGGCACTGCCAATCTGGGATGAAAATAGCCATCAATGCTCTCTGAATATGTCCGTGTATTTTTCAGATTTTTGAAGTTGAGTACTAGTGTACTACTGTTTGTAACTTCTAATAGTTTGTATGTGCACTAATGTTGGAGATGTAACGATCTAAGTTATGAGATTAAATAAATTTGGAAGGTTTTGTCCTGAGGATTTTCTTTTGCGATTTATTTTATTTGAAATTCAATCAATTATGTTAATTTTTCATATCTATTTCTACTTGCTGTTGGACAACTTTGTTGTCAATATTTTGTTGGTGAGTTTATCGAAAATGCCGCAATTTAGAACTTGAAAGTCACGAACTAAAGACGTTTTCCTTAAAGCGTAATTCGCCCCCACCTCGTGTGCCAAAATAGTTACAACGAATTGCCTCACAGGATACAATTTAAGCCCAAAAAATAAAATAACTATTGACTGCGTTTTGGACTTACAAAATCAATAAACAGAAATAAGAACAAGAATGCAATGAATACAAAAATAAGAACAAGAATGCAATGAATACAAAAATAATTTCTGCAACAATTATTTTTGTATGAGATTGAGAGATAACAAAACTTGATGATTATTCGGCTCTGATAATCCCACGGATATAAAGACGTTGAAAAACTGTATGGAAAAGTCACAACTTTTTCGCTGTTATTATTTCACTGAAAAACACAACTCTCCTGCTCCAAAATATGTGATTGTTAATATTTAAAATCTGAGTTTTAAATATTCCCTCCATATTTACCCGGATTAATCTGAGCCGTCGGATTTAAATCTTAAGTAAGATTAAATTCACACCATCCAATTTAATCTATATTAATTGAATATTCAGATTAAATCATAGCTGTCCATTTTATTTAATTAATTAAATAAATACACGGTCTAGATCGATGCGCTATGCAAGCGTGCAAAATATTTTTTAAGTACGCCAAATAAAAGAGCCACGTAAGCGCCACGCAGCGCGCGGGCGCGCCTCGGCTTGGCACACGTGTGTGCTTGTGCACCACCTATGTCTAGCACACTTAATTACCCAAGTAATAAAGTGCAAACATAGATATACCCAACTGATAGGTTTTATTTTTTTTATGTTGGACACTTAAGCCACTTTAGTAAAATTGGCCTATAACAGCTAAATGTCACGGACTTAACCCTTTACTATCGACTACGGTCCCTTTGAGTCGACGATGCGTCCGTGCAGCCTAGCAAGCGCGATCCCGTCGGCTCACTAGTAAGCCTAAAATTCCTAAGGAGGCTACGAAACTCGGAAGATGGGATGGAACGGAAGAAAAGAGTTAAAGTAAGAACACAAGTGTTTTGAAATAATGTTACAACTCTTTAATTCAATGCTCAAGACCGATAACAAGTGTTTACAAGTGTTTGCCAAGGTTTTTCTCTCAGTCGCAAGGTTGCCAAATGACCACAAGGGTGCCCTCCTTATATAGACTTCAGGGTGGACCCCACATAAGCAGTTAGCAGATTTTATAACCTTACATGCTGGTACGATTGTCGAATCCTTAACAACAATAGTAAGGCGATGCTCACTCTAGTCCAGTCCGGTTAACTCTAGACCCCTCTAGAGCTGGGTTAATTACAACGTCCCTATACTATTGGTAATTACAAAGTCACCCCAAAACTTTGTATTTACATCGCAAGTTGTCCTACCCGTGGCCTGCCCAATTTACCCGGCACGTGCGACCGTCCCGCACGTGACCACCTTCTAGATGCTTCGAGAGCACTCCCGTGTCTTCTTGCAAACTCCAGTAAGTCGGCGCCCCGCACCGCCATCGATGGTTTCTAGAAGCCTCTCGGTCCTTCCCGTAAGGCGGCGTCTGTGCTCCTTCGTGACGCGTCTCGAGAACTCTAGAACCTTCGTCGCATCGATCGTCATGAACGCCCTATGTTCTTGTGCCCACGTCGCATGCCCGTCTCTAACGCCGCAACCCCTTTGCTCGTTAGTCAACTGCTACGCCCGTGGTCGCACATCCTTGCGCACAAGCGTGGCGGCTCCGTTCGACTTGTGCGTTCGTGAAATAAGCCGGTCGTGACATCCTCCCCCACTAAAATCGGCGATGCCCTCGGCGCCGTTGGAACTGCGGGCTCTATTGCGCACCCTACGCCTCCATCTGTTCCTACGCCTCATGACCAGTCCTGATTCTTGGTTCGTGCACGCCTCCGGCTCGACCAACGTAATGGCAGAGATGGTCGCTACCCTTGTCGCCACTCTATGGACCAGTATCGTGCATGGATTGTCGCCTAGTACCAGTATATGATGAGCAAACGGCACAACCATAGCACGTACCTTATCGAACCACTCGAGTCCTATGATGGCGTCATAGTCATCCAAGGGTATAACCATGAAGTTTACCGATTCTTGCCACTGTCCCATGCGTACGTGAACATCCATTGTCACGCCCATTATCGGCTCCTCGCCTTTGTTGGTTGGCTTGATGAATCCCGCCGTCTTAGTGATGCTTAGTCCGAGCTTGCGCGCCACTTTGTCGTCCATAAAGCTAAAGTTTGCGTCGGTGTCGAGAAGAATTCGGACTAAGTGTTGCCCAATGCGTGCGTCCACGTACAAAAGTGCCCGGCGTCATCCTTTCGCTGGCTCGCTACGTCCCTGAACCGCATTAAGGAGTTGGAGAGCCCCCATTCGTACTGCTCTGCGATCCTCCTCCGGCTCATCGACATGTTGCTCGATTGCGCTAGTCGGCCCCTTTAAAGGTAGTTGTTGACAAAGTGATATGCCCCGCCACATAAGAAATAGTTCTTCGACTTCGGTCGCCGATCCGTGTAATCTTAACGTCCCATACTGTTAGTCCCAATCGGCGTGGCTTTGCTCGGCTCAATCGAACTGTCCTTCCGACCCGAATGACCACGATCCTCCACGTCGTGTTGTCCCTCGTTGTCCCGTTGGTCCTTGCCCTTTTTGTTGTCGTCCCTTGGAGTCATCTCGATTAGGCATTGTGCTGCCGCTATGGCGGATGCCAAGTCTTGGACGTTGCGTCGTTGAAACTCTTGCCTAGCCCAAGGCCTCAACCCGTCCAAGAAAGTGAACAAGGCATCCTTGTCTGAAAGATCCGGGATCTCCAATACGATCTCTTGGAATTCCTTAACATTGTCCCAAATCGTGCTCCGATGCTGGAGTCTCCTCAATCGACCCCGTGCCTCATATTCGACGTTCTCCGGGTAAAATTGATGCTTCAACTCCCGAACAAAATCACCTACGTCGAAATATGGCAAAGCATCACCACGTCCATCAAGAAGAGTGGGATGGTGCATAGACGAGTGTCGATATCATGAACGTTGGCGGCGCCAAAGTAGATCTCAATATTGTAAAGGAAATTATCGATGTCCCTATCATTCCTTACCCCATTATATGTTGCTCCATGTTGCGGACGACTTGCTTCACCACGGCTAAGTCATCCTTCATCGCCAGAACCTCGCCCTACAAGGCCCCTAAGTCCTCGACGTCATCCTTCAACTGCTGAAAATCATAAGTGATAGCGTTGATATGGGACATAACTTGTTCCTCCAGCGTGCCTAATCGCTCCGTTAAGTCCTCGTTAGTCTCGAGCTCGCCTACTCTATCAAGTAGCGTCTCGAACACGCGTCGTGCCTCGACAAGTGCTTGCTCCATCCGGCCCATGCGCTCTTCCAGAGCATGGGAACCGTCCCCCAACGTCCCAACAGATGGATCACTCGAAGGCTTGCGCGCCTTTCGGTTCAGGGTCGTCGACCCCTGCTCGACTTACCCCGACATCCCTTCCTCTAAACCAACAAGTCTCAAGCAAAAACTCCTAAACCAGTGCAGGAGCCAAGAGCCTCGGTTTCTTTCCCGACCGTGGCTCTGATACCACGTGTCACAGACTTAACCCTTTACTATCGACTACGGTCGCTTTGAGTCGACGATGTGTCCATGCGGCCAAGCAAGCGCGTTTCGTCGGCTCACTAGTAAGTCTAAAACTCACAAGGAGGCTGTGAAACTCGGAAGATGGAATGGAACGGAAGAAAAGAGTTAAAGTAAGAACACAAGTGTTTTGAAATAATGTTACAACTCTTTAATTCAACGCTCAAGACCGATTACAAGTGTTTACAAGTGTTTGCCAAGGTTTTTCTCTCAAGGTGCAAGGTCACCAAATGACCACAAGGGTGCCCTCCTTATATAGACTTCAGGGTGGGCCCCGCATAAGCAGTTACCAGATTTTATAACCTTACTGCTGGTACGATTGCCGAATCCTTAACAGTAATAGTAAGGCGGTGCTCACTCTAGTGTAGTCCGGTTAACTCTATACCCTTCTAGAGCCGGGCCAATTACAACGTCTCTAATTACAACGTCCATATACTATTAGTAATTACAAAGTGACCCCAAAACTTTGTATTTACATTGCAAGTTGGTCCTACACGTGGCCGCCCCGCATGTGACCACCTTCTAGATGCTTCGAGAGCACTCCCGTGTCTTCTTGCAAGCTCCAGTAAGTCGGCGCCCCGCACCGCCATCGTTGGTTTTTAGAAGCCTCACGGTCCTTCCTGAAAGGCGGCGTCTCGAGAACTCTAGAACCTTCATGACGCATCTCGAGAACTCTAGAACCTTCATCAAACTTCTCGGACCATCGTGCTCGCCTCGCGGCACGACCCTTCATCGCATCGATCATCATGTTGACCCCTATGCTCGATCATCTTTGTGCCCACGTTGCACGCCCGTCTCTAACGCCGCGACCCCTTCGCTCGTTAGCCGACTGCTGCACCCGTGGTCGCACATCCTTGCGCACAAGTGTGCCGGCTCTGTTCGGCCTGTGCATCCGTGAAATAAGCCGGTCATGACATAATGCTCTTCAAGCCCATAAAAGTCTTTATAGGTAACATGAGTTAGAGCCCAACATACTTTACCAATGTGGGACAAAACTCAAAAGGCTTTTATTGTACCTTGCATACACATCCCATCAACACATAACCAATGTGGGATATCTTTCACAAGATTTATTATTTGGAAACTAAATCTAACAATCTCCACCATTTCCGAATGATAAATCTTAGTTGCACCTCAAGAAGTTATGTGAATAAAAGATTGTGTCTTTCGACTTGAACCATCACTTAGTGGATACATATCAAAGTTAATCAGAAAAGTATAGTAGACTAGTCTTTGAACTAACAATTCTATATCGACCAACCAGATAAGTATCACACATAGTTCCTCTACTAGTTCTTTATTCTTAAAAACGTACACGTTAACGGCCTAGTGTATATATCCTGGTATCATGAGTAGTTTTTAGAGTTAAGCCCTAAACTCTAATGAAACGACCTTACTTCTGCTACTCACTTAGGTAGACTTGTCAAGGATGTCCATGTAATTATGACATCCCAACATTTACTGTTACAAGTCTATTAAGAGTATTAAACTTAGCATCTACCTTTGACACTACAAGTACCAAGCACTATACTTAGATGAAACTAATTAATAATTAAAAAAACTAAGTTCTTGACAATCACAAAAATGAAGTACTTTACTCATTGAACCAAAGTTTGATATTTCAAGTGTTGAGTTGAGTTTTCCTCATGCATGATTACTATGTATGGGCTTTCAGTTCCATCGCTCTAGAAGTCTTATGCACCATATATCTGGCAAGACCTTTAGTCAGAGGATCAGCCAAGTTACTTGCTGACCTCACATAGTTAATTGTGATAATACCATCACTAATTAACCGTCTCACATAGCTATGCCTCAAACCAATATGTCTAGATTTTTCGTTATAGACATGACTATAAGCTCTAGACAAAGTCGACTGACAACACAAGAGGCATTAGCTTAGGCCATATTGGCATTTCCAATAGCAAGTTTCTCAACCATTCTGCTTCTTTGCTTGCAGAGTTTAATGCTATAAACTAAGATGCCATGCTTGAATCAGCCATGCATGTTTGTTTCTTAGAACCCCATGATATTGCAACTCCACCAAGAGTGAATATCCAACCACTAGTTGATGTGTGGTCATCACTTTCGGTAATCCAACTAGCATTAGTATAACCTTCCAAAACATTTGGATGGCCACTATAGCATAAGACATAGTCAATAGTATTCTTAAGATACTTGAAGACTCTAAATATTGCTTTCCAATGTTCTCTACTAGGATTACTTGTATACCGACTCAGTTTACTCACTGCAAATGCAATATCAGGCCTAGTACAAGTCATACAATACATTAAGCTTCCTATTGCACTAGCATATTAGTTTTGGGAAAAGGCTCTCCCATCATTTGGTATTAATTTAGTTTTAGGGTCGTATGGAGTACTAAATGGTGTAATCAAAATGATTAAATTTTCTCAATACCTTTTTAACGTAATGAGAGTGTGATAACATGATACCTTCATTACTTCTAATTATTTAATCCCTAAAATAACATCAGCAATACCTAGATCTTTCATATCAAATATTTCACATAGAAACTTCTTAGTACTATTTATTTGATCTAGGTTAGAACCAAAGATAAGGATATCATCAACATATAAACAAATAATAACACCTTTATTATTTTTAAATTTACTATAAACACACTTATCAGATTCATGGATTTTGAATCCGTTTGACAAAACAGCCATGTCAAACCTTTCATGCCATTGTTTCGGTGCTTGTTTAAGTTCGTACAAGGACTTAACAAGTTTACACACTTTATGCTCTTGTCCTTTCACAACAAAACCGTCAGGTTGTTGCATATAAATTTCTTCTTTTAATTCACCATTCAAGAATGCCGTTTTGACATCCATTTGGTGAATTTCGAATTTATATATGGAGGCCAAGGATATTAAAATCTTAATTGTAGCAATTCTAGCCACTGTTAGGGGTGTGTGGGCCGGGTCGGGACCCGGGAACCCGACCCGTCCAGACGGGTTTTTCCCGTACGGGAAAAACCCGTCCAATTACCGCCCCGACTGGCCAGGAAAAAAGTCCCGGCGAGTGCCCCCGCGGGTCGGGAACGGGATCCGGCCGGATCCCGTTCCCGACCCGCGGGGATCCCGTCTAGAACAAGTTCCATCGAGCTCTGTGAATCATCTCTCAGAATTGGGACCTCTCATGGTGGAGAAAGATAAAATTAACAAAATCAGAAGTCTGAGGAAGACATCAGACTCGGCTTGTGTTATTTCCAACGACTGGTTGAAAATGTCGGGGCTTCGAACGACGACTGGCGGAAGACGCTCGACTGAGTCGTGCCGGCCGTCGTCGTCCTCCGCACCACCGCTCCTCGCTCCTTCGACACCAATTTCGCCGGCGCTTTCTTCGCCACACAGTCACTCCACAGTCCACACCGCAACATACAACAACTCACCACAACTTGGAGTCGCCATCTCACAGCTCACGACTCCGCCACAACACCTCACCACGACACCACCAGTCCTCCTCACCACGACACCGCCGCAACACCTCACCACGCAACATAAGCTGCTTATTGACGGGACTCCCGGCGGGATTCCCGTTCCCGCCGGGATCCCGCCCCGCCGGGACTTCCGTTCCCGGCGGGAGGGAACGGGATCTCAAAACCAGATCCCGTCCCATGTTAATCCCGGGGGCCGGGGTCCCGAACCCGCGGGATCCCGACCCATAACACCCCTAGCCACTGTAGCATAAGTGTCGAAATAATCAAGTCCTTCTTTTTTGCTTTAAACTTCTCAACGGTTCCATAAACTTTTATTTTCTTTTTGAAAATCCACTTACATCCTACAGTTTTAAAACCAGGACGTAAGTCCACCAATGTCCAGATGTCATTTCCCATGATGGAATCCATCTCATCTTGTATATCCTCTTTCCAAAAACTAGCATCTTAAGACTTCATAGCCTTTGCATGGGTTTTTGGATTAGATTCAACATGTAAAGATAACAACACTTGATTTGTTTCTTTTCTCGTGTACCTTCAACAAGACACATGTGAAAATCAGGCCTTAAATCCTTTTGTACTCTATGTCTTTTACTTCTCCTAGGTTCTTCATTCTCTATTTTAGAATTTTTTATATTTATAGATTCATTATTATTATTTTCTGGAATTCTAGGAATAGAAAAAAACCTGGTTTCATCAAATATAACACCTCTTGATTCAATTATTGTATTCACTTCTAGCGAGTAATTTTTCTCAATAACTATAAATCCGTAAGCTTTGCTGTTTAGTGCATAACCCAGAAAAATACATTCTACACCCTTTTCTCCCAACTTCTTTCTTTTAGGATCAGGAACTCTAACTGTAGCTCTACAACCCCAAACTCGTAAATACTTCAAGTTTGGTTTTCTTTTCTTCCATAATTCATATGGAGTTGTAGAATTTTTATAAGTAGGCACTCTACTCAAAACATGACACGTTGTTAAAAGTGCCTCACTCAAAATCCTTTGCTAAGTCCAGATTTGGACAGCATAGCATTAATCATTTCAATTGATGTCATATTTTTTCTTTCAGCAATTCCATTTTTTTGTGGAGTATAGGGTGCAGTAACTTCATGAACAATACCAACATTTTCAAAAAACGTAGGATCATAATATTCACCAGCTCTATCAGTTCTTAAACGTTTTATGGTGGTTCCACCTGTATTTTCAACTCCAGGCTTAAATATTTTAAATTTATCTAATGCTTCATGCTTGTGATTCAAAAGATAAACATAACAAAATCGAGAGTAATCATCAATAAACGTTATATAATTCACTACAAAAAAAATCATCTATTGTGACTAGATATATTGTCTCAAAAAGCTACAAAATCGTCACATTAAGCCTGTTGTGACGAAAAGCTGCAGCATGAGGATCGTCACTTGAGGCCCGTCGTATTAGGGTTCTCGTGACGAAATCGACTTTTGTCACAACACATTGTGACGAAATTAATAATCGTCACTGTAGCACCCTCTGTGGCGACGATAATAGCGTCGCAGTAGAGCAAGATTTTCGTCTCAAAAACTGCCATTCGTCACAACAAATATGATTTGCATCAATAACATTGTTTCTGTAGTGACAAATAATTCGTCACAGGAACATCACATTTTTAAAGCCAATAACCCATAAATCTTAATCATTAGTTCTTTTGTTAATTATTTAAAATTGTTATAAGCTCTAGTATGCTCTGTTCATACACAAATGCAAAACAACTCTGAAATGTAACAAATCAACCATAGTGATTCTCATTAAAACAATCAATCTCATAAAAAAATATCTGCAATCCAAATGTAAAAGCAGAAGTAGCATTCCTATCACAGATACACATAATACAATGCAACATTTCAATATTTGTATACTACAAAAGAAAATATTATGTAACAGAAGATTTAACATCCTTTCAAGCCATTCCTTCAACTCATGTAATACGCCCTTCAACGCATGTAACACGCGACGTGCCTTCAAAAACATTAACAAAATTGATAGAAGTAAGCTAATCAAGTAATAAATCATTGAACACATATAAGAAGGTGCCTTCGTGTTGCAGCATATTCAATTACTTAAAATGACACCCAATAATTAGATGAGAAATATGGAAAAAATATTTGAACAACATCACAGATACATCTCAGGATCTGCCAACCAAATTAAAAAAATCTTTATCCTACAAAACAAATACACAAGTTCTAGTTTATGAAATTCACAATTCAAAAGTGTAAAACTTAAAAGTGGTATCCGACAAGTTCAAACATCTATGTTATGAATGCAAACTCACAGATTCGAAATTATAACATATACAAATATAAAACAAAAAATTCTGTAAAAAAAACATAATCAATGAACCACTTTAACCGATAAAGACTAACATGTTGGTTTGGCTTTACTTTAATCTAACTCAAGTAATCTCATCACGGAACAGAGAGTATCCAACCTCACGTTAATTTAGACAACATGTGTGTGTTGGAATAAGCCTTCTCAAGATGACATCAAAAACTAAACTATATCAGAAAATCACCACCTTAAATTAGGACAAAAATACAAAAAAGAAAAAAAAAAAATCATATCATATCACTTCAATCTAAAGTCATGTTGATAACTATCCACGACTGATATCTTGAAGCAACGTGAAACACACTAAATCTCTGTATTTCTATCAACAGAACCAAAAAAAAGAATTTCACATTAGATTATCTCTTTTGAAACTTAAAGCAAGTATATGCATAGTAGCAGCAAAGTACATTTGGTGAGCATGTCAACAAAAGGTCCTTACCTAGGTCAATAGTGCGGTTTGGTTTCAGGTATCTCGTTGATCAATTAATAGACAAACATTCTTACGCAGCATAATGATCTCTACTTCTTTAAGAACCACTAATTATAATTCATAATGATGAACACAAAAGAGCGGCATATGCAAAATTGGAGGCAATCATACAAACTTACTAGCGATCAGGTGAAAGAGTAGAATTAGTCCATCTCAACTCACCGCACGAATATCCTTACAGATTTTCCATTCCATATCAATATTATATATTCGAATATGACTTTCCTGTTTGAAATATAACGCGAAATGCACATCAAACAAACCAAATAACTAGCTACAAAAACTAAAAGCACAACACAATCTTCCATAAAGAATACCTGAAATCCAGAAACAAAAAGAGACCCGTCCGGAAAAAACTTTCATTATTCTCGCTCTCTTTCCAGACTAATGCACAGTCATTATTACAAGCATCAATCTCTTCAAAGTCCTATCCTACTTCATGCAACAACCGTCCAACTCCATAGAATGATGATGGCAGTTTTGCACCTTCAGGTAAAATTTCCTTTAGAAACTCAAGCAACATATTGAAACATTTATTTCTCCATTTGCCTGAAACCTTAAGATGTAGTATTTTAATAACAAGATATAGTAATGACAGCAATGACTATTATCATTGTTGTTTTTTCTTTAGTGCAGAGAGTACATGACGTTATTTAATGCAAAAATTACAGTCTTCAAGCAAGCAAAAGTTTAAATTTAGGCGTCAATTATCAATTATCAAAAAATTTGAGTTTCCTGTGCAGCTATAATTGAAAGAGAAAAAAAGGCGCTATATCTAAACTGACATGCATACATTATTATATCAATCCAAAGAAACTCATTAAAGAAGATAAATGTATTACATGTGCGGAGATACCAATATATGATCCTCAACGGAAATACTCTGTTATATTGTACCCTTCAAATTCAATATCAATATTATGTTATTTATCGATATACTTCAAAGTCATACTATGCTCTTTGGTTAAACACAAAAACCTGCACACACCATTTGTCCAACACCAGTAATAATGATGATGGCAGAAGTGTTTATGAACCCTTATTCCCTCAGCCTCATATGTCCCTAACATGATCGACTCTTTCTGTGGATGACACATACACCAAAGAATAAAAAATCACAAAGGAAAATATGGGGCACAAGTAGTATTGAACGGCAAAAGAGTACAAGAGGAAAGACTTTCAGTTGTAGTATACAAAAACTTGTTGAACAATTAGTTGAACAACTTATAAATAATTTCCTTATTTATTCTGAACCCCTTCCAAATATACTACCTAGTCCCTACCATAGTACTTTGATGGGCTCTTTTCTATAAAAGGAACCAATTTCAGAATCTAAGAAGTTAGTAAATATCTGCACTCCCCACTCTTATTCAATACTCCATCCAGAACACATAAAACCTAACAATCAAAACTACAAAACTTTTACCAAGGGATCTATATTTAGAACTAAAACACACAAGGGATAAATTTCCCATAAGCAATTTTGATTATACTTGAAGACATGTTCTTTCACCCCAAGGATTAAAAAGCATGATAATATAAGTAGATTAACAGACAATTTGCAAAGATTATGAATATAATATTGGAGGGCTTACCGGCTCCGTTCTTACGTACAGTAGATTTAATGAATTCTGATTTTCACCTTCAAATACCAAAAAAAAAAAAAAACCTTAGAAAGAATCAAGAATCTAAAGTATTTCAAAAGATAAAACGCAAGATTAGCATAAATTGTTAACAAAAATGGAAGCACACCGTCGTTCTTCTTCGCTAGGGTTCGGCTGCTCACCATTTTTCACTATGACCCAAAAGTATCAAAATCTTAGAACAAAATTGGAAGAAAGAGTCAGTAAAATAGTATATTAAACGTTAAAATATGGTACAAAGAAACAAGAGAGAACATTACCTGTTTCGTTTCGCCGGTAAAAAGGGTTTCTCTCTCTCTCTCGCCTGAACGAGTGTTCTTTCATTTTCTTTTCTTTTTGATAGAAAACCAGTGTTTTACTCCTTACTTTAATAAATATCTTTTAAAAAACACTTAAGTATTGATGCTTTAACAATAATTTATTAAGCTCCCACATAAATCAAAATAAAAGTTGGAGGGAAAACGAAATACAAGGAGGGAAATTTAGCTCCTACATACTTTTTTTAACACTTGTGACTAATTTAATTTTTGTCACTAAGTATGTCAAGTAACAATTTAATTTTTGTCATAAAAGATTGTCACAAGATTGCTTTTCGCCAATTCTCAAAATTTACCGCTGACCTTGTCATGACAATTTACACATTTCATCTTGATAGCTCTAATGTGTTGTGACGAAAATAGATTCTATCATTATAGAACTGTATGGTGTGACAACAAACAAATTCGTCACTACAAGGCAAGCTCATGTGACAATGTTTAATTTTGTCATAAGAAATTGTCACATTAGACAATTTTTTTTTGTAGTGATAACTTTTTTCACCTCTAGTAGGAGTGCTATGAAAATCACATAAATCACTATGTATTAAGTTTAATATGCCTGATGTTCTCTCGACTTTAGGAAAAGGCATTCTGGTTATTTTTGTGAGCATGCATGTATTACATTTATTCACATTTTTATCAATACTAGGAATTAAATTCAGATTAGACATATGATGTAATTTTCTAAAATTAACATGCCCAAGTCTATCCTGCCATAAAGAACAAGAGTCAAGCATATAAGCAGAATAAGATACTTTATTAATAGCATTCCCAGTTACATTGAGTTTGAACATTCCCTCACACAGGTACCCTTTGCCTACAAAGGATCCTCCCTTAGTTAGAATAAATTTATCTGACTCAAGTACAAGTTTGAAGCCAAATTTGTTAAGAAGGCTTCTAGATACAAGAATTTTCTTAATTTCTGGAACATGGTAAACATCAGTGAGTTCCAGTTCATGCCCCGAAGTAAACTCCATAAGCACTTTCCTTTTTCCCTTGACAGCAACGCTTGCGCCATTTCCCATGTAAACATAGCAATTATTTTTCGGTGTATACTCCACAAACATGGACACGTCTTTGCAGACTTGCCTTGTTGCTCCAGAGTCGATCCACCATGACCGGTCATTCCCAACAAGATTGATCTCATCAAACATCTCAGAAATCATTGCCATAAACTTCTGCTTGTTTGTATTATTTTCTATTTTCTATTTCTTAGATTAGTCACGACAATCTTTCTTGAGATGGCCCTATTTTCCACAAATTCCAGCAAGCATTATTTGTATTCACTTTTCTGTTTTTGGGATTCTAGTTGGAGTTCTTCTTACCATGTCCTTTGCCCGGATTATTGTTTTGCATGCTAAAACTTCCTCCCTCAACCACCATAACCTTGGAACCATCTCCACCATCTCGGTTTCTTTCTTCTTCTTCAATTTTAAGATGCTCTCAAGATCTGCAAGAGAAATATCCTCTTTCCTGTGCTTAAGTTCCTTCTTAAAGTTTTTTTAGGAAGGAGGAAGTTTGTCTATAACAACAACAACAATTATAGGTTCATCCATATGCAAAGCATGATGTTTAAGCTGATTAACTATTTGCTTTAACTCGTAAAACTGCTCAAGTACCTTTCTGCCATTCACCATGAAATAACGAAAAAACTTATTGATGATAAGTTTCTTACTAGTAGCGTCCTCCACCAGATTGGTTTTCTCTAGATTGTCCCATACTTCTTTAGCGGTTGATTTTTCATGGTACATGTCGAACAACGTGTCAGATAGCGAGTTGCAAATGTGTCCCTTGCAACAGTAGTCGTCTTATTCCCATTTCAGCCTGCTTCTGGTTTCAGTAATGGTCTCGTCTTCCTTCGCCTTTGATTTTGGAGTTGTCAGCACGTACACCACTCCGAGTTGCGCCAGAAGAAAATGCAACTTTTTCTACCAGTGCCTGAAGTTGTCTCCATCGAACTTCTCTAATTTCATAATGTTGGTAGCGAACTCCTTCAATGATCCTCCTCCAGACATTTTCGAAAACGTAGAATTATGCTTTAAGTTTGTTAGTGAATTTATCAAAAATGCAGCAATCTGGAACTTGAAAATCGTAAACTAATGACGCTTTCCTTAAAGCGTAATTCGCCCCCAGCTTGTATGCCAAAAGGGTTATAACGAATCGCCTCCCAGGAGAAAATTTAAGCCCAAAAAATAAAAAAAAACTATTGATTGCGTTTTGGACTTACGAAATCAATAAACAGAAATAAGAACAAGAATGCGATGAATACATAAATAATTTCTGCAACAATTATTTTTGTATGAGATTGAGAGATAACGAAATTTGATGATTATTTGGCTCTGATAATCCCACGAATATAAAGATGTTGAAAAGTTGTATGGAAAAGTCACAACTTTTCCAATGACATTATTTCACAGAAAGACACAACTCTCCTGCTCCAAAATATGTGACTGTTAATATTTAAAATCTGAGTTTTAAATATTCCCTCCATATTTTTCTGGATTAATCTGTGCCGTCGAATTTAAATCTTAAGTAAGATTAAACCCACACAATCCAATTTAATCTATATTAATTCAATATTCAGATTAAATCCTAGCTGTCCATTTTATTTAATGAAATAAATAAAACCCACGGTACAGATCTATGCGCAATGCAAATGTGCAAAGTGCTTCTTAAGTTTGCCAAACTAAAGCGCCACAAGCGCCACGAGCCAACAACACACGCGCGCGGGAGCGGGCGCAACTGTGCTTGGCGCGCGTGTGTGCTTGTGCACCACGCCACCACATATGTCTTGCACACTTAATTACCCAAGTAATAAAGTGCAAACATAGATATACCCAACTAATAGGTTTTATTTTTCCTACGTGGGACACTTAAGCTAATTTAGTAAAATTGGCGTATAAGAGCTTAAACTCTTCAAACCCATAAAAGTCTTATAGGTAACATGAGTTAGAGCCCAACATACTTTACTAATGTGGGACAAAACTCAAAAAGCCTTTTATTGTACCTTGCATACGCATCCCATCAGCATATAACCAATGTGGGATATCTCTAACAAGATTTATTACTTGGAAACTAAATCTAACATATTTATCCTGATTCGGCGCTAGATACACACTACAGTCTACAATGATATATTCTGGATTCTTTTTATAACAAAATAGTGCTAGAAAAGAATTAGGTGCCTATAAGAAATTGTAACATTTTTTAGAAATTCATCAAAGACGACTGTACTCTTTATTAGGATAATGGTAGTTAAGAAAATGTACCTGACTTTCGTTATTTAGTTTTCGTAGTTCATATTTTTAATAATTATTGTTATTCTCTTACACTACAAGACTGAGGGGGTTATTGCAACGGTCCCCCCACAATCGCCTGACAGTCGGCCCACCATCCGAGATCGTCTACTTTGACTCCCGCCAAAGAGGGGTATCCGCAACTGTTGTGCAGTCGCGGTACCGCAGAAATTAGAGCGTGTCACCGTAATTTCAGGCGCCGCATCCGCGACCGCTCATCGGTCGCGACATGTGGAGGTATTTCCTATAAATACCTCCCACTCCTCTCATTCTTCCTCACACTTATTTTTCAGTCCCTCCCCCCGCTTCGCAACCGCCTGACAGTTTGTGACGTCGGATAATTGTAAGTTTTTTTTTGCTTTTTCTCAATTTATGTCTTATATTCAATGTTTTAATAATATGTTTATATGTTAAATTTGTTAGTTTAGCTTATTTAATATATTATTATTAGTTTAAATATTAAGTTGTTAGTTTAGCTTATTTAATGTATTATTATTAGTTTAAATATTAAATTGTTAGTTAAAATGTTAAATTATTAGTTTAAAGTTGATATGTGTTAGTTTAAATGTTAAATTATTAGTTTGTTTGTTTAGTTTTTATATGTTTTATGTTTAATGTTTACATAACTTAGAACAAATGATCTTTAGGAATCTTTTAAAATTAAAAAAGGCGAAGACTTGAGATAATTTCTATAACTTACAAATACTGCTATTTTTATGAATCTCCACAACACAATGCTTTTAATATAGGGAATCTTTATAACTTAGTAACGATTGAATTTTAGTGAATCTCTATATAACCTATCAATCATTTAAATTAGATATTTTTCCTTAGTTTCGTAGTACACGTTTATTCGTCATGTCAGACGATCACCTACGTCGGCCATGTTCGACTGGCAGTGGGCCCCCTCTTGGTGGTGGTTTAGGTAGTCTTAGACATGTGGTATGTATTACCCACGGGAGTCACGGTGCCATGCTCCCCTCCGCGAGTGAGTCCGTCGCCGCTTCCCAACCT
This sequence comes from Linaria vulgaris, assembly GCA_948329865.1. Taxonomy (NCBI): domain Eukaryota; kingdom Viridiplantae; phylum Streptophyta; class Magnoliopsida; order Lamiales; family Plantaginaceae; genus Linaria; species Linaria vulgaris. The sequence goes on from OX415251.1 coordinate 19,494,550, forward strand.
AACGTTCAGTTGAGCCACCCGTCCAGGCCTGGCTCGTGGGCCGTGAGAGGGATCTACATCGCTAACTCCTACATTACAATGCCGCCTTTCTTTTCATGACTCTGATCCACCCGTTGCAGCAGCGCCGCGCTAGACGCTTCGTACATGCGGCTCACAGATAAATCATTTGATCAGACAGTTTATGCGGACGTTTCGGCCCTATTTCTTGGCGATGTCCGAGAAGGTGCGATATGATATGTGGATTAAATTTACGGTGAGAAATTATTCCATAAATATATTATTTAATTTAGTGTATTAATAAATCAAAAGATATAATATGATAAATATTAAAAACGTAATTAGTTTGTAGTTATACAAAAAAAGGAACAACTTTTATTTCTAGTTACTTTTGCAGAATCAGTTTATTTTGGGCTGTAAAAAATGGTGAAGTAGGTTGAGTATTTATAGGCGAAAATAGTGGTTTAATCATACTTATTTAGGTCTCACCTTGATTATTTTATAATAAATTATAAAAAATCTGAATTTAATCATGCTCTTAAGGATGTCATGGCTTACCTCATCAAAAGATGTCATGGCTTACTTCATCAATTGATTAATTGCATATCAAGTCCCACAATTATTTATAATTAAAATTCAAAGAGGTATAATTAGATTTCTTTCTTACATACATATTTACTTATGTAATTTTTCTAGGTAATTCGATCAACTTGGTTAATATTTGAAATTGAAATATATGTTTTAGGATTAAAGACCTGTAAATATAATAAAAGACTAACTTTTAAGTTCAAGGGCTAAAATGAATTTTTTTTAAACATTTAGGGTCAAAAATAGAAATTTTCAAAAGTTCAAGGACTAAAGTATAAATTTATTTTCTTCTAAATTTTTGGGGCGCTACAATCCCCCCTCCTTAAAGGAATCTGGTCCCCAGATCCTTACCGAAATTGTTGTGACGATAAAGGATTACGATTTCACCTTCAAATTGTCAGTCTTGTGTCCACTACTTAAATTTAACAAACTTATATCCAGTAACAAGATGGGATAGTCAATCTATATTCCAAAGTAAATATCTCTTTGTAATTGATATCTAAAAGCCCATCTTTTTTTTTTCAAACAAGACTAATATATCCCAAAAGAGAAGTATTTCTAACCACTATCTCGATTAATTTTATCCTTAAGGACTAACACTTGATACAATAGGAAGTTGTAAACCCATTTTATCAGAAGAAGAAAATTAAACTCTTATGATTCTTGTCTAATAATGACCGAGAGTTTAATAGGTTTTTTTTATTAGCTTAATATAATTATGCAATTCAAGTTTTTGACGTTTCACACATTATAACAACTATATAGGTAAAAGAAGTCTACTCAAATAAATGTCTTATTATTCAAGATGTAATATTTCAATTGAACTCACATAATAGTAGTAAACTCATACCAAGAGCAAGAAATAGGAAAGCTAATGCGAATCCTAAAAATACAATAGCAAATTCAAATGATATTTCTTCATCATTTAGAAGAAAAATAAAAATAAAAATAACAAAAATTACAACAAGAATTACTTGAACCAAATGATTCATTTTTGGTAGAGAGAAGTTAGATAAAGACGAGTGTGTGTTTTGTAGTATAAAAATGATGTATTTATAGAAGGAGATATGACCATTATAACCGTTTATAACCGTTGGGAGGATTTTTTTTGAATGGTATGATGATTGGGACGAAAATTAAGATTAGAAGTATGTGACTTGTTTGTGAAAGATTTGCTAGTTAAAAAAAAGTTTTAACTAACGCGCATAATATAGAGTAATTAGAAAAATCTATAATATTTTTAAAATTTTGAGTACCAAAAATTTTAATCCAAATTTTTTCTTGTCGATAAATCATGCTAATTAATATTTTATTTATTTAAAAAAAATAACTACCTCAAAGAACACGAGTAATTTAATTGTATCATAACATAGAAGTTTTTGTGATTTATTTATTGTTGATTTATTATAATTTTAAAAAATTTGTATTTAAATGAATAAATCTAGATACTTAGACAAAACACAGGAGGAAAATAAGGTAACATAACTTTTCCTTATAAGTGCATGCACGTATTTTAAGAATTATGCAAATATTTAGTTTTTTTTTTCAGTACAAATAAAATTTAGACGGTCTTACCTACACACAGACACACACAGAGACATATATATATATATATATATATATATATATATTATTTTTAATAGGCACAAATAATAGATGATGGGGTACAACGATATGAATGCGTTTTCTTAGATTGGTAAATGTCATATCATAAAAGATGGATTGTAGGGGAAGCTATTCATAAAAGATGGATTGTTGGAGACGCTATTTAATTAATTATTATTTTTGTAGGTGTTGTATTATTATTGTTTCAAAAAGATTCCTTGGTACGCCTATTCTGTTTTCTTATAAATAGCGGTTTTATGATATCGAAGATCACACATTGACACATACCACATTATCAGAGAAAAAAAAATCTTCAACTCGAGAAATAAAATCCACTTGTGTCTTTTGTGGGTCTAGTACAGGAAAAGATCAAGAGTTTCTAGAGGTAGCAAGTAGTTTGGGAGACATATTGGCTGCGAGAAAGATTAAGTTGATGTATGGGGGAGGAAGTTTAGGGTTAATGGGGTGTGCTGTGACTAATGCATTTTCAAATAAAGGTAGGGTGTTAGGGATCATACCAAAAGCCTTAGCTGACATGAATTCCGATAGTCAAATCTTATGGGAGGAGGTTATAGTACCTAGCATGCATGAAAGAATAGCTAATATGTTGTATAATTCTAATGCTTTTAGTGCATTACCTTGGGGGTTCGGAATATTGGAAGAAATTTTCTGCATAGCTTCATGGGCACAGTTAAACATGCATAAAAGCCTATAGGGCTCTACAATGACAATGGTTTCTATGATGGATTGTTGTCTTTTCTAGATCATTGCGTGGATCAGAAGTTTATGAAGCCGACGGCTCATGAAATTTTCATCTCTGCAGATACTGCAAATGAATTGATTGACAAACTTAAAGCATATGTACCAAAAGTAGATCCTATTTTGTCACAAATTCAATGGCAGACAAGTAGTGACAATAGTCGTGGTAAGAAACGTGCTTTAGATGTAGATACGACACTCCGACTATAACTCTTTTATGTTGATCAGTGTTTGATGTAAGAACATATGTTTTAATCTATACGAATATTTTAGTGAAACATCTTTAAGTGATTAATGTTTATCCCAATATTTTAACCAATGGCTCTGATACCATAATGTGACGACCGCCCCACGAGCCATGCTCCGATCCGAGTTGGTTCAGTGGTGGCCAACCACTTTACCCAATCCTGACTAAAGCGCAACTCATAGGAAGGGGTCTCACTTGTTTAGGATCAAGATCATACACGTTTTATAAATTATATTTTGATATATACAGCGAAAGTCTTGGTATTACAAATAATGTGACTATTTTAATGGTTATGCACTAGTGACAAAACACGAATATTCCAAAATACACGCTTGAACAATTATTCACTTGGTCCATGCTGCCATGTTAATTTTTATCCTGAGGAATGGACAGAAGAAACGAGGAATAAGTCTTTAATGACTTAGTGAGATTCATATAAAAGAACTGGTAATGCAAGAATTAATTGTGACCTGCTGGATACATTTCGAGGAGTGGTCTTACCGGTAGAAACAGTTCAACTAGACAATTTGATGTAGCAATGGTACTAAAGTTTTCATAGAGTAGTTAATGAACTTGTGCTTAACAATAAACAAATCCAGCCTTATGACTTCTACTATTCTACCTTATACCTCCCGACGAGGAGCGACCTCGCAAACAATCAAGAGACATGCTCGAGTACATGTCGTTCCAGCATGCGGGTTACAGCCAATTCCTGACTACAAGTAGAGCCTAGATAGATGGGTATCAATCGAAATTACTTAAACCAACAGTCCTTACTGCCTGGCAGTCACTCGACTCAATCCTTGGGCCCAACTTCCCAAAGGCGTCCCAATGGGTATAACAAATAAACAAATATGCTAGTAAATCGGATAATATCCGTTGCTCCTTGAGCTACATGTACAAAACATAGTTCGTTGCCCTTTGCATAATTCAAGAACCAGCATATGAGATTATAATATTGGAGAATTATCATGATTATGAATAGATATGATAAATAATAAATGATTGGATATGATTCAACGATGAGTAAGAAAATCACATTATGAGATGAGATGCCAAACATGATTATGATGAAATATAGGTTGTTCGAGGTTTGGTAACGAAGTAGTGGCTTTTCTGTCCAAGTTCCTCAGGGCCGGATGCCAAACGGGGCTAGAACAAATCAGAAATGGAACCTCACCTTTACTGGTGCGGGGAACCTTGATGTCGTTGATTAGTTCGTCAAACCTTTAACAAATTTAAATAATATTAATCAACTGAATTAATAATTTTCTACAACAAATATTAGTACTTTTTCTTCAGTTATGATGTTGGTGAAATTGAGAACGTTCTGGTTAAGAATGCTAGTTGTAATGTAAATCTTAGTAAATAACACAAGCTTAATTTATGTCATTACACAAAACATGAAAATCTTAGATGATGCATTTAAATTAAAAAAAAAACCATATGCTTAAATTGAATATCAAATATCTATTGTTTTAACCACCTTATTTATCTCTCAAAATTATCTTAAACAACCATATTTTTTTAAACTTATGACTGTGAGTATTCATGTTAAAGCCATTTCGACGACAAGTAACGATAATAAGTAAAGTTTGATTAACTATCCAATTTGATGCATAATGAATCCTTAAAACATATTACTTAACCAACTCTAGAAAAACTCGTCTTTTTAGCCTTTAATCAATTCAAAAATTTTAATAACCACACATCAAATAAGTATCATATGAAGTAACACCTTAAAAGGTCTAACTTAGTCAATTATTACTTTATTTTACCTAGTAAGTTTAAAATGCATATCCTTGTTTTATAACTTAAATATATAGATATAAACATGAGAGATTTATCAAAACATGTGATAAGAAATATTTATTATGATAAATAATCTTATTTGATGGTTAGGTCATGAAGTGGCAAGAATATCCTTGTAAGACTTATGAAAATAGTATGTTAAACATGATAAATATACCATTTAAATGCTATAAATAAAATCACAAAATGTCAATTCATGATTATAAATCATAATAATCTAATTATAACTAATACTATATCATGTCAAATTTATGTGTGTGATAAATACTTGAATTATGATGCCGATTAAACTTATAAATTAAGAAAACAAAGGTTGTGCCAAATAAACTGAAAAATTACCGCAATTTTGGTTTTACCTTTGATTGGATATCCAAATGAACTTATTTTTCGAATATTTTTATGGTTTATAGTTTCTAGCATCATGAGAGATGGGTTTGATATGCTAAATAATTCTTGCAACATAAGACTTGCTATTGGATTTCCTGGCAGCAGTTTATGAGTTTATGGATTATGCAATCCTAGATCGTATTATTTGAGAAAGATGTCTTCATACGAAAGATAGAAGACACCAAGGAGAGTATGCTGCAGAAAATTGGTAGTAAAATAATGTTTCTACTATTTGATAAGATTTTTCTAAGGTGCAGAATCGGCATTTCCTGCGCAGTAGAAGTTTTGGCGTCTTTTTTTGGTAGAAAATGGCTAGATAAAAATATGGATTTTTTTTTACGAATGAAAACACAAAAAGGAACAACTTTTATTTCTAGTTACTTTTGTAGAATTGGATTATTTTGGGCTGTTAAAAATGGTGAAGAAGGGTGAGTATTTATACGCGAAAATAGTAGTTTAATCATACTTATTTAGGTTCCACCTTGATTATTTTATAATAAATTATAAAACAATCTGAATTTAATCATGCTCTTAAGGATGTCATGGCTTACCTCATCAAAAATATGTCATAGCTTACTTCATCAATTGGTTAATTGCATATCAAGTCCCTCAATTATTTATAATTAAAATTCAAATAGGTATATTTAGATTTCTTTGTTACATACATATTTACTTATGTAATTTTTCTAGGTAATTCGATCAACTTGGTTAATATTTGAATTGAATTATATGTTTTAGGATTAGAGATATGTAAATATAATAAAAGACTAACTTTTAAGTCCAGGGGCTAAAATGCAATTTTTTTAAACATTAGGGTCAAATTAAAAATTTTCAAAAGTTCAAGGACTAAAAGATAAATTTGTTTTCTTCTAAATTTTTGAGGCGTGTTACACATGGCCTGCGGATGAAAACGCAAAATATGATACAAATAGCTGCATGAATCTACACAAATCTTGGAGTTTGGAACACGCTCTTTAATCAAGACCGACTCCGAAACTCGGGGAATTATATGATGGGGCTATTTTAGGAAGGCCCAAAAAAGTGTTTTGGGTCAGACCATCAAGAAAAGGCCCAGAAATAAAACTATCAAACACGGTCCGTTCGACTGTTATTCAGATAGTCGAGCTTAGCCTGTTCGACTGTTATATTCTACATCCAACTATGGGGTCTATAAATACCCCGTCCTCCGACATTAATATACATTCATGACTCGCAAACAACTAATATCAATCGAATACAACGATTCGATAGTTATTCCAGTTCGACAGTTAGCCACGTTCGATCGTTTCTTCGCTCCGATCGTTTTCTTCTTTAGTCGTTTATTATCGAATCTCCTTGTTCGAGGGTTACCAGTATTGAATTTAGGCCATTCGAAAGTTCATCAGATTCGAGGTTTGGCCGACCCGAACAACGTAGATTTGGGAGTTTTCAGTATCGAACCTTCCTGGTTCGAGAATTAAGTAGATTTATTATACTAAGGAGTATCGAATCAACTGCGTTCGACCATATCAAGACTTGAGAGTTATCTATCGAGCGACTGTTGTTCGTTTGTTTTGTAAATTCGACCACTTAAGGTTACATAGGCCAGCTTACATATTTGTAACGTGTGATAGGTATTCCGGACCAAACTACTCCATGCCTTATAATGGATTAGCATTATTTTGGCATAGTCAGGCCCATTGTAATTAGATTCTCAGTGTGTTGTAACCCAGACGAAATAAGATCAAAATACACAACATTCGATATACACTCCAATATAATGCAGTGTTAGATTCACAACTCATTTTGGTGAATATAGAACATTGATATGGGCATTTCCCGCATATTGGGCCAGGCCCATTTCGGAGCATATCGTGGATCACTTTCGATGTCATATCGGTAATCATCACCGATATGTTACTGTGGTTCCCGGATCCCGAGGTCTATAACTACGCGGTGCCCAGATCCCAAAACAAGCAATTATTATCCCTCAGCTACCACTCGTCATATCGAAATGCATCACCGATGTTACTTTCGATATCTCATTCGATATCGTGACTACAACACACGCCTGTGACATGTCATACCACCTCATCACCGATCTCACATCGGGGGTCATCCCCGACATCACATCGAAGGCGATCACCGACGTCCGTTCTATCTATTTACCGATATTCCTCTCCCATCCAAGCATCGAAGCGTTGGGTCCGAGGTGTTCCGGACTAAGCCTACACGAGACATGTAGTGTAGGTCTGATTTGAGATAGGCTTGTTGTATTGCTAGATCACATACTTGTAACTGACACTTGCATATATATATATATATATGTATATATATATATGTATATATATATATATATATATGTATATATATATAAAACGATCTATCGCCAAATCAGTGGCTCCGTCTGTGGGAACACCAGTTCCCGGACAAGGACGCCGAGATGCTAGGAAGGAGGACCCGATCCGAACTTAGCGGAGTGGTGACTAGGAGCGCCAGGATGGAGAACACACAAACCCCTCAACACCCGACTGACCAAGAACAGATAGTGGCTCGAGCCGAGATGGAGCTCCCTCCACCACAAGTGCAATGAAGGCGCGGGCCCAGGAGGCCACCACGAGCCGCAAATGCAGGTCCGACCCTTGTTGCACCAAGTGCGACAGAACCCGAGACTGAGGGCCCGCTCATTGAGAACCACGCAGCTGACATTCCAATGACCGAAACGCCAAATACGGATTTTCCCGGCCAGGAGGAGACAATGCCCGCGGGACAAAGCACCGTCCATCCCGCCGCTATAACCCCGGAGATGCAAGCTCAGATCAACACCACTGTGAGAGCAGCGCTGAATTCCACATTGGAGACCTTGCTCCCACGTCTGGTGGAGCAAAGGACAAAGGACATCCGAACGAGGCCCACTGAATCCGTAGCGGATGAAAGAAGGGCAAGGCAAGGATGCGAAGAACATGAGGATACGGGGGACTCTTTCAGGGAGATATCGCCCGCTGCTTACGATATGGTGGAAAGACGGGACCCCGGGGCCCTTGATCGGGAATAGCAAGAATGATGGAGCAACTTGACCGCGAGAGGGCGAAAGTAGTCCGGAGAATGGAATGCGGTCGTGACCGTGCCGAGGTCGCCTATTCAAAGAATGAGGATGCAGAAATGCTACGGGTAATCTCAAGAAGGATGGAACAGCTAGACCGCGAGAGAGCGGGATTGTCGAGGAAGTTGACTCAGAGTAAGGGAAAAGGTCGCAGTAGGACCCCGTTCTCGGATGAGATAGAGGCCGAGGTCTTGCAATGAGGGGACAAGATCCCGGTAATCAAGCCATACGACGGAAGAGGTGATCCTACGGATCATCTACTTCAGGTTGATAGCATCCTGAACCTGCACAACTACTCGAGAAACATAAAGGCAAAGATCCTGTCCACCACTTTAACGGGCGCTGCACTGGACTGGTTCGCTCGGCTGGAGGCCAGATCCATAACGGATTATGAGCAATTGAGGGAGAAATTTGAGAATCAATTCTCTAGCCAAAAGAGGATGAAGACCAACCTGCTACACCTCGGCGTTGTGCAGCAAAGAGAAAGTATTAAAGGTGAATGAGCCGCATGGCGGGCAGGTCATGATCCGAGACTATATGAAGAGGTTCAACGATGAATTATTAAAGGTGGATGAGCCACATGGCGGGCAGGTCATGATGATGTTGTTTAAGGGTACGACCCACCGTAGGTTTGCCGGGGAGCTAATCAAATTAACGGAGCCCACCATAGCATAGATCAACATCCTTGCCAACCAAATGGTCTACGAGGATGAAATGATGGCAACACGTCAGGATTCGTTTTCCGGCAGGAACGCAGACAGAGAGCGCAACAGAGAAAGGCCCCCACGGACGTACACCCCCTTGAACAGGGGTATTCTGGAGGTGATGGCCGTGGCGAAGAGAAACAGATGGTTGACGGAACCCAGGCCGTTGAATGAGACACCAGGGATGAAGTCATCCGTCAAATATTGCGCGTACCATCGTCAACCTGGACATAGGACGGAAGACTGCACACACCTGAGGAACGAAATCGAAAGATTGATCAAAGAAGGGAAACTGGTCGAGTTTGTCAGGGGCGCTCGGGAGGATGCTAGAGGAGCAGAGCATTCCTCACCCCCTAGAAGAGACTATTCACCCAGGGGAGGAAAGCAGAAAATGATTGAGGCACCCGAGGAACGAGGTAGGGCCATTGTGAATGCCCCGAGCAGAGGTGTCATAAATGTGAGCAACGGAGGAGGATTGGGAGTTGACACGGCTCACGGCCGAGAAACCATAACAAGAAGACTCCACGGTGGAGCCTATGTCGGGTACACCAACGCAATCATGCCGGAAGCATACTTGGAGCAGGAGATCTCTTTCACTAGGAAAGACTTGGAGCAGCTTAGCCCATTGGCCTTGACTGCAGGGAAATTAGATTGCCCACTGGTTATCACGATCAAAGTGGACGGATATCAGGTGCATAAGGTGTTGGTGGATAGCGGTAGTTCTGCAAACCTGATATTCTCAAGAGCCTACGAGCAGATGGGGATAGCCCCGGACCGACTGAAGCCGATATCCACCCCGTTGACTGGGTTTGGTGGAGCAGAGGTAGTGCCGCTTGGACAAGTCCCATTGCCCACCATGTTTGGCAGGAGCCCACGCACTCAGGTCACACCGATAAAATACACAATTGTCCGTCGTTTCTCAACACTTGCCCCACGCAAGCATGAAAGGCTGTATCCCGAATCTTCAAAATTAAATTTCGGAAGCTCGAGCTTTCCATAAACTTCTCCGTCCCAACCCGGAGAAGATCAGGACGACGTTCCTACAAATTGAACTTTATTAAATACAGGAGCACAAAAAATGGAAGCAGATATCGTACAAAAGATACATACCAAGTCTAAGGTAGCTAATCGGGCAGTGGAGAGCTCCGATGAGAGACGTTCATTAGCAGCCTTCACCGCCGCCACCTCAGCCTTCAGTGATTCCAGCTCTTTATTGGCCGCAAATTCACGCGCCTTTCCTTGATCGAGCTCAGTCACTACTGTTTTTAAGTTGCCCTTCAACAAATCGCACTCCTCCCGGAGCACACGACATGTCCTCAGTGCATCCTCTTTTTCAGCCTCCAACCTATCCAACACCATGGGATTGAACTCCCCCATCTTCAAGATGTCAGCCTCGAGCTCGGCAGCAACAGCGTCAGAGTCACCCTTGGACTCGCGAACGGTCTTCAGACACGAGACTGCCAGCTTGGCCGTCTGCACAATATAATACATAACATTATGCTAAACATTCAAATGAAAACGACTGTAGTCGTGTTCAGATACATACACTTTGGAACAAATGAGCGTTGCGGCGTATATTATGGGCCCGCTTAAATTCTGAAAGCACCAGCACATTCGCAGGCGGAGGAAAAGCCCGCATCATGCCCCGCACAGCGTCTGCTTCAGGAAATTCTACTAATTTGGAGGGTTTTACCGCATCCACCTTCCGAGGGCCCGAGCTCGAAGACGAGTGCATACGGTGGACAGTCCCCATACGAGACCTTTTATTACCGGATATCCTAGTCAGGTCAACGACAGGTTTCTTAACCGGAATCCCGAGAAAAATAGGGGCAAAGCCCCCCAATGTCGAGGGCTCCCGCAGCGGCCCCTTACCCTTGTCGGCTGTACTTGAAACGATCGCTTTTCCCTTAATAGGGCTCGAGTGTGAAGAACCCGACCCCGCTGTAGAAGGCTCATCCAGAAAATCACCCACGTTGACATGGGTATTCGATTCCGAACCTCCAACGCCCTGGCTCAAAGGAACGTCGACCAACGGTTCAGAACGTGGAGCAACATATCCACCAGAAGGAGACCAAGCAAATGCTCTCTCTAGCGCCACAGATCCGTCAGGTTGAGGAACCACACCCTCTTGTTTTGAGGTCAATACTTCCAAGAGGTTGGCCGCACCATCAGGACCTCCCACCACGTCTAGGATGTCCTGGCTAAGGGACCCAACCATTGCAGAAACATTGCTAAAACATTCTTCATTAACACGTTCAGGCACCACAGTGCTAGGGAGAGGTCGCTCGACTCCCGACACCTCTGCCGAAAACTCACCAGCTGCATTATTCAGGTCAAAGCTAGACGCATACCTTATTTCAGGCGCCACCGCGACGTCCGCCATTTCTGCAGCTTTCTGAGCCTCACGATCGGCTTGAAGTTTCAGCATCAGTTGTCTGAACCCCATTCTAACGAAGTATCTCAGAAAAAGGTAATCTACCTACAGTATAATCAGACTATCAGCATGACAAAATAATAATAAATAATTCAAGTATCACGGCGAGGTCGAAACACATGTCGGGGATCATAACGAATATGATTACCGATATACTTACCGATGTGGTTACGTTAAACGATAGAGAAAACGCAAAAAACTATGAACTTCAAAGTCTCTTACAAGCCCTACTTATAGACAGAGGCCTCAACTACATCGAAATACACTTTCAACATCATATCGAATGTGAATTTCGACATAAGATCAAAGCTAAAACCCGACATCTTACCCTACTACGCGAAGAGCCGCGAGAATATAACAACAGCCCCGGTAACCCTTACACAATTTTCAAGGAACCCAGATACCAAAGGAACTAGAATTCAAACGAGGACCTCAAACTCGGCGTTCATCACAAGTGCATTCCCCACAAGTTTGATCTCCGTCATTTGAACTGGCGGGATGAAGGGTACATGTAACCCACAAATTTTAAATTAAATTTGTGAATCCTTATCTCTAAGATAAGAATCCCCAAATTGGGGGACTACATGATATGGGCATTTCCCGCATATTGGGCCAGGCCCATTTTGGAGCATATCGGGGATCACTTTCGATGTCATATCGGTAATCATCACCGATATGTTACTGTGGTCCCCGGATCCCGAGGTCTATAAATACGCGGTGCCCGGATCCCAAAACAAGCAATTATTATCCCTCAGCTACCACTCGTCATATCGAAATACATCACCGATGTTACTTTCGATATCTCATTCGATATCGTGACTACAACACACGCCTGTGACACGTCATACCACCTCATCACCGATCTCACATAGGGGGTCATCCCCGACATCACATCGAAGGCGATCACTGACGTCCGTTCGATCTATTTACCGATATTCCTCTCCCATCCAAGCATCGAAGTGTTGGGTCCGAGGTGTTCCGGACCAAGCCTACACGAGACACGTAGTGTAGGTCTGATTTGAGATAGGCTCGTTGTATTGCTAGATCACATACTTGTAACTGACACTCGCATATATATATATAAAACGATCTATCGCCAAATCAAACATGGATATGAATATTATCTTTCATTTTAAATTAAGTCAAAATTCCTGTCATATTGTGTACTGTGTTCAAAAACCATATCTAATTCACTAAATATACTAACTATTCTAATATTCGCCAAAAAAATTAAGAAACTTCAAAGAAAGCAGGTGCATCATGCAACTAATCTCGCATCGAGCCTCATACACGCAATCTGAAAAAAATGCTCCAAATTACATCCTGCAACAATGGCAGAAACTATCGCGTCCAATAGCATGTCAAAGAATCGCATCGTGAAACACACGCACGATTGGAGTAGCGTGATCACCCATCACGCCACTTTTTTATTTCTTGTCGTACTCATTTCTTAAGCTGGAAAGGCAATATGAGACATGTAGAAATCATAATCTTCGGAATTTGGCTGAGCAATCTCTATCTTTACCTTTTCTACTATAGTTATACTTTTCTAATGATTAAATTCCATTGATATATGAGTTATTCCCATTGTGGTTGTAATTATTATGGAGAGTTATGCAACTTAATGAAAAATTTTCAAATATTAATTAAGAACTCCTTTATTTATAACTCTATTCACTTTTATAACTCTATTATCTCTTGGTATTCTTAAGACTATTTTTTCTATATTTCTCCTATCTACTTATTTTCTTGCGAGAAAATTTTGTTTTTTATTGTTTCTTTGTAGAAGAACATGGAGTCTGGAAGTTCCTACACCATTGATCTAGCCACGGGAAGGAAAGCATATACATCACTAGCGTCAACAAAAGGCATACAAATTCAAAGCTAGTGAACACATTGGAAGAGATCAAGGAACAACTCCACAATACCAAAATTCTCCGTAGGAAAGAATTGAGACAAATCGTGGAAAGTTTGACAAAAGAAGAAAGCGACACCACCATCGGTCTGATGAGTGTCCGTTGAGCTCAATCAGAGGAGTCCTCTGATCTTTACTTTAATTCTTTCTATTTTTATGCAATAAGGACATTGCATGATTTTAAGTGTGGGGGTGATAGCTACGCTATTTATTATGCTTATGTGCTATATATTTATCATAGAGCATAGAGTCTAATTTTGTTTAATTTATTTTAAGACCGAGTTATAAATTTTTAAGTTTGGAGCATGAAAGCATGAATAAGTAGGGATTAATGATGATATATGCATAATATGATTAGAATTTGAGATGTGCGTGAAATAAGTACATCTTGAGTAAAATTGTCAAAAGCATGTTTAGATTCATATACACTTTTCAATCTGTTGAACATGTAAAAAGGGGGAAATTAATGTTGTTTATTCATGAGAAAGTAGGGATGAAGCATGTAATTATGAATCTTGAATAATTTGCTTGATTATTGTTGGAGATGATCATAGATTGTTTTGTGTTGAGGAAATGAAAACATGTCGTCTTTTCTATCAACTTTGAGCTTTTCAAGCCCAAAACGCTTTATGAGCAAAAATAATCCTTAGTACCCCGCTGAAGCGTTTTCTTATGAGCCTTTGTTTATAAATCCTACTTACCTACAATGAGCCGAAAAAGAAAAATTTATATCCTACCCATTGCTAGAGATGGATATTGTAGATCGAAGAAGGGATAATGTAGGAGCTCAAAACAAAAGCATGAGCTAAAAGAAAAATATGAAAAAGAAAAGAGCTAAAGGGGGGTTAATATAATAGAGAGCATATACTAACACTCGTGCCAAATGTAAGTGCGGAGGAGCTTCTCAAAAAATCAATAAAGTATAGGGTGGATTGATACTTGTGCAAATAAAAACGCAAGGAAAAGATGCCAAAAAGAACCTAAAATGTATGTCCAATGAAGAAGGCACAAACAAGGGATGGAAACGTAACAAATGAGTGGTTTACTACAAACATCTCTAGAACTCATAAATGTATTTTTCCATGATAGCCCATACCCCAAACTAACATTATAAGTTAAACAAGTCCTAAATGATCCTCAATATGTGAAGTCTACATGAATTGATGAGAAGTAGAGAGTGAGAGTGAAGTGATTACATGTTAAGAACTATGATCTTGTGAATGTACAATGTGAAGATAACTCTTATGCATTAACAATAGTATCACACACTATTTGAGCAAATGAAACTAGCGTGACAATGACTTCATTAAACTTGATGTAAATTGCTCATTTCTTATTTTGATCATAGTAAATATTTCCTTTAGTTTTTCAATTTTTTTCCCAGAATCACGCACTTGGCTTCTTCCGAACCTTAGGTTCCATCGATCTTGTATTACTTTACTCTTCAGGCAATCATTCCATCACTACTGTAAAGATGGCATATGGTGCAAATCACATTATATTGAATTTTCTTCTTCCTTTTTTCTATAAATATGCGAATCAACCTTGCCGACAAATTATCAGGCAATTTCCGTGCCTTCTCTTAGTGTCTGGTTAGAGTGGGTGGTGTTAGTAAAAATTGCTGCTCAATTTGCAGCCAGGCCGACTGGACAGGCTGCTCCACTTTTAAGAACACAATTTTACTTAAAGAAGATGCATAGCATGGTGTACACTAATGATATAGGTAATATCTGTACTGGGCTAGTTCTCTTGATTACATGGCGCAGGCCCAACAGGCAGCCGGCCCAACCATCATATATCGTGGATTGGCACCCGATATAGAGGCTGATACCGAAGATCCATATTCGATGTAGTATAGCGGACGCCGAGAATTATGGACGCGGTCCACGCATCCTGAGGCCTATATATTCGGGTTCCGCTAATCAAGGCAAGTATCAATAATTATCTTACAATGTTCACCAGTATATCGATTACACATATTTGGTATCAATTACCCTTTCGATATACAACACCCTATATACAACATCCGATATACACTCCAATATAATGCAGTGTTAGATTCGCAACTCATTTTCGTGACTATAGAACATGAATATGAATATTACCTTTCATTTTAAATTAAGTCAAAATTACTATCATACTGTGTGCTGTGTTCAAAATCCATATCCAATTCACTAAATATACTAACTATTCTAATATTCACCACAAAAATTACGGAACTTCAAAGAAAGTAACATGAAATCTACAACAATCACCAATAATATTTCCATTAAAAGGTTATAAATTTTACCTCCCAACTACCATATCTATATTCCCATTAAAGGTTATAAATTTTACCCCCCAACTACCATCTATATTTCCATTCACCTCAAAGTTCATCCTACTGTAACGTTAATATAAAGACCATCTATTTTCTATTTCCTTACCACCATCTATTGAGATTTCACTGGGATTATACGAATCAAATTCTTCAAGGTTAATTTCGTATCCATCTATCTATTTCGATAAATATAGAACATCAATATGAATATCATCTTTTATTTTAAATTAAGTCAAAATTACTAGCATATTGTGTACTGTGTTCAAAATCCATATCCAATTCACTGAATATACTAAGAGCTCTTTTGGTTGCAAGAAGCACTACTATGCCTCTTCATATAACGGCCTACTAAAATCTTTATTATTCAAGATTTAACAATTTTGGTTGGTCATTTTGTACTCCTCTCTCACTAATAGGTCCCACGTTATAATCTACGTTGGTTGCTATTGTACTTACCTACTAGTTTAATATGATAAATATTAAAAACATAATTAGTTTGTAGTTATACTCTACGTTCATTTACCTAATATTTTTATAGTGATTAGCAGGGGAGGTTAACGTAGGAAAACAACATGACTTTTGAAGGGCAGAAATGTATTTGTATGTAGCTGATTTTTTAACTGTAGAATCCAGTTAATGAAAACGACCATAATTCAACTTGCTATTTTGCGGGTATAAACCCGAGTTAGACTGATTACCTGGTATTGAAACTCAGCAACCAAAATATAATAATGTGCTGTGCATTCACTCAAAAACCCATTAAAGGCCCTATAACAGCCTACCAAACGTGCCCTAACTATTCTAATATTCGCCACGAAAATCAGGAAAATTCAAACAAAGCAACAGGAAATCCACCACAATTACCATTCACCAATATCTATTTTCTATTTCCTCACCACCATCTATTGTGATTTCATTGGAATCATACAAATCAAAATCTTCAAGGTCAAATGGTCAATTACCTATCCATCTATCTATTTATATGTACCACAACTTCATATCATTCAAAATTATTCTAAAACCTACCTACTATTACTGATCAATACTCACGTTTTCCCTTGAACAGGTGTAAAGAAATGAAGTTTGTTTCTATATTTTTGCTTGTTCTAGTTGCCATTTTGCTTATCTCACCAGGTATGAATTTTTTGTCTCGTCCTGTGGTTGGGCAATTCTTTTGTTTTATGTATTATATGTGTGGGTGTATGTTGAAGAAATAAATTGATTACAACCACAATTCATAACTCAGAGGCAAACACAAAACTATAGAAAGATTACAAATTAAATCAAACTGTATAAGGAATGGAATTAAGTCAAAAAAAATTAAATACCTCTTAATTTGCCTTGTCCGTTGCACATATTCTTTTGAACTTTAGATGTAGTTGCAATACATATAAACTGAAATTGATTGGAATATGATGGCAATAGATTTTGTTGATCAACTCAAGCTTTTCAAGGGTTCATTCCGTATCAGAACGATTTAGCTAAATATAAATAGTCATCGTTTTGTAATTATATTGTAACCCTTCGAATCAACATGATGGAAAATTAATAGCTTGAAGGTGTATGAAAGTAGTCATTAACAAATCGAGTAAATAAATTCTTACATTTTTATATTTTGTGTTATAATGTTTTAGTCATTGGTATTGTTGCAGACCCATAATAATAACAACTATTCGATTGTACGTAGGTTCCTATGCGTTAGAAAAATGCGGGAACAATGACGATTGCAGACTTCTTTGTATGGTGGATAACCTCTTGGGGGCATGCATTTTCGGTTATTGCATATGTATGCCCATCCCCTGTTGTAGAATGGAGGAAGGACCGAATGAGAAAAAACCTTCAACCTCAACAATTGTTTGATCAATATCTTTTAATGTTGACTATTATGGAATAAGAGAGAAAGATATTCATATGTTACTTTATTCAATTTATCATATCATCATATATACATATATGTATGTATTATATTATATTATATTATATTGTATTATATATATTTATATATGCACACACTAATATTTGATGGTTCAAGTTATTTTTCAAATAAAAAAACATAAAACACTAACCCAACTCAGCCAAACTGCAGTTAAACTAGACCTTTAAGAAAGAAAAAACAATAAACAAAAACAAATTCAATCCCTTGTTCCCGCTGTTCTCTAATAATGGCAAGAAATCAAAACATTTTTCTCACCAATTGATCAATTAATTGATCCAACCTTGTTCTAAATAATCTTTCCGTAATTATTTATCTCTGCTTTCTCACAATTAGAGTACAGCGGGAACCTTGATAAAAGTAAGTTAAGCCTAGTGATTTTGATGCAATTATGTCCTACAGTGGAAGTGGGGTATACTACCCATTGACTATCGCTGGGGCGGAGAAAGCTTGAGAAATACTTTGGTTTCTGTCAACGATAAAAAGAAACGAAAGGACTGGACCTATCATCACTGAACTTGAATAGGGATCATCATCACATGCTATGCTCAAAGTAAAAGACCCTGCCACAGTAAGTTCGTATTTTAACTAATCCGGTATAAAGCTCTATTGACGCGATTGCTTGTTTCTGATGAGGAGATAGAACTGTGTGCTTTACTATTATCATTCCATTCAAACATTAGTTGTCTTGCATCAGTAGTTTCCTGTGTTCAAATGGTAAAATGGTTTTGTATTTACTTTTTTAAGGAGAGGATAGTTTCTTTGCTAGTTGATCTATACCTTAAGCTCAACATCCTCTTCTGCAGACTACATATGAGAACTTCAGGTATCGATATGAGAAAAAGGAGAATTCATATCACAAAGGGATGCTCAACAACTTTAAGTATTGACACGTTGGACCAGCCAAAGATTGCCGAATGTGGAAAATATAACAAGGAATACTTTGTTGTGCAACGCTCGTGATGCTTGAGTTTCTTTTCTGTTTTGAAACAGCAAAATGACTGGATTTATCGGAATTCTAGATGATGGATTTGTAGGAACCATTTGTGCGCCAGTGGTCGAATTTAGAATGTTTTATTATATATCTGAATCCTAAGTACTCAATGCTTGTAAAATGGAAACTCTCCCTGTGAATAAAGCTGCAAGTTAGATTGCTTTTCGTTTATTTTGTTTGAGGTATGTAACTATGTAGGCAAACTTTAATGTGTACATTTTGCAGGGCAAATCAGCAAATCATTTTTTTTCTTTTGCTTTGAAAATCTAAGGTGTTTTGATTTCTTCTCCAGTAGAGTAGCGGGAAGAGAAGGGCTGTAAATTTAGTGTTTGTTTTTTTTTTTTTTTTTTTTGAAAGCCCAACTTAACTTGAAATTAGTTGGTGAGAAAGTTGTTTTAATTTCCTGTCATGAGAGAGTAGCAAGAACAGAGGATTGAAATTTATTAAATTTGTTTTTTTTTTCAAAGGTTTAATTTAACTATGGTTTGGCTGAGTTGGGTTTGTGTTCTGGACCACAAGGTCCATATGTTAAATAGGACCAGGTTCACATAAGCTTTTTCCTTATAAAAAAAATGTGAAAATAAAACTAGGGCGATTTACAATTTCTGCCCGTTAACTTCTACCAACTTCAGGTTTTGCCCTTTTTTTGGACCGGGCTTTATTTTTGCTCGGTAATTGTTTTTTTTTTTTTTAAATGCCCGATGGGCTTGGTCGAAGCCCAAAGTTGAGCCCGTCGGGCATTTTTAAAAAAAAAAAAACAATTACCGGGCAAAAATTATAAGTTGGTGGAAATTAACGAGCAGAAATTATAAAAAGAGAAAATGTTGATGGCTTCACCCCGCACTTTGTCTAATTGCTTAGAATTAATTACCTATATCGGTCATGGAGTTAGATAAAATCTATGAAGAATATATATGTGTGGCTAATTCTGTGTTAAACGCCTCTCGATGGTTTTCTTCCTTAATTAACAGGACTTTTTTCTTCCTCAATGATTTACCCCTGTCAAAATCAAAACCTCCTCTACGCTGCCGCCTCCAACACCACCTCCCCTCCCCTGTTTGATTGACTCATTTCATCAAACACCTCAACTGCAAAACCGAAAAAGAGAATTTCAAAGAGAAATGGCACTAGCCGAAGCAAGGGCTTCTTGGCAGAGAACGACCAACCGATGCTTGGTCTAAGAAGATGCCAAAAGAGCTCCGAACACGAGCTCCGTCCCTTTTAACTGAATCCCTTCGTATACTAATTTATCCCCAAATTCAAAGTGGTGGCTACAAATGCCATCAAATTACGCCTGTTAACAACAAGTTTTCATCGACAAACAATTAAATTCCTCTGATGGTGATATGGAAAACTGCCAAATGAACGGAAGCTCGCCGGATTTGGAGTCTCTGGTTCATGATCCGAGTGAAAATTATGCAACTTGCAACAAAAATCTGGATACATCATTAAACAAGAAGAGTTGAGAGAGTATAATAATAGTCGGAATTGCCAAGAATATCTCCAAACACATCTGGATACATCATTAAACAAGAAGAGTTGAGAGAGTATAATAATAGTCGGAATTGCCAATAATATCTCCAAACACTTTGAATTTGGGGATAAATTAGTATACGAAGGGATTCGGTTAAAAGGGACGGAGCTGGTGTTCGGAGCTCTTTTGGCGTCTTCTTAGACCAGCATCGGTTGGCCGTTCTCTGCCAAGAAGCCCTTGCTTCGGCTAGTGCCATTTCTCTTTGAAATTCTCTTTTTTGGTTTTGCAGTTGAGGTGTTTGATGAAATGGGTCAATCAAACAGGGGAGGGGAAGTGGTGGTGGCGGCGGCAACGTAGAGGAAGAAAAAAGTCTTGTTAATTAAGTAAAAAAATCATCGAGAGACGTTTAACACAGAATTAGCCACACATATATATTCTTCATAGATTTTATCTAACTCCATGACCAATATAGGTAATTAATTCTAAGCAATTAGACAAAGTGCGGGGTGAAGCCATCAACATTTTCTCTTTTTATAATTTCTGCCCGTTAATTTCCACCAACTTATAATTTTTGCCCGGTAATTGTTTTTTTTTTAAAATGCCTGACGGGCTCAACTCTGGGCTTCGACCAAGCCCATCGGGCATTTAAAAAAAACAATTACCGGGCAAAAATAAAGCCCGATCCAAAAAATGACAAAACCTAAAATTGGTGGAAATTAACGGGCAGAAATTATAAATCGCCCATAAAACTAATCCGACTTAACCAGACGTTGAAAGTAAACCTAAAAGCTACATGAAAATTTTACGTATTTAAGACCCACATGAGTCAGATTCTCATTAATCACATTCGTTTTCCATGTATTTTCTCTTCTTTCAGTGAAGCCTCATGTTAAATATTCAAATGAAGTTGTATATCCGTACAGACAATCATAGCAAAACATATGGCATGCGTTAATCAATGTTTTCAAAAGTGGCCCTGACTTTTACGCGGTAATCTAATTGATTACACGTTCAATTGGTCAGATCGCTGATCAAATCAGTTTCGGCAACTCATTGGAATAATGTGCAATACTTAGGTGGTGCATGCAAACTCTTATATGAAGCTAAAACTGTCTTTTGATTTAATTTAAGTAGTTTTAGGTGTTTGCAAATTTAGCTTCTACTAGATGAAAACTTGTTTTAAACTAAAAACTCTCACAATCTTGAAGTTGGTATGGACATGCTTCTAATTTATAGTGTTAATTTTAAAATATGTATTAAAAGACAATGTAATTCATTAAATTTTGTTTAAAAAATAATGTAATCTACTAATTTTTCAAAAGTATATTGTTAACACCTGATGCTTCTTTTGGTATGCGAGTGATTAAGTCTATACCGATGTGTCAGAACGCCTTACCTGATTCCTCAAAATAATGTTATGATGAAACTATCGGATGTACAATACGATGGTTCTATTTTTATTATTCACTTTTCCCGCTAATTTTTACTGTCTTCATATGGTAGTAGATCTCCTTATTTATAAGGTTTTCCTAGATGTGCAGCTGTCAGCGTGCATGCTTTCGATTTGACAGATAGTTCTTCGGATGCTGACATACTCCCTTGCATGTGGTACTTGTGACAAGTGCTCTTGTGATGTTGACTAATGTTATCTTCTTTAGACATCGGGTTTGTCTTGTCTAAGCACATGTTATCAGAATTTTTTTCTTTCCATGAATATCTTCCATGAGATACCTCATCTTAGAGGCATAAAGTATCGGGGTTCGCTTGAGAGTAACGTTGATCATGTGGGGCATCGTGGAGTCATTCAAGACTCGTAGTGTCACGTGGATCCCGTACTTATTTGGCAATAGATCGTATTATATATATATGTATGTCAGTTACAAGTGAATGATCTAACAATACAACGAGTCTATCACAAATCAGGTCTACGCTATGTATCTCGCGTAGACTTGGTCCGGAACACCTCAGACTAATGCCTCGATGCTTGGATGGTAATGGTATATCGGTGACTAGATCAGAAGCATATCGGTGATTGTCTTCGACATGATGTCGGGGATGCCCCTCGATGTGGTATCGGTAGTGTGGTGGTATGATGTGTCAGTGGAGTACGTGGTTATCCTGATATCGAGTACGATATCAAGAGTGAGATCGGGGATTTATTTCGATGTGACGCGTGGTAGCTGAGGGATAATAATTGCTTACTTTGGGAGCCGGGTACCGCGTATTTATAGACCTCGGGATCCAGGGACCACAGTAACATATCGGTGATTATTACCGATATGATATCGAAAGTGGTTCCCGATATGGTCTAATATGGGCCTGGTTTGGGCTAGGCCCAATATGCGAAAAATGTCCATATCATGTAGTCCCACAACTTGGGGATTCTTATCTTAGAGATAAGAATTCGCAAATTTAATTTTAAATTTCTGGGTTACCTGAACCCTTCGTCCCGCCAGTTCAAATGATGGAGATCAAATTTGCGGGGAATGCACTTTGTGATGAACTTCAATGAGTCCCCTAATGCAGTGGACGCATAGTTTGAGGTCCTCGTTTGAATTCTAGATTTGTTGAGATCTGGTTCCTTATAAATTCGGTAGTTGCACTTTGAAAATTGTGATGGGGTCGTTGGGGCAATTGTTATATTCTCGCGGCTTTTCGCGTAGTAGGGTAGGATATCGGGTCTCATCCTCGATATTATGTCGAAACGAATATCTGAAATGATGTCGAAAGTAGCTTTCGATGTGGTTAAAGCTTCTGTCTATAAGTAGGGCTTGTAAGAGACCTTGAAGGTCATAGTTTTCTGTAACTTCTCTGTCGTTAGCGTAACCACATCGGTATGTATATCGACAATCATATTCGATATATTCCCCGACGTGTATTTCGATTTCGCCGTTGTACCTGATTTATTTATTGTTATTTTCTCATGCTGATACTCTGATTGTTCTGCAGGTGCATTATCTTTTTATGAGATACTCCGTTAGAATGGGATTTAGACAATTGATGCGTAAACTTCAAGCCGATCGTGATGCTCATAAGGCTGCTGAAACGGCAGCAGTCGCGGTGGCGCCTGAAATAGGGTCTGCGTCTAGCTTTGACCTGAATAATGTAGCCGCTGAGTTTCTGACAGAGGCATCGGGAGTCGAGCAACCTCCCCCTAGCACTGTAGTGCCTGAACGTATTAATGAAGAATGTTTTAATGATGTTCATGTACCATTTGGGTCCCTTAGCCAGGACATCCTTGATGTGGTGGGCGGCCCGGATGGCACAACCACCCTCTTTGAAGTGTTGACCTCGAAACATGAAGGTGTGGTTCCTTCGCCTGACAGAGGTGTGTCGACGGAGAGACCAGTTGTGAGTTCTCCTTCTGGTGAATAAGTCGCTCCACGTTCTGAGTCGTTGGCCAACATTCCTTTGACCGAGAACGTTGGAGGTTTGGGATCGAATATCCATGTCAACTTGGGTGACTCTGTGGATGTGCCTTTTACTGTGGGGTCGAGTTCTTCCAGCCCGAACCCTATTAGTGGCAAGGGAAAAACGACCGTTTCCGGTATGACCGACAAGGGTAAAGGGCCACTGCAGGAGCCCTCGACATTGGGGGGCTTTGCCCCTATTTTTCCCCGGATTCTGTTTACGAAGCCTGTCGTTGACCTGACTAGGATATCAGGTAATAAGAGGTCTCGTGAGGGGACTGTCCACATTGTCCACTCGTCTTCATGTTCGGTCCCCCGGAAGGCGGGTGCAGTCAAACCCTCAAAGTGAGTAGAGTTCCCTGAATCAGATGATGTACGGGGCATGATGCGGGCATTTCCTCCTCCTGCAAATGTGCGGGTGCTCACAGAATTTGAGCGGGCCCAGAATATACGCCTCAGCACTCACATGTTTCAGAGTGTACGTACACTACTTCGATTGATTTTATTTGACTCTTTAGCATAATGTTACGTATTGTCTTGTGCAGACTGCAAAGCTGGCGGTCTCTTGTTTGAAGACAATTCGCGAGTCCAAAGGTGACCCTGACGCTGTTGCTGCCGATCTCGAGGCTGATATCTTGAGGATGGGGGAGTTCAACCCCATGGTGTTAGAGAAGTTGGAGTCCGAAAAGGAGGATGCGCTGAAGACATGCCGTAAGCTCCGAGAGGAGTATGATTTGTTGAAGAGCAACTTCAAAACATTAGTGACCGAGATTGACCAAGGAAAGGCACGTGAACTTGTGGCCAACAGGGAGCTGGAGAAACTAAAGGCTGAGGTGGTGGCAGTGAAGGCTGCTAACGAACGTCTCTCGTTGGAGCTCTCCACTGCCAAATTAGCTCTCTTGGACTTGGTATATATCCTGTGTATGATATCTGCTTATGTTTTTTTCTGCTGTATTTAATAGAGTTCAATTTGTAGGAGCGTTTATGGAAAGCTTGAGCTTCCGAGACTTAGTTTTGAAGGTTCGGGAGGCGGCATTTCGTGCTTTCGTGGGGCATTTATTGAGAAATAACGGTTTCAAGGACTCCCTCGAGTTGAGTGGGTTGAACCCAAGGCATGATCATAACGACCTGCCGATTAGTGGGTTAGACGAGGTGGAGGAGGGTACGGCCGACCCTGACGTGTTTTCCGAGGTCGCTGAGAAGAAGACTGAAGGGTCCCTGTGGGAGTAGGTGTTTGCTGCTTTTATTGTAACTTGAATTTATCTCTTTCCAGACTATTTCCAATTCGTGGTTCTGTAACTGAATATTTTTCTCTCTCTTGTCTTCATAATATGTGACTCTTCGTGGCCTTGCTGTCTGATAACTTATTGATTTTTTATTGTCATGATGATAGAGTATGCAGTATTCCGATATCTGAGCCGCATTCATTTCATTCTCGTATTTGATGAGATTTCTTTAATCTGTTTGTTGTCAACAAGGAATGATTAGAATTTCCTCAAGGTTGGTAGAAACATGGGTAATCTGCCACCGCTTATATGTTTAGGATCGACCCCGTTATCACAAGGGATACTCTTCTTGTTAGTAGGGGCCCATCCCGTTATCACACAGAAACTGCTACCATTCAAATGTTTAGGATCGACCCCGTTATCACAGTGGATATTCTTCTTGTGGGTAGGGGCGCATCCCGTTATTACAGGGAAATCGCTACCGTTGCAATTTTTTATGGTCGACCTCGTTATCACAGGGGATATTTTTCTTGTGGGTAGGGGAGCATCCCGTTAACACAGGGAAACCGGTACCGTTGCAATTTTTATGGTCGACCCCGTTATCACAGGGGATATTTTTCTTGTGGGTAGGGGCGCATCCCGTTATCACAGGGAACCCGCTACCGTTGAAATGTTTATGATCGACCCCGTTATCATAGGGGATATTTTTCTTGTGGGTAGGGGCGCATCCCGTTATCATAGGGAACCCGCTACAGTTGTAATATTTATGATCGACCCTATTATCACAGGGGATATTTTTCTTGTGGGTAGGGGCGCATCCCGTTATCACAGGGAACCCGCTACCGTTGAAATATTTATGATCGACCCCGTTATCACAGGGGATATTTTTCTTGTGGGTAGGCGCGCATCTCGTTATCACAGGGAACTCGCTTCCATTGAAATATTTATGATCGACCCCGTTATCACAGGGGATATTTTTCTTGTGGGTAGGGGCGCATCACGTTATCACAGGGAACCCGCTACCGTTGATGGGTAGGAGCCTTTTCTTTGTCTTTTTGTCTATGCCCCTTGGTGACTCTGTCGTCGTGGAGTCTATGGGTCATTAAGCCCTGTAAAACATCAAAGACAAGAAAGATTTTTGATGTAAAAGTTAATATGAAAGCACGAAGTGATGCGCATGTGTTATCTGCGGAATGTTCCTTCAATCAGGGAATTTCAGTTTCATGTAAGAAAAAGTGTTTCCATTGTGTTCTGACGTGCCTGTTATATCTGTTTGTAACTGTTGTACCTGTTTAGATGGGTAATATTGGATAATCTGGGGCAAGGCCCCCTGAATCCCCCCTTTTAAAAAACGAGGTTTTAATATTCCCTATATCCTTTTCGGATATAGTAATGTGTGATCCTTCGGGCTATGTACCTGTAAGAGGGCGATATGCTAAACACATATCTATGGGAATACTCCCCAGTTCTTCGTGCAATTCCCTACACTTCCGTAATTGTCCGATTAGGACATGTCCCTGCATGAAATATGAAATTCCACAAAGCAACAAATAGAAAAGGTAATGACGGATAACGGTCGAAGGCTAGGTAAACCTAACCCGCCTACGTATCCCGTTGAAAGGGGAATTAGACCGGCGTAGTTCCCCATGTTTTAAGTTACATGCCGACCCACGAAGGGGCAAAATAGGAGATAACGGTCGAAGGCTAGGTAACCTAACCCGCCTACGTATCCCGTTGAGCGGGAAATCAGACCGGCGTAGTTCCCATTTTTTTAGGTTTACAAACTAATCTGCGATGGGGCAATGTTTCAAATGTTCAAGCGTAATTTTAAAAAATTACTAAAATCTAAAATATTGTCCTGTTTTGTTCCTCATGGTGATCACTCCATAGCATGCTGATCCTGATCTGGCCCGCTTGCTTCTTCCTCCGCTTCTATGATTCTTGACAACGTAAGAGAAGTGATGTAGCAGAACCACACCTCATCCTGGTTAGCGACCACTTCTCCGACCCCTCCTCCTGCTGGAAATCTCAACTTCTAATGGAATGTGGATACCACCGCTCTCATCGCGTTCAGGGTCAGACTGCCGATTATGACATTGTATGCAAATGGTTGGTCCACGATTGTATATTGAACATTAATAGTTCGCTTGTGCGGTTCTTGTCCAAATGATGTGGGAAGGTTCACTTGCCCTAAGGGAATTGTCTCTGCTCCACCAAATCCCACCAGTGGCGTACGAACCTGTTCAACTACATGGTGGCCGAGTGCCATCTTCTCCAAAGCATGCGCAAATATAACATTTGTGGAACTACCATTGTCTATAAGTACCTTGTACACAGCGTAGTTAGCGATATCAAGCTGAACAACGAAGGGGCAGTCGAGCTCGCCAACCTGGATGGCTTCGGGGCTGAGATCCAAGAGGTCCCTGTCGGAAAACGTGATAACCTAGTCTGCAAGCTCCTCGATTAACGTCGTGAATCCAACGAATCGGTCCTCGTTCAATCCACGAGTTATCTTCTTCCTCTAGTTGGTGGAATCTCCTCCCGCGGTCCCACCGCTTATCACATTAATCACCGCCCTCGAAGGTGCATTATTTATTGTATCGCGTCCTTGTCCACTCTCAATTGCCTTAAGGCCCTCCCTTATTGGGGATTGGGACCGCTCTGTTGATTCAGCAAACTGCCCGCTTGCCTTAATGAACTCTATTAACCTCCCGTCCTTAATCAATCTCTCGATCTCATCCTTCAGGTTATAGCAATCCTTCGTGTCATGGCCTTTCTGGCGGTGGTACTCACAGTAGCGCCTAGATTTCTTGGTGAAATTCGTCACATTGATTTTCCGGGGCGCATGTAACCAATTCCTGCTTTGCGCGACGGCCAAGATAGTGCGAATGTCCTGGTTGAGGGGGGTATATCTCTTTGGCGACCTGTCTCTTCCTCCCCTGCTCTTATTCCATACCTCTCTACCCCTTTCCCGGCTGGATTCCTGCGGTCTAAATTTAGCTACCATCATCGCTCATCCTCCCCTTCACAAACTACCATGCTTGGGAACCCAACTCTCCATCGGGTGATACATGGCTCCACAAGTGTTCCTTATACTGCCGCTCGCATGCGGGGGAGTATCAAGGATTTTTAGGGGTTCTGCTGCCGTAGCTCGCATTTCCCCAAATCGCTCAGATACCCCTCTAATAGATTCCTTGTGACTAACTTTCCTTTGTAGAGAGTTGTATGCACCTATTGATCGCTTTTTCTATCCTTAACATTTCTCCTCTGAACGCGTGCGTTATGATCTGGGGGGGGGAGAGTTGGATCTTGTATGAGCATCGAGTCTCAAGAATCAGTCTTCCGCCTATTATCTGAGTATCGTCTGAATACAGGTGACTACGATATTCTGATACCTCGTCGGCATCAATGAGATTTTGATCCTCCAACTGGCTATATGACCGTATTTGCGGATTAGATAAAAGGAATAATTCGGTCAAGCTTTTCGAGACCGTGATACATAATAAGATAAGAACAGAAACTTTTTAAAGGAAATAGAAAAGGACACACTTTAAAGGGAAAAAATCATTTTTGGTCCTTTATTGTGGCAGAGTTACCGTTTTGGTCCCTTATTGTGGTTTTCTCCACATTTGGTCCCATATTGTGGCTTTCTGTTCCACATTTAGTCCCACGGCTACTATTTCCGGCCAAAATCGCACGTGACCGCACGTGTCGGCCAAAATTTGGGTTTTGTCCACATTTGGTCCCATATTGTGGCTTGCTGTTCCACATTTAGTCCCACGGCCACTATTTTTTTTTATTAAAAATCATAAATCTAATAATTAACCTTAAAAAAAGAAAACGAATTTAATTTAATTAAAAAAAATGGGGAAAAAATCTTAAATAACAGTTTTACACAGGTTTTTTTAAAAAAAAATCACAAATCTAATAATTAACCTTAAATAAAAAAATCGAATTTAATTTAATTAAAAAAAAAGAAATCGGGAATAAATCTCAAATAACGGTTTTACACAGTTTTTTTTTTAATTCATAAATCTAATAATTAACCTTAAATAAAAAAAACAAATATAATTTAATTCAAAAAAATATTTCGGGAGAAAATCTTAAAAAACGGTTTTACACAGTTTTTTTAAAAAAATGAATTTAATTTAATTAAAAAAAATTGGGAAAAAATCATGAATGACGGTTTGGCACATTTTTTTAAGAACAAAATCTTAAATCAAATAATTAACCTTAAATAAAAAACGAATTTAATTTAATTCAAAAAAAAATGTTTTGGGAAAAACTCATAAATGACGGTTTTGGGAAAAACTCATAATTTATGATTTTTTCCCGAAATGTTTTTGAATAAAATTAAATTCGTTTTTTTTTTGTGGCAAAACGTTTTTTGAAACAGTTTTTTTGTAAATATTCTTTCTTTTAAAAAAACTGTGTCAAAGCATTTTTTTTTAATTCTTAAATTAATATTTAAGTATTTATGAACTTGTGTATCTACAAATATTTAGTACTTTGCATAATGCAAACAATATTGCTTTATAAACCTGTCACATTTCGTGAAAAATAATTAACTTTAAATCAAATAAAAAATTCTTTTAAAAAAGTTGAAAAAAAACTGTGTCAAATATATTTTTTTAAAAAAAAAAAAACTGTGTCAAATATATTTTTTTAAAAAAAAAAAACTGTGTCAAAAAAAGCATTGACATAGTTTTTAAAAAAAAAAAAATTTTACGAAATTATTAATTTAAGTTTTTTTTTTTTACGAAATTATTAATTTAAGATTTTTTTCTTAAAAAAAAACTGAGTCAAACAAAGAAAAAAATATTACAAAAAAACTGTGTCAAAAAAACGTTTTTCCACATATATATATATATATATACATATATATTTTTTTTTTTGGGTTTAAGTTTAATATCAGAATTATTGATTTTAAAAAAAAAAAAAAAAAGGGTCAAAGCATCACACTTGTGGGACCACACGTGCGGGGTCAAAATCCCCAAATTTTGGCCGGCACGTGAGGTCACATGCGATTTTGGCCGAAAATAGTTGCTGGGGGACTAAATGTGGAAGAGAAAGCCACAATATGGGACCAAATGTGGACAAAACCACAATAAGGGACCAAAACGGTAACTCTGCCACAATAAGGGACCAAAAGTGATTTTTTCCCCACTTTAAAAGTCCATATTGTTATATGTATATCAGATTATTAAGATCAAATGCAGCCTAGATTAATTTGACAAGAGAGCTATAAGTAATTTTAACAAAGTCCATATTTTCAAAATCTCTTTTCTCCTTGGTCAAAACAATGTTTGTAATTTGCGCAAATGCGGTTGCAAAAGACCCTGTAACCTTGTAGTGGTTCACATGAAAGTTTAACGAAAAAGTTTTCAACCGCATGACTAAATTGGATGCGTAGCAGCGATTAGCATATTTCAACGACTCAAATCCGATCTAAAATACCATTTTCAAGTTTAACTTTCTTCAATAGTCGTTGAGGCAAGATTTTCAAGCTTGATCCTTGACAAATTTGATGATATCGAACTCCGACCAAAGAGTGATTTGTTACTTGCTTTGGACGTGCTAATTCATTTCAAAAGATGTAAATCTCAGATAAATAGGATCGTGGGCCATGGTCGGCCTGAATGATCGGGTAGCTCTTTAAGGATCGTCTGCCTTGGACATGATCATGACATTGTAGGTGCTTGCGATGGGATGGATGCGACTTCCCTTAGTTGGTTTGGAGAGTCAGGATGAATAGTCGTGGAGAGCTCCCGAGAACAATTAGAAGGGAGAAAATGCATAAAACCCCCATGTGGTTTGGAAAACCTGCACGAACTCCCCTTGTGATTTGAGATATGCACAAAACTCTTCGTAGTTTCAAAAACCTGTGCACAAAAACCCCTCATGGTTTCATAAACTCTACACGAAATCCACTTTAGATTCAACTCCGTTAGAGAGTGATGTACATTCGCTCTATACGAGAGTGGCTTGATTTTTTAGTATCATTTACTTATAAAAAGTACAATATAGCAATTATAATATTTAGCACAAAATCCCCATGTGGTTTGAAAACATGCATGAAACCCCCTTTTGGTTCGAAAAACGCTGCACGAAATCCCCGTTTTTAATTTATAGATTAAAAAAATGTATTAAATTTTTTTAACAGTATTACATAATTTAAAAATTAAACTTGTTATATTTCTTGCAAAAAAATAATAACTATTTTAAAAATATAAAATATATATTTATTGTAATAAAGTAAAGGTAATTTAGTCATTTGATGACAAATTTAATGGAGTTAGTTGAAACTTAACGTAGTGGATTTTGTGCAAGATTTTCGAAACCGCAAGAGGCATTTGTGCAATTATTAAACTACAAGAGGATTTCGTGCAGACTTTTGAAACCACATGAAGATTTTACGCATTTTTTCCCATAAGTTAATTAAAATCCCAATCGCCATTATTTCATGACAAAATAAAAATAGTCCTAGCCAGTAACTAAATAAATGAAATATTATATCATTCATGGAGGCAGAGGGGATTATTATCTCACGTAAAGCATAACCGGCAGCGGAGAATCAAGTACGAGTTTTTGTGCCATCATCCAGTAATTGTTCCTCTGTGGATTGTCCTTCGGTTTGCTACATGATTCGCATATTACTGGTTTGAAAGGGAAACTTCTCCAATTTGAGGTACCTATGCTCCAAAGTATAGAGTTACATTGTTTTTTTGTCGCCAAAAAAAAGTTTATTAACATAAATGAAAGATACAAGAAAAAGAGTGTTGGAAAAATGGGTTCAAGGAACCGGATTTGTACAATCGACTTTGGGTCGAGTTTGATACATGGGTGAATGGAAAATTGATGCTCAACGTTGACTAATTAAAATCAAAAATATTGTATGTCAATATTTAATATTTATGTTTTACGTGAACATAATTATGTGATTTTCTGCTATATTTTATATACGGAAAATAATAAGCATCAAGAAGATAATTAATTATCTTAGGAAATCTTTCCATAAGATTTACCTATCAGTATTGGTTAACTAACACGTGTCTACATTCATCCAGATCTTTACAAAATCTATACGTATCTTAATTACACGATTCGTAATTATCTTAACTACCTGATTCGTAATTATCTTAATCACGTTTCTTGGTGCGTAAGTCTTTCAACTTTCTCCCTGACCTAGTCTATAAAAGAGGCCGCTCTCCATAGGCACTACAACATTTTTGGGTCATTACCGACCGCAAAGTTGGTCGAGAATGACCCTTATTGTTCGGGAATGACCTTTCTCGACCGATTTTCGGTCGGAACGGGCCGGTCGGCATTGCTTCGGTCGGGAATCTTTTCCCGACCAAAGTTCGGTCTGCCCGAGTTTTTCCCGACCGGTCAATCACGACCAAAAATCGGTCGGGAGTTTCTCGACCGCAATCCGGTCGGGCCCAGACTCCTGACCGAATTTTGGTCGGGAATAATATATTATTCACGACCGAAATTTGGTCGGGAGTAATATTTACATTATTCCCGACCGAAAGTCAGTCGGGAATAATATTTAAATTATTTCCAACCGAATTTTGGTCGGGAATAAAACTCGTCAGAATAAAAATAATATTCCGGTAATAATTGCAGGAATATTATTATTTTTAATATTTTGAATTATTTTCGATTAATTACCCATTCTAAAACATTCTTTAGCTTTTTTGCGTTTTAGATGGGCAATTAAATTTTGGATTTATTGTCCAATCTAAAATACAAAAAAGTTAAATAAGTGTTTATTTAAAAAGAGAAAAAAATGCTTGTTAAAAGTTGAAGAAAGAAGAGGAAAATTTGTTTTGTGGAAAAAAGTGTTTGAAGATGAAAGAATAAATTGTGTTTGTAGAAAAAAAGTTGAAGAAATAATGTAAAGTAGATGAAAAAAGGAGGAGAATAATGAAGTGTATTTATAGAAAAAGTTAAAAATTTTGAATTTTCGCAAAATTTGAATTTCCCCCCAAGTCCCGCCAATTTTTTCGAGTATTTCCAACCGAATTTCTGTCGGGAAAAGTTTAAAAGTTAAAAATTTGGCCTACCCGCCAAATTTTCAACATTTGCCGACCGAATTTCGGCCGACAAATTATTTTTGCCGAGAAAGGCCCAAAATGCCGACCGAAATTCGGTAGGGAATACTTATTCCCGACCGCATATCGGTCGGGAATACTTATGAATATTATTCCCGACCGATTTTCGGTCGGGAATGAGTTTGAATATTTTTCCCGACCGAAATTCGGTCGGGAAAAAGAGTAAATTTTTACTTTTTTCCGATCTTTTGGAAAATTTTGATGTGTTTGTTAAGTATAACTATAAAATCTCACTAAATACATGAATTGCACTAACATTTAGTTAGTTTAATGTTCTTTTAATTATGAAATTAGTATAGATTATCATATAAGCTAAGTTAGTTTGGAATTTTACATATATATATTAATAATACGCAGTATAGAGTATTTCCAATTGACTATTAACATTTGTTACAAATGTTAGTATATATATATATATATATATATATATATATTAACATATGTTAAACATAATCATAAGTAGTCACGTTATTAGCAGCTACATATACCAATCTATTTATAAGTGAATATGAATCGACGCTTCAAACGATTCATCAACGTGCAACTAAATATAATATTATTTTTATTTTTTCAGTAATATATAACTAATATTGATGTACTTGATCATTAAATCAACGATTTATATAAAATAGAGAGCGAAATTGTGAAAATAAGAATATGAATATTATTCCCTACCGTTTTTCGGTCGGCAATAACCATGGTAATTACCTTTCTCGGCCGAATTTCGGTCGGGAATAGTAACGTTCACTGTTATTCTCGACCGAATTTCGGTCGAGAATATTATTTTAAAATTTCGGTGGGGAATGCTCCCGACCAAATTCTGGTCGGGATTTTTTGGTCGGAAAAATTCCCGAATTCTTGTAGTGAGGGTTTTATAATCGAAAAATACATTGCATACACGAAAAAGCTTTTGCGCAGCCAAAATTATTTTTACATTATGTGGTGGTGAGGAAAGTTACAGTTCGAGTTCGCTGGGGCAGTCCTTGCTTGTGCACGCAATCTGCTCGTAGTCGTTGTATCCTAGGAGACAGTCGCTCACGTTTTGTCAAGCACGTAGAGAGGGCGAATCTGTTTTAAGGAAACCGAAAGGTCATCGACTTCTCGTTTATTCGTTCACCGAATTTCGATTGAGGTTTGTTTGGTAACATAAATTTGTATCATTGTAATTTCTATTGTTTAATTTTTCGTCAATCAATTTCGATATCTCTGTTCGTTTATCTCAATTATGGTGCTATCTTTCTAACAATCTTAAAACATATTAGCTCTATTTGAGACGAACAAGTTGTGTTGGCGAAAAAGATATTTTTTGGCATTCTAAATTTGACGGAATACTCTTTCAGACTTAGGGACTTAGGGTCATTTGTTTTTTGATGAATGGACTTAGGGTCATATGTCTCTAATAATTATGCATTATAAATATATGGTATTAATAATGTAAGATGTATATATGTGTATTTAATTTCTCATACAACAATAGATCATCTCATGAGCGCATTCCTTAACTTAGATCATCTTATCACATATCAATGATGGCAGCGGTTTTGGCACAACAAATAGACTGATAACTAAAATTAAACCCTTGACTGAATTGGGGCAAAGGTCACATTTTTTGTATCTCGTGAAATTCCTTATCGTTTACATGAATTACAACAACTATTTAAGTTGTGAGAATTGATCCTATAAATGCTTACTCTTTGTTGCCTCCTTAATTATATTATACCATCGAGAGAGAATATATATATATTATATATATATATATATATATATATATATTTATCGGCAAAAGAAAATTTATTGATAAATATTGGAGTATAAGAGATACTCCAATATATATATATATATATATATATATGTATATATATTTAGCAGAATGAACAAAATGGCTTATTGTCGCGGCCGAGAGGAATAATTATTTCTTGAGAAAATAGAACTTGACGAAAATCTATAAAATTTATTTGAAACATTCAGTTAGGCACCGGTAAAGTTAAAATTAAAAATCAGCTCCAAAACTTGACAGTAATATTCATTACGTCCTGAAGGAAATATAAAAAATAACCAAATTATGTAATAAATAAAGAGAAATTGAATGAAATGGGATTCTGAGGTAAAAGTATGATTCAAATTAAATTCAAAATCAAAATTATTAGGCACATATATCTAGTAGAGAAAAACAAGAATCTTTTTTGCAAATTAGGAAAGAGATCTTGGGCAACGGATTGAAAATTTAAACGCCTCAAATTAATATAGTTTGAACACTTTTATTTGCAATCACAGTATATGAATTAAAGTTTCACAGTATCAAAGGCAATGATAGGAAATCACATTCAAATCCACATTTGGAACAAGGCCTGTCTTCTCATCATCATTCATGGGGCCGCGCCGATTGAAGATTAAAAAAAAGAAGAAGAAGAAGAATTATATGGATAATTAAAGACGAAAACTTTATTTTGGTGTTGAATACAATGGATACTTTAAAGGAATAAAAAAAATTGCTTATAAATATGTGGAACCATGAGACTTATAAATATTGGAGTAGAGAAATTTAAGTGAAACACGATCTACATGAAACTGAGTGGCTTGTTCTAAATCTTATATTCTTTTTCAGTTCATAAAAGCCCAAAACGACAAAACTGCAAAGTATGATGCATGCATTGAAGCTCATTTATTTTGTTTTATTTTGCTGACCTATATATAATGAGATAAAATCATGATATGACACTACAAGAAAATGAGTTATTGGGGTTATTGGCTACGGAAGAATCCGTAGCCAAAAACCCCATTTTCCGTAGCCAATCGCTACAACAATGCTTCAATATAGCTGCTGACATGGGAGGCGATTTTAGCCCTCCTATAGTAGAATGCAATATAGGAGGCAATTACAGACCTTCTACAATTCAGGAGGCCCATATTCGCCCCCTATATCTCTTAAGCTGACAGCCCAGTCAAATGGGCGAGAGGCTTCCAATCAGAAGCGGCCACGTGGTGGGAGGCAAATTTTCGCCTCCCACAAGTCAGTAAATCCTTAAAAACAAAATAAAGGAAAATGGCGACTGTATTCTGAAAACAAATAGTTTAAATTAAAAATTGGTGGGAGGCGAATAATTGCCTTCTCTTTTTTTAAAAAATATTTTAAAAAAAATATAACAAATTTTTAGGAGGCGAATAATTGCCTTATGTTCTTAAAAGAAATAAAAAAAACTAACAAAATCGTATTAACTAGCCAGGCACCAAAAAACACCAAAATAACAGACTCTAAAACCAACCTGCTGCCTCAACTGTCCAACATAAAAAAAAAAAATTAATAACTGTTAGAGATCAAATGCAACACACTATTCACATAAAATGCATCATAATACTATACTAATTTCTCGTAAATACATGAAATACAAGAAATCAGATCAATGCAACATAATAATCCAGCCAAATCATTCAAACATACTGTTCTTCATTAATACTAATATAATATACTAATAAACATTCTATTTGAGATAGTTTTAATAATCACTTACATAAACATCGCGCGGCCATTCACTACCCCACCTCACTACAGTGCCGACAACTTTGGAATGTGTTTTCAGCCAAACCTTTTGAATAGGGACATTTTCGGGGTCTATCCCTCTTGCTTCCGCCTAAAAATTAAGATTAAAAATCAATATACGTCTACAAAACTTACAAG
Source organism: Linaria vulgaris (assembly GCA_948329865.1). Taxonomy (NCBI): domain Eukaryota; kingdom Viridiplantae; phylum Streptophyta; class Magnoliopsida; order Lamiales; family Plantaginaceae; genus Linaria; species Linaria vulgaris. Next base: position 19,531,230 of record OX415251.1, read on the forward strand.
ATTACTATAATAAAACATACTAATTAATAAAGTCTAACTACACGTACAATTTCATGTTTATAGGCTGCTGCACTTTTACACCCGCCGATATAGGAAGCTCCTTCCCTCTTGGCTTGATTGTCCTTCGAAGATTTAGCTCTATCCTTCAATTTTTTCGTGTTCCAGTACTTTATGTAGGATTCTAGCCACTCCGCAGTTGCCCAGGTTTTGTGATTCTTCGAGTGGCTTTTGTCTTTCCTGAACGCCAACCAAAATTTCTTGCAATTTGTGATCATGGGTGAAAAACTGGCCTGGGCCATCTTGTGATACGTCGTTTCAACGGTCAGATATAGCTTCTGGTCCCACCGATAACATCTCTACAAGGCACATAACAAATATTGAAATTAACACAAAAATATAATAAATTAGCCGGATGACCGAAAAAGAAAACACACTAAAGTTCAATAGATTATCCTGATCACAGAAAAAATACAAATATAAGGTTCAATCATACTTGTGATATAATAATTAAAATAGCTCAATTTTTTGGCTAAATCAGATCTTCACCTTGTTGTTTAATCACCTAATATTTAACTTTAACTACTCACACACCGAACAACAAAATAGAACAAATATAACCAACAAAATATTAAACTACAGTCGATTTATTTATATTTAACCTACTGTCAACTTATTTATACTAAAGTTCTGTCAATATTAAACTGCCAACACATTTAAGGAGTTAGTAAAAGCTCTCTAAAAATACCTGAAACATTTTCCAGCTGTTATCCCTTTCATCCTTGCTAAAATCAGGGTATCCCGTGTGCGCTTTCCTCATCACCTCCAATAAAACATTTGTGACAGTGGCTGATGCACCAATGAAACTCCCATCAAATGCGAGAATTAATTGCTGCCTCAACGACTCGACCTCTCGCTCAGCCCACCATTTTCCCGACCCTCCGTAGCCTGTACATTTTGGATCCAATGTGCCCAAAATACCAACTCCTCTTCCAACTCGTACTCTCGATCATCTTGAACAACCGCCGTTTCACCACCCTCAACATCATCCTCATCCCCATTCTCTATAACCGTTGTGCTTTCCCGCGATGCTCGAATCGACGGCACTGGCCTGTAGTAAATCACCAGCTGAGCCAAAGCGGCTTCACACAACTCGTCAGCCGACATAAAGCCATGTTGGTCTGGCTGAACAGGCTGAACGGGCATAGATTCTGACCCACCACACTGGCTCGAGCCACTAGCCCCCATCGATGTATGTTGGGATGAGGAATGTGTCGTCCCGTACTGAGGCATCGACCAACTGCCAGAATGTTTCCCACTGAATGTGTCCTCGCGTAGGCCGGTCAGCTACGCCAACTGTGTCTGCGTATACACTCCCTATGGCCCGATGGAGGTGGAGGTGGAGGTGGAGGCTCTGATCGAGGGTGGCGCCATATGTGGCTGGTAGGAGGTGGAGGTGGAGGCTCTTATCGAAAGTGGCCCCATAAGTGGCTGCATAAACCCAACTTGTTGTTGGGTGTAGGGTCCTGTGAATGGCAAAGGTTGACTGTTATGTAGAGAAGTCAGGTGAGCCATGAAAGACGGAGCCTGGGGCTGTTGTCCATTGGCGGATACATCATCGGTGGTGCTGACTGTAGGCCACTTGTACACTGCCTTTTGGATCCTCCATCCCCTGAACCATCAACCGGTTCCTCCCGCCTCAACATCAGAACTGGCCTGTCCCCTCCTCGATCAGATGAACCACTACCAGCCATCTACAATTCATTACAAAAACAAAATCAGACACTTTCAACACGAAAAACATAAACACATAAAATTCAAAATTTCTAATATGTCCTAATACTATTGAATTTGGGATAGAGCTTTTCAAAATCAGTTCTACTTGACACAAGTATATTATACATTCACATGTATCCAACAAAATTACAGCATAACTGGTGGACGATCTAGTTTTGGACAAAAAATATCACTTTACACAAATCCTTGCTGTTTCATTACTAATCTGCAACGTAATAACAAATCAACACACATATTGACCAAGCTACAGAAAGTAAGATAATCAATGAGATGAACCAAAAAATACACAAAAACTGTTCTAATAAAATCATTTATGTGAAACAATTGTATATCACCAAACACTTGCTGTGAAACACTTGCTGTGAAACAAGTATATATCACCAAACAAGTATACACAAAGTATATCACCAAACACTTGCTGTGAAACAAGTATATATCACCAAACAATCACTACAGAAAGTAAGCTACATAAATACATTGCTGTGAAACAAGTATATATCACCAAACACTTTACACTGCCACGAAACTGTTCTTATAATATCCGATACTTGAACACGACACGACCACAAAACCACGACGACGACAATCGATAAACACAATGGCTCCAAAACGAAACAAAATCATAACCCTAAAAACTCATAAGAATAAGACATGTCGATCGAAAAAAGGAAGCCAATTGAAGTGTTCTTTGCAAACCAAATTCAGCCCTCAAACGCCATTATAGCTTCGCCCTCAAACGCAGTGTTACTTTTGACCTAATTTGAAGAACGGAGTGAATTAGGGGAAGTCCAAATTGAACGAAAATTGAACGAATTGAATGAATTAAGCTTACCTTAAGTCGAAATTGAACGAAAAATACCATTGAAATCTAATTTTATCAAAGCCCCAGATTTCGTGATGACCCACGACGATTACGTCTGAATTCTGGAGAGAGTAAGAGGAAGAAACAAGAATTGAACTTAATTTTGCAATGACGTCAATTTTTGGTGCATCAATTCTAATGAAATCGAAATGAATCGAATGAAATCGAATTTTTGGTGCGTCAATTCGTGCGTGAGTGAGGCTGTGAGAGAGAGAGGAAAAAACGATGATGATGACTGATGAGTTTCTATTTTTGGCCGAATATATATTTTAATATTGGAGGGGATAAATCGCCTCCCACCGCTAAAAAAATAAAATACTAAAAATATAAAGGCTAGCGATTAATCGCCTCTCATCGCTTTAAAAAAAGGAAAATTCAATAACCGGAATTATCTTTTGCTTTAATTTAAAAAAATAAAAACAATTTTGTGCATCCCTAATTTCACCCCCCCCCCCCAAATTGTTTGCAAACTTTGGCATATTCATATTTTTAACCTCAATTGTTTACTCAACGTCATTCTTTACTCCGTTTTTGCTAAAAATTCACGAGACACACTTATTAAACATAATTAGGATTTTAGGATAAAATCATTGAATTTTGAGTTGTTTTAAAGGTTTAAGATAAAATTTCACGGGACTCACGTACATATCATAATTAGAACCTCAAACAAAAAAAAAATCATAACCATAGACAATCAGGTTAAGAAGGAATATTATCATTCATGAAAATATAGTGTTTCAAAGATGAACCGTAGCACTACAAATTTTCACTCACATTATTATTGCATTGCATATCAAAACAAACTATTCATAATTAGGATCACTATCATCATCATCTTGCTCTTCGGTGTCATCATCACCAAGTTCTTCCTCGTCCTCTTCTTCTTCATCATCTTCTTCTTCACCTTCGTTTTGATGACTCACCGGATCATAGGCCACGCTTTATAGTTCATTGTCTGCTAAATTATGAAAGTGGTACGAGGTTAGGTCAACATCCAATCTGAAAAGAGGAGGTGTGTCGTCTTGAAATATTTTTGGTCCTTCGGCCACATTACTGCGTAAGGAGGATGTGTCCACAATATGCCTTACCAACGCAATGATGGTGGGATCTATAGGATATTTTTGAGACGCAATAATTCCCTTGATCCACTCAACAAAGTACATATTACGGTGTGTTTGTATTTTGATGCTCCAGAAGGCCAACACACATTTGCTCATCAAACAATCCAAGAAAGTCACAATTGTAATATAGCGGAACGGGTAATAAAGTGTTTAAGCAAAGTTAATAAGGTACTTACCTCAACCATGGCTCCATTTCTGGGCAATTGAGAAGGATGTATAACTCAGCAGCTCTATACTCGACCGTGTTAAGGTACCTATCCCTTAGTGCACGACCAATCGGTTCCCCTTTCACGTGGAAGATTGAGAGTTCTTCATTGAACTCTTCATTAAGTGCAACCTCATTCATTTTGAGACAATTGGCTCTTGTCTCAATAGATTGCCCAAAATAGTGTTGTAAGAAGTTGGTGACTTCAAAAATGAGATACTCATCGGCAATGAATCCTTCTACACGAGCCTTATTCTTTACTGTTTTTTTAAAATCTTGCATGCGTCTGCAAGATACAAAAAACAAAAATAAATAAACAATCAAATAAACAATTATCGAGAACATTTGTGTAATAAAGACAAAAAAACACAGTTACCCCTCGAAGGGATACATCCACCTGTATTGGACAGGTCCTCCAACCTTTGCTTCACAGGGAAGGTGTGTGGCCAGATGCTCCATACAATCGAAGAACGACGGAGGGAATATTTGCTCGAGCTTACACAGTGTAATCACAATTGATATCTCTAATTCTTCCATTGCGCGTGTGCTTAACTCTTTCGCACAAAGCGATCGAAAGAATACGCTCACCTCCGTGATTGCCTCCCAAATAGGGTCTTTTAATAAGTCACGAAATGCAATAGGCAGCAACCTTTGCATAAAAACATGACAGAAGTGACTCTTCATTCCTGCTAGTCGTAGTTGGGGTATTTGGGCGCTACGGTTAATGTTCGACGCATATCCATCCATAAACTTGATTTCACTCACCCATTCGTACACCTTTCGCTTTTCATCTTTACCTAAGTAGTACTTTGCCTTTTTCTTAGTCCACTGGCAGTTACGCGAAGGTATCGGATATAACTTAGTTCTGAGTGTCAACTTCTTCAAATCGTTACGCGAATTCAAGTTATACTTTGTTTTATCTCGGTCGTTCATCACTATATTTTTGATGTTGTCAAAGAAATTTATTTCACAATGCATTACGTCCAGATTGGGACGGATAAGATTTGACTCCCAATATGGAAGTTCCCAAAATATGATACGTCGAATCCAGTTGTGGTCTGTGCCAAAACCCTCCACAAATTTGCCACTGTCTCCGTATTCAATTGGAGGTAGACAGTCAACCTCATGTTTGATTTCTCGACCCAATTTTCGAACTATTGGTGCACCGTAATCTTCCTCACCCTTTCTAAAATTAGTAGTGTTGGAACGAAAGGGATGAAAAGGAGGCAGAAACCGGCGATGACACTTCCAACAACATGGTTTCTTTCCATGATCAAGATGGAAAGACTTTGTTTGCTTCATACAATGTGAGCAAGATAGCTTACCATGCGTACTCCACTGGGATAACATTCTGTAAGCTGGAAAATCACTAATCGTCCACATCAAATGCGCTCTCATTACAAAATTTTGCTTCTGGAATTAATCATAAGTTTGAGCTCCAATCCTCCACAACGAACAAAGTTCATCGATTAGGGGTCTTAGCATCAAGTCAAGGTTCTTTCCAGGACTCCTTGGTCCAGGGATCAACAAAGACAAAAATATATATTCTTGCCTCATGCATATATCAGGAGGGAGATTGTAGGGCGTACCAAAAACCGGCCAACAAGAGTATGAATTACTAAAGATTCCCCACGGAGTGAACCCATATGTGCAAAGACCAAGCCTAACATTTTTAGGCTCGGTAGCATAATCTGGATACTCTTCATCAAAAGATTTTCACGCCTTACCCGCAGTTGGGTGAATCATTGTATCGTTTTGTCCTTTACATTACAGATGCCACGTCATGTGTTGTGACGTTGCTCGAGACATATCTGCAATTGAGATGTCAAAGAAAAGTACCACAATTTCTTTTTGGGAATACGTTTGGCCTATGAATTTGTACTCTCTCGGCCCTCGAATCTGTCTATTTGGCACACTGGACATTTTGTATAACTGATAGCTTCGAACTCCCCGTAGTACATGAAATAATTGTTCTCACATAGGTCATAAGTCTTCTTTTCCAAGAAAAACCGTTTTAATACACGCTTCATGCCTCTAACATTCTGAGAAATTTTTTCGCGGTCCTCTGGAGTCAACACTTTGAGCAATTGTTTTAGCCATTTGTTACAACTAGCTTCAGACGTGTTGTGCACAATCTTATCTATCATAAATTGGGACACAAATTCCAAAGTCGTTTCACAGTCGCCTGTACTTATTCGTGTCTCTGATTGTCACAATAATTCATAGAAGTCTCTTGCCTCGCGGGTTGACACCTCCTCTGCCTCTTGATTAGACTGAACATTCTCATAACGACCACCAAACACATCGTCAACCATTTCCCAATAACAACCACCAAAATTTTCATGAGTAGGTGACTTCACTGGATTATAAGAACTCGACGCCCCGAATGTGTTACCAAATAACTCACCGTGCGCTACCCAAACATAATAATCTGGAACAAAACCCCGCTCGTAAAGGTCATACTTATTTATGTCCGTTGTATCATACTTAGTGTTACAACATTTTTGGCAGGGGCACTTAACTTTGCCCGATTGAGCAAGTTAGTCTGAGAATATGCATATTCTACAAACCTCTCAACACAAGAAATAACTCTCATGCTGGACCTGTAGAGCTGAGAGGGGTGCACAAGATTCTCAACTGGAATCCCCCTCCATATCTGTGCAATCTGCCTCAGAGTTTCCAACAAGAGGTTCCTCTGTCTGTTCCTCTCCCAATGAGTGATATTATATCTCTGCCACCACCAATGGTTGGCATCCCCTTGATCTATCCTATGCACTACCACTTGGATTTCCCAGTGGATGGCAGGTATGTTCACCACTCTTAACAATCTGTCCCAAGTTTCTGTCAACAGAACTAGAGGAGGATCCTGGAAGTTGCTGATTACTGTTTCGAAGTTCCCATGGCTCGATCAGCATGTGGTCCAATTCCCAGTCCCATGCATCGAGATGGTTGTTGGCCATGATGAGGATTCGGATTGGTTGTTGTATGGATGTCAGGTATTTCACCACTGTCCAAACGGTCTAGAATTGCAAAGGTATTCTGAGAATCAAATGCAGACTTTTGAGTGACTTTAATTGTAGTCGAGACCTTTGGCTTTCTTTTGATATTAGTAACTGTTTTCTTAACTGTCTTAGGCACGTTCAGTCTTAATGCAGGATGGAGGGAGGCAGAAAGAACACGTGTACCTCTTATCCCTTCATTTGCCACCAACAATGTAGGTTCTTTCTCAACAAAATTGGCCTTACCCTTGTTCCTGTCAGGTTTAAGAATTTGGGCAGGAGAAGAATCCTGCAAGTGAGTTGGACTTTTAAGTTTATGTGGCTTTTTTTTCTTCTCGATCAGCATCCAGTCACCAAACTCTTTATCTTTTGCCTTGTTGATCAACCACTCCTCTTTCTGGAGGGCATCAGTAGCAGACATTCCCTGAACATTGGGGGAGGAAGTATCCATTTCAGCATCTGTACTCCTTGTGAAAGTGCACTCATCCTTAGCATGTCATATGCGTCCACACTTATGGCATAAACTGGAAATGTTCTCATAGATCACCTGATAGATCTTATAGTCAATGCACAAGGCAAGTTCTAGGGGTTGATCAGTTCTGATCTGGACACAGAACCGAGCAAAATTGCCTCTAGACGCAGAGAAAGTGTTCTCATCTATTTTAATGGGATCACCAATACATGACGCAAGGGATTGGATGACTGCTTCCCTAAGGTATTCGATAGGGAGGTTCATCACTCGCACCCATCTTATAGCGCTCTCTACAAAATCTGTCGCAACATGAAAATTTGGGGTCCATTTCCTGATAGACAGAAAGTTCCCTGCCAACTACCAAGGGCCTTCTGTGAGAATCATATCCCTTTTGGCTGCAGACAAACCTTTAATGCAATAGCAACCTTTGCCAATATCAAATAAGTCAAACTCCCCGTGCAGTTTCCACATTACGTCTAGTCGGGATTGCAGGGCAGTGAAATTCCATAGCCTGCCTAGAATTCAGATAATAATCGTGTTTTCCCATTGTCGACGCATGAGATCCCTCAGTTCCTGTTTGATATGAATTTGTTTGAAGGGAATGCAGTCATCCGTATCAAGGATTTCGATCATGTCTCTTTCTTCAGCATTGTTGCACCGATCCATGCGGACGTGCTCTTTGCGATTCCCATGCATGATCATATTAGCGTATGATGCTTTGGGAAGAGAGAGAACGGATTCAGGAGACAACCTTGGTCTGAGGTTAAAATCATACAATCCATCTGCTTGTCGGGATCATTTTGGATTCCTAGATTTCGAGGATTGGTGTGCTACAATCCGTTAAGCGTTGAACATCGGAAAGTGGACATCCGATGGCTGCGGCGGCACCTGGTCGGAAGCGGTTTCCATCACAGAAATTTGAATTCGAAAACAAAAAAATGGTTATTTTCTGTTTTGGCGCTAGAGAGAAAAAACGGTTATTTTTTTTGGGAATTCTTATTTTAATCTAATAAATACATATATATATAAATAATAATAATAAACATATATATATAAGTAAATAATACGAATAATAAACATATAAATATATAAATATAATTAAAAAGGGTCATATATATAAAAACATATATATAACTATTTTGTAAAAATAATAAATATACACATATATATATTTTAATAATAATAGTAACAGTAATAAACAAATATATATATACTAATAATAAAAAAGTATAAACATATATATAACTATTTTGTAAAAATAATAAATATATATAAATATAAATATTTTTATATATATATATATATAACTATTTGTGACATTTCTTATCAATTTTTATTATATTGAGAATTGAGAAATTAAGATTGTGGAATTTTAGAAATTTGAAAGTTCTCATGTACATATATATGTTAGTTAGTGCACTTAGTGTTATTTAAATATGTGCACAACGTTTTATTCTTTTCACAATACTGTGGGTCACTGAATTTCTTATTTATAATTTTGGCTTGATATATCCGGATATATAGAACAAAAGGATTGCTCAATATGGTTCTACGAATTCTATGTTGCACTATTGCCTCATATCATTGTAAAAAATAAAAAATACAAATAAAAAATCCATCAATTTAATGTGCCAATTCCAGTGTTTGGTGTTAATTAGGTTTTCCTTGCAAGTGATAATTATGCACTTCATCTAAGTAACTATTTAGTTTAAACGATATTCATTTTGTTTTTTATTTTTCTTGTTGAAATAAAAATATTTCTTTGATCAAATCCAAATCAATTGATGGATGGTGAAGATGGAGCTAGAAAAACGTATGAAGAAAAAAAAAATCATATTTGCGGTAGAATTAACAACGATACTTATGATTTGCTCAAATCTTTAAAACGCACTACAAGAAAACATCTCAAAAAGAACTAAAAATTTCAACCCAAAAGGTCCAAATTTCGATCCTTTTGGTCAATTGGATCGAAATATTTGGATAATAAATTTCGATCCTAATAGTCTCGACGCAGAACATTATGGATCGAAAAATTTCGATCCAAGTGCAATTGGATAGGAATATTGTGATGCAATAGAACTTGAATCGAAATTATTCAACTCATAAAGTGGGTCCGAAAATTTCGATCCATAAAGAGAATGCATCACATAATTTCGACTCATCAGTGTTGTGGGTCCGAATATTTCGATCCAGACTGCTTTTTCACAAAAAGCAGACAGCGCACGCGTGGCGACAGGTGAGTGGCTCAAATTCTGGATCGAAATTTTTCTATGCAGACTATTCTGGGTCGCATATTTTCGATCCAACAGTATTTAGAATCGAATTAATTCGATTCATATCATGTTTAGCATCGCAATAATTTGATCTACCATTATTTGAATTTTTTTTTAAAAAAAAAGGGGCGGGAATCCGCCAGATTTGAATTATTATTTATAGAAATTTATGTTTTAGTATATGATTTAAACTATACGTATTAATAATTTTGTGTGATTATACATATATAATTAAAATATTATCATGCATGATAATTAGAAACACTTGCAAAAAATACAAAAAAAAAAAAACTAATTACGTTTCATTAATAACAGGATATGTATTTATTCTAATACACAAAATAAAATTACAAAAATTACATAAAATACAAAAATTACAAAAATTACAAGACTAACAATGAAATTCTCTACAATAGGACTTTGATGGTGAAGAGAGAGAAGGATGAGTGTGGAATGAATGGTGAGAAGATGGGAGTATTTATATGAGAAGTCTTGTACCTAACTTACTTTATGAGTCTCAAAATTTCGATCCAAAAGCCTACTGCTTCCCCAATTTTCGATCCAAATAGACTGTGGGACCCAAATTTTCGATCCAAACAGATTCTAAGTTGCAAATTTTCGATCCAAACAATTTATGGGTCCCAAATTTTCAATCCAAAGCTGTTGTGGGTCCGAATTTAGACAATAGCATTGAAATATTCCAATGTATATAATTTTGCATTGAAAATTTGCAATGTATCTTATATAAGTATTTAAAAAATTGCCCCTAGACACTATGTTTTGTAATTACATTTTTTACCCCAAAAACTTTTTAACGTCGCTCGTCACTAATGTTTTCACGAAATTTGAAAGAATACACATACTCAATGTTGTGATGATAATTGTGTGAAAAAAAAGGAATTTTTATGTTTTTTATAGTTGTTTTTGCATCTTTGCATATTTTACATAATTACATGAAGTTTCCATAACTTTTTTTGGATGGAAAAAATCCCTTTCATTTTTACTTTGAATGGAAAAAATCCCTTTCCTTTTTATTTTGGATGGAAAAAATCCCTTTCATTTTTACTTTGAATGGAAAAAATCCCTTTCCTTTTTATTTTGGATGGAAAAATTCCCTTTTATTTTTACTTTGGATGGAAAAAATCCCTTTCATTATTATTTTGGATGGAAATATTCCCTTTTATTTTTACTTTGGATGGAAAAAATCCCTTTCATTATTATTTTGGATGGAAATATTCCATTGCATTTTTACTTTGGATAGAAAAAATTCAATCCATCTAATATAAAAATTGCTAAATTCCTCCAACTCTTCCTCTATTTAAGCAACCACTTATCAATCAAATTACTCACTACTTCTCATCACTCATCACTTCTTCTTCCTAATTAAAGAGTCAAAAAAACTACTAGTGTATTTAACGGTCTACTTGAAGCTCAAAGTTAGTCTTACGAAGGTACGTATAGAGTTTGAATTAATCTTTGTCATTTTTTTCTTTTTCAAAATAATTATTGATAATTTATTATAGTTGGATATTAATCTCTCATTTTGTTGTAATGGTAGTTAATTGTATGGACGATGGATGACAATGGTGATCGTAGTTGGATGTACGATAGGCTCGATGCAAGCGGTAACTTGAATCATCACTTTGAGGTTGGTGTGTCAAACTTTGTCGATTTCGCATTCTCGCAAAGTAGTAATCTATTTCGCGGTAGAGTTCGTTGTCCCTGTGTAAAATGCAATAATGTAAGATTTTCAAAAAGAGATACCCTTCATTTGCACTTGTACAAATGGGGGTTCATACCTCATTATATGGTGTGGGATTTACATGGTGAGTCTGAGCGCACCGTTAGGGGTAATATTAACCCACATGTCGAAGCCGAGTCATCTACACATAGTTATGCGGGTCCAATTGATAACCAAATGAGGAATTTGGTTGATGATGCATTTGGTGGTCAGTTTCTAAACTATACCTCTGATATGGCAAACCTAATAGATGAACCTAATAGGGAAGCAAAGGCTTTTTTTGATATGCTTAGTTCAGCAGAAAAGCTCGTGACCATAGGAAGTGAGACCACCACTATACTTCGATGGGTTTCTCAATTTATGTCGAACAAGGTGATGCACAAGGCGAGTACCGTCTATGCTGATAAACAGATCAAACAGGTTCACCAATTGTCGCCTTCTGAAGTTCGGGCCGATTTACCCAAATCTGTTTACGAAATGAAGAGATTCATGAAACATTTGGGCCTAGGTTATAAAACTTATGACGCGTGCACAAATAATTGTTTCTTGTTCTACGGGGATTTCGAGGCACCCGAGTACGACAAATGTCCGGAGTGTAATCAACCACGTTACGAGCCTGGCCTGATTCTGAGTAAAAGAGGCAAGCCCATTCCGCGTAAGAAGTTGTGGTACTTTCCGCTGACTTCGAGACTTCAACGAATGTACATGTCTCGTTCAATTGCTGAGCACATGACATGGCATACCAATTGTCGAGAGGACACCGATCATATGCTTCATCCGGCACACGGGCAGGCCTGGAAATACTTTGATCACTGTCATCCTAGTTTTGCGGTCGAGCCTAGAAACGTAAGACTAGGACTTTGCACAGACGGGTTCACCCCGTGGGGCAGCTCTTCGGGCCCTTATTCTTGTTGGCCCGTTTTTGTAACGCCGTATAACCTGCCCCCCGATCTTTGCATGAGGCAAGAGTACATATTTCTTAGTTTGTTAATATCTGGTCCAGAGAGCCCAGGGAAGAACATTGATGTGTTCCTACGACCTTTGATTGACGAACTTCATTCACTTTGGCAAGATGGTGCTCGCACTTATGATAGCTTTAGAAGACAGAACTTTCAGTTACGAGCGTGTGTCCTTTGGACTATAAGCGATTTTCCGGCATATGGTATGTTGTCACAATGGAGTACACATGGAAAGTTCTCGTGTCCTTATTGTATGGAGTTCACCAAGTCATTCCAGCTTGCGAAAGGTAGAAAAACAAGTTTCTTTGACTGTCACCGTAGATTCCTACCGATGGAACATGAGTTTAGGGCGAACAATACTGACTTTTATTTTGGTCGACCTGAGACAGACCCACCACTACGTAGGAGGACAGGGGCAGAGATGCTTCGTCACGTTGAACGACTCCCATCTGTGGGCTTTGGCAAAGGTGTTAAGAAAATCCAACACTTTGGTAGGCGCCACAATTGGTGCCATAGGAGTATTTTTTGGGAGCTTCCATATTGGTCAACGAACATGATACGTCACAATATAGATGTGATGCACTGTGAGAAAAACTTCTTTGACAACATTAAGAACACAGTCATGGATGATCCAGATAAGACCAAAGACAACCTGAAGTCTCGTGAAGACTTGCGGAATTACACTAATCGGAGTGAGCTGTTTCTTGTGCCAACCCGTAATAATAAGTTTGACAAGCCACATGCGGTCTATTGTCTAACAAGGGATTAGAAGAGGGCCGTGTGTGAATGGTTATGCAGTTTGAAGTTTCCTGATGGGTATGCTTCTGATATCGGTCGATGTGTGCAGATGCATAGTTTAAAAGTAACCGGCATGAAAAGTCATGATTGTCACGTATTTATGCAAAGGTTAATTCCTATTGCTTTTAGAGACTTCTTGCCTGATGATGTATGGGGTCCGCTTGTGGAGGTTAGCAACTTCTTTAGGGCCTTGACCGCCACTAACATACGTAGATCTGACATGGAAAAGCTTGAGAGGTCGATAGTGGAGACAATGTGCAAATTGGAGTTGATATTTCCACCCTCATTCTTTGACTCCATGGAGCATCTAGCGATTCATCTACCGTGGGAAGCAAATGTGGGTGGCCCCGTGCAATACCGATGGATGTATCCTTTCGAGAGGTATAATTTGATTCTTTTATATATGTTCTATTATAATATTGTCTTGTTTGGGTATATTTAATAAGTCTACGTGTCTTTGTGCAGGCGTATGTTTATTTTGAAGGGTAGTGTTGGTAACAAGGCAAAGATCGAGGGCTCTATTGCGGAGGCATATCTGACAAGTGAAATGACAAACTTCTGTGATTACTATTTTGAGCACGATTTTGAGACGAAGAGCACTCGATTGAATCGAAATGAAACAAGGATTGATCCATTGACGAATACTCTCATATCAGTGTTTCAAAAGATAGGTAAACCAGTTGGTCAAGCTGCACAAAAACGTCACTTAACAAGAGCAGAGCGCGCGGCTGCCGAACTGTACATCCTTTTAAATTGCCCTGAGGTCGATAAGTGGTTAAGGTTAGTGAAACTTTTTATTTGGTATGCACTTTACAATTTATATTCATATGGTTTGCTCACGTTGTCTTGTGTGTTAGTGTCTTTGACCAGGAGATGTGCTTAGGACTTGATGGTGATGCAATCCACCAGAGACGTACCACACATTTGGTGAAATGGTTCAAGGATATGGTGTACTCGGGGCGATTCAATGTTGATCCATGCCTATTTCCCTTGGCAACAGGTTCAGATATCACGGTGCTCTCATGGAAAAATGGCTACGTCATTAACGGTCTACGATTTCACACCGAGGAGTACAGTTTGGGAAGGAAGAAGAAGAAGAACAGCGGAGTACGTGTTAAATGGAGTGGTGGAGAGGATGAAGAGAGTTACTTCTACGGAACGTTGACCGAGGTGCTTGAGCTAACATACTCTGTTGGGTTATCGGTTGTGCTTTTCAAGTGCATATGGTACGACACCAGCTATCGTGGGATGCGAGTTCACCCAATTTATCGTTTGACTGAGTTGGATCCTAGGCGACGTCTTCCTTCGGGTGAAGCGGAACCATTTATTCTTGCTAGCCAAGCACAACAAGTGTATTACACTCCGTATCCTTGCCAAAAGAATAGACAAAGAAGGGGATGGTGGGCTGTCTTTCACACGCGTGCTAGACATATCGTTGACATGAGTTCTATGCAAAAAAAGAGTACTACTCCAGGAGTTCCAGAAAATGTATACCAAGAAGATAATGTTCCTCTTTCGGCCTTGGCCATTGATCGAACTTCTATTAGTTTGGCACAGTTAGCCGTGGAGGGTGAGTTTGTTGAGGTGGCAACTGAGAATGAACCTGTTGCAGTGAGTAGTGATGATAATGAGAATGAAGAAGCAGACGAAGGAGAAGACGAAGATGAGCAGGATGTGGGCGACGACGACAGTGATCCTGATTATAATTAGTTTATGAAATATTATGTTTGTTGTTTCATGATGTGTTTTGTCTGTAACAATTGACATTTATGGTGATATTTAATTTGTTAGAACCCCTGCTTTCATCAATCCAAAACAAACATAACACAAAATTAAGTAGAAGTTAAGTCCAATAGAACCCCTGCTTTCATCATACTCCAAAGTAAACTTATAAACATAACTCAAAATTCAGCAGAAGTTCTGATTAGTACAACAAGTCCTGCTTTCATCAATCCAAAACAAACATTGATCGAAATTAAGTAAAAGTTAAGTCCAATAGAACCCCTGCTTTCATCAATCCAAAACAAACATAAGTTCTCAACACTCCAAAGTAAACTTATAAACATAACTCAAAATTCAGCAGAAGTTCTGATCAGTACAACAAGTCCTGCTTTCATCAATCCAAAACAAACATTGATCGAAATTAAGTAAAAGTCAAGTCCAATAGAACCCCTGCTTTCATCAATCCAAAACAAACATAAGTTCTCAACACTCTAAATTAAACTTATAAACATAACTCAAAATTCAGCAGAAGTTCTGATCAGTACAACAAGTCCTGCTTTCATCAATCCAAAACAAACATAACTCAAAATTAAGTAAAAGTCAAGTCCAATAGAACCCCTGCTTTCATCAATCCAAAACAAACATAAGTTCTCAACACTCCAAAGTAAACTTATAAACATAACTCAAAATTCAGCAGAAGTTCTGATCAGTACAACAAGTCCTGCTTTCATCAATCCAAAACAAACATTGATCGAAATTAAGTAAAAGTCAAGTCCAATAGAACCCCTGCTTTCATCAATCCAAAACAAACATAAGTTCTCAACACTCTAAATTAAACTTATAAACATAACTCAAAAACAAACATAACTCAAAATTAACATAAATTCTAATCACTACAACTAAACATAGTGCATCAGTCCAAATTTAAAAGTGCATATTAATAATATAAGGGCTACTACTGAACATCACCCTGATCACCTGACGCATGCGGCTCTGTGGCTCCAAGTTCACCCAAAGCACTGAAGTAATCTTCGAGAGTAATAGTGCCACCCTCTTGCCCCACCTGTTGCTGCTCAACTGCATTTCCTGTCGTCTGACTATGTACCTCCCCGGTCTGCAAAGTGGGAGACTGAACCCCGAGCACAACCGACATATCTGGTCGATATCCAGTAGTAGGTGGCGAGGTGGTATACGCAGGTGGATGTGGAGAGGCCAACGGATACGAGTTCTGCGACGGCATAACCTGTGTACTGACCGGAGGAGGGTGTTGTGTAACCTGTGGAGGAGGGTGCGTGGGATGAGTAGGAGGCTGTGTAACCTGTAGAGGAGGAGCGGGCTGCGAGAACTGAGGCGGGGAATGTATAAACTGAGGTGGGGGCTGGGTCCACTGCTGTGGAAACTGGGACCACTGCTGGGGCGGGGTCCACTGCTGTTGTGATTGAACCGGATGAAATTGTGTCCCTTGTAATGCAGGCTGGTGGTATGAATGCGGGTTGGGCGACTGCTGCGACTGTAGAGGCGATGCCACCACCTGTGGTGGAGCCTAGGAAGAAAAAGACGGCGGGCGCATGTTGTTTTCTTGCGCCCAACTCTGAAATGAGCTCATAAAGAACTGCGTCCTTTGGTAGTTGAGTCTCTCCGCCTCCTGATGTTATCTCACTGCCTCAATGTGACACTGCTCTGCCTCACGTGCGCGTCGCTCTGATTCCTCCTGTGCCCTCCGAATAGCTGCTATCTCGGCCTGGAGCGCCCTCTTACGAGCTGACATGGCACTACTTGAGGCACTACTCGATGCACTACTCGATGAACCTCCTCTATAGTGCTTGTGGGTCTTAACATTCATTGTTGTAGACAGGTCCTGTGTAGATGAGAACATCCTAACCCGATTTTTCTTCATCTCACAAACCCTTAGCCATGTCTCGATGTCCCATCTCGGCCATTTGGAAATGTCCGGCTCACGATGAACTCGTAACTCGTGTAAGAATTTCTTCTGATAGAGAAACAAAATCAAAGGTTATATAATAACACAATATAATTTAAAAGAAAAAAATCGAAAAATTATATACTTTGTAAGACTATATTACTTACATAATCTGCTTCCGTCTCTTCGTTCACCCATATTTTCTTGCCATCTTTATCCAACTTATATCGACCAAGGCCAAATATAAACGGTAGAGGCAAATCTTTCATCCGTTTATTGTTCTTTTTGCACTACGAGACAACACCATTAAAAAGTTAATCAAACAATCTAATTATAAATTTAAGACTAAGAAATTAAAAGAACAAAAGATATAGTTATAAAATGAAATCTCACATATTCCAAAGCCAACTGCTCGGCACTCTTCCTCCCTGCATACCAAGTAATTTTTTTACACTTTTTCTTATTCTCCGTCGCACTTTTTACCCTCTTCTGATGCTCTGGACCATTCCAATAGTTAAGAAAGTCTTGGTGCCATTCATCTGGAATCCATATTTTACGACGTTTCTTTTCTGCCTCAGGCTTGTCGGCAATCTCTAAGAACACTGCCTTCAAATTGTTCAACGACGAGCAAAAGCGTTTGTTGCCTAGTTGTTCCCAAATGGATCTAATTCTATTTTCATGGTCCGGATCCCACTGATATTGTTTCTGCACGTTGAAAAAAGGCAAAGGTTAGGTAAAAAAGAAAAGAAATGAATACAAGATATTTAAACGAAACCTACTTTGATACTAAATTTTATTTAAGAGATTACCTCAAAGGCTTTCCAACAATCCTCGTATTCGAGTTTTGGCCAATACTTGAACCTAAACCACGGTCCCTTTAACTTTTGCTTCACAGTGGCTGAAATAGATGCAGCAATGCTAGGCCCATCAATCAACGATCCCGTGTCAGGATTAAATCTAATCCACAATCGTTCATCCTCATTCTCTGGAACACGTGCCCCAAAACTTTGACCCCGCGATATTCTAGCTACATCTCCATCAGAATCATATGCTGCCAAAGGATCATCGAGGGGCGGGGGGGATGATGGCCCTGCCACATCTGGTGTCGATGTCGATGTCGATCCATGAGAGGTCGATGCTGCTCCCGCTCCAGTCGACGATGGCGCCGCATGGGAACTACTCGATGGATGTGACGAGCCATGGGGTGACTCGACTGGAAGAGAATAGTCATCTGGTATATCCCCACCCACAAACGCCCAAGCGTCCTCGCAACTATCAATCGGTTCATCATCATCCGGCATATCAAACATAACACCACCATCGTCATCGTTCGTGGTAGCTGGTGCCTTGTCCTTTCTCCTATTGCCCCTAGAAGATCCTCCACCGTCTCTACTTGCCATCTAATAAATTTCAATAAACGACATCAATTAAAAGGAAAAGTATAATCTTGAGCACATCTTTTCTGAACATAGCCAAATAATAACTAAAATACAACATAAAACAACATAATTAAATCTAGGTAATCGATAAACAACAAAAAACAAAAATTAATATCACAAAAGAAGCAATATCATTATTAACAACAATGTATGTGTTCATGGAGATTCAGACTCAAGTCTTGTACTTTTACCGTGTAGTAAACAACTAAATAAGAATCTGTGCGCAAAGTGTTTAGCTTATTAATCAATGAGCAGGACATAAAGTAATTTTTCTTCACTGCCTAATTACACTTAGTTTCCAACAGAAATCCTTTAATTTGAAACAATAAAGGTTAATCCAAATTCCAAAGTACGAAGTTGAAACATATGTGAAACATATCTTCAAATGTTTCAACAGCAATAAAAGATACTTGACTTGCATCTTTACCGTTAATAGTATACTCTTACAAAATAATTAAAATTCACAACAGCGCCTCATGCTTACATACTTCTGATTCCAACTGAAGCCTATGTAACTCAATCACTCAATCTTCACAGATGAATAAATCTTCCTCACAAACCAGAAGCAAGCACAGAGACTGATAATACATACTATGTTAAACGCCTATATTACTTTTTCACCAACATTTTCAAACAAAGACCAATAATACTAGAAAGAGATAAGCCATTTTATTACCAAAATATCTCCACAATTCTCCACCACTATACTGACTGGAAACTAATATGCCCTGCAGTGGGATAACTCACCCAATTAACAAACTTACCCAATTTAACTACTGCAAAACACTATAATTGAGCTTCATTTCAAGACTGATAAAATCAAGAAAAATACAAGTGTCAATGTTTTCTGTCATGAAAGGAACTAACATATTCTTGTTCTCCTATCTTTTTCTCATCTTATTCTTGAAAGAGATTAGTACATCAGCTCAATCAAAAACCAATGGAGTTTATATTGTGTATATGGGAAACTCGCGTTCGCCTAACGGTGCGCTTAGAAACGATCGTGCTCAGCTTTTAGGGCTACGAAAATTAGGGGATGAAAAACGAATTGAAGGATATCAAAGTGTAATTTGTGAGGAGAGGATTTGATTACCGGTATTAGATAGAAGAATCGGCGGTCCACGGCGGCGTGAGGGCGGTCCACGGCGGCGCGGGAAGCTTTGACGCGGGAAGCTTTGGCTGTTCTCGTCTGTCAATGGAGAAGCAAGAGGGTAATTTCCCCTTTTAGTAATGGGTCGACGGTCCACGGCGGCGGCGTGAGGGTGGTCCACGGCGGCGCGGGAATCTTTGGTAGCTTTGGCGCGGGAAGAGAGCAGATAATCCTATTCTGTTCCTATTCTGTCAATGGAGAAGAAGAGGGAATTTGCCCTTTTAGTAATGGGTCGAAATAATTCGACCCATTTGTCTTATGGGTCGAATTATTTCGACCCAACAGGATCCAGCGTGGCATATTTGCGACGCAGCCATGTAGACTGCGTCGAAAATAAGTGATGCCACGCCAGCATCACTTATATTCGACCCATACTTGTGTCCTGGGTCGAATTAATTCAATCCGGGATGTTTTTGGATCGAATTTTTTTAATTCAGGCCCATTATGGATCGAAATTGCTTTGGATGGGTCCAAAATATTTGATCCAGCTTATTTTGGATCGAATTTTAAC
The DNA here is from genome assembly GCA_948329865.1 of Linaria vulgaris. Lineage (NCBI taxonomy): Eukaryota > Viridiplantae > Streptophyta > Magnoliopsida > Lamiales > Plantaginaceae > Linaria > Linaria vulgaris. The sequence goes on from OX415251.1 coordinate 19,551,197, forward strand.
TTTCCATGCATAAATAAGGGATCCAATTGCTATGTTTTCTTGTAGTGACGATATTTGAATCTTTAAAGTAAAAAACAAGAGATCTATTTTTAAATTCCTAAAGATTCTACAATTATTGACATACACCAATTCAAGAAGCCAAAGTTAAATAACTAATATACAAAAGGGTATAATAGAGAACATCAAAATATTGCTTAGAATTTAGGGATTTTGCTCTGTCTATATCATTTGCCTTTACAAAATTAATAGATTACATTGTTTTTTAAACAAATTTTAATAAATTACTTTGTCTTTTAATATATATTTTAAAATTACCACCATAAATTAGAAGCATGTCCATACAACTTCAAGATTGTGAAAATTTTAAGCTTAAAATAAATTTTCAACTAGTAGAAGCTAAATTTGCAAACGCCTAAAACTACTTAATTTAAATCAAAAGACGATTTTAGCTTTATTTAAAAGTTTGCAAACACCACCTAACTATTATACATTTTTCAATAACTCATCGAAATTGATTTGATCATCTAGCAATCTGACCAATAGAACTTGTAATCAATTAGATTACCGCATAAAAGTCAGGGCCACTTTTAAAAACATTGATTAACGCATGCCATATGTTTTGCTATGATTTTCTGTAAGGATACACAACTTCATTTGAATATTTAACACGAGGCTTCAGTGAAGGAAGAGAAAATACAAGGAAAACGAGTGTGATTAATAAGAATCTGACTCATGTGGGTCATAATTAATATGTAATTTTTTCATGTAGCTTTTGGGTTTACTTCCATTGTATGGTACAGTCAGATTAGTTTTATTTTCACATATTCTAATGGACGAATTATTAAAAATACCCGCTAACTTTAGTGTTTAATCTTAAATGCTCGGTTTTTCAAAACATGCTGAAAATGCCCTGTATCTTTTAAAATTTCTACTAAATATGCCCGAAATGAAATTTACATACAAAATCTTTAATTTTTTCTAAAAAATAATGCTAAAAATGCCATGTATCTTTTAAAATTCTATCAAAAATACCCGAATTTTAAAACGCGACTTTTTGATTCAGCAGCGCGACTCTTTGATTCGGATGCCACGTCGGATAAAAAGTACGAATTTTTAAAATCAGCATTTTTGTTAGAAAATTTAAAACTTAACGGGCATTTTCAGCAGGTTTGGAAAAATCGAGCATTTAAGATTAAACACAGAAGTTAGCGGCCATTTTTGACTATTCGTCCTATTCTAATATAAGTCAGATTACCTGAATATATTGATGGTTTATTGAAACGATGCGAGGGATAATATATGAGTAGCCTTAATTTCTCTATATATAGAGACCGTGATAGGGGGATCTCTCGTCATGTTGGCAAGAAATGGTCAATTGCACCATGCATGGGACATAGCTGCCAACTAACATTTTTTAACAACGACTTCAAATATTAACGATGTAAATGACAATCAAATGTTAGTGTGTATATATAAATATATATATATATATATGTATAAATTAGTGTGTCTATATATATGTATACATATATATAGACACACTAATATATATATATATATACACATAAATATATGTATATATTAATATGATAATCTGAATAAAGTAACAAATGAGTATCTTTCTCTCTTATTCCATAATAGTCAACATTAATAAAAGATATCGATCAAACAATTATTGAGGTTGAAGGTTTTTTCTCATTCGGTCCTTCCTCCATTCTACAACAGGCGATGGGCAAACATATACAATAACTGAAAATGCATGCCCCAACGAGATTTTGCCGTGAACAAATAAGTTGGCAATCGAAATTGTCCCTGCATTTTGATAACGCATAGGAACCTACAATTGAATAGTTATTATTATGGTTCAGCAACAATACCAAAAGACTAAAAAATTATAACACAAAAATAAAAATATAAGAGTTTATTTACTCGATTTGTTAATGACTACTTTCATACGCCTTCCAGCTATTAATTTTAATGTTGTTGACTCGAAGAGTTACAGTATAATTACAAAACAATGACGATTTATATTTAGCTAAATCGTTTTGATACGAAATGAACCCTTGAAAAGCTTGAGTTGATCAACAAAATCTATTGCCATCATAATCCAATCAATTTCAGTTTATATGTATTGCAGCTACATCTAAAAGTTAAAAAGAATATGTGCAACGGACAAAGCAAATTGAGAGGTATTTAATTTTTTGACTTAATTTCATTTCTTATACAGTTTGACTTAATTTGTAATCTCTCTATAGTTTTGTGTTTGCCTCTGAGTTATAAATTGTGGTTGTAATCAATTTTTTTATTCAACATACACACATATGAGAAACCCACACATATGAGAAATTATTATATACATCCGCCGTATGTACAACCGATTGTTGAGGTTAAAAGAAGATGCCTAAATTGTAGGAATAACCTTCCAACACTCCATCCCCACCGTGTATTGGTAGTGGATGCACATACAACGGCTGCATAAAATAACCTCTCCACACATATAATACATAAAACAAAAGAATTGCCCAATCACAGGACGAGAGAAAAAATTCATACCTGGTGAGATAAGCAAAATGGCAACTAGAACAAGCAAAAATATAGAAACGAACTTCATTTTTTACACCTGTTCAAGGGAAAACCTGAGTATTGAACAGTAATAGTATGTAGGTTTTAAAATAATTTTGAATGATGAAGTTGTGGTACATATAAATAGATAGATGGATAGGTAATTGACCTTGAAGATTTGGATTTGTATGATTCCAATGAAATCGCAATAGATGGTAGTGAGGAAATAGAAAATAGATGGTCTTTATATAGATGTTACAGTAAGATGAATTGTGAGAATCCAATAACGTATTTAGTATAAATTGTGGTCGTAGGGGGGGTAAAATTTATGACATTTAATGAAAATATTATTGGTGAATGGTAATTGTGGTGGATTTCTTGTTGCTTTGTTTGAATTTTCCTAATTTTCGTGGCGAATTTTAGAATAGTTAGTATATACGGAGAATTGGATATGGATTTTGAACACAGTACAGTAATTTTGACTTAATTTAAAATAAAAGATGATATTCATATATATTGATGTTCTATATTTACCAAAATAGATAGATGGATAGGAAATTAACCTTGAAGAATTTGATTCGTATAATCCCTATGAAATCCCAATAGATGGTGGTGAGGAAATAGAAAATAGATGGTCTGTATATTAACGTTACAGTAGGATGAACTTTGAGGTGAATGGAAATATAGATGGTAGTTGGGGGGTAAAATTTATAACCTTTAATGAAAATATTATTGGTGAATGAAAATATAGATGGTTGTTGGGAGCTAGATCACATAAGGCGGGTGCGGGTGCGGGTGCGAGTGCGGGTGCGGGTGCGCCGATGCGTCGATTTATAAAATAACACATTTTGAGTGCGCCATAATGCGTTTATTAAAAAAATATTAAAATAAATAATTTATATATAAAAACTCATTATTACTGGAAGAATGTAAATTATAAACAAAAAAAAATGCAAAATATCTATAAAATATTCATAATAAGATGGATTATAATAAAAAAAGGACCAAACTTCTCAAAAATATGGATCATAATAAAAAAGAACCAAACTTCTTAAAGACAAAAATAGCAAAAGTATCAACAAGAGCAAAACGTATTGCCACCTAATTCACTTGTCAAACCAGAGCAAGTGAGTAAAAAAAGTAAGCTAAATAAAATAGTAAAGACAAAAAACTCCGATAGTCCATTTGACAAAACAAATATCAAAGATGGAGAAATTACCTTGATTCGATTTTCGATTCATCGTAGGGCAATATGAGTTTCTTCTTTGTTGTTTTTGTTAAGATTTTGGGCTTTGGGGTTTCAATAATACGTTGCAGCCTTTTTTTAAAATTCTGAATTTTTTGGATTGTAATTTGTTAATGCGGCCTAGTGCGCGTTAATGCGGCCTAGTGCGCCGTAATGCGGGTAAGTTCGCGATAATGCGGCTTAGTGCGCGTTTTAACAACCATTAAGTCGCGACTTAAGAACGCTTAGTGCGTCCTAGTGCGGCGCTCGCGCACTGAATGCGCCAGAGCGCGGCCTGTGCGTTTTTTTTGCCGGTAAATGCGCGAATTATGTGATCTACTTGGGAGGTAAAATTTATAACCTTTTAATGGAAATATTATTGGTGATTGTTGTAGATTTCATGTTACTTTCTTTGAAGTTCCGTAATTTTTGTGGAATATTAGAATAGTTAATAAATTTAGTGAATTGGATATGGATTTTGAACACAGCACACAATATGATAGTGAGTTTGACTTAATTTAAAATGAAAGGTGATATTCATATTCATGTTCTATATTAACCAAAATGAGTTGCGAATCTAACACTGCATTATATTGGAGTGTATATCGGATGTTGTATATAGGATGTTGTATATATCGAAAGGGTAATCAATACCAAATATGCGTAATCGATATACTCGTGAACATTGTAAGGTAATTATTGATACTTTCCTTAATTAGCGAAACCCGAATATATATATATATAGGCCTCGGGATGTGTGGACCGTGTCCATAATTCTCGGCGTCTGCTGTACTACATCGAATATGGATATTCGGTATCAGCTTGTATATCGAGTGCCAATCAACGATATATGATGGCTGGGCCAGCTGCCTGTTGGGCCTGCGCCATGTAATCAAGCGAACTAGCCCAGTACAGATATTACCCATATCATTAGTGTACACCATGCTATTTTTAAGTAAAATTTTGATCTTAAAAGTGGAGCAGCGCGTCCACCCGGCCTGGCTGCAAACCGAGCAGCAATTTTTACTAACACCACCCGCTTTGTCCAGACACTAAGAGAAGGCACGGAAATTGCTTAATAATTCGCCGGCGAGGTTGATTCGCCTATTTATAGAAAAAAAAGAAGAAGAAAATTCAATATAATGTGATTTGCACCGTATGCCATCATTACAGTAGTGATGGAATGATTGACTGAAGACTAAAGTAATAGAAGATCGATGGAACCTAAGGCTCAGAAGAAGCCAAGTGCGTGATTCTGGGAAAAAGATTGAAAAACAATAGGAAATATTCACTATAATCAAAATAAGAGATGAGCAATTTACATCAAGTTTAATGAAGTCATTGACACGCTAGATTCATTTGCTCAAATAGTGTGTGATACTATTGTTAATGCATAAGAGTTATCTTCACATTGTACATTCACAAGATCATAGTTGTTAACATGTAATCACTTCACTCTCACTCTCTACTTTCCATGTCCTCATCAATTCATGTAGACTTCACATATTGAGGATCATTTAGGACTTGTTTAGCTTATAATGTTAGTCTGGGGTATGGGCTATCATGGAAAAAGACATTTATGAGTTCTAGAGATGTTTGTAGTAAACCACTCATTTGTTACGTTTTCGTCCCTTGTTTGTGCCTTCTTCATTGGTCATACATTTTAGGCTTTTTGGGGCATCTTTTCCTTGCGTTTTCATTTGCGCAAGTATCAATCTACCCTATACTTTATTGATTTTTCATTTGCACAAGTATATGCTCTCTATTATATTAATCCCCCTTTAGCTCTTTTTTTCATATTTTTCTTTTAGCTCATGATTTTGTTTTGAGCTCCTACATTATCCCGTCTTCGATCTACAACATCCATCTCTAGCAATGGGGAGATATACATTTTTCTTTTTCGGCTTATGGCATGTAAGTAGGCTTTATAAACGAAGGTTCATAAGAAAAGGCTTCAGCGGAGTACTAAGGATTATTTTTGCTCATAAAGCGTTTTGAGTTTGAAAAGCTCAAAGTTGATAGAAAAGACGACCTATTTTCATTTCCTCAACACATAAAAATCTATGATTATCTCCAACAATAATCAAGCAAATTATTCAAGATTCCTAATCACATGCTTCATCCCTACTTTCACATGAATAAACAACATTAATTTCCCCCTTTTTACATGTTCAACAGATGGAAAAGTGTATATGAAACTAAACATGCTTTTGACAATTTTACTCAAGATGTACTTACTTCACGCACATCTCAAATTCTATTCATATTATGCATATATCATCATTAATCCCTACTTATTCATGCTTCCATGCTTCAAACATAAAAATTTATAACTCGGTCTTAAAATAAATTAAAAAAGACTAGATTTTATGCTCTATGATAAATATATAGCACATAAGCATAATAAAAAGTGTAGCTATCAACCCCACTCTTAAAATCATGCAATGTCCTCATTGCATAAAAATAGAAAGATTTAAAGTAAAGATCAGAGGACTCCCCTGATTGAGCGCAACGGACACTCATCAAACCTATGGTGGTGTGGCTTTCTTCTTTTGTCAAACTCTTCACGATTTGTCTCAATTCCTTCCTATGGAGAGTGTTTGTATTGTGGAGTTGTTCTTTGATCTCTTCCAATGTGTTCATTAGCTTTGAATTTGTATGCCTTTTGTTGATGCTAGTGATGTATATGCTTTCCTTTCCGTGGCTAGATCAATGGTGTAGGAACTTCCAGACTCCATGTTCTTCTACAAAGAAACAATAAAAAAACAAAATTTTCTTGCAAGAAAATAAGTAGATAGGAGAAATATAGAGTCCTTCGCATGAAGGCAGGTCTCTACACATTTGGGCACGCGTCTTCTCCGGAAAAGCCTCCTGTGATCTCGGCGGGGCGTCGTACACAGCTTCAGCAGCAACATTGGCATCGATTTCTCCTGTTTCTCCTTCATCGCATCGCTAGGGTTTAGGGGGGGTGTTCGCTTTTATTTTTTCTTCTTATTTTTTCGCGTCTTGTTCGTTCCGCGTCTTTTCTTTAGCGTTTCTCTTTCTTCTGTCAGGGATTAGGAGTTTCAGGTTACTCACGTTCAGTTGTTTTTTGTGTTTTTTTCCGGTGTTAATTGGCTTGCCTCGGGGAATCGCTTTTCACCTCTTGACTGATTTGTTCGGAGCCCACCACAACGTCTTTTCAATAGTTGGGACTGAGCGACGTCATGGACGACGCATGCTACTTGCTACGTAATGGTCTCTACCTAACAGACGGTGAAGGCGAGGGGGGAGGTTTCGTTCTTCCGGACTAATGTCGACTCGGACTTGGTTATAGTTGGTAGACTGCTGTCAGGGAAACTCGCGAATTTTACAGCTTTCTGCACATTGATTAAGTCCTTGTTTAAAGCAGGGAAAGGTATGCAAATTACACGTATCAACGAGGATAGGTTTCTTTTCCAGTTCTTTCATAAAATCGACAAGAATAGGGCTCTCCAAGGCTCCCCGTGGTCGTTTGATAAGAACATATTGGTCGTGGCTACCGTCGATAAGCATAAGAATCCCGCACAAACGAACTTAGATTTTTGCAGTTTTTTCGTTCGTATATATGGGATTCCACTGATCCACCAAACTCGAACAATTGCGCACGCGATCGGTTCTCTTATGGGGGTAATGGAAGAGGTTGATCTTGCGGAATCTTCAGGAGTCAGCATGCGTATTCGAGTTAAGATCGATGTCACCAAACCGTTGCTTCGGTTTATGAAGGTTCGGAGGAAAGAGGGTCAGGAGATGATTGTATCGTTTAAGTATGAGCGATTACCAAACTTCTGCTATCTTTGTGGATTATTAGGCCACATAATGGCTGACTGTGGAGCAAAATATGAAATGGATGTCGAAAACGATGTCCAATTTCCGTACGGGGATTGGTTGCGCGAAAATTCTATCAGGTCGGGATCGGTGGCGGGTCAGCAGTTCAGTGACAGGGGGTGGAGCGGGAATGGTGCTTCAGCGGGAAGGGGTCGATATATAAATAATGGCAGGGGAGTTTTCTCGTACGAGCACTCACACAATATGGATCAGTCATGGCGCGATAATGGTGCAGCAGAGTCGCACTCATCCGAGCGAACGTGCACTGCTAGTCTCTTTCGGGAGCGTGGGACTGGGAGGGAAGGAACGGGGATCCGTGGTGACGTAACGTCAGGGCTTGCAATTCAAAAAGAGCAAACCATTGTTCAAGTCATTCCAACAGTTCATGCGGTAGAGGAGCAGGCAACAAATAATGCACAACTTTTGCATGAAAATGTGAATAATGTGAATAGTGTGGTGGGGATTCAGCATGCGGTAGAGGAGCAGGTAATTAACAACAAACAGAAGCAGGTTAGTAATAATAAACAAGAGCAGGAAACATATAATGTAGGTGTGAGTTGGGCCGGATTCCCGCGGGGATCGGGAATCCGGCCCTCGGGATTTGGCGGGGATCGGGAGCCAGCCGCGGCTCCCGATCCGCTCCGCGGATTACGGAACTCCTGCAGTTGCGGGAGTTCCGCGGATTTCGGGATCCCGTCGGGGTCCCGGGATCCCGAGAATTCCAGTGGCAGGGGACGCCACCTGCTCTCGACGTATGAATGTTTTTCGTGTTTCTTCTTTTGGTTTATGGAGTTTACTTGTTTTTTTTATTTTTTTTGTTCTGAATCTCCTTTGTTCATGTGTGTGTGTGTGTGCTGTGTGTGCGTTTGTGTTGTGTGTGTGCTGTATGTGTGTGTTAGTGATCTCCTTCGTATTTTGCAAAAATGAATGGTAGAAGAACAAACAAACTGATATTTTTTTGAATAAAAGTTGTAGTAGTACAATTATCAAAAAAGAAAAGAAAAGGTAGTGGTAGTAGTACGGTTCCTTTTTTGTGCAGCTTATATATATATTTTAATCTGAAAAGTTATATCCTTTTTTATTGTTAGGTTTGCTTATATTATTATTATAATCCTTTTTTTCTAAATTTGCGCATCATTTCTGGTGAAAGTAAGAAACAAAGGAATGTGGGGATATTATTTTATGGTATCATTGATTTCGAGAAATGAGATCAGACTGCTAATGCTATTTAATATTAAATGTATGTATATTCAAAGTTCTGTTGATAGTTGCGTGAAAGTATCACGAGAGATGGCAGCAGAATCGGGAACCGCGGGTCGGATCGGGATTCGACCGCAGATCCCGATCCGATCCGCGGGAGTTGCTGCGGGAAATTTCTCCCACAGCAACGGGTCGGTTTCCAGATCGGATTTTTCTCGCCCCGGGAAAAATCCGATCGGGTCGGGTCGGATCGCGGGAATCCGACCCGGCCCTCCCACCCCTAATATAATGCACATCTTTTGCATGAAAATATGAATAATGTGAACAGTGTTGTGGGGATTCAGCACGTCTACCAACGATTATTCCAAGACCTGGAGGGAAAGGTTACGTCACGGACGGGGTTTGAGGATGTCACGACGTGGGGAAGAAGCAAGTGTTTGAGGAAAAATCAGTAAATGAGCGATGGGTTTATAAGAGGGCGCGGCTTGAGGAACTTTCAATGGAAATTGATGAATTATTGGCAGCGACTGCGATGCAGTCCCGCCACATCCAATGAGTTTTCTAGCTTGGAACTGTCAGGGACTGGGGAACCCTTGGACAGTTCGGGAACTACGACAATTAGTTTCCAAATTCCACCCCCCTCTTATTTTCTTGTCCGAGACTAAATGCAAGATGAGGAAAATAGAGGCGTTGAAAGGGAGATTGAACTATTTTGGTGTTTGTGTTGAGGTTAAAGATTTTTCGGGAGGCTTGGCGCTACTGTGGGATAAGGAGGTGGAAGTCCATCTTTTGAGCATGTCGGATAATCATATTGACGCTATCGTTGTGGGTAAGGGAGCGGATCTTGATTGGCGTTTTACGGGTTTTACGGGGAACACGACGGGGCTTTAAGGACACACACGTGGAACTTATTACGACATCTTCACGGCATATCAGCATTACCATGGCTGTGTGTGGGGGACTACAATGAGATTTCTAACCACGAGGACAAGAAGGGAGGGCCTCGACGTCCTAATTGGCTGATCCGTAACTTTTGGGATACCTTAGTTGACATGGGTATGAGCGAACTCGAGTTTTTTGGGCCGCGTTTCACTTGGTGCAATAGACGACCCACGCCACATACGGTTTGGGAGTGATTGGACAAAGCATGCGCAAATTTACTGTGGAGAAACCGCTTTCCACTTGCACGAGTGGAGCATATCGTGACGTTAAAATCAGATCACCATGCTATGTTGATTCGGTCACAGGATCAACAGAGGAGACCGCGACCGCCTTCACGCTTTAGGTTCGAGGCTTCTTGGCTAATGAAGACCGATTGTAAGGAGGTCGTGGCGCAATGTTGGAAGGACTGTGGTGGTGAGGAGTTCGGGAATAAGTTGGAGGGATGTCGACTCGGATTAGTTCGGTGGAGTAAGGTTTACGGGGTTGACATGAAAAGGCGCATTGATGACTTGAGTAATATGTTAGCCCGGCTTCGCACGGGTACTATTACTACGGCCACAAAACTTGAGGAGAGGAGAATTGGGGAAAATCTTGAAGAGTTGCTTGAGACTGAGGAAATCTACTGGAAACAACGTGCAAAGGTTCAGTGGCTACAGGAGGGGGATAGAAACACTAAGTACTTCCATAGGAGGGCTAGTGAACGTCGAAAGAAGAACGAGATCACGGTTATCCGTGATGAAGGGGAGGCCCTTCACACGAATCCGTTAGAGCTGGACCGACTAGCAACTGAGTATTTTACTAGCATGTTTCGTTCTACTGTCCCGTCAGAGGCGGCTATTGAGGAGGTTTTGCGAGACGTCAGCGTGCGAGTCAGTCCTGAGGTGAACGAAAGCTTGGGGCAGCCGTTTACACCGGAAGAGGTACAAAAAGCTCTTAACGATATGTATCCTTTTAAATCTCCTGGTCCGGATGGTTTTCCAGCTGTCTTTTATCATAAATTATGGGATATTGTTGGGAGGGATGTGACTCGCTTTGCTCTTTCTTTCCTAAATGAGCGTATTTTGGATCCATGTGTTAATTTTACGCATATTGTGGTTATTCCTAAATATTCTAACCCTGAGTTGATGTCGCAGTTCCGACCAATAAGTCTTAGCAACGTGTGTTTCACGATTGCTTCTAAAGCAGTGGCGAATCGTCTTAAACCTTTTCTTTCTTCTATTATTTCCCCTTCTCAATCCGTTTTTGTTCCGGTTCGCCTTATTACTGACAATATTTTGGTGGCTTTTGAGGTTAATCATTATCTAAAAAACAAAAGGACAGGGAAGCGGTGCCATATGACGTCGAAGTTGGATATGAGTAAGGCCTACGACCGAGTCGAGTGGGATTTTTTGGAGAAGGTAATGCTTAAATTTGGTTTTGATAGTCACTTTGTTTCACTTATTATGCTTGGTGTGCGAACGGTCTCTTATGCTATCTTGTTGAATGGGCATGAATCACAATTTTTTTTCCCCGAAAGGGGTATAAGGCAGGGGGATCCTTTATCCCCCTACCTTTTCTTATTTGTGTCTGAAGTGTTTTCAGCTCTTATATCCAAAGCGGAAGACCAAGGGGAAATTCGAGGGGTGAAAATCAGCCGTTATGCACCCCCCGTATCTCATCTATTGTTCGCGGATGACACCCTTCTATTTTGTGATGCGGATGAGACATCGGCGGGATGCATCCGGGGTATCTTGGAACGGCTTGAGGCAGCTTCGGGGCAAAAAATCAATCTTGATAAGTCGGTGGTGGTGTTTAGTAAGAACACAGAGGTGCCAAAAAGAACGGAAATTGGGGCACGGCTAGGAGTCGCAGTGGCGGAGCGACACGATAAGTACCTTGGGATGCCTTCAGTGGTGGGAAAATCAAAGAAGGAACTATTTGACTACATTCAGGAGCGTATTTGGAAAAGAGCTCAGGGGTACAAAGGCAAGACTCTATCGGCCGCGGGGAAGGAAGTCCTGGTAAAATCCGTTATGCAATCTATTCCGACGTTTATCATGAGTTGCTTTCGCCTTCCGGATTCCTTGATTAGAGAGATCGAGTCTATTATAAGCAGTTACTGGTGGAGTAGCGGGGCGCAAAACAAAATCCATTGGGTCACATGGGATAGGATGTGCAAGAAAAAGGGGGAAGGTGGACTTGGACTTAGGGACCTGAGGGCGTTCAATCTTGCTCTTTTAGAGAAACAAGCATGGAGAATTCTGATTGATCCAACTAGCTTGGTGAGTAGAATTTATAAGGCGAAATACTTTCCAAGCTCCGAGCTCTGTGATGCACGCTTGGGGTATGCGCCTTCATTCCCGTGGCGCTGCATATGGAGCGCTATTCCGGTGTTGAAGCAAGGTCTGAGGTGGCACGTTGGTAACGGTGCATTGGTTTCGGTTTGGCACGACCCGTGGATGCCACGTCCAAAAACCTTCAAGCCTATTACTGCCGTCAATCCTGATGAACCGTTCCTTTTGGTGAGGGATTTGATCGACACAAACACTAGATGGTGGGATATTGCACTGTTGCGCGACTATTTGTGGGAGGTGGACGTGGAGGTTATCTTGCAAATTCCGCTCGGGGACCAAGGTAATGAAAATCGACGAATTTGGCATTATGATAAGAACGGTCTATTCTCGGTTAGAAGTGCATATCATGTAATTCTGGATAATGGATTGGCGGGGAATACCGAGGGAACGTCGAACTCTGCGCCCCATGTTGTGTGGTCAAAGCTCTGGAAGATTGAATGTGCAAACAAAATTAAGATCTTCTTATGGCGTTGTTGTATGGATATCTTACCTACACGTTGGCAACTTGCGCGGAGGAGAATATGTGTCGACACGCCGTGCGTGTGCTGTGGGGAGAGTGTTGAAATGCTACGCCATAGGAGAAAGGGTGGCCGAGGAGAAAGGGTGGCCGAGTGTTCTGTTTGAGGGCGATTGTCTAAGTATCGTTCACGCCATTGTGTTTGGCACGAATGAGGATATACGAGTGGTAAACACCCTCAATGATATTAGGCGCTTAGTTGGTCGTCATGTGGGGTTTTATTTTAAATGGGTTCGACGCGAGTCTAATGCCATAGCACAAGCATTGGCAAGAAACGCGATAGATGACGCTGATGGCTTTGAAGAGAATTGAGGCGTGCTTTTGTTTTTAATGGATTTTAGTTCTGTGTTTTTGGTCTTCAAAGTTTCTGTACGAACTGCATTGTACCAAGGCAATATTGTGGGTACTGTTTTTGCTTCCAGTAATAAAAGGGTATTTTGATTAAAAAAAAAAAAGATAGGAGAAATATAGAAGAAACAATCTTAACAATACCAAGAGATAATAGAGTTATATATAAAAGAATTCTTAATTAGAATTTGGAAAATTTTCATTAAGTTGCATAACTCTCCATACTAATTACAACTACAATGGGAATAACTCATATATCAATGGAATTTAATCATTAGAAAAGTATAACTACAGTAGAAAAGGTAAAGATAGATATTGCTCAGCCAAATTCCGAATATTATGATTTCTGCATGTCTCCTATTGCCTTTCCAACTTAGAAACGAGTACGGCAAGAAATAAAAATGTGGCGTGATGGGTGATCACGCAACTCCAATAGTGTGTGTGTTTCACGATGTGAATCTTTGACATGCTATTGGACACGATAGTTTCTGCCATTGTTGATGGATGTAATTTGGAGCATTTTTTTAGATTGTGTGTATGAGGCGCGATGCGAGCTTAGTAGCACGATGTACCTGCCTTCGTAAAACCCGCTCTGCGTGCTTTGAATCATGTTGTCATTCTTGTCCATTATCTTCTTTCTTGTAGATAGTTTGTCCCTCACTTATATTTTCTTTCACTTTCTTTGTTTTTTTCCTATATCAATTGTTAGCCCAAAGAACATTGAAACAGTGCATGCTATATATGACCCAAAATAGAAATAAACTAAGCGTTAAACTAAATATAAGACTCGATAATTAAAAAATTACAATTGTGGGTTGCCTCCCACACAACGCTTAGTTTTACGTCAGTTAACTCGACGATATTGATGGATTCATGTTGAATATTCGGATTAGACTCCAATCTTCAAAATATATCAGCTTTAGACGATTTTTTCGCCTTCCTCCAACAGAGACTCTACTTCATAAACTTTCTTTCTAACGTTATGTATTTTTTCATCGTAGCTTGCAATTGAACTCTCTTCTTGTTGGCCTTCCTATGCAGTGGCTCACGAGTTCTATGTTGCATAGAACTCCTCTTCAAATTTTCATCTTCATCTACCACTACTTACATATGAACTCTTTTTTTTTCTTTTCAATATAGTGGTTCACAAGCTCCATGAAGCAGCCTTTTTGATGTGGCATTGGAATATGATGATTTCCTTCTCCTTGCTTTTCAACGAAGTGGCTCAAGAATTCCATGAAGTACTTTTTGAGATATCACAATAGTAGAATTGGAATATGTGGTTGTCTTCTTTTTCTTCACCTTCTTATGTGATGGCTTTTCATTCCCCACTCCCAATCTGCATATGTTAAATTGTCAAATTCTACACATTGGAAATTAAAGTTTCTGTACCTCGTATGGTTATTCAATTTAGACTCTTCAATTTTAATTGCATAATCAAGAAGCCATCCACTGTTGGGATCAATGATCATGTAATTCTTCACCAGCTTCTCGTTCAATGTAACCGTATCTTCAATTGGTAGGGGTGTTTTAGCCTTTCCATTGTCATCCACGCCAAATTCTAAGTTGAACTATGTCTTCTCATCATTCGTCTTGAGTATTGGGTCACTGACTTGTTTCTTCACTACATTTTCTTGTGCAGGAATAGTAGGCATTTGCTCAACTTCAATCTTTACTTGTGTAATGATGGCGTGGGGTTATGTCTCTTGATTCTCCATGGTCGATTTGAGGTTCTTCATGATCAATCTTCGATGATTTTCTTCTTCTATTGATACTTCTTTATTGTCCTCCCTATCATTGTTGACTGCATCCACCACATAGGCATCATTCTCGGTTTTGATCAGTATTGCACTTTGTGATTTTGAAGTATCACGTAGAGCCAGTATCATCAGGAACTCGTCGATATAGAGTCTAAGGTTCATATTTAAACAATCCTCCCAGGTAGAACAATACTTCAAGCATTTGTCGAATGGGCCAGAGAATGCAACATCATCTTAGTAGCATGTCCAGTAAGGTAATGAGTCCTCATCCCCGACCTTCTCTTCTTCAGACATCTCTGCATCCATAGTACCTACACAATACTCAAGGAATCAAAAATAGAAATTTGATGTAATAGCGATTGATTACCTAGTCTCCAGCAACGGTCTCAAAAATTTGATGTGTACTTTCACGTGCTATTGAACAATTAATACGCAATTTTACAAGTATACGAGTCAAGTAATATAAATGGAAAGTGAAGTAAGTGACTCATTTATCCTACAAGACGTGCTATGTGATGAAGTAAGTGACCAACCATAACTTTGAATCATTATTATGTTCAGGCATAATAAAGCATGGGGTACAAGATAAAATAGACACACAAACGAAAAGGTCTTAATCAAAACATAAGAAATCTCATAGGATCATGATTGCAATTTCACCATAACCTTAAACATACGAAATTAGCTACTTATGATTCCATGTTTAACAATGTAAACAGAAAAGAACATCATAATAAATGATTAAAAGAGAGGAAGAATCTCCCGATCTTCGTTTCTATGCTCTTCCTGACGGTGGTGGTGGCTTGTGGTGATGGATGGCGTAATATTATGATTATTGATGTGTAAATTCGTAGCCGTAGTGTCCTTATATAGTAAACATGGTGTGTGGGATCAAACATATGTTTAGGAGGCTGATTTGAGCCCCTAGGGTCAAAACCTAGGCGATGCGCGCTCCAATACGCGCTAGTCTCTGCCCGTTGAGAACTATGTGCGGTGCTCCATACTTCAATCGTGCTCTGTTCTGTCTCCTCTGCGTGGCTTCACCGTTTTGGCTATAACTTTTCCTCTGGAGGTTGCAACTGAGATCCATTTGTTCCGTTGGAACACTGACTTCTTTATCTTTTTAATGATATGTAGCATGACCTCTGATTCATGATGTATCTCTGTCCATGTATCTTTAAATCAATGGCTTCATTCGGATTCTTCTCATTGTATAGGTTTTGTTGTTTTGGCTCTTCCTTATCCGTTCATTATCCAAAGCACTTGTCGTTTCTTCCATTATTCTTATGATTTGATCCTACTTTTATAGCCTTGTCCTCATCTCTCTATTTTAGCTCATTTGCTCCCAAATAAGCTATGTTTTCACCGTTTGTCTCTAAATCCTTGAATACACGAAACGTATTTAAATATGCTTGTTTACTTAGATAAGTCTTCCTTAAACCTCAAATAATGATGGCTAAAAGTGCATACTTTAGACACTAATCAGGTACTCTCTGCTGCTCTGCTGCTCTGATCGAGTTACTCTAAACATCTTACCTACGCTACTGTGCGTGTGGTGTTCCCACTGCCGTGGCCAATAATTTGGTTTTATTTTGTCTAGTTATAATACACCGAATGTACAATAAAAATGGGCCTTAAACAAACCAAACTATGCTAGGATATTAGAAGAAATGGACCAGGTTTCTTCGAAACACGTATTACACATTATCGAGATTAAAATGACTAGAGTAACCCCAAATGGTCGAAACTGGGGACACTCAAACAGGGATAGTTCGATGTTGAAATAACTGATCTCAAACGTGGAAACAATTGAACCGTGGACGGTTCGATGCGGATAACACTCGAACGGGTCTGACGGATTGTTAACAGTCGAACACAAATGTAGGACACTCAAACTTAATAACAGTCGAACGGACTAGTTCGATCAATATAGGGTTGGTGAAAACTAATTAATTCATGGTCTGCTTAGTATGATTGTAAGCAGGGGCAGGACGGAAGGGGGTGCATATGGGGACAATTGCACCCTAACCCTTATTCAATTACCAGTGTAATGTTAATCGTAGTGTAAAGAAAGGAATAAAAGCATCAAACTCCATGTACTATGACCAATAAAAGCATCAATCACTGGATTTTTTTTTTCTTCAGAATCTTCTCCTTGTCAAGACGGTATGCGTAGTGGTGACGGTATCGCAAAATTCAAAGGCATTACACGGAAAATGTAGTTTTAATAAATAGTTCTTCATAATATCCAGAAATTCGACGAATTAAAATTAAATTTCTCATGTAATGACTTTGAATTTTGCAATACCGTCACCACTACTACCAGAACCGTCTCTACGAGTGAAAGAGTCGATTTTAATAAAGAAAGTTCAGCAAAAGAATTTTGTATTCGGGAGTGGTGTAGTGGCGGGTTGCCGAATGTTTTTTTCTAACATTCTTAAAGTTGGACTCAATCTTCTCATCGTTTGTGGAGAAGATTAGGGTGCAGCGATGGCCGTATGAGCATTTTTCAGGTGTCGAATGTTATTTGTAGTGCCAGTTGACTTACTATATGAATAAATAGTTGAAGCAATATGATCTAACTTTTTTTTAATAGAAACTATGTTTACAAACAAATTCTAGTTAGTGCAATACTTTAAAAATAAAAGCACATCAAAGTTGTTGGCTCAGCCTGATGGTAAGTATATAATTTTATACCTAATTACATATCAAATATATTTGAAACAATCAATTTACTTTAATATTTTTTATATAATTCATTTATTTTCACTATTTAAATGATCCGAACAAATTTAATATATATATATATATATACATATTGAATAGCCGACAAGTGTGTTGAGTGGCGTCATGCCATGATTATTGAACTTGACCCTCTTGCACATATCAATATGTGCTCGCTGATTCCCGCTACGCCAAGCTAAGTATGACACTACAAGAAACATGTGTCAATAGGGACGGTCCCTATTGACCCCATTCCGGTCACTGAAGGTCAATAGCGACGGCATTGCGGTCGCTATTGACCTGTAGCTTCCCATCAGCGACCGAATTTAGGTCGCTGATGAGGGTCAGTAGGGACCGAAAATCAGTGACCGCTTTGCGGTCCCTATTACCTTAACAGCAATAGAGACACCATTGCGGTCCCTATTGTCTGAACAGCAGCAGAGACCGCAAAGCAGTCCCTATTATATTTTAGACAATAGGGACTACAATGCAGTCCCTATTGCCTTAACAACAATAGGGACCGCACTGCAGTCCCTATTGTCTTTCACACAATAGGGACTGCATTGCGGTGACTAATGATGGAGTAATAGGGACCGCATTGCGGTGCCTACCAATATTCATAGATACTATATGAATATTAGTAGGGACCGCTCGACGGTCCCTAATAGTCTGCGGGGAAAATAAGAAAACAATAATATTTTAATAAATTTCAAAGCGGACCGTTCCCTCTACATAATGTTTTGATTTACAATGCGTCGTTGTAATTATTGTTATTTTAACTATTACAATGCTAATTATGAACTAAACAAACACCTCAAATCATCATACAATCACGATTTTAAAGTATGAATATTAGTAGGGACCGCCCAGCGGTCCCTACTAATATTCATCCTTCAAATTTGAATTTTTTTGATTGATGTTGATGTGTTTGTGATTCTTAACAACCAACCTCATTATAACATGTGAGTTGAAGTAATACATGATGGCAAAACTAGTAGTTTAGTTGTGAAATAATAGATTGAATGAGATTGAGCGAGTTATTAACGTTCAACATATATTTAATGTTGTACAACTAATCATCACTAGTTAGTTGTAGTTGTTATTCGTTTTTATGCTTTACTTCACTAATGTGAGAATACATATGATTATGAGGTTCAATCATTAGATCAACTAATCCTCATGCTTACATATGTGTATATATAATTTGTAAGCATTATGATATTGGTCATTCAAAATAGTAAATGAATCTTCAAACTGGACCGTTCCCTCTACATAATGTTTGGATTTACAATGCGTCATTGTAACTATTGTTATTTTAACTATTACAATGGTAATTATAAACTAAACAAACAACGCGGCACCTTAAATCATCATAAAATTACGATTTTAAAGTATGAATATTAGTACCGGCGGTCCCTATTGAGTCAATAGGGACCGCCAAGCGGTTACCATTGGCAGTGACCGTCCGGTAGTCTCTACTAATATTCATACTTTACAATCGTGATTTTATGAATTGATTTCGATACTAAATGTGAAATGAGGTAGTTAATAGTTACAAAACAAGTGATTCAATCAATACTAAATGAAGTAATCGGAAAAACCTCATTTTTATGTATGAATATTTGTAGGGACCACTTGTCGGTCACTGTTAAGTCAATAGGGACCGCAAGGCGGTCCAAATTAGGTCAATAGGGACCATGAGGTGGTCATAATTTGCAGGTGTCCTCGATGTAGATCTGTCACCTGACCCGAGAGGCGGGACAGATAGCTCGGATGGATCGCTAGGCTCTGCACCACGGCCTGATTGGACAATCTGTATAGGTCGCCAACTACCTTGACCCCTGCTACCACTACCACCAGAACGTCCAACACCTCCACTACCACCACCACGCCCAACACCTCTCCTACCGTTAACACCACCACGACTAACACCTCCACTACCATCACGCCCAACACCTCCACTACCACTAACACCACCACGCCCAACCCCTCCACTACCACAGTCAACACTACCACGGCCAACACTACCAGTACCAGTAACTCGTCCAACACTACCAGTACCCAACACCCTACCACGACCAACGCTACCAGTTCCCCTAACCCCACCACAACCAACACCCTCACGACCTCGACCTCCACTGCCACCAGCGGTCTTACATGACGACATGCCGAATATATGTATTGTGAAAATAATAAATATAACATTTAAATATCAATCAACATTTAAATAACAATATTACATTTAATCTGACACATGTAAACTTTATTTTAAACTAACAATTGTGCATTTAATCTAACACATGTAAAATTATAATTCAAACTAACACATGAAAATTCTTATTCATTTTTAACTAATCAATTTTTTTTCTTTAAACTAACAATCTAATCAATCTTTAACCTAACAATCTATATAATCTAATAACATTACTTGTTAAAATTTAACAATCTAATTTTCACAATTTAATTATAAACTAATCTAATCTAATTTAACAATCTAATTTTTACTTTAAGCTACTAATCAATCTTTAAATTAACAATATAACACATGTATAATTAAACTTAAACTAAAAATTATAATTTAAACTAACACATGAAAATTCTTATTCACTTTTGAAATTGTCGGATCGTGGATTTACACAACTTTGAGAGTTAAGCTGGCGTTGCCTTAACTCTATTGTGATCTTCCTGATAAGAGTAACATGCAGCGGAATTAAAAACACAAGAAGATATAATTTTAAGAAGTTTTCAATAATATTAAAAACTTCTGAGCCTTAGGCCAAATAACCATAAAGGTTTTTACAAAACTGTTCTTCACAACAATTTACTCACGCTCTTTGTTGATCGGACTCAACGAAGTAGATAAGTACGAACTACTTAACTTCTATGAACTAGACGTAAATAGTTGATACAAAAACTTCGCAAAAGCAAGACGAAGAGAGTACAAAGTATAATTCATCTCTTAGATTGTTTTGCATGATTGTCTTGTATTCATCTTGATGAACTTTACATCCTTTATAGATTTCTTGAAACTTGCACGCCAAGATGTGTTGTTCACAGTTTTTGGTAACTCTTGTTGTTTCCTTGTTGAATTTGGGATTCTTTGTGAACTCAAAATCTTTCTTGAATATGTGTTTCCTTTATTTACGATCCAGCAAGGTAATACATCTTCTTCAAACCAGAGAATTCTTGAAAGAATCGAGTTGCAAAGAACCGCCAATATTGTTTCTTTCTTTGCAAACCGTGTTGAGTCGACTATTCAACTTAACTTGAATTATGGAAACTTCAAGTAAGGAATCTTCTATAGCTCTTCCTTATGATTAAGATACATTCCTGGACATAAATATAAATAACTAAAACCGTGGAACTTGATTAATAAGTGAATAAAGGCAAAACTTAAATTTGGCAATTAAAGAACAGTTTTAGTACAGGCTCTTTGGTTTCAATGTAATCCTCAATGTTATCCCAACATCGCATAACATTGATTCCAGAAAACCCTGCACTTTCAATCTCCCCCTTTTTGTCTTTCTTCACAAAACCAATACCTGTTTCAATCAAGTCTTATATCTAGAAAGTTAGAATCAACAAGAAACAAATTAAACTACTAAACTGCTCCCCCTCAATACAAGCTACCATGTTCAAAGTTAAATGAGCAAAGACAAGTATTAAGGTCATCACTACATCAAATGATGTTCAGACCTCAACATTCATCAATGTTGCCTCAACATTGAAACCAGTGAGTTTCCTGCATAAAATGATAACGAGACAAGCAGTTCAAAATGTGCTTTCATAAGAAATAGCAGTTAGAGCAGTTCAACAGTAATAGTACTTAGAGTTACAGGCCATAGCAAAATATCAAGGACATGTCCCTTGATCAAATCAAACCAAATAGAGACCATGTACCATCAACACAACATATCAGCAGTTCATAAGAAACAAAACATAAACTAGAAGACTAAAATTTAAAAACTTGGAACTACTCTCCCCATTTTTGTGAAGAAGGGAGTTTCTCCAAAGTTTTCACCATATCCTCCAGTTATTTGAGATGGTCCTTCCTTTCCTCAATCTCCCTCTGAGTATCAGCAATTTGCCCCCTATATCAGTTCAGTAGATGATCCACAAAAGTTGAGGTTATGACCATGCAATCTTCCTCTTTGGACATAGCCATTTTTGTTCCATTAAACTTTTGAGCCTTCTTTTTCTCAGTTCTTGGTCTCACCACTCCTTTTGGGTTCCAAGGAAGGTCTGTCACTCTTGATCCAAACAAGTAGCTTGGGGGAATTGTCAGTTCAGCATCATTCTTCCTCCAGCCCACATTGACACTTGTCTTCAATCCTTGCTTGCTAAGGATTCTGCAGATGAGTGAGGGAAAAGGCAGCATGCCATTCTTCCTTCAAGCAACTTCAGACATTGACTTTAAAATCCTCTCCCCCATATTCACAGCTAGCCCATTATTGAGTTTGTACACCAAGAGTTCTGATTCCTTGGTCAGTACAGTGGCATTCTTGCTTGGCAGCCAGTTGAAGCAAGCTATCTTGTGCAAAACACCACTAAGGGAGGTGAGTTTTGTGGTTGGCAGAGCATCTCTCCATATTTTGACCAACCCTCCTGTCAAGTCTTCAATTACATCATCATAGTAGAGTCTTCTGATTCTTCTGTGAGTGGGAATCCACAGATCTTATTGATGGTGTAGGGTTCAATGTTGAAGACTCTCCCCCTCACCCAAGCCTTTCGATATTTTGGAAATCTGTAGTCCTTGATCCACTTAGAGATATTTAGGTAGAATTACATGACAATCTCAAGAGCATAGTCATGCAACTCCATCACAGATTGTTGCATCCTTCTTGCCTCAAGAAAGTCCATCACCTTCTGTTTCTTGAAGCTGGTCATCTCTACAGCTCTTTCAGTGTGAAGTTCCCTTCTTTTGAAAGAATCCCACTTCTTCTCCAACTCTTTGGTAAGATAATAAGCAGAAAAGTAGTCCTCCTCATCCTCAGGGTAGATTACATATAGCCCATCTGTGTACTCTTCGTCCCTGATGTTGCCTTAACATCAGCAACAACATCCTGCTCTTCATCAGTCTTCTCCTCTTCCTTCTCCTCCTCTTCCACTTCATCCTCAACATCCAAAACCTCTATTTCCTCTTCCATCACTTGTTTTCCTTTCCTCTTTCTCTCAGCAGCAGCAACAGCAGCAGGGTTTCTATTTTCTTCAGCCTTTTTCTCAGCTTCAACAACCCTCTTCTTAGCTAACCTCTCAACTTGCCTTTTTCTGGCCTCAGCATGATTCTTGGTAGTTTCAGACA
The DNA here is from genome assembly GCA_948329865.1 of Linaria vulgaris. Taxonomy (NCBI): domain Eukaryota; kingdom Viridiplantae; phylum Streptophyta; class Magnoliopsida; order Lamiales; family Plantaginaceae; genus Linaria; species Linaria vulgaris. The sequence continues at coordinate 19,573,956 of OX415251.1, forward strand.
TCTTTCGACCACCAATCATCTTCTCACCAGTACCCTTGCTCTTTTTATTTTGAGCCCTAATCCACTTCCTCACCAATTTTTCCACAGATTTATCGATAGATTCACCACCCTCCCCCTCAACAGTTATATCAGCATTAATTTCAGAGTTGGGTTCAGCCATGTTTACCTCAATTTCTGGTTCATTGTTGATTGGTGCGGTTGACTTAGCAGTTGGCTTCACAGTAAAAGTTGATTCTCCAGGTTTAGACTTCTTTCCGCGCCGCACGTAGGGGATCGCCATCCTTTTAGTAGCAACTTGAGCATCCTCGATTTTTGCAGTAGCACCTCGAGTGTGAGAACGGGTGCGCGCAGATGTGGGCTCACTGCTCAGAGCAAAATCTGCAAGGGTATGCATGGGCGACTTGCTTGCCATTGTTAGTAAGAGAGATTTGATAGAATATTGCATAGAAAATCAAGAAAACTTTAAGAGTAGAGAGAAAATTTTGTAGAGTAAGCACAAGTAGGAAATCGTAAGCACAAAAAAAAGGAAATTAGGGTTTTAATTCCTAAAATAGCCGTTAATAACGGAGAGAGAGTGAATGTTAGTGGGCAGTTACTGAATTTTAACAAAGGGATAATTCTATCAAACCCCCCAACCTATGGGGTCATTTACCGCACAGGGTCAGAACTTTAGTTTTAGCGGCAGTGCTCCCTAAACTTTGGTCGTTTGTGCGAATTTCTCCATTTTCCAGTTTTTTGCAATTTTTCCACCAAGAATCACCGAAAAAATTATTTAAAGTTTGACTAAAACCTTCGTCTCGATGAGACGGTTCCAATGATGGTGACGGTGATGCAAAATTCAAAGTTATAAGATGGGAATTCTAATTTAAGTGCAATACACTTAAATTAAATTTCTCGTGTATTGGCTTTGAATTTTGCGACACCGTCACCACCATCGGAACCGTCTCATCGAGACGAAGGTTTTAGTCAAACTTTAAATAATTTTTTCAATGATTTTTTGTGGAAAAATTGCAAAAAACTGGAAAATGGAGAAATTCGCACAAACGACCAAAGTTTAGGGGGCACTGCCGCTAAAACTAAAGTTCTGACCCTGTGCGGTAAATGACCCCATAGTTTGGGGGGTTTGATAGAATTATCCCTTTAACAAAATATAATATTCTCACTATGTTTTTCCGCGCACAGACTTTGATGTTTAATTAACAGGTAACCAGAGCGGTTTTCAAAAATTTGAAAACTTATAAGTTCATGTTTTCAATGTTGGCCTGCGACAGTGCACAATGTTGGGATAACATTCGATAACATTCAAACCAGAAGGTGGAGGTACAGGCTTCACCAAGGAAAATTCATGTGAGAGCTTGAGATACATCCAAAGATACATCTGAAACTTAACTAATATAGCAAGTGAGTACCTCAGACATAATATTCAGATCAAAATCACGAGTAAGCAACATAGATAACAAGAAACACACATGGATAAGCAGTTATCAATTCAATGAAAAATTCACTTCCACATCATAAAAAGTCACAGAAAAAGTGTGCTACCTGCAGTATGTCACCCAAAATGTATGCCTCAACACATGAATTATACTCCTCCTAAGCCTAGACCGACACAACTCAACAACAAGAACGAAACACTGCAGTTCTACATGAATGCAACAACGTAATGTCAAATAGGTAGATGGTCAACACATATGAAAAACTCCTTAAACCAGAACAATACACATCTCTTTATAATTTTTATTATTTTCATAACTCATTTGAACCAAAAGCTGAAGGTTGCTTAACACAAAGCTAATGTCACTACTGAATGAAGGCAACCTGAACTCCACACCCCCTAGTAACAACATTAACAACAACAACGTAGGCAAGTACAAGGGCCTTGAGTGTTGGCAATTCATTTATCGTGCACCCCAACACCCCAATTCCTTATGCATACTTGTTTACCAACCTGCATTCAAGAGAATCACCAAGTGATCAGCGCTACTAAATGTAAGAAATCTAAACCTCAAACACTCTAGTAGAAAGGATCACCCTCATGTGTTCCTTGGCCAAACAAACAGGAACATGTAAATAAGCACAATTGAGTAAGACTGAAGCTGTCAACATCATGCACCCCAGATTCTCCACATGTCATGTACTCCTTCCATATGAATAAGGCACAACTGAATAGACATCAAAGTAGTGAACTTCGTGCACCCTAGCTTCTTCATATGTTAGGCTATCACAAACTCAGACAAACAGAAGAGATTTATTACTTTTTCAAAACAATGATGTGAAACTGATAACTAGAAAGAGTTGTTAATCAAAGAGTTCAACCACACAAACCAAATATGACAAAACAAGGATTAAATGAGACTCACAAGGAAATTAATTTAGTAAAATAAAAACAACAGAATACCTACTACACCACAAACTATATACCAATATACCCAGAAAGTAGTTAAGCTCACCAATCATGCTCATCTCAAATGTTCCTGTCATAGACTCAACAAACTTGTCTAAGGTAGACTTGTTAGTAAAGCCAAATACAATATCATCCACATAAATTTGAGCAATATAAATATCAGAGCTTTTTTTAAGGACAAACAGTGTTCTATCTCCATCTCCTCTATTGAAACCTAGGCCTAACAGAAAATCAGTTAGCCTCTCATACCAAGCTCTAGGAGCCTGTTTTAAGCCATACAAAGCCTTCTCAAGTTTGTACACATGGTCAGGATGTTTGGGATCTGCAAAGCCTTTAGGTTGTTCTACATAAACCTCTTTGCCAATTAAACCATTTAGAAATGCACCTTTAACATCCATTTGGTAAAGTTTAGTCCTAAGACAACAAGCAATAGCAAGAAGTAATCTAATTGATTCTATCCTAACAACTGGAACAAAAGTCTCATCAAAATCTATACCTTCTACCTGAGTATAACCTTGTGCAACCAACCTAGCTTTGTTCCTCATAATTACACCATTCTCATCAGTTTTATTTTTGAAAATCCATTTTGTACCTATTACATTCACATGTGATGGCCTAGGCACTAGATTCCAAACTCTATTTTTGGTGAATTGTAAGAGTTTCTCTTGCATGACATTAATCCAGTAACTATCCTTAAGAGCTTCAGTTACATTCTTAGGTTCAATGGAGGACACAAAACAACATGCATTTTCAACAGTACATGAAGAAGACATACAAACACACAACTTAGCCATATCCTTGTAATTAACCCTTTCTTTGGTGCGTGTTCTAACTCTTTCAGGAGGATCTCTTCTGGATACATGAACTATTTCATCTTCAGAATTCGACAGTACAGATGTTGGCTTAACATTGGGGGTTTCTGTTGTTAACTCAACATTTTCTCCAGTTTTTAGTTCAGCATCCCCATCGTCTGTGTTCAATGTTGAGTCCAATGTTGGAGCAACATCTGAACCAGTGACTTCTTCAGTACCTGCAGAAACAGTCAGTTCATCAAAAATGACATTAACTGATTCTTGTACAGTATGCAATCTCGGATTGTAGACCCTGAAAGCACCACTATTAGGAGAATATCCAACAAATATACACTTTTCACTTTTGGGATCAAATTTGCTCAAATAATCTCTATCTTTTAGCAAATAGCAATTAATACCAAATTCATGAAAGTGTGCTATTGGTGGTTTTGAACCCTTCAAGATTTCATAAAGTGTCATAGTAGTACCAGGTCTAAGATAAACTCTATTACTAATATGACATGCAGTATTCAAAGCTTCAGCCCACATTTTCTTAGATAAGTTTATAGAATTCAACATTACTCTAGCCATCTCTTGAAGTGTTCTATTCTTCCTCTCAGCAATCTCATTTTGCTAAGGTGTCTTAGGTGCAGAGAACTCATGGAAAATATCTTTAGTTTCACAAACATTTGCAAAGCTTACATTTTCAAACTCTTTTCCATGGTCAGACCTAATTCTTCCTACATAAGTGCCATAGAGATTTTTGATGCTAGCATGCAAAATCTTGAATGTGTTGAATGCTTTATATTTTTCTTTCAAAAACTTTATCCATGTATATCTTGAAAAATCATCAACAATAACAATAGCATACTTCTAACCATTCAGACTACTAACCTCAATAAGACCCATGAGATCCATATGTAGCAATTCAAAGCACTTATTAGTTCTAGGGTTAGTACTTTGTACTTGGAGTGGTGTATGAACAACTTTTGTTTGTTTACCTTTCAGGCAGTCTTCACAAACAATTTTACCTGGACTAGTCAACTTAGGCAGGCCTCTTACAGCCTCTAACTTCTGCTGTTTCTCCAGATTTCTATAGTGCACAAGTCCAGGCTTCTTGTGCCACATGACAAATTCATCTACCTTGGCATGGCAGCATTCAGCTTCATCTTGAGCAAGATAGCAGTTATCCTTTGATCTTGTACCTGTCATGACACCGACATTGTCACTATTAAACACATCACATGAACTTTTATTAAAAGTAACTAGCAAGTTATCATCACAAAGTTTACTTATGCTAATTAAATGTGCTTTTAATCCATCAATCAACAACACATCCTTGAGTGGTGGAAATCCTTCAACATCCAATACTCCTTTTCCAATGATTTTCCCTTTGGTGCCTCCTCCATAGGTAAATGTTCCAACAGTGAAAGGGATCACATCTTTAAGGTTGTCAATGTTTCCAGTCATGTGCCTTGAGCATCCACTGTCAAAATACCACTTAACTGCAAGGTTAGATTAAACAGCAGAAAAGACAACATTGCAAACAATTTTAACCTTAGGAGTTTTTATCTTTTCAATCCAAGTTCTACTTTTATGTCCTTCAACTTTGTTACCTAATGTTGGGATAACATTCAGATCAAATGTTCTCATAACATTGGTACTGCTATTAATTAATGTTTTCTTCTCAATCACACTTCTACATTTTTTATAATAAGGCTTAATGTGACTAGGTTGAAAACAATATTGACAGGTAAAAGAAGGCTTTTTCATAGTGTTGAAACGAATTTCACTACTCACACTACCACTTTCCTGGATAAAACCAGCTTTTAAATAGACAGAATCAACATCTTCAGAGGGAGGTTTTTCAACATAGCCCAAACCACTTTTACCTTGATTTCCCATATTCAGCATCTCATCAAGTTTAGAAGTGGATGAGTTCCATTTGGCAATGGTTTGTTCAACTTTATCAAATTTTACCTTTACCTCATTCAGTTCAGCCTCAGTTTTGTCAAGGTCTTTCTCATACAGTTTCAGCATCTCCTTCATGCATCTAATCTCTTCCTTCAAGTTTTTGTTGCTCTACATGAGTTTGTGATTCTCAAGCAGCAGTTTGTGGTAGATAGACTTCAGGTCTTCAATGATTTCCTCCTGGGACATTTCACCTTCAAAGAAATATTCTTCATCAAGATCCACTGAACCATGAAAACAATCAAAGTTAGATTCATCATTGTTAGACATAAGATTAGGTTCAATATCAGCATCATATTCATCCCAATCTGCAAAGAAGGTCTCCTGTTGTGATGTTGGATACTGAATGTTGGGGTAACATTGAGATCTGAAGTAGTTTAGGGAGTCTTCTGGTGAGTGAGTAGCGCAGCAGTGTGAACCTCTTCTGATTGTTCTTCAGCTTCTCCAGAACTAAAGTCATCTTCATTGAAATCTTCTACACAAACCCAATGAGAATTTTCTCTTTTTTTTAAGAGTGTTAGCACATTAATTAGCCATATGACCATATCCTTTACATTCAAAACTTTGAACATCTTTTAACTTATCAGCTTCTAAAGGAGTAGGTTTTGATGCCATGTACTTCACAAACTTAGGAGGTAATTTCTTATAACCTGCGGAACAATTACTAAGATTCTTTTCTTTGCTTTTCCTTTAAGGTTCAACTTATTGGATTTCTTAGTAATTTTACCATAGTTTGAAGAAATTAATTCACATTCATCATCACTTTCATTGCCAAGACTTGATCCTTTTAAAGCAACAGCCGTATGTTTGCTAGGTTGTTAGGCAAGCTCCATCTCAAATTCTCTAAGAGTATTCATCAAGACTTGAAACTGAAGATTAGCAAGGTTCCTAGATTCACTCATTGCAATTTTCTTGAGAGCAAATTTAGATGACAATGTTCTCAATGCTTTATAAACCATCTCTTGATTAGTCATAGCAAAACCTAGATTTTCACATTGGTTAGCAATATCAAGAATTTTCTCAAAGTAACTATCAACACTTTCATCTTCACCCATGTCAAGTTTTTCAAATTGCTGAAGCAGTTGTCTATATTTAGAATCTTTAACAGCAGAATCTCCTTCACAATGTAATTCAAGAATATCACAAGCATGTTTGGCTTTTGAACAATTCTGGATTAACTTGAACATGTGATGATAAACCCAACTAAAGATAGCATTAAGAACCTTTTCATTAGAGTTATAGAGACTTACCTCTGTTGCTGTCCAATCTGCTTCTGGTTTTGGTACTAGATCACCTTCACCATCTCTTGGTAATGTTGGAAGAGAGTATCCATTGATCACGAATTGCCAGGCTCGAATATCAATAGCTTTGATGTGAAATCTCATCCTGATCTTCCAATATGCATATTTGGAGCCATCCAAAACTGGAATCATGTTGGTATTAGGATTCACACTGTCCATTGTGTTGTATCACCTCCAAACCACCAGTATAGTCGGTGTTTGGCTCTGAAGCCAATTGAAATTGTCGGATCGTAGATTGACACAACAACTTTGAGAGTTAAGCTGGTGTTGCCTTAACTCTATTGTAATATTCTTGATAAGAGTAACATTCAGCGGAATTAAAAACACAAGAAGATATAATTTTAAGAAGTTTTCAATATTATTAAAAACTTCCGAGCCTTAGGCCAAATAACCATAAAGGTTTTAACAAAAATGTTCCTCACAACAATTCACTCACGCCTTTGTTGATCGGACTCAACGAAGCAGACAAGTACGAACTACTTAACTTCTATGAACTAGACGTCCATAGTTTATACAAAAACTTCGCAAAAGCAAGACGAAGACAATACAAAGTATGATTAATCTCTCAGATTATTTTGCACGATTGTCTTGTATTCATCTTGATGAACTTCACATCCTTTATAGATTTCTTGAAACTTGCACGCCAAGATGTGTTGTTCACAGTTTTTGGTAACTCTTGTTGTTTCCTTGTTGAATTTTGGATTCTTTATGAACTCAAAATCTTTCTTGAATATGTGTTTTCTTTATTACCGATCCAGCAAGGTAACACATCTTCTTCAAATCGGAGAATCATGGAAAGAATCGAGTTGCAGAGAACCTCCAATATTGTTTCCTTCTTTGCAAACCGTGTTGAGTTGACTATTCAACTTAACTTGAATTATGGAAACTTCAAGTAAGGAATCTTCAGCTCTTCCTTATGATTAAGATACTTTCCTGGACATAAACATAAACAACTAAAACCGTGAAACTTGATTAATAAGTGAGTAAAGGCAAAACTTAAATTTGGCAATTAAAGAACAGTTTTCGTACATGCTCTCTGGTTTCAATGTTATACTCAATGTTGTACCAACATCGCATAACATTGATTCCAGAAAACTCTGCACTTTTAACTTTTAACTATTCAATCTTTTTTTCTCTTTAAACTAACAATATAATCAATCTTTAAATTAACAATCTAACAAACTAATAATCTTACAAATTCAAATTTAAACTACTAATTATAAACTAATCTAATCTAATCCTCACTTTAAACAACTAATTAATCTTTAAATAAACAATCTAACAAACTAATAATCTTACAAATTAATATTTAACCTACTAATTACAAACTAATTAATCTAATCTGATCTAATCTAACAATCTAAATATCTTCACTAATCTAACCCTTTTTTTAATCATTCACTAATCTAATTTAAAAATCTAAAAATTCTCACTAATCTTATTTTTTTAATCATTCAGTAATCTAATAAAACAATCTAACAATCTAGCAATATTAACTAATCTAACAATTTAACACAAATAATTTGGATTTAATTAAAAAATGAGAAAATAAACAAAAAATTACAAAAATAGAGTAACTACCTTTGCCCGACGGCAAAGAGGCGGCGGAACCGGCGAAAAACAAAGGCGGAGAAATGGAGAGGCAGTGAAGAGGCGGAGAACGGCAGAAAATGGCAGAGAAAGGGAAGGGAATCACCGGAAATGATGAAGAACGACGGTGGGGACCCAATTTTGGTCGCTACTCGTCCTTGATGGTCGCTGAAATGTCGGCCGGGTCGAATTGTCCCGAAAACGGGCGGAGATGATGAGAATCAAGTGAAATAAGGAAATAAAAAAAATATTTATACTAAGTTATCAGCGACCTAAGTTAGGTCGCTGATTTTATCCGCCCAAAAATTAGGGGTACATGCCCTAATTTTGGGCCACATTTTCTCCCATTTTCGGTCAAAATGTGCGGCCCATTGGCGGAAATATCTGCCAATGGGCCGAGTGACCGAAGTTAGGTCGATGTTGCCTTTAGCGGTCACTAAAGGCCAGCGACCGAACTTCGGTCACTACTGAGCGATCCCTAAAGACCGCCCAGTCTTGTAGTGTGAATATTGTGGATGGCAACTGGGTATTTATCATAACCAAAAGGCTGGTGGGTTTATTCAGAGTTCCATGGTGCGACTAATTGCAAGGAATTTTGTCAAAAATAAGGGATAGATAGGCAAAACTATCAACCACGTGATCAAACCGTCGACCATATGGGATCTTTATTTCTCTAATGTTTCACAAAAATGGACTATCACTATAGGATTTTGGGGGTTTTCACGACCCCCCTCCCCCTTGGTGACCGTCGGGCGGTCCCCGAACTTTCGTCGACCGCCCGGAGCAACAGGGAGCGCCCAGCGATCTCCGACCCCCTAAGGAGACTGTTGGACGGTCCCCGGTCCAATAACGGGAATTATCCCGCCTTTGGGTGCAAATAAATGCCCTCTTTGGGCCCAAGAATATGTTTAATGGTTGTTAGTTTACTTTAATTTGTGTTTAATTAGTTTAGTTTAAAGTTAATTAAAGTGTTAGTTTAGTGTAAAGACTTGGTGAAATTGTTAGTTTAGCTGTTAGTAGTTAATTAAAGTGTGTTAGTTTTGATTAAAGTGTTAGTAGTTTTGATTAAATTGTTAGTTTAGATGTTAGTAGTTAATTAAAGTGTGTTAGTTTTGATTAAAGTGTTAGTTTAGATGTTAGTAGTTAATTAAAGTGTGTTAGTTTGGATTAAAGTATTAGTAGTTTGATTAAATTTTAAGTTTAGATGTTAGTAGTTAACTAAAGTGTGTTAGTTTTAATTAAAGTGTTAGTAGTTTTGATTAAATTGTTACTTTAGATGTTAGTAGTTAATTAAAGTGTGTTAGTTTTGATTAAATTATTAGTAGTTTTGATTAAAGTGTTAGTTTAGATGTTAGTAGTTAATTAAAGTGTGTTAGTTTTGATTAAAGTGTTAGTAGTTTTGATTAAAGTGTTAGTTTAGATGTTAGTAATTAGTTAAAGTGTGTTAGTTTTGATTAAAGTGTTAGTAGACTTGATAAATTGTTAGTTTAGATGTTAGTAGTTTATTAAAATGTTAGTTTTGATTAAAGTGTTAGTAGTTTTGATTAGTTTAGAGGTTATTGTGTTAGATTAGTTTAAAGCCTTGATTAGTTTAAAGTATTTAGATTTGTTTCAAGTGAAGATATATTATTATAAAGTCAATTAAAGTGTTAGTTGAGATGTTAATTAAAATGTTAGTTTAGTTTAAAGTTAATTTCGATTAGTTTAGATGTTATTGTGTTAGATTAAATGTATTATTATTAATATTTGAATGCTAAATATGATATTTGAATGTTAAATTGTTATTTGAAGTATATATTTATTTGGAAAATCAACAATCTATCAATGATCTAATTTAGATAATTTTTCTTATTTTGGTAGGACATCTTTTCGTCATGTCTAGCGATCCTTTGCGTAGACCACCATCGTCGAGTAGAGGCCCTCCTTCGAAAGGAGGTCGTAGTCGAGGCACTGCCACTTCCGGTCGAGGTAGTGGTAGTCAAAATCAGGGTCATGGCGGATGTACTGATAGCGAGACAGGCGGATGAGGTAGTCTGGGACCTTGTAGGATAGGTATTAGTGTGCCTCAGACCAAGAGCGAGTAGAGCACACAAGTCATACAACAGCCCCGAGGTCGTGGGTCGGGTTGGGCATCTACTACGCTGACACCTACTTTACAGCGCCAACTTTTTGTGGAGTCTCCTGGGCCTGATGCAGTAGAGGCTATCCGGCCGAGCCATGCATCGTCTGTAGCTGACGTTAGACCACGGTCGTAGGAATCCACTGGAGCTCAGAGACCACCATTTGCATAGTCGACGAGCACTCATCGATCATCGTCTGTCAGGTCCTCAAGAGCTCTGAGGCCATCACCTGCAGCTTCCCCCGAATTTGGACCTAGCCACCCGTCGACTGTGACTATACCGGGTAGGGGACTTACTATAGGGGCCGAGCCACCAGTAGCTCCGAGAGATAAAAAGGTTATTACATTGTCTAAAGGCGGATTTTCTTATCCCCCAAGTGGTGAGGTTTCATCGACAATCGCGACCCTCACTCAAAAATTTATGACACAATTTTGGCCATCCTACTTGGCATTGCCCAATGCTAGGCGGGATGAGATGTACACATGATTTACGTTAAGAAATTATTCGTGTTTACTATTAACTTAATTTAGTTATTAGACTAAGAAATTATTCGCCATGCAATTAATTGCAAGTGAAGCGCGCCTATGAGAAGAAGGTGAGGGTGTATACAAGCGTATTATTCACAAGACGAAGGAAGCTTACCTCAAGAGAGTAAATGATCCTAAGTACGCTGGGAACAATAAGACTTGGATGAACACTATATTGGAGGCGGAGGCCGCAACTCACTGGGGAACAACCGATCATCAGAAATCATTGTGCAAGTCACATATAGCTCGGCGAGGAGGACAGCAGCCAGAGGATTGTCCCAAGGCACCGGCCACTTTTTCCAGGGGATCCATCAACCTCGACGAGATCAAGCTCTGTATGGTTTGATTTATTAAAAATAACTATATAATTTGGTAACATTGTTAGTTTAGATGTTAAATACTTAGTTCAATATTTTCACGTGTTAGTTTAAATTATTTTCATGTATATTTGTTAGTTTAAGTTAAAGTTAACATGTGTTAGAATAATTGTGCAATTTTTTTTTTGGTCGAACAAACAAAATAGATTAATTGGAGTGCAATGGATACTCCAATCCCATCAAATACACACAACGATATGTAACCCCCTACAAATCCAATGTCCTTTCAGACAGACAAACATCTGAGGCATTATTCCAGTCCAAAAAAGAATAAGAAAAATGTGAAAATTTTGCCTTTATCCACTGCCACGTCTTAATTTTAATTTTTTCCACCACCTTATTTGCGTCATCGGAGCCTCCGCTGAAAAGAATATCGTTCCTCATGCTCCAAATTGCCCAAATAATAAAAAACCATAACCCCATCCATATTTTTCTTCCTTTTTTATGTGTCGAGAGCCCTTCATGTAGCATGAAATTATGTTTTGCACTATTATGGATTGATGACTGAAAATTAAACCAAGCATAACATTTCATCCAAATATGATACGCTACCTTACACTCGAAAAAGAGATGTGATGCTTTCTCGTCATTCTCTCCACAAAACCCACAAAGTAGCGACTGAATATCAATTCCTCTTCGCACCAGGTTTGTTTTAGTCGGGATTCTATCAAGAATCAATTTCCAAGCAAAAGCCGACATCTTAGTAGGGGCTTGCACACACCAGAATGATTTGAAAAAAATGTTTTCCTCATTACTTTTCTCCCTTTTAATAAAGTCATAAGCTGATTTGACAGAATAAATACCCCTGATGTCTGATATCCACTTCCATCGATCGCTCTCATTCGAAATAAGTTGAATGGCTTCAATCAAACCCTGCATTTCAGAGAGCATTTGCTTTCCCATTCAAAAAGAGGCCTTCACGAGCTCCAATTCCAGTTCCATGTACCTCCTTGGTATTCACCCACGTTCGCAATAGTACAATCCTTTTCACTCGCCACTCTGAAAAGTCTAGGAGACTTTATGCTCAAAGTTATTCTGTCAATCCACGGTTCTTTCCAGAACTTAATAGATGTGCCATTTCCAACTACTCGCACTATATTTTCTGAGAACCAACTCGTACTAAGTGAGTTGCTTCTAAGGTTCAACAAATTATTCCACCAAGCTGAACATTTTGAAGTTGGTTATACCTATTCATCAAAGATAATAGAGCTCTCAAAATTGCCATATTTTGCCTTCAAAACTCTTTTCCAAAGAGTATTATCTTCATATAAAATCCCCCACTTCCATTTTCCAAGTAAAGTAACATTATAACTATCAATATCCTTAACTCCCAATCCCCCGTTTTCCATCTACATGCACACTTTTTCCCACTTAACCCATGATATTCTTCTTTTTTCTTCGTCCCCTCCCCATAAAAACTTTCTTTAAATACATGTGATCCTTTTTGCCTCATGCTTGGGAATCCTGTAAAAAGAAAGAAGAAAGAAGATACAATGGAATGCTTGACAAAACAGATTTAAGCACAACAATCCTTCCCCCAAAGGATAGTGACTTGTGATTCCATAATGATAATTTAGCTTTCAGCTTACGAATCACCAATTCCCAAACTTGTTGCCTGCGATTACCAATCCCCACCGGAATTCCAAGATAGTTCATAGGCACGGCTCCCACCTTGCAATTCAAAGAATCAGCAAATTCACCAATATCTCGACCAGACACATGCATACCAATCAGCACACTCTTATTGTAATTGACATTAAGACCCGAGATAAGTTCAAAATTTGTAAGAACACATTTAATAGCCCAAACGTTGCTCTCTTGACTCGCAAAATACTAAAGTGTCATTTGCATATTAGACGTGCGATATCTCACAACCTGGATTGCCAACCTTGATCCCCGAGAATAAACCCTCCTCAATAGATTTTTTAATCATGCCACTTAATCCTTCGACAACGATTAGAAAAAGAAAAGGAGAAAGAGGATCACCTTGGCGCAGCCCTCTTTGTAAGTGGAATTTTTCCGTGGGGATATCATTCACAAGAACCGAGGTTGTTGTCGTTCGAACACATTCTCTAATCCAATTTCTCCATATAAGGCTAAAACCCATCTTTGCCATCATGAACTCCAAGAAGTCCCAATTGACGCTATCATACGCCTTTTCAAAATCTACCTTAAAGAGGATGCTTGGTTTTTTTTTCATTTTATCTCATCAATGACCTCGTTTGTTATGAGGATACTGTCAAGGATATGTCTTCCTGCCACAAAACCTGACTACTCATTAGAAATAACAGAGTCCATCACCTTTTGAATCCTATTTGCCAAGATTTTAGAGAGAACCTTGTAAAGACAACCAATAAGGGAGATTGGGCGAAACTCGTTAAGACTTTGCGGGCACTCAACCTTAGGAATAAGAGCAATGAATGATGGTCCCCTCACAAGCCTTCCATTCTCCTAAAACTCATTCAAAAAGTTACAGAAATCCACCTTCAACACATCCCAAAATCTTTTTATGAACCCAAGGTTGAAACCATCCGGGCCCGGTCTAAAAACTTTTAGACCCATCACAACTCCAAACCGCGTCTTTAATTTCCTCCTCTGAGAAGGGTCTGTTAATTCGTCATTCTCTTGACTCCCAATCTGTTTGAAATCAATATTTAAGAGTTGTTGTCGATTCCAAGAGTGCTCGGAAAACTACTTTGAAAAGTATCGTTTCACCTCATTTTTAACCTCAGTAGCTTCTTAAACCCATCTTTCGCCAATTCTCAATCCTTGAATTCCATTTGTCCTTCTTCTCATGTTGATAGCTCTGTGGAAAAAGCTGGAGTTTAGATCACCTTCTCTGAGCCACCTAATTCTTGCCTTTTGAAACAACATTTTATCTTTTCTTTTCAAAGCTTTCCAAAACAAAGCGAATGACTTTTTCCTTTCTGTGACCTCATCCTCGTTAAGTTCAACCTGTTCTGATTTAAGATCTAAAGCGTTAACTTTTTCTTTTGCCTCCTCAATCTGCCTATCAATATCTCCAAATGTTTCTCTGTTCCAAGTTTTAAGCATTTGTTTCATATGCTTCAATTTCTCCTATAAAATATAACCGCTCCAACCCTCGCATCTGTAGCTATTCCATTGTTCTTTGACAAATCATTAAACCCAGGGTGATCATACCAACAATCCAAGAATTGGAATGGTTTCGGTCCCCAATAAGTGATTTTAACTTTGAGGAGAAGTGGGCAGTGATCTGAAAAAGAGCGTCATAAACCCAGTTGTGAAACATCTGGCCAAATTCTAAACCGTTCATCTGACAAAAGAAATCTGTCGATCCGGCTCATCGAGGTACCATCCGATTTATACCACGTAAATTTTCTCCCTGCCAGCGGTAAATCATGTAATCCCATGTTCAAGATAAAATCGTCAAACTCGATCATCTCTCTTGTTACATATGTCATCCTCCTGGCTTTCCTCACTTGGGGACTTCTCACGGTGTTGAAGTCGCCCAGAACACACCATGCTCCCGAATTAATTTGCCTCTTGATATCAACTAATTTCCCCCACAACTCCCTCTCTCTCGTAGAAAACAAGAAGAGTAAATATTAACAATATAACACTTTTCATTTCTTTTTTTCCAAGTTCCAGACACCAACAAGAAACCTTGCCTCTGAATAGAAAAATCCATTTCAAATGCTTCTTTCCTCCTAATCCCCTACTATTAATTGAGAGAATCCCCTACTATTAATTGAGAGAATCTTCATAAAAAACTTTCTTTTACACCTTCCTCCTCTAATCTCATCTTTGCTTCTTTATCCCTTTCTACCATTTCCATCAATTTCATAACAATTTCTTCATCATTGTCCATCCCCACTAAGTAAATTCTCTTTCCAAAATTCCAAATTTCTTGGGCCTCCCATTTGAAATTCTTTTTCAACACTGACTTATTACATGTGATGATATCCGAGTCACTAAGAGAGTTACCCATACTAGACATACCTTTCCCCAAGATTTTATGCTTCTTACTCTCTACCTGTTTTTGCTTTCTATTAGCAGCTTCCTTTGTCTTGTTCCTTTTACGCCTTCCTTTTCTGTTTCTTGGGGATTCTTCACCTTCAGTTGCCATACCCGCAAAAAACCCCTTCAAAATCAGTTGATTTTGGCCTCCAACTTTCTGAGAATTCAGTATTACCTATTTCAGACTCCCGATTCTTTGACTTGAGGAGAAAAGGCGTTTTTTATTTTGCTGTTCCACGCGTTCTGTACTACAATCTTTCTGCCCAGGTGCTTGGGCTTGCGATGCTGGGTCACTATTAGAATGGGCCACATCTTGTATTTCCTCCTTATCAAGCTGAGATAAATTGACGTTGGGGCCCTCTACAAGAGTTTGTTGTTGATGTGCTTTGTCAGGCCTTATTTCATTAATGGGCTCAAGTGGTCTTTCCTCTACCTGGGCCACAACATCCTAATGATGTTTAACTCTAGAATTTAAAACTCCTCCTGAGAACTGTGATTCTCCCTCCTCTTTCTCGCTAACTAAGTCAACCTGAGCGGTCGTAGGATTCAAATCTTCCTTCTGATTCGCCTTTTGCTTCTTGATAATATCCAACAATGGAACTTTCTCTTTAACTTCCAAATGACTTGTGTTCTCGATAGCAATTAAACAATCCTCTTCACCCAATGCAGATAAATCGTCACCCGCCGGGACATAGCCGGAATATTCCGACTCCTGAACTTCCTCATCGGAGAACCCGTACTTTGGCTCGAAACTTCGTCCCTACAAGTACGATAGCTCAGGACTTGAACCATATGGCGTATGTAGGTGAAGGCTAGGGAGGGCTGTAGCCCTCCCTAATTTGTCAACAAAAAATCAAGTAGTAGTAATATTATATTGAGAGACACTTACACATTAATGTTTCTATACTTAACAAATACTAAATGAATTGCATATGGCCCATTAGTTCTTACAATCAAAATGTGTCACAATGTAAACATGGAAACGCAATATCTTATAATATCTAATTGATTAAATCACTTCCAATTCTCTTTCTCGTTAATGCTTACAGCAAGATAAACAAAAATAAAAGGGAAACCAAAACCTCTGGAATGTTATTGAATATTAGTAGAGTTATTATTAAGTTAAATAACGTAATGCTTTCTTCTTTTTATATTTTATTTTTTTATTTTAAATCACATCTTGATGAATGGTGATTTTTTTTTTTTTTTTACAAAAGCATATAGTTATTTGTATCACCAAATCTAGTGTGCAATATTTTTTTTGTCAGATAGTATGCTATATTTAGCTAATTTAAGAAATGAATCTCTTTATCATTCGTAGTGCAGAAGTAATACAACTTACCTATAGAAATAAGAAAAGTGTTAAAACTTATAGCTCCTCTGGTTTGATTAAATTGCAAAAACTCTTTGTGTGCTATGCCTAACCAATAAATAATCCCATGTATTATTTTAACTAGCAAAAAACTCCCGTGATGTTCAAAAGTTAGAGCAAAAATCCTACTATACTGAATTAATTCTTATATATGTATGGAAAGATCTTTATGGTACTTATTTAATCCTTAAAAAGTTCACATTGAGGTTGTATTCAATTTTTTCATCGATGTTTTATAGAAAAAACTAGTTTGCACATTGTCAAAATATTTATATATTTATTATGTCAATTAGTTTTATAATGCTTACACATGAAGCAAACCTAAAAGAATCATAAGTTACTAACACCAAAAAAACTTTATAAGAATTTGTACGGCATAACAATCATATATTATCAACAAATCTATCCTAAAAAAGATTATCGGAGGCATTTTTGCTTTAGAACCAAATGTTGAAACGATACACAAACCCTTGTCTGCATTTTGTTTTTCAAATGCCGTAAAAATGATTCAAGACAATTTTTTCTTTCATTAGGAATTCTCTTTTGGTTATTTTTGTTTTTTCTTCAAAAAACATTATTGGCTATCCTTCTTGTAAAGAAAATAAATTTCGCCCCCCCAAAGTTCAAATCCTGGATACGCCCCTGGTACCTCCCCACACGTCCTCCATCAACCGAATGACATGAATTTGGCCATTCACCCTAATTATAACAACTTTATTGATCCATTCCGGCGTCGAAGTAGCGATGAGGATTCTTGCAGCATCTAATCTTCTCCTTTTTTTTGTATTATCATCAAGTTTGATAAATCTCCCAAAACTACTGGAGATCTTCACAAAAAACTCTTCACTCCATGCATGTAATGGAGTTCCATGACACATAAGCCAAATAAAACTTTCCTTAACAATCTGTTGACCTGACCATGGAGTCACTTCAGCAAAAAGTTTATCCCTCCAAGAATTTGGCTCATTAATTAGATCTGCTACTTCCTTATTTTCCTCTGAAATCAATAACACAAGATTTAATCTAAAGTGAGCATATGAATTAGTTTAAATGAAAAAATAGGTTATTTGAATGTTGCGTTGTTATTTGAATGTTAAATTGTAGGCCCTGGCAAATCCCACCCGTAAGACCCCTATTAGACACGATGAGGCCTACATGATGGGCCATACGCAAAGGGTGAAAGGGACTAGGGGCAAGACTGGTGTTCTAGTGCAGTGGAAATGGGAAAATGAGGCGGCTAAGAAGAGTTACAGAAGTGATTTCAATTTAGAAAAATGTTAATTACTTATTATAATTTCTCTAATAATTTCCTTTTACAAATTCAACAGAATAAGTACATGAGGAAGTTAAGGGATAAATATCTGGAGACATAGGAGTTGCCAGAGTGGGATTACCGAACGAGGCCGATTCAGAGGACTACTAGATGGAATTTAGGAGGGAAAGGAACTACGAGTAGTAGTACGCAAAGTCGGTGCAGTCGGAGAACGAGTAGTTGAGGACGAGCCAGGATCCAAGAGTTGACGGTCTACTATCTATCCTCTAGAGTTATATGAAGGATGTTGAGTCGCAGACAGGCGTGAAGCCTCGCGAGATTCCACATGAGGTTTTCATGGGGGCGGCTAAAAGGAGTGGCTCTCGTTCCCGACTTTCGAGGCTGCCTCGACAGACACCTGATCCATTTGTTCACAGTTCCTTCGTCGCGCCAGTGTATTGTGACGACTCCCATGAGGAGGAGGAGGATGACTTGATGGCTACAGATCCAGATGGGGTGTGTGGTGGCCTTGATGACATATAGGACATAGGTAGTGGTGATGATGGAGTTGGATGATAACTATAAGGGGACGCGAGTTCTGGCGATGAGGGCATGGTCTTTACGGACAGTGAATGATCTTGGACTATTATTTATGTTTATGTTGGACTATAAATTATGTTTGTGTTTATTGGATACTATTAATGTTTATGTTTGACTTTAGGATTATGTTTATATTGAGACATATTGGTGTTTGAACAGGTTATGCTCTTTGTTGAGACATGTTGGTATCTTGATGTTAGAGTTGGTGATTGCATTTTTTTTTATTTGAATAGGTTGTGTTGTTTGTTGAGACAAGTTGGTATCGTGATGTTGGAGAGTTGGTGATGCCATTTTTTTATTTGAACATGTTTTGTTATTTTTTGAGACAGGTTGGTACCGTGATGTAGGAGTTGTTGATGCCGTTTTTTTTTTAATTTAAACAGTTTGTGTTGTTTGTTGAGAGACATGTTGGTATCATGATGTTGGAGTCAGTGATGCCATTCTTTTTTGTACCCCATATTAATGATATTTATACTTACATTTGTGACAGAAAGCATAATAACAAATAACAACTATATGGAACAATTAAGGTGTCGCGTTATTTATTTAGTTGATAATTACCCTAATGATAGTTAAGAGAACACAATTACAAGGTTTCATGCAAATTCAAATAACATATGATGATTAGGTATGCGTATAACGTATAATAGATTCAACGTTAATAACTCTCTCAATCACATTCAATATACTATTAAATAACTAAATTAATTGTTTATAATCATTTCTTAATTCAATTGACATGTTATAATGAGGTTTATTGCTAGAAATCACAAACACATAGATATCGTTCCATAAAGTCAAAAAAAATAGGTATGAATATTATTAGGGACCGCCTTGATGTCCCAAAACCACTTTTAGGGACTGTTAGGCCGTCTCTAAAAGTGGGTTTAGGGACGGAAGGCGGTCCCTAATAATATTTATACTTCATTTTTTGATTTAATGGAAGAATTAAGGTGCCGCATTGTTTGGTTAGTTGATAATTATCCTAATAATAGTTAAGAGAACAAAATTACAAGGTTTCATGCAAATTCAAACAACATATCATGATTAGTTGTGCGTATAACGTATAATAGGTTCAACGTTAATAACTCTCACAATCACATTCAATCTATTATTAAATAACTAACTTTTTTATATTGATTTGTTACTTCAATTTACATGTTATAATGAGGTTTGTTGCTAAAAATCACAAACACATGGAGATCGTTTCATAAAAATAAAAAAGAGATATGAATATTATTAGGGACCGCCTTGGGGTTCCAAAAACCACTTTTATGGACTGCTACTCGGTCTTTAAAACTGGGTTGCGGTCCCTAATAATATTCGTACCTCATTTTTTGGTTTTATAGAACAATTAAGGTGTCGCGTTGTTTGCTTAGTTGATAGTTATTCTAATAACAGTCCAGTGAACAAAATTACAAGATTTCATGCAAATTCAAACGACATATGATGATTAGGTGTGCGTATAACGTACAATAGATTCAACGTTAATAACTCTCTCAATCACATTTAATCAAATATTAAATAACTAAATTAATAGTTTTATTATCATTTGTTACTTCAATTAACATGTTATGATGAGGTTTTATTGCTAAAAATCACAAACACATGGAGATCGTTCCATAAAATCACAAAAAGAGGTATGAATATTACTAGGGACCGCCTTGCGGTCCCTAAAACGACTTTTAGGTACTACGAGGCGGTCACCAAATGTTATTCGGGACCGCCTGGTAGTCCCTAATAACACTGAAATAGGCGGGATTTGGTGTAAATTTTGAAATTTTCATAAATTTAAAATTTTCACCCTCAATACTATATATACCCACCACCCTCCCCTCTAATTTGTCAACACTCTTCCAAAAAACCCAACTCCAAAATATCTCTTTTCCTTTTTCTCTTACTAAATCTCAAAAACAAAAATCATGTTACAAAAACTTTCATTTCTTCTTTCTTTTTTCAAATATAAAACAAACACTCTTCTGTTTTTTTTTCTTCAAATCTTAAAACACAACCTTTCTTTTCTTTTTTCTTAACAAATGCCAAGAAAACACCCAACAATATGTTCATCATTTTTTTTTCTTCTTCTTCTATTTTCATTGTGTTTGGTTTATTGTTATAACTGTCATTGAATTTAACTTTTATTTTAATATTTTTTAGTTTTATTTTTACAACTTTCATTTCATTTTACTTTTCAATCATTATTTTCTTTGTTCTCGTTCTTGTAAATGTTTGTTGCCCATATTTATACGCAATTTTTACAAAAAAATCAATAGTTTACCGAAATATTATTGGGTATTTTTTATTTTGCCGCAGACCTTTAGAGACTGCCGAGCGGTCCCCAATAATATTCATAGCACCAGGGGCCGCCCAGCCTTCCCCATCGTCTAAGAATATTATTGGAGACTGCTCAGCGGTCCCTAAAGGTCTATATATCTACAGCGACTGCCCAGTATTTCCAAAAACCACGCGAGTTATTGGGGACCCCGAAGCGGTCCCGAAAGCTACGCTTGTGGGAGGTCCCCAATACTTCTTGAGTTTTTGGGGACCGCCGAGCAGTCTCAAAAGATCCAGAAGTCATTGGAGACCGCTGGGCGATCCCCAATCCGGCGGTCGCGAAAATTAGATACACAGACCGCAAGACGGTCGCCAAAAAGTGGGGACCAAGGCTTTCGGCGATCGCCTTGGGGCGACCGCTGGGCGATCGCAAAAGTACTTCTGCGATTGCCCAGGGGTCTTCTGGGATTGCCGTGGCGGTCCTAAAAGACCCATAAATCTTGTATTGTATATGTTTCCTAGACACGTTAACGATATGTTTTTGAAGACTGTTCTTGGTGAAATAGTTGCAATCATCGGGTTTTGTTGATTCTAAGCATTCAGATCATGTGTACCTTCTTCATAAATCCCTTTACAGACTAAATCGAACTCCCCAAGCTTGGTTTACACGATTATCGAACTTTTGCCTTTTAATTTGGATTTGTTGCTTTAGGGACTGATTTTCGCCTTTGTGCTTGTTTATGTAGACGACATTCTGGCCATTATAATCAAAATGATCAGATCTCGCCCTTTCTCCCTACTATACACTATAAGTTTTCACTCAAGGATCTAAGGGCGCTTCGTAATTTTTTGGGCGTCAAAGCGATTCCTAATCCTAAAGGACTATTTTTATCACAACGTCGCTATATATATTACTGATCTCATGGACCGTTACCGTATGACAAAAGCGGGAGCATCGGGGGCTCCAATTAATTGCACAGTAGTTAACCCTTATAATTTTTAATTTTTTTACTTATAAGGCCCCATAATTCTATCTTTTGTTCAATCAAGCCCAAAATAAATTATTTCACTTTTGAAAATAATACAAAAGAAACTTCACCATTATCTTTAACACCGCCATTTTTTTTTTATTCTCATCTGGTCATAATGTGAAACGTATTCACATTGTTATTATAGTTTATATATATATAATTTTAAGAATCAAATACAAACCTTTGGGCTTCAGCCTCCATAATGTTTAAATTTTCTAATTTTAGAGACTCATAATTCTGTCTTTTCCTACAATTTAGACTTAAGTAACATTACATATCTCTTGTGATTAAAAAAAAAAACTCTTCATGGTTACGTTTTACACTACAAGAACACAGGGTCATCGCCCGACGGGTATCTACGACTGTCCGAGTGGTCGCCAAGGTAGTCGCAAATATCCCTCGTCGTGGGTAATCTGCGACCGCTAGGCGGTTGCCATGCCCTTACGAACGTTGCAACCACCTGGCGGTTGTTGTGTCCATATAAACATGACAACCGCATAGCGGTTGCGAAGTCCCTAAGGACATGGCAACCGCCCAGCAGTTGCGAAGTCCCTAAGTCCCTAAGTTTGCCATGTCCGTAAGGAGCTCAAAAATATTGAAAGCTCGCAACTGCCTAGCGGTTGTAGATAATATTCATAAAAAAAACAGTAATATTTTGGAAATTTTCCGCAATATTATTGTTTTTTTGTTGAAATTAATATGTGGAAACAAAAAGAAAAGAAGATACACAAAAAAATAAAGTGAAACAAAAAGAAAAGAATAGAAGAAAGTGTGTTTTGTTTTGGAGATAAAAAAAAGTGTTTGGCTTTTTTGTTGGAGATATAAAAGAAAACAAAGTATGTGGATTTTTTGTTGGAGATATAAAAGAAAAGAAAGTGTTTGTTGTCTTGTTTTGGAGATAAAAGAAAGTGTGTGGTGTTTTGATTTGGAGATAAAAAAGTGTTTGGGTTTTTGTGGATTGAAAACGAAGAGTGTTGGGTATTTTTGGAGAGTGTAATATTTGTGAATGAAAGATTAGAGGGAAGTGTAAATGTATGGACCGGGATTGGTACCCTTTTTATTTGATTCACACACTGTGTGTACACTGAA
This sequence comes from Linaria vulgaris, assembly GCA_948329865.1. Lineage (NCBI taxonomy): Eukaryota > Viridiplantae > Streptophyta > Magnoliopsida > Lamiales > Plantaginaceae > Linaria > Linaria vulgaris. Next base: position 19,596,654 of record OX415251.1, read on the forward strand.
TGTTTTGCCAAACACCGATCGTATTCGGTGTTGTCCCAACACTCATTGTAGAGTAATAAAGCAGCGGAATAAAGAACACTGTGAGATGAATTTTAAGCAGGTTATATGAATATAACATGTCGAGCCTTACGGCCAAATAATCACTAAATGTTACTTTAATGATCTTACCAAATACAACTGAGAAAGGAACCCAATCCCAACACTAACTAATCAATGTGCAACAGTTTAGCTAGATAAAACTCAGTAAAACAAGACCAATTCAATACACGAATTACTTCTACTCTTTTCAAAACTTAATTCTAGTCTTGTTATTGTTTTTGATGTCGAGCACGCCTTCTTATGTGATTTGATACTCCTTGTTCCATGGTGTGATAGACACAAGTTGGTGATCGTTCTCTTCTTCACTTGGAAACTCCGAAATCTCCTTTGGTGTTATCTTCATAAAATCTTCAAATATAATCTGCAAGTCACTTTGAATATCTTCTGCTTATCCCTTCGTTTCAAGCATAGATATACACGATCCTTAATTCCCTGAAATAATCACGGATAACTACAACTCGTGGAACTAGGTGTGTTTAAGAATAAAGGCAAAATCAAATATTCAACTTAAATAAATCGAACAAACCAGTGTTGAGTTCACTATTGTGCCAACATCTCTTTTCAGAATGTTGGGTTGACACTTCTTGACAACAATTGCACTTTCAATCTTCCCATTTTTACCTTTCTTCACAAAGCTCCACCTGCTACCAATTTTCCTTAAGTACATGTATTGCAGAATATAGGAACATTTAGTTATTCTAATTTGCTCCCCCTTAATCTAAGAATGAAGAACTGCAGTGTTGGACCAACACAGTTAACCTCTGTGTTGTCCCAACATTTTCATATGTCTTTTCAATACTTGTAGTTAGATCAACAGTACAAAGCCAAGCAAACTAGAATAACTAACAATGTGCAGAACAATACTCAGATTACATCCCAACATAAACAAAACAGAGAACATGCTCTCTGTGCCAAAATATGAATTGTTCAAAATTGGTGGCCCTCAATCTCCCCCTTTTGTGAGGAAAGCACCACCAACATGTACTTCATGATGGTGTCCAGCTCCTTTATCTCTTCTTCCCTGTCTGCAATCTCTCTTCTTCCCTGTCTGCAATTCTTTCCCCCATGTTCACGGGATGCCCCTAATGCAGCTTGTATATCAACACAACCATCTCATGAGTGAGGACAGTGGAGTTGGTTGAGGGTATCCAGTTGAATTTCGGTACCATTTCGAGAGGGGAAGCTGACGTTTGTCTCTTTTTTGGGGGGGTGGGAGGCTCTATCATGACTCTGGTGGTACTGATGCCCCGTGTTTAAGGGGTATACATATCATATCTTGATAAGGCGATGGTCAGGACATTGTGTCACTATGTAGTGTTCGCACGCTTATCCAAAACCTCCAACACCTCGTGATCCGAGTATTTTAGTAGTGTACCGTTTTATCGGTATCGACATGACATCCAAGGGTTTCGATACTGGGGTAGGTCTTTACGATATTCTGATGACATCGTGAAGGACTGTTGTCTTTGTTTAGAAGCAGTTGGAATTATGCTAAAGGGGGTATATGCATATGTATTTATATATATATTTTGGGTGACGTGGCGCAATTAAGTCCACGTCTCTTAGCGGTTGGAAGAGCAGTGTAACAAATTATTTTTTTTCGATTTTCGTGCCCATTAATGGGGTGTCGTGGGGTATTGTAACACCCCAGATTTTTGTGTGGATTAATATGATATTTATTTTATTACTTAGCCATTGCATAATTAAAATAGAATAATTATAGTTATTAGGTGTTATTCTATTCTTAATTCTTTGCATCGGAAATTTCCAATGCAAACAATTCTTAATTCTTTGCATCGAAAATTTCCGATGCGACAATTGGTTAATTCTTTGCATCGAACGGAAATTTTCGATGCAAAAAATGCAAAAACTTTTTAAAAAAAAATGGTGGGATTTTCTCCGCCACTTTTTAAATATTTTTGTTTTTATTAATATAATTAATTTTTAAAAGTACATTCTTCTAAATTTTAAAGTATTATTTTTATTAAAGAAACACATATTTTATACTAAATTATAAAATACTTTTATAATACATATTGATTATTTTTGAAGATAAATATTAAATTTCAAATATAATTATTTTCTATACATAGTTATTTAAATTTTTCGTATAGTTATATTAAAAACAATTTGATGAAGACTTATATTTATATTTATATTTTTCATAAATATATTTATATTTATATTTATCGTATATATATTTATATTTATATTTTCGTGTATATATATATTTATATTTTTCATATATATATATATATATATATATATATATATTTCTATTGTAAATTTAGAGAGAAGAGGAGTAGAGAGGAAGAAGAGATCGAAATGGATGAATGATAATTGAATGGGGTGGGGGGTATTTATAGGGGAATGATGCAGATTTCGCATCGAAAAATTCAGATGCAATAGCAACTGCATTGCAATATTGCCATGCATGATTTCTTTTGCATGGAAAAATTCTCATGCAACATGTGCTACATGGGAAAATTCCCATGCAACATCTACTGCATTGGAAAATTCCCATGCAACATGTATTGCATGGGAATATTCCAATGCAACATCCATTGCATAGGAATTTTCCCATGCAATTTGTCCCATGCAATTTGTAATTGCATGGCAAATTTCCTATGTACATTGAAACAGGTACAATTTGCATAGAAAAATTTATATGCGTAAATTATTACTATTTATAAAAAAACCAATACTTATTAAATTTATATTTACATTTTCGACTACAAAAGTATTTTAAACATCGTTCGTTTCTCATTTTTGACAAATTTTAAATGTACATATGCCTCATAAGTGTTATTAAAATAGTGGTAAAAAAAACGGAGGTTTGATGTCGTTTTTCATCTTTTTCATAATTAGATATTCTACCCCAAATATTTTTTAAACGTCTTTCCATACTCCGTTCTGTACGAAATTTTGAAAAACACTGTTATTTTTAATAACATAGCATATGGTAAAACAAAATTGACGAGTGGACTTGCTTGACACTCTCTACATGTGAAAATACAATTTTAGTAGGATAGAGTATACCTATATAGGGTTTAGGGTTTAGGGTTTAGAGTTGAAGATCATATAATGTTATATTGTGTATTTGCGTCTTTTGTTACTCCATTTTTGACGAGATTTGGAACAACACTTCTACTTATTGTTTAGAAAATGTTGGTGAAAGAAAAAGTGGATTTCGATTTGTTTTGCAACTTTTTACAAATTACATGTTCACCCCAAAATGTTTCTTTGTGTCTTTCGTTACTCCGTTTTTTACGATATTTGAAAGAACACTCCTACTTATGGTTTAGAAGATGTTGGTGGAAGAAAAAGTTAAATTTGAGTTGTTTTCCAACTTTTAAATAATTACATTTTTAACCCAAAATGTTTGTTTGCGTCTTTCGTTATTCCGTTTTTTATGATATTTGAAAGAACACTCCTACTTATGGTTTAGAAGACGTTGGTGGAAGAAAAAGTTAAATTTGAGTTGTTTTCCAACTTTTGAGTAATTACATTTTCAACCCGAAATGTTTGTTTGCGTCTTTCGTTATTCCGTTTTTTACGATATTTGAAAGAACACTCCTACTTATGGTTTAGAAGACGTTGGTGGAAGAAAAAGTTAAATTTGAGTTGTTTTCCAACTTTTGAATAATTATATTTTCAACCCGAAATGTGTAATTCATTTTGTTGTATTTATTGGCATGGAAATATTTCCATGCAATTGCTATAATTTCCATGCGATTGCTTAATGCATGGAAATTTTACCATGTTGTGCTTTCTTGCATGGGAATTTTTCGATGCAATTGCTATAATTTCCATGCAATTGTTCTATGCATGAAAAAATTTCCATGCCAATATCTCTTGCATCGCAATTTTGGGATTCATAGTCAATCTTTGCATGGGAATTTTTTGATGCACTTGCTATAATTTCCATGCAATTATTCAATGCATGGAAAATTTTCCATGCCAATATCTCTTGCATCGCAATTTTGGGATTTATCACCTATCAATGCATGGAAATTTTCCCATGCAAGTAATTATGCATTGAAAAATTCCCATGCACCTATGAACTCTACCCCATTGCTCACTCTATTTAAGCACTCACGTCCATCCATTTGAATCACTCACAAATTCTTCTTCAATCTCTCAATACTTTTTTGAATCTCTCACAAATTATAATAAATTTTCTCCTCCGTATGCTCCCTGAAGCTCAATTAAACTAGCTTATGTTTGAAGGTTTGTTCATCATTTTTGTACCTTCGTCAATTATGCATTAATTCAATATTTATGTTTTAATAAATAATTGTTTATTAATTTCGTTTAACGTTATTTTGTCAGTAAATAATACGAAGGATGAGTAATTGGTGGTCCGATCGACGTTGGATGTACGAGAGGCTAGACGAAAACGAACATTTGAATTATCATTTTGAAGTTGGTGTGTCGAACTTTCTCGATTACGCATTCTCGCATTGTAGTAATTTGAATCGTGGTCGAGCTCGTTGCCCATGTAGAAAATGCACCAACGCAAAATATTTAAATAGGAATACTATTCATATGCACTTGTATAAGTGGGGGTTCGTACCACACTATATGATATGGGCTTATCACGGTGAGTTAGGTGACACCTCGGGGGGTAATATACACTCAAACGTTGAAATAGGGTCATCATCACATAGGCATAGGGGTCAAGGAGATGACCTAATGAGGAATATGGTCGATGACGCATTTGGCGGTCAATTTCTTAACGCCACTTCTAATATGGCAAGTGCAATCGAGGAGCCCAATAGTGTGGCAAAGGCTTTCTTTAAAATGCTAAGTGATGCAGAAGAACCGGTATTCATAGGGAGCCCGACCACTGTACTAAGATGGGTTTCTCAGTTTATGTCGAACAAGGTATCACAAAAGCTTAGTAATGTATCTTGTAACAACACAATCAGAATAATTCACAACTTGCTCCCTCATGAATATCGGGATAAAGTACCTGAATCTGTTTACCAAATGAAAAAACTTATGAAAAGTTTGGGTCTAGGTGCAAAAACTTATGATGCGTGCATAAATAACTGTTTCTTGTTCTACGGGGAGTTCGAGTCCATCAAACATACGGCGTGTCCCGTTTGTGAGGAACCTCGTTTCAAACCCTTTCGAAATCCAAGAAATAGATACAAACCAATCGTTCGTAAGAAGTTGTGGTACTTTCTGCTAATTCCCAGACTCCAACGGTTGTACATGTCTCGATCAATTGCTAAGCACATGACGTGGCATACCAATTGTCGTGAGAATAGGGATCACATGATACATCCGGCATCCGGCCATGCTTGGAAATACTTTGATAATCATCATCCTGATTTTGCCGCTGAGGATAGAAATGTAAGGCTAGGATTGTGCACCGATGGATTCGCCCCTTTCGGCAGCTCTTCGGGTCCTTATTCTTGTTGGCCTGTTTTTGTAACACCATACAATCTCCCACCAGATATGTGCATGAGGCAAGAGTACATATTTTTAAGCCTTATCATTCCTGGCCCTAATAGCCCTGGCAAGAACCTAGATGTTTTCCTGCGCCCCTTGATTGATGAGCTAGTCTCTTTGTGGCAAGTCGGCGTACAGACGTGGGATAGCTCTAGACAACAAAATTTTCAGTTACGCGCTGCTGTTATGTGGACTATTAGTGATTTCCCAGCGTATGAGATGTTGTCTGGATGGAGTACGCACGGAAAGCTGTCGTGTCCTTATTGTATGGAGTACACGAAAGCATTCCAGCTTAAGAAGGGTAGGAAGACAAGCTTCTTCGATTGTCATCGCAGATTCCTTCCGTTAGATCACGAATTGAGGCAGAATGCTACTGATTTCTACAAGAACCACGTCGAGACTGACCCACCTTTGCGTAGGAGGACAGGGGCAGAAATGAAACGTCATGTTGATCGCCTCCCTAATGTCGGTTTCGGAGAAGGAAGGGGGACCATCCAATGGGCTGGAACGAAGCACAACTGGTGTCGTAGGAGTATATTTTGGGAGCTCCCTTACTGGTCAACAAACTTGATACCTCATAACCTTGACGTGATGCATTGCGAGAAGAACTTCTTCGACAACATAAAGAATACAATCATGGATGACCCATAAAAGACAAAAGACAACATGAATGCGCGTCTGGATTTGCGAGAGTATACCAACCGAAGTGAATTGTTTTTAGTGAGGGGATCGGATGGACGCACTCATAAACCTCATGCAATATATTGTCTAACAAAGGATCAAAAGAGGCAAGTGTGAGAATGGTTGTGCAGTTTGAAGTTTCTCGACAGTTATGCTTCTGATATTGGCCGATGTGTTCAGATGCATAATCTAAAAGTAACAGGAATGAAAAGTCACGATTGTCATGTGTTTATGCAAAGACTAGTTCCTATTGCTTTCAGAGACTTCTTACCAGATGATGTATGGGGTGCGCTAGTAGAGGTCAGCAACTGTTTTAGGGCATTGTGCGCAACTACCATTCGAAAATCTGATATGGCTCGCCTAGAGGTTGCAATTGTTGAAACAATGTGTAAACTGGAGTTGATATTTCCACCAGCATGTTTTGACTCCATGGAGCATCTAGCTATTCATCTTCCATGGGAGGCAAAAATGGGAGGACCGGTGCACTATCGATGGACGTATCCCTTCGATAGGTATTCAACAACTGAATTTACAGTTATTTACATGTATGCTCATATCGTTCATATCTAATTTTTTGTTTATATTTTCAGGCGTATGTTCGATTTGAAGGGTAGTGTCGGTAACAAGGCGAAGATCGAGGGATCTATTGCTGAAGCGTACCTGACGTTCGAGATGACCAATTTCTGCGATCATTATTTTGAGCATGATTTCGATACACGTCTGGTCCGCCTAGGTAGAAACGAGACAAGAGTTGATCCTAATGATTCTTAACGACTATCCGTCTTTCGAAAGCGATTAAGCGCCGCGGAGCTCAAGGCCGCCGAGTTGTATATCTTTTTAAATTGCCCGGAGGTTGAACCCTGGATACGGTTAGTGAAAAATAATATATAAATGTTTATTAAGTTCTCGTACTAAAATAAATACATTAATTATTTTCCAAATTGTGTTATATCAGTGTTTTCGATGAGGAGATGTGCGTTGGGTTAGTCGATGATGCAATCCATCAAAGACGGAACGATCAATTTGTACAGTGGTTCAAGGACATGGTATTCACCAATCGCCGCAATTATGATCCGCGTTTGCTAAACCTAGCACTTGGACCAAAGAATCAGGTGATTAGTTGGGAAAATGGCTATGTGGTAAACGGTCTTCGTTTTCACACAGATGGATACGCCATTGGGAAAAAGACGACAAACAGTGGGGTATGCGTGAAGTGGTGCAGTGACGAGCAAGAAGATACGTATTTTTACGGGACTTTGACCGAAGTCCTAGAGCTAGAATACCAAGAAAGGGAATCTATCTTCCTTTTCAAATGCATATGGTATGATACCAGCTCTCGTGGTTTGCGAGTCCACCCGTTATACCGTTTGATCGAACTTGATCCAACTCGTCGTCTCCCGTCTGGGGAGACCGAACCATTCATTCTAGCTAGCCAAGCACAACAAGTATACTATACGCCTTATGCATGTCAAAAGAATAGACAAAGAAGGGGATGGTGGGTAGTGATTCACACTCCAGCGAGACACGTGGTTGACATGAGTTCTATGACTAATAAAGCAACAGAAGCTCCAGGAGTTCAAGGTGTACCTGAAACGGTATTCCAAGAAGAAAATGTTCCTGTGTCCGGATTGTTCGTTGACTTTACATCATTTAACTTGACAGAGTTAGCAGTGGATGGCCAGTATATACCAGTGACAATTGAGGAGGAACCCGTGGCAGTGAGCAGTGGCGAGGATGATGATGACGATGAGGTTGACGAGGATGATGAAGAGGAGGGGGATGATGAGGAGGGAGAAGAGGAGGTGGTCGAAGATAATGACAGTAGCGACCCAGATTATGTTTAGTTCTAATATGTACTTGTATTTCAATATTGAACTTCTCATGTATGGTTTCATTGTATTGTTCGACTATGTCTTAATTTTATGATTTGTTTTATTTTTTGATTTAATAACAACTTAAAAATAAAAATTACGAAAAATAAAAATAAGGACACCACAAAAAATAACAATAGTCCCAAAATTTCAAATTACAACATACTTGGAATAAAAATTACAATAACAAACATATATCTTTGTTTTTTATAAAAATTACAATAACAAGCATATAAAAATTTTATAACAAACATATAAAAATTACAATATATAACAAGAATGACGGACGGACAGTGGGGGGCTTTTGTTTTTTATATCTTTGCATCAGATGATTTTTTTTTAATTTTTTTTATTTCTGTATCAGATAAATCCCATGCAGAGATATTTGGTATCTTTGCATAGGATAAATCCCATGCAAGATTTTTTTTTATTTTTTTTTATTTCTGCATCGGATTTTATCCGATGCAGTATCCTTTGCATCCGAATTTTGGGATGTAGCCTACGTGGCTGCATCCGAATCATCGGATGCAAAGTCTGCATAGGAAATTTCTGATGCAGCCTGAAAAGGCTGCATCGGATTTATCCGAGGCTATCTTTGCATCCAATTTTTCGGATGCAAAGCCCGCTGCTGCATCCGAATTTTGCGATGCAATATAATTGCATCGCAATTTTCCGATTCTACATATCTTGCATCCGAAAATAAAAATTCGAACTAGGTTGATCGAACTAGGTTGATCCTGAAAAGACTTTCCATGCTATTGCTCTGATTTGTTGTAGTGTTACTAGGTTGATCGAACTAGTTGTTTGGATCCTCTTCCTCTAGGAAAGTTATATCAAGTGCGTATATATATATATATATATATATATATATATATATATATATACATATACGTACTAAAATTATTTTCGAAAAGTTGAAAGGTATGTGCTAAATGTTTAGTGATAGCGTTGCATGTATTTATACTTAAGTAGCAAATGTGCTCACTTTTTTATTATGATCGTCTGTTATTGTATTCGTGCAACTTGCTACTTGTGCGTCTGTCATGATTTTTGAGTATCGAACGTTTTTAGTATTGATTGGATCCACAGCTTGGTCAGTACGGGGTACTACCGGGCAGCGACGGGCTGTCAGTGGGATCTCGTGACGCCTTGCCCCTTTCCCTCATAAGCATTGGGAGTTCATTGCTTTTGAGGGGATCAACGAGCATGTACCTAGGCATGCGTGAACGTTTTCAAGGTCGCTCCTTGAATGGAGTGACAAGGTAACGAACGTGGGTGTTATAAGGTGGGAATGAGTCAACGCCTTAGTAAACCGTAAACGCTCCCTAATATGACTGACCGTGAGAATGTCCTTAACTGCCACACCTGTTGCATTTTAACTGTCTTATTTCATGTACACCTTGCACACACTCGTAACACCACTGAGATTCTTATCTCACTTGCGTGCCCTTCCTTCTAATTTGATGTAGGCAAATATTGGGATCAGTGGAGAGAGGAGACTAAGGAAGCATAGAGCTTAGTTGCAGAGTTTTACCTTTTCTGTTAGAGATACTTTTCTTTATTTTGAGACTTTGATGTTGAGAACTAGTTTACTTTCCTGTTTATAGATATTTCTTTCATGTCACTGGACTTTGTCATGGTATTTTGGCGCTTTTAGGCCTTTGGAATTATTAAACCTTTTATGGATTATTTAGTTGAATTATGTTATTTGATTTAAAAAGTTGGGGCGTCACATGTATTATCTCGTTAAATGGGGGATCGTGGTTAATTAAGACCCTCTTCACTTCTTAACTCTTAGGGTTATAAATACCCTTCCCTTCTTCTCTTTTCCACACTTGCAAAGTTTTCGAGCTTCAGCTATTATTTTAGTAAATCCAATCTTATACGCTCTTCCTTGCGATTTTTGCTTTCCTCTCCCTTTCCTTTAAGCTCTCCTAGTGGCTTCCCTTTCCAATACTGATTTGGTTTCGGCCGCTTCTATTTCTGGCGCTGCCGTTTTTTCTCCCTCTTCTGATCCTCTGGCGGTGACGAGTGTTTGTGCACCAATTACCCGAAAAAAGGGTGTTGCGGCGGCGGGTGACAGAGAGAGTGCTCAGAACAAGAAGAAGTCAAAAAAGGCGGCCAACAAGGGCGCGATGCCCCAGAATACCCAGAAAGTGGATGCCACTCTTGGCAGTGCTACCAACGATGTAGTGAGAAAATTGTTCACTGATTTTGGGGCTTGAGGTCATAATTTGAAGGTGGTGATGCCGACTGTGGACCAAAGAGGGAACACTCCTCCACCGGGACACCTCACAGTGTAGTACGTGCATGTGAAGACGGGGTTGCGATCATTTTCCGCCCTTCTTTTGTAAGGTATTTAAGACTGGTGACGTGTGCCCGAGTCAGCTTACCCCAAACAGCTTTACTGTCTTATCCCTTTTAGTCTTTTGGTTCTTGATTAAGGGGATTGACTGTATTGTGGAGAGATTCTTTACTATCTTTAAGATGGAGGTCCCGGGGGGAAGTTCCTTCTATTTATTTGGGTATCGGGTGAAGGAGGATCGCATTTTGGGTGGGTAACTTTAGCTCGCACAACACTTGGAACAAATTCTTCTATGCCAGGCCCCTCATGGGAGAATGGGATATGCTCCTTACCTGGAGGGTGCCTCAATCTCCCTAGCGAATTTTGGACGACACTATGAACTATTTGCTAGTATTTGCGGAAAAGGCACAGGTTGAGTAGGCTTCGTACATGGGTCTCTATCGGACCATAGGGCTAAGGTTTATCGCTCCTCTTGACAATGTAGAGAAGCCTTTGGCGGTTCCCTCGGAATATGTTGATTCCTTCGGTAAGTCACCATGCATGTGTACACAGTTTTTTTTATATGTTCTATACGATATCCCTTCGGGATCTTTTTACTCTTGGTTGGTTACCAAATCACACTACGTGCTTTAATGTAGCGAGGGCTTTGGAGCCTTATGTTGAACTTTACGGAGGTGCAAATCCTCCTGAGGGTGTTTAGGTTTAGGTGGATGCTCTAGTTTAAAGGAAGGCCGAGGTTCACGATGGGGCGGGAGCTCACGAGGCGGCTCCTCTCGAGCGAATGCAAACTCGTTCTTTGGAAGTCTTGGCTTCTACTGCATTATCCCGGTCGTCATGTGGCACTTTGGGTTTGCCTGGAGGCGATGAGTCGGAGGTGGCTCCGAGGGATGTTACCCCTGTTTCCTTCACTATAGAGGGAGGGGACAAGCATGTGGGCTTGGAGGGAACTTTATTGCATCATATTTTCGTTATTCTTCTGACCAAGCTGGATCCCTCTACTCTCATTCTTCCGAATGCTACATCTGATTATATCAACATTTCTTCGACTAATAAGTCTTCGGCTTCTATGGAGATGGCCAATCTTCCACTATACAAGTGGCCTTTGATGGCCCCCGACCTCTCAAGCACAGTTTCTTTTCCGAAACCCACCACTCCTCTCTTGTCGATTCTTGGTGAGTTTTTAACTTAGTCTTATGTACTTATACAATGCTTACGTAGACTTTCGTACTTAGCGCGTACGTATTATGGGAAGTCTCTGATGGATGATGCCGTCGATCTGGGTGAGTATCTGAGTATCGATTTTCTTTGGATAAGCATTTTGCGGCAATTTTCTTATCTTTTTTTTTGGTTATGCATAGGAGGAGAGATATTGTGAGCTTCAATGGTAATATCAAGGTCCCCTGTTCTAATATTCCCTTCCTCTTGGGCAGATACTCTCTTATGCCTGCCATCGGAATTGTGCTTTCGGGTTCTACATTGGCATGGTATACCTTATTGTTGGATGACCTGATGTTCGTGACCCCGGTGTTCGCTGATTCTTCACTTCCTCCTCCCCGGGGATCTATTTCTACCATTATATTACATACCCCCATCATGACCCAAGTTCCACTTTCAGGTGAGATTCCTCCAGGGGCGCCTTCCTCCCCCGGTCATTCTGCTCTGGGCAATGTGCCAACTATTGAAAGAGTAGAAACGGTTATTGGTACTATATTTTGCTTCTTTGCCTCCACCAACGCACTGCCCGCCGATGGGTGGCAGTTTCTTGCGGCTTGTGTTAATTGGATGGCTCTAATGGTTCGCTACTTTTATTCTTTTCTATTCTTTCGAAGCACTCTTAGGTCTCTTCTTTATGTTTCTCATTTTTGTTTTTAGGCACCTAAAGTTCTTTCCTTTGTCTTACTTGAGGTAGGGAAATTGCGGGAGGATGTGACCGTAAAGGAGGAGAAACAAGAAGCTGGAGGAAGACCATGGGGTCCTTTAGGAGAAATTAACCAAGTATAATGCGGCTTGGGAGAAGGCTACTCATCGGATGCATGAGTTTGATGTCGAGACTATCCGTCTTCGATCATATGTATCAGAATTGGAGGCTTTCGGTTTGGTGTTAAATGAGAGAGTCGAATTCTGGGAGAAGGAGAAACTTGCGGGGATGCTGAGGGAGGCAGAGTTGCAAAAGGATTTGTAGCAGGCTCTTTTGCGGGTAGATGCCGTCACAGAGGAGTTATCAAATGTCCCAGTTTCGGGGGGTATTTCTCTCGAAGCCTTGCAAACGAAGTTAGATGCCGCTGTTAAACACGCAGTGGGAGACCCTTAAACAATGTCAGGCTATTTTTCCACGAAAAAACCACGGGTATCTGATGGGTCATCTACTCTGGGCTTCCTTCAATGCGTTGAGCAGGCAAGGAAAAAGGGGATGCTACAACCCGGGGTAGATCTACGCAGTTAGATCTTTACCAGATGGTGAAGCCTTCCATCGAAGAAGCTCTCGCTCTTTTTGAGAAGCACAGTTTGGGCATCCTGCCTTCACTATCGGATCCCACAAAAGAGAATCCCCGGTATCTAAGGTCTCTGAAGAAAATTATGCTACCTATTGAAAGATGGCTGAGGTGGTAAGGACGCATAAAGTAGCTCTAGTAGTTGCTCGTGCTAAGGTTGTAATTGACATCCATTTCCTCTTCACTTCGAGAGTCTCTCCGTACGGTCTTTGTCTGATTTCCCCGTTATTGTCCCCATTTTTTATTTGAATATTGTGAAGGTGTTTCTTGATACACCTTTGGCTTCCCCTACTGAAGTCATATGAACCTCCTAGGATTTCTTCGTGCCTTCCATAGATGTAACTGATCAGGTGGATCTACCTCAGGATCAGTGTCCCTGTTTGATTCAGGAGGGAAAGCGTCTGGTGGAGGATCTATAGATCCCTTAGGACCGTTTTTATTTCTTTCCCTTTTTTTGTGCATACTTATGTACATAGATATGTGTAAAGGTGAATCTAGGGGTTTTCTACGTTCAACTTTTGTTTGTAGATAGATGGCATCATAGGATATAGATGTTACTGGTCCTCTTCCGGGCCATAATTTTGTACTTAGCAACCACATTTCCCTGTAAGACTCATCTACTGTAAACATTCTCTTTATTTATGTACAATGATGTATGCTTTTACATGGCTTATTTACGTTAAGCGTAATACTTTATAAGATTATATGTGTTCCAGGTGTTATGGAATATCTCCCTTTAAAGGTTTTCTAGCTGATAGGTGGTACCCCTAATAATCTTAGAGATCTTAAAGGGTCCTTCCCATTTAGTTTGGAGCTTTCCAACATTCTTAGAAGCTTCTGCTCTTTTTAATACCAGACCTCCCACTTGGAAAGTCCTGGCTCGCACCTTGGCGTTGTAGTATCTTGACATGCGTGCTTTGTATTGCTCCATTCGAATAGCCTCTCGAGCTCTTTGTTCCTACACTAGGTCTAAGGCTAAGGCCAGATTACAATTGTTGCTTACTTCTTCATGCTCTCTGACTCGTCAACTTTCGATTAAAACCTCGGGAAGTATCACTGCTTCGTTGCCATAGGTCCCGTTGTAGGGGGTTTCTCCTGTGGTTGTTCTTTGGGTGGTCCTATAGGCCCACAAGATGCCAGGGACTTCTTCGATGCTTCGACCCATCTAGCTTGTACCAAACTAGTCTTGCTTTGAGATTTTTCAACAAGGTTTCGTTAGTTCTTTCAACTTGGTCATTAGCCTGGGGATACCCTACAGAGGTGAAGCGATGCTTTATTTCTCATTGAACGCACCAGTCTTATAACTCTCTACATGTGAATTGGAGTCCATTATCACTAACAAGGTATCGCGGGATGCCAAAACAGTAAATTATATACCTCCATAGGAAGTTGATGACCGCCCCAGTCGTAATTTTAGCCAAGGGTTCAACTTCCGCCCACTTAGTGAAATAATCAATGGCAACTAACAAGAACTTCTTCTAGCCCGCATCAGGGATTAGGGGTCCCTTGATATTGATTCCCCAATTTGTAAAGGGGCATGGGTTCGGGCTAGATTCCAAAGGGGCGGCAGGTTGATTGATTCGGGGGGCATAGGCTTGACATGACTTGCATATTCCCATGCTTCTTATAGTATTGGGTCATCGTGGGCCAGTAATATCCCTGGTGCACTATACGTCCTGCCAAACTCTCTCCCCCGTTGTGGCTCCCTCAAGTGCCTTCGTGAACTTCCCTAATGAGATGAACCGGCCTCTTCTTACTGAGGCATCTCGTGTGAGGGCAAGAGTAAGATCTACGAAACAGAATGTCATCGTATAGAAAGTAACGGGCAATTTTTTGTGCCATTAATCATTGTTCTGACTTACTCGCCGAATAATCCCTTAGATGCTTTAAGTATGCTTGAATTCTGACCATCCATCCCTCCTCGATTAGGGTTACTATGGTATTCACCTTTTCGGTTTCGAATTTCTCTAAATCAGATGCTTGGAGAAGGGTAATTCGATGGGTATGTATCGTGACCGTTTGGGTGGCTATCTTAGATAAGGCATCTGCCTCTTGGTTGTTAGAGTGGGGGACTTGGACTATCTCGCATCCTTCAAACCAAACCTGTCTGCCATGGACTACTTGAAGGTAATCTCACATTCTTTCTTCTTTGACCTCGTAGACACCGTTGACTTGTTGCACAATCAGTGGCGACTATCATTCTCATGATCCCCCTCCCTCTTTTGCTACCCTCATCCCGATCAAAATGGCTTTGTATTTAGCTTTGTTATTGGACAGAGGATAGTCGAGTCTAACGGCGAAGTAGAGTACTTCCTCTTCTACTTTTTTGTTTGTCAATACTATCCACGCTCCTTCGTGTGTTTTTGTCGCAGACATGTCTACAAAAACATGTCATAGAGGTTGGTTTTGGTCCACTTCCATGCCGTCATTTCCATTACAAAGTAAGCTAACACTTGAGCTTTAATTGGGGGTATGGGGGCATGAGGGATATCATACTTCATGAGTTCTACAACCCACTTCACCACCCCCCCATGGTTTTGGGCTTACTAAGGATGGTACGTATGGGATGCTTAGTTAACATCGTGATGGGGTGGGAAAGGAAGTAAGGTCGCAACTTGCAGGCGGTAGCGATCAGGGCTAATACCAGCTTTCGGTCAGGGAATATCTGCCTTCCTCCCCTTGTAACATTTTCCTAACATAGTACACGGGGCGATGCTCTCTGTTTTGTTCTTTGACTAATACTGCACTCAGGCTGCCTCCCCCACTGCAAAGTACACAAATAATTCCTCATGCGGTATGGGATTTACCAATAGTGGAGGGCATACCAAGTAACTTTTCAGCTTAGTGAGGGCTTCTTCGCATTGTTCCATCTAGTGAATGTCCTTAATATTCCTCAATATCTTGAAGAAGGGGAGCCCTTTTCTCAGCTGATTTATAAATGAATCTGCTCAAGGACGACATCCCCCCAGTCAACTTCTGAATGTCCTTAATAATTTTGGAAGTAGGCATTTCTAGG
This sequence comes from Linaria vulgaris, assembly GCA_948329865.1. Lineage (NCBI taxonomy): Eukaryota > Viridiplantae > Streptophyta > Magnoliopsida > Lamiales > Plantaginaceae > Linaria > Linaria vulgaris. Next base: position 19,612,578 of record OX415251.1, read on the forward strand.
ATGGCTTTAGTTTTTTTGTGGTTTACATGTATTCCCTTCTCCATCACCATTAACCCTATGAACTTCCCCCCTTTGATTCCGAAAGAGCACTTTTGGGTATTGATTTTCATTCCAAACATGTCCATAATCAATAGCGCCTTGTACAAATCCCCCAAATGATCCTTTGCCCAAGGACTTTTAACGATCATGTCGTCAACATACACTTCCATCAATTTTCCAGTCAATCCTGCGAACATAAGGATCACCAGGCGTTGGTAGGTGGCTCCCGCGTTCTTCAGACCGAAAGGCATTACCATGTAGCAGAAGGTGCCTACATCGGTGATGAAGCTAATCTTATCTTGATCTATTATTGCCATCAAAATCTGATTATATCCCTGGTCCCCGTCCATCGTAGATAATAGTGCACACCCCACCGTGGAGGCGACAAGTTAGTTTATACTGGGCAGAGGATAACAATCCTTCGGGCATGCGTCATTTAGATTTGTGAAGTTGTCGCACATCCGCAATATTCCCCTTGTTTTGGGGACAAGAACCACGTTAGCTAACCGCTCAGGATATATAACTTCCTTAATCTGATGTACGCTGAGCAGTCGTTGTATCTTAGATCGTATGATCTTGTTTATTTCTTGTCCCATGTTTCTCTTCTTTTGTTGAACCGTTTTGGCCCTTACCTTGACATTCAAGAAGTGCTGACAAATCTGGTCACTAATTTTACCCGAGGATCCTTCTTCCCAGGCAAAGAGGCAGTGGAACTCTTTTAGAATGGAAGTAACTTTATGTCTTGTTCCAAGGTCCATCCCGGTGCCTATTTTGACGTTTTTTTTTTAAATGCATTCACTAGCCTTGACTTGGCTACCACTCACTTCTCCTATCCCCGATTGCGTAGGAAACTTCACCTTAAGGTGAACTGTGGAGGGGATTGCCTCAAACGTGCGTATGGATGGTGGCCCGCATATAGAGTTGTAGATTAGAGACGACGCTTCTACTACCCAAAACTTGGTGTGCTCCATTCGCCACAGAGCGCCCTCTCCCCATTACATAGGCAGGTTTATAGTTCTCAACGTGCGATAGGATTATCTTGAGAAGCCTACTATAGGGACTTCGGCCGATTATAGATGCTTTTTTTTTAATCCCATAGCCAAGTATGTGGGTAAAAAAAGGACATCCACCGAACTCCTGATATGGATTAGGATGCGTTGAATCTAGATACCGAAGATGGTAGCCTCTATCACCAAAGGATCTTCATAGGGATATACTATGCCGTTTAAATCGTCTGGCCCGAAGATGATGATGGGAAACTTTGCCCCTTGTATTGAACAAATTGGTGGTCCATATTCGGTACGTTGAGCCTTCTTCATATATTTCTTCTTCTTCTTCCCCGAGGGTATTACTAAGATGTCCCCTCCTTCAATCATATTTATCGTCCTACCCGAGGGGGGGTTGTCTTCATATGATTCTGGGGGTGGGGGTAATCCCTGGTAGGAAGCTTTCTCTCGATACTTAGCACTAGGGCCGCCTTCTTCCGTTAGTCCCTCCCACCGAGTTCTTTTTCAAAAAATTGACTTGGAAACCTCTTGGTTGTTTTATTTCAAATAGTTTCCCAAGTAGTCAGCGTTTAATAGTTGGTGTATCTCATTCCTCAAGGTGGTACAGGCATCGGTAATATGCCCATATGCTTTATGTTATTTACAAAACTTATATGTATTATTCTTCTTATAAGGCTTTTTAATGGGTAATGGCCACTGCAGGTCGTTGCTTCCCATCATCATGTTTAGCACCTCGGCGGGGTGATCGTTAGAGGGGGTAATGACACATGTTGCAGATGCCTTTTTCCCACATTTCCATCATCCCTTCGTTGGGAGGGCGATTTTTCTTCCTTTGCCTTATCTTTAGACCTCTTCTCATGTTTGCGATCGTTACTCTCTATTCGGATCTTGGAGTTCTAAGCTTTTTTGTGATGATGTATGTCTCCGCCTTTTGCCTGAGCTCGTTTATATCTTTGATCTGTTTACCCATGAGGTACCGAAAGAAGTCCTTAATTCTAAGCCCTAAGTTAGAATATCTGCTACTACCGAAGAATTAGCATTCGGGATGTCTAAGGCCTCATTCGAGAAGTGCTTTATATAATCCCTCACGGACTCGTCTGTTGTTTGCTTGATGGTAAATAGATGGCTCACGGATTTAGGATATCTCCAATTACAAGTAAATTGACGTACGAATAAGCATGTCAATTAGTCGAAATGGGATATCGTGTCTGGGTGTAACTGGGAGAACCAGGCATGCACTCTGCCCGCTAGGGTAGTTTGGAACACTCGACAAAGGGTGAAGTCTGGCGCCGATGCCAGATCTATAGTTGCGATGTATTGATGGATGTGATCTTGCGGATCCCTCCCATCTTTATCACCCGTGTACGGGGGAGGTTGCTTGGCCGCATCCCCGAGGGGATCAAGTCTTGGGAAAATTTTGGGATGAAGAGAGGGCCGTGGTACATAGGTTCTTCCCTCGGAGTTATATTTTTCTTTATATCCCTCATTTCCCTGCGCAAGCTATTGACTATGTCCCACCACAAGGAGTCGTCTACTCATATAGGTGCGGGAGGTAGTTGATGGTCCCGGGAATAATAAGTCCTTGTTCTTTCGTGATCCCGTTGTCCTCTCTCATGGCTGTCCTCGTAGTAAATTCCTGGCTCTTGATCCTGAGGAGGGGTATCATGATATTGGGCAGCTTTGCAAGGATTTGGTCTTAGACGAGACTCATATTCTTTTGAATCATACAGCTCCCAATATCGTCGGGGGAGATCTTCGAGGGAATGCGCCGCATCTTTTCGAGTCCGTCGATTGACATCCTCTAAAAGACACTCGAACGCAGATTGAGGAGACATTTATGAAAACCCTTCTTCCGTTTGGGACGGAGAAGTGGTTATCGATGACTCTTCGTCCATATGCTCTTGGTGGTCCCACAGACTGTTATTGGTTATAGGACTATCTATAGTTGTGATAAAAAGGACTTCTTCAAACATACTCAAAGGCAATATCTCATGGCATTCCGACAGACGGTGTTATTTTGTTAAAGGTTATTTTGTTTACTTATGTTTTTCTTGATTTTGCGGGTGGGTTGGAACACTTTGCCTGAATTTGAAGAACAACAGTATATCTTTTTGTATTGTTTTCAAAGTGTGTCCCCCTTTTATTTGTTATTTCTTCCTCTTTATATAAGAGTAAGATAGCCTACAAATGGCCATTATCCATGCAAGATTTTTTTATAAGTGTCGCGTGTGGCTTATAAGAGCTGGGTAGTTTCGTTCTGCATCCAACAGCTGTCTTTGGGGATGCTGATACATACCAGAAGGCTGTCACTATTGGATTCCGATACCAGGTCTCAGATGTAGTTTATAGGAGCTGAGTAGCCTCGTTCAATGCCAACGACTGTCTTCGAGGATGCTGATACATACCAGAAAGTTGTCGCCATTGGATTTTGATACCATTTCGGTATGGGAAGCTGATGTTTGTCTCTTTTTTTTGGGGGGGGGGGGGGGGGCGGGGGGGGATGGGAGTTCATATCATGACTCCGAGGGGTACTGATGCTCCGTGTTTATGGGGTATCCGTATAGTATCTTGATAAGGCGATGGCTAGGACATCGTATCCTTATGGGGTATTCGCAAGGTTATCTAAAGCCTCCCATACCTCGTGCAGGAGCTGTACCCTGTAAACAGCCTATCGTGATCCGAGTATTTTAGTAGGGTGCCGTATTACCCATATCGGGCGCGACATCCAAGGCTTTCGATACTAGGGTAGATCTCCGTGATATTCTGATAACAGCGTGAAAGAAAACAGTCTAACAATGAGATTAAATAAAATAAAAGTAATGGTGTTTAAGATAATCGTGAAGGTTATTTTTTATTATTACATAAGAGAAATAATTTCATTTAGGACTTTATTGTATGAAATGATAGAATTGTGGGGCCTTAAAAAGTTATAGGGGTTAACTGTTGTGCAGTTAATTGGAGCCCCGACGCTCCCGTCAAATGTGAAGCCCTCAATTACACCTATATCTACTACGCAAAATGTATCCTAGTATAATGGCACTGCATTTGATAAAGCCACAAATGTATCCTATTCTTTGGTGTGATAATTTGGGTGCCACGTAGCTCTTAGACAACCTAATATCACATGCTCGTGCAAATTGATTGTCACTTAGTCTGGATCAAGTATCGCACCACAAGTTGCAAGTTCAATTTATTAATACACAAGACTAGCTTGCCGATATCATGAAGAAACCTATGCCCGGCATGCGCTTCCAATTTCTTTGTAGCAAGCTCAAGATTCTGCCGCCACTTCCATCTTCGGCTTGAAGGGTTATTGAAGCATATTGATAATACCATATTTAAACCATCCTTAGTTATCCTCTATTATAGATAATCACACTGTCCTTTTGTATGTTTGTATACTTATACATGTACTCATGTCACGTTTCATATAAATGAGAATTTATTTCCTAACTCAATTATCGGTGATATCAAAAGCCCTAGATTTTAACCACAACTTCCGTGTAACCAGGGCCGGGCCCAAGATTTTTCTTCATCTGGGCTACTTTAGGTTTAAGTATGATAAAAAAAAAACTAAGTACAACTACATAAACAAAATGAGAAATAAATCGTTGCTCGATTCAAATAATAAGCAATAACATGAAGCAATACACATGTTTGTTAAATTGGGGTAAAAAAACAGTAACATGTTGCATACAAGAAAGAAAAGTTTCAACACTCAAAATTTAACTTATTTACACTAAGCCTCTCACGAAATTCACATATTTCACTTAACGACAATTACCAAAAAAAAAGGAATAGAAGGATGAATTTGCATAAAAAGTAAATGGGGTTCGTGTCATTTAAAAGTAACAAAATACCTTAATAAAATTTAAGTTTTTAGTACTAACTAATAATAAATATTTATTTATTTGGTATATTATGCAATTTCACAAATATTTAGGATTTTAAAGTGATCATAAAATTATGGCTTCATTCACATTCACAAGGCAAATTGTAGGGCCTCTTATGCGTTTTACTTTTTTTCTTTTTGAAAAAAGTATGTAATTTTTCTTTATAAGATGGTGTGCGCTCGAAGAATTAAGAGATAGGCGTGATTTGGAGATTTATTTGTGTCTTGGACTTTTAGTATTGGACTTCTATTTTCAGTTTATAAATATATAAATTACTACTATATAGACTCATAAGAATCTCACTTAAGCTCCAGCCCAGGTGAGTCCACATGTAAATCCGCCCCTCGGTGTAACCACAAACCTTTTCATCATAGTATGATTTATTTATTGACATCCAGTCGTCCAGAACTTGAGAGACATGATACTAATAATGAAAAAGTCCACACCACTATAATTAATTAAACGTACTTCAGAAGATATGACGTAATTAGGATGTCATCATTCCGTAGCTATGACACTCTAAAATTTCCTTTTTGTGGAAACTTTTTGACTTTAAAATCCTAATATAAATATTTGCTGGAAGTCACTTTGAGCGTTATAAGTTGAATTAGAAGTGCATGATCTCAGTGACAGTTGAAGCACCAATTTCAAGCATGATGCTCCGAGGAATCCAATGCTCAAACCATGTATCATTTTGGTACCACTACCACACCCAATGAAGATCCGCCACCTGGTTTTTAATCACGAATATGGCTGGCTTACAATATGTAATTGTAGGAGCATTTAGTCATAATTGCATTTGAAAAGCTTCGGTACCCATAGATGCATGCATGGTTGACTTACACAAGATGTATAAAGTATAAACTACTTCCAACACTTTTAATACTGTTCCCATCCACCCAGCATCCCGCCAATTAGTCAATTCAGATCTATGCCCTTTTTGTCTTTAATTTATTACTTCCCTAGCTCTCTCTATGTGCGTATGTATTTGCACACGTATAATTAACATATTGCATGTGTACGTATTTGAAACCGTATAACATATTCACATCTTATTTTGTGCTAAAGTATAGGGCAATGGAAGGCTATTATTATTCTCTTATTGTGCAGTACTTTTGTCATATGTATCCAGTATTTCTAGTATAATCTGATAGGTTACATATATGGATTTTGTATATGATCAGTTTATACATATATCGTCACAATTCACAAAACTGCTTGTGTTATGAGTCATTTATATAGACAATTACCCCGTATGATCATACAAATAGTCAAATGATAAAAAATGTTAGGATAACACCTCTAAACTTTATAAATAAGCACTTTACCCCCTAACATTTGTCAATATGTTCGAGTTGCCCAATGGTAATTTTTGACCAAAAAATCAACAGTTTTTTTTTTCTTTTTTCAGAATCTACCAGTAGCGGTGACGGTATCGCTAAATTCAAAGTTATTACACGGAAATTTTAGCTTAATTTAATTCTTTGAATTTCCAGAAAATATGAAGAACACTTGAAGGTGTTCATCACATTTTCCGAAAATTCAAGTGTTCTTCATATTTTCTGGAAATTCGACGAATTAAAACTAAATTTCCATGGAATGGCTTTGAATTTTCCGATACCGTCACCACTAACGGAACTTTTTCGACGAGGAGAATATTGAGTCCAAATTTAGAAATTTCGGCAACCCGCCACTACGCTACCGCGGATTGCCAAAAATTTTTTGTAGAACTTTTTTTTATTCTAATCGACTTTTCTACTCGTCAAAACGGTTTCTGTAGTGGTGACGGTATCGCAAAATTCAAAGCCATTACACGAGAAATTTAGTTTTATTTCGTCGAATTTCCAAAAAAACTGAAGAAGACTTGAAGGTGTTCATCACATTTTCCAGAAATTCGACAAATTAAAACAAAATCTCATGTGTAATGGCTTGAATTTTAATTTTCGATGCCGTCATCACTACTAGAACTGTCTTGACGAGAAGAAGATTCTGGAAAAAAAAATTCCTTCGATTTTTTGGTCGAAAAATTGTCAGGGGGCAACTCGAACAGGTTGGCAAAGGTTAGGGAGCAAAGTACTTATTTACAAAGTTTAGGAGGTGGTGTCCAAAAGTCGTTTTAGTGCAAGGAGTTTGATGGAATTATCCCAAAATGTTAAACCCTCAACTTATGTGGCTTTATGTAAGTTGCGTAACAGTTTTTTTTTTCCTTTTGTTTTTGCACCACAATATTTTGAAAAATGAGCAGATTGTCTTGGTCATCTTTTTAGTAGAATCTTTTCATCTGAAAGTTCGTTTTTGCCGAATTTTGAATTATAAACATGGGACTTCTGACTTCATCACTATTTAACCCCTGATTTCAATAAATAATCTTATTTCTTTTCCCTCTGGTTCAATCTCAATTCAAACTAATTATAACAGATTAAGGCGTATATAACTAATTAAATATAACAAAATCTGAAGTGAAATATGAGTTGCAACTTGCAGCAATGTTAACAATTTTATTAAGCATAGACTGCCCCGTTGGATATGAAGCAGACTTATTTATAGTCAAAAAACTAAGTTCGGATTTGTGAGAAATTAAAATCGTCTTCCATATTCTTAATTATTTATGTGCCAATATTATATTTACATACATAAATATCATTATACGATGTATAACGTTGCCAATCAGATCGAAGACTAGGAGTAGATGTTCGTATTTAATTACTATGAAACATAAGATAAAGAATAGTTACTTACCAAATATCTAACATAATAATGGCCAGGCTTACGTATCATCAATCGAGGACCATGTGCACACATGACGATCAATGGTCGAATTGCTGCTCCGTATTGGAATAATGGTTTCGTACGGTGGAGTTTGGGCCTATGATCTTGAGGAGTTCACAAAGAGAAATTTACAGCGCTAGTTTGACAAACTGGCCGCCTCCCATTTCCCAGTGCTCATAATTAATTAGAATATAACTACATATACATAATATATAAATAATTATTTCAAGCTAGATGTTAAGTAGTAGTGGAGGTGGACAGAATGCCAAAATAGCTCTGCAATATTGCTCTTGAGAAACCCTAGAGAGATTATATATTCAACTGATGAGAAAGAGGAATTGGGGGCCAGCTGCTTTATATAGTGGAAGAGATCGGAAAAGAACTATTTGATTCGCGTATCGAAAATCCATCAGCCGAGTTTTTTTCCTTTTGAGGTAAAAACTAACTTAATATGGAAACAGATTCTTCCGAAACCCACACTTAATTAACGGTTGTGAGTTGTGACAATATATGAGTACCCATGAAAGAACTAGGGGTTTTGTTGATTAATATCAAGGCCACAAATTTATAGCTTGACTACGTATAGCACACCTTTACAAAATAATAAAGCGGGCATGTTATTACATTTTTACCCAATTTTAGTCGTATACATATATGGAGATATATCGAATTATTGAAAGAGATGAAAGAGACGAATGCGGCTAGGGTTACTCAAGAGAGAGAGCGAGATTATTCTCTCTCTAATATCTAAATTATTAGGCAAAAGTTAAAAATAAAATAATACAAAAAATACTATTTATATACAACTTAATGGTGACGTCATCACCCCACTATTCTAAAGGTGTGTTTAGTAAAACACGATTCTAGCTATATTTAAAGACCCCCCCCCCTCCCCCAAGAGGCGCGTGAATGTCGATGATGCCCATCTTGTACATCATTGTCTGGAATGGTTGCGGTGCAAGCGATTTTGTAAGGATGTCGGATGTCTGATGTTCGTTTGAAATGTGTGTTACTTTTAGGAGCCCTTCATGGACTTTCTCTCAAACGAAGTGACAATCAATTTGAATATGCTTCGTCATTTCGTGATGAACAGGGTTGATCGCTATACAATATGCGCTTTTGTTATCTGTGAATAAGAGTGGAGTGCCGGTCTGGTTGATATGAAGATCTGTTAGAAGTTGGTTGAGCAATAATAGCTCGCATGTCGTGGAAGCAACCACGCGGTATTCGGCTTCGATAGAGGAGCGGCTGACAGTTGGTTGCCTTTCCATGAAATTAGGGATTGTCCGAGATATATGGCGAAGCCTGTTACACTGCGGCGTGTGTCCGGACAGGCTGCCCAGTCGTTGTCGTAAAATAATTTTAAGTGATGTTCGGATTGTGATGGGTAGAATAGTCCTTTTGCCTGGAGCAAATTTGTTGAAACTTAAAACACGATGAGCAACATATAAATGATAAGTAGTTGGTTGAGACATGTGTTGAGTGAGACATTGTATACTACAAGATAGATCGGGACGAGTAATAGTAAGGTAAAGTAAACGACCAACTAAGCGGTGATACTCAGTTGGATCTTTTAGAAGCGGGTGATCATTTTTCTTTAATCGAGTAGAGCAATCCATAGGAGTTCGAGTTTGCACCCTATGTACTGTGACTCAGTTAAGATGTCTGGGGCATATTTTCTTTGGCATATCGAGATGCCTTTACGACTTCTAGCGACTTCTAGTCCAAAGATATATTTTAAGGGACCTAAATCTTTAATTGTAAACTCGTCATCAAGATGATTTTTCAAACTAGTTATTTCATGCATGTCATTTCCTATTAAAATAATATCGTCAACGTACACACATAAAGCAGTGAAGGAATTATCATGCATTTTTACAAATAAAGGACAATCGGACACGGTTTGACTAAAACCATAAGCTTTTAGGCAGGTGGTCAATTTATTAAACCACTGTTTCGACGCCTGTTTAAGACCATAGAGATTCTTTTTCAGTAAACACACCCGATTATCCGATGGACAGTAACCAGGTGGGGGTTTCATGTAAATAGTTTATCTAACTCGCCATGCAAAAAGGCGTTATTTACGTCTAAATGGTGTAAAAACCAGTTATTTGAAGAACCAACAACAAGCAATACGCGCACAGTAGTCCGTTTAGCAACTGGTGAAAAAGTATCGAAGTAGTCTAGACCCTCTTCTTGTGTATACCCTTTGGCAACTAAACGAGTCTTATACCTTTCAATGGACCCATCAGCCTTATATTTTATTTTATAGACCCACTTACACCCAATACAGTTATGATTAGTAGGTAAATCAGTCAATATCCAGGTGTTTGTCTTTTCAAGGGCATCTAATTCATTTTTCATAGTAATTTGCCAAGCAACAGACTTATTAGCCTGAATAAAAGACTTAGGTTCAATATTTTGAGAGATAGCAAAAGTAAAAGCCTTATGATTAGTGCCAAGTTGGAAAAAGGAAAGATGAGCCTCAATAGGGTATTTTTGTTTTGAAAACAGAAGTGCTCAAGTTGGCCTAATGTAGGAAATTGGGCAAGTTAACATCATAAATTTGCAAATAAGCAGGAGCATGAGTTTGTCTATTGGATTTCCTAACAGGTACAGTTGATAGAACATAAGTAGCAGATAAATCATTTAAAGTAAAAAGGAGTAACAGGTATAGCATGTATTGAAGCAGGTAATTTAGAATGTGTAATAGTAACTAGCTGGTCATTAACATTAGTGGGACTATGTAAAATAAGAGTGGGCAAGGAATTGCAAACAAAGGTGGTGTCATGGTCACTATAAGACAATGAGTTGTCTTTGTCCAGTGGTGTCTCCAAGGGTGGGAGGGGACTTGGGAATGAGCATCACTAGCATCTTCAATCTTTTGAAACTAAGCTGCTTGAGGGTTCTGAACAGGTGCAACAACAAAGTAGTCCTGCAATAAAATAAAGGGATCTGTGCACACATTCCTGGAGGTTAGAACTTTTCTAGAATCCAAATTCAATAAAAGGTAACCCTTAGTACTCTGAGGTTAACCCATGAAAACCCATTTTTTGGCTCTTGGGTCAAATTTATTTTTGTGAGCAAGTAAAGTAGATGCATAGCATAAAGAACCAAATACCTTAAGTAGTGAATAATCAGGAGGCTTTTGATAAAGCATTTCATAGGTGGTTTTGTTGTGCAACACATAGAAGGCAGTCTATTGATGATAAATGCAGCAGTTGAAATGCAATATGTCCAATATTCAATGGGAGTGCCAGATTGAAATCTTAATGATCTAACCACTTGGAGTAAATGCTGGTGTTTCCTCTCCAACAACCCATTATGTTGGAGAGTTTCTACACAGCTCTTTTGGTGTATAATACCCAAGTTATTGTAAAAATCTTTTATGATGAACTCAGTGCCATTATCAGACCTCAGAATTTTAATTTTAATGGAAAACTCATTTTGAACCATGTTATAAAATTGAGTAAGTGACTATGAACTTCATATTTATGAACCATGAAAAATACACAGGTGCATCTAGTATAATCATCTACAATAGTAAGAAAAAATTTATGACCATGAACAGATGGCACTGCAAATGGCCTCCATACATCACAATGTATGAGATCAAAAGGAGCAGAAGGCATTGAAGTGCTAGTAGGAAAAGGTAACTTTTTTCTGTTTGACCATATGGAAAATGTCACAAGAATTGTGTGAATTACAACTAGGAATCTGTAAAGAATTTATGTAAGATAGATTTTGAGCTGAGGGATGCCCAAGTCTATTGTACCACAAAGAAACATCATTGTTTATTTTGGAAACAGAATTGCAACTGGACTTATTTAAAAATTGATTTATGTCTAGAATATACAAACGATTAAAAAGTTTAGCAAAACCAATCCTCCTCCTCTTGGCTGTGTCCTGTAGAACACAGGCAGAGGAGAAGAAGTGTTGGAAAATATTTGAAGATTTTGTTATTTTTGAAACAGAAATAAGGTTGTAAGTGAATGTAGGGACAAAAAAATGCATTTTTAAGGATGAAGTGATCAAATAAATGAATGTCAGAAATTGAGGTAGCCATAGTTGTGTGATCTTTAGGCAAGTGAATAGGGGTTTTAGCAACAACAGAATGATCAAATAAATGGGATTCACATAACATACGATCAGTTACCCCAGTGTCCATAAACCACAGTCTATTAGTGTTAACAAGCAATTCATTATGAGAAGATAAGCACACAGAGGCGAAAGGATTTATACCTGCCATATAAGTGATTGTGGCAGCATAGTGGTTAGGTTCAAACACTTGAAGAGCAGAAGATTCTTGAGCCTTAGTGAATGCCAGGAATTTTTCAAATAGTGCTTGATTAGAGACATCAGCAGGAGCACTCTTAATGAAAGATTTTGACAGAACCACTTCCTCATTAACATTAGCAGAGTTAGCTGAGGAGTTGGAGGAAGTAGGAACCATTCTCTTCCTAGTAGGGTCGTCCCACCCAGGAGGATACCCAATAATCTGATAGCATATGTCCATTGTATGCCCAGTAAACCCACATAAAGTACATTTGAGCTTCTCCTTGTCTCGGGCTGGAGGCTTAGTGAAGCGAGGGTTATTGTATGAATGCTTGGGATTCTCAGAAGTGTTCTTATAGCGGGTGAACATGGCTAGGGAATCAAAGGATTGTGCGGGTTGTGAAGCAAACGTTGAACCTCTTCCTGAAGCAACATTCCATAAACGCGGGACAAAGAGGGAAGGGGAGACAAAAGAAGAATCAGAGAGCGCACAACAGCATATGAATCATTAAGCCCGATCAGGAAGACCAAGACACAGTCAGTCTGTTGAATCTCAAGCATGTTTTTGTTGACATTGCATGTGCATAGACCACATGCACATGCAACTATCGGGCGTTAGCTAAAATATTCGTCCTAGAGGGAACGAAAGGCATTATAGAAGGCGGATACGGACAGATTACCTTGATTGAGGGTGAACGGAGAGTTTTGAAGTTGAAAAACCTAGATCCATGGGTGCGGCCATAACGGATCTTGAGTTCTTGTCGAGGTCGAAAGCGGACTTGATGTAGAGTAAGGTGTTGCGGATCTTGCCAGTGACGGAGTTGAGGAGCCATGAAAGCACCAGATTGTAGGCACGAACCAAGCACAGGCGCGCAACGACATCGTTTTCAGAAGGCATAGGGAGAGATCCTTCCACAAAGCGGATTTTATTCTTGATAGTGAGGGCCATCTCAACGGCCTGACTCCAACAACACGTAGTTGTTACAAGAAAACTTATCTCCCACGATCGACGCACCGGTGAAATCCTGATTTCCAAGAAAATACACAGACATGTAGTCTTCACACAGATTTTTCACATTAGAAATGGTAGAGGAAGAGGTTGACGAAGAACTTGCAGGAGTCATCATGGTTACAGTAGAGAAATAGAAATAGGCGAAAAAATAGGATTTTCGAAAATCGCAAAAAAGGGCGAAAGGGAGTGAAACGAATATCAATCGAATCACGAGAGAAATGAGAAAAGCAGAGATCTACAACGGAAGACAGGATCGACGAGCGATTGATACCATATCGAATTATTGAAAGAGATGAAAGAGACGAGTGCGGATAGGGTTACTCAAGAGAGAGAGGTTATTCTCTCTCTAATATCTGAATTATTTAGCAAAATTTAAAAATAAAATAATACAGAAAATACTATTTATATTCAACTTAATGGTGACGTCATCACCCCACTATTCTAAAGGTGTGTTTAGTAAAACACGATTCTAGCTATATTCTAAGAAGATATATACCTAAACTCCGTTGTACATTTTAAACATAATTGAATCTAGGTAATTAGTTAGGGTGATGGAATGTTGGAAATTAATTAAGCGAAAATGCCATACAATCTATCCCGCTATCCGGCCTTGAGCTTCTACACTATTATCTAAAGAAAAAAGCTGTATTAGACAGTTTTAAATTTCCAATGTTAAGATTATAATTTAAGTTACACCATAACATTAAAAAAGGTAATTTATAGACTTAAGTTTATATTTATGATGCATCACAATCCTACAAAAAAAAAACAATGCATCACAGTAATTACATCATTTACTTTATTATTCAAATTTATTGTAGATTAGATCTTAAATACATAATCCTTTTTTATATAATAAAGAATTTCTCGTCTATTTTAGTACGTATGACAAGTAAAATATGTGGGTACGGCGTGCCATTGTATCGAGTAAAATATATGCAACCATCGATTCAATTTCAATGTAGGTTTCGGTCCGTTAAACGTTTTGTAATATTTCTAAAACTTTTTGACATATTTTGAATAATTCGTATGTTGTGGTTATAAATACTACATTTGTGTTCCATTTTAGGAGACTTAATAATGGAGTTTTTTCTCGAAGAAACGCGCGGAAGTTCGATCCATGATACAACAAATATTATGTGAACCGAAAATGATGTGTCAATTTCTATTATTCTATACCGTTACTATTCATCAGTATATTTTTGTTTATGTGTCGTCACTTTTAGTCCGTCACATATATATGTCAATCGCGAGCTGATGTTATTAAACTATTTGAACGTGATGTAAATATTTAAAGAAATGGCATGTGCATACAAAATGGTACATAAATTTAGTGAACAAATAAAAATTGAGAAGACTTTAATCAAGAGAAAAGAAGTATATATATTGTGTGTATGCTGACTTTTGGGAGAACAGTGTGGTGGGCTAGAAGCTTTATGTTGTAGAAAGAGGGGTGCAAGAGCGTGCATGGTGTTTGTACGTCCTGTAGGGGTGGCGTGACTGGTTATGTTTCTTTTTCTTCTTTGAATCATTTTTGCATGTTACCAACTTAGGGAAAACCAATTTACCAGCTTTTAAGTCCAATTATTAGCACTTTTTGTCAACACTAAAGAATCCCTCCATTCTCATCATCTTCAAATTGGAATACTTTATTACTATGTTGTTGTCGTTAGATTTGCCAGATGCTCAGAAAATTAATTAAAGTTCTAAATCAACTTAACCTTAAAATTATGGCACATGGGACAAGTTTGATGGTACCACTAAAACCTCAGCGCAAAAGAAGTGTCCCACTAAAAAGTTATTATAATACAATATATGCCGAGCTTAATTAAGTTACTATATGCGAAGAGAAAGGTAGAGGTTAATTTCTTGTAAATACCTATTTCGTTATGCTGGGTTGATAACCGAATGCAGAAGCCATTCTACGCCATAAGAACGTCGATACTTTGGATCTTGCTTAAACTACAAAAGGGATGATATATCTTATGTAGTAATAAATTACATCTTGTTCGTTAACATCGATCTCTAGAATATCCTGGCATCGTTTCGTTTGTTGAGTCAAGCAAATGTCGAATGCTAAAGACGACTTTTCTATTTAAAGGAAAAAAGAAATCTTACAAATTAAATAAAGAGCACGGTGATGAGTCAACATAAATTACGTTGTATGAATACGCCAACACGATTTTCTGGAAAACGATGGATACACACGAAAAAGATATGGCCTTTTGTATACTGTTAGTTGATCGAAGTTACTATCAATAATAAAATATATGATTACAAATTCAATAAAAAAAATTAATGCATCTAAAATTAATGTGGGATATACAAATATTGAACCTTAGAATATTACAGTATTGAGATTTAATTTGAAATATAGATAGTCGGTTACGAAAGTAAGTACATGTGTCGTGTGTGTATATATAGCATTGCTACGTTAATTATCTGGGAGGCATTGACATCATGATATAGCTCGCAGAAAGAATTGATCTTTATAGAATTACATTTTTTAAAAGGCTAATTTCCATTGATATATATAGCATTGTTTGACCAAGTCATTGATGCGATTCACTATGATAGTTGTTTTATGTGCCTTTTGACTTGTTGGATAAAAGAGTGCATATTGAAACGATCTTGTCTCCCACTAAATGGGTAATTTTGCACCGGACGTCCTTTATGTTAACCACTTTTCAAAGAAGGTCCTGTATGTTGATATGTTGCAAAAAGAGTCCTGTATGTTGGCATCATTTGTAATTTTCGTCCTATATGTTGACATTAACACAAAACATCCTATATGTTGACATCATTTTTAATTTTCGTCCTATATGTTGACATTAACAGAAAGCGTCCTATTTGCATTTTAATCCCTAAATAATTTATATAATTACACTCACACTTAAAAATTTAAAAATTTCAACAAACTTAATTGCATTCTTTTAAGACACATTCTTTTAAGAAAAAATTGATGATATTATATTTTTAGAAAATTAAAAATTTCAACAAACTTAATTAATAATTTCTTAAGCTTGATTTTATTAATTATTTGATAATTTTATTTTATTTTTAAAAAAATTATAAATTTCGAAAATTTGAAAAATATAATTTATCAATTTCGAAAATTTGAAAAAATAAAATTTTTTCAATTTCGAAAATTACTACCCAAAATCGTTCGAAATAGTTTGAAAAAAAATTATCAATTTCGAATTTTTTTAAAAAAATATTAAAATTTCGAAAATTTTTAAAAAAATATTAAAATTTCGAAATTTTTTTAAAAAAATTACTTTTAAGTTCGAAAATTTGTTACCCAAAACATTCGAAATAGTTTGAAAAAAAATTATCAATTTCGATTTTTTTTTCAAAATATATTAAAATTTCGAAAATTTTAAAAAAAATTACTTTCAAGTTCGAAAATTGCTACCCAAAATCGTTCGAAATAGTTTGAAAAACAATTATGAAATTTCGATTTTTTTTAAAAAATATTAAAATTTCTAAATTGATAATATTTTTTAAATTTTTCGAAATTGATAAAAAAATTCAAACTATTTCGAACGATTTTGGGTAGTAATTTTCGAACTTGAAAGTAATTTTTTTTAAAATTTTTGAAATTTTAATATATTTTAAAAAACAAATCGAAATTGATAATTTTTTTTCAAACTATTTCGAATGTTTTGGGTAACAAATTTTCGAACTTGAAAGTAATTTTTTAAAAAAAAAAATCGAAATTTTAATATTTTTTTAAAAATTTTCGAAATTTTAATATTTTTTTAAAAAAATTTGAAATTGATAATTTTTTTCAAACTATTTCGAAATATTTTGGGTAGTAATTTTCGAAATTGAAATTTTTTTATTTTTTCAAATTTTCGAAATTTATAATTTTTTTAAAAATAAAATAAAATTATCAAATAATTAATAAAATCAAGCTTAAGAAATTATTAATTAAGTTTGTTGAAATTTTTAATTTTCTAAAAATATAATATCATCAATTTTTTCTTAAAAGAATGTGTCTTAAAAGAATGCAATTAAGTTTGTTGAAATTTTTAAATTTTTAAGTGTGAGTGTAATTATATAAATTATTTAGGGATTAAAATGCAAATAGGACGCTTTCTGTTAATGTCAACATATAGGACGGAAATTAAAAATGATGTCAACATATAGGATGTTTTCTGTTAATGTCAACATATAGGACGAAAATTACAAATGATGCCAACATACAGGACTCTTTTTGCAACATGTCAACATATAGGACCTTCTTTGAAAAGTGGTTAACATAAAGGACGTCCGGTGCAAAATTCCCCACTAAATGGCTGTGACAAATCAACTTTTCTTTATATAGTCTATTACACTAACTTTCATTAACTTAGCATCAATCCATTGTCGTCCAGCGGTTAGGATATCTGGCTTTCACCCAGGAGACCCGGGTTCGATTCCCGGCAATGGAAATTTTTGGTAAGTATTATAAATTCCAAATGCAAGTTTTGTTCGTATGTAGCATATAATTGAGAACAAGGAAAGAATTTCAATTAGTAAACCAAAAAAAAAATATACTATATTTGCTTAAGCTAATTAATTAAATATTTTTAATCTTGCCACTTATTTGTTTTAAATGACCTTCTTACCCTTATTGTGCACAATGAAGATATTCGACATAAATTGGATATGGCGGCCATCGACGAGAAAATGCGAAAAAGTCGTTTAAGATAGTTTGGGCATGTTAAACGTAGACCCATAGATGCACTAGTACGACGAGTTGAAAATCTTGACTTAGGACAGACAGCTAGAGCTCGTGGAAGACCGAAAAAGACGTGGATGGAGGTCATACGGAACGACATGAAGCTAAAAGATTTAAATGAAGACATGCTCGTGAACGGAAATCTATGGAGGTTGAAGATTCATGTTCACGACTCGACGTGAATCATTCATGGTTCATATAGTCTACCATAATTTAATTGGGATTACGGGCTTGGTTATTGTTGTTGTTGTTGACCTTCTTATCCTTATTCTAATTTTTAACTTCACAGTCACTTGTCATAACAAATCTTTTTACCTCACAACGAGGGAAAAAATCAACTTTGGTACCCTAACTTGGCAACTTAACAAAAATGGTACCGTAACTTAGCAATGATCGTATTTGGTACCTTAAATTTGGATTTTTCATCAAAACTGGTACCCCCACGGCGGTGCCACCAAATCGCCGCTCCTTGAATCCTATGTGGCACGCTGTTGACCAAAAACTTGGGGATTTTGACCTGGGACTTCCACGTGGCCCTGACATGGAATTAAAAAAATCAAAAAAAAAAAAACTTATATACTAGTATTTATATCTTTAAAATAAAATCATTAACTCTTAAAAAATTGTGTTTTTATATTCTTAAAGAGAATTTATTTAGAATTTAGATGTTAAATCTTAACTAATTTTGATTTTAAAATATTAACTTTTAATAACTAATAATTTTTTTTTAAAAATAACAGAAAAGAGAAAGTACTCTGCTACAGTACCCCGTCGATCTGCTATAGTACCCCGCCTAAAAAAGTTATCTGCTACAGTACCACCATTGCCGCCCACCTCCGGCAACTCACGCTCCACCCCCACCTCGCCGGCACGGAGGCGGCGCTCTCCACCGCGACGTACGTGAAATCCCACCTCTCCACCGCGACAGTACGGGTTTAGGGGCGGAGGAGGGGGTGGGGTGGGGTAGGAGGGGGTGGGTTGTGGAAGTGACGACCCCAATTTTTTTTTTCACTTTTCATTTTCTTAAAAGTTTTTTAATTCTTAAAAAATTAAGTAATTGAAATTAGATTTATATATAAAGTTTTTAGAATTAGTTAATTTTTTTAGAATTAGTTAATTTATAATCATATAAGTATTTAAACTTAATCAAGTTGTTAGAATTAATTAATTTTTTGTGTTAGATTAAACATATAAATTTCTAAGAATTATTTAATTTATTTAATTTTAATTATATTATACATGTCAACATCCATGAGTCTTATTTTATTTTGTTTTTATAAAAAAAAAAACAAAAATCCATGCCAGTGTGTCCAAGTGTCGTCAAAAGAGTCAAAATCCCCAAATAGTAGGTCAACGGGGTGTCACGTAACAATCTGGTGCGGCAATTTGGAAGCTCCACCGCGAGGGTACCAAAATTGATAAAAAGACGAAACCTGAGGTATCAAATGCAATCACTGCCTAGTTAGGGGACCAAAGATGATTTTTTCCCTCACAACGAGAAGCAAAATTTTACATTTGTAGAAAAAGACGCAAGAACAATATTTTTTGGAGAACAAAATATTGTGGCGTTTGTACGGTCTTTTTTCCCCTACGTTTGGTTTTTTGTTTCCAAGCCGAATATATAATGGCGTGATACATGTGTCATTATAGGCTAATTTTGAAGTCACTACCGACACAATTTTGTTTACATTATAAAGTCCAATTAGAGTTATAATCTAGCCCAAACTCATATTTAGACCAACATTATAATAACCACAAAACCCTGTGATTAAAGACATAATCTTGTGATTAAGCCTTATTATGAATTGTTGCCTCCTACCCCAAATTTCATAATCTTGGCCAAGATTATTTTTTCTCATTCCAACTTTATCCTTATAAATTACAACCAATTTCAAATTTGCCTTGATTTTCATAATTCAATAAAAGGATCTTATAAAATATAAGATTTCCTTTAAAACGATTTATCCAAATTTCTTATACCTTTTTTTTAAAAAAAATATCATCTTTAATTTTAAGTCACCCTTACATCTTACGAACTAAAGAATCAAAGGCGAAAAAGTTATATTTGCCATGTTTATAGGTTAATTATTTTTCCTTTTTGTTTACGAATATATTAGTTTCTTTTTTCTAATATACTTTGATACTAATCAAAAAATCAATTTTTACGTGAGAGATTTATCGTGGATTTTTTTGGTGCTAAGAATTAGATTTTTCGTGCAAAATTTTGGGGCTAAAAAAAAGTAAATTAGCACCAAAAAGTTTAGAATAAATTATTGAAATGTGGGTATACATATATTTTTATAACAAAAGTGATCCAAATTAGTATTTGATGTGGATTAACAAAGTAAGGTTATTTTAGTACAATCCAAATGCAAATTTAGTATTTAAAAACTTGACAATGACGTGTGATAATTTGATATCGAAATGCGAGTTTTGGAATTGAGAGTCTCATTCGAATCACATCATTACTAATGATGGACTTATTTGAAAAGGCTAACCAAATATATGTTTTCGTGATTTTACGCGATTATTCGCATTCACTATTATTTTCTTTCAAATATTCTTTTCCATCTCCATCTAAACGTTCGTTTAAATTTCAAGGTATTACGGAGTATATGATTGATTCAAATGGTCGTATGGCTAAAATTAGCAATTATGTCATATATAGTCTACTACAAATTATAGGTGTCATTTTGAGAAAATAACACAACTATATATAATTATTGGATTTATGTTATAATACACAAGTCATGGATCAAAATTTCCGTGCGTTTCCTCGAAAAGTACCGAAAAGTTTCCGTTTTTAACTTCACCGATACGAAATATACATGTAGTTTCCATGGTAGTTATAACTACAATTTTACGAATTTCTCGAAACATTCCGAAAAGTTCTCGAAATATTACGAAACGTTTCTAATTTTTAGCTATCCGAAACGTAATCCCGTACCGAAATTTTCATCCATGACACAAGTAGGTCATAATAAATTTTTACACAAGTAATGAATTTCATACATTATTGTGAAAATGGGTGTGCGTTATTTTAATTGAAATAATTGGAGATAATGTTTGGTATAAGTGTAAATAGTAAGACCTACAAGGATAGTTTTGTCTATTAAACTAAAAAGAGAGGGGTATTTAGGTCCATAAATTTTAATCTTATTAGGCTTAATTCGAGGTATTATTAGTTGGAGGGAGAGGGTACCCAGTTATTAATACCCCAATTAGGCTGACACGTAGGATAAGACGATTATTAATAATGTGAACCAAACGACCTTATATATACGACTATTAATCTAATTGGGCTTTGTTGGGCAAAGCAAACGAGTCCTAAGGCAATTAGTAAACCTGTAATAAGGATAAGAGTAAGGAAAATTACATATTGTGAAGCAAAGGAATGAAAATAAAATTCCTGGTTTGTAGATTTTCATTTTTGCATCAACATTATCCATCCATTTCGAGTATGAACAAATTTATTCAAGTTCGCATGGCGCAATACTACAACCACAACGTGCGAGAGCGCAACTTTCAGGTCAAAGACCTAGTATTAAGAAAGATAGAAGTCACGAAGGTCGAGAAGCTCGATCCTAAGTGGGAAGAACCTTATCAAATTGCAACAATATTGGGCCCCCACTTACTTATTAAGAGATATGATGGGGAGAGAATACCCATTGACCTATAATGCGATCAACCTACGACCCTGCTATGTTTTAACGACAAGAAAAAAAAGAAAATAAAGTATTGTAAATACCGAATAAGACAACCGTTCAATAAAATTAAAAGCTATTTCATACATGCGTTATTATAAAATACATTCTTAAGGTCGACAAGGAACTCAATCCTAATCAAGGGCCCTCTACATTCCTCGTCCCCCTCGGTGCCAAGTCTACAAAACTACCCCACCATTCGGGACCTTAGACATTCTCTACTCTCGAATCGGACTCTTGCCCTCCCATATTGCAGACTTGCAGCCCTACGTTCCTCTTACGTCATCTTTGTATGATTAAATGCTGGTAGTAGCTTCTCCTATATTTCCTTCCGATACCGCCCTCGAACCTGCAATACGCAAAGCACCACCCTCCCATTACCGCCGTGCAGATGGAACCACAGACAATTAAGGAATAACCAAATCTTTAGGAAAGCGAGGGAGTGAACGAACCACGTCCTTACAAATATTGTACCATATAAGAATAAGTTCACTAGCGGCTCTAACAACGCTTTCTTGTCATAGAAAAGGAACCCTCTGCCTATCTCGCTCGACTAATGACTAACACAACAACTCGTGAGATTCGACAACACGAGCCAGTAGGATCTCCAGCCTTTCTTTTAGATGTGAGGCTCGAGCCCGCTCTACACATAGATGGGAACCCAAAGCTTCTAAATCCTCGTCAAAAGAAAACCTCAAAGGACCGGATGTCCCCAAAGGGCCCTGAAAATGGTGAAGAGTTCATGCTCCGGAACCCTCGTACAATTGGGGCATCGAAGATAAAGGTGAAGTCGAGCCTTCCATAGGGGACAGAGGGTTGGTTGTATACTCCTCCGAAAAAGGATCCAGAGCATCCACGTTATTTTTTCCCATTAAAAAAATAAATCAGTATAATGCCCCACAGCGTAAAGAAAAAATATATATGATGAAGCAGACAGAAACTTACGCATGAATGATACAAAAGAGAGGTGCATCTCCTAGTTATAGACCCCTCAATGTCCCATTGCAAGCCCGTTGAAGAAGATCGTACGATTCCTCCAGCATGGAAGGTATATCGTACAACCCACTAACTAGAGGCCCGACGGGGACTAAGGAAAATGAATCCCCTTTTCTAATATCCACGGGTCCTGGCACTTGATCCCAATTCCAGAAGATCTAAGCTGGGTCAAAAGGCACGAAGTGGAAAAAGAGAGTGTCGGATGGAACCTGCAAAGAGAAAAAGCCGCGACAAAATGGATCGGAGAATATTTGATCCCCAAAACAAAGCAGCACACGATAAACCCCACTAAACATCTGAATGATTCAGGGGTCAATTGGGTAATGGGTGTAAGAAAATGAAGCACGTCCCTCACCCAAGGATGAAAGAACCACTGCAGTCCGATTTCGACATGCTCCAGGTACACGGTAAGAAAGTGAGCAGAAGGTTCATTGGCCCTCTACTGGCCCGAAGAAATCAAGATATGAAACTCCTCTGTGTTCAACATTACCTGATCGAACGACGCATGGACACTCTCCAACATAACAATATTCGATATGGAACCTATCCCTCCCGGGCCCACGATAGAATAAGGGGATCGAAAATAGACGAGACAAATTCAGCCCCAAAAGAAACATGGTGAACATATTCTCCCTGTAGGAAGGCCTTTAATATTTCACCGATTACCCAAATTGAAGAAAGTGAAGTTTCCCTCCTCACCAGATCGGATCCTCTTGTTCTCTAATGTCCTTAAGACCCATGAGCCTCCTTTTGCACCCGGGAACGCAACAAAATCTCCGTCCCATCAGACATCGTGACCATTTCGGAGATGAGCGGGAGGAAATTGGTAAATCTCCAACCGACGAAGACATTGAGACCTCAGAGGAACTTGAAGTTGTGAGATCTATTACAGGATCCGAAGAACCCAAAAAAGTATAAAATAAGGACCCTGTAGTAGCCATTGCAAAAAAAAAAAAAAAAATGTGGGAGTGACGCTGCTAAGAAAAATACCAAAACAAGGGAAGAGAGGCCCCCATTTATAAAGTCCCTCCATAAAAATTCTCGCCAAAAAAGAGGAAACATTTCGGCATCAAAGAAACCATCACAACACTTGGCGCAACGACACTAAGTTGGCTATACCTTTCCGAAATAAAAACAAACTGTTATCCAGATCATTAAAAGGCTTTAATGCATCCAACAAGGCCATTACTACCTTGACCAGAGCAACGAACACCCTTCCGCAACACTCCTCTCTCAATAGAATACGAGAAAAAAATAAAAGGTATGAGACCCTTCGTTTACATCCTTCGAATGTCTCTTTCCCCAAATCACAATATGAGGATCTTCCTCGAAAATCATTAATTAGGAATACTCATAAACATAACATATAAAATTCATCTCCTCCCTACATTGGCTCTAAAGGAGACTCATGACTTCGGTAGAACGCCCCCCATGCTAAGGGACCATTAAGTCCTGGACCACCCTGTCGGAGCATCATTCAGAACTAGCCCCGAATTCAAACCAACCATGGGAAGGCTCGGCTGAACATCTGCCTCCAAACTTTTAACGTCAATATCTGCACCTAAATGAAACACAAAGAAAACTATGAAAACGCACGACGTAGCGTATAAAACAAGGAGAGAAAATACTAAACAACCACTTACAATCTCTTTCAAAGTCAATCCGAGGTAAGATCCACAATCTCGTACTCACTAAAGACAAACCACTCTTCTTGTAGAGACGCGAAAAGATGTTATCATTTAGAATCTTGGTAGCATTATATCACATAGAAAAGAAGCCTTCGCCCGCCATCATGCGGTCAAAAACCTTCAAGCCCTCGACGTCCTAGATAGCCGGTCTTTTCTGCCACGAATAATGAATTTACCATGTGGTCCGCGTAGGACGCACGTAGAAATATCGAGTCTTCCAATCCCTGAAGAAAGAAGAAATGTTATCGAGAAATCAAAATTTAGAGTTATGAGGAGTAAAATAATAAAAAAGAAAACATGAGGATGACAAACGCACCCGTACATGGCCAGGAAACGATCCACTATGCACTCAGCTCCCTTCGTCAAACATACGAACACGAAGCACGCCAAACAATGATACATGTTAGGGGTCACATGGCTCAAATATAGTAGCAAGCTCTAAATACTTCACAGTAGAAGGGAGGCATCAATGCTCGTAACCCCGCCTGAATCAGAGCCGCATAAATAGTGACAAAACCTACTGAAGGGTTATCCACATGCTCGACCATGAGAGGAATTATCACCTCCACCACCCTAGAATCCATGCCAAATTCTCACAACCAGGAAGCTACGTTGGCCTTATTTACCACCGAGAGAATATTCTCCACCGAAACATGCTTCGGCTCCGCCTCTTCAACTATTTTCCTCTTTCTGGTGGAAGAACCGACTTGACTCTCAGCCAAACGATCCACCGTTACTGCCATCACATGACAAGGGGAGGAAATCGAGCTCTCCTCACCAACATGAACGATAATCACAGAAGAAGAAGATGACACCATGAGTAAAGTGAAGAAAGATAAGGTAAAAACAAAGGCGCTTGTGAAAATAGTTGCACGTAAATTTCTAAAGAATATTGACAAATAAAATAGTAGATATTATGAGAGCAAGAGAGTGAAATTCGAACAACGTTCTAGCAAATAAAAATCGACTCCCCTTATATAGGCCAAACATATTACCGTTAGGATCGCCCCCCAAAAAAGACTATGCATCGACACATAGGACGCATCGGGAAAACCCACAACGGTCACTAAACCGACATGATAATAAATACTACTCCAACGGGCAAAAAGGAAAAAGATGCTCCTACGATTTACCATTTTGAATTTCCCTCGTATTTCCCTCATACGAGCGAAATTAAGGGACTCCTGGTAATATTGAGATATACAAGGCCCTGACATCACCCCACCATCACGAGCCCGGATCCGATAAGAAATCACTTTATTTCAAAAGGACCTAGTCGCCCTCGAAGGAACGGTATCAAAAAGACATAGTCATCCTCGAAGGGACAAGTTCGTATTACGAGTCCAAGATGACACGACATGTCTATCCAATTAGGTCTTATCCTGGACACATCTTTATACACGAATATACTTGTAATAAATAAGGTGGTCATTATGACTCGTCGCCTTTGTAAAACTCTTGCTACTTCCCTCCGCCTATATAAAGAAGAAAGCTCATTCTGAAATAACACAATGGAAGTTCCACAATATAAAATTCCTCCCTGAATACAATTTATATTTCCTCGTAAAAGATTAACTTCATTCGAAGAGAAACCCCCCTATTTACGAAGCATTACTATCCCAAACTCATTTTTCATTTTTCTTAAAAAGGGACAGGTGTTCCGACTCCCTATAATAAGAAGGAGAAATACTATCAACGATATTCAGAGTAAATAAAGTAAGAATAATTTAGTAATTTGATGAAAAATTTAACGGAGTTAGTTATAACTTAAAGTAGGCGATTTAAGGTTTTTGAAACCACAAGGAAGTTTTGTGCAGTTTTTAAACCACAATTAAAATTTTAAACAAGAGGATTTTGTGCAGTGACTCGAAGAGGATGAGAATTAGTCGACTAGTTAGCTTATTTAGTTATGTATTTTTAGTTATGTAATGAACTTAATTTTATTGACAACTTGCTTCGATATTCATTTTTTAATTTATGTCATTTTACTTTTGTTCAACGCAGGTAGTTAAGATTATGAGTATTCCGCATTGTCACTTATATTTTTATTTGTTTAGTTTCTCATTCTAATTTACGTACAAATTGAAAGTTTACTTTGCGCCAAAGTTTCTCATTCTAATTTACGTACAAATTGAATGAAAGTTTACTTTGCGCCAAAAATAAATCAAGACTTAAGTACAATGGGTAGTACTGTAATTTTTTCAAAAGAATTGGACCAAACACTTTGCACATATTAACAATTTCATATATCCTATACCCTAGTGTAATGTCATTGCACTCACAAACATGTGGGATTCACTTGAGTATGTTCTACATCCCATGTGAGCTTACTTGGCACTACACACTGGGTAGCAAAGATTAAATTCATATTAGCCTCATTTTATGAAACACAAACATTATTTTGCAAGTGACGTTGTACCTCTCACCAACCATATCTTATGATTTACTTTCTCTAAATGGACTATGTTTTTCTTTCTTTCTAAAATTTAGGGATTTGGCCCATTTCACTCGGGTTTACTTTTGTTAAAAAGTTTCTTGTATTCATTGTAAGTTGTAACATTGGTAAAAGTTTTTTTTGTTGTTGGTAGTTATCATTTTATAGGAGGAAATGATTCCAAGAACCTAAGACGCCGTTTGATAGCCTATATTAGCTCCATATTAAGGGGTATACATATGTATTTTATGCACTATTATGGCATTTGTAAGGACTATTATAAATGCGGAACAGATGGATGTAATTATGTCGGCCCTTATTTCGTGGCATATTATAATCCGTCCATCTTTGATGGATTATATATTCTACGAAGGTTGGATATATAAATGACAGCCAAACATTAATTTAATCATGCAATTGACAATATTATAATATACACCTATTATAATCCGAACTCATAATCTTTACCTTCTTATATTACATATAGTTCAATTAGCAGTGTGGGCCAATATGCCCATTTATTTTGATAGATAAACTCATAAAAGGGTGAAATTTCAGTTGCCCCTTTACACTTTTACACTTAATTAATTACCACCCTCTTTTCTTTCTGTCTCTTCTCTCGGTCTCCCTCTTGCTATCACTTGGAACTTTTTATTTTGTCCAATTTTTGTTGTGCTGAGGTTCGGATCTGGCTTTCTCCTCAATTTTGCTGTTGTAAGTCTCTCTCTCTCTCTCTCCCCCCCCCCCCCCCCCCCTTCCATGTGAGTGAATGCAAGCCCGATAGCATGACAAAACTAATCGATAACTAACTAACTGCACTGTTATAGTGGTTGTATTCATTCATTCTTTTTCTCCTATATATGTATGTATCAACTTTAATTAGTAAATTCAAATTTTGGCCTTTAGTTTTCCTTTCTTTCAAGTTTGTGCAAGGAGGGACTTGGTTCTGGTGAACTTCTTTGTTCTGCATTTTATCAACTCTCTGCAGACTGACTAATTGTTTAAATCATGAGCGGAAGAATGCGAGTCCATGACGGTTCCGATACAAGTGGTGTTTGCATAAATCATTTGCCAGAAGATTTGATTATTCACATCCTGTCCCTCTTACCGCTGGAGGAGGCGGTGCAGACTTGTGTTTTATCCAAAGCTTGGGAACACAAGTGGGCTTCAATTTCCTGCATAAAAATCGATGACCAACTCATGAACAAAACTAGTTTCGTAAACTTTGTTGACTAGATACTTGTTCAGTCCCGAGACATTCAAAGTATAACTCTTTCATGTTGTTCCGTGCGTGACCGAACTATCTTGAAAACATGGATATCTTAACTATCAACGCGTACTAGTATTCAGACTATCAAAATAAATTATTTTCGCTGCCAAGAATTTACCTTACCGTGTTGCCTTTTGGACAGTACTTCACTCACTAGCTTAGAGCTCAAGTTGCCCTGTACTTTCAAAATCCCCGTCAAAGACTATCTTTGCAACCTTAAATCATTATGTCTTTTCCAAATCCACTTCGAAAATGAGCATATTGCTGATAATGACCGAGTGATATTGACATTCCCCGTCCTTGAATCACTTGAATTCGACTCTTGTACTTGGGGTGATGTAAAGTCTGTTGAAATCAGCTCGCCCTCCCTGACCGCTTTCACTTATATATCCCCTGAAGCTGTACCAAATGACTTTCTTTTTGAAGTTCGTGCAGCAAAGCTGAAGAAATTCTCAATTTTCCGTGATGTGCTACTCGGTAGTTTTTATCTGGATGCATCATCAGTTGTCCATGCATGTTTTCACAATTGGAGCTCGAGATGTGATCATCCATTTGTTGGAGTTCGTGAATCACGCTCTTCGATGTCAATCAAAGACTTCTCAAGCTTGAAATATTTGCGTTTTGTTGGTCGACTGATCAAGGTTAGTTTTTTTAGTGTTGAACTGCGGAGCTTGTAGAAGAACGAGACAGTACAAAGATACATATATTTCTTTGCCAACAATAACAGGGGATTGCATGATAAATAAAATAAAAAAAAGATAATTGATAGATAACAATTAGACTTCGATAGAGAGTACCAGTGCGAGATGATTATAACTTAAACTTATTTCTGCTTTATCCTACATTATGCCTGAGTCATTTTATCATGCTGACATGAAGCTAATGGGTAACTAGAATAAAACTAACACTTGGATGCAACTTGTTAGTGTTGAAAAGTGGAGATTTTACTTTTGTGTTGCATCTGTTGTGTCATTGTTTTACGTTTTTCTTAGCTTGACTACTTACATTATATTACATATATATGTATATACATATATATTTATATAATGCTACAAAATGAACTAATTATTGTTCATCTAACAAGACAGACATATACCCAGTTAGTGCCAAGACTTGCTCTTCCCAGGTTTGATAGGCTGCAAGTACTACAACTGCACCTATGTGGTAGTATTGAAGCTTTTCTAGAGTTACTTCACATGGCACCAAAACTTAAAGGGCTCATGCTCGCTCCCGTAAGTCATTGCATCTCCTTTCTTTCTTTTGTCATTCTTAATAAGATAGTTATTCCATACATTTCTATTTTGTTTTCCAGCATTCCACCGCAGGTCACTATTCAGAAATCAGAAGATTTCAATTTCGATGCGATTACATCTGGGCCATTTTGTATATTGTCTCACCTGGTGATGATCAAATTTTCGGACGTTTTGGGCACAACATGCGAACTTGATTTGGTAAAGTTTTTCTTCAAGAACTCTAGGAAACTTAAGAAATTCTTCATTTCTGTTCATAACGAACCACTGATTCCGAAAGCTGAAATCGAAGAACTATTCTCAACATATCCTAAAGGTTCATCTCGCGTTTCAGTAACTCTTTTTTAAGAGGTTTATCACCCTCTCTCTCTCTCTCTCTCTCTCTCTCTCGGGCAACAATGGGTCGCAACAGTGGATCCTTGTGTGTTTGAGATTCTGTCATATGTTGAAGACATTTGAAACTTTGTTCTTCTATTTTCCCTTGGGCTACTTATGACATTTGATATCTTTCGTCATGTTTCTTAGCTACAAGATGATATATAGTTATTTTTGCTATTTGTCAGTGAAGTTTTGTACTTGATGAATGGTATAATTTATCGTAACTATTCGACAATCTTCCATTATTTGTCGGACATATGCTTAAGTTTTACAGTATTATAAGGCGAACTAGATCAACAATTACATACCCTATATATGGTTTCACGAAGTTAATGTTGTCGCTACGTCATATTTCATTTCACCAGAAAATGTACTTATTAGAGAGAGGAGCAGATTATCGGTATACAGAACTCCAAAATAGTTCACTAGCAATGTAAGGTAGGATATGAAGTTGGAATGATTAGACCCTTTACGCATGTATAGTAATAACTAATAAGTGGACAATCTCATAATTGACATGAGCAGACTACGTAATGTAAAAATTAGGCAAAGAAGGATCAAATTAGAAAGGTACCATGAGTACCAAAGGATGACCATATATAGTACATGAATACAAGAATGACAAACGAAATCTTGGCTGACTCAGCCAATCAACAACTGAAAGTTAAAATCTTTGGCAATCTAATATTAAATCTAGACCCAATTCCTTAACCTTAATTGTGTCAATTTCCTTTTGTAGTTCTATTGGATTTTATTATAATTTTGCTCATACACTGCTATGGTTAAGGATATAATATTTGTAAGAATGAAAATAAGGAAAAACAAATATGTGCCTGAGAGAGTGAACAAAAAGTTCGAAGTATAGCCATTATGAACACACACACATACAACAAAAAAATGAAAAAAGAAGATTCATTTCTTCTTCCATAATCAAAAGATACCTTACTTACTCATCAAAAAAGAAAAAAAAAGATACATTACACCTCTTCGAATTTAGTCTTTCCACACAATCTTCTGCCTTTTCGCCTTTTGATTCACAAATATAATGCACTTCAACCACTTAAACAAGTAACAAACCGAGCACGAATTCATCTCAAATAGAATGTTCAATACACATTAAACAATAACAACAAAACGCTTAGCTCAAAAAATTGAAACTAGAAGATTAATGAAAAATATTATACATTTGGCTTCTTCTCTGAATCAAATCAGAAGAAGGGTGTGGTGTGCTGGTGGATTAGCTCAACAACGTAATTTCTCTTATTCTCTGTATCGATGAGTAGTAGCCACCGGATGTTTTGTGATAACTAGCCATAGGGCCTCAAATGAGATATCCATCCAATGTCCTCTGACAATCCAGCAAATTCTACGGAAGTATGTCACAAAAAAATGGAGGCGGAGCAGCACTTGGAGCCGCATTTGAGCTCCTATTCAAAGCCGTACTCGACTCCACCGTCCGTGTCGCCAACTTCAACTCCGATCTCAACCGTTTAAAACAAACCCTCCTCGCCATCGATGACATATGCAACTTCAACTGAATCCTCCACCACCAGCCCCTCGAAACACAGCTCTTCACCGATCGCTTCCAAATCAAGTTCGCGGTGCTCCATTTCAGGGAGAGTAATAAGATTTATGTTGGGGTTAGTGATTTGGAGGAGAAGGTTAATGAGATGGTTGTCATGATGAAAAGTAGTAACATTGGTGGTGGTTGTGGGGAGAGTTTGAAGGGGCTTTTGGGGTGGTGTACTGTGCCTGGTGCGCCGGAGTTTGTCGTGGGGTTGGATAAGCCGCTTACGGAAGTGAGGGAGATGGTGTTGGATGATGCTGGTGGAGGTAGTGTGGTCGTGGTGTCGGCTCCCGGTGGCTGTGGGAAGACTACATTGGCTAAGAAGCTCTGTCATGATGACAAAATTAAAGGTATAGTTATGCCTCAAATGCTCGGTAGTTGTTTTGTGAAGCGATGGATATCACATTCGATGGAAAGAAAATTTGGAAGCTCGAGAAAACTTGATTATTGAACACTAGCGAGTTGGGAGCGTTCCAAATAGCCCATGCAAGGGTCGACCAACTTTCTCGCGTTTTACAAGGGAGGGAAGTAAGAGAGGTGACATACTTGGTAGAATTTGCTGGATCAATGGACCCTTTCAAAGACTTGAGCTCTTTTATTGTTGTTGCGAAGTCGTCAACTTGGAAGCACCCTGATACGATAAGTGCCTCAAGTGATATAAGCATGCCCATATTTCTAGGAAGTCTTGAGAGATTCTTGCATCCTTCCAAATTCAAGTAGAGAATATTCTGTAAGTATCCAAAACTGATACAATCTTTAAGATTCAGACTTTCAAGACTTGAAAGAAAATTGAAACCAGAGTTTTAGAAAGAAGGGCATATCTAATGATTCTTCAATTTCAACAACAGGTTATTGCTATTGAAATTCCTATATTTTGCATTTGAATGTGAGTACTGATTCGTCTCTGTACTTGTTGAATTTACGTTGCTGGGTGTTTAATTTCTTTATTGATAATCTGTTTTTACATAAAGAAATGTCTTTCTCGGCCATAAAGGAAAGATTTTTATTGACATTTGTTATTCTGATGCACTAATTTAATTGTAGATGGAGCCATTACAAATCTGTTCTCTGGTGCGTAAAAAGGAATGTGTAAGCCTAACCGTAGTGCCAAGAGATTGGATATGTGAAGAAGAAGTAGTGTTGCTTAATGCACTGAAGGAACTCGTGGTAGAAGGTTGGCGTGTGGGCACTGATTTCAAGCCAGGGTACTTTCAACGGTTAGAAGCTTCACTCCTCGCTCAATTCCTGACATCTGGCATTACGGGGGACCAACAACATATCTACCTCAAGGTGAAAGAATGGGAGGAGGAGTACAAACTGGTCTGCAAAGTGAAAGATCTCCCCAAATTTAACTGGCTTTATGATGATAAAACGCTGGAAGCAGAGGACGATGTGTGGGATTATTACATAAAGGTATATATGGTTGGTGGTTCAATATTGTTTTACTTAAGTATATGATTGATTAATCATTGTATTTTAACACTGATTACTTTATATGTGCAGGTACTTGGATCCCTGAAGTTTCTTAATTTCGGTCACTCCTAGACTTTCCAAAACTCCTCAATTGAAAGTCTGAATCTTAAAGATTGTATCAGTTTGACTGAGATCCATGAATCTATTGGATGCTTACAGAACCTTCTCTACTTGAATTTGGAAGGATGCAAGAATCTCTCAAAACTT
Organism: Linaria vulgaris; assembly: GCA_948329865.1. NCBI lineage: Eukaryota > Viridiplantae > Streptophyta > Magnoliopsida > Lamiales > Plantaginaceae > Linaria > Linaria vulgaris. The sequence goes on from OX415251.1 coordinate 19,645,266, forward strand.
CCTAGGAATATTGGCATGCTTATATCACTTGAGGCATTTATCGTATCAAGGTGCACAAAACTTGACAACTTGGCAACAACAATAAAAGAGCTCAAGTCTTTGAAAGTGTCCATTGATCCAGCAAATTCTACAAAGTATGCCACCTCTCTTACTTCCCTCACTCGCGAAACGCGGGAAAGTTGGTCGACCCTTACAAGGACTATTTGGAACATTCACAACTCGCTAGTGTTCAATAATCAAGTTTTTTCGAGCTTCCAAATCCGCTTATCTTTCTATCGAATGTGATATCCATCGATTCACAAAACAACTACCAAACATTTGAGGCATAACTATACCTTTAATTTTGTCATCATGACAACGCTTCTTAGCCAATGTAGTCTTCCCACAACTACTGGGAGCCGACACCACGACCACATATTACTTCCACCAGCATCATCCAACACCATCTCCCTCCCTTCTTTAAGCGGCTTATCCAACCCCACGACAAACTCCAATCACCAGGCACACTACACCACCCCAAAAGCCCCTTCAAACTCTCCACACCACCACCACAAATCTTACTACTTTTTATCATGACAACCATCTCATTAACCTTCTTCTCCAAATCGCTAACTCCAACAAAAATCTTTTTACTCTCCCTGAAATGGAGCACAGCGACGTCGATTTGGAAGAACCTCATGAGCACATTTTCGAGCTTGCTAACTTTGTTGGAGTAGTATAGTCGTCTGGTCAGATCCCACTTCACTTTGGAGCACATGAGGACCAATTTATGGGTTTCGAGTAAGCGATCGGTGAAGAGCTGTGTTTCGAGGGGCTGGCGGTGGAGGATTCAGTTGAAGTTGCGTATATATGTCGTCGATGGTGGGTTTGATGAAGAGGAGGGTTTGTTTTAAAAGGTTGAGACCGAACTTGAAGTTGGTGACACGAACGGTGGAGTCGAGTACGGCTTTGAATAGGAGCTCAAATGCGGCTCCAAGAGCTGCTCCGCCTACATGGGCCATCATTTTTATATTTATTTTGTGGTGAAGAATGGAGGTGTGTGTGTATACTATGTGCACCTTTTTAATACACAAGTATTATAGAGAAAAACGACAAACTATACCCATTTTTTGCGCGTTTTCGCGAAACTATGTCTATCCTTTCAATTTTTGTAAAACTAGGCCTCAACTTTTTATTTTGAAAAAAACTACACCCCAACTTTCATTCAGGCTAAAAAACGTCATAGTTCGACGTTATGACATCACCACTCCATTTTGGTCGACGGCAAAATAGACATTTCACTTATAATATCTTAGTATTACACTTACACCCCATAATAAACATTTCTTTAAAAAATATTTCTTTATATCTTCAAAAAATAAGAAAATACATACATAAAAACCATTAAATAATAAAATATATCATTTTTATTATTGAAATACAAAACAATTTATAACCGTCTTCCTCACAGACCCCCCCACCCCCCCCCCCCCATCCACCCACCAGAATCGCACTTTCATCTGTCGGCGTCAAATCGCGGCGGCGCAATTTGAGGCCACCACCACTACGAATGGCACCATGCACCATCGCGATTTGCATTGGCGGTGGCGTCAAATCGCGCGTTGACGCCTGTTGGTGGTGGTGCGCTTCGCAATTCATCACCACCACCACTTGATTCGTGATCACGGCGATGACGAAGGTGTGGTGATGAATTGCGAATGTGCATAGGGTGGGATGGAGTGGGGTGGGAAGAAGACAAGCAATTTTTATTTTTTTTGGATTTCAATAATAAAAATTATATATTTTAATTTTTTTGTTTTTTTATGTATGTATTTTCTTTGTTTTTAAGTTCAGCCTATTTTTGTAAAAATTGAAAGGATAGGCCTAGTTTCGCGAAAACGCGCAAATGATGGGTCTAGTTTGTCGTTTTTCTCAATATTATAACTACTATGTGGACTTTTTTATTACACAAATATTATAACCACTATGTGCACTTTTCAAAAATAAAAATATTATAATTATTATGTGCACTTTTCTAATATACAAATATTATATTAGTGTGTGCACTTTTCTCATATACAAATTCTATATTTATTATGGGCATTTTTTTCATATAAAAATATTATATTATGTGCACATAGTAATTATAATTTGTATTTTGAAAAAGTGTACATAGTAATTATTGTATTCCCGATTGGTTCATAAATTAGCCATTGACATAACAGGTGAGATATCGTAGCCATGGATTCAACAACAAAATAAAAAATAGGAAAGCCATGAGGTTCAAAATAAGCCATTGTTACCAATCATTTTACTCAATGTGGTTTTTATTGTAATATTGTAGGCAGGAATCAAAGTTTATCAAGAAAATCGTGCAAGTAATCAGGGAAAAACTGAATCTGAAAGTACTGAGCATGAGCCGTACTAGGTAGGGATGCAATCTACACTCGTAAAAATCAATTTATGGCTGCAAGATGAATCAACTGATGTTAGCATAGTTATAATCAATAGGATAGGTGGCATTGGGAAGACTACCATTGCCAAGTCTGTGTATAATCTTAGTTTTCAAAGATTTGAAGGCAACAACTATTTCGCAGATGTCAGGGAGACTTCAAAGATTCATCTGCAGAGACAACTTCTTTCAGACATTTTGAAAATCAAATCCGGCAAGATCAATAATATCATTGCAGAAGTCCCTAATATGCAAGAATCATTACAATGTAAAAGATTTCTCCTCATCCTTGATTATGTAGACAACATAGCTGATCAATTAAACGCAGTACTTGCAATGAGAAATTGGTTCTCTCAAAGGAAGCAAAATTATAATAACAATCAGGAACAAACGATTGCTAGAGCTTGACGAAACTTGTGAAGTACAAAACTTGTGAAGTACATAAAAGTTCAAAAAATGGACAACAAAGAGTCTTTGCATCTTTTCAGTATGCATGCATTCGGGTTGGGGACTCCTGATGATGATTACCTAAAACTCTCGCAACAAATAGTCATACGTTGTGGAGGACTCCCCTTAGCTCTTCAAGTAATAGGCTCTTCTCTATAGGGAAGAGTTTAGATGTATGGAGAAGTGCATGAAAAAAGATCGAACACTCTCTTGATACCTAAATAGTGAATAAATTCCAAATTAGCTATTTGACACTACCCGATGATGATGTTAAAGACTTATTGAATCATATTGCAAGTTTCTTTATTGGAAAGGATAAAGATTTTGCACAAAGTGTATTCTGCATGTGGTTTCTATACTGCTGTCGAAATTGAAACCTTGATCGATGGTTATCTATTAGAAATCAATAAATGCAATCAATTGGCAATGCATCAGTTACTTCGAGACATGGCAAGAGATATCGTTCACCGAGAATCAACTAAAGAACCTGAAAAGCGCAGTAGATTATGGTGACATCAAGATTCTCATGACGTGTTAAGAGACATATCTGTAAAGCTCATAAACCTTGTGTTTTTATTTCTTTCTTTCTTTCTTCTCTTTTTCTACGGGTAAAATTTTGTTTTGTCCATTAATTTGGCTACCTCGCTATTTTTGTCCATTAATTTGGCAGCTTGTCAAAATTGTCCATTATGTTGGCTTTTTTAGCCAATTTTGTCCAGTACCCCATTGGGTGGAAATTGCTGAGGTGGCAACCGTTGACCACACAGCCCTAATTTTGACCCCCAAAAAGAATTTTTTTTTTAACTTTTTACCACCTGGATATGACCTGTATAAAAAAAAATTAAAAAATTTAACTTGCCATTTCCTCACTCACTCTCTCCTCCCTCACTTTCTCTCCCTAATGGAGGCCCCACCACCATCACAACCACCGCTCTCTGCCACCACCTCCAAGGCGGATTCCGTCGACTCCTCTCCCCGTTCCCGCCGGACCGTCTCTCTCCTCCCTCACTTTCTCTCTCTAATGGAGGCCCCACCACCATCACAACCACCGCTCTCCGCCACCACCTCCAAGGCGGATTCCGTCGACTCCTCTCCCCGTTCCCGCTGGACCGACTCCTATGACGCCGACCCTCCTCCGCCCTCAAAGCTCCACCTCATGTGCAACTACGGCGGCCACATCGGCGGCGACACCCGTATCATCGCCATCGACCGCACAAACGCCACCCTCTCCCCAACGAGGACTTAGATTCCTTAATTTCAATCGCCACCAATGAAGATCTCGAGAACATGGTGGATGAATAGGAGGCGAAAGAGGTAGGCGCTGCAGATTTTTGAAGAGGAGGCGCGGGCCTGTAGTTGTTGTTTGATGAAGAAGATGATGAAATTGCATATCAGTCCTTAATAAATAATTAAATTGTAATTCCAGTCCATGAATGTTCTTTGGTGGAAAAAAAGTTTAAAAAAAATATTTTTTGGGGTCAAAATAGAAGTTAGACAGTCAACGGATGCCACATCAGCGATTTTTGCCGGAAACAACCACAATTGGGGGTCAGGGACAAAATTGGCTAAAAAACCCAACATAATGCACAATTTTGACAAGCTACCAAATTAATGGACAAAAATGGCGAGGTAGCCAAATTAATGCACAAAACAAAATTTTACCCCATTTTTCTGCCACCTGCAATGCGTTTTAATAATCTTGAAACTCTTTTCTAGGCCACTTAGATTCAATAAATGCGTTTTAATAATCTTGCAATGCGTTTTAATTCTCCACTTGGTTGCAACATTTATTGCTTTTTAATTATTTTACTATTGTATTTCGCATTTTACTGTTCGATTTCTCCATGTACCAACCAAAACTAGTTACTTGCATTAATGTATTGACTTCAGTCGGTTAAAAAAATAGCAAATTTAATTCACAGTATGTTTGACAACGACTTGCTTGATAATTAATGCAGAAATAAAAATACATTTTTTATGTGTCATCAAATAGATTAAAGTAGCCAAATGAAAACAAACGCAACAGAACTGTGAAAAAGGGAGAATCTAATGGACAAAGAAATGATAATCAGAGAAACCTACCTCTTGCACAGTAACGGAATTCTTTCGTCTCGTAAGAAATAGGCAAGTTCAATTTGGGAATAATTCCAAATGATTATTTAGATGAGTTGGTGAATTTTTGAATTTTACCAGGGAAGGTTAACAAAAATGAGAAGTGGGTATTGGGTTGTTTTTGTAGTTGATTTTTCATTTACTAGTAACTGAAGGACAAACAAAAATTGTGTGTACATTTTGTTTATGAATACTTTACATATAAAGTGTCGTTATATGATACATTTTGTGCTATGAATAAAGCCAAGAGCTTACTCAAACATAAATAATTTTTGTGTATATTTAAAATTGAGACTGTCATTTAGATTAATGGTAGAAAATGGATAGTTTAACCTATCAAAGTTCAGTAATTATGTCTATTCTAACTAAAACTTCGAATCTTAGCTCTGAAGTACCACCAGATAGGAGACAAGAGACAAATGAAATCATTAAAGATTTTACTATTTCAAAAGTCCAAAAGTCTTCTGAAAATGACTGTCTTGAAAATGAATTATTACCTTTACAAGATATGTCAGTCCTTGAAACAACTCCAAATACTAAGGCCCTACCAAAATTAAACATACCTATTACCAGCTCCCTTGTTCCTTACATAACCCTGACAACAAAAACAACAAATTACCCCCTCAGTGATGATATAAACCACTGCAACACAAAAAGAACCCTGAATACTCTACTATATCCTAGTTCAAACAAAAAATATTCTTTCAAGATAGGTGATGACATCAAACAACCTCAGAACCTAAACCTCCCTCCTGTCTCCTTTGACCTACCTACCAACTACCAATCCTCCTATCAATCCTCAGGACCAAACAATGTGAAACAGGGTCTAATCCAAGCTGGCATGGTGATTCATCGAAATATCAGGTCCTTCAAACCTAAGAGTGCAGTCATCATTGAAGAATTCAAGGAACCTGATTCAACAACTATGAGCAAGGAACATTTGTATACTCACTCTGACTTCAAGCTCAAGGATCATAATTCAGGGGAAATAATAAGTCCTTGGTGGAATCTGATTCTACAAGTGGCTCCCCCAACTCTTTGAAAAACTCCTCCCTTAACTCATTCAAGGCCCCAGGGGGGACAGAGAATGAATACACTCAAAATAATAGCCTGGAACTACCAAGGGTTAGGCCAACCCAAGGCAGTGAGAGCTCTGGAAGCTCTCATCTTCAATGAAAGGCCTGATATCATCTTTCTGTCAGAAATTAAATCCATCAATATTCTTCCTATCTTAAACACTCTCAATTCTCAGAATCTGATCCATCATTCTCTCTCTCCTCCTATTGGGATTTGAGGAGGCATCTGCCTTGCATGGAATTCCAATATCTCTCTCAACATTCTCTCCTCCTCTAATTGGTTCATCCACTGTGACATCCAATCTCTCTCATCCCCCTCTCCCCTCAAATGGTACTTCACTGGGTGATATTGTCCTTGTAATGATAACCTCAAGCAATCCTTCTGGAACTCTATTGTGGAATTGAATATGCCTGTTGAATCTGCCTGGCTCCTGATGGGAGATTTCAACTCTGTTTTATCTCAAGAAGAGAAAAGAGGTGGTAACCTCTTCTCTAGCTCTTCTTTTTGCCCTTTTGCCTCCTCCATCAACACCCTCAATCTTTCTGACATTGGTTTTATTGGTAAGATATTTACTTGGAACAATCTTAGACCAGATGAAGCCAATATCCAATTAAGACTTGACAGAGGGTTAGCTACCCAACCCTGGATCCTTTCCTTCCCCAACTCTTCTCTCTTCCACCTCCCTGCAATTGGTTCAGATCACAAGCCTCTACTCCTCATCACTGAACCTCATAAATCATGTGGCAAAAAACCCTTCAGATTTGAGCATATGTGGTCACTGGAACCATCTTGCTATGACACCATTGATAATGCTTGGAATCCTCAGTCACACAATAACCTAACTCCCTCTTTCAAATTGAGAACCAAACTCCTATCTGTGAAAAATGCTCTTATTAGATGGGATAAGTCTCACTTTGGTAACTGTTTCTCTAACATGCAACATATTATCAGTGTTATTGACAATTTGCAGGGACATGTTAACACAGCTGAGAACCTTACCAAAGAAGCAGCACTCCAAAAAGAACTGGATGAAATCAGACTAAAAATAAAGACACATTGGAGTCAAAAAGCTAAGGTAAAATGGATTGAAGATGGAGATGCTAATTCAAGATTCTTTCACCTTTCCACAATCTTCAGGGGTAAGACTAATAAGATTCACTTCGTCATTGATGAATCAGGTAACTATCTCAACTCTTGGACTGATATTGGTTTGTCATTTCAATATTATTACAGTAACCTATTCACTAGTGATTATGCTTCTTGTAATCCTCACCCTTATCCTGATAATCTTGATAACTTATTCCATAATGTCATTAGTGATCAGGATAATTCCTTGCTCTGTGGCATCCCCTCTCCTGCTGATATTAAAAAAGTTTTCTTTAAAATGAAAGCCAATTCTAGCCCTGGTCCAGATGGATTTACTCCATTGTTTTTCATTAAATATTGGCCCATAGTTGGTTTTGTTGTGATTAATTCTGTCAGAGATTTCTTTCTTAATAAAACTTTGCCTAGAGCTTTCAATCACACCGTTATTGCCTTAATACCCAAGAATAAAAATGCTAAACGCACCGATCAATTTAGACCTATTAGCTTGTGCAATGTTGTGTACAAATGTATCTCTAAAATTCTTTCTAACAGGCTTAAAGCTTTCTTGCATTGTTTTGTTTCTCCCCTTCAATCTGCCTTTATTAAAGGGAGACATATTCAGGATAATAACATTGTTGCTCATGAATTAATGCACTATCTGAATAACAAAAAGGGAGCTAACTCCTTCATGGCTATTAAAATTGATCTCATCAAAGCATTTGATAGAGTTGAATGGCCTCTTCTTCTCAAAATCCTCTCCACTCTTGGTTTCTGCAGCACTTTTACTAACTGGATCTACTATTGCATCTCATCTCCTTCTTTCAGCATTCTTATTAATGGTTCTCAGTTTGGATACTTCAAGTCTAGTAGAGGAATAAGACAGGGGGATCCTCTATCCCCCTATCTATTCATCATCTACTCTGACCTCATATCCAGACTCCTCTCTAGAGCTGAATTCTTAGGGCATATCAATGGTGTAAAAATTTCCAGACAGAGCCCTGCTATCACCCATCTGCTCTATGCAGATGATCTAACTGTGTACTGCAAAGCTAATGAATCCAACACCTCTGCTATAAAGAGCTGTTTTGATACTCTCTCTTGTTGGAGTAGCCAAAAAATGAATACTTCCAAATCTTTCATTCACTTTAGTGCTAACACTAACACTGACACCAAACTTCTTATCCTCAACTCCCTCAACCTCAATGAATGCTCTCACCAGGACAAACATCTTGGTATCCACTTCTGCAGAACTACTTTTAAAAAACCAGCAATGCTTCATTTGCTTGGTAACTTAAACTCTAGGCTGTCAAATTGGAAATCCCAAAATCTTTCTATATCTGGTAAAGTTATCCTCATCAAAGCAGTGGCTCAAACTCTTCCATATTACTGTATGTCCAATTTTTCTCTTCCAGTCTCTATATGCTCTAAAATGGATTCCTTAATGATGAGGTTTTTTTGGGGAGAGAATGAGAAGAAAAATATCCTGCCTTTAAAAAGTTGGGACAGTATTTGTAGACCTAAGGCTCAAGGTGGGCTTGGCTTCAGGAAAATGCTTGACCATAACAATGCTTTGCTCTCTAATCTTGCTTGGCACATTGCTAACAAATCAGATAAGCTTTGGGTCAACCTATTGCATTCCAAATATGTGAAAGGAAAAGACTTCCTTACCATGGATCCCTTAAAATCTAACTGCTCTTGGATCTGGAAAGATCTATTTAAGCTCAGATCACTCATTCTTAAAGGAGCCTGCTACAAAACCCACTCCTCTTCCACCTTATCTCCCTGGACCTCCCCATGGGTCCCTTCCATTCCTTTTTTCACCCCTTCCACCCTTAACACCCCCCTCATCTCTCCTTCTTCTATCTCCAAGATCTCTGATCTCATTCATCAGGATACTAACACTTGGAACTTTAACATTCTAAATAAACTATTCTCTTCTGAGACTGTTTTAGAAATTGTTAAAACTCCTATTGTTCAATCACCTGACATCAAATGCCTCTTCTGGACTCCCTCTAAGTCAGGGATGTTCTCCACTAAAGCTGCTTTCCTCTCCCTTACCTCCTCCACCACTGTCTCCTATCCCTCCTCTCTTTGGGGAAAGATATGGAAATCCCATCTCCATAATAGGTTAAAAACCTTCCTCTGGAGATGTCTCTCTGATATTCTCCCCACCAGAGGTAGATTAAACCGCCTCTTCCCTATCTCTGACATCAACTGCCCTTTCTGTCTCCAAGAAACTGAAACTCCTGAGCATCTTTTTATTAAATGTCACTATGTTAAAACCATCATGCTTACTTCAAGTTGGTCTTTTAACCTCTCTAGTTTCTCTAACTGCAATATCACTGATTGGATCAAATTTTTACTCACTTGCAGATTACCAGGTATCAAAAATGACAATTTGCAGCTGGAATTCAAGTCATTTTGTGCAATTACAATGGACAAAATTTGGCTCAACAGGAACAGAATTACTCACAACAAACCTGTCACCCCACCTACTGAACTTGCCAAAAGCATTGAGAAAGAAGCCAAGCTACATGCTCAAATCCTTACCAGTAAAATCACCAAGAAAAGATTCAGTACAGCTGCCACCTGGAAGAAACCTCCTGGAAATTGGCTCAAAATCAACTGTGATGCAGCCAACAACAAAAATGCCTACGCTTACACCTCACTTTGGAGGGACAGCAATGGCACAATCAAACTGGGGATTACAAATTCTTCACCATGCATGGACACTGAAGTGGCTAAATGCAAAGCTATCCTTGAAGCCCGTAAAATGGCTCATGCTAGGAAATTGTCACAAATTATCTTTGAAGCTGATTGCCAGAACATTATCCTAATGATCAACCAACAAACTCCAGATCATCATTGGTCTTCAGTAACCTACATTGAAGAAATCATAAAATTCTGGTATTGTTGGCCAAAATGGAAGTTCAGATTCATTCCGAATTGTTGTAATTTAGCGGCCCAAAACTTAGCTAAATGTGCTGTTTTTTGTAATGGTGATGGTATCATTCCCGAATACCTTCTCCCCATGTCCTCCTTTTGTGATGGTGGTTTCCCCATCGTAAACTATTTTTAATTATGCATTTCTTATTTATCAAAAAAAAAAAAATAACTAAAAACTTGATGCCTCACATATTATCTAGTGTTCTTTTTCTTTTCTGAGAATAGTGTCTAGTGTAATGACGTACAATTTTGTAGGACACTTGACACCTGGTAGAAACAAAATATAACAGTATTTTTCAATTTGTGACAACTATTTTTGAAGAGATGATACATACGGAGCAAAATCTCTCCTTATAGAACAATTTTATGTTACTAGCTAATTTGTCCATTCCAAATAAATCATAGAATCTACTTTCTTTTTCAATCTCTACCTAGGATTAGCAAAAAATTTAATTACGTGAAAACTTAATCATGATATATTCTTCTTTCCTATTTGATATTGAAAGGTATATATTTCTTTAATTAATGTAGTAAATAAATAATGTGGATTAATTAGTTTTTTTTGTTACCAAGGATTAATTAGTTATTAAAAGTCAAAACAAATATTTTTATATACAACTCGATCAATGGATCAATTAAAATGATTTGAATAATTAAAATAAGAAATAAACTAGAAGAAAATCATTCATTGGCCATTTTCTTTGGTGGCAATTTCAAATACTCTAAAAGAAAAAATCTGAAAGAAAAAATTACATAAATATATTAATTACGCGTAATGCAATATGGAGTCGTATTAAGAATAACATGTTTAAAATATTATTAAAAAAACATCATAGTAAATTATTTAAATAAGATTTATAATGTCACTAAAACTCTTTTTTTTTTTTTTTGTTTCAAAAAATAATTTCAAGTGAATAAAGCAAGAGCATATAAATACACGTGAGTTCTAAAACAGAGGACAATATTTTGTTTTTGAAAATTAAATGATCTCAACTTTTTTTACTAACTGAAAATGACCTTTAACTTCGTGTATTAAATTTGCCCAAAGGAATAAACAAGAATACAATGGAAAGAAAACCCCAACGTTCATATTAAACGGAATAAGGAAATAAAAATCCTAATATAATAATTAATGAAAATGTTCATTTGATTTGATAACTTTTAGTTTTGGAAAGTGTCCAAATTAAAAAGGAAATAAAAATCCTAATATAATAATTAATGAAAATGTTCAATTGATTTGATAACTTTTAGTTTTGGAAAGTGTCCAAATTAACAATTCACTTTTTTCTTTCGTGTGTGTATGCATAAAAATAGAATCTCAACATGTATGGGAATATTTACTATATTCCGATTTTAAGGAAATTAAGGAAACTGAATCATTTCAAAAAATCAGATACATTATAGTTTGTTGATTTGACAAGGACAAAGTAGTAAATAGCAAAGTATTGCTTGTAAGGAGGGATTTTGCTCTATGTATATATCATTTCCCCTATTTTTGTAAGGCCATGGATCAAAATTTCCGTGCGTTTCCTCGAAAAGTACCGAAAAGTTTCCGTTTTTAACTTCACCGATACGAAATATACATGTAGTTTCCATGGTAGTTATAACTACAATTTTACGAATTTCTCGAAACATTCCGAAAAGTTCTCGAAATATTACGAAACGTTTCTAATTTTTAGCTATCCGAAACGTAATCCCGTACCGAAATTTTCATCCATGTGTAAGGCTTTAAAAACAAGTAATTTAAAAGACTTCATTAAAAAAACAAACCCGAGGACATCAAAATAGTCATAAGATACAAAAAAAGTAACGCTCCTAAGTCCTAACTCAGCAGCATAAACAGCAACTTTACTAAAGTAAAGTTGTTACGGCCCTTTTCGCTGAATTTTATTGGAACAAATCTCATCAGACCAGACAAAAACTTTGATCCAGTGCTGGAATGTATATAATGACAAGAATCCTAAAATTTCATCAGTTGCCAAAGCTTATGAAGTAAGTAACTAATCAAATCTGCAGAAGTAACTAGTGCAGAAACAATTCTTGAGGTTATTCCAAACTATTACAACTTCAAAAGAGCCGCCAGTACTATGAAACATCTAATCAAAACTGATTCCACACATCACAAAATCGCATCAGAAGTTCATGGCTTGTACACTAAAAGCCACGGCAAACGCCAACAAAAAGAGCTTCCATCCTTCAAAAACTTCATCCAGTAATCCTGCTCCTTCACTACATGTAAGCCTATTGTCGTGATAAGTGCACTCCGTTTGATTCCTATTCAAGATAACACAAGGGATAATCAGATTAGGAACTCTAAGAACCAAAATGTACTTCATTTCTCAAACCGACGTACCTTGCAGAACAAAACGTAACGATATAATCAGTAGACGAACAAGTAATAATACTCGTGGGATCATCGTAGGCAAAGCTATAGGCAACAGGGCAAGCCGTTTTAAAAACTCTCGAGTAATTAGTAGGCAAACACGCCATAGGAGTCGAGAACGCCCCTCTACAACAATACTCGTCCGTATCAAAGACAGTGCAAGCACTTCGACAAGCAATGGTATTTCCATTGGATCTCAAAGCAAGCTCAGACGGGCAATTGGGTCGTAGATCTGCATCACAACCCGCAGAACTGCAGTTTCCCTTGCCATTAATTGGTTTCACCAAAACAGGCAAATTGAAACCGTCGACAAGGCTGACATCGTAGTAATCAGTATCTCCTAGGGTGAATTCGGCTATTGAAGCGGGTGGTTGCCCTGGGCCAGTACAGTTGATAGCCGTTCCGCAACTACCTGTTAAGCACGACCCATTACCGTTTCTGTCAAAATTACAACCCGTTCTTCCCCATATCCGACCATTCCAATTTGGGGGCGGGTTCAAGACGATGGATTGAGCTGGCCTTAGAGAAATCCCGCCACCACTGAAGTTGTTCGGGGTTATCCCTGGCCATATGGTTTCCCTACAGTTGTTTACAATAGTAAAAGTTGTACAATCGGACAATCTAACTCCTGAAAGGAAGAAAAACATCAATCTAGAAATATTACAAAACATTAGCACAATGCACAAAAATGTTCAAGAATACGATATTATAGCAAAACATCACCTGATGCCGCAACGAGCAAGACCAGCAAGAATATGTGACTTAAGCCAAAAATGAAGCCCATTTACTCAAAAATTTGCAGATTATCACAAGTTTATGGATTTAGAACTACCAAAAGATGACACCAGCATATAATGTGTAATAATTTAAACAGGAGTAACACAAAAGAATACGTGTGCAAGAGAGTGAACAAAAAGCATTATAGGCAGAGACACAAAAGAAAAGCTTCCTTTCTTCTTCCATAATCAAAAGATACCTTACCTCTTCCATTTTTATACGCAAATCTTTCCACACAATCTTTCTCGTATCACAAATTCACTTTTAAAGCACTAGAACAAGCAGAAATCAGTGTCAAATGCATCTCAAATAGGTGGTCTAATAATCAATACACATTAACAGATCCAATAAAATACTGATACAATTCAATTCCATTAATTCATTCAACAACAAAAATGTAAGCCTACACTAACTAGCTCAAAATCAAGAAATCTTCTTCTTCTTATCCGCGTAATTCTTCGCGTGAAAATTAACAAACAGCACCAAAAGCGACGCGTTAAACACCGCGTTAAAGCACCAGCCCCATATCCCCTCGCAACCACCACCCGAGCCGCTCGTAAAATGGTAATACAGCATCAAACCCGAAATCAAGAAACTAAACACAAACTGCACGATCTGAAAATCCGTGACCAATCTCTTCCACCACGGCCTGAACCCCAACCCGGACAACAAATAGTAACCGTACATCACCACGTGCACCGTGGCATTCGTCACGAGGGCCACGGGGAAAAGCGACTGACACGTGTCGAGCCAGAGGTAACACATGACCACCACCACAGCGTGGTGGTACACGTGGAGGAACGAGAGGCGCCTCTTTCTGGACTCGGCCCCGCCGAGTAAAATCAGCAGCGTGTCGACGAACTCGAGGATCTTGGAGAAGTAGAAGACGTGGGCCCAGAAGAAGGTGGGTCCACGTGGCGGGGTGTGGTTGGCCGGGAAGCAGAGGGGCCAGGTGGGGTTGTTTGATTTACGGGTTTGGTGGATGGCGGAGAGGGTGCAACCGACGGCCATGATGAGGGAGAGGGAGCAGAGGATGAGGTTGTGGACGGCGGTGATGAGGCGGAGGGGTTTGGCGGGGAGGGTGAGGGTGGGGCCCATGTGGGAGAGAGTGAGGGTGAGTGTGAGGTAGGTGAGGACGGTGAGAGTGAGGAAGAGTGGGGTGGAGCCGGGGGATTTGTGTGGGACCCATTGGTATTGGGAGATGGTGGGGTGGTCGACGAGGTAGTAGTGGAGGGTGGTGTAGAGCGTGTCCATCACGCGCCGCCGTGGGGAATGATTGTGATAGTGTGGTGTTTGTGATTGGGTGGAACTGTTAATGTGTCTTATTGCATGTGTTTTTTTTTGTAAGGCAAGATAAGAAGCCACGTCGCATGGACTAATTTACCCGATGTTTTTTTTTTTTTTTTTGCATGTTGCAACTTGCAACTAATCACGAGTGTAATAGACAAAGCCTGCAAATGTCATAATCAAGGTAGATGAGAAGATATATACCAAATAAATATATGGTAAATTAGGAAAGATTTTATACATAGTTTAGGAAAGATTTTATACAAGATATACGAGAAACTAAGATAAATACTAATTAATATATTACTTTAATATCTTTCACACTTCTGTCAAGCGAATCGTGGGACTTGGTGCGAGACAAAGCTTAGAGAGAAAGAAGGTAAAGAGTGGACGCGGCAAAGCTTTTGGTGAAAATGTCAGGAGTTTGAAGTTGCGTAGGACGTATTGAGTACTTAGTTTGCAACAAGTTTTCGAACAAAATGATAATCTAAAGCAATATGCTTGGCTTGTTTATGACCTACGGAATTATCACTTAGAAACAGTGACGGGAGATTTGTGTGGGACCCATTGGTATTGGGAGCAGGGGCGGAGGGAGAGGGGGTGCAGGGGGGGCCACTGCACCCCCTCACTTTTCAAATTTTCTTTTTTTAATACTAATATTATAGTATTTTGAATAGGAAATGGTGGGCGGCTCTTTAGCTTGCACCCCCTCAATTAATTTGACACTTTTCAAGGCTCCATTATCAAATATAAATATAGCCCATGTTGTACAAATTTAATATATAGTTATATACAATATGTATTAGACGGCCCACCCCCTAAAATCAAAAAGAAAAAAAAAGACAAAATTAAATAGAAACTAAAAGCAAAAAGCAAACCCTTTCAGCATTTCTTCTCCCCATTCTTCTCTTTCATCTGTAAACATCTCCTTGTTTTTTTTTCTTTCTCTTTGTCATCTTGTTTGTAGTTGCAACATAGATATAATAGATTTATGCAATAGTTTGCCCACCCCATGCATGCCACGTTTCATCCTCTTGTACAAATTTAGTTGTTTTTTTATTTTTATTTTTGTCATCTTGTAGACTATTTTTTTAGTTTGTTTATTTTTCTTTTTGTCATCTTGTTTCTTGTAGACTATTTTTTTTAGTTTGTTAAACAGTTAGTATTTGATTGTTTGACTATTTTTTTAGTTTGTTTATTTTTCTTTTTGTCATCTTGTTTCTTATAGGCAATTTTTTTAGTTTGTGAAACCGTTAGTATTTGATTGTTTGAATATGGTAGTGTGTTTGTATAGGATTTAAATATTGTCATACCAAATTGTAATGTTAATTGTGAATTGCGATGTCATACGGATGTTAAAACTTAAAAGTCTTATATATGATTTTATTTTCTTAGAATGAGTTTTGGATTAGCAAGATTTTGGATTGATAAAGTAGTTTAACTAATGAATTATTTTATATCGCTAGGACCTAGTGTTACACTTATTGTTATGTGATCAATTAAAGAAGTAACGTAGCAACTAATTAATTACTTAACTTTTTATTTATACAGGTTTTGGCTTGATGGGTAAAAAAAGAATTGACTCGTATTTTAAAAAGAGTATATTCCCGATGTTTCATCTTAAGGAATGTGATATTCTTAGTTGATAATATGTGTTATATTTATTACTTTGGGTTTTTGACCGTACGCTTTAGTATATTTTTTTTAAGATGTTGAAAGTTTTGTTAAACGGTACAATTTAAATATTTTTGTTGGTTATTAACATGTTTTCTTTTTCTAAAGCTAATTTACTGTTGTTGATAAAAAAAATTATTGAATTAATCAAAAAAAAAAATTTAGAATAATCTCGCCCCCCCCCCCCCCCCCTCCCTCGAAATCCTGGCTCCGCCCCTGATTGGGAGATGGTGGGGCGGTCGACGAAGTAATAGTGGAAGGTGGTGTAAAGCGTGTCCATCACGCGCATTCGTGGGAGAGTTCAGTTCAGTTCGTTGGGTTGTGTAATGTTTTGTGATAGGGTGGAATTTTAGTTTTTTATTGCATAAGGGTAAATAAGAAGCCACGTTGCATTGACATTTAAAAATAACAAAATTAGACTTTTTATAATATAAAGAGAGCAGATGGCAAAAAACCCCCTTGTGTTCTATGAAAGTAGCAAAAAACCCCCTTGTGAAAATAAAAGGGGCAGAAAACCCCCATGTGTTTCTTAAATCATAGCACACTTCCCCCTTCTACAGATTTTAACTTTAACAAAATTAGAAATTGACCCCCAAAGTTTTAGTGTCATTCTTTTTCGAAACCCAAATTATGGAAATAGTCCATTACGACCATATCAGACCCAGCATGCTTCCGTACAATACCAATACAACATAACCGTAAAAAATACCTCATTTTGACCGTACCACCGTCGGGTATTCCGCCAGTTTTTACGAAGACTCCTCGCCTTCAACCACGCGATCGCAACCGATGGTTCTGCAACGGCTCCTTCAACGGTAATCAGCACAACCCTGGTTCGTTTCCTACTCCGGGTGTAAGAGGTGACTTAAACGGAAAGTTTAAAAGATTGACATCAACGTACTTAGGCGAAAGCAAAAGATCTTATTTATTTATGTGGAAACTTAGTTATTACAATACACTCATATCCCCCGTTTGAGAGGAGTAACATGTTTAGCTACTCATGGTAGCTACGACTCTTTTGTACATACACTCACAAACTATTACAATAATACTGGAATTAAACACTCGAAATTTGAAGACAAAACTAAAAGACTTAGACAAATTACAGACTCTCTTGTTTTTGTAAGAAAATAGTGGTGAAGACTTGCTTTCCTCTGTTTCCTTATGCTTGTTTATATAGGCAAAGTTTTCGGATTTGAAATCCGGACTTCATCAATATTCTCTGGTGGAATTGACGTGTTCCACTTGTTCCTGTGGTCCCTCCATGGTAGTGGAGGTTGTCCTGTCTTGATCACATGGCTGCTTCCTTATCTTCTGAGTCACGTGGTCCCTCCATTATGTCAGTGGAGGCTGTCAATTTGTTCACGTGGGTGGCCCCGGTTGTTCAGCTGTCCAAGTCACTCACATGGCCTCTTGTTCTTTTCTAACAAAAGTGGTCCCTTTACCAGCACGCGGCATCTTACCCTTTTTCGAAGGGCCCCCTTTGTCACTTCCTGCTTTGTCCCGTTTCATCGGGAATCCTTTTCCGAAAAGTGGCTCCCTTTGATCGGGACACTTGTCGCAAATCCGTTCATTCCATCGTCTGGCATGTATCATGTTGCAAACCTTCCGACGTGTTTCGGCGGTCGCCGGGATCTCGTTTCTCCACAACATTTGCCGCTTTTTCTCGAACGCGGTTTCAGCAAAGTCTGTGGTGTTGTTGGTCATGCTGTTGAGCATGAATGATCCGTTCTCAGTATTGTGGAATAGCTTGAACGAATACTTGACTTTGTCCATCTCGGTGAGACAGACCCAAAATCCCCAAGCCCTTCTCGTTGAGATTTCGTCTTCGTTGATTGGGGAAACCAGACAAAGTCCATCGGGCGGCGGCTTGATGAATTCCATGGCTTTCGTATTTGGTCTTTGTATCTTGATGAAGTGAAAGCTTGGTTGGAATCCTTTTCCTGCAATCTCCGGCGCTGCTGAGATAAATTTTAACTCCAAAGTATCTCCTCTTGCAAGTGTATTATTCATACTCCACGTTTCGTAAACGTTCCTGTAGATCCATCCTGGTAATTTTGAAATTTCCAGGAAACTCGGTGATGTGGTGAATACTGAGGCCAGACTGCCAAAGTCGAACCACTCTCGTACACTTTCCGGTTTTGATTCTGGCAGTGCCCAGATCCTTGGGTATTTTCCGGACCAGTCGGCCACGGACTTTCCAGGAACTAATCCCGTTCTCGTGTGTATTTTTTCCAGGTTATTTGATATTCCATCAAAGGTATTCTAGGCTCGTTTTTTATCTTAGATGATCCCGAATGGGGTCTAAGACTGATCTCGTCCTCTTTCTTAGAAGAGGTATTCTGGGATTCAATCGGGATTTTCCCTCTTGAATCAGACCTGTCTTCTTTCTTTGAGGAAGTATTCCGGGATTCCGTCGGGTTTTCCCCTCTTGAATAAGACTTGTCTTCTTTCTTTGAAGAAGTATTCTGGGATTCCGTCGGGTTTTCCCCTCTTGAATCAGCTCGTACATTTGATCCTTCAAGTATTTCTACTTTCGAATCATCTCGTTTATCAGCAGTTTCCTCGAAAGGATCACTGCTTGGTCCGATTTTACTCGGATCCTCAAACTCGTATGTATTTGCCTGTATTTCCACGTCAAGTTTGGATGTGGAGGCATCTCGTGATAGGGGTACCGTGAGGCTATCCCATAAACTCGTGCTGTCCAATAAAGTTGCCTTCATCGAACTTTGAACCCTGATAAGGTCCCTTTCCTGAACATGACCGGAAGCTCGAGCATTGATTGCCAGGCCGTCGATCGCTTTGCGGAGTTCCTCCAGGTTATCCCTGTGGTGTCTCCATCTCGTAAGGATGGTGTTGGCTTCACGTGCCTCCATCCCTTGTCAGGAAATCTGCAAGAACATTTTCATGAGATTTAATAATTTGAACATCAAAATCATAGTATTGACATTCCGCTTGCCATCTAAGTAATCTAGCTTTTTCCAGTTTGCTTTCGATTTTGTTTTTCAAGAAAGCCTTAACACTCGTGTTATCAATTTTCAAGGTAAATTTTTTAGCAAGTAAAAATAGTGGCCATTTTTTAAAAGCCTTTTTGACTGCGAAAAATTCCTTTTCGTTGATATGCCATCTGGCGGCCTCGTCGCTGGAAAATAGTCCGCTGCAGTATCTACAGGGAACCTCTCATTTTGGTTCTACTTTCGTTAGAACCGCTGCCCACCAATGATCACTTGCATCTGTGTAAAGGATCAAGTCGTCCTCGTCATTTGGTATGGCAAGTTTTGGTAGATTCTGGCAGACGGATTTGAGCTGCTGAACCGCCTTCTTGTGTTCTTCTGTCCATTTGAATTCAACGTCTTTTTTAAGTAACGGACTGAAGATCTTTCTGTAACTAGCAAGATTGTTAATAAACATTCCTGCAAAATTAACTAGCCCCAGAAAACTTTGGAGCTGTTTAAGGGTTTTGAGATCGTCGGGGAAATCGCGTACCTTTTCCACCAAATGGTTTTGGAGGATGATACCTGATTCGTCGATCTCGATTCCAAGGAATTCGATCTTCCTTGTTAGAATTACTGCCTTCTTTTCCGACAGCACTAATCCTTCCTTGTGGCAAACGTTCGAGAAGATCTCCAAATGTTTGATGTGTTCATGTACGTTCCTCGATGCGATGAGGATATCATCGACATAGACGAACATGAATTTGAAATAATCTTTGAAGAGATTATCCATCTTCCTTTGAAATATCTGGGGCGCATTAGCCAATCCCATTGGCATGACATTCCAGATATAGTGACCCTGCGGTGTGGAGAAGGCTGTAAACTTCTTACTTTCTTCGTCCATCTTGATTTGGTAGAAACCTGATTTACAGTCAAACTTAGAGAAGACTCTTGCGTTCTGGACGCAGTTGATCAGGTGTTCCCGGTTTGGAATGTAGTATCCATCGAATTCCAAGATCTTGTTGATCCCTTGGTAGTTGATCACCAATCTTGGTTTTCCTCTTTTGATTTCTCCATGGTTCCTAACTAAGAACCCTGGACTGCTGTAAGGAGAAACTCCTGGAGAGATGAGCTTTAGATCCAGATGTTCCTTGAGGATCATTTTCATGTCCTTCCGGTCCTCTTGGTTCATGAGGATGGGTTTGTATCTGACCAACTCGTTCTCTTTACCCTTTTGAACTCTAAGTGTAGCCTTGAGTTCATTCTTGTTCCACCACGCTAGAGGGTCCTCTTCGTAGTTCCTTCTGATCTTGACTTTGACATCTTCAATTGAAATTTGTTCCTCATTTGTGATGTCGTTGTAAGGACTTGGTTCAAGGCTGACCTTCAGAATTTCGATCGTCTCGTCACTGATTCTGTCGGTCTTCCGACCCCCTAGGCTTTCAACCCTAAGCTGTAGGATTGCCTTACCATATTTCCTCTGGTCTTTCATTTTTGGGTGTAGAAGTCGTCCTTCATCACCACGCTTGCTGCGAAATTGAATTGGCAGTTTACGATAAAACGCTTGCGTCAATCGTTGCACCAAAATCTTATGATCACAAGTAGTTGTGAGAATAAGACGTCTCGTTTCATTATCCTGTGTGAAACGTTTGAACATTTGCAGGAAATTGTTGCCGAGTAAGATATCGGCTCCGGTATCATGGAAATAAATCGGTGGTGTCTTGACCTTGTACCATGGGGTACCACCTGCTCCTTCGATTAGTATTTCTGCCTGTTTGATTCCTCGTTTAAAGATGATGATCTTCTTCGAGAAATCCCTTCCAGCAATTGCTGGTAAATCTTCCTCAATTTCTTCTGGGAAGATTCCCGGTTTTGCTGTGCAAATTCCTGCTCCTGAGTCGATATGCGCTGCAAAGTATTCGGCTCGATATTTCTCGTATAACATCCCCACCGAGATGTAGATCGAGAATGGACTGGTGGTCATTTGAGTCGGTATTTCTTCCCTTCCACCATAAACTCCATTCCTTCATGCGTCCTTTCCCAAGGTTTGTGTTCCTCGAGAAAATCGATTCCAAGAACCAGTTGTTCTGGGATCCTTCCTGCCCGTCCATTGATTATGAAATCAAGTCCACCTAGTTTTAAGTTACCTTGATACCTTCCAACAAACGGCTGCTTGAGATAATACAATGCGTCGCATGGTAAGGTATTATCCTTTTGGGTAGAATCGAAGATGACTTCGACTTCTCCCCATCCTCCTGGACATTGCAGTTCACCTTTGGTCGTGAATTTCATCGGTTCAATCACAACCTCTATGATTGGTTTCTTTCCCCAAGTGAGGCTTTGCATCCTGTTTTCCCAGAAAGAGACCCTTCTAGGCTCGAATCTTTGGCTCGAATCTTTGCCAAACACTGGTTGGTCGCGGATGATCATATCCATTTCATGAATATGTGGCAGACTAGAAATTTCTGGTCTGACTGCATGTGCGACCTTTTCAAAGATCTCCGGTATCTCGACAAACTCATTCCTCTGGAATAGATCTGAATGGTGAGTGTTGGAGAGTGCATAGGAGATACTGTAAGTAATGGAGTAAGGCCGGTTTCCTTCCTTCATTAGCTCCTTGTTCTTGAAGTCCTGATGTAGGGTAAGGACTCTGCTGAAATCTTTATCGGTCAGGTTATAGGCAATCTTGGGGTAAATGAATGTTGCCACTTTTCCTGCGAATAGATTTCCCGAAATTCCTCCGAGACAAGCGTCTCGTAGGTTCTGGATTCTCCAATCAAAGACGGCGATGTCAATTGGAGAATTGATCCCTTCCTTGAACGTTGCTTTGAGCAGAATTCTTATAGCTCCGATATGGATCCATGACATTTTCTGCGCAACCTCCGGCTTGAGTCTTTTTAGTTCCTCTTTGATTTCGTTCATAGGAACTAGCTGCATCTCCATCACGTTATTGGTCAGCTCCATTGGGATAGCAATTTCTCCCGCTGTGACCTTGTAGATAATGTGATGTTTTCTCTTCCTGAAACTTAGCTGGGCTAAGGTTCTCTCCATTTTCCCGATGGTGAACCCATCGTAGACTCGCAATTTTGGATCTTCCCGCATAATTCTCATCAAGGCTTTGTGAGAGATGCTGGTTTGTGAGAAGAATCCCGTCATGTCTTCCTGAACTTCCTGATGGAAGATCTCCTCGTCTTCAGTCTGATTCTGACTCTGACTCTGAAGACTCATCTGGTCCTTCGTCTTCTTCATATATACTTTCGTCTGAGGGGATGTCCTCAAACTGGTATACTTGGACAAGGTCCTGAAAGTAGACCGCTTCCTCGAACTCCGGCGTAGCCTCGAACTGTCTAATTCCCCTTTTTTGGTTCTCAGGGCAATCTGTTGAGATGTGACCTTTGGCTCCGCACGTCCAACAATTGCAGTCTTTGAAGCTTTCATTAGCACGGGTGTGCGTTCTCCTGAAAGTTCGTCTGGCTGGTGGTCTGCTGGTGCTTCCTTGACTGGAAGTCGTCCTTCCTCGGCTAGGTCCTGATCTTTGCCCTGATTTGTAACTTCGGGCCTTCTGCTTTGACCAAAATCTTCTTGGTCTCCATGAAGATCTTCGAGGGAATCGGTTTCTCCTTGGTTCATAGGGTTGATCCCTATGTTTCTTCCTTCGATGTCTTTCAGGTGCACCAATGACTGTTGGGATGTCATTGTCGTCGCAGCAAAGACGGGCTGATTTATTAATTCTTTTCAGCCTCTTGAAATTCTTTTGAATTGCTGCCTTCTGGCACCATTCGCTCAACTTGACTTTGAGAAAGGACATCCTTTGGGCCACCGTATCAATCCCAATAGGAGTATATTCTCTCAGTAGCATTTCTCGCCAGGGGCTTGGTATTTTGGCGAAGAATAAGGGAATCGTCGTTTCTTCAGGCATTCGGCTTTTCCATCTGTACTCGGTGAACAATTTGATGTATAGATCCACACTACATATGTCATGTAGTTCCAAGCTATACAGCGCCTGTTCATATCTCCTGATCTTTTCCTGGTCACCTCCTCCGGTCTGGGGATCAACAAAGTATCCTTCTCCGATGAAGTAGATTTTGAAAAGCCTCGCCATTCTATCAACGATGTCTTTGAGAGACTCGCCGGATAGGACTCCGCTTCTAACTTCTGGGGCTCCATTCTCCCATCCTATCTTGACTGATCCCTCAAGGCTCATCTGTAACATCATGATGAAACCTTCCTTGTCGAGTTCAAGCGTAGCAGCTGCAATTCTCATTGCTGATGCCCACTCATCGATCAGTGCCTCGCGATTCTTGAAATCCAGGGTATCCAGATTGAGCATTAGCCCATACGGATGAATTGGGTCGAGCTGAGATCTCGCGTATGGTGTTCCATGGACATCTGGCCTCCTTGCCCTGGCTCGGGTTGGGATCCGGTTGTACATGGATCCTGCAACAAAATCATGTTGGTGCGGCATGGCTTCCTCCCGAACTGGTTCTTCACGAATTGGAGCCGGATTTGGTATGGAAGATCCAGCGCCCTCTGTAACCGTGGATTGTTCTGGTGGAGGACCCTGGCTTGGTTGCGGACCCTGGCTTGGTACAATAGCACCAAACGTCTGCACGTTCTCCAGGCTAAGGCCAGAAAGTGATTCCGCAAGATCGGAAAGGTCTCGCCCAATCTCGAAGTTGAAATCGTCCATCCTGAATCTGGACATGATCTAAGTGATGGGTTCTCCACGTATGCGTGCTTCCAGCTTCTCGTTTGTGGTCAATTCCCTTTTGACCTCAACTGCTTTGCCCTTCTGGTGCAGTAAGGGCTCCCTTCCGAATGATGGTGGTAACCATCCTCCTTTTCTTCTTTCGGATGTCTTTGGCATAGACTCCAAGCTTTTGATCCTCTGTTGGATATCTAGTAGGATTTCCAGGATCTCCTTCTGTCGTCGAGACATGGTCTGAAGTTTGTCTCTGATTTCTTGTAATTGTTCGGGCATATGAGATTGCTGGTTACCATAAGCCTGGACTGTCCTCTGAATTTCTCTGAGGTCCTGCGACAGCTTGGATCCGTCCGTCTGGAGCTCGTGGAAATCTGGCAAAACTAGATTACTCATGAAGAACGGTTATTACGTTCAGTGATTAATCTATTAATTCTTGCGATATCCGCCATTATACCATTAACCCTAACAAATTTTGCTCCAATGGCATGGATACTGGCTGGTCTGTAACTAGCTAGTTCATCTAGCTTAGTAATCAAGAGTTGGAGCTCTTGTTCAAGTGTAATACCAGGCATCTTACAGGCTTAGTATAGAACTTTGCTTTTTAGCTTTTTCTAGACTAATCGTAAGTTGTCTAAGCATTTCTTGTCTGGCCACCTTGACTGGGCAAGTATTTCCTTGTAGCTCACGATCACAACATAGGACATCGTGATTTTTAATCATCGTGTTATGATACTCACGATAGCTTGTTAAAGCAATGATTTGCTTTTTGATACTTGCACACTTGTGTGTTCTAAAGTAGAACTGATATGGGAGATCCCATATACTATCCATCACTGGATCACTCATGTTTTGTGAAAAACTCCTCTCATAAGGTAAATACGAGTAATTATGAATAAATAAATAACCACATAAAATAAATAAACCATGCTCTGATACCATTTTTCAGTTTTCGGAAAGGAATGAACAAAAGAAAACTAGTTGGGTCAGAAATATAATTTTCCAAAGTTAAAGACAAAAGTATTAAATAGCTTTGGAATGATTCTGGTTCAAAAAGGATCCCCACTCTCATTCCTTGGCAAGTGCATAACACTCTCGCAGAGGAGGGGGTAATTTGCTATAGTTCTGAAAGCACAGGGGTTGTTTTTGCCTCTTTTCAAAACACGGGGGGGTTTCTTGCCTGTTTCTCAGAACACAGGGGTGCTGCTTGCCAAAAACCTATATAAAGATGCTACAATAATAAAGAACCAATAACAACCAACAGTGACAATATCATTTTCTACTTGCATTAAACATATAATTAATGAACTATAAGGGGAAAAAAATTAAGGAATATATATACTATCCATTTGCCTAAGGAGTATATGGTAAAGTATCATATGGCCGGCCGGCCTGCCTAATCTTCAACGGACCATAGCCTTTTAGGCAATACCAAATTCGTAAGCTACGAAACAATCTTCGGCAGTAGTTGTTTAACATTACTTCGTATTTTGCCCAATGGGAAAATAACAGGCTTAGTAGATTGAGAGACGAGGACTGATTCTAAAGACTTAAGTGATTTGTATGCGTGTGCATATACTTGTCAAAAAAATATATGCAATAATTGGTGCACAACTTTCATTATCATACATGTTAAAGAAAAGAGGGTAGGTATGTACCATAAGTAAATTACTGTGAAGATGTTAAGAAATTTCTAAAGTCAACATGCAATGTAAATTGGAATGGTATCCTGTGCAGTACTTATCCCGTATGTTCAACATTGTTGAAGAACCATAGCATCTTTTGCTGTTAATAGTTTCTTCAATGGCTTTCAGTCTAACTTCAGAAATCCCATCAGTACCTCCTTATAGTTATCATGCGTTCTTGAGTTTCAGGGGCGAAGACACGCGCAAGACTTTTACAGGTCATCTTTATGCGGCTCTGATTCAAGCAGGATTCAACACGTTCCTGGATGACGGTGGCTTACCCAAAGGAGAAAATATAAAGCCGGAGATACGTAAAGCAATCAGTGAGTCCAAATGCTCGGTCATTATCATGTCGAGTGGCTACTCTTCTTCGAGATGGTGCCTTGACGAACTTGTGATGATCCTCGAGCACAAAAGGAGGAGCGGACACGTCGTTTTACCTGTCTACTATGATGTGGAGCCAACTCAAGCAAGGAATCAGTCGGGAAGGTTAGGAGAGGCTTTTGTGCGGTACGACACAGAAGTCGAGCGTGAAACTGATTCGACAAAGAAAATGGAATTGATGAATAAGATAAAGCAGTGGAGGGGAGCACTCAGAGAAGTAGCAGATTTGGCAGGAATGATTTTAAAAGATCAAGTCAACGGGTAATTTAGTGATATTCGTGTTGTTTTTGTTGTTTCATTTAAGTGAATGTTCTCATAAGTTGGAGATAGAAATAACTCGAGAGACATCATAACCATGAATTTAAAATTGCTGTGTTTCGTTTTTCCTTTATCGTGTATGCATAATAACAATTTGCTCACACATTATAGAACCATATTAAAAGAATTAAGGAAGTTATGAGGTTCCATATAATTCATTTTCATTAATCATTTTACTCAACGTGGTTTTTATTGTAATATTGTAGCCAAGAATCCAAGTTTATCAAGAAAATCGTGCAAGTAATCAGGGAAAAACTGAATCTGAAGGTACTGAGCATGACCCCTTACCTTGTTGGGATGCAATCCAGAGTCGAAAAAATCAATTTGTGGCTGCAAGATGAATCAACTGATGTTAACATACTTATTATCAGTGGGATAGGCGGGATTGGGAAGACTACCATGGCCAAGTCTGTGTATAATCTTAATTTTGAAAGATTTGAAGGCAGCAGCTATGTAACGAATGTTAGAGAGACTTCAAAGCAACCAAATGGTCTTGTTCGTCTGCAAAGACAACTTCTTTCAGACATTCTGAAAACTAAATCAGGCAAGATCAATAACGTCGATGAAGGAGTCATTAAGATTCGAGATTTATTACACAATAAAAGATTTTTGCTTATCCTCGATGATGTAGACAGAACTGATCAACTCGATGTTGTGCTTGGAATGAGAAACTGGTTCTGTAAAGGAAGCAAAATTATAGTAACAACCAGGATCAAGCGATTGCTAGAGGTCGACAAAACTTGTGGAGTTCATAGAGTTCAGGAATTAGACAGCAAAGAATCCTTTCATCTTTTTAGTATGCATGCATTCGGAATGGGGAAGCCTTCTGATGATTACCTGAAACTCTCGCAACAGATAGTCAATCTCTGTGGAGGACTCCCCTTAGCTCTTCAAGTATTAGGCTCTTCTCTGTCAGGGAAAAGTTTAGATGTATGGAGAAGTGCATCGAGAAAGCTTGAACTATTTCCTGATACCCAAATACTGAATAAACTCCAAATTAGCTATGACGCGCTACAAGATGATCATGATAAAAACTTATTTCTCCATATTGCATGTTTCTTTATAGGGAAGGATAAATATTTTGCACAAAGTGTATTAGATGCATGTGGTTTCTTTGCCGCAATCGGAATTGAAAGCCTCATGGATGGCTATTTATTAGAAATTGACAAATGCAACAAATTGGCAATGCATCAGTTGCTTCAAGACATGGCAAGAGATATTGTTCGCCGAGAATCGCCTAAAGAACCTGGAAAGCGCAGTAGATTATGGCGTCATGAGGATTCTCATGAGGTGCTACGAGACAAATCCGTAAAGCTCATAAACCCAGTATTTTTCATTCTTTATTTATTTTATTTTTTTTCTGCCTGCTGCAGGGTTTAATAATCTTGTAACTCTTCTCCAGGGCACAGAAGCACTAGAAGGCATGAGCCTTGACATGCATGTCCTGCAAAATCGAAGTTCTACTGAGGCCGTCTTCAATGTTAAACAGGATATTGACCACAGGTATGAAGAAGTAGTTGATGAATCGGTGCAGCAGGAACATGGAAGTTCAAGTAAGTAATCTCATGTTGGTCGCATCTTGGGTCATCCAACATCAGCATCGTCAAGCGAGAGACATGCAAAACTTGTGGAGACTAGTGCATTTCAGGGAATGCAAAAATTACGAATATTATTGCTCAATCAGGTGGAATTCAAGGGAAAATTTAAAAAGTTCCCTAAAGGACTAAGATGGTTAGAATGGCTTTATTATCCTCATACGTCTATACCAAGAGAGTTTCCTTTGGGAGAGTTGGTCGCTCTTGACTTGCGCTGTAGTAATTTAAAGAATGTTTTCAAGGGAACCAAGGTACAAGCATCCTGCATTACATGCTTTACCATTACTGCATAAACAGTCAGGATTGGGCTTCTTCCTTTTCCTTTGATTTGTGCAGGTACTTGGATGCCTGAAGTTTCTTAATCTTAGTCACTCTCATAGCCTTTCCAAGACCCCTGATTTCAATTTTCTTCCAAATCTTGAGAGTCTGATTTTTAAAGACTGTATCAGTTTGACTGAGATCCATGAATCTATTGGATGCTTACATAATCTTGTCTACTTAAACTTGGAAGGATGCAAGAATCTCTCAAAACTTCCTACGAATATGGGCATGCTTATATCACTTGAGGCACTTATCATATCTGGGTGCACAAATGTTAACAACTTGGCAACAACAATTATGAAGATCGAGTCTTTGAAAGTGTTGAGTGCAGACGGGATTGATTTCAGTCACTTGCCTTCTGCAACTGAAGATTCTAGATCATGGAAAGCAAAAATTGGTCGTCGGAAATCAAAAGAAAAGATAATTCAGGGGGTATCACAGCTATCTTTACCAAGTTTTTTAATGATCCTTACCCTTGTGAATTGTGATCTCTCAGAAACTGCATTTACCTGGGACTTTGGCAGTTTAAATATGTTGCAGATCTTGGATTTGAGCAAAAATCCCATTCGCTGCTTACCAGATTGCATTAGAAGCCTCAGAAGCCTCAATATTCTTATACTGAATTCATGTGCGAGGCTCGAATCACTTCTACAAGTGCCAAAAGTAGAATACTTAATCGTGGAAAACTGCAATTCACTCCGAATAATCACGTACCTTTCGCCTGAGCAAACTCCACGACATATAGATCATACGGGTTCCAAACAACTGTCGGAGACTGAAGGCTTCATTAAAACTGAACCTCTTTCTGAAATGACTGATTATTACTGGAATTACACTAACATGAAAAATGAACAGTTGGACACTTTCTATAGGCCTGGTTGTACCAGAACTAAGCTTCCTGATCAGGTATTTTTTCCAGTATCTTCTTTTGCATCATGTACGTGTACAATTCTAGAAAATCTCAATGCTACAATTGTTGGTTCTTTGTCACAGATCGTAGGTAGACGTTGGGTAGTAAGTACATTTATTCCCAAGAAACAAATTCCAGATAGACCCAGCATAAGAAGCACCGGGGCCTCAGTCTCATTTCAAGTAAATACACCTTGCAATATGAGGATTAGAGAAATAGAAATTTGTTGTGCATATACTCTTTCAAAAGATTTTGTGGAAGTAATTTCCGAACAACCGTTTTTATCTGCTACAATCATCAACGAAAGCAAGAACCTGACCTGGACTTATAGCACAACATGCTTGGGCATCCCAGAAGACAATGAAGAGATGATTTGGCTAAGTTATTGGGTGATTGGACATCACTTGGCCATGGAAGATAAAAACACAGTGCAAGTTGAAGTGGCACTTACAACGTTGTTTAACATGAAGGAGTTAGGAATCTGTACTATTTATGAGCCAGAACAAAGTATGGATATGCAACATATACCATATACTTCAACTGATTACTCAGCATGTAGGGTGAGATTATATAGATGGCTTTCAGCTTTCTCACACAGGTAGCGGTTGCCTGTTGGTTTTCTTATACGGGCCCAGTGTAATGTTAAATTTTATATGTGATATAAAAATATGAGCAGTTACTCGATCGAGTAGTTGTTACATTTTAGCAGTTTTAATTAGAGTTGTTATATATTTATAGGTAATTAGTTAGTTACCTATGTGATATTATATATCTAATTGAATTGATGCAAGGAAATAAACGTTCTAATATATATTCCTATCCAACCTCATCTTCTTTCTTGACTAAGAACGTGATTTTTAATTTTCTCCTTGTCTAAAGAGTTAATGTACATATAAGACGTGGCATTATAGCAAGAATCGTGCGTTTACAATTAAAAGTGAGTGTAATTTTCCAGAAACTATTCGCAGGCAGTCTTTATATGTATCCAAGGAAGAGGAGAGACATATAACTGATCAATGGACTCCGGCTAGATTCGTTAAAATAAACTTTAATGAGGAGCTGTTTTTTCAACTGAAGTTGAAGTTGGACTTGATGTGGTTGCAAGGGACGTCGAAAGAGAGGTCGCCTTTCGCGAGAAATTGCTAAAACTTTATCATCTAAAAAATTGGCTATGGAGTTGGGATGTGAAATGTTGAACGTAACGGGTGTAAAACAGAAAACAAACCAGATTTAAAGTCGAGGCAAGAGTTGGACTCTTTCTCTTTAAAACGATATTTGCCCCGCTCGGTGCTTACGGTTTGATCGACAATCGCTTCTCAAGATGCAACGACTATCTTCTTAATATGGCAGATATTTGAATATTAAGAAACGGCGAACTTAAAGTATTGTTTTGAAGTCTCGGAACAAGATTCTGACACCTAATCACGTTTAATTAATTATTAAATTCGTTGCTTATTATTTTCTGAACATCGGGTCCGGGTCCGGTCCGGACGGACGGACGGCGGCGCGCACGTGTGGGCTTGAGAATTGAAGCATAGCCCATCTAAGTCTTCTCCCCTTCAAAGACTAGTGGTACCCCTTGGGGCCCAAACCCTTATCACAAACAAACAACTTATTAGGTGTACTAGTTTAGCTCAAACTTTCCATGTGGGATGGTGACTTTTCACCTTCCCACTTATTTCTTTTCATTTGTTCAAGATAACTTATTTCAACTAGCTTACTTGTTCATTTAATTTCCCATTCATCCCACAATGGTTTTGAATAATTAAATATACTAGATTCATCTACACGAAACGTAGATTTCATTAAGCTAAAGAAGTTTCACTTTTATAAAGAGGAACCTACTCAAATAAATTATCAAAATCATGGAAAAGTCATAATTTTCCAACATGAAAAACTTAGCTGTTATTGGAACTCTCATTGGGATCAAGCAGTTGATACAGTAGAGGCCTTATTTTGGCTCCCTGATATGTTTTGCTCTGTTGGTCTTTTGCATGTTCAGCTGATGTGATTTGGTTTTGAATATTAGTATATCACTGTTTTATTTCAAAATGATAATTAATGTTTAACATATAACAACAAAAAGGAAGCAGTTCTAGACAATGATAATAACCCTTTTGCCATTTTAAGAGAATGATTGTGTGTTTTCCATCACTTATATAATAAACTGAAACCAAAAAGTTAAGTAACTAAATGTTGTTAGAACTTTACTTCTGCTTGATGATAGTTTTTACCAATGACCAATAACTCATTCAGTTCAAAATATTGTTATGAAGTTAAAATTAAAAGAAAGAAAGTAGGAAAATAGGAGTGTGTCCTAAAATTAGTTTTCTCAAAATTAACAATGTGTCGTATTTTTGTTAAAACTCACAAACTCACAAGTTTGTTTGTAAAGCCATCAAGTTTGACGAATTGAACGACGCGTCAATTGAAGATGTAATGTAATGTAAAGAAAAGAGGGTGCATTTGTACCATAAGTCATCACCACGAGCATGTTAAGAAATTTCCAAAGTCAACAAGTCAACATGTCATGTAAATTGGATTCCCTTGGCAAATTGTGCAGTATTTATCACTTAGAAAGTTATGTTCAACATTGTTGAAAAACCATAGCATCTTTTGCAGTTAACAGCTCTTCAATGGCTTCCAAGCTAACTTCAGAAATCTCGCAAGAATTTCACGGGTCATCTTTACACGGCTCTGATTCAGGCAGGATTTCGCACGTTCCTCGATGATGATGGCTTACCCAAAGGAGAGAATTTGAACTCTGAGATAACAAAAGCAATCACTGAGTCGAAATGCTCGATCATTGTCATGTCGAGCGGCTACTCTTCTTCGAGATGGTGCCTTAATGAACTTCTGATGATTCTTGAGCACAAAAGGAGGAACGGACACGTCGTTCTACCTGTCTACTACGACGTGGTACCGACTCAAGTACGGAATCAAACGGGAAGGTTAGGAGAGGCATTTGCACGGTACGACACAGAACTCCAGAATGAAATTGATTCCGAAAGGAAAATGAAATTGGTAAATAAGATAAAGCAGTGGAGGGGGGCACTCAGAGAAGTAGCAGATTTGGCAGGAATGGTTTTAAAAGATCAAGTTAACGGGTAAAATTCATGCTTTTCTTGTTGTTTTTAAGTGAATGTTCTAAAAAGTTACTCATTGACTTAACGAGTGAGACATCATAGCCATGAATTCAAACTTGCTGTGTTTCTGTTGCCTTCATCATGTATGCATAAGTATATATCACACCGCTCAAAACAATACAGAACCAACGTTAGCGGGAAAAAAATACGGAAGTCATGAGTATCCGAATAAGTCATTGTTACCAATCATTTTACTCAATGTCATTTTTATTGTAATATTGTAGGCAAGAATCCAAGTTTATCAAGAAAGTCGTACAAGTAATCAGGGAAAAACTGAATCGTAAGGTACTGAGCATGACCCCTTACCTGGTTGGGATGCAATCCAGAGTCGAAAAAATAAATTTGTGGCTGCAAGATGAATCAACTGATGTTGGCATACTTATAATCAGTGGGATAGGTGGGATTGGGAAGACTACCATTGCCAAGTCGGTGTATAATCTTAATTTTGAAAGATTTGAAGGCAGCAGCTATCTAGCGAATGTCAGGGAGATTTCAACGCAACCAAATGGTCTTGTCAGTCTGCAGAGACAACTTCTTTCAGACATTATTAACCCCAAATCAGGCAAGATCAATAATGTCGATGAAGGAGTCATTAAGATTCAAGATTTATTACAATGTAAAAGATTTTTCCTCGTCCTCGATGATGTAGACAAAGCTGATCAACTAGATGTTGTGCTTGGAATGAGAAACTGGTTCTGTCAAGGAAGCAAAATTATAATAACAACCAGAAACAAGCGATTGCTAGAGGTCGACAGAACCTGTGAAATGCATCGAGTTCAAGAATTGGACAGCAAAGAATCCTTGCAACTTTTCTGTATGCATGCATTCGGTCAGGTCGGTCAGGGCAATCCTTCTGATGATTACCTGAATCTCTCGCAACAAATAGTCAGACTCTGTGGAGGACTCCCGTTAGCTCTTCAAGTAATAGGCTCGTCTCTATCAGGGAAAAGTTTACAAGTATGGAGAAGTGCATTGAGAAAGCTTGAACTATTTCCTGATTCTCAAGTAGTGAACAAACTCCAAATTAGCTACGACGCACTGCAAGATGATCATGACCGCCCAGCGGTCGCGGAAGAGTGGCATCCGCGACCGCCCGGCGGTCGCGGATGGGAGGGGGTTTTCTATATAAACCCCCCTCCTCTCTCTCATTCCTTACCTCCTTCTCCTCTCTCAATCCTTATCTTTGTAAGTCCTCTCCTCTCTCTCTCTTAAATATTTATCTTTCTAGTTTTTTAATTATGTTTTATATTTAATGTTTTAGTAATAGTTTTAATTGTTTAATTATAAGTTTATTTTTATTAATGTCAAACTTAGAAATAATGCCTTTAGGAAATCTTTATAATTTAGGAATAGTGCCTTTAGGTGTTTTTTATAAGTTAGTACAAATGATCTTTAAGGAACTTTATAACTTAGAAATGATGCATTTAGAGAATCTTTATATTTTAGAACAAATAATCTTTAGGGGTTCTTTATAACTTAGTACAAGTGATCTTTAGGGAACTTTATAACTTAGAAATGAAGCCTTTAGGGAATTTTTATATATTAGAACAAATAATCTTTAGGGGTTCTTTATAACTTAGTACAAATGATCTTTAGAGAACTTTATAACTTAGAAATGATGCCTTTAGAGAATATTTATTTAATATTAAATTGTTAGTTTAGGTAATTTAATGTATTATTATCCGTCGCGGTAATTTAATGTTAAACTATTATAACTTAGAAATAACGCCTTTAGGGAATTTTATAACTTAGAAATTATGCCTTTACAAAATCTTTATATATTAGAACAAATAATCTTTATGGGTTCTTTATAACTTAGTACAAATGATCTTTAAGGAATCTTTATAACTTAGTAACGACTGAATTTTAGAGAATCTCTTAGAATCGTCTAACTTAGATAATTTCTCGTAGTTTTCTAGCATATAATCGATATGGCAGGCAGTCGTCGTCGTCGGGGTGGTAGTGGTCAACAATGTTCAAATGTTTCTGATGTTCCTGATGATGCGGATGTTCCCGATGTTCCCCCTACTGCTAGTGGGCGAGGTAGTCTTGGACCTCGTATAGTTATCACACGTGGCAGTCGTAGTCACGATGCCACAATCCCCAACGCGTCTACATCGTTGACGCCTTTACTACAGCGCCGACTTTCTTTTGATGTCGCTGCCGTGCCCGATGCCGCACCGACTGCATCTGGATCTAGGGCTAGAGCACCATCTTCCGCTGGTTCCACCGGAGCTGGCCCGAGCGAGAGGCCGAGTGATACTCCAGCATCGGGAGTATTCAATGACACGCAACAGCGCCCAACTAGAGGCACCTCCAAAGGTGCACAACAACCCAATGACGAGACTCAAAGGCAGATCATCAAATTGTGTCCTCTTGGCTTGTTTATGAACCCCTCTAGCAACGAGGTTGCGACTACGATCACAGAGTTGATCAGACAGTTCATGAAGGAGTTCTGGCCTACCTACTTGACGATGCCCGCAACTGTGCGAGGAAAAATGTTTATTAAATTTACGGTGAGGAATTATTTCACAACTATATCATATTATTTAATTTAATATATTCATAAATCGAATTTTATTAATTGGCAGAAAATATATGGTATTCGTGAGAGAGAAAAACACGCAGTACAGCGGGCCTACGAAACGAAGGCGAAGTTGTGTTATAAGAATTTGATTTACAACACGAAGAAACAATACTTTGAGAGGGTTGTGGATCCAAAATGGACCGGAAAAGACAAAACTTGGATGCACGACGGGTTAGAGGCGGCGGCGATTAAGCATTGGGCCACTGAGGATCATCAAGAGGTGTCGCATAAGTCTAAGAAAAACAGGAGAGGAGGCAAGGAGCCAATTGAGGGGGTGAAGGCACCTCCCACTTTTTTTGGTGGATCCCGCGACCTAGAGGAGCTCAGACGTCTGCTGGTATGAATTATGAAAATTAACAATATGGGTGTAATTTAGTAATCTTAATATATGCGTAAGCCAATTTTAACGTACTCTTTCTTGAAATGTGTAGGCTGAGGAGGACAAAACACGAACAGACCCTATTCGATATGATGAGGCCTACAGACGTGGTCACACGCAGCGGGTGAAGGGGACGGGCGGTAACACAGGAGTTCCAGCTCGGCGGACTTGGGTAGATGCTGCGACGAAAGCGCAATATGTAAGTTATTTCAACCGCATACTCCTTTTTATCTTCCTCAACTAGCTTTAAATTATTTATTCCAATATAAGTACTGATTCTTTCAAATGTTAATGCAGAAAAATTACATGGAACTATTGAGGAAAAGATATCCCCGCCCAGCTAAGCTCCCGGTGTTCGATCCCGACTGTTGGACCGAGGCATTTGGTCCTGTGAAGAAGGGGAAGGCGAAAGGCTTGCCGAGGGATGCACGCCCGGAGGCGTTCAAGATTAAATACAGGAAACAAGAAGATTATTCACAGGCCTGCATCGACGACTTACAAACGCAGAATGACCGCACTATCTATCGCAGTGATCAAAGGATGACTGATATGAAAGCCACTATGGAGCTATGGAGATGCTTGCTTAATGAGAAGGTGGACGTGGACCTTCCACCGATATCAGATTCTATATTCATGGGGCATGCACGTAGGACCGGAGCTGTGATTCCACCGGTTCGTATGCCGCGTCGTAGG
The DNA here is from genome assembly GCA_948329865.1 of Linaria vulgaris. Taxonomy (NCBI): domain Eukaryota; kingdom Viridiplantae; phylum Streptophyta; class Magnoliopsida; order Lamiales; family Plantaginaceae; genus Linaria; species Linaria vulgaris. Next base: position 19,681,139 of record OX415251.1, read on the forward strand.
CCAGATCCATTTGCTCCAAGTTCTTCCGATAGGCCTGCGTATATCGAGGAGTACTCTGATGACGATGGTGACGACGATGTCGATGATATTATGGCGTCTTTGCAGACTGACGATTATGTGGAGCTGGGTGTTGAGGATGGTGTTGGGAGTGGTGAGGATGATGGGGAGGATGATGGTGAGGATGATGGGGAGGATGATGACGGGAATGGATGTGGGTTGGATGATAGTTCGGATGATGATTAGTTGTATTTTCATTATTGTAATGTTGGACTGTTAAATTTTCATTATTGTAATGTTGTACTGTTAAATTTTCATTATTGTAATGTTGGATTGTTTAATTTTCATTATTGTAATGTTGGACTGTTAAATTTTCATTATTGTAATGTTGGATTGTTTAATTTTCATTATTGTAATGTTGGACTGTTAAATTTTCATTATTGTAATGTTTGACTGTTAATTTTTCATTATTGTAATGTCTTTTACAACACTACCAAATCGTTACAATTAAAGTGCGTCACAAAGTAATGTTTTAAATTATTACAAAACACTTGAACTATTCAGTATCACTAGTTAGCTCCACGTTTTCACTTTCTTCGTCTTCCTCTTCAGCTTCTTTTTCTCCTCTATCTTGTACATCTTCGACGATCTCAAACTCATTTGCCCACCCCAATTGTATATCCATATCAAATGCGCTAAAGTCTACGAACATATTAATTCCTACAGATGCGTTCTCTTGGAACACTTCCGCTGGCATCCCTATTTCTGTTTCTGTGTCGCTGGAATCACTTAGTGACGACATGTCGATCACGTGCCTAGCCGGTATAGTAGATACAGCCATCCATCCATTTTGACCTGGTCGACCATTCGTAAGTTGTGGATACGGGGCGTAGTACGACTGAAGGGCCTGATTGGCAAAAATAAAAGGCTCGTTGGTTGTGAGAGACCATCGAGGGTTAATATCAACGAGTTTGTACGTCTCGTGAACACGAGTCCCTCGAGCTCTAATATCATACCACCTACACTTGAAGAATACAATGTATAGCGGTCTTCTGTGCCCCCAATATTCCACCTCTATGATTTCGTTCAATGTCCCATAGAAGTTGGTGGCGTGGGATCCTCCCATGTCCCCCTCCACAATTTCCCTCATTTCGTCGCCCATTTTCCTGCAAATAGGTTCTTCTAGTGACTTTTCCCCTTTTTTGAATGAATTCTTGTCATGCCGCCACCTATGATTTTTGGGCAAAAAACGACGATGGCAATCGAACCAACACGGTTTACCACCATTCTTCAACGTAAATGAATTCGTATCTCCCATGCAATAAGGGCACGCTAACTTCCCGTGCGTACTCCACTGAGACAACATTCCATACGCTGGAAAATCGCTAATCGTCCACATCAGGGCCGCTCGTAATTGAAAGTTTTCCTTCCTTGAGCTATCAAACGTCTCCAAACCAGTGCTCCATAAAGCATTAAGCTCGTTAATTAGTGGTCTAAGATAAACATCCAAGTTCTTCCCGGGACTATCTGGACCGGAAATGATAAGGCTCAAAAATATGAACTCCTGCCTCATGCAAAGATCGGGGGGGAGGTTATATGGGGTTACCATCACTGGCCAACAAGAGTATTTTTTCCCAGATGAGCCATACGGTGTGAATCCATCCGTACATAAGCCGAGTCGTACGTTCCTAGGCTCAGCTGCAAAATCCGGATGTGTCCGATCAAAGTGTCGCCATGCCTCACTGGAAGCCGGGTGAATCATTCGATCCGTAGCCTCTCGACACTTCAAATGCCAAGTCATATGCTTTGCAGTACCTACGGTATAATACATCCTCTGAAGACGAGGACCTAGGGGGAAATACCACAAATGCTTCTTTGCGACCTTTGACTTCCTACCTTCCTCGTATCTATCAACCCCGCATATCGGGCATTTTAGGAAGTCATTGCTCGCCGCAAACCCGTAAAACAGAAAACACTGATTTGTGCAAACATCGATCTTCTCGTACCCTAACCCCAAGGTTCGCTCCATCTTATGCATCCCTTTCGTGTCTTTAGGTAACAACTTCTCAATCTCAGGGTCGAACCCATCTTTGGACATCTTTAAAAAATGGTCAGAAACGATGTTACTCGCCTTGTGAATAGTTTTGTAATTCACCCACTCTCCAATCCACTGCAGGACGGTTTTGCTCTTCTTAGGGTGCATCTTCACCTGACCTAGACGCATCAAGTCGTAAAAATCTCTTGCATCGGGATTCGGATCCTCGTTACGCACAGCGTCCTCATCAAATCGGCCTCCATATGCATCCACGACCATCTGTCTAAACGAATCGTCAGCACGAATAGGGCTGTTAGGAATATTGGCGTGTGATGGTTCGAGAGGTTCGTCGATAAACGTCATAGAAGTGGTGGTAAACTGCTCTCCATGCAAAACCCACTCAAAATATCCAGGCGTAAATCCCGACTTATGAAGATGATCACGGACTTGGTATCGATCGAAAAACTTTGAATTGTTACATTTTTTGCACGGGCACCTAATACGCCCCCCTAGATCTAAATAGCCATCTTGTCGCGAAGCAAATTCTATGAATGTGCGAACCCCAACCACAAAACTATCTCGCAAATAACCACTGCTCTCGAATCTATCGTACATCCAATTCATATCTACTTGATAGTCCATTATTTATCTAAGATGTAAATTTTAAAGGAAATAATTAATTACAATTAATACTACAAACAATTAATAATTAACAATTTAAAATGTAACAATTATCATGCACGATAAGGTTGAAGAGTGATAAATTGATCAACTTACTTCTTGAAGCGTAAAAAAACGATCTTCAAGAATCTTGTGTCCTCTACGAGTACCCTCGATGTGTTTACGTCAATATCTATCAAGAAATGAATAAACAAGTTAACATATCATACCAATATTTAGTATTTAAAAATATAGTTGACCATCTAAATGAAAAAAAACGAGAATACCTTAAGAGAAATGGTGAAGATTGTTGTGAATTAGAAAAGTAAGGGAAATGATATTTATAAATGAAAATCTGGCAGTTTGTGACCGCCGGGCGGTCGCGAATGCCAACTAGCCGTTGGCGTTCGCGACCGCCGGGCGGTCGCGAATGCCAACTAGCCGTTGGCATTCGTGACCGCCCAGCGGTCGCGAATGCCAACTAGCCGTTGGCATTCGTGACCGCCCAGCGGTCGCGAATGCCAACTAGCCTTTGGCTTTCGTGACCGCTGGGCGGTCACGAAAGACCCTCATTCGTGACCGCCCAGCGGTCACGAATAATATTCATAAAAAAAAATAAATTATGATTTTTAACAATAAGTCTCATTACTACATGTAAATTGAAGTAATAAATTAGTACAACATTAGTAATTAACATATTAAAATAGCGAATTAGATGTGATTAGGCGAGTTATGAACGAATAACCTATTTTATGTTCTACAACTAATCATCATATACACTTAGTTGTTTTAGATGTAATGTGTAATTTTGTGATAAACTCTCTTTTAATTTACTTAGTAGTAAGTATTTTATCAATTTAACAAACATCGCACCTTAATTAAACAAACGAAAATCAAAACTTTTGAATGAAACTTATTCGTGACCGCTGGGCGGTCACAAATAAGGGTCTTTCGTGACCGCCCAGCGGTCACGAAGTATGTTCGTGACCGCTGGGCGGTCACGAAGTAGGGTTCGTGACCGCCGGGCGGTCACGAAAGACCCTTATTCGTGACCGCCCAGCGGTCACGAATAACATTCATAAAAGAAAATTTAATTTTATGGATTCATCTTGATGTGTTTATGATTTTTAACAATAAGTCTCATTACTACATGTGAATTGAAGTAATAAATTAGTACAACATTAGTAATTAACTTATTAAAATAGCGAGTTAGATGTGCTTAGGCGAGTTATGAACGAATAACCTATTTTATGTTCTACAACTAATCATCATATACACTAAGTTGTTTTAGATGTAATGTGTAATTTTGTGATAAACTCTCTTTTAATTAACTTAGTAGTAAGTATTTTATCAATTTAACAAACATCGCAACTTAATTAAACAAACGAAAATCAAAACTTTCGAATGAGACTCATTCGTGACCGCTGGGCGGTCACGAATGAGGGTCTTTCGTGACCGCCCAGCGGTCACGAACCTAGTTTTTAACTTCACCGATACGAAATATACATGTAGTTTCCATGGTAGTTATAACTACAATTTTACGAATTTCTCGAAACATTCCGAAAAGTTCTCGAAATATTACGAAACGTTTCTAATTTTTAGCTATCCGAAACGTAATCCCGTACCGAAATTTTCATCCATGTGTAAGGCTTTAAAAACAAGTAATTTAAAAGACTTCATTAAAAAAACAAACCCGAGGACATCAAAATAGTCATAAGATACAAAAAAAGTAACGCTCCTAAGTCCTAACTCAGCAGCATAAACAGCAACTTTACTAAAGTAAAGTTGTTACGGCCCTTTTCGCTGAATTTTATTGGAACAAATCTCATCAGACCAGACAAAAACTTTGATCCAGTGCTGGAATGTATATAATGACAAGAATCCTAAAATTTCATCAGTTGCCAAAGCTTATGAAGTAAGTAACTAATCAAATCTGCAGAAGTAACTAGTGCAGAAACAATTCTTGAGGTTATTCCAAACTATTACAACTTCAAAAGAGCCGCCAGTACTATGAAACATCTAATCAAAACTGATTCCACACATCACAAAATCGCATCAGAAGTTCATGGCTTGTACACTAAAAGCCACGGCAAACGCCAACAAAAAGAGCTTCCATCCTTCAAAAACTTCATCCAGTAATCCTGCTCCTTCACTACATGTAAGCCTATTGTCGTGATAAGTGCACTCCGTTTGATTCCTATTCAAGATAACACAAGGGATAATCAGATTAGGAACTCTAAGAACCAAAATGTACTTCATTTCTCAAACCGACGTACCTTGCAGAACAAAACGTAACGATATAATCAGTAGACGAACAAGTAATAATACTCGTGGGATCATCGTAGGCAAAGCTATAGGCAACAGGGCAAGCCGTTTTAAAAACTCTCGAGTAATTAGTAGGCAAACACGCCATAGGAGTCGAGAACGCCCCTCTACAACAATACTCGTCCGTATCAAAGACAGTGCAAGCACTTCGACAAGCAATGGTATTTCCATTGGATCTCAAAGCAAGCTCAGACGGGCAATTGGGTCGTAGATCTGCATCACAACCCGCAGAACTGCAGTTTCCCTTGCCATTAATTGGTTTCACCAAAACAGGCAAATTGAAACCGTCGACAAGGCTGACATCGTAGTAATCAGTATCTCCTAGGGTGAATTCGGCTATTGAAGCGGGTGGTTGCCCTGGGCCAGTACAGTTGATAGCCGTTCCGCAACTACCTGTTAAGCACGACCCATTACCGTTTCTGTCAAAATTACAACCCGTTCTTCCCCATATCCGACCATTCCAATTTGGGGGCGGGTTCAAGACGATGGATTGAGCTGGCCTTAGAGAAATCCCGCCACCACTGAAGTTGTTCGGGGTTATCCCTGGCCATATGGTTTCCCTACAGTTGTTTACAATAGTAAAAGTTGTACAATCGGACAATCTAACTCCTGAAAGGAAGAAAAACATCAATCTAGAAATATTACAAAACATTAGCACAATGCACAAAAATGTTCAAGAATACGATATTATAGCAAAACATCACCTGATGCCGCAACGAGCAAGACCAGCAAGAATATGTGACTTAAGCCAAAAATGAAGCCCATTTACTCAAAAATTTGCAGATTATCACAAGTTTATGGATTTAGAACTACCAAAAGATGACACCGGCATATAATGTGTAATAATGTATACAGGAGTAACACAAAAGAATATGTGTGCAAGAGAGTGAACAAAAAGCATTATAGGCAGAGACACAAAAGAAAAGCTTCCTTTCTTCTTCCATAATCAAAAGATACCTTACCTCTTCCATTTTTATACGCAAATCTTTCAACACAATCTTTCTCGTATCACAAATTCACTTTAAAAGCACTAGAACAAGCAGAAATCAGTGTCAAATTCATCTCATGTAGAATGTCTAATAATCAATACACATTAACAGATCCAATAAAATACTGATACAATTCAATTCCATTAATTCATTCAACAACAAAAATGTAAGCCTACATTAGCTCAAAATCAAGAAATCTTCTTCTTATGCGCGTAATTCTTCGCGTGAAAATTAACAAACAGCGCCAAAAGCGACGCGTTAAACACCGCGTTAAAGCACCACCCCCATATCCCCTCGCAACCACCACCCGACCCGCTCGTAAAATGGTAATACAGCATCAAACCCGAAATCAAGAAACTAAACACAAACTGCACGATCTGAAAATCCGTGACCAATCTCTTCCACCACGGCCTGAACCCCAACCCGGACAACAAATAGTAACCGTACATCACCACGTGCACCGTAGCATTCGTCACGAGGGCCACGGGGAAAAGCGACTGACACGTGTCGAGCCAGAGGTAACACATGACCACCACCACAGCGTGGTGGTACACGTGGAGGAACGAGAGGCGCCTCTTTCTGGACTCGGCCCCGCCGAGTAAAATCAGCAGCGTGTCGACGAACTCGAGGATCTTGGAGAAGTAGAAGACGTGGGCCCAGAAGAAGGTGGGTCCACGTGGCGGGGTGTGGTTGGCCGGGAAGCAGAGGGGCCAGGTGGGGTTGTTTGATTTACGGGTTTGGTGGATGGCGGAGAGGGTGCAACCGACGGCCATGATGAGGGAGAGGGAGCAGAGGATGAGGTTGTGGACGGCGGTGATGAGGCGGAGGGGTTTAGCGGGGAGGGTGAGGGTGGGGCCCACGCGCGCGTGGGAGAGAGTGAGGGTGAGTGTGAGGTAGGTGAGGACGGTGAGAGTGAGGAAGAGTGGGGTGGAGCCGGGGGATTTGTGTGGGACCCATTGGTATTGGGAGATGGTGGGGTGGTCGACGAGGTAGTAGTGGACGGTGGTGTAGAGCGTGTCCATCACGCGCCGCCGTGGGGAATGATTGTGATAGTCTGGTGTTTATGATTGGGTGGAACTGTAATGTGTTTTATTGCATGTGTTTTTTTGTAAGGCAAGATAAGAAGCCACGTCGCATGGACTAATTTACTGTTTTTTTTTTTTTTTTGCATGTTGCAACTTGCAACTAATCACGAGTGTAATAGACAAAGCCTTCATATGTCATAATCACGGTGATGAGAAGATATATACCAAATAAATATATGGTAAATTAGGAAAGATTTTATACATAGTTTAGGAAAGATTTTATACAAGATATACGAGAAACTAAGATAACTACTAATTAATATATTACTTTAATATCCTTCACACTTCTGTCAAGCGAATCATGGGACTTGGTGCGAGACAAAGCTTAGAGAGAAAGAAGGTAAAGAGTGGACGCGGCAAAGCTTTTGGTAAAAATGTCTGGAGTTTGAAGTTGCGTAGGACGTATTGAGTACTTAGTTTGCAACAAGTTTCCGAACAAAATGATAATCTAGATCAATATGGTTGGCTTGTTTATGAGCCACGGGATTATCACTTAGAAACAGTGTCGGGGGATTTGTGTGGGACCTATTGGTATTGGGAGATGGTGGGGTGGTCGACGAGGTAGTAGTGGAGGGTGGTGTAGAGCGTGTCCATCACGCGCCATCGTGAGAGAGTTCAGTTCAGTTCGTTGGGTTGTGTAATGTTTTGTGATAGGGTGGAATTTTAGTTTTTTATTGCATAAGGGTAAATAAGAAGCCACGTTGCATTGACATTTAAAAATAACAAAATTAGACTTTTTATAATATAAAGATGCTACAATAATAAAGAACCAATAACAACCAACAGTGACAATATCATTTTCTACTTGCATTAAACATATAATTAATGAACTATAAGGGGAAAAAAATTAAGGAATATATATACTATCCATTTGCCTAAGGAGTATATGGTAAAGTATCATATGGCCGGCCGGCCTGCCTAATCTTCAACGGACCATAGCCTTTTAGGCAATACCAAATTCGTAAGCTACGAAACAATCTTCGGCAGTAGTTGTTTAACATTACTTCGTATTTTGCCCAATGGGAAAATAACAGGCTTAGTAGATTGAGAGACGAGGACTGATTCTAAAGACTTAAGTGATTTGTATGCGTGTGCATATACTTGTCAAAAAAATATATGCAATAATTGGTGCACAACTTTCATTATCATACATGTTAAAGAAAAGAGGGTAGGTATGTACCATAAGTAAATTACTGTGAAGATGTTAAGAAATTTCTAAAGTCAACATGCAATGTAAATTGGAATGGTATCCTGTGCAGTACTTATCCCGTATGTTCAACATTGTTGAAGAACCATAGCATCTTTTGCTGTTAATAGTTTCTTCAATGGCTTTCAGTCTAACTTCAGAAATCCCATCAGTACCTCCTTATAGTTATCATGCGTTCTTGAGTTTCAGGGGCGAAGACACGCGCAAGACTTTTACAGGTCATCTTTACGCGGCTCTGATTCAAGCAGGATTTAACACGTTTCTGGATGACGGTGGCTTACCCAAAGGAGAAAATATAAAGCCGGAGATACGTAAAGCAATCAGTGAGTCCAAATGCTCGGTCATTATCATGTCGAGTGGCTACTCTTCTTCGAGATGGTGCCTTGACGAACTTGTGATGATCCTCGAGCACAAAAGGACGAACAGACATGTCGTTTTACCTGTCTACTATGATGTGGAGCCGACTCAAGCAAGGAATCAGTCGGGAAGGTTAGGAGAGGCTTTTGTGCGGTACGACACAGAAGTCGAGCGTGAAACTGATTCGACAAAGAAAATGGAATTGATGAATAAGGTAAAGCAGTGGAGGGGAGCACTCAGAGAATTAGCAGATTTGGTAGGAATGGTTTTACGAGATCAAGTAAATGGGTAAGTTAGTGATATTCGTGTTGTTTTTGTTGTTTCATTTAAGTGAGTGTTCTCATAAGTTAGAGATAGAAGTAACTCGAGACACATCATAGCCATGAATTTAAAATTGCTGTGTTTCGTTTTTCCTTTATCGTGTATGCATAATAACAATTTGCTCACACATTATAGAACCATATAAAAGAATTAAGGAAGTTATGAGGTTCCATATAATTCATTTTCATTAATCATTTTACTCAACGTGGTTTTTATTGTAATATTGTAGCCAAGAATCCAAGTTTATCAAGAAAATCGTGCAAGTAATCAGGGAAAAACTGAATCTGAAGGTACTGAGCATGACCCCTTACCTTGTTGGGATGCAATCCAGAGTTGAAAAAATCAATTTGTGGCTGCAAGATGAATCAACTGATGTTAACATACTTATTATCAGTGGGATAGGCGGGATTGGGAAGACTACCATGGCCAAGTCTGTGTATAATCTTAATTTTGAAAGATTTGAAGGCAGCAGCTATGTAACGAATGTTAGAGAGACTTCAAAGCAACCAAATGGTCTTGTTCGTCTGCAGAGACAACTTCTTTCAGACATTCTGAAAACTAAATCAGGCAAGATCAATAACGTCGACGAAGGAGTCATTAAGATTCGAGATTTATTACACAATAAAAGATTTTTGCTTATCCTCGATGATGTAGACAGAACTGATCAACTCGATGTTGTGCTTGGAATGAGAAACTGGTTCTGTAAAGGAAGCAAAATTATAGTAACAACCAGGATCAAGCGATTGCTAGAGGTCGACAAAACTTGTGGAGTTCATAGAGTTCAGGAATTAGACAGCAAAGAATCCTTTCATCTTTTTAGTATGCATGCATTCGGAAAGGGGAATCCTTCTGATGATTACCTGAAACTCTCGCAACAGATAGTCAATCTCTGTGGAGGACTCCCCTTAGCTCTTCAAGTATTAGGCTCTTCTCTGTCAGGGAAAAGTTTAGATGTATGGAGAAGTGCATCGAGAAAGCTTGAACTATTTCCTGATACCCAAATACTGAATAAACTCCAAATTAGCTATGACGCGCTACAAGATGATCATGATAAAAACTTATTTCTCCATATTGCATGTTTCTTTATAGGGAAGGATAAATATTTTGCACAAAGTGTATTAGATGCATGTGGTTTCTTTGCCGCAATCGGAATTGAAAGCCTCATGGATGGCTATTTATTAGAAATTGACAAATGCAACAAATTGGCAATGCATCAGTTGCTTCAAGACATGGCAAGAGATATTGTTCGCCGAGAATCGCCTAAAGAACCTGGAAAGCGCAGTAGATTATTGCGTCATGAGGATTCTCATGAGGTGCTACGAGACAAATCCGTAAAGCTCATAAACCCAGTATTTTTCATTCTTCATTTTTTTTTATTTTCTGCCTGCTGCAGGGTTTAATAATCTTGTAACTCTTCTCCAGGGCACAGAAGCACTAGAAGGCATGAGCCTTGACATGCATGTCCTGCAAAATCGAAATTCTACTGAGGCCGTCTTCAATGTTAAACAGGATATTGCCCACAGGTATGAAGAAGTAGTTGATGAATCGGTGCGGCAGGAACATGGAAGTTCAAGTAAACAATCTCATGTTGGTGGCATCTTGGGTCATCCAACATCAGCATCATCAAGCGAGCGACATGCAAAACTTGTGGAGACTAGTGCATTTCAGGGAATGCAAAAATTACGAATATTATTGCTCAATCAGGTGGAATTCAAGGGAAACTTTAAAAAGTTCCCTAAAGGACTAAGATGGTTAGAATGGCTTTATTATCCTCATACTTCTATACCAAGAGAGTTTCCTTTGGGAGAGTTGGTCGCTCTTGACTTGCGCTGTAGTAATTTAAAGAATGTTTTCAAGGGAACCAAGGTACAAGCATCCTGCATTACATGCTTTACCATTAGTGCATAAACAGTCGGGTTTTTGGCTTCTTCCTTTTCCTTTGATTTGTGCAGGTACTTGGATGCCTGAAGTTTCTTAATCTGAGTCACTCTCATAGCCTTTCCAAGACCCCTGATTTCAATTTTCTTCCAAATCTTGAGAGTCTGATTTTTAAAGACTGTATCAGTTTGACTGAGATCCATGAATCTATTGGATGCTTACATAATCTTGTCTACTTAAACTTGGAAGGATGCAAGAATCTCTCAAAACTTCCTACGAATATGGGCATGCTTATATCACTTGAGGCACTTATCATATCTGGGTGCACAAAAGTTAACAACTTGGCAACAACAATTATGAAGCTCGAGTCTCTAAAAATGTTGAGTGCAGACGGGATTGATTTAAGTCACTTGCCTTCTGCAACTGAAGATTCTAGATCATGGAGAGCAAAAATTTGCCGTCGGAAATCAAAAGAAAAGATAATTCAAGGGGTATCACAACTATGTTTACCAAGTTTTTTAATGATCCTTACCCTTGTGAACTGTGATCTCTCAGAAGCTGCATTTCCCGGGGACTTTGGTGGCAGTTTAAATATGTTGCAGATCATGGATTTGAGCAAAAATCCCATTCGTTGCTTACCAGATTGCATTAGAAGCCTCAGAAGCCTCAATATTCTTATACTGAATTCATGTGCGAGGCTCGAATCACTTCTACAACTGCCAAAAGTAGAATACTTAATTGTGGAAAACTGCAATTCACTCCAAATAATCACGTACCTTTCGCCTGATCAAACTCCACGACATATAGATCATACAGGTTCCAAACAACTGTTGGAGACTGAAGGCTTCACTAAACCTGAACCTCTTTCTGAAATGACTGATTATTACTGGAATTACACTAACATGAAAAATGAACAGTTGGACACTTTCTATAGGCCTGGTTGTACCAGACCTAAGCTTCCTGATCAGGTATTTTTTCCAGTATCTTCTTTTGCATCATGTACGTGTACAATTCCAGAAAATCTTAATGCTACAATTGTTGGTTCTTTGTCACAGATTGTAGGTAGACGTTGGGTAGTAAGTACATTTATTCCCAAGAAACAAATTCCAGATAGACCCAGCATAAGAAGCACCGGGGCCTCAGTCTCATTTCAAGTAAATACACCTTGCAATATGAGGATTAGAGAAATAGAAATTTGTTGTGCATATACTCTTTCAAAAGATTTTGTGGAAGTAATTTCCGAACAACCGTTTTTATCTGCTACAATCATCAACGAAAGCAAGAACCTGACCTGGACTTATAGCACAACATGCTTGGGCATCCCAGAAGACAATGAAGAGATGATTTGGCTAAGTTATTGGGTGATTGGACATCACTTAGCCATGGAAGATAAAAACACAGTGCAAGTTGAAGTGGCACTTACAAAATTGTTTAACATAAAGGAGTTAGGAATCTGTACTATTTATGAGCCAGAACAAAGTATGGATATGCAACATATACCATATACTTCAATTGATTACTCAGCATGTAGGGTGAGATTATATAGATGGCTTTCAGCTTTTTCACTCAGGTAGCGGTTGCCTATTGGTTTTCTTATACGGGCCCAGTGTAATGTTAAATTTTATATGCGATATAAAAATATGAGCAGTTACTCGATCGAGTTGTTGTTACATTTAGGCAGTTTTAATTAGAGTTGTTATATATTTATAGGTAATTAGTTATTAGTTACTTACTTACTTATGTGATATTGTATATCTAATTGAATTGATGCGAGGAAATAAACGTTCTAATATATATTCCTATCCAACCTCATCTTCGTTCTTGACTAAGAACGTGATTTTTAATTTTCTCCTTGTTTAAAGAGTTAATGTACATAAACAACGTGGCATTATAGCAAGAATCGTGCGTTTACAGTTAAAAGTATAAAAGAAATGATTGATTATCGTAACATGACAGATGAGAGGAAAAAGAATTCAAATAAGAGGAATCTTGCAGTACTAGTGAACTGTTTTATAGTATTATCTCCATCATCACTCTTTTTATATATGTAATGTGTTGGCATTGTAATTGTATCGAATAATATTATTCATTCATCAATACACAGAGCTTTTTGCAAGCTTTACACAATGGTGGCTCTGTTCATCTTAGTTCCATATTCTCAACATGGTATTAGAGCAACACATTCACTTTTTTTCCGCATCAATCCCTTCTGAAATCTTTGATTCCATCACCATTTACTCTTTTCCTCTTTCTTTTCTTCTTTATCTGTTATCATGTCTGACAATGCACCAGTTAGTCCTGTGACTGGACAAGCAACACCACCAGCTCATGTTACATTAAGACAGACACAAACAGGAGATTCATAGAGAACAAATGTTTCTCACTACAATAACACTCACTATGAAGATCCCTCAAATCCTCTCTACTTACATCATGGTGAGAATCCAGCTCACTGTCTGGTTAGTCAAAAATTGACAACACGGAACTATCATAAGTGGAGCAGGGCCATGTATGTATCTTTGTTAACCAAGAACAAGCTAGGATTCATCAATGGCTCCATTCCAGAACCACCAACCACAGATCCCTTATATGAAAAGTAGATCAGATGCAACTACACTGTTCTTGGGTGGATCTCACCAGCTCTCTCATCTGATATCTCAGACTTCATACTGTTTGAAGACTCAGCTTTTAAAGTATGGAATGATATCAAGCGCAAATTTGCAAAAACCAGCAACAACGGGATCTACATGTTGGAACAATAGCTCATCAACACTAAACAAGAAGGTAAAGCTGCAAGTCTTTATTTTGCTAGTCTCAAAGCCATATGGGATGAGATAAATAACTATGATGAGCATTTGATTTGTGCAAGTTATGAGTGTGGTGTGTTGGCTGGAATGAAAAAGAAGTCTGAGAACAAAAGAGTTATGCAATTTCTTATGGAGTTAGATGAGCATTTTGGACAAGTTAGAAATCAAGTCTTACTCAGAGATCATATGCCTGAGTTAGATGATGTTTTCAACCTGGTACTACAAGAGGAGGCTAATTTTGAACTGTCAAATAAATCCTTAAGTTCTGATATGGCTGCTATGAATGTGAATAGACTTTCACAGGGACCACAAGGGTTACATGACACTCCACATGTTGCTTCTATGCAAGGCTATCCACAGAGACAAGGATACAAACCATTGAACAGGCAGGGAGCAGGAAAACAGAAGCATGTGTGTGCTAAGTGTGGGAAGAATAACCATACTATTGACTCATGTTTTGAGATCTATGGTTACCCTCTTGGTCACAAATAGTCAAGGTTTAAGCCCAGCACTTCAACTCCCAGAATGCATGTTAATCAGACCACACACAGTGTTAATCAATGAATCATCACTATAAACCAGAACACTCCCATCTCTCAAGAACAATTTCAGCATCTCTGTAATCTGTTCCAAACTGGTAATGGTAATAGTATGATCAGTCAGATTTCCAAACCTTCTACTTCTAATGATAATGAGAACTCAGGTAGATATTTTGTCTCTAGTTGCATTTTTTTAATTCTCTTCTTTCAAACAAACACGGCAAGCTAAAATCTATATGGATATTAGATTCTGGAGCTACTAATCATGTAGTGTGCTCACCTCACCTCCTCACTCATAAATATGTCCTGCAAGACAGCCAAGTCCAGTTGCCAAATGTCACTAACGTCATTGCATCTCATATGGGATCAGTGAAGATAAATGAAAGGATAAATTTGAGCAATGTCCTATGTGTTCATGAATTCCACTTCAATCTCATATTTGTTAGAAAACTCATATGTGATTCAAATAGTTTTCTCACTTTTGGACCCAATATTTGTCTTAATCAGGACCTCAGCACCAAGGAGGTGATTGGGATTGCTAATGAAGAGCAAAGCCTGTATTGGATGACCATGAACAAGGATTCTCAAGCTCCTACTCTAGTTTCATCTGTGATCAGCCCTTCTATGCTATGGCATCTCAGATTAGGCCATCCCTCTGTTGATTTACTATCTTTGTTAGATTCTAAAGAAGTTCAATTCCCTAAAAGGTTTGAAAGTGTAGCTTGTGACACTTGTCATTTGGCAAAGCAACACAGAACTCCCTTTGTCATTAACTCTCATAGATCTAATACATGTTTTAATTTAATTCATGTTGATATATGGGGACCATATAGTGTGCAATCTCTTAATGGCTCAAATTACTTCCTTACAACCGTTGATGACCAGAGTAGGTTCACTTGGGTATATCTAATGCATAACAAAGGATAAGCCAGAACCCTTCTAAAAAATTTCATTCAATTAATCAACAATCAATTCAACACTTCTCTAAAATCCTTGAGATCTGACCAAGGACTGGAATTTAACATGCCTAAATACTATGCTCAAAAGGGTATCATTCACAAAAAATCTTGTGTCTATACACCCCAACAAAACTTAGTTGTTGAAAGAAAACATAGACACCTACTTAATGTAGCAAGATCCTTGAGATTACAAGCTAAATTGCCTTACAAATTATGGGGGCACTGTGTTGCCACTACTGCTTACCTTATCAACAGAACACCAACACCCATATTACAAAATCTAACCTACTCTACTCAAAAGCCCCCAACTACTCTCACTTAAAAGCTATGGTTGCATGTGTTATGCAACAACACTCCCAAAACCTCACAAAAAATTTCATCCTAGAGCTTCTAGATGTATATTCATAGGTTATCCAGCCAATATTAAGGGATACACATTGTATGATCTTCATACAAAACATGTTCTTACTTCAAGAGATGTTGTGTTCTATGAGAGTTCTTTTCCTTATAGCAAAGATTCAGAAAATGATTCTATGTTTCCTATCATTGATCATGCTGAAAACTTTGACATGGATGAGTTCACAGTATCTACTCATATACCTTATATCACCACTGATACTCTTCCATCTCCATAAATAGAACTCTCACCTCCACCACATCATAGTCCCACTCATTTTGTTCCACTCCCTAGAAAACAATACAAACATTCATTCTCCTTTTTCACCTCAACACTCTAATGAAGATATCCCTTCTTCACCTTCCACTGTTGTACCAACTAGTCCCATTCTTAGAAGATCTGTTAGACCTAAAAGAACTCCCATTCATCTTCAGGACTACCAATACAGGATAGCTCAAGCCACTACATCCCATCACTCTTGGTTCTGAGGTTCAGATAACAGGTATGGATTCTCTCACTGATCTTTCCTTTGCTGCTTTATCTCCTGCTTACCTCTCATATGTCATGTCTACTGCTTATAATCCTGAACCTACCTATTATGATCATGATATTACTAATCCTGCTATGAACATTGAACTTCAGGCTCTCGAGGACAACAAAACTTGGACTTTGCAATCTCTACCTCCTGGTATCATTCCTATAGGGTGTAAATGGGTGTACAAAGTGAAATATACTTCCACATGTGATGTTGAGACACACAAAGCTCGCTTGGTTGCAAAGGGTTACAACCAACAAGAGGGTTTAGACTATTTGAGACTTTCTCTCCAGTGGCAAAGATGACTACTATTAGATGTCTTCTTGCCTATGCTGCTTCCAATCAATTGTCGTTATCACAGCTGGATGTGAATAATGCCTTCCTATATGGTGACCTAGAAGAAGAGGTGTACATGAAACCACCTCATGGCCTTGCTACTGAGGGGGGAGAATATAGTTTGCAAACTGCACAAGTCTCTATATGGACTCAAACAGGCATCTCGCCAGTGGAATCAAAAATTAACTTCATAGATAATCACTTAGGGTTTTAAACAATCCTCATGTGATCACTCCCTCTTCATTAAACATTCAGAATCAAGTACAACTGTCATTCTGGTGTATGTTGATGACATCATTGTTGCAGGAAACATTGATCAAGAAATTGCTTCCTTGAAACTGTTCTTGCACCAGCAGTTCAAGTTAAAGAACTTAGGACCTTTAAAATACTTCATAGGAATTGAAGTTGCAAGAAGTGACAAGGGAATATACTTGTGCCAAAGACAGTATGCTTTGGAGATCATACATGATAGTGGACTCATAGGAACCAAACCAGCTGGTTTTCCACAAGAACAGAATATTAAATTCACACAAGAAGGGGGAGAACATATGAAGGATCCTACAGTTTTCAGAAGATTAATTGGAAGGCTTCTTTATTTGGGAGTGACAAGACCTGATATATCTTATGCAGTCCAGACTTTGAGTCAGTTCTTGAGCAACCACAAAGAAGAGCATATGAAGGGAGCACTAAGGATTGTGAGATATCTCAAGAGAGCACCAGCACAAGGATTACTCTTCTCCAACAATAACAATATGCAGATCAAAGCATATTGTGATGCAGATTGGGGGGCTTGTGTTGATAGCAGGAAGTCAATAACTGACTACTGTGTGCTCATTGGGGAAGCCTTGGTGTCATGGAAGTCCAAAAGCAGGCAACAGTATCAAGATTCTCAGCAGAAGCTGAGTATAGAGCCATGGCTTCAACTGTTTGTGAGTTAGTGTGGATGAAGACCTTAATGATAGATCTTAGATGTGATCACAAAGATCATGTGCTTCTCTTTTGTGATAATCAGGCAGCTATTCACATAGCTAACAATCTTGTTTATCATGAAAGAACAAAACATATAGAAATAGATTGTCATGTGGTGAGGGAGAAGCTGCAGCAAGTAATAATCAAGTTGATACATGTTTCAACATGCACTCAACTAGCAGATATATTCACTAAGGCACTAGGAATGAAAAGGTTCCATGAACTATTGAGCAAGATGGGAACATACAATATATATTCTCATCTTGAGGGGGAGTATAAAAGAAATGATTGATAATGGTAACATGGCAGATGACAAGGAGGATCAAATGAGCTGGAAAGCCTGCACAACCACTATCTTAAAGAAGGAGAAAGAA
Source organism: Linaria vulgaris (assembly GCA_948329865.1). Classification (NCBI taxonomy): domain Eukaryota; kingdom Viridiplantae; phylum Streptophyta; class Magnoliopsida; order Lamiales; family Plantaginaceae; genus Linaria; species Linaria vulgaris. The sequence continues at coordinate 19,698,909 of OX415251.1, forward strand.
TTCAAATAAGAGGAATCTTGTAGTACTAGTGAACTGTTTTATTGTATTATCTCCATCATCACTCTTTCTATATATGCAATGTATTGGCATTGTAATTGTATCGAATAATATTATTCATTCATCAATACACAGAGCACTTTGCAAGCTTTACACAATGGTGGCTCTATTCATCTTAGTTCCGTAGTGCATGTAATTTTTCCAGAAACTATGCGCCGGCAGACTTTATATGTATCCAAGAAAGAGGAAAGATGTATACCTGATCAGTGGCTCCAACTCCGCCTAGATTCGTTAAAATCAAATTTGATGAGGAGCTGTTTTTTCGACTGAAGTTGAAGTTGAACTTGGTGTGGTTGCAAGAGACGTCGACAGAGATGTCGCCTTTCGCGAGAAATTGCCGAAGCTTTAGCATCTGAAAAATTGTCTATGGAGTTGGGATGTGAAAAACTTAGCTGTTATTGGAACTCTCATTGGGATCGAGCAGTTGATACAGTAGAGGCCTTATTTTTGCCTCCCTGATATGTTTTGCTCTGTTGGTCTGTTGCATGATCAGCTGATGTACTTAGGTTTTGAATATTAGAATATCACTGTTTTCTTTCAAAATGATAATTAATGTTTAATATATAAAAACAAAAAGGAAGCAGTTCTAGACAATGATAATAAACCTTTAGCCATTTTATTTATAACGATTGAGGGTATTTAATGATTGTGTGTTATCCATCACTTTAATAATAAACTGAAACCAAAAAGTTAGTAACTAAATGTTGTTAGAACTTACTTCTGCTTGATGATAGTTTTTACTTTTTACCAATGACCAATAACTCATTCAGTTCAATATTGTTATGACGTTAAAATTAAAAGAAAGAAAGTAGGAAAATAGGAGTGTGTCCTAAAATTAGTTTTCACAAAATTAACAATGTGTCGTATTTTTGTTAAAACTCACAAACTCACAAGTTTGTTTGTAAGGCCATCAAGTTTGACGAATTGAACGACGCGTCAATTGAAGATGTAATGTAATGTAAAGAAAAGAAGGTGCATTTGTATTATAAGTCATCACCACGAGCATGTTAAGAAATTTCCAAAGTCAACAAGTCAACATGTAATGTAAATTGGATTCCCTTGGCAACATGTGCAGTATTTATCACTTAGAAAGTTATGTTCAACATTGTTGAAAAACCATAGCATCTTTTGCAGTTAACAGCTCTTCAATGGCTTCCAAGCTAACTTCAGAAATCCCATCACCATATATAAATCATGTGTTCTTGAGTTTCAGGGGAGAAGACACTCGCAAGAATTTCACGGGTCATCTTTACACGGCTCTGATTCAGGCAGGATTTCGCACGTTCCTCGATGATGATGGCTTACCCAAAGGAGAGAATTTGAACTCTGAGATAACAAAAGCAATCACTGAGTCGAAATGCTCGATCATTGTCATGTCGAGCGGCTACTCTTCTTCGAGATGGTGCCTTAATGAACTTCTGATGATTCTTGAGCACAAAAGGAGGAATGGACACGTCGTTCTACCTGTCTATTACGACGTGGTACCGACTCAAGTACGGAATCAAACGGGAAGGTTAGGAGAGGTTTTTGCACGGTACGACACAGAAATCCAGAATGAAATTGATTCCGAAAGGAAAATGAAATTGGTAAATAAGATAAAGCAGTGGAGGGGGGCACTCAGAGAAGTAGCAGATTTGGCAGGAATGGTTTTAAAAGATCAAGTTAACGGGTAAAATTCATGCTTTTCTTGTTGTTTTTAAGTGAATGTTCTAAAAGTTACTCATTGACTTAACGAGTGAGACATCATAGCCATGAATTTAAACTTGCTGTGTTTCTTTTGCCTTCATCATGTATGCATAAGTATATATCACACCGCTCAAAACAATACAGAACCAACGTTAGCGGGAAAAAAATACGGAAGTCATGAGTATCCGAATAAGTCATTGTTACCAATCATTTTACTCAATGTCATTTTTATTGTAATATTGTAGGCAAGAATCCAAGTTTATCAAGAAAGTCGTACAAGTAATCAGCGAAAAACTGAATCGTAAGGTACTGAGCATGACCCCTTACCTGGTTGGGATGCAATCCAGAGTCGAAAAAATAAATTTGTGGCTGCAAGATGGATCAACTGATGTTGGCATACTTATAATCAGTGGGATAGGTGGGATTGGGAAGACTACCATTGCCAAGTCGGTGTATAATCTTAATTTTGAAAGATTTGAAGGCAGCAGCTATCTAGCGAATGTCAGGGAGATTTCAACGCAACCAAATGGTCTTGTCAGTCTGCAGAGACAACTTCTTTCAGACATTATTAACCCCAAATCAGGCAAGATCAATAATGTCGATGAAGGAGTCATTAAGATTCAAGATTTATTACAATGTAAAAGATTTTTCCTCGTCCTCGATGATGTAGACAAAGATGATCAACTAGATGTTGTGCTTGGAATGAGAAACTGGTTCTGTCAAGGAAGCAAAATTATAATAACAACAAGAAACAAGCGATTGCTAGAGGTCGATAGAACTTGTGAAATGCATCGAGTTCAAGAATTGGACAGCAAATAATCCTTGCAACTTTTCAGTATGCATGCATTCGGACAGGGCAATCCTTCTGATGATTACCTGAATCTCTCACAACAAATAGTCAGACTCTGTGGAGGACTCCCCTTAGCTCTTCAAGTAATAGGCTCGTCTCTATCAGGGAAAAGTTTAGATGTATGGAGAAGTGCATTGAGAAAGCTTGAACTATTTCCTGATTCTCAAGTAGTGAACAAACACCAAATTAGCTACGACGCACTGCAAGATGATCATGATAAAAACTTATTTCTCTATATTGCATGTTTCTTTATTGGGAAAGATAAAGATTTTGCCAAAAGTGTATTGGATGCATGCGGCTTCTATACTGCAGTGGGAATTGAGAGCCTCATGGATGGCTATCTATTAGAAAGTGACAAAACCAACAACTTGGCAATGCATCAATTACTTCGAGACATGGCAAGAGATATCGTTCGCCGAGAATCACCTAGAGAACCTGGAAAGCGCAGTAGATTATGGCATTACCGGGATTCTCATGACGTGCTAAGAGATAAATCTGTAAAGCTCATAAACCATGTGTTTGTCTTTCTTTCTCTCTTTTTTTCTCAGGCTGCAGTGCAGTTCAATAATCTTGAAACTGTTTCACAGGGCACTGGATCGCTAGAAGGCTTATACCTTGATATGAATGTACTGCAAAATCAAAAGTCTGCAGATGAACAAGGAAGTTCAGATAAAAAAATTCATGTTGATCACATTGTGGGACTTCCAGTATCAACATCATCAAGAAAGACAGTCCTGGAGACTAGTGCATTTGAGAGAATGCACAAATTACGACTTTAAAGAGTTCCCTAAAGGACTAAGATGGTTAGAATGGCTTCGATATCCTCAAACGTCGATACCAAGAGAGTTTCCTTTGGCAGATCTGGTTGCTCTTGACTTGCGCTATAGTAATTTAAAGAATGTTTTCAAGGGAACCAAGGTACAATCATCTTTCATTTCTTGTTTTTCCTCTAGTGCATAAACAGTACCGTGCAACATATGGTTGTAATGAGAGTATAAAACAGCCGGGTCCCCTTCTTCTTTTTCTTTGATTTGTGCAGGTACTTGGATCTGTGAAGTTTCTTAATCTGGGTCACTCACATAGTCTTTCAAGAACCCCCGATTTCTATTTTCTTCCAAGTCTTGAAAGTCTGAATCTTAAAGACTGTATCAGTTTGACTGAGATCCATGAATCTATTGGATGCTTACATAATCTTCTCTTCTTGGATTTGGAAGGATGCAAGAATCTCTCGAAACTTCCTAGGAATATGGACATGCTTATATCCCTCGAGACACTTATCGTATCTGGGTGCACAAAAGTTGACATCGTGGCAACAACAATGATGAAGCTCGAGTCTTTGAAAGTGTTGCTTGCGGACGGGATTAGTTTCAGTAACTTGCCTTCTAGATCATGGAAAGCACAGATTTGTTGGTGGAAATCAAAAGAAAAGATAATTCAAGGGGTATCGCGGCTATCTTTACCCCATTTTTTAGTGAGACTTAGTCTTGTAAATTGTGATCTCTCAGAAATTGCATTCCCAGGGGACTTTGGCAATTTAAATTTGTTGAAGAACTTGGATTTGAGCAAAAATCCCATTCGATCCTTACCAGATTGCATTAGAAGCCTCAGAAGCCTCGATGTGCTTAAACTGGATTCATGTAAGAGACTCGAATCAGTTCTACAACTGCCTAAGGTACAAGAAGTATACGTGAAATGGTGCAGTTTGCTGCAAAAAATCACGTATCTTTCACCTGATCAAACTCCAAAACGTATATATCATACGGGTTGCATAAAACTCTCGGAAATTGAAGGCTTACCACAACCTGAACCTCATTTTGAAAAGTCTCATGATATCTGGAATTACAGTCACATGAAAAATGTACAAGTTGACCTTTTCTTTAGGCCTTGGTGTACCAAAACGAAGCTTCAGGTATGCTTTCCAGTATCTTGTTTTTCCTCATGTACGTCGAGAATTCCAGAAAATCGTTATGCTACAATTGTTAATCGTTATGCTACAATTGTTGCTTCTTTGTCACAGCTCATGGATCAACGTTCTGTAGTAAGTTCATTTCATCTCAGGCGAACATTTCCAGATGATGCCCTCATAAAAAAGACTAGGACCTCAGTGTCATTTCAAGTACATTTAGAGCGCAATACGAGGATAAAATATATAGAAATTTACTGTGGATATACTGTTTCAAAAGATAATAAGGAATCAACTTCTAAACAACCATTTGCAGATGCTAAAATCGTCAACAAGAGCAAGAATTTGACTAGGACTTATAGAACAACACTCTTGTGCATCCCAGAAGACAACGAAGAGATGATGTGGGTCACCCAGTGGCAGAATGCACGTTCCTTAGCCATCGAGGATAAAAACACAGTGCAAGTTGAAGTGGCTCTAACAAAATTGTTTACATTTAGGGACATAGGAATCCAAACTCTTAATAATGAGCAATGTGCACCAGACACCTCCATTGATTACTCAGCATGTATACACACGTGTGAACAGACTTTCTGCATAAATATGTAAGTGTTGGACCCGGTGTATAAACATAGCAAGAATTTCCAGATTTCAATAACACAAATAAAAAACATATGAACATGTATTTCTAACAAACATAAAGATAAACATGTTTTACATATACAACACAAAAAGAATAAACATTCATAAGGATATATATCATGCAAGAACATAAAATAAACTATAAAGAAAGGTGATAGAAAAACCTCAAACGATTAAATAATCGTTTATAGTGGACGAGTCCGAAGCAAGCCTCTTCCCCTTAAGATCACTATGCAGCGGCTACCGCTTCAAGCCCTCATGCGGCACTGACCTCTCAAGGTACAACGTCCTTTCCCCCGAGATAGCAAGTGAAGCGCAATACTATCCCCTCAATCCAACACTAGCGATACTTGTTGAACTCCAAATGATTATGCAATGATTTTTTTTATGCACAAAAGAGTTTTTGATGTGAAGGATGGTTTTTATCTTCCCCGGAGAAGACATTCTTTTTGTTAAGTGAAAACTATGTATTAGCCAAAACACCTACATAGGGATTATATAGAAACTTTGGGGTGAATATTTTCAATGTGGAACAAGTTCCACTTATGCCCCTCAAAAGGCAAATTACCATTCACACCCTCTAACACTTGGCTATTAATATAAATAATTATATTATGCCACACTTTATATTGGACTCAATTCCAATATAATTTAATTGATATTTTTGGTCTCAACACCAAATTAATTAAATTCTCCAACAATCCCCCACATGAATGTAATTGGCTAAAATGCACGTGAGCCTAACAATGTTATATGCAATTTTAGAGTTCTGCCGGAACTTGTTGCATCAGGATAGGTGGTTTTGGGCCTTGAATCTTCCTTAGTGAAATACCATCGGATATACTTGCCAACCAGTGGACGTGATGCCTTGAACTGTTCGGCGTTTTGTGTATACCAAGACAATGATACTCACACAACTCATTCCAGTACCGTATTGGTTCTCGTTGTTGTCCGTTTCGGCCCTGGACTGCCTTGGAAAATTTCATCGAATGCTTTAGAGATTTAGCCCTTTCGTATCATCTCATAGAAACGGCCCCTTCACATTCGATATAGGTGATCTCTCATTAAGGGTATCATGCAATACCCCGCTTGTGTTCACAAGACATAAGGATCATTAGAACCTCAAGTTCTCCTTAACCTGTACAGGTCCATCACTCTTTCATCCTAGAAATGGGTTGAGAACTCAATTTCCCGAGTGCTTTGTTCGACTCTCCCCCACAATTCGGTTGTCCCTTTGAACCTGTAAATTGGAGTTTACAATTCAGGTAGGGTTGCCATCATGGGGTGTTGTCTTTTGGTGGGCTCAAAAATTCCCATTTCCCTCGATGAATTTGCTACTTAGTCTCTCGCTAGACCTTTCGTCAATCGCCTACACTATTATCTTTGACTTCTTAAAGTCTAAAGAAATTAGTATGATTATTTTCTAACTAAAATTTACAAAATCTGAACCAACATTTTCTTCCCTCTCCCCCCACATTTCTTTTCTTTCCTCAATGAAAGAAATGTCTCGAGCCTCAAAGAAAATAGAATTTATTTGATTTGCGTACATAACGTCTTATTTCAAATAAATATGAATATTTAATCTATTTAGTAAAATAAATAGTATTAAATTCCACTTGCTTCTCACTAAGCAATTTAATTTACACACTTATATTTGGACTCAATTCCAAATATTTCAAACAAATGTAAATATATAAAATACAAGTCTCACACTTGTTTTTATTTTCTACAAATATATATAACATACAAGTCTCACACTTTTGTTATTTTCAACAAATATTTATATATGTATATATGTAATAACATACAAGTCTCGCACTTGTGTTATTTCCTACAAATATAAATATATATATATTGTACAAGTCTTACACTTGTATTTTCAACAACTATATATATACACATATATATACACACACACAATATACAAGTCTCGCACTTGTATTATATTTCCATGTCATAAAGACGTCACAAGTAATCGAAATGAATTATAATATTTGTCTCACATGCAACTTCGATTACATTTATTCGTAAAACTAGTCTCCTCACACGAGACTTTTTACTACATCAAACTTGAACACTAGCCTCAGTACTAGCCTTACCCTTAGATGACATGGTCAGAACATACATCTTAAAAAAGATTCTTAAACCAAAATTCCTTTCCTCCAAAGGTTCTACCCTTAGACATGATACCCTTGTCTGACTCAAATACAAGTGTGAACCCTTTCTAGTGCAACATTGTACCACATAGTATATTCGTGTGTATCTCTAAAACATGAAGCACCTCGTTTAGGGTCATCCCTTTCCCCGAGGTCCTCTTTAGCACAATCGTTCCCCCGCCTTCAACTTTTGAGATTGCAGAGTTTCCCAAAAACACTGCTTGTTCTCCACAAGTTGATAGGTTGTGAACATCCACTTGTTCGCGCATATGTGGTCGAGTAGCCCCAATGTCTACCTACCATTCGTTCGGGTTGTTGTTTTAATTTTTCAGCCGCCATAACTAATTAAATAATTCACACAATTATTTTTATTAGTATCGCTGAGAATTCTCAACCGAACTATTTATACAGATATTCCCAGGCCAGTGGAGGGACAAGTCCGCTTACACTCCACTTTTCTACGACAGAACCGTCTGTATAAATATTCTCACATAGAATATCTTCGAATAATTCACAAGTCTCAATACTTAGAATTATTCTCACTTTGGTTTCTCTTTGAATAATTCACAAGTCTCAATACTTGGAATTACTCTCATTTTTATTTTATTTTTGAATTTTCTTCGTATAATTCACAAATCTCAGTACTTAGAATTATTTCGAAATTATGTTGGGTTTCTCAAGTTGAAATAAGACAGTGTGGTTCTCAAAACCGGTATTACGGTCTCAATACCGTTAGCTCTTTGATTTAGCGCGACGACCTCAACGTCGCCCGACATTGGGAAAGTCTCAAGTCTCGCACTTAGAATTATTTAAAGCCTTCATAGGACACACTTGCAATTTTATATATATTTTCACATATTTCAATTGCAATTATTTTCCACTAATCACACGAACATGTATCCACAAAGTTCTAATAAATATTAGACTATACATGCATAGTTTTCACAAGGTAACTGATATATATCCCAAGTAACTAAAAGTTATAGTATAGTTCATTTCATGTTAACATACATCACATATGTAATTAACCACACATACACATATCCGCTGAGATTATGACCAATAAAGTCTATAGTATAACCACTAATCCCACAATAAATAATTAGCCACAGTCCGTTACATCGTGTAACTTCATAACACTTAACATCACATATGTATTTCCATTAATTTAATTTATTCTGACAATAAATTAAACAAAAATGCTACTAGAACAAGTAAACCATCTTACATGCAACATTAACGCTAATTAGCATGAAGGAATTTGGTTATAATCAGCAACCAAGTATAAAGTGTTACACAGCATATTATTATACATCCATGCATAATTAATACTCTCAGAAAAATTATAGTGACATGCGATCAAATTTTTTTGTATTAATTCAGAAGGTACAATGATGTATAATAATTAATAGCTGCCAGTCCAAACAATTAAAGTACCACATGTAACAGTATCTTCATTTCCCAAAGGCGTTACACATGATTAATGAAATAATGACCTTCTAACAATAAGAAAGAATAATAACACATGGATACCGGCAATTCACAGAAAGTTGCAACGCATAATAATTAACACAATTTATAAGCAACAATTAAAACACGCACATGCATCTAATTAGTAAAACCCACGTCACTCCTACAATTAAGAATCCAACATTAAACATGGATGATCAGTTACGCAATTACATATTATTACCGGGTCAATATGTAACGCACTCAGTATAACGTATAAACCAAAGGCTAAAAATGATGCGGCTAGCATTAACTTAAATAAATTTGTTCCTTCACGAATATTGGAATAAAACGTTACCTGCTGAAAGTCAATCGTAACAAAACTGGTTGTGGTGAGAACACCAGAGCTCATCCAAATTAATTAGAAAACATCAGCGGATGCAATTTATTAAAAATTATAAATGTCCAGAACTATGCTCTTAATTAACCCCACTGATGAGCCAAAATTTCAAAGAGACTTACGTACCTTAGCTTTAATTTCAGCAAACTATTGAGAGCAAATGCACACACCTGCACTGGTTAGTTTCTCAACCATGACAAAACTAATGAACTTCTAAAATTATCTTAACGAAAGAAATTCAAGTCCAATTGTACTTGTCTTGTAAACAATATCTTTCCGGAAATTATGCTAAGAACAATTTATTGAAGATTCACATAGCAACATAACTTCTAGAAATATTTAAACTTTTAAATACCTCAACTGATGAATCCCAAAAGAATGCATAACATCAAAAACTTTAAACCATCTGCAGCTTCTTAAAATATGTGGAAATGGTTTTGAACATACAAAACACAATCTGGAAATTCTTATGAACACCGAGAACAAGAATTATACATATAGTGATCTTAAGATTGTAGGGACCCGGTGTATCACTACAAGAAAAATGGGTCATTAGGGACCGCAAATTAGCGACTGCCAAGCAGTCGCTAGTCTTCAGCGACTGCTGAAGACAACAGCGACCGCTTAGCAGTCGCTAAATTTAACGAGCGACCGCTAAGCAGTCGCTATAGAATTTGCGACTGCCAAACATTCGCTATTGTCCTTATGGACTCAGCGACTGCTTAACAGTCGCTACTCCTTTTAAAAATACTGGGCCACACATTTTGGCCAGAGTTGGGCCAAAATGTGGGCCAATTTTAGGGCCGAATTTACCCTAATTCGGCCCTAAATAAATCAGCGACCGTTAAGCGGTCGCTGATTTTGGGGTATAAATAAATAAAAAAAATCTTTTTTTTTATTTCACCATCTTCTTCCCCAAATCAGCGACTGTCGAGCCGTCGTCGCGATTTCGAGCCGATTTCATCATCTTCTTCCCCGATTTCGAGCCACGTTTCAGTCATTAGCGACCGTTGAGGTCAAGTTGCGACCAAACAACGGTCGCTAACTCTCACTGGCCCATTTCCGCCTCCTTGCGCCGCCTCCGCCTCTCCTTGCGCCGCCTCCGCCCATTTTCGGTAATGAAATGCTCGATTTAGTTTTTCCTTTTTTTTGTGTTTTACTAATATTTTAATTTAAATCCGAAAATTGCCTAATTTAAATCCGAAAATTGGTATTGTTAGATTGTTAGATTTGTTGTATGATTGTTAGATTTGTTGTTAGATTTGAAATAGAAATAGAAATAGATTATTGTGAAATTAGAAATAGATTAGAAATATATTATTGTGAAATTGTGAAATTAGAAATAGATTAGAAATAGATTATTGTTAAATTGTGAAGTTATAAATAGATTAGAAATAGATTATTGTAAAATTTTGAAATTAGAAATTAGATTAAGGAAAAAAATAGAAATAGATTAGCAATAGATTAGGGATTAGATTAAGGAAAAAAATAGTAATAGATTAGAAATAGATTAGAAATGAGAATAAGGTAAAAAAATAGAAATAGATTAGAAATGAGATTAAGGAGAAAAAAAAGAAATAGATTTGTGAAATTGATTAATGAATGATTAAAGGAAAAAAAAATAGAAATAGATTTGTGAAAATTAGATTATATATTAGATTAAATTAGATTAGTTTTTACTTAGATTTTTTAATTAGATTGTAAAAATGAGATTAAGTTTATACTTAGATTCTTTAAATAGATTGTAAAAATTAGATTAAGTTTATACTTAGATTTCTTAAAATAGATTGTAAAAATTGAATTGTTCAATTTGAAATAGTTTTGTGTTAGATTGTTAAATTGTTAAATTAGATTCAAATGTTGATTTGATTTTCTAAATGTTATATTTTCATTTTTACAGTATATACATATTTTCGGCATGACGTCACGTAAGACCACTAGCGGTACTGGAGGTCGAGGTCGAGGTCGTGGAGACGGAGGTCGTACTGGGGTGTTGGGTACTCGTAGCGGTGGACGAGTCACGAGTAGTGGCAGTGTAGGTCGAGGTAGTGTAGGTCGTGGTGGTGTTGGTCGAGGTGGTGTTGGCCGTGGTGGGGTTGGTGCCAGTGCTAGTGGCGGAGTAGGTGATAGCGGTGTTGGTCGTGGTGATAGTAGCAGTCGGGGGGGCCGAGGTAGCCTCGGACCTGTACGGATTGTCCGATCGGCGACTCGTGCATCGGATGGCCATGCAGCCGAGCCATCCGATGCGGCACTAGGGTCAGGTGACGTCTCTACGTCGAGGACACCAGTGTTGCAGCGGCAGTTATTAGCAGAGTTTGAGACCGCCGAGGTGCCAGAGGTGCCACTACCCCGATCATCAGAGTCCACCAGGTCCGAGGTGCCACGACCACCTACTTCAGCTTCAGTAGGGACTCACGTGCCCCCATCTGCCGAGTCTACCAGACTTCAGATTCCATCACATGTACACGACATCGGAGCTGGACAGAGTCAGAGGTCGAGTGAGTCACCACTACCGAGCCAGTCTCGCCCACCGAGGGGACCAAATGCACCATGTACGACGGTCCCGGCGGGACAGAAGATTCCGCTTATAGAATTGCATCGGGGTTGTTTTTCCAAGCCCCCTAGTCGTGAGATCGCGAAGGTGATCACTGGCCTCATTCGTCAGTTTATGACTGAGTTTTGGCCCTCCTACACAAAGATTCCTCTCGAGATACGGAAGGAGATGTATGCTCGATTTACGGTGAGTTTTTAGTTTATTGTTTAATATCTCTTAATTTAGTTTATTAAATTAGGGCTTTTTTAAAAAAATTATGTTGAATTTAGTTTATTAATTTATTGTCGTAATTAATTGTTGAATATTAAATTTTTTTTGCAGAATAGGTTTGGGATTCGTTACTCAGATAGGGGTGCAGTACACAGGGCATACCAGGAGAAGGCGAGGGAGCTTTACAAACGAGCGATGAACAAGGCGCATAGCTATTACATGGAGAGGAAGGATATGGAGAAGTATCGCAACAAGAGAAAGACGCCGTGGATGAGCGATAGTATTGAGAAGGCGGCGGCAAAACATTGGGAGATGGAAGAATTTAAGAAGAAATCTGTCAAGGGAAAGAAAGCTAGGCGAGGCGGTAAGGAGGATGGCCCGGCACCCGCCACCTTTTACGGTGGTTCTATTGATTACGAGGAGATCCGGCAGCGCCTGGTATTTTTTTTTAAATTATATATTTTTAATTGTTCTTAAGTTATATATTTTAAGATGTTAATTTTTTAAAATTATTGTTTTTAAAAAAGAAATCCATTGATTAGTATTTTTAAGATAATTTTAACCCCACTTTTATTTTCAATTTAAATATGAGGAATTAGCCCGGTCGCACGCATCCTATCAGGCACGACGAGATATACAAGGCAGGACATACTAAGAAGGTGTCGGGGACTGGGAGAGGTACCAACCAACCCTTGAGGCGGATGTGAAAGTCAGAGGCGACGAGACTGATTTACGTAAGTGTTTCGACTTTTGTACTTGTTTACCGCTTATGAATTCTAATTTAATTTTAAATTATATTTCGAACTAATTCATCTTTTTATTCACATTTTTGATAATTCAACAGAAATTATACAAGAGGGAGTTGAGGAGGAAAAATCCCGACGCCGTGGAGGACAAGGATTTGGATGAATGGGATCCCGAGGCGTGGAAGAAGGCCATAGGGACGATCAGCAAGGGGAAGGCGAAGGGTTTACCGACTTATGCCGATCCACGTGACTGGGACATTGAGATGACGCGGGCGAGAAACTCGGATCGGGATTTGCTCAGGCAGGTCCAGTCCGAGAACCTAGAGTTGAGGACGACACCGGACCCGAGAGTCGACGCACTGATGACATGGGCACATGGCTTTGTCGAGGACCAGATTGCAGAGGGCCGACCAGTGCGAGAGCTTCCTAGTGAGTTGTTCATGGGGGGTGCTATTAAGACCGGAGACGCATTTAGGGTTCCGAGAAAGGTCCGTCAGAGAGCTGATTCTTTTGCTCCAGGTACTTCTACCGCCTCTCAGTATGTTGATGATTTTGAGGCTGATGAGTGGTATAGTGATTGTGATGGTGTTGCTGGTGATGAAGATCCCGAGGCCGGTGTTGATGGTGAGGAGAACCTAGATGAGATGTATAGATTGTGGGAGAGTTCTGGTGATGAGGGGGTCGAGTATCCGCCTAGCGATGATGAGGGGGGTGATGTTGGGGACGGTGATGTTGGGGTCGGTGATGTTGGGGACGGTGATGATTGGGAGGGTGATGATGGGGACGGTGATGATTGGGAGGGTGATGATGGGGACGGTGATGGTCAGTGGTTTCAGACTTCTTCTACCTCCCCAATATTCCACTTCTATGATCTCTTTCAAAGTCCCATAGAAATTAGTTGAATCATTGTTTCCCATGTCGCCCTTCACGTATACCCCACTGCAGTCACTCTTCTTGGGCCCCAATTTCGTATCAATGTGGAACCGAAACCCATTCACAATGTATCCATCGGAAACGATTGCATCATTTAGTGGACCGTTGACCAACGGTATAACCCGATCGTCTATCATGTACTTTCCACTGCTATACTCTTGCTTGAACCAGGCCACATAATCCTTGTTTCTTTTCCTTTGCACCTCCATGGCATTCAATCCGCCGCACTCCTCTTCTATGAACAAACTGCGTGATAGAAAAAAAATAAGTTAGTCCTAATATAATAAATAAATTGACACTAGATGAAGAAAAATTCTAGTAGATTCACTCTTCCCATCCCTCCAACTCCTCACAGTTAAGAAGTGTATAAAGTTCAATTTGCTCCTTTTCTTCCGCCGTTAAGGTCTTTCGCTTCTCCATAATATTAAGCGGTCGTCCCTTTTTTCGAAACAATAAGAGCTCATCATCCCAATCTGTGTTTTCCAAAGTCTCATTTCTGTTATATCGCATGTGTGTAGCTCCAGGGGTTACATCGAGATATTGGGAAATCAAATTTGATATCTCTGAAGCTAAATAGGCATTGGCCATGCATCCCTCGGGCCTCGCTTTGTTCCCCACTGCACCTTTCAGATGAAACATTTGCCTGATATACAAAACAAAAATAATTTACTTTCATTGCACAAAGAATAAATTAAAAAACAATCATCCAAAATCAAAGTGATTTACCTCTCGAATGGATACATCCATCTGTAGTGAACTGGACCGCAAACTCTAGCCTCATACGGTAAGTGAATGGCCAAATGCTCCATAGAATCGAAAAATGAAGGAGGGAATATTCTCTCCAGCTTGCACATGGTGACAACAATGGATTTCTCCAGTCCCTCCATAGCCTCCGCTGATATCTCTGATGCGCAAATTGCCTTGAATAACAAACTAATCTCCATAAGCGTTTCCCATATGTCTTTCTCAAGGAAGTCACGAAAAGCAATCGGGATCAATCTCTGCATAAAGACGTGGCAGTCATGACTTTTCATTCCGGACAACCTTTGTTGCTGCACATGTACGCACCGTCCCAAGTTAGAAGCGTATCCATCTGGAAATTTTAGCATGCCCAACCATTCTAAGAATTTTCTCTTTTCATCCTTTGATAGACAATATAATGCTTTTGGCTTCTTCGTGTCCCCTCCCTCGGGAAGTATCTAAGAAAAGCTCGCTACGGTTGGTCCAGATTCTCAAATCTTTCCGTGACTTGATGTTGTCCTTTGTCTTAGGGTCATCCAACACTGTGTTGATGATGTTATCGAAAAAATTCTTCTCACAGTGCATGACATCTAGACAGTGACGAACCAAGTTTGTGGACCAATAAGGCAGTTCCCAAAATATACTCTTCCGCACCCAATTATGGTTTACCCCAAAACCTGGGAGTTCATTGAATTGTTTACCAAACCCCACATTCCCAAGGTCATTAACAATTCCTCGAATTTCATCGCCAGTCTTTCTATGAATCGTTTCTTCAAGCCGCATTTCCCCTTTTTTAAAATTATATTCGTCGTATCTCAATTCATGATCTACAGGCAAGAACCGACGATGGCAATCGAACCAACTTGGTTTACCCCCATTCTCCAACGGAAAGGATTGAGTGTCACTCATACAATAAGGACACGAAAGTTTTCCATGTGTACTCCATCCCGACAACATCCCGTATACGGGGAAATCGCTAATCGTCCACATGAGAGCCGCACGTAATGTAAAGTTCTGCTTCCTCGAGATGTCGTATGTCTCGACGCCACTGCTCCATAAAAGCTTGAGATCATCAATAAGTGGCCTAAGATAAAGATCCAAGTTCTTTGTCGGACTGCTCGGCCCGGAAATGATTAGACTCAAAAAGATGAACTCTTTCTTCATGCAGAGATCGGGAGGAAGGTTGTAAGGGGTGAAAAACACTGGCCAACAAGAGTATTGCTTGCCAGACATTCCAAACGGTGTGAATCCATCCGTACACAACCCAAGTCGTACATTTCGTGGCTCAGCAGCAAAATCTGGGTGCGTCTGGTCGAAGTGGCGCCATGCCTCCCCTGAAGCTGGGTGAATCATTCGGTCATTAGCCCCATTACACTTCGTATGCCATGTCATATGCTTTGCAGTTCCTATTGTATAATACAACCTCTGAAGCCGAGGAGCAATAGGAAAGTACCACAATTTCTTCTTCCCAACCTTTGACTTGAGTCCCTTCACGTATCTCTTTTCGCCACATATCGGGCACTTATCGTAGTTCTTCGTCTCATCCCCGTAGAACAAGAAACATTGCTTTGGACAAACATCGTACGTAACGTACCCTAACTCTGATTGCAGCATTTTACAAATCCCTTTCGTGTCCTTTGGTAATAACTTCCGAACATCTGGCGTGAAACCTCTCTTCGCCAATTTATAAGCCTTATCAGAATAAATAGTACTAGCCTTGTGGTGTGTCTTGTACTCCAACCACTCTGACAACCACTGAAGGACACTTATATCATCATCCGGGTTGGAATTTGGATACATGGGCACATTTGCTAGGTGCATCAAGTTGTAGAACGCCTGTGCTTCCCAGTTCAGTTCCACGTTAGTTGCCTCGTCCTCAAATGATCGACCTCCACGTGCATCCACGACCATGTCTACAAACGGCACATCAACATATACTGGGTTGTCGGGAATACCGATGTGTGACGAGCGGGGAGAATCGGGCACATACGATGGTATAGTATTTGTTAACGTTTCTCCATGAAAAATCCACTCTGAATATCCATCGATAAATCCGGACTTATGTAGATGTTCCCGTACAACTTTTTTTATCAAAAAACCGTATATTATTGCATTTCTTGCAAGGGCACCTAATTTCTCCACCAATATCTACGAATGTAGGACCTTGTTCCGTAGCATATTCAATAAAAGCCCGAACCCCAAACACAAATCTATCACTCAAATAACCATCACTATCGTAGGGATCGTACATCCAAGATTTATCCATTATGTAATCCATTATTTAATTATATGAATAGAGTTGAATCATCCACCACAAGAAATTTAAAGAGTTAAATAGAAAGATGAACGTACTTCTTGAAGCGTGAAAAGCGCGCCGCAAGAAAGTTTCGTACACCATGATTACCCTTTGTGTGTGTAATATTACCTATCAACAAATAAATAGTTATAAGTTAGAATCTAATAAAATAACAAAATATATTGAAATTAAAATTTGGGATAGTAAGGAGAAAAAACGTGCATACCTTATGAAGTATGGAAGGTTGGAATGAAAATGTGAGTAGAAGAAGAGTCCTATTTATAGGGCACTGTCAGTCAATAAGGACCGCATGGGCGGTCCCTATTGACAACGGATACTAACAATAGGGACCGCCTGGGCGGTCCCTAATGATAGTAGCCGTTGTCATTAGGGACCGCTCAGGCGGTCCCTAATGATACTATCCGTTGTCAATAGGGACCGCTGAGCGGTCCCTATTGACAGTTCCGTTGTCAATAGGGACCGCATAACGGTCCCTATATGTTAATAGGGACCGTTAAGCGGTCCCTATAAGTTTAATAGGGACCGTTAAGCGGTCCCTAATGTGAAAATAGGGACTGCTTGGCAGTCCCTAATGTGGAATTTAGGGACCGCATGGCAGTCCCTACTAATATTCGTACATCAAAATTATGAATTTTTCGATGGTTCGAGGTGCCGCGTGGTATGTTTAGTTCGTAATAACCATTTTAATAGTTAAAATAACAATAAGTAAAACGACACATTGTATATCCAAACATTATACAAGGAGAACGGGCCGCTTTGAAGATTCTCCTACTATTTTATACGACGAATGACATAATGACAAATTAATTCGATCTACATATATACGTATAATTAATGAATACTTAATCTAATGATTATGCCTCATAATCGTATCTATGCTAACGTTTGTGAAGTAAATCATAAACACGGATAACAGTTACAACTAACTAATGATAATTAATTAGTTGTACATTTGTGAAATATATCTTGAACGTTAATAACTCTATCGATCTCAATTAATCTATTATTTCACAACTAATCTACTATAAGGTTGGTTTTGCAATCATTTATTACTTAAATTTACATAGTACAATGAGTTTGGTTGCTTACAATCACAAACACAACAACATCAATAAAAAAAAATCGATTTTTAAGTACGAATATTAGTAGGGACCGCTTAACGGTCCCTATTGTCAAATTAGCGACCGCTTAACGGTCCCTATTGTCATATTAGGGACCGCTTGGCAGTCCCTATTGTTAATTTAGGGACCGCTTAGCAGTCCCTACTATATTCATACATCAAAATTATGAATTTTTCGATGGTTCGAGGTGCCGCGTTGTATGTTTAGTTCATAATAACCATTGGAATAGTTAAAATAACAATAAGTACAACGACACATTGTATATCCAAACATTATACAAGGAGAACGTGCCGCTTTGAAGATTCTCCTACTATTTTGTACGACGAATGACATAATGACAAATTAATTCGATCTACATATATACGTATAATTAATGAATACTTAATCTAATGATTATGCGTCATAATCGTATCTATGCTAACGTTTGTGAAGTAAATCATAAACACGGATAACAATTATAACTAACTAATGATAATTAATTAGTTGTACATTTGTGAAATATATCTTGAACGTTAATAACTCGATCGATCTCAATTAATCTATTATTTCACAACTAATCTACTATAAGGTTGGTTTTGCAATCATTTATTACTTAAATTTACATAGTACAATGAGTTTGGTTGCTTACAATCACAAACACAACAACATCAATAAAAAAAATCGATTTTTAAGTACGAATATTAGTAGGGACCGCTTAACGGTCCCTATTGTCAAATTAGCGACCGCTTAACGGTCCCTATTGTCATATTAGGGACCGCTTGGCAATCCCTATTGTTAGTTTAGGGACCGCTTGGCAATCCCTACTAATATTCATACATCAAAATTATGAATATTAGTAGGGACCGTTAAGCGGTCCCTAATTTGACATTAGGGACCGTTTAACGGTCACTAAAATCGTAAATTTTGAATTTTTGGCAAAATTTTTTGGCGGAAATGAGGGGAAAATTTGAATTTCACCAAAGCAATTCTCAACCGTCGATTAAATCCTAATCTACGGTCATAAGTACCCCATCATGTCTTTAACACGGACCGCCATCTCAAACAGTCGATCCTCTAAAATCATCCAACGGATAAAAACTAATTGAATCCTATCATATATATATATATAACCTCACCACTCTTACACCCATTTCACTATCTCCAAAAAATACTATATTCTTTTCTTCTTTTCACCAACACAAAAACACTATCTTTTCTTTTCACCAACACAAAAACACTATCTTTTTTTTCTTCTTTCCACCAACACAAAAACTTTTCTTCTTTTCACCAACACAATCTTTTCTTCATTTTCTTTTCTTTCACTTTCTTTATTTTGGATTTTTATTTTCTTTTTTTGACCAATACAATCTTTTTTTCTTATACTTTCTTTATTTTGGATCTTCATTTACTATTCTTCACTTTTGATTTCATTCATGTTTTTTATTTCATTCATTTTATATTATTACTCATTTTATTCATCTTTTCACATTCTTTTATTCTTTCATATCAATTGTCATTATATTAACTTTTTATTCATCATTTTATTGTTTTGATCTTGTTAAAATTACAATTTTACAAAAAAAAAACAATTATATTGCGGATTTAATCCGGAATATAATTGTATTTTTTTTATTTTTCTAGAGGTCATTAGGGACCGCTTAACGGTCCCTACTAATATTCATACTATGAATATTAGTAGGGACCGTTAAGCGGTCCCTGTTTTTGATATTAGGGACCGTCAAACGGTCCCTGTTTTTGATATTAGGGACCGTTCGACGGTCCCTACTAATATTCATAGAAATTCTACGAATATTAGTAGGGACTGTTAAACGGTCCCTATTGTAAAATTAGGGACCGTCTAACGATCCCTAATTTTTTTCAAATTATAGCGACTGTCGAACGGTTGCTACGTTCTGAAATAAAATACGGACCGCCCAGACGGTCCCTATTGTAGAAATTAGGGACCGTCTGAGCGGTCCCTATTGTAAAAATTAGGGACCGTCTGGGCGGTCCCTAATGTGCTACATTAGGGACCGTCTGAGCGGTCCCTATTGTAAAAATTAGGGACCGTCTGGGCGATCCCTAATGTAGAACATTAGGGACCGCCCAGACGGTCCCTATTGAGATAATTAGGGACCGCTTAACAGTCGCTAAATTGCGGTCCCTAATGACCTCAATAGGGACCGCTTAACGGTCGCTATTGGCAAGCGACCACTGTCAATAGCGACCGCAATATAGCGACCGTTAGACGGTCGCTATTGGTCAATAGCGACCGCAGGGGGGGTCATTAGGGACCGCCCAGACAGTCCCTAATGACCCCTTTTTCTTGTAGTGTATAAACATAGCAAGAATTTCCAGATTTCAATAACACAAATAAAAAACATATGAACATGTATTTCTAACAAACATAAAGATAAACATGTTTTACTTATACAACACAAAAAGAATAAACATTCACAAGGATATATATCATGCAAGAACATAAAATAAACTATAAAGAAAGGTGATAGAAAAACCTCAAACGATTAAATAATCGTTTATAGTGGACGAGTCCGAAGCAAGCCTCTTCCCCTTAAGATCACTATGTCGCGGCTACCGCTTCAAGCCCTCATGCGGCACTGACCTCCCAAGGTACAACGTCCTTTCCCCCGAGATAGCAAGTGAAGCGCAATACTATCCCCTCAATCGAACACTAGCGATACTTGCGGAACTCCAAATGATTATGCTATGATTTTTTTTATGCACAAAAGAGTTTTTGATGTGAAGGAAGGTTTTTATCTTCCCCGGAGAATACATCCTTTTTGTTAAGTGAAAACTATGTATTAGCCAAAACACCTACATAGGGATTATATAGAAACTTTGGGGTGAATATTTTCAATGTGGAACAAGTTCCACTTATGCCCCTCAAAAGGCAAATTACCATTCACACCCTCTAACACTTGGCTATTAATATAAATAATTATATTATGCCACACTTTATATTGGACTCAATTCCAATATAATTTAATTGATATTTTTGGTCTCAACACCAAATTAATTAAATTCTCCAACAGTAAGATCAATATCACATGGACAGGTATTGTGGGAAGCACAAAAAATCGAACGTGCATCGTAATTTGAGAATCATTGAAGGGCAGAAGAGTCAGACATTCAGTCCAGAAGTTCCCCAAACTCATCTCTCTATCTCTAAAAAAGGTCCGTTTTCTATCTCAGAAGTCAGTATTTTGGAGCCTGACGTTGGATTTTTATACATCTGTGGGTACTCTTTGATTGTTCAACAATACTTCAGACTAATAAACGCTTGTTTAGTTATATTGTGAGAATTGTTTAGACGAGAAAATAATTCTCTGAGAAAGTAGATGCTATTATCCCCCTCAATTGGTTTTGTCTAAATTTTAGAGGCATGACCCCAAAGCCATTTTACTGCATTAGCAACGAAAAAAGATCAAATAGTACTTTATAGTTTATAGTGTGTATTTAATTTTGTCCTTTATAGTGAATATGACAAATTTTAATTCTTATTCTTCTGGTTACGATTCTTGTGAGTTCTAGTCAAAATACAACACTTGACCTGCCCATGCCTTGTTAAAAGTTTTTTTTTTAATGACAAAAGATTTTTTTTTTTAATTTCAGTAATTAAAAATGATATTTATGATTTTGTTTTCCTTTTTTTATATATTTATATATATTTGATATATTTTAATACATAAATATATATTTTTTTTTATATATTTATATATATTATGGATATAAATATATTTTTATTTTAAACATATTACATGTGGCGGCCACATAGACAAAAAAAACACATGTAGCAGCCACGGTGGATGCCACGTAGGCCGAAATACACATGTGGCACGCAAAGGGCAGTTTCTACAAAAAAAGGCATAGTTACGGGGCATTTTCATATAATTGGAAACATAACGGGCATTTTCAAAAAAAAGGGAAACATACAGGGCATAAATAATAATTCGTCCAACATTTAATTACTTAAAAGTTTCAATTCATTATTATGTCGAATAAGTGACGGGAAATTAACCAAAGTTATTCCCAAAACAAAATTACATAGCTGAATATGCAAAAGTCGACCTAAGTAAAACATATCAATAAGCCCACCACTGTATCAACTTCTAGATGAAGGTCCCGAATGAGAGTTCCAATAACAGCTAACTGAGCTAAGTTTTGTTCCTGATTATAAATTGCTTTGATCACATTTGCGCATGAATACGCTTTTCACATCGTAACTCCATATCCAATGATTGCAGCTAAAGCTTCAACAATTTCTCTCGACGTTGTTTACACGCAAAGCCATTTTCCATCAGCGTTCACAGCAACCACAACTAGTCCAATTTCAACTTCAGTTCAACTCCTCATCAAAGTTGATTTACATTGATCAGGTATGTGCCTCTCCTCGCCCTTGAATCAGCGCGTAGTTTCTGGACAAATGATAGTCAAAAAACAAATGTGACCCTGTTTCGACCTCAATACCGCACCAAACACATCAATTCGTCTAGACTTCAAGCTCTCTCTGCTTGGCGGAATCCCTTTACAATCTCTCCACATGAGTATCTCGATTTTATTAGGCACTTGTAGACCCCCAAGTACAGATGACATTTAATTCCGCCAAAATTGTATTGTAGTAAATGGTACGTACTACGTTATCTTTAGCCAGCAGACTGTTACCTACATGTTAAATATGATTTAGTGTAAGAAAGACTTTTCAGAAACAATAGTTAGCGAAGAAGTTTGCTAATACTTAATATCTTCTAATGGCATCCGATTTAACACGTTTTTCTTACGTGACATTGCCAACCAATTTTCAAAGTACAAATGTGCCAATCACTGAATGTTCGTATATAAGGAAAGCTCCAGCAACATCAAAAACATAGATCGTGTACAATGAAGTAGGACATGCTAATAGATGCAAATTCTGAATAACCCAACTCCCCGTCTTGTAACCTCTGCAAAAACACAAACACGGGTTCACTGAATAGCACTACAAAATTACCTTTATTGGCATACTTTGAAGAGCTCTAATTGCAATATTAGTTTCTCAAATTGGCCGTATGTGAAGATAATAATTAGAAGCTGAAAGTGTAAGATGGTATGGAAACAATGTTGGATTGATGTTGTGCCAACATCTAGAGGACAACATTGAAACCCAGAATATTCTTAACGTGAAACATTGTTTCAAAACTTGAGAACATGAGTAAAGCGTTCTGAATTAAATGTTGGATGGATGTTGAGCCAACATCCACATGTCAACATTGAAATCAGAAACTATACTGTCAATCTGTCTTTTAACTGCTTTATTTTAGTTTTGCCTTTATTAACCTATTAATCATGTTTCACAATTTTAGTTGTCTTTGTTTATGTCCAGTAACATCTCTTAATCATAAGGAAGAGTATTACAAGTTTTATAAGTTGAAGTTTCCATAATTCACAAGTAGAAGAATGGTCAACGCACGCGCTTTCAAATAAGAAAAATTTTGGAGTTCAAGTGCAACTAGAAATCTTTCCAATATCAACTCTGAATTGAAAAAGAAGTATTTCCTTATTAGAACTCAATCTAATAAAGGAAACTATTATTCAAAAAGGAGATCAAGTTCAAAAGGAAAGAAGAGTTCAACTAGGAAGCAACATAAGTTACCAAATATCTGTACAACACACCTTGGAAATCAAGTTTGAAGAAACCTATATATAGGGTGTGAAGTACATCAAGATACACAAGAAACAATAAAGTTAATTAATCTGTAGAGATTATATCTTAAGCATTGTTGCGTGTTTCTTGCTTTGGAAAATTTGTGAGTTTTCGAGTTCTAAGATTAGATTTAAGGAGAAAATTCTTGTCTGCTTTGCTGAGTCTGATCAACAAAAGAGCGAGAGTGATTTTGTGGTGAGGAACATCTTTGTTAAAACCTGCATGGTTATTTTGCCGTAAGGCTAGATGGTTGATTATTTATAATAAACCATTGAAAATTTGTCTTTTTGTGTTCTTTAATTCTGATGCACGTTATATTTTATCAAGAAGATTGTTTAAGATCAAGTTAAGACAATACCAGCTTAACTTGAGCTTTGAAAGTTGTATCAATCCCGATCCAACAATTTTAGAAGCCAACAGGAGATTAAAAAGGTTTCGTCATTGCCGCTCAACCAAGAACAAACAAAATCAATGCCCACACAAAGAAAATGATGAGAAATCAAAGAACATGATTATAAGATATTACTAAATTCGTGCAAACACACTGCCCAAAATGCATTTTCTCTCTTTTAACTACATATGAACAAACCAACTACATAAACATGATTACTAACTTATTACCTACATGACCTAGCGGAATGAAACTTATTTTTTCAAATTCATGCAAAA
Organism: Linaria vulgaris; assembly: GCA_948329865.1. Lineage (NCBI taxonomy): Eukaryota > Viridiplantae > Streptophyta > Magnoliopsida > Lamiales > Plantaginaceae > Linaria > Linaria vulgaris. The sequence goes on from OX415251.1 coordinate 19,723,023, forward strand.
TAATTGAAATTGTGGATCGGGTTAATACTTGATCGTTGTTAACTTCACAATGTTACTTTAACAATGTTCCAGAATAATGGTGCAGCGAAAAATAAATAAACACAGAATTTAAGAAGTGAATATATTAATATTAACTTCCGAACCGTAGGCAAAGTACCACAAGGGTTTAACAAACGTGTTTCTCACAACTCTCAAGCTCCTCACTCTTGAATTGCTCGAACTCAACAAAGCAGACAATAATTGCTTTCTTAATTCTAAACCTAGAACTAATTGAACAACTCACAAACTTTGCAAAAGCAAGACAACACTCAACAACTTAAAAATTAATCTCTCGGATTTATTAGCTCTTGTCTCGTGTTTGTCTTGATGTACTTCACACCTATATATAGGTTCTTGACTTGGACTTCAAGGTGTGTTGTACACGGTTAGTAATTCCTCTAGTTTCCTTGTCGAACTCATCTTCCTTGTTCTCGCAGTCCTTCTTGAACAATAATTCATTTGTTAGTAAACTAACTAAGGAAAGACCCCTTTTCAAATTATCATGGATATTTCCTAGTTGCACCCGAACACTCATTTTCTTATATGTTGAGCGATTAACTTTAATTAAGGAAATTTCTCATTATGAAAACTTTGAGCGATCAACCTATGATAAGTTTGTTTTCTGAATAATAACCAAGACAATCACAACTGTGGAACTAAATTAGTTAAGTGAATAAGGCAAAATAATAATTAAGATATTAAAAACACTATTGTAAAAAGAATTCTGCCAACCAATGTTACTCTAACATTGATCTTTCAATGTTATCCTAACATTGCCAGAATACTTAGCACTTTCAATAATAATTCTATACCTTAAAAACACCTTAGGTAAGCACAGCACCCATGCCTCTAATTTTTTTTTTTTCTTGGTAGACAAAGAAAACCAAAAGCCCTTAGGTTGAGTCTTTCGCTAACGCTAACAAAATCCTAGGAGGAGGTCTATCCCAAAATATAACTCTTCCTTGCTCGTGCGCTCCCATCTTTGTAAGTTGGTCCGCAACCTCATTGGCTCCTCTATTGGAATCCACTTTAATTCGCACTTCCACGGCTTATGCAATAACACTTTGCATTCTTGAACTATCATCGCAAGTTCAGGTTGTGGCTCGAGCTCTCCTCTCAATAATTTATACGCGGTAAGGGAATCCGTCTCTACCTCAATTTGTGGTGTCCTCCTTTCCCAAGCAAGGTCGAGCCCTTGCTTCAACGCCTCAAGTTCCGCACTATCAACTGTCGGTGCAATAAGGGGTTGAGGGGATGGTGTAAATTAAATGTGGATGGGGGTGTAAACCCGCAACGAAACACTGGTACAGCCGCGGGAGTTTTGAGGGAAGAGAAGGGCGATGTGTAGAAAATAACCAATAACTACTTTTTTTACAGCAAGTACAATAAATATAGGAGCCTTTGTACACAAATTATTGATGTCAAGATTCCGGGAACTGTATAACTTGTTTTGTACTTTATTCCTTAACTTTATCTTTTTACATTTTCCTACTCAATCTTTGGAAAAAAAATGAGCAAAGTCCCCATGACGCACATTTTTATTGTATAATTTGTAGACGTGTCAACATTTTTGACCTTTAGATCAGTCTTATGCCTCGATCGAGTAGTTTTTTTTAAAAAAATATATTAATTATTTGTAAGACATTCGACTGTGGAATCGGGATTATATATTGTGAGATAGTGGTGTGGTCGACGAGGTAGTAGTGTAGGGTGATGTAGAGTGTGCCCATCACGCGCCACCGCGGGAGAGTTTGCTGGGAAATGATTAGATAGTGTGTTGTTTTAATGGGATGAATTTTAATAATTTATGTCATTATGTAATCTAATTACAATATTTGTATAGTGTTGTCTCTTGAGAATGTAGGGTGAGATAGATAAGAAGCCACGTCGAATTGATTAGTCATTTTTTTCTTACAAATTTGATTTTCATAAAATAAAGGAGCCACTATAAAGAATATGTCCTAACAAAAATGATGTACCGAGAGGTCGTCAAAAGGAATGATGCATCGGTCATGAAGACAAGCCCATGCAAGTAAATTATGCGTTGCCATATATCTATTGTTTGGCTTAGAAACATAACAAAATATTCATTTGAGCCAACAATGCGAATACATTTTAATTTCATCGAAAAAAAAAATCAGAGGTCCAGGAAAGGCCGAGTTCCGGATTATAAATATGGAAAGTGACATACATGTTATTTGATTCAACGATGACTCTACCCTTTTTGAACGTCACGGCTAAAAAAGAAAAAAAAAATTATTGGCGGACAATAATGACACCATCGTTGCATCAATGCAGTTGAAAGTATCAGTCATTGCTAGGATCATAGAGCCATTAGAATCCCTCCCAAACCGAGGCTTCGTAGATTTGACCATTCTTCTATTTCTTACGTTTTTTTCTACTTGCATTAAACATATAATTAACGAATGTACTGTCAGTTTCCATAAGGAGATATATATAATAAAGTATCGTGTATGGCGTGCTAAACATCTTTTGCAGTTAACAGATATCTTCAATGGCTTCCCTGCTTCCTCTCAAAAGAAAACGAGAAACTGCTTCCCAACTAACTTCAGAGATCCCATCACTATCTCCCACATTTCCATATATCCATCACGTGTTCTTGAGTTTCAGAGGCGAAGACACTCGCAAGAATTTTACGGGTCATCTTTACGAGGCTCTGAATCGAGAAGGATTCCGCACATTCCTAGATGATGATGGCTTGCCCAAAGGAGAAAATTTGAAGCCTGAGATAAGTAAAGCTATCAGCGAGTCAAAAAGCTCGATAGTTGTCATGTCGAGCGGCTACTCTTCTTCGAGATGGTGCCTTGATGAACTTGTGATGATTCTTGAGCACAAAAGGAGGAATGGACACGTCGTTCTACCTGTCTACTACGATGTGGAGCCAACTCAAGTACGGAATCAGTTGGGAAGGTTAGGAGAAGCTTTTGCACGGTACGAGACAGAAGTCGAGCATGAAACCGATTCGACAAGGAAAATGGAATTGGTAAACAAGATAACGCAGTGGAGGGGAGCACTCAAAGAATAGTAGCAGATTTGGCAGGAATGGTTTTAAAGGATCAAGTCAACGGGTAAATTCATGCTTTTCTTGGTGTTTTTGTGTTTGATTTAAGTGAATTTTCTCATAAATTAGTCATTGACTTAACGAGTGAGACATCATAGCCATGAATTCAAACTTGCCGTGTTTCTTTTGCCTTCATCGTGTATGCATAAGTATATAACACACGGCTCAAAACAATACAGAACCAACGTTAGAGAAAAAAAAATACGGAAGTCATGAGTATCTGAATAAGTCATTGTTACCAATCATTTTACTCAATGTGGTTTTCATTGTAATATTGTAGGCAAGAATCCAAGTTTATCAAGAAACTTGTGCAAGTAATTAGAGAAAAAGTGAATCGGAAGGTACTGAGCATGACCCCTTACTTGGTGGGGATGCAAAACAGACTCAAAAAAATCAATTTGTGGCTGCAAGATGAATCAACTGATGTTAACACACTTATTATCAGTGGGATAGGTGGGATTGGGAAGACTACCATTGCCAAGGCTGCGTATAATCTTAATTTTGAAAGATTTGAAGGCAGCAGCTATTTAGCAAATGTCAGGGAGACTTCAACGCAACCATTCGGTCTTGTTCGTCTACAGAGACAACTTCTTTCAGACATTCTGAAAACCAAATCAGGCAAGATCACAAATGTCGACGAAGGAGTCACTAGGATTCAAGATTTGTTACACTATAAAAGATTTTTCCTTATCCTCGATGATGTAGACAGAGCTGATCAACTAGATGCGTTGCTTGGAATGAGAAACTGGTTCTGTCGAGGAAGCAAAATTATAATAACAACCAGGAACAAGCGATTGCTTGAGGTCGACAAAACTTGTGAAGTACACAGAGTTCAGGAGTTGGATAGCAAAGAATCTTTGCATCTTTTCCGTATGCATGCATTCGGACAAGGGAATCCTTCTGCTGATTACTTTAAACTCTCACAACAAATAGTCAACCAATGTGGAGGACTCCCCTTTGCTCTTCAAGTAATAGGCTCGTCTCTATTAGGGAAAAGTTTAGATGTATGGAGAAGTGCATCGAGAAAGCTTGAACTATTTCCTAATTCCCAAATAGTGAACAAACTCCAAATTAGCTATGATGCACTACCAGATGATCATGATAAAAACTTATTTCTCGATATTGCATGTTTCTTTATTGGGAAGGATAAAGATTTTGCCAAAAGTGTATTGGATGCATGCGGTTTCTATACTGCAGTGGGAATTGAAAGCCTCGTGGATGGATGTCTATTAGAAATTGACAAAACCAACAACTTGGCAATGCATCAGTTACTTCGAGACATGGCAAGAGATATCGTTCGCCGAGAATCACCTAAAGAACCTGGAAAGCGCAGTAGATTATGGCATCATCAGGATTCTCATGACGTGCTAAGGGACAAATCAGTAAAGCTCATAAACCTTGTGTTTTTCTTTCTTTCTGTCTCTTTTTGTCCATTTTCTACAGGCTGCAGTGCAATTTAATAAATCTTGAAACTGTTTCCCAGGGCACTGAATCACTAGAAGGTTTATGCCTTGATATGCATGTTCTGCAAATTCATAAGTCTGCAGAGGAATATGGAAGTTCAAGTAAAAATATTCATGTTGATCGCATTGTGGGGCATCCAACATCAACATCATCAAGAGAGCGACATCCAAAAGTCCTGGAGACTAGTGCATTTGAGAGAATGCACAAATTACGAGTATTATTGCTCAATCAGGTGGAATTAACGGGAAACTTTATAAAGTTCCCAAAAGGACTAAGATGGTTAGAATGGCTTCGATATCCTCATAAGTCGATACCAAGAGAGTTTCCTTTGGGAGAGATGGTCTCTCTTGACTTGCGCTATAGTAATTTAAAGAATGTTTTCAAGGGAACCAAGGTACAATCATCCTACATTACATGCTTTTCCGGTTTTGCATAAACAGTACCATGGAACTTATTGCTGAAACGAGTGTAAAGACAGTCAGGTTTTTGCCTTATTCCTTTTTCTTTGATGTTGGCAGGTACTTGTATCTCTAAAGTATCTTAATCTGGGGCACTCTTATAACCTTTCCAGAACCCCTGATTTCAAATTTCTCCCAAGTCTTGAGATCCTGATTCTTAGAGATTGTATCAGTTCTTAGTGACCCTTAGCCTTGTAGATTGTAATCTCTCAGAAATTGCATTTCCAGGGGACTTTAGCAATTTAAATTTGTTGCAGAACTTGGATTTGAGCAAAAATCCCATTCGTTGCTTACCAGATTGCATTAGAAGCCTCAGAAGCCTCGATGTGCTTAAACTGAATTCATGTGAGAGACTCGAATCACTTCTACGACTGCCTAAGGTACAAACATTACACGTGAAACGGTGCAGTTTGCTGCAAAAAATCACGTACCTTTCACCTGATCAAACTCCAACTAATATAATTTTTACGGGTTGCAAACAACTGTTCGAGGTTGAAGGCTTTAGTGTTGAACCTGAATATTTGTATAACTTGAAAAATGTACAATATGAATATTTGTATGGGCGTGGTTGTACCAGAGCGAACCTTCCTGTTCAGGTATGCCTTCCAGTATTTTGTTTTGCCTGATGAATTCCAGAAAATTGTTTATGCTACAATTGTTGCTTCTTTGTCACAGAAACGTGCTGTCGTAAGTGTATTTTATCCCAGGAACCCAATTCCAGCTGCAGCCTGCATAAGAAGCAATGGGACGTCAGTGTCATTTGAAGTAAATTTAGAGCGCAATATGAGGATCAAACATATATCAATGTTTTGTAAATTTACTCTTTCAGAAGATAATAAGGAAGTGATTTCTGAACAACCATTTCTATCTGCTAAAATCATCAACAAAAGCAAGAATTTGACTTGGAGTTATAAAACAACATTATTGTGCATCCCAGAAGGCAACGAAGAGTTGATGTGGCTCACCCAGTGGGAGAATACAAGTTCCTTAGCCATGGAAGATGGAAACACAGTGCAAGTTGAAGTGGCATTAGCAAAATTGTTTAAACTTAAGAAGTTAGGAATCTATACTAAATATGAGAAATATGTACCAGATAATACTTCCATTGATTACTCAGCATGTATAGTGATGAGATCTGAACAGTGTCTCTGGAAATGTAAAAGCGTACTACAGTAGGTTGTAATTTGAGAAGAGTTGAACATTCAGTCCAGCAGTTACCCAACCTCATTTCGTCGGTGAGTTTTATATTTCCCTCTTTTCTGTGGTAAGAATTGTTTAGATGAGAAAATAATAGATGCAATTATCCCTCTCAATGAGTTTTGTTTAAACTTCAGAGGCATAGGTGTTGGTTGTGCTTACCTAAGGGTCTAGTTTATTATTATGCATGAATTTGAAAAATAGACTTCTTCCCACCAGGTTTAGTTACTAACTTAGTAATATTTTTTATGTAGCGTATTTGCTTGAAATTTATGTAGTTTCCTCACCATGACAGATAGTTTGCTCATATGTAGTTAACACAGACGAAATGCATTTTGGGTAGTGTGTTTGGATGAATTTAGTAATATCTTATGGGCATTAACTTATTTGGATTCCTGGTTGCCTGGTTGGGGGTGCATGGCAATGAGCAAGTAAACTTTACTTTAGCCATTTATTTCTTTATTTTGTGTTGCATCCTCGCATACCGCCAGTTTGAGGAACTGATATTGCAATTAGAATTTAGAACCCCGTGTTTGTGTTTTTGAAGAGGTTACAAAGCCGGGGAGTTGGGTGGTTCAGAAAGAAATGTTGCCATGGTATTGTGACACTTTTGAAATGAAAACAAATAATAGTCTGCTGGATTAAAATAAAAGTAGTACAATACAATTTTTCCTTCTCTCAAGAATTCATTGGCCGACTCTGAAATCTCATGTATTACGCATCGCGTATGATACATATTTGTTAGGCGACTTACTGATTCAATTTGTTCATTGGCTTTACATATTAGGGTGAAGCTGATGGCGGATAAATGGAAATCCTTCAATCATAAGGTCCTTAATGACTTTAAAATCTCCTTCAGGAAATAAAGAGCTCCTTATGAAGCGAGGGCAAAGAAGAGGAAAGAGGAACATTTTTGTTATTCACAGCTGTATAATACTTTTGTTAAATGTTTGGCTTTATAATTCCCTCTTTCTACTTTCAAGTGTGTTGTGGTTTAATTATTTTGGGGTGATTCCTTTGTATTTTAGGATTTTTCTTTTTGCGTGTGTGTGTGTGGTGTTGTTTGTGTTTTTTTTTTTTTTTTTTTTTTGAGAACAATCAAATAAATTATATTACTGACAAAATAAGTGACTACAAAAATGGTCACAATAGTTCAATACCGGAAATCCACCATCACAAAGACAACAAATGGGGAGATTACAACTTGTAAAATGAGAGGACCAAGAGTTCAAAAAAGCCCATCTGGGCCGCCTCGTTAGCGTTACGATTAATGTGTTTGAATTTCCATTTTGGCCAAATATGCCATAGCTTCTTGATTGCCTGAACCAAAGGTAAAATAGACCATGGAGTATCACCACTGCCTTCAGAGATTGATTTAATAAGAACCAAACAATCTGATTCCAAAATTGCTTTAGAAACTTTAGCATGATGAAGGCATTGACAAGCTTGCAAGAGAGCAAGTGCTTCGGCAGCCAACGGGTCTCTACAATATCGTAAGAGAGCCGAGGCAAAAAGAATGGACCCGTTTTCATCTCGAATGACAAAGTCTGTATGGGATTTTCCATCATGGTAAGTTGCATCGCTATTCGCCTTAATCCAATTTCTTTGAGGACGAAACCATGGCAGAGAGGGGCTAGGATTATTGCTTGAAGCGCCTTCCTTTTGAGCAGTCCAGTGTTCATTTTCACGTTTTGTAGCAATGGAATTGAACACCTGCAATAAGAAAGGAATCAGTCCATGTAAAATTTTATTCCTATTTTGCCAAATTATTTCACTGTAGACACAGAAAGAAATAAGAAAATCTTCTCTAGTAATATTATTATTAAAAAGACTCTCCGTATTACACAAACGCTGCTCCAGCCATGTTTTTAGATTCCAATCTTTGAAGGGGGAAAGATTAAAATGCCAATTTGAGGAAATCCAAATCTGGGCCGTGAAAGGACAATGGAGGAACAGATGATCAGCACTTTCCTCGGCTGAATTACAAATCAAACAATTTGTATCTTGAATAGTAAAACGAGCATTAATACGAGACCGAGTAGGTAAAGCATCTCGCATCAGTTTCCAAAGGAATAACTTGTGACGGTTATGAATACGCGCGGACCAAATATTCTTGAAAAGTAAAAGCTCAGACGAATCAAGGTTAGGAGTACGATCATGGATGATCGTGAGATAAGCACTCTTTGCAGTAAATTTCCCCGACTTAGAGGGAATCCAAAGAGGAGAAGGGCTCGAGTCATCAGATAAAATCTGAATTTTGAGTATTTCTTGTGTAGTAGCCTGATCGAAAATGGCTTGGAGTTTGTTTCATCCCATGATAGAGTGGTGGGGGAAATAAAACTTCTCACAAGGGAGTGGTTGGATATTAAGGGATTGTTTGGATTAGCAGGAGTCAGGATGAAATTTGGGATACCAGGTACCCACGGCTTTTCCCAAGTAGAGATAATATAATTAGACAGAGTGGGGAGACACAAACCTTTTGAAATAAGATTGCGGGATTTGAGGATATCCTTCCAAATCCAAGAAGCTTGGTTAGGCTTTGGATTGGCCTCAAACAGATTACAAGAATGGAGGTATTTAGCTTGATAAATCTTGACCCAAAGACAGGGGTGGTTAGTGGCAATATTCCAAGAAAGCTTTGCTATAAGAGCACAATTGAATTCAAACATGCGACGAAAACCAAGGCCCCCCTTGGCTTTAGGCAAACAGATAAGATCCCAAGCAACCACATGGAAGAAATTTTCGTTGGCATTTTCACCCCACCAAAAACGACGGAATAATGAGTCAAGATTATCACATATCGTTTTAGGGATTAAATACGTTGACATTTGATAAACTGGGGAAGATTGACCAACAGCTTTAATAAGAACAGATTTTCTGTCTTGAGAGAGATTGATTTGCTTCCAATAAGAAAGATTCTTTTGAAGCTTTTGAGCAAGATCATTAAAAACTTCTTTACGGGATCATTTTCTACAAAAATGGAGGCCAAGGTGGATGGCTTTATGATCGCATTGCTTCACATTAAGGATATTCAAAATATCATCACGCAACATAGGAGGGGAATTTGGGCTGAAGTGGATATAGGATTTTGAATTGCTGATGAGTTGACTAGACCACTTGCAAAAAGTATCGAGACAACTTTTTATGGTGAGAGCATTGTCCAGGGAAGCTTTGCCAAAAATAACAAGGTCATCGGCAAAAAGGAGGTGTGATATTGGAGGGCTGGTTCGACTAACTTTGATAGCCTTTAGATTTCCCAAGCGTTCCTGTTCAAAAATAAGGCGTGAGAGAAGCTCAGTGTAAAAAACAAATAAATAAGGAGAAAGAGGATCTCCCTGCCGAATTCCTCTTGTGGTGTTGTTTGTGTTTGTTTAAGCTAGGAGCCCCTAGGCGATTAAGATTTGCATTTTATTTAAGAGCAAATTATTTTTTCTGCCCTTTAATTTTGGTTATATTTGTCTTTTGCCCTTTAACTTTTCGGGCTCCACTTTTGCCCTTTAACTCCTATTTTTTTGACCAAAAATGCCCTATGGATTTTTTCATAGGTTTTTTACCAAAAATGCCCTTTAATTTATTTGTTTTAATTAAATTTAGTTTTGAAAACAAATTTAAAATAGTTTAATTTAATTTAATTTAATTTTCTGATAAATGAAAAATTTTAAAAAAACAAAAACAAAAATTAAAAATCTCCCCCCCCCCCACCCCTCTTCCCCGTCGCCCCCCCCCCCCCCCCCCCTCCTTCCTTCCCCGTCACCCCCCCCCCTCCTTCCCCGTCCCGTCGCCCCCAACCCCACCCCTCACCGCGATTTGCAGCGGTGTTGCTGCAAATCGCGGTGATGACCGCGATTTGCAGCGGGGTGGGGGTGGGGCGACGGGATGGGGAAGGAGGGGGTGGGGTGGGGGTGGGGCGACGGGGAAGGAAGGAGGGGGGGGGGGGGGCGACGGGGACGGGGAAGGGGGGGGCGGCGGGGAAGGAGGGGGGGGGGGGGGGGGGGGGGGGGGGGGGGGGGGGGGGGCGACGGAGATTTTTTATTTTTTTTTGTTTTTTTTTTTATTTTTCATTTATCAGAAAATTAAATTAAACTATTTTAAATTTGGTTTTAAAACTAAATTTAATTAAAACAAATAAATTAAAGGGTATTTTTGGTAAAAAGCCTATGAAAAAGCCCATAGGACATTTTTGATTAAAAAAATAGGAGTTAAAGGGCAAAAGTGGAGCCCGAAAAGTTAAAGGGCAAAAGGCGAATATAGCCAAAATTAAAGGGCAGAAAAAATAATTTGCTCTTTATTTAATTTAATCATCTAATAATTTTCAAGATTTGTACTGGAGTTCAATTACAACAGGAATCCTCTATAGCAAATGGTGTGCCATTCTCTGTGGCAATGTCTACAAGACAACACTTGTTTCAGTGGTCCCCTAATGACTTTGCTGCACCCACTTTATTTATTTGCAGAATTACCCTTTCTTCTTTTTGCAATTTAAGAAGCCATCTTTTATGAATTTTAAATTTTACCCCGATAAATTTTGATAGTTTTATTTTCAATATTCATTCAAATGAATATAGTCCATTACGACCATATCAGGCCCAGCGTGCTTCCGAATAAATAAACACTCCGAATTAAAACAGTACCTCTTTTGACCAAATTGTCGTCGGGTTTTCCACCAGATTTTACAGTCTCCTCGACTAACCACACGACCGCAACCGATGGTTTCTGCAATGGCTCCTTCAACGCCAACTAGCACAGCCCTGGTTCGTTTCCTACTCCGGGCGTATAAGATACTATTTGTGGTACAGGCTGAATATTTAAACGGGAAATATGCTCAAGCAATTGCCAGAATTTTATTTATAGAATGGAAACTTATTTATTACAACATTATAACCCTTATAGAGAAGAGTTACTTGTTTAGCTACTCATAGTAGCTATGCTCCTTACACACATACACTCGTATTTATACAACAGTATTGAAAACTTAATACAAACTAAGCTCAGAATATTTTCTGATTTACAAATTATTTTAGGGTAAGAAAACAGAGGGGAATTGTCGATGCCCTTTGCTTCCTTCAGCTCTTCTTTATATGGATGAGGTCGCGGATTTCAATTGCGGACTTCATCATTTCTTGTAGTGAAATCGTCATGGCTTACATCTTGTTCCACCTAGCTTGCGGTCCCTCCATTATTTAACAGATAATGGTGCGGTTGTTCAAAATTCTTTGTCGTGGCCCCTTCTGTTATGACTTTTTTCAAAAGTAGGGGTTAACCTGTCCTGCTCAATCGCATGGTCTCTTTTCCTTTGTCAGAGAAGTTTGTCCTTTTCCCGGCACGAGGCATCTTTCCGGGCCTGGTAGAGCTTTCCCTGTCATATTCCCATTTGTCCTTTTTTATTGAGAATCTTTTGCCGAAAAGAGGCTCCTTTTGCTCGGGGCATTTTAGACAAATGCGATATTTCCATTTTCCGACATGCATCATGTTGCACGTTTTTTGTCTAGTTTCTGCCGTCGACGGGATCTCGTTTTTCCATAATTTTTGCCTTTTACTTTTGAATACTGTCTCGGCAAACTGAGTAGTGGTGCTTGTCATAGAGTTGAGCATGAGTGATCCATTTTCTGCGTTCTGGAACGTTTTGAACGAATATTTGACTTTGTCCATTTCTGTTAGACAAACCCAAAGTCCCCAAGCCCTTCTTGTCGTGATATCATCCTCTGATATCGGAGTAACTAGAAGTTGTTCCTCTGGTGGTGGCTTTATAAAATCTAAAGCTTTCATGTATGGTCTCTGTAGCTTAATGAAATGAAAGCTGGGAAAGAAACCTTTTCCATTGATCTCTGGTGCAGCTGAAATGAATTTCAGTTCCAGAGTTTCACCTCGTCCGAGTGTGTGGTTATTTTTCCATGATCCATACACTCTCTTGTATATCCATCCTGGTAATTTCGAAATTTCCAGTAACCCTGGTGATGTAGTGAAGACTGAGGCTAAACAGCCAAAGTCGAACCACTCTCGTACACTCTCCGGTTTTGCACCTGGTAAAGTCCAAACTCGTGGGTATTTTCCCGACCAATCGGCCAAGGATTTACCTGGGACAAGTCCCATGCTTGTATTCAACCTCTCCATGTTCTTTGGTATTCCATTAATGGGATGGTTTTATGTTATCACCTTGGACCTTAGATTTTCCAATCCTTGGTCTAAGATTCAGCTCGTTAATTTCAGTCTTTAATTTTTTAGACTGCTCGGATTCTTCAGATGCTTCCATCTTAGAATCTTCCTTGTTTTCAGAAACCCCTTCATCATCGTAAGGGTCCTTTCCTGTGTTTGGGATGATAGTGCTTGTATCACTTTCCCACACTTTCTCGTCTTGTACTCATATTTCAGAGATCAGTTTTGACTCTGATGCATCTCGCATAATGGGTCCATAAAGGCTGTCCCATAACATAGTGCTATGAAGCCTAACGGCTTTCATTTCAGTCTGGACTTTGTTAAGGTCCTTTTCTTGTACATGCCCAGAGGCCTTTATTAACTGCTAGGCTGTCTATTGCCTTGTTTAGTTCCTCGGTGCTTTCGATGTGATGCATCCACCTTGTAAGGAGGTTGTTAGCTTCACTGGGTTCCATCTCGTGTTAAGAAATATGCAAGAATATTTTCATGAGATTTAATAATCACAACGTCAAAATCACAATATTGACACTCTGCTTGCCATCTTAAGAGTCTGGCTTTCTCGGGTTTACTTTCTATTTTGTTTTTTAAGAAAGCCTTAACACTTGTATTATCAATTTTAAGGTAAATTTCTTTGCAAGGAAAAACAGAGGCCGTTTTTTAAATGCACTGCGAACAGCAAATAACTCCTTCTCGTTAATGTGCCATCTGACTGCATTATTGTCTGCGAATAGACCACTACAATATCTGCATGGGACTTCTCTTGTTGGTTCAACCTTTGTTAGAACTGCCGCCCACCAATTATCACTAGCATCTATATATAGTACCAGATCGTCTTCATCGTTATGTATAGCAAGTTTTGGAAGGTTTTGGCGCAACTTCTTTAGTTGATGTACCGCCCCTGTATGTTCATCTGTCCATTTGAACTCAGCATCATTTTTAAGTAAGGGGCTGAATATCTTCCTGTAGCTTGCAAGATTGTTAATAAACATTCCTGCAAAATTAACTAACCCCAAAAAGCTTTGGAGCTGTTTAGCTGTTTTGAGATTATCCGGGCAATCACGTACCTTTTCAACCAAATGAGTTTGGAGGATGATACCTGATTCGTCAATCTCGATGCCAATGAATTCAATTTTCCTTGTTAGAATTACTGCTTTCTTTTGGGATAACGCTAATCCATTCTTGAAACAGATGTCTGAAAAGATCTCAAGATGTTTGAGATGTTCTTTAACTGTTTTGGATGCTATGTGGATATCGTCCACATAGACAAACATGAAACTGAAGTAATCTTTAAAAAGATTATCCATTTTTCTTTGGTATATTTGGGGTGTGTTGGCCAAACCCATAGGCAACACATTCCAAATGTAATGTCCTTGTGGCGTGGAGAAGGCAGTAAACTTCTTGCTTTCTTCCTGCATTTTAATCTGATAGAAACCAGATTTACAATCGAATTTAGAGAATACCTTTGCATTTTTGACGCAATTAATTAGGTGTTCCCTGCTTAGTATGTAATAGCCATCAAATTCTAGTATCTTATTGATGCCTTGATAGTTGATGACAAGCCTTGGTTTTCCTCTCTTCATCTCGCTATGGTTTCTTACCAGAAAGCCTGGGCTACTGTACGGTGAGACTCCTAGAGATATCAACTTAAGGTCAATGTTTTCCTTAAGAATCATTTGCATATCTTCACGATCACTTTGATTCATCAGGATAGGCTTGTATCGTACGAAATCATGCTCTTTTCCCTTCTGGAGTTTCAAAGAAGCTTGGAGTTCATTTTTGTTCCACCATGCCAAAGGATCTTCGTTGAAATTCCTTTGAATCTTGTTTTTGATATCTTCAAGTGATATTTGCTCTTCACTTGTGATATCTGTTTGCGATACTCCTTCCATACTGACCTTGAGCAGCTTAATCGTTGTTTCTTTGATCCTTTCTGTATCTGGATCATCTTCTCCTATCAGGTCTGCTCTCAACTGGAGTATTGCTTCTCCATACTTGCGTTGATCTCTCATTTTTGGGTGTCGAAGCTGTCCTTCATCACCACGCTTGCTGCGAAAATTGAAAGGCATTTTACGGTAAAATGCTTCTCTTAGCCGTTGAATGAGAATCTTATGGTCACAAGGCGTTGTGAGAATAGTCTTCTTGTCTCATTGTCCTGTGTAACCCTTTTAAAGGCCTGCAGGAAATTGTTGCCTAGGAGTATATCTGCTCTTGTATCATAGAAATAGATAGGTGGCGTCTTGACCTTGTACCAAGGGCTGCCTTCTGCGCCTCCTATGAGTATTTCTGCTTGCTTGATTCCTCTCTTGAAGGTGATAATCCTTTTAGAGAAGTCTCTTCTTGCAACCGCTGGTAATTCTTCTTCGAGGTTGGAAGGAAACACGTTCTTTTTTGCCGTACATATTCCCGCCCCTGAATCGATGTATGCAGCAAAGTATTCTGCCCTTTATTTTTCATATAACATCCCTACTGAGATGTATATGGAGAATGGACTAGTGGTCATCGAATTTTGTATCTTTTTCCTTCCACTGTAAATTCCATTCCATCTTGAATCCTTTCCCAAGGTTTATGTGCCTCGAGAAATTCAAGTCCGAGTATTAAATTCTCGGTTAATCTTCCTGCAATTCCCTGTATTGTGAAATCCATACTTCCCAGTTTTAGACGTCCTTGATATCTTCCTGGTAAGGGCTGTTGGAGGTAGTACAAAGCGTTGCTTGGAAAGGTATTATCTTTCTGAGTAATATCAAAAATTACTTCGATTATACTCCATCCTGCCGGACATTGAAGCTCTCATTCGGTGATGAACTGGCCTGGTCCAGTGATAGCTTCAAGAATGGGTCTATTTCCCATTCTTTGGCTTGTCCTTTGGATTATCATTCGGTTCTCACTAAACGAAGCTCGTCTTTGCTCAAACATGTGGCTAGCTGTCTGATTTAGCACTGGTTGATCTCTGATAATCATGTCCATCTCTTGGATATGGGGCAGATCAGAAATTTCTGGTTTGACCGCTTGGGCAACCTTCTCGAATATTTCTGGGATCTCAACGAACTCTTTTCTCTGAAATACCTCAGAATTATGGGCATTAGAGAGGGCTTATGAGATGATGTATGTAATAGAGTATGGTCTATTCCCTTCTTTCATCAGATCTTTATTTTTGAAATCCTGATGAAGGGTTAACGCTCTATTAAAGTCTCGATCCGCCAGGTTATAGGCAATCTTTGGATAGATAAACATTGCCACCTTTCCTCCGAATAAGTTGCCGGAGATTCCACCTAGACATGCATCTTTCAAATTTTGAATTCTTCTATCGAAGACAGCAATGTCGATTGGGGAATTGACTCCTTCTTTGAACCTAGGTCACCTAATCCTTCATGTTTAGAAAGTTGCAGACGCACCGGTCTCGCACTGACGACTTCAGTGTCCGTGCTTCGCACTAAGACGCTTTACAGATTCTTAGTTCTCGCACTAAGACCCTTCTAGAGACTTATTTGCATTCAGAAACTTGAAATGGAAGAAAATATGTGGAAAAAAATGTAAAAAAAAAAAGAGAAATACGAAGATCACCCCTCTGGTACATATGAATAAGTTTGGGGGAAATATGAGGGAAATGAAAAAGAAAAAAAGAAGAAAAAAAAAGAAGAAAGAAATGAGGGATATGAAATATTGTGAAGAAAGAAAAGGAAAAAGAACCGAAGTGCAAGAGATTTCTGAAAGTAATATCTTACGTCTCTAGCTCTGCTTTTACTTATCCTTCAGTGAGCCCATACCCGAGTCTAATGTTACAAGCTAAAAAAGTCATATTGATCTGTAGTGAATCTTATTCAGATTAGGAGAGAGATAGTGTGAAAGTTATACATATGGAGTTAGGATGATTAACTTTGGTGAACTTGTTTTGATGAACTTATCCAAGTAAACTCAATAATCATTGCATTTATTGTTCACACGTTGCACATGGAGATTTGTTTGTGAAAACTTGATTAACCGTCAGGTTGTGAACGAGTGTGTCATTGCTCTGATTCTTTGCATTTTCATCAAACAGTAAAGAAACTCTCAAAATTGATCCATGATTTAAATGATAATGTGAAATAATTTTTTATTCTGTTTTTGATTTTTTAGTCTAGAATGTTGCGTTGTTTGCTTTAAGCATTTTGCTCGAGGACAAGCAAATGAACAAGTTTGGGGGTGTGATGAGTTTGGAAAATACTCATCATTATCATGCTTTTACACTTGTTTAATTGATTATTCTTGATAGTTTTGTGGTATTTTTATGTTTATTTTCATGTTTAGTAGGTTGAAAGATGATTTGTCAATCAAGAACCGCAACTTCAACAATTCACCGACACCTGTGTAGATTGAGTTATGTTTGCTTCTTTATATCAATGGAAAGCCACATATGTCTAGTTTCCAATGCAACAAGCGGTTTGCAATTCCGACATTTGGAGAGAAAGTTATGACCAAAACAGTGAAGTTGCGCAAAACTGAAATGTACATACACAACTCGCGCGCTCGATGACCGTCGGATCAAAATGGCTAATCAATGGTCCATATTCAATCTTGCAAGCTTCCAAATGGAAGACTCTAGAGTGCCATGACTTTTGTGAACAATAACTCATCAATTAGATGACTTTTGTGATCAATTAGATGACTTTTGTGACAACTTTGGACCATTGGATCAAAACGAGATGAACGGTCGAGATGTCGTCTTATGCTTTTCTTCAACAATAAATAGACCTCACATTTTCCATATTTGAACACACCAATCTTCTTCATTCTCTCTTCAATAAGTAGTCTTTCTATAGTAGTAGTATTCACTAGTAGTTTGTAATTTGGAGGAGTAATTCGGAGTTTGTACGGGGGAGTCCACCGGAGGCTTTACGGAAGTAAAAATCTGTAACGATCTCTAAACTCTCTTTACTTTTCTCTCTTTACTTTATGATGTTATATTTATCCTATAGTCTTGTTTTATATTCCATTATGTGCTAAATTTACCTTGCTGGGATAGTGACGTAGCCTAATTACGATGATCTAACCTTTAACAAAAACGTATTGTTACGATGTCAAAATAGTTGGTGTATTTATTTGTCAATATAATGCTTCTAAAATTCTGGCCAACTTTTGGATGAACTAAGGATCGAATTGAAACTGAGAGGAGATTTTCGTGAAATAGCTTTGAAGTAAATATCGTGAATTCTCAATAGAATAGAAATATATCTATCGTTTTCACGTGGTTGATAAATTCACCACCAAACATACATGTGCACATCTTTGTAACTAGACTCATTTTCTAGTCGTAAAGCTGTAGAATTTATGTATAACTTGAGAAAGAGTACATAAAACATAAATGGTAATAACCAACAACAATTTTGAACGTGAAACTCATAATAATATGTTTAATTAAAAGT
The DNA here is from genome assembly GCA_948329865.1 of Linaria vulgaris. Lineage (NCBI taxonomy): Eukaryota > Viridiplantae > Streptophyta > Magnoliopsida > Lamiales > Plantaginaceae > Linaria > Linaria vulgaris. The sequence goes on from OX415251.1 coordinate 19,740,815, forward strand.
TAGATCAGACTAATGACGGTGAAATCATGATTCCCAGCTCTTCTCTTATTGTCTACACTTATTTATTAGTAAATTGTTAATCTTTCCGCTTGAACAATCTGAAATCCGATTTCTCAAATAAAATTAGAGTTAATAAATTTTGGTAATTAATTATTTATTCCTCGTGGGATCGACAATCCTATCTTTCACTTTATTACTTGTTACGATTTCGTGCACTTGCGAATTTATCCACAACACTTGTGTATCTTGATGTACTTCACACCCTATATATAGGTTTCTTCAAACTTGATTTCCAAGGTGTGTTGTACACAGATTTGGTAACTTATGTTGCTTCCTAGTTGAACTCTTCTTTCCTTTTGAACTTGATCCCCTTTTTGAATAATAGTTTCCTTTATTAGATTGAGTTCTAATAAGGAAATACTCCTTTTTCAATTCAGAGTTGATCTTGGAAAGATTCCTAGTTGCACTTGAACTCCAAAAAATTTCTTATTTGAAAGCGCGTGCGTTGACCATTCTTCTACTTGTGAATTATGGAAACTTCAACTTATAAAACTTGTAATACTCTTCCTTATGATTAAGAGATGTTCCTGGACATAAACAAAGACAACTAAAATTGTGAAACATGATTAATAGGTGAATAAAGGCAAAACTAAAATAAAGCAGTTAAAGACAGATTGACAGTATAGTTTCTGATTTCAATGTTGACATGTGGATGTTGGCTAAACATCCATCCAACATTTAATCCAGAACGCTTTACTCATGTTCTCAAGTTTTGAAACAATGTTTCAAGTTAAGAATATTCTGGGATTCAATGTTGTCCTCTGGATGTTGGCACAACATCAATCCAACATTGTTTCCATACCATCTTACACTTTCAGCTTCTCATTATTATCTTCACATACAGCCAATATGAGAAACTAATATTGCAATTAGAGCTCTTCAAAGTATGCCAATAAAGGTAATTTTGTAGTGCTATTCAGTGAACCCGTGTTTGTGTTTTTGCAGAGGTTACAAGACGGGGAGTTGGGTTATTCAGAATTTGCATCTATTAGCATGTCCTACTTCATTGTACACGATCTATGTTTTTGATGTTGTTGGAGCTTTCCTTATATAAGAACATTCAGTGATTGGCACATTTGTACTTTGAAAATTGGGTGGCAATGTCACGTAAGAAAAACATGTTAAATCGGATGCCATTAGAAGATATTAAGTATTAGAAAACTTCTTCGCTAACTATTATTTCTGAAAAGTCTTTCTTACACTAAATCACATTTAACATGTAGGTAACAGTCTGGTGGCTAAAGATAACGTAGTACGTACCATTTACTACAATACAATTTTGGCAGAATTAAATGTCATATGTACTTGGGGGTCTACAAGTGCCTAATAAAATCGAGATACTCATGTGGAGAGATTGTAAAGGGATTCTGCCAAGCAGAGAGAGCTTGAAGTCTAGACGAATTGATGTGTTTGGTGCGGTATTGAGGTCGAAACAGGATCACATTTGTTTTTTGACTACCATTTGTCCAAAAACTATGCGCTGATTCAAGGGCGAGGAGAGGCACATACCTGATCAATGTAAATCAACTTTGATGAGGAGTTGAACTGAAGTTGAAATTGGACTAGTTGTGGTTACTGTGAACGCTGATGGAAAATGGCTTTGCGTGTAAACAACGTCGAGAGAAATTGTTGAAGCTTTAGCTGCAATCATTGGATATGGAGTTACGATGTGAAAAGCGTATTCATGCGCAAATATGATCAAAAGCAATTGATAATCAGGAACAAAACTTAGCTCAGTTAGATGTTATTGGAACTCTCATTCGGGACCTTCATCGAGAAGTTGATACAGTGGTGGCCTTATTGATATGTTTTACTTAGGTCGACTTTTGCATATTCAGCTATGTAATTTTGTTTTGGGAATTAATTTGGTTAATTTCCCGTCACTTATGCGACATAATAATGAATTGAAACTTTTAAGTAATTAAATGTTGTTAGACCGAACTTCTACATGATTATGGTGTTTACCACGGATGACCAATAACTCATTCAGTTAAATATCATTTTTCAAGATATTGTTATGAAGTTAAAATTGGAAAAATAAAAGGAAGAAAGAAAGTAGGAAAACTAGGAGGGTGTCTTAAAATTAGCGTTCTCAAAATTAACAAGGCATGGGCAGGTCAAGTGTTGTATTTTGACTAGAACTCACAAGAATCGTAACAAGAAGAATAAGAATTAAAATTTGTCATATTCACTATAAAGGACAAAATTAAATACACACTATAAACTATAAAGTACTATTTGATCTTTTTTCGTTGCTAATGCAGTAAAATGTGTAGAAAATAATCAATAACTACTTTTTTTACAGCAAGTACAATAAATATAGGAGCCTTTGTACACAAATTCTTGATGTCAAGATTCCGGGAATTGTATACCTTGTTTTGTACTTTATTCCTTAACTTTATCTTTTTACATTTTCCTACTCAATCTTTGGAACAAAAAATGAGCAAAGTCCCCATGACGCACATTTTTATTGTATAATTTGCAGACGTGTCAACATTTTTGACCTTTAGATCAGTCTTATGCCTCGATCGAGTAGTTTTTTTAAAAAAAAACTTATTAATTATTTGTAAGACATTCGATTGTGGAATCGGGATTATATATTGTGAGATGGTGGTGTGGTCGACGAGGTAGTAGTGTAGGGTGATGTAGAGTGTGCCCATCACGCGCCACCCCGGGAGAGTTTGCTGGGAAATGATTAGCTAGTGTGTTGTTTTAATGGGATGAATTTTAATAATTTATGTCATTATGTAATCTAATCAATATTTGTATAGTGTTGTCTCTTGAGAATGTAGGGTGAGATAGATAAGAAGCCACGTCGAATTGATTAGTCCTTTTTTTTTTCTTACAAATTTGATTTTCATAAAATAAAGGAGCCGCTATAAAGAATATGTCCTAACAAAAATGATGCACCGAGAGGTCGTCAAAAGGAATGCTGCATCGGTCATGAAGACAAGCCCATGCAAGTAAATTATGCGTTGCCATATATATATCTATTGTTTGGCTTAGAAACATAACAAAATATTCATTTGAGCCAACAACGCGAATGCATATTAATTTCATCGATAAAAAAAAATTAATAATAAAAAAAAATCAGAGGTCCAGGAGAGGCCGAGTTCCGGATTATAAATATGGAAAGTGACATACATGTTGTTTGATTCAAAGATGACTCTATCCTTTTTGAACGTCACGGAAAAAAAAAAAATATTGGCGGACAATAATGACACCATCGTTGCATCAATGAAGTTGAAAGTATCAGTCATTGCTGTTAATTATAATAGATGGGAATAATTTCATGTTTTCATTGATATAAAAGAGAGCATATAAATAGGAGAAATACATATTACTTGGCCCCTACTATGACCCCTATCTTATATTATAAATGAGGCCCCTATCTTATATTTAATGAGGCCCCTACTTCCCTTGACAATTGCTAGGATCATAGAGCCATTAGAATCCCTCCCAAACCGAGGCTTTGTAGATTTGACAATTCTTTTTGTCTTACGTTTTTTTCTACTTGCATTAAACATATAATTAACGACTGTACTGTCAGTTTCCATGAGGAGATATAATAAAGTATCGTGTATGGCGTGCCTAAACTTCAATTCAATGGCAATTGCCATGAAAATACAAAAAATCTTAAAATACCAAAGTGAAAATGACAGAGTTAGACTGAGAGACGAGGACTGAGTCTACAGACTTAAATTTTATCATATGGTTGTTATATATGAAAATTGTGTATATATGATCATAATAAATATTAAAGAAAAGAAGGTGCGTTTGTACTTTATTGTAGCATAAGTCATCAGGGCAGGTGAGCATGTTAAGAAATTTCCCAAGTCTTAACATATAATGTTAAATTGATTCCATTGACAGCATGTGCAGTACTTATTCCTTAATTTGTCCAACTTTGTTGAAGAGCTAAACATCTTTTGCAGTTAACAGATATCTTCAATGGCTTCCCTGCTTCCTCTCAAAAGAAAACGAGAAACGGCTTCCCAACTAACTTCAGAGATCCCATCACTATCTCCCACATTTCCATATATCCATCACGTGTTCTTGAGTTTCAGAGGCGAAGACACTCGCAAGAATTTTACGGGTCATCTTTACGAGGCTCTGAATCGAGAAGGATTCCGCACATTCCTAGATGATGATGGCTTGCCCAAAGGAGAAAATTTGAAGTTTGAGATAAGTAAAGCTATCAGTGAGTCGAAAAGCTCGATCGTTGTCATGTCGAGCGGCTACTCTTCTTCGAGATGGTGCCTTGATGAACTTGTGATAATTCTTGAGCACAAAAGGAGGAACGGACACGTCGTTCTGCCTGTGTACTACGATGTGGAGCCAACTCAAGTACGGAATCAGTTGGGAAGGTTAGGAGAGGCTTTTGCGCGGTACGACACAGAAGTCGAGCATGAAACTGATTCGACAAGGAAAATGGAATTGGTAAATAAGATAAAGCAGTGGAGGGGAGCACTCAAAGAAGTAGCAGATTTGGCAGGAATGGTTTTAAAGGATCAAGTCAACGGGTAAATTCATGCTTTTCTTGCGAGTGAGACATCATAGCCATGAATCAACTTGCTGTCTTTCGTTTTTCCTTTGTCAAGCATAATTGTAACATACGACTCAAACAATACAGAACAAACATAAGATAGAAAAAAATAAAGAAGGGAAGTATAGAGGTTCCGAATAAGCCATTGTTCTTAAATCATTTTACTCAATGTGGTTCTTAATTGTAATATTGTAGGCAAGAATCCAAGTTTATCAAGAAAATCCTGCAAGTAATCAGGGAAAAACTCAATCTGAAGGTACTTAACACGACCGGTTACCTGGTGGGGATGCAATCCAGAGTCGAAAAAATCAATTCGTGGCTGGAAGATGAATCAACTGATGTTAGCATACTTATAATCAGCGGAATAGGTGGGATTGGGAAGACCACCATTGCCAAATGTGTGTATAATCTAAATTTCGAGAGATTTGATGGCAGCAGCTATTTAGCGAACGTTAGGGAGACTTCAGTGCAACAAAATGGTCTTGTTCGTCTGCAGAGGCAGTTTCTTTCAGAAATTCTGAAAACCAAAACAGGCAAGATTAATAGTGTCGACGAAGGAGTCATTAAGATTCGAGATTTATTACACTATAAGAGATTTTTCCTTATCCTCGATGATGTAGACAGAGCTGATCAAGTAGATGCAGTGTTAGGAATGAGAAACTGGCTTTATCACGGAAGCAAAATCATAATAACTACCAGGAACAAGCGGTTGCTAAAGATCGACAAAACTTGTGAAGTACATAGAGTTCAAGAATTGGACAGCAATGAATCCTTGCATCTTTTCTGTATGCATGCATTCGGAAAGGGGAATCCTTCTTATGATTACCTGAAACTCTCGCAACAAATAGTCAACCTCTGTGGAGGACTCCCCTTAGCTCTTCAAGTAATTGGCTCTTCTCTATCAGGGAAAAGTTTAGATGTATGGACAAGTGCATCGAGAAAGCTTGAACAATTTCCTGATTCCCAAATAGTGAATAAACTCCAAATTAGCTATGACGCACTACCAGATGATCATGATAAAAACTTATTTCTTCACATTGCTTGTTTCTTTATTGGGAAGGATAAAGATTTTGCACAAAGTGTATTAGATGCATGTGATTTCTATGCTGCAGTCGGAATTGAAAGCCTCATGGATGGCTATCTATTAGAAATTGACAAATCCAACCAATTGGCAATGCATCAATTACTTCGAGACATGGCAAGAGATATCATTCGCCGAGAATCACCTAGAGAACCTGGAAAACGCAGTAGATTATGGCGTCATCAGGATTCTCATGACGTGCTAAGAGACAAATCTGTAAAGCTCATAAACCCTATGTTTTCCGTTCTTTCTTTCTTTCTATTTTCTACAGGCTGTAGTGCAGTTTAATAATCTTGAAACTGTTTCCCAGGGCACTGAATCACTAGAAGGTCTATACCTTGATATGCATGTCCTGCAAAATCATAAGTCCGCAGAGGAACATGGAAGTTCAAGTAAAAAAGTTCATGTTCATCGCATTGTGGGGTATCGAGCATCATCATCATCAAGAGAGCGACATGCAAAAGTCCTGGAGACTAGTGCATTTGAGAGAATGCACAAACTACGAGTATTATTGCTCAATCAGGTGGAGTTATCAGGAAACTTTAAGAAGTTCCCTAAAGGACTAATATGGTTAGAATGGCTCCGATATCCTCATATGTTGATGCCAAGAGAGTTTTCTTTGGGAGAGTTGGTCGCTCTTGACTTGCGCTACAGTAATTTAAATGTTTTCAAGGGAACCAAGGTAAAATCATCCTGCATTACATGTTTTTCCACTATTGCATAAACAGTACTTATTGCTGTAACGAGTGCATAAATTTGTGCAGGTACTTGGATCCCTGAAGTTTCTTAATCTCTGTCACTCTCATAGCCTTTCCAGAACCGCTGATTTCAATTTTCTTCCAAGTCTTGAAAGTCTGAATCTCAAAGATTGTATCAGTTTGAGTGAGATTGATGAATCTATTGGATGCTTATATAATCTTGTCTACTTGAATTTGGAAGGATGCAAGAATCTCTCAAAACTTCCTAGGAATATAGGCATGCTTATATCACTTGAGGAACTTGTCATATCTGGATGCACAAAAGTTGACAACTTGGCAACAACAATACTGAAGCTCGACTCTTTGAAAGTGTTGCGTGCGGATGGGACTCATGATTTAAGTCACTTGTCTTCTACCAGTGAAGATTTTAGATCAGGGGAATCACAAATATTTGGCCTTTGGCAATCACAGCTATGTTTACCCCAGTTCTTAGTGACCCTTAGCCTTGTAGATTGTAATCTTTCAGAAAATGCATTTCCATGGGACTTTGGCAATTTAAGTTTGTTGAAGAACTTGGATTTGAGCAAAAATCCCATTCGATTCTTACCAGATTGCATTAGAAGCCTCAGAAGCCTCGATGTGCTTAAACTGAATTCATGTGCAAGACTCATATCACTTCTACAACTGCCTAGGGTACAAGAAGTATATGTGATATGGTGCAGTTCGCTGCAAAAAATCACGTACCTTTCACCTGACCAAACTCCAACACGTATAGATCATACGGGTTGCGAACAACTCTCGGAGATTGAAGGTCTAATTGAACCTGAAATTACTCAGGATTTTCGGAATTACAGTCACATGAAACATGTACAAGTTGACTATTTCTATATCCCTGGGTGTACCACACCGAAGCATCGTGATCAGGTATGCTTTCCAGTATCTTGTTTTGCCTCATGTACGACGAGCATTCCAGAAAATCATTATGCTACAATTGTTGCTTCTTTGTCACAGATGCTAGATCGACGTTTTGTAGTAACTTCATTTCTTCCCGGGAGAACAATTCCAGATTATGTCCAGATAAGAAGCACTGCGACCTCAGTGTCATTTCAAGTAAATTTAGAGTGCAATACAAGGATCAGAACACTAGGCGTTTATTGTACATATACTCTTTCAAAAGATAATAAGAAAGAAACTTCTGAACAACCATTTGTATCAGCTCAAATCATCAACAAAAGCAAGAATTTGACTTGGAGTTATAGAACAACATGCTTGTGCATCCCAAAAGACAACGAACAGATGATGTGGTTCAGCCATTGGAAGATTGTACATTCCTTAGGCATGGAAGAGGGAAACACAGTGCAAGTTGAAGTGGCACTAACAAAGTTGTTTCAACATAAGGAGATCGGAATCCGTACTCTTTATGAGCAATATGTACCAGATACTTCCTATGATTACTCAGCGTGTATAGTGATGTATCAACATAGTCTCCGTAAATTTGTAAAATCACATGGACAGTTAAATTGGAGTGCACAAGATATCGAGGGTAGGTTGTAATTTGAGAATCATTGAAGGTAGGTTCCCCAAACTCATCTCGTCTTCTCTCTGTTCTGCTTACCTAAAGCGTTTTACAGGTGTAGATTTTGCATGAATATGAAAAATTAGATTTCTTCCCACTAGGTGTAGTTTGTAAGTTAGTAATATTTCTTATGTAGTTTTCTCACCATGACAGATAGTTTGCTCATATGTATAGTTCATAGAGACAAAATGCATTTTGGGCAGTGTGTTTGGACGAATTTAGTAATATCTTATAATTATGTTCTTTGATTTCTCATCATTTTCTTTGTGTGGGCATTAATTTTGCTGGTTCTTGGTTGAGTGGCAATGATCAAACCTTTTGTTTTCCTTGTTGGCTTCTAATTTATTATCTTCGCATACGGCCAATTTGAGAAACTGATATTGCAGTTAGAGCTCTTCAAAGTATGCCGATAAAGGTAATTTCGTAGTGCTATTCAGTGAACCGGTGTTTGTGTTTTTGTGGAGGTTACAAGACGAGGAGTTGGGTGATTCAGAATTTGCATCTATTGGCATGTCCTACTTCATTGTACTCGATCTATGTTTTTGATGTTGCTGGAGCTTTCCTTATAATACGAACATTCAGTGATTGGCAGTTTGGCAACTTTGAAAATAGGGGGGCAATGTCACGTAAGAAAAACATGTTAAATCGGGTCATTATTCCAGAAACTACGCGCTGATCCAAGGACGAGGAGAGGCACATACCTCGTACCTGATCAATGTAAATCAACTTTGATGAGGAGTTGAACTGAAGTTGAAGTTGGACTGGTCGTGGTTGCCTGGGACGCTGATGGAAAATGGCTTTGCATGTAAACAACGTCGAGAGAAATTGTCGAAGCTTTAGCTGCGGTCATTGGATACGGAGTTATGATGTGATGTGAAAAACGTATTCATGCGCAAATGTGATCAAAAGCAATTGATAATCAGGAACAAAACTTAGCTCAGTTAGCTGTTATTGGAACTCTCATTCGGGACCTTCATCGAGAAGTTGATACAGTGGTGGCCTTATTGATATGTTTTACTTAGGTCGACTTTTGCATATTCAGCTGATGTAATTTTGTTTTGGAAATTAATTTGGTTAATTTCCCGTCACTTATTCGACATAATAATAAATTGAAACCAAAAATTTAAGTAATTAAATGTTGTTAAACCGAACTTCTACATGATTATGGTGTTTACCACTGATGACCAATAACTTATTCAGTTAAATATCATTTTTCAAGATATTGTTATGAAGTTAAAATTGGAAAAATAGAAGGAAGAAAGAAAGTAGGAAAACTAGGAGGGTGTCTTAAAATTAGTGTTCTCAAAATTAACAAGACATGTGCAGGTCAAGTGTTGTATTTTGACTGAAACTCACAAGATTCGTAACCAGAAGAATAAGAATTAAAATTTGTCATATTCACCATAAAAGACCAAAAACTTCTGAGTACATAATTTGGATGTAATACATGTATAAATATAAATATATATATATATGCATAAACTGGTGCACAAAGTTCTAAATTTTGCCGTATGATTTTAAGTAGATCTTAATAGTTCTCGTGGATGAAGCTGCAGAAAAATTTCAAGAAAACCACAAAATTTAACTAACGAAAAACTGCTCGTGGGTCATGATGTTTTGCAAGTTGCAATTATTGTAATAAACAAAGCCATCAAGTTTGACGAATCCAGCGACGCGGTAATTGAAGATCACAATGGTCGTAAATTTTATCATATGGTTGTTATATATGAAAAACTGTGTATATATGATCATAATAAAAATTAAAGAAAAGAAGGTGCGTTTGTATTTTAATGTACCATAACTCATCAGGGCAGGTGAACATATTGTTAAGAAATTTCCCAAGACTTAACATATAATGGAAATTGGATTCCCTTGACAGCATTTGCAGTACTTATTCCTTAATTTGTCCAACTTTGTTGAAGAACCATAACATCTTTTGCAGTTAACAGATATCTTCAATGGCTTCCCTGCTTCCGCTCAAGAGAAATAGAGAAACGGCTTCCCAACTAACTTCAGAAATCCCATCACTATCTCCCATATCTCCATATATCCATCACGTGTTCTTGAGTTTCAGAGGCGAAGACACTCGCAAGAATTTTACGGGTCATCTTTACGAGGCTCTGAATCGAGAAAGATTCTGCACATTCCTAGATGATGATGGCTTGCCCAAAGGAGAAAATTTGAAGTTTGAGATAAGTAAAGCTATCAGTGAGTCGAAAAGCTCGATCGTTGTCATGTCGAGCGGCTACTCTTCTTCGAGATGGTGCCTTGATGAACTTGTGATGATTCTTGAGCACAAAAGGAGGAACGGACACGTTGTTCTACCTGTCTACTACGATGTGGAGCCAACTCAAGTACGTAAACAGTCGGGAAGGTTTGGAGAGGCTTTTGCGCGGTACGACACAGAAGTCTAGCATGAAACCAATTCGACAAGGAAAATGGAATTGGTACATAAGATAAAGCAGTGGAGAGGAGCACTAAGAGAAGTAGCAGATTTGGCAGGAATGGTTTTAAAAGATCAAGTCAATGGGTAAAATTCATGCTTTTCTTGTTGTTTTTGAGCTTGATTTAACTGAATGTTCTCATAAATTAGTCATTAACTAAAGGAGCCAGACATTATTACAGCCATGAATTCAACTTGCTGTGTTCCATTTTTCACTTCTCGTGTGTGCATATTTATATAACACACGGAAGTTAAACAATACAGAACCAAGATAAGAGAAAAATGTAATGGAAGTTATGAGATCTTGAATAAGCCATTGTTACCAATCATTTTACTCAATGTGGTTTTCATTGTAATATTGTAGGCAAGAATCCAAGTTTATCGAGAAACTTGTGCAAGTAATTAGAGAAAAGGTGAATCGGAAGGTACTGAGCATGACCCCTTACCTGGTGGGGATGCAAAACAGACTCAAAAAAATCAATTTGTGGCTGCAAGATGAATCAACTGATGTTAACATACTTATTATCAGTGGGATAGGTGGCATTGGGAAGACTACCATTGCCAAGGCTGCGTATAATCTTAATTTTGAAAGATTTGAAGGCAGCAGCTATTTAGCAAATGTCAGGGAGACTTCAACGCAACCATTAGGTCTTGTTCGTCTACAGAGACAACTTCTTTCAGACATTCTGAAAACCAAATCAGGCAAGATCACAAATGTCAACGAAGGAGTCATTAGGATTCAAGATTTGTTACACAATAAAAGATTTTTCCTTATCCTCGATGATGTAGACAGAGCTGATCAACTGGATGCTGTGTTTGGAAAGAGAAACTGGTTCTGTCAAGGAAGCAAAATTATAATAACAACCAGGAACAAGCGATTGCTTGAGGTCGACAAAACTTGTGAAGTACACAGAGTTCAAGAGTTGGATAGCAAAGAATCTTTGCATCTTTTCCGTATGCATGCATTCGGACAAGGGAATCCTACTGATGATTACCTGAAACTCTCACAAAAAATAGTCAACCTCTGTGGAGGACTCCCCTTAGCTCTTCAAGTAATAGGCTCGTCTCTATTAGGGAAAAGTTTAGATGTATGGAGAAGTGCATCAAGAAAGCTTGAACTATTTCCTGATTCCCAAATAGTGAACAAACTCCAAATTAGCTATGATGCACTACCAGATGATCATGATAAAAACTTATTTCTCGATATTGCATGTTTCTTTATTGGGAAGGATAAAGATTTTGCCAAAAGTGTATTGGATGCATGCGGTTTCTATACTGCAGTGGGAATTGAAAGCCTCGTGGATGGCTATCTATTAGAAATTGACAAAACCAACTTGTTGGCAATGCATCAGTTACTTCGAGACATGGCAAGAGATATCGTTCGCCGAGAATCACCTAAAGAACCTGGAAAGCGCAGTAGATTATGGCATCATCAGGATTCTCATTACGTGCTAAGGGACAAATCAGTAAAGCTCATAAACCTTGTGTTTTTCTTTCTTTCTTTCTGTCTATTTTCAACAGGCTGCAGTGCAATTTAATAAATCTTGAAACTGTTTCCCAGGGCACTGAATCACTAGAAGGCTTATGCCTTGATATGCATGTCCTGCAAATTCAAAAGTCTGCAGAGGAACATAGAAGTTCAAGTAAAAATATTCATGTTGATCGCATTGTGGGGCATCCAACATCAACATCATCAAGAGAGCGACATCCAAAATTCCTGGAGACTAGTGCATTTGAGAGAATGCACAAATTACGAGTATTATTGCTCAATCAGTTGGAATTAACGGGAAACTTTATAAAGTTCCCAAAAGGACTAAGATGGTTAGAATGGCTTCGATATCCACATAAGTCGATACCAAGAGAGTTTCCTTTGGGAGAGATGGTCTCTCTTGACTTGCGCTATAGTAATTTAAAGAATGTTTTCAAGGGAACCAAGGTACAATCATCCTACATTACATGCTTTTTCGGTTATGCATAAACAGTACCATGGAACTTATTGCTGTAACGAGTGTAAAGACAGTCAGGTTTTTGCCTTATTCCTTTTTCTTTGATGTTCGCAGGTACTTGTATCTCTAAAGTATCTTAATCTGGGGCACTCTTATAGCCTTTCCAGAACCCCTGATTTCAAATTTCTCCCAAGTCTTGAGATCCTGATTCTTAGAGATTGTATCAGTTTGAGTGAGATCGATGAATCTATTGGATGCTTACATAATCTTCTCTGCTTGGATTTGGAAGGATGCAAGAATCTCTCAAAACTTCCTGAGAATATAGGCATGCTTATATCACTCGAGGAACTTGTCATATCTGGATGCACAAAAGTTAACAACTTGGCAACAGCAATACTGAAGTTCAACTCTTTGAAAGTGTTGCGTGCGGATGGGACTGATTTAAGTCACTTGTCTTCTACCAGTGAAGATCTTAGATCAGAGAAATCACAAATATCTGGCCTTTGGAAATCACAGCTATATTTCCCCCAGTTCTTAGTGACCCTTAGCCTTGTAGATTGTAATCTCTCAGAAATTGCATTTCCAGGGGACTTTAGCAATTTAAATTTGTTGCAGAACTTGGATTTGAGCAAAAATCACATTCGTTGCTTGCCAGATATCATTAGAAGTCTCAGAAGCCTCAATGTGCTTATACTGAATTCATGTGAGAGACTCGAATCACTTCTACGACTGCCTAAGGTACAAACATTACACGTGAAACAGTGCAGTTCGCTGCAAAAAATCACGTTCCTATTGTTGGCGGTGGGAGACAAACTCCCATGTAGATGGGCCCACCTCTTTCAAGAGGTGGGTGATGGATGAGATTCAACCACCTTATTTGATGAGGTGGTTGAGGGAATTGCTTGGGAGGCTCGGCCGAGAGCCTCCCCTCATTTCTATAAATACCAAGTATTTTGCTATTTGATAACACACCTCAAATGTAGTCTTTTAGTGTAATTCTCTATAGTTCTCTTGTAGTATTTATATATACTTGGGTGAGATGTGAGTTAGGGAATAATGCTTGTAAGAAGGCTCGGTTGGGGGTCGTTCGGGTTGAGTGAAAATTATGTAGTTGTACAAATTTTCTACATAGTGGATTTTGCTCGGGTCCCCGTGGTTTTTCTCCGGTTTTGGAGTTTCCACGTTAAATCCTTGTGTTGTTACTATCGTCAATATTTTATTCGTGTTGCTTCGTAATTACCTCATGGGAAAATCCTGGAGGCGGTATTTGAGGCGGTTCAAATACCCAACAAGTGATATCAGAGCCCGGGTTCTGTTGGAGTTGGAGTTATTGCTAGGGTGGAGTCGTGGTGTGATGTAGTGTGAATATGTACTGGAAAATGCGGTTCTGTCAAAGGTAATTGGTTATTAAGCGGGACTGTTGTGACCCCACCAATTACCTGGGAACCTTGAAATCATGTCAGGAAAGACGAGCTATCTCTTTCCGGGGGTTTACTTTGTACTATTCTGATCTACTGGAAATTCACCAACTCACCGGTGCAAAGTTGGAAGCAAGGTTACGGATATGCTAAAGTTTGACGTGGAGTATGTTGACGGAAAAATCAATTGTGACTTGTGGCGTGTTCAAGTCGGGGAAATTGATTTGGTCAAGGTTACACGAGGGTTCAGCTGGTGGAGGTTATCGCTATACGTAGCGATGTTACTAGCACGGCAGATACTGTTGCTAGTGGAGTGGTGCGGACACTAGGACCACGAAAAAGAAAATTGTCCGGGACGACGAGTTGATGTGGCGAGTAACTCTTAGTCAAACACTGGTAAAACTAACATTGTCTACTTGCGTGACGTGTTATAAGTGGTGGTACGCTCTGATGGCATGAGACTGCTATGAGACAGGGCGTTGGTGTTAGTAGGTCCCAGTTTTCACACGGGCATTGCTTTTGGCATTAATGGTATATTCGTGTCGGCGGGCTGATGACTTCCAGAGGAGCCAAAAGGGGAAGTTGCACCATCCTATCAGCAGGTTAATGTTCGACATGGGCCGAAAAGGGAAATTCTCGGAATTGGTTTATTCTGAGTGGTTATGCTTTATGGTGGAGCATGATACTTCTAAAGTACTACTGCGGTTGCAGTGATAGCAAAAGCTATGGAGATCTTCTTAGGCGAAGTGGGCGTGCGATCGTCCAATGGTCGGAGTGAAGATGCTTTTTGAAGATCTGATTGGGTCACGAATCAAATCTTCAAGGTGGAGATTGTTGGCGGTGGGAGACAAACTCCCATGTTGATGGGCCCACCTCTTTCAAGAGGTGGGTGATGGATGAGATTCAACCACCTTATTTGATGAGGTGGTTGAGGGAATTGCTTGGGAGGCTCGGCCGAGAGCCTCCCCTCATTTCTATAAATAGCAAGTATTTTGCTATTTGATAACACACCTCAAATGTAGTCTTTTAGTGTAATTCTCTATAGTTCTCTTGTAGTATTTATATATACTTGGGTGAGATGTGAGTTAAGAAATAATGCTTGTAAGAAGGCTCGGTTGGGGGTCGTTCGGGTTGAGTGAAAATTATGTAATTGTACAAATTTTCTACATAGTGGATTTTGCTCGGGTCCCCGTAGTTTTTCTCCGGTTTTGGAGTTTCCACGTTAAATCCTTGTGTTGTTACTATCGTCAATATTTTATTCGTGTTGCTTCGTAATTACCTCATGGGCAAATCCTGGAGGCGGTATTTGAGGCGGTTCAAATACCCAACACCTATCACCTGATCAAACTCCAAAGGCTATAATTTTTACGGGTTGCAAACAACTGTTCGAGATTGAAGGCTTACGTGTGGAACGGGAAAGTTTGTACAACTTGAAAAATGTACAACTTGAATATTTGTATGGGCGTGGTTGTACCAGACCGAAGCTTTCTGTTGAGGTATGCCTTCCAGTATTTTGTTTTACCTGATGAATTCCAGAAAATTGTTTATGCTATAATTGTTGCTTCTTTGTCACAGCTCATGGATCAGCGTATTGTCGTAAGTTCATTTTACCCCAGGATACCAATTCCACCTGAATTCCGCATAAGAAGCAATGGGACGTCAGTGTCATTTCAAGTAAATTTAGAGTGCAATATGAGGATCAAACATATATCAACGTTCTGTAGATTTACTCTTTCAGAAGATAATAATAAGGAAGTAATTTCTGAACAACCATTTCTATCTGCTAAAATCATCAACAAGAGCAAGAATTTGACTTGGAGTTATAGAACGACACTCTTGTGCATCCCAGAAGACAACGAAGAGATGATGTGGGTCACCCAGTGGGAGAATACAAGTTCCTTAGCCATGGAAGATGGAAACACAGTGCAAGTTGAAGTGGCACTAGCAAAATTGTTTAAACTTAAGAAGTTAGCAGTCTATACTGCATATGAGCAATATGTACCAGAGAATAATACTTCCATTGATTACTCAGCATGTATAGTGAGATCTGAACATGGTCTCATCAAATGGAAAACCTAATGGTTGAAAGGAAGAAGAGGAAAACATTCAGTCCAGCAGTTCCCCAAACTCATTCCGTGTGTACGTTTTATATTTCCCTCCTTTTTGTGGGTACATTTCAATTTTCAACAATACTTCTCTAAATGTATGTTCAGTTATGTGGTAAGAATTGTTTAGACGAGAAAATAGTAGATGCTATTATCCCTCTCAATGAGTTTTGTCTAAATTTCAGAGGCATGGGTGTTGTGCTTACCTAAGGCGTTTTAAACGTCTAGTTTATTATTTTGCATGAATTTGAAAAAATAGACTTCTTCCCACCAGGTTTAGTTGCCAAGTTAGTAATATTTTGTTATGTAGCGTATTTGCTTGAAATTTATGTAGTTTCCTCACCATGACAGATAGTTTGCTCATATGTAGTTAACACAGACGAAATGCATTTTGGGTAGTGTGTTTGGATGAATTTAGTAATATCTTATGGGCATTAACTTATTTGGATTCCTGGTTGCCTGGTTGGGGGTGCATGGCAATGAGCAAGTAAACTTTACTTTAGCCATTTATTTCTTTATTTTGTGTTGCATCCTCGCATACCGCCAGTTTGAGGAACTGATATTGCAATTAGAATTTAGAACCCGTGTTTGTGTTTTTGAAGAGGTTACAAAGCCGGGGAGTTGGGTGGTTCAGAAAGAAATGTTGCCATGTTGGTATTGTGACACTTTTGAAATGAAAACAAATAATAGTCTGCTGGATTAGAATAAAAGTAGTACAATACAATTTTTCCTTCTCTCAAGAATTCATTGCCCGACTCTGAAATCTCATGTATTACGCATCGCGTATGATACATATTTGTTAGGCGACTTACTGATTCAATTTGTTCATTGGCTTTACATATTAGGGTGAAGCTGATGGCGGATAAATGGAAATCCTTCAATCATAAGGTCCTTAATGACTTTAAAATCTCCTTCAGGAAAGAAAGAGCTCCTTATGAAGCGAGGGCAAAGAAGAGGAAGGAGGAACATTTTTGTTATTCACAGCTGTATAATACTTTTGTTAAATGTTTGGCTTTATAATTCCCTCTTTCAACTTTCAAGTGTGTTGTGGTTTAATTATTTTGGGGTGATTCCTTTGTATGTTAGGATTTTGTTTTTTGTGTGTGTGTGTGTGTGTGTGGTGTTGTGTTTGTTTAAGCTAGGAGCCCCTAGGCGATTAAGATTTGCATTTTATTTTATTTAATCATCTAATACTTTTCAAGATTTGTACTGGAGTTCAATTAGTATTTATGGTATTGAACTGAAATATTACTTCTTGTCATTTAACATCACGAAAATAGACAAGATTCACTCTGTCACGTCGTACAAGGCTTTATCACCGACTCGTGGTAAAATAAATAAAAAGAGCAAAATAATATTCTTTGTGGCTATGTGGTATGTGCAAATAATATTTTGGAACTTACAATATCTCCACTCAATATATAACAGTATAAGGGGGCAGTTTCAAGAGGAAAAATGCGGAACTTCGATATCTACCACAAACTGTTCCATTTACTTAATACACAGCCCATATGAGACTTTGAACAAGCAAATTTAATATTTTCATACTCAAACACCAATTCCATTATGAAGCTGATCACAGTATGAGTTATAAACTCAGAATACTCACTTGAATGGGCTGGAATCAACAAAAGAAACTGGTATACCAATAAGCTAATACTAAAAAGAAAGAAAGAAAATTGATAAAATCGGACAATTCCTTGCAAAATATCAATACATATCCAGCACTCGTGTAGGTCTACTAAGGCTGCAAAATTGAATGAGTAATTAGCACAACTATGTTCAACTTGTTGCCACCTTCCTCCTAACAATCCTCTTCCTCCGCGCCTTGGGAAGCGGTGCATCACCCTCCACGTTTGAGTCAGTTTGTCCCTGTTTGATTCCGAGAAGCCCCAACCCAGAAACAATAGCATTTTTGGATATAAACCACTTTGGGGAAGAACGATCGACTCCTTCAGACGGTCTATTATATACCTTCAATAGATCATCCGACTGAGCCAATGGATCTACTTCCGCACCAAGCCAAGCCAACCTCGAAGTTTCTCCTAATTGAACATTTAGGACCCTGCAAATGTAGATGGTTATCAACTGAACCAGACTTTAAAATGCAAGAAGATAAGGTGCAGTCAACTTAGATGCTGACTGCATCCAACTGCAAAGTTCTTACAGAAGTTAATTATGTGCTAAATTTATCAAAGTTGAAGAGAGGAAAGAAAGGGTCCCTTATTTGAAATTGTTATAACTATCAACATGGCCAAATAGCTTGAGCTTATTTGCAACTCCAATATAGGGCGAGTTACATCTACACCACCTAAGTTTGGTTAAGTAAACCTCCTCTAAGGCTTGAATGATTATAAAGACCTCATTAAGCTTTAATACTGTAAGGTTTTTGGAAAAATACGAGGTGTGACTGTAATAACAAAAAGTTAGGGAAGTTCCTGTCATTATTCAATGACTTCCAAGGTATGTTTTTGTAACTAATTGAACACAATAACGTTTTTGTAATTGAGCCAAATATCACCCTCAAATATATTCAGATTAAGTACCTGGATGCTGCGCTAATAAAGAGAGCTACTCCAATAACATCAAAATAGCTCATTGCAGTTCGGTCGAGACCACACAATAGCTGATACCGTAGATTGGCATAAAGACCAAGAAAACCTCCATAACCAAGTGCATTGATGTTCACAGACGGAATAGTCACAGATAACCTATAGTAACAGAAGTAGAAAATCACTCAAAGAAAGTGATAGGCAGTAGTTCATAACTAAATAAAATAATATTAGAAAGAACAAAGTAAGGATTGTGGTGTTCAGAACTGCTCTACCTCCCCTCCTTTTTACTGGCTGCGAAGTTTGAAATAGCACCCTGTGCAGCTCCGGCAGTAAAACCCGCCATAGATAATTCTGCAGCCTTCACCAAGAACGACAGGAATCTCTTTTGCAAATCAAATTCTCTGAACGGATAGCTCTTCTCAAAGATATTATTTGGAAGCTTCTGAAGAGTATTTTGCAAATCGATTTGGAAGGTATTTCCATACGACCGACAAGGGGCAAGCGACCAAACAACAATAGCATTGCAAGCAGTCACAGTAAGAACGTTGATTAGCGCAAGATCCCATTCTTGCTTTATCCTGCGTAGAAATTACAGATTGGTGTTCAGTCGATGAGGCAATTAAGCATACAATGGGGTTATCGGCAATCAAAATGGTACCTTTCCTTGCGAGTCTTGATCTCCCACCACACAGAGCAACCAATAGTAGTGGCCTGCTCAAGCAGCAGTCTCTGTAAGAATGCGGGATCTGCAATCAATCTGGCCAGACATGAAAATCTCAGGGAATATACTGCTTCAAAAGATGAACAGTGCTAGGAAGCAAATTATCTCTACTGAAATGCAAATCAGAATGAAATGTAACCCTAAAAAATCTACAACATATCAGGAATTCACAGAAAATTTGTCATAACAAACTCACCATAACAGGCTATAGACTTAAGACACCATTGGGTCCAGATTTATAATGTATAGAGAAATTCGGCATAATCAATGAAATTTATGATGGTCAAATTAACTTCCAATGTGAAACAATCAACCACGTATGTTTAAAGCAATGTTGCATAGAGACTTTTGGTTTTTCTTAGTTCGACTAGCTTGTCTTGCACTGCATATAATGGAAGGAAATGGTCTTCTGGATCTGATTAGAATGTGTTACTGGATGGTGTAACCATTTCAAACACCATAACAATATTAAACATTACATAGTGTTATGGGAAGATGGAGATTCTTCTTTCTGCTGGATTAGCTATGTTGAAATTCAGCCATCTTCTGTTTTCTAACCTCATTCTCTTATCAGTAGGGGATATAAAATCTGATAGCACTAACTGGCCTGCTACTTACTATTTCCTAATGAAGAAAAAAAAAATACAACATAGAAATATATAATTAATGAAGTATAGAACATGTCGTCAAATATGGAATACGGTACAAAATACACTTTCAAAGTACCCGTGCAACATTGTGGACCACAAAATAATCATCATAAGAGTATTCCTACGTCCACCAGGGTTGAAGATAAAAAGCATGATCATTCTTCCAGAAACTAGAGCGTCACTATCATTATATATAGTCCCCTTCAGCCTTCACTAGTTTTATTTCTCTACGCCTACTCAACAAAAGAATTGCTTTTGCCGAAGAAAACAAGATGTACGGCATAGGTTTTTTCTGAGAAGAGCTTCTATTATCTAGTTGACACAGACAATAATATCAAAATTTCTTACTAAAGGTTGGAAAGTTTAGTTGCTCAAAATAAGCGAAAAAGAACAAAAACTTGTTTCTCAAGCTAAGAAGAATTATGCATTATCAAGTAATGGACTTGAAAGTGAAAATCAGTTTTAGTTTTGATATAAAGAAAATAGTAAATCATAATCTTCAGTGCCTCGAGCACAAAACATACCTTCCGTTAAATGCCCTCGACAATCCATGGGGAAGAGAGCGAGAAATGAACCTTGAAGTGGTAGATCTAGCATGGGTAGCCAGAAATTTCACCATTTGAGCAGAGCTGACCAAACCCTGGAAGCAAGATGCATGAATTGACATCCGGTCCACAAATAAAAGACAGAGAACAAGGTAAAAAATACCATTTCATAGGCTTGCCGAAATCCAGGAGGTAAATCCATGATTGACTTTTGCCACTCATTCAGCACAGCATCAACAAATTTTCGATCAAACAACTGGCCAAACAGCAAATTATGAATATATTCAACAACATCGTACCAATAGGCAGTTCCTCTATTTGCTGCAGTGTGTACTTGTTATAAGAAATTGTGTCATTACCTCCGCAAAGATGATCCTTCTTCTAAACCAACCCTCATCACCTTCATCACCCTCATCAAAATCATCAAAGTAATCATCATCATCACCACCATCATCACCTCCATCACCGCCACCATTACTAAGACCCTTGCCATTCTGACCACCTCCTCCACCAATAGCAACCTATCCCATTGCAGAAAGCAATAGTTCTCAGTTAACTTAATTTTTCGAACTAGACCTCAGTTGTATACTTAGAAAAACGTAACGCATAACCAACCAGATTTTCTGACCAGGGAGGTTACACGATTTCAACTGATCATTATTCTTATTATACGCAAACCACGGAACTATAAATTGCAATATAAATATCCCACCGCCCCATAGTTTTAATTGCCTTGCCATTAATTCTCGGCTTAGCTCAACTTTTTGAACTACAAGTGATTAATTGCAACACATAAAACAAATATACGCACAAGAAAGCTACCTCATCACTAGATCAGTGTTTTGTTTCTGTCATCGAAGTTCTTCGCAGATTACACACACAACTGAAGATATTGATATAATACGTTTTTCGTAGTGTTAATCATCATTAAATCTCAATCAGCTGAATCTTTGGTACACTAGCAATTAACCTAACAAATACGGTTCAAGAAGAAAGATAGCCATCTCATAGTTTCAGTCACCACTAATTCTCGAATAACCGATTCCAACTACAAGCAATTAATCAACCGCAACAAAATATCAAAACTAATACAAGCGAAGTCGAGTAAAACCTCGGGACTCGACTTGGTCTGCTTCTGCGTCAAATCGAGCTTCGATTTCTCCAACGTGACCGTACCTAACGCGCCGAACTGCCCCTTCATCACCGGACCGAAGTCCGGACAGGAGGAAGGGGTCGGAAGGTCATCGTTCATCGGCGGAGACGTCTGAAAACACCGCTCGAGTCCGCCAATCGCGTCGCCGTTGACAACCGCGCCGGAGAAGGAAGAGGCCTTGACGGTTAAACAACATTTTCGGAGTTTTCCGGCGATAGGCGGCGATCGGAAAAAGGCGGCGGAGGTGGTTTGACGTGAGGGCTTGGAGCTGGGGGTGGGTGGTAGGGGTAAAACCTGCGATGATTGGAAGAGTGAGTGGGCCATAACTGAATGAGAATCCTCTCTCTCTCTCTCTCTCTCTCTCTCTCGGTTTTTAGAGAGAGAAAGTGGGGGACGGAGGAGAGAGAAGGGATTTTTGGGTGAGGGATGAGTTAAAAAAGGTTTCGTTAGAACTTAGAAACTATGGGACAACGGCCCAATCTTAACTTGGAGTTGAGTTCGGGTTTCGCCGGGTGAAAAATTATTTTGTGCAACCATTGTATGTACGGTGATGACTAAGAACAATAAGTCGATTATTCTGGTTTCAATAAGCCACCAATTCACGTAAACACATATGTGGAATTCCCAGTAGCATGGATCAAAATTTTAGTGTATTTTCTCCAAAAATGTCAAAATACTTTTGTTTTTGACTATATTGAAACAAAGCTACATGTAATTCTCATGTTAGCTATAGTCACAATTTTTCAAAATATGCCGAAAAGTTCTCGAACCTACTCTAAAACTTAAACTTTAATCAATGGCTAGTAATATGGAATTACTCATACATATATATATGAGTATGGGAGTTAGTGACTTATGAGTTATGAGGTTGCACATATGAAATAGTGTTAATATATCGTGTGAATGAGGTTATGGGATAATTATTTCCTACATATTACCAATAACGGTTGTATTATATAAAATTTCGTCTATGTGTGCTAAGTGTATCTTTTTAATTTCTTACAACACTTTTGGTTGTTTTTTTTATGAGGTCAGATTCTTTGAAACATGCTGATGAAGCTTAAGGGTGCTATTTACCTTATCGAGCTAAATTTAATGGATGTTTTGCTCAAACTAAGATCAAAATAAACAGTTGATTAACGATACACATGTAAGTCGTACTTTTTTCAAATAAGTTGGTACAAATTAAAGAAAAATTAAGTTGGTAGACAAGTTAAACCATAGAGAGAATTACACAAACTATCTCTCAACTATAAACTAAATACACAAACCACCCCTCATGTTTGAGAAATTACACAAACTACCCTTATGGTCGATTTTTTGCATAAGTTTTTTTACATTTTATAATGTAAATTGATGTTCTTCATTTATTTTACAAAGAAAATAAAGACTAAATCAAAATTGTTGCATTAAACCTCACTTATTTCGTTCAAAAAGACAAAAAGAAAAAATAATAATAATATCATCCAAGAAAAAATAAAATATCTGCGAAATTCTAGTCTCTGCTATGATTTGAAATTGAAAGGTTTGTCTTAATTATTTTAATTTTTTCGGCTATAAGGGTAGTTTTGTAATTTTCCAAACAAAAGGGATAGTTCGTGTAATTACCCCATAGTTGAGGGGTACTTTGTGTAATTCTCCGTAAACCTTATGTTTACCCCTTTCAATTTCTATTATTGACTTTTACCCTCAAAATTCGAACAAATTATTCCATCTCGTCAATATCATTGTACAATATTGTGATGCACTCCAATAAGACTGTATGGAATTTAATATAATGGCGCGTTTGTGCCGTGTATAGAAAACAATAGTTGTTACTGATAATTAGTATATAAGGTTTAAAAGGGTGACATGAGTCCCATATTTATGTAGAGAAAATTGCGTTTAATTAGTTTGCCACGCGACGTCCCCCTAAAAACAAAGAGAAAAAAATCTATAGTTAATTAGGAGAAATTCCAAGAATATAGCCACAACACGTGTTAAGATTCTTCATAATTAGTACAATCGAATGTTAAAAATAGACCTAAACCCGGTAAGGCTGTAAGCTCTATCATTTGTGTGGCCATTCTACTAGAATGTTAATTTAATGAAATTAATCATAAATTGGACACTATTGACTATGGTTAGTATTTTTCTAAGTTTCCATGGCTCCAATGCATATATTTCATTTTTATAACTTTCCTACATGCACATTACTTTCAAATTTGAGAAATCTTCACCACCAATCATCCCTTTCTTTTACAATACAACAATAAAATGATCAAGTAAAGAAAACAGTAAACCATGCATGTATAATAAGACTAAACACCTTTTAAAAGAAAGAATCTCTCAATTCAACTCCAAAAGCCATACCTTTTCTCACTAATCTTCACAAAGTCACCTTATATAAAAACCTTCTGTCCCACAATTTCTACATCATTTCCAAGTTATAAGCACATAACACCACACACTCATTAGTCCAATCAAACATGTCCATGATTCGTCGACCCGGAGTAACCGTCAATGGTGTCCGAAGAACACGAACGTACCATTACTATTGGTGTCACACGTGCCAACGCTCCGTTAGGACAACCACATCTGACCCAAGTGAAGTTCTATGCCCACGTTGCTTCGGCCCAATTAGATACGAGCTCGATATTTTAAGACCGCGACCTTTCCTTACACCCCGACAAGAATCATCTCCAGGCTCAGGCATTTTGAACAGTTTAGCACAGATACTTGACCCCTCCCCCAATCAACAACAACAAAGTTCACGCCCCGATCAAAGCAGGACCCACCAAACTTATGTATTACTTCAATTTATAGGTCCTGATGAGCTTCCTAGTTCTGTTACCAATTCAGAAAGCGCACTTCCTCCGAGAGGGAATTCCAGGAGGATTGTTTATTCAGATCAGGGGCTGGAAACGTTCATCCAGGAACTGACACAAAACGACAGGCCTGGTCCGCCTCCAGCTCCCGAATCAGCTATCGATGCGCTGCCAGAAGTGGAACTAAACACCGAACATTTGAAGAACGACACAAACTGTCCGGTATGCAAGGATGACTTTGAGGTCGGGGCTCGAGTCAGGGAACTTCCTTGCAAACATTTCTACCACCCCGACTGCATTCTTCCATGGCTCCATATTCACAATACATGTCCTGTTTGTCGGCATGAGGTACAAGGTTATTCAAACAACAACTTACGATCAGAGGAATACAATCCCGAGGATTTTCTCGGTGGAGAGGACGAAGAACCGAGCATGATGAATTCTCAAGATGGGAGATGGATGGATCTTTTCTCATTCAGGCCCTTTAGTTTGGTTATGAATTGGGCACAACTCTGCCTTGATTTTATTGATGATAGATTTAGTACTTCCCGTGGAGGTAAATATTTTTTTAGTTAACGCGTTTATGTTCTCATTTGCAACGTGTAATCGAGTTTGATTTATGCTCTTGACAGATACTTGGTGGCGTTCTTGGGGCGGGCTTCCTTAGGTAACTATGAATCAAGGTAATATTATTTCAAAAAGTATTCATTTTCAAGAGTAAAAAGGGATGTTGTGATGAAGTTAGAACATTAGAGGTATGTGCAACCTCATCTTATACATGACATGAAAGAAATAAATTGCAATTTGTTTATTCTAACATCACACCACAACACGATGCATGAACAAATTTTCATTAGGCTGACGAAGCCGATGTTGTTAACGAGTTTGATCTTCAGGTTTTAAGGTGAAATTTGACAAATAAAAGGTTTTGACGATTACACCAGTTGGAATAGGTCTCATGCAAGAAAAGATGATGTTAAAGGGCAGCAAAGGTTTACAACTGACATCACACGTTCTGCAAAAGTTTGGAGGTTGATATCAATGGGTGATTTGAATTATGGCAAAAAGAAAGATGGATGTGGATATACTAACACTACAGAAATTAATCATCCAATAGAAATAGGAATGAAGTACAATGTATATATATGTAGGCTGTAGCTTCTGTATGAACTTGAGCTACTTGATGGGATCTGAGCCTAGTTTTTTACTGAAAATTTTAGGCAAGAAATTACTAGCATTTAGCATACAAAACTGTGAATAATCCTCAAGCTGCACATATTTAACTAGCTGTAATGCTAATTTCTCAAAACTAAATATAATCCACTGACATTCATTGAATTGTTTTCTTGCAATAAGCTACTGAATTTGATCTGATGAAAACGAGCATCTCTATTCTCAGTAGACTCCAACTATATGTCTATTTTCTAGATTATCACAACTGTCTTCACGAAAAGTCACTTACAATAATTAAGCTGGTGTTTATGGAATTCAGAGATAATGATGTTATTATGACAAAGTGTTTCAACTTTTGATTCGATATGCAACTTTAATATATGCATCAATAAGTAAAGTAATGGCTGAAGGAAATAGGTAGTTTTGTTTCACTTGTACCTATCCCACATCGCATAGTTCCAAAAGATGAAGTGTGCAACTGGCTATAAAATTGAGAGATCCAGCAATGATGAAGCTCATACCTTTCTCGGCCTTTTGGCTAAGATCAAGTGTAGTATCTGTTCTTATCAGTTTAATATCTGATATGTGGGCCATCGGCTCACACGATATTAAATTAATTTTTTTGAGGGGGAGGGTCCATCACAATAGCTTGCTATTGGGGCTCTCGCGCGTCGCCTTGGTGTTGCACTACTGCCTCGGCCTGGCGCACCCCACCAATCATAGTCCAAAAATTGAGATATCATATGATGATGCATGCTTGTGGTATAGAGGATAATTGATTGTATTTGAATATTATCTATTGATGAAAATATGCTTTTCGGCAGATTTTGTGAACAATCGATCATAATTATAACATAGAAAATAATTTTATGCCGAGTCTTTACCGCTATTTTTCAAAAGTTAATTCTGCGATTGGTTCATTCAAATTAGAAGTGAATTTCTATTACATTTCGAAGAAACATACAAATCTTTGATCCAGAATTAATCACTGATGCAATATAAGTTTTGAATCTTCACCATGTCGCTCTTATCAGACACCAGAATCAAAACGCTTTGAAATAAGCATTTAAAAGATGCTTCTTACATTGAAAAGGAAATTGAATACTCGTCGCACAAGTTCACCATTTACACGTGAAAAACGGCAAAATCCTGCCCCCAAGCCATTACATGGTAGAATGACTTCTTTGTGGGCATTCCAGTGATTCTCAGTTAGAAGACATAAGTTAGATAACTCATTATAACTTATATATTTCCACGAGTTTGTCAAAATAGCACTAGTAACATTTAAACAGTCTTTACACATTCTCGTCTCCTTCCATGCCGACGTTCAGAAAGAACCCGTAATATGTTCACTCAAAGTTCTTTCGGAGACCTGCAAGTGAAGCGAGAAATTAATTTCTTGGGGTGGTCAGTTGTTTGGGGCATCACTTCCCTTCGGGAAACCATAATCCCATAATGAGGCCTGCCACCTTCTGGCTTTGACCTCCTACCTCTCATTCATCCATCTGGGCTTAACTTTCCACTTCAACGAGTACAAAATTATTAACAGTCACCATATCGGTTTTTCCTTCTTTTTTTTATAAATAGGAGAACGCTATTTCCATGTTGCAGAAGAGACGTCTAATATATCAGGAATAGAAGAAACGTCGCAAGTCCAGCTAAGTAGAAACTCGGAATCCTCCAACTGCAGGCTGCAAAGTGCATAATTCGTTAGTCAGTGTTTCCATAAAGAAATGGCCGGCAGTGCAAAATTAGAAAATAGAAATCTGAAAGTGAATGCAACAAACATTAAAGAGTTAAGTTCTTTTGGCAGGGGTATCAGACTAAAACCATGATTACCAACATGTTGGCTCCTTTAACTATGTCTTTGAAACCATGAAGTGCTAATCAAGTTCCAAAACATACTAAATGGATGCGGCTAGTAAACCTTAATCTTTGGAGCTTTCTGTTTTCTTTTCCAACAAGTAAAATGCTACATCATTACACATCTATTGGACACAAGGCAAAAAGTCCTCCACATGTTTCATGATCAGAAACAAACACAAACGCACACAAATTCTAAAATACCGGATCAGGTTGAATTGCTATAAGATGATGGTAAACGAAAAATTATCAGAAAACAACAAAGGGTCAAACTAAGGGACAACTCATCAAGTTTGCATAAAAAGTATTTGCAGCTTTAACTTACATGACGTGGAAGATGCAAAAGGCGAAACATGTGGTGGAGACACACTATCTCTCCCATTTCCTTCTGCCGGACCTCGAGAACCATATACCACACCATGAGACGGAGAAAGACTTGGTGAAACTTGAGATGGAGAACCAGTTAGAGGTGATCCAATAGAGGCACGGGGAGCTACATTAGGTGACATTGGGCCAAGATGAGAAATTGGAGAGGGAGAGGGACTCTGAGGCTCGGTAGAACCATAGTGCGGATCATCAGGAGCTACTGAGGGAGCAGAAGTATAACAGTTAGAGCAAGGTGACGAAGCAGGAGAATAAGATGGCGATGCAGATGTTCCAGAATCATTTATCTGTTCTGGAGCTGGTGCTGGTGCAGGAGATGGAGTTGCAGTTGGTGCTGGTGTATTAAGTGAGTGATTTAGAAATGAAGATAAGCTGATTTCCTTAACTTTTCCAAAAACGGAGTGATCAAGGCCAAGATTTTCAGCAGGAGGGGAACCAGTAATTATTTGAGCTAACTGTCTCAATCTCTCTGGCACAAGCATTCCAATATTAGATAGAACATAAGTGCCCACTGTGACTGGGGAATCTTTCGTCGACCCAATCTTGTTTGTCACCTGTATTGACAACACCTGTACCAAGAGAGAAAAGACAAAACAATAATCAAAAGATCTTCCTGATGTGCTGAGAATGGATAAAGCAACGTGCAACAAACTGAAAAAACAGCTAATGTGTCCGACAGAAAATGGTGAAAATGTACATGATCCCAATTAGAAAGATGATGAAATAAAGACAACTCAGAATATCAAAACCGAGGAACTCAATGCAAATGATAGACTTCAATCTAACAAATGCTACTACAAGATACCAATCAGCACCGTCCAATTAAAAGTCTATAAATGATGCTAATTTGAAAACTATTTCCAAAAGATCGCAACAAGGAATTGAATAAGCAATGTTAGACAAGCAGCAGGATAGCATTTGCAAGTCAATCTGCAGCCAATATAGAACGTGATTGCTGATTAATGAAGACATGTCACTTGAGGCCCAACCTCGTGGCAAACCAGGATTCCATTATTCCAGGTAATGCATGTCCAACCTATACCCTGACTCGTAGATTAACATCGAAACAATTACCTCAGTGTGCATCAGATGCAATCCCAATTTTAGCTGCTCCTTCAGCTCCGGAAGATTATCCTTAATATGATTAATTGTGCTGTTGAGAGTGAAATTGAAAAGGGGCTGTGGCAAGACCCCACCAGCTGACTCCGGAATCATGGTGATCCCACCAGGAAATTTTAAAATCTCAAATGAAGAGGGCTCTCCAAAAATTGAAGAGGTCAGTGTCAAATTGTGCCATTGAAGAAACAGATCTACAAGGGATAACTCCAGTAAATCTAGGTACGCTGGAATTATTGTACTATTAATTGGATCGGGAAGAAACCCAAACACCACATCCGTCCAGTTAGATAATCGAGCTGGGTGCATGGACAATACAGCAACCTGTGGGAAAAAAAGGTCGTGATTACTCAAGGACAGAAATTCAAGTAGTATACACAACAGAAACTTGAACCAGACCTTTGAGTCAGGGATGCTGATCTCCTCAGTTAAATCATATTCTAGTCTTGAAATGTATGGGACAAGCTCTGAAACTCGCTTCTGAAGCTTGAAATGGGCTTGTACACTAGCTGAAATAGGAAAAGAGTGAGTATGCACCAAGGTCATCAGCAGAAGCACCCAAAGCTACACAGTATGATACTACATTTTTTCCTTCCATATACATTTCCTAAGGGTGAAATTTAGCAAGATCAAAAACCACATATGACACAGAATTCTCAGCAAGAGATTAACAACGATAAATATTACGAAGCCCTGTAACTAATAGATTCTCCGAATTCTCTGCTTAGTAAGAGCATATTTTCCATACTTGTGCACTCCCACAATCAAAAGTCGGAATGATAAGAAAATGGTACTACTAAAATATGAAGTTACATCAGATATATTTTTCTATATAGAATCCCGCACATAATAACATTGGATCTCACAAAAACAAGGCAAATTTACAAACTAACAGGTTGAAATACCCTACAAGTTGGAGATTGCCCATATATCATGCTTATATACAGTAGCAGGATATTGCAAACGGCGCTTTAATCATATTGTAAATGCTCATAAGGATATTCTTAAGCAACACGACCGAAAGCCAAACCAAAGCGTTTCGACTTCAGAAAAAACGTTGATATACTTAAGCTACACGACCGATCAGAACAAAAAATTACACCTAAATTTGAAGCTGAACAGCAAAAATCTCAACAATTACTGCACCAAACATAAAATTCAAAGAAGAAACAAATAGTATTCCAACAACACGTAACATTTCGAGTACAACAGCACTCGAATCGCTTGTGTGTCGAAAATTGCGAAAATTAAAAACCTAATTACGCACAATTTTCGGTATTACAAACACAAATTAATACACAATTACAACACAAAATTTGAGTATTAGTTGTTACACACAATTTTCGGTATTAAAAACACAATTACAACTAATACTCAAATTACACACTGTGAGGTGACTTGATTCCAAAGCAACACCAAAACTCAAGAGTCAAGCCCTAAAATCTCAATTGAGAGAGAGAGAGAGAGAGAGAAATAATTTACCACTGCGCTTGACAAATTCCATTGCATCAAACTCAGCGCGCCTATGAACTATCGGAAAATTCAAAAAAACCGCCGAGAGAAAAGCGGCGACTCCGCAAATCAAAACGACGACGCATCGGAGGTTCACCGAACGACATCGCCGGCAAAGGAAGGTTCTAGAATCACCTCCACCGCCGCCTTCGCCGTTCGCCTCCGACTGATGCGCGATTGGCAGTAACTGATTGACATTTTTTCCCATTTCCACCACAGCATCTGTCTACTCTCTCTCTCTCTCTAACTAACTTCACTCACTTCCTCTCACTAGAATTTTTTTTTTTGCATGTAATTTGGACTTGTGGAAGACTTGGATTTTGCTTCTTTCTCTCTCTAGAAACGGTGAGGAGAGAGAGTGTGTGTGTGTGTGTGTGTGCTGGAGTGATGAGCATATGCTTGCACTCGGCGAGGATGAAAACTTGCAAATGCATTTTATTTAATTTATTTTATTTATTGTGATGTATTTTGATTTTAGTGGGGGGTTCACTTTTTTTGGAATTCGAATTTTGGTTTGTCATTTAGTGGGGATTTTGAAATGTTTTTTTATTTGTATTACGAGGTAAACGTGATTGATTTTTGATTTTTGATTTTTGATGTCATTTAGTGAGGATTTTTAATGGGTTATTTATAGGTTTTTATTACGTAAAATTTGTCGTTTACGCAAAATATAATTTTAAAAACCTTGTTATATATGTTCCAGGACAAAAATACATAAGTTGTATAATCTATGATGCAGCAGTCGATAAATTATTGTAATACTCAATTTATGTTTATTTACTCTAATAGAGAGGGTCAAGTGTTAAATTTTATAGGGAGAATTACACAAAGTACCCCTCAACTATGGGTAAATTACACAAAGTACTCCTTCTTTTTGGGAAATTACACAAACTACCCTTATGACCGATTTTTCGTAATTTTTTTTATTTCAAAATATTGAATGTAAATTCATGCTCTTCAAATATTTTACACAAAAAAGAAAAAATAAGTTAAAGTTATTGCATTAAACCTCATTTATCTCGTTTAAAAAGACAAAAAATATTGATAACAAATAATTTTTCTAAGAAAAAATAAATTATCTGCGAATTTTAGTCTCTGCTATGATTTGAATTTGAAAGGTTGTCTTAATTATTTTAATTTTTTTGACCATAAGGGTAGTTTGTGTAATTTCTCAAAGAGGAGGGGTACTTTGTGTAATTTACCCATAGTTGAGGGTACTTTGTGTAATTCTCTCAATTTTATATGTAACAAACCGGCACAAATTTTCGTGACCGACTAGCTTTATAATCATTGTTTAATTATGAAGTATGAGTTGGCTACCCAACGTTGAGGAGAAGCAAAGGTGAAAGAGAAAGTTGGATAAAAAGAAAGTATGTGTACATTACAAAATGATTAATTTAGGGGATAAAGATGAATCTTTTCACTATTTGCCAATTCAAAAGTGAAATGCGCCTAAATTTGAACCAATTTACACCCTGTATTTTTTTATTCCATTATTGATAAATCCAATTTTTTACTTATATATATAGTTTTTTGGGCGTGCCTTATGTATCCTTATCAATCTTCGTTAAATTGGTGGTTGACCAACTCAGTTATCCACGTCGGACTGTTAACTATGTTAGTTAATATTTATTAAATATATAATAGACTATAAATTAAATGATGTCAAAGTAGACAAATATAGCCAATGAATCAAAACTTAAAATTCAACATAAAATCGAATCTATAACAAACCTAAATTATTGGTCCATTTTGGGGTTTCTTGTAAACTCAAACTTCTTGTTTATTTTATTGTGTCGACTAGGTATCGGATTTAGGAGAAAAATAACAGAAAATTCTATTAAGGAAGCACCCATACTTATTTTCGCCTTTTTGGTGGTCTTTTTTTTTTTTCTTTTTCTATCAAAGTATGAAAAAGAGGTTTTTTTTATGGGTTTATAAAAAATGTAATCAAGTAGTTACATTTAATAGGTCTGTATTGGATTATGGTGTTGATGAATTTGATTAGGCGATAGTAAAATGGTAAAGTAACACAACTTTGATACTAAAGTTCAAATTTATTGCTGATAAAAGAAAAGTTCGAATTTTAATCTATTAATTTCTTTTTTGCTCTAATTTTATTCTATTAATTAGTATTAAAGTAAATTCCAAAGCTAGATTTGATTTAGAGGTGCATCTTCGAGTCAGCAAGCACAAATTATTGAGTCATAAACCATAGGCATTTAAAAGTTGTGGGCGATGCAGCATAGCCCATCGCAATTTAAAGATATACTGGTCCAAGTCCAACTCCAACTATTATTGGGGTTATAGTTAGATTGAGTGTTTTGAAACTCGGCCCGATGACACACCCGGTGAGGCTACCGGGTAGTGGGTCAACAGGTCGAACCGATCGGATCACTGGTTAGACCGATTTGTTGACTAAAGTCAACATTCAATAAAATATATAACAATAAAAACTAATTATATAAAAAATTATAAGATTGTGAGAAATATTTTCAGTCACTAATATTTTGTTATATTATAAGAAAAATAAGAATATGGTTATCACAATAGTAGGACTTGAACATGTGACCTCCAACAAAACAAGTTATTGTGAAATAGTGAAAACCATTGAGCCATCCAAGAATTTAATAAGTAATCCAACAAACTATATATTTAATACAAGTTAAAAGATTGTTTCAATTTTTAAATGTTGGCCAACTGTATCACAAAATTCAATACAAGAACAACGAGATATGTGACACTAAAATCTAGAATATGAACTTAGCATGAGACGAAATACCATGCCTGAAATTTTCGAATGCATGCTCGTTTCGCTTCAAAATCAAATTAAGGATAGAAAACAACGTTTTTTTTGAAAATTTGTTGGGCCAAACCGGTGGATAGATCTCGTTGAGATACTCTAAATAAAAAAAATGCGTCCAAAACGGACGCTCCTACGCAAAGTTATGGCATTTCGAAGTTTTGCATCTTTTTTTCTTCCTTTTTTTTTAAAAAATCTTCGAGGCAAGTTTGTAATTGTCAAAAAAAATAGGATTGATTTGCAATTGACCGAAAACCCAAAAAAAAAAGTGTGTTGCCCGGTTCGCGAGCGGAACCGGGCGACCGGGTCGCCGATTCGACCCCTGGAGCTCGCAGACCGCTCCTGATGCAGAACCGGCCCGAACAAGCTACCGGTTCCCTGTCGAACCGGTCGGTCTAGGTCGAGTTTCAAAACCTTAGTTAGATTGCATAACGAATGGCCTTTTAATGACAAATATATTATAATTGAGTAAAGCATAATACTTTTCAAAAATTTGTTACTACTTGGGTTATGCAATTTTATTACTAAACGGGATGTTTTTTTTTAATAAATAACTTAGAACATCTCATTTTTACGCTGTTATTGTCACGCGCCAAAAAAAAAGGATGGGCCAGCATTACAAACACAGTGCTGGACAAAAGCTATTACTAATTGATATGGCTAAATATCATGTGGGCCAGTCCAGCCCAACACATATCGAATATTTAGCCTCATATCGAATATTGGTCCCTATATCGAATATTTTATATCAAATATTGGTCTCCATATCGAATAAACACATTCAATATGGTATAAACTCCGCCGCAGTTCCTGTGAGCGGACCCTACCTTTGATATCTATATAAAGGCGGGTCCACAATTCAAGTTTAGGTTTATTAATATTCATTGTTCACGCAACATGTCGAATACCGCTATTCGATGTCGATCACCCATCTTCGCCACATTATATTTGGTATACACTTGCATTCGATATAGAGTCCTACTCCGATATCGTCTAATTTTGACATCTTAGCTGCATTCGACATAGAGACTAGCTTTCAACATCTCTTAGCTTCCGACATCATCATCTTCGACATCAGCAGAGTTTCGATATCCCTAGAGCTTCCGATATCATTCAAAGGCAATCAAGCGTCGTCTTTGGTGTTCCAGACTAAGTTAATCTAAACCGTGTAATAGATTAGCATATTTTGTACGAGGTCAAGGTCTCTTCTTGTAATCTTTTGTATTTGTATAATTGTAAAGATCTTGTACCAAAATATTGGCGCAATAAGTGGGAAGAGATTTTTTTTTTGTTTTTTGAAAAAAATAAAACTTATATTTACAATAGTTATATATTTAATAGTTATAACTTTAAAGTTAATTACAAAGATTTATAAAGTTTATAATGATTTAATAGTAAATAGTTAAAGATTTTAAAGTTATAATTTTTTTTTTTGCCTTATTTTTTGTTTTCATTTTTTTTCTATAAAATTCATTAGTTATAAAAAATTATTTTTTTAGAACAAGATTATATAATAAGTTTTTACAATTTATATAATAAAGTTAATTATAAAGAAATATAAAAACTAGAAATTGTGAATATAAGATTTAATAGATTTTTTGTTTTTTTATTCATTAATCTAGTCAGCATAGCCATATGGCAAGGAAAAGTCAAAATTGGAATTTTATGACTAACAGCGGTCCACGTAGACCTTTGATGTGGCAATTTTGGGGCTCTGCCGTGGGAGTCCTACAGTTGATCAAAATTTAAAATATAGGGTACCATTTTGGAGGGTGGACAAATTAAGGTAGCAAAACTAAACAGAGGCCAAAATAAGGTACCAAATATAATATTTTTTTTCTCCAAAAGTGAAGAGAACACACAAAATCAATGGATGAAGCGTTATGGAAATATTGGCACCACAAAAAAAAAAGCAACAAAAAAACAAAAATTATTGTGCATGGAATCAGGCAATATTTTGGGAGTATTTGCAAATGCTTTTAAAGGGAGCTTATGGATGTTTTCTATAGAGAAGTCACAAATTAGTGTTTGAAAATTATGTTTTTGCTTCTCCTTGTCTTAAAATAAGCCGAAAAAAACACAAACCCAAAAGTTGGATAAAGGGTGCTTCTATAAGGAGCTTTTAATTATTATTACTTTTTAAATGTTTCTCTCTCCTAATCCCCTCAAAGATCCGTGTATACCCTTATAATTAGAAAAAACAGATCTTCCCTAATATTTGAAAAATAATGAGAATAAAAAAGTATTAAACAATACTTTTAAATAATAATAAATAAAATATAATCTTGGACATCAATTTACTTAACCACAACATAAAAAATATTAAAAAAATTAACTTCTCTAAATAACATTGATTTTTTTAGAATATAGAATACTTGATAGGTGTAATTATACAAATAATTATGTGTTTTAATAATCATAAATATTGATTAAATTATATCAAAATGGTTTATTGGTCTAAATTAGGTACATGTTAATTATTTGTATGCTTGAAAAATAAGGGTATTTAAGTCTTATTGCATTATAAAACCTGCTTCTAACTTATTATTGCAAATACCTCAAAATTAATTTAGACTGCTTTTGAAAGAAGGTTTGCAGACACTCATTGCTTTTAAGTCAAAATGAGCTTTAAATGACTTTTAGTAAAAGCTTGGAAGAAGGAGCTTTTATAAGTTTTTGCAAACACCCCCATAGTCATCCGGAATATTAGTCTTGTGATAAAGAGTAGTATAAAATACATGACACATGCTAAAAGCATAGAGGTACACCCTCAATTGTTTACAAGTGAAGTACCTATATGAGTTTTGTTTTGAGGTTCATCGAAGTTGATCGGTCACTCACTACTCATCCTTATAATGGCGGCTTCATCTTCCTCGTCTATTGTACAAGCACAAGGTAAATTAACTATCTAACTTGCAATAATTAAAGAAGTGGTTAATATTCTTTGAGTGGTTAATGTTTTGCTTGGGGTCACAAGTGTTTGTTCTCATATGATAAAAGCAAGTTCATGTGTAGTTATTTTGCAAAGACAAACTAAGATAATAGAAGGATGACAACATAAATAATGGTTGGAGCGGGATATTTTTGCTAGTTTCGAGTAACTTATCTAACCAACTCTCTCGCACCTTATAGGCTACAAGAAGAGCTATTGGTTTGATGGAAACATGCACTTCAAGAAACAAAGTTAGACGATAATAGTTAGTAAGTAAGTAAAACTAAGCTAATGGAGGATACGAGGTTTTGTATGCGTGTGCTAAAGTTAACACGGGGTTAAGTTGTCTACGTATCTCCTAGAAGAGAGAATCAAGTCAGACATAGTTCATTATTAAAATGTACTCACTCGAGGATCGTTGTTTGGATCATCCTCGCTAAGAAGCGTTTGAGCACTCATAGGCCCTTAAAATCAAGTCAGGCGTAGTTCAACCTCACGAGGCCCTTTTGGCTGTTGAAATAACCTGATGAGGTGTAAGTCTCATTTAGAGATCTTTCTTATATTATGAGAGTGTTTTTTGTTCATTGAGCTCCTTTGAGGCTCGGGATTTGGGCGTCGAGTGATTTGATCTACTTGGTAGTCAAATCACGA
This sequence comes from Linaria vulgaris, assembly GCA_948329865.1. Taxonomy (NCBI): domain Eukaryota; kingdom Viridiplantae; phylum Streptophyta; class Magnoliopsida; order Lamiales; family Plantaginaceae; genus Linaria; species Linaria vulgaris. The sequence continues at coordinate 19,777,553 of OX415251.1, forward strand.
GTCAAAGTACGTACTATTAATGCACTTGTCATATTTATCTTCTATTTAGTCCAACTGTTGACATGAGTACATTTATGAGAATATGGGCGTGAAATTGTTGACGTGGAGTGTAGACATGAAATTATTGACGTGCCAACGAAATGGTTGGCGTGCCTACAAACTTGTTGAAGTACCAACCAATAGGTTAAGGTTTTGGAAATAGCTCCAGGAATCTAGCTCATAATATCTCACGAGATTGCCAGCCGTTAGATCACGATCCGCATTCTGTTGCATGTAATATATCTCGATGCATGTAATATATCTCGACCTTCATTTTTGATCATGCAGATCGAGATTGTGAGTCGTCCACTCTCTCGATCTGCGTGATCACATCCATCAATCGGGACCATTCATTCAATTTTAATATTTTTAAATATGGGGTGATGTCGACTCACCTAACACATTTAATTCGATTTAACAACTCAAATGGCGACTTTACAGCTACCAGATTTTCATGTTCCAAGCCTCCCACCTCTTCATCTCCTTAACCTTTGTTTTTCTACCCCTCATGAGCTCAAGATTACACTCTAGATCCTCATTGTTGTCTTCGGAAAATCCATTGCGCCACTCGCCATGAGGGGATATCTCACATGTGGCAGAAAACTATCCATCTTCTAATTGTTGATACGACAGGATTTCTGCTAATAGCTGGCGTCCTTTTTGCAGTGGCTATGGTGAGTCGGCAGCTCTATGAAAATGAATCTTTTATGGTTCTTGGCATCTTCCCAGAGATTTATAGGTTCAATGATGGGATTGGGTGTTTCCACATTCACTGCTGCCATTTAGAACAATGTTGATGCCACTCGCATTGATGTACCAACGTCCTCACTCATTGTCGCGCTACAAATTTTATCTCGGTTGCAGCTTCGTGTTGGGTTATGAACTGTCATCCGAAGTATATACTTATATGGCGAATATATACTTACATTGGTTTACCCAAGTATACGAGTTTGGGATTCATCGACGTCGAATATATACTTATATCGAGAATTTCTATATGGGTTTATTTTACCGGTGGTATAGGTCTCCTATTGGAATGTCAAAAAACAAGGATTATCATGAGTAGTACCTCAAATTGTTTTTTAGTTTATTCATTCTTTTTTCAATGTTCAAATATAGAGTTTACTAAGAACATTGACTCGTGTTTTCGGTATATAAAGAAAACAAGAAACAATATAGAGTTTAAAGGTATTAAGACTTGCGTGGTGTATAAATATTTTCTTACCCCTACTTATACTAGTTCACCTCCAAATGTAGACGTCCCACTTTATTTAACAGTATAATCGAGTTTCTACACATAAGCAATCTTTCAACTCCAGAGACTCTTAAAGATTCTACACTGCCATTTATGTATTTAAATGATGCTCTTAAATTTATCACATGACATCAGGTGTGTGAGTGAAAAATATAGAAATATTCCAAACTTTTTATTCATTTTATCGAATTGAAGACCATAATTTAAAACACCAAGAATCAGTTGGGTAACGGAAGTTAAATTAAGTGACACTAAATCTTTGAATTCAACCTCAAACTTTTTTTTTGCCTAATCGGCTAATCATTATAGTGAGAATTTCACAACATCCTTCACTCATCTCAGCTTAAATGCTACGACAACATAGATCTTGACCATCAAGAAAGCAACCATTTTCTTAAAGAATCTCAAACACGACAAAGCTATTTTTGAGACAGATTCTTTGACTGCCGCTTCAATCATTTTTCAAAGATTTCACGATACCTTTTCAACGACAACACACTACAGCAAATATCATTTTTGCTTACGGCCATTGGCTACGGATGGCGTAGGCAATGGCTATTTTGCCACTGGCTATGGAAAATCCATAGCCCTTGACCATTTTTCGAAAAAAAAATTAAAAATAAAAGTCATTGGTGACAGATATATCTCGTCGCCCTTGACTATTGGCGACGAAAATATTCGTAGCCCTTAGTCAAGGGCGACGGGCAGCCGTCGCCAATAGTCTTTGTTAACACTAGAAAATAAAAATACTAGATTAAAGAAAATATTGGTCCTAAACCAAAAGGACATATAATAAATGGACAATAATATTGTCACGAGTACCTCCGATGAGTTGTACCCGCTCCCAAAGAGGAGGCCCATCGGGTGTGACCAATATCGCTCAGTTACTAACTCAAAGCGATATGATTGGCCATCCGACGAGGGCATCTAAGCGTCCCTCGGAAATTCATAATGACTCAAAACCAGATATCAAGGTGACCTCGGATAAAAAGCAAACCCGGAGGAATCCACCCGAGTCAGATATCCATCATGATACCGAGCAGGGCCTCAACGGACAACAGTCCCAGAACCTTGGCAAAAAACCCTTCCTTGACTATACATTCCAAACACGAAAGCTCTCGGAACACTACTCTCGACGATCAGACTAAAAGTCAGAACTTTACAAAATAACTCAACAAACCTCTCTGGACACTCGGAGAAAGAAGAATACCTACCCACGATAGCTCAAAACCTCTCGGAGATCAACTCACCCACACCCTCTCGGAAAATATCTTGAAACACTTACTCCAGAATACACATCTCTCGGAATAGCACTATCATTAAGGGAATACTCCAACTTGGCCCTCGAAGCCACCATTAGAGACAGCAAAGAAAGTAATCTACCCCGTATCACAAAGAAGACCAAAGCCCTCGGGAGAAGAAAGGATACAGTCAGCACTCAAAGTGAACACGTTATCTTATTGGTTGAATAAGCATTGTAACACGTGTAAACATAACCACATGCATAACGACACCTGTAAACACATGCACCATGACACATGCCCCTATCAAAACCTATATAAAGGGAGATATCAATAGAAGAAAGAGGGCAACTCAGAAACGAGACTCGGAAATGTAAGAAAATCCACTCGGAAGAAAGAATGAAGTATAGTCAATAAAAGGAAGGAAGGTTCTTGTCCATTTTTCCTTCTCGTGATGATAGCATTTAGCTTTTGAACCACGGACAAAGGCGTTCCAACCCTAATAAATAATTCAGTTAATAGGGAATAATTCTAAACCCGTTAACAGTCTTATTTTATATATATATAAAAAACTATTGACTACGGCTAGTAGCCATAGACAATAGTCATTGGCTACGGAACAATCCGTAGCCAATAGCTATTTCCTACGGAAAAATCAGTAGCCAATATTTCATAGGCAATAATCCTTGGCTATGGAACAATCTGTAGCCAATAGCCATTGCCTACGGAAGAATCCGTAGCCAATAGCCTTTGCCTACGGAAAAATCCGTAGCCAATGGCTATTTTTTTCATTTTTTTTCGGATGATTGTTATAGATTAAGGAATTTACAACATGATAAATTGAATTTGTCTCCCCTAAAAGTTTTGTTTATTGTATTTCGTAATGTTATTTTTGATGAAATTCGAAGAAACATACTTTTTAATAGTTAAGTGTTTGGTGAAAGAATAAATGTAATGTGATTTGGTTTACAACTTTTGATTGATTTGGTTTTTCTCCACTAAAGTTTGTTTGTCGTCTTCCGTGATTCTGTTTTTGATGAAATTCGAATAAACATATGATTTAACGAAAGTTGTCAAACAAATCCGATTTCATTTATTTTTTCACAAACACTTCTAAGCTATTAATAGGCATATTTCTTCGAATGTCATCAAAAATGGAATTACGAAAGACGAGAAATAAACTTTAGTGGAGAAAAATATATTAATCAAAAGTTGTAAAATAAATCCGAATACATTTCTTCTTTCACCAAACACTTCTAAATTATTAATACGTATGTTTATTTGAATTTTGTAAAAAACAGAATTATGAAAGACCATACACAAACTTATATAATATCACCAACCCTAAACCTTAAACCCCAAACCCTAGACCCTACAACTATTGGTGCTTTCATGCAACTTTAGGCCAAAATCGAGTAATGATTCAACAACAAGTGTAAAACAAATTGTATTCTATTTTTTCTTTCCTCAAACACTTTCAAACTACTAATACATATGTTTATTTGAATTTCATCAAAAACAGAATCACGAAAGATGATAAACAAACTTTAGAGGAGAAAAATTAAATTAATTAAAATTTGTAAAACAAATCCGATTCCATTCCTTCTTTCACCAAACACTTCTAAACTATTATTACGTACGTTTCTTTGAATTTTATCAAAAATAAAATAACAAAAGACAAAAGAAAACAAACTTTCATAATAACATCAACCATAAGCCCCAAACACTTAACACTTAACCCTAAACCCTACAACTATTCGTGCTTCATTACAAGTTTAGGCCAACATCGAACAATGATTTAACAAAAGTTGTGAAACAAGTATGATTCCATTTTCTCTTTTACCAAACACTTCTAAACTATTAATAAGTATGTTTCCTTGAACTTCATCAAAAATGGAATTACAAAAGACGATAAACAAATTTTAGAGAAAAAATGAAAGTAATCAAAAGTTATAAAACAAACCCCATTCAATTTATTCTTTCACCAAACACTTCTAAATTAGTAATATGTACTTTTTCTAGAATTTCCTCAAAAAATGAGTTATATAAGACGATAAACAAACTTTAGGGCAAGAAACGTAATTAATCAAAAGTTGTAAAACAAACCCGATTATATTTCTTCTTTCACCAAACACTTCTAAACTATTTATAAGTATGTTTCCTCGAATTCATGAAAAATAAAATTACAAAAGACGATAAACAAACTTTCGGGAAAAATGTAATTAATCAAAAGTTGTAAAACAAACCCGATTTTCACCAAACACTTCTAAACTATTTATAAGTACGTTTCCTCGAATTTCATCAAAAACAAAATTATAAAAGACGATAAACAAACTTTTGGGAAAATATGTAATTAATCAAAAGTTGTAAAACAAACCCGATTCTATTTCTTCTTTCACCGAATACTTCTAAACTATTTATAAGTATGTTTCCTCGAATTTCATCAAAAATAAAATTACAAAAGACAATAAACAAACTTTTGGAAAAAAAAAATTAATCAAAAGTTGTAAAACAAGCTTGATTCCATTTCTTCTTTCACCAAACACTTCTAAACTATTTATAAGTATGTTTTCTCGAATTTCATCAAAAATAAAATTAAAAAGACGATAAACAAACTTTTGGGAAAAAAATGTAATTAATAAAAAGTTGTAAAACAAACCCGATTCCATTTCTTCTTTCACCATACACATCTAAACTATTTATAAGTATGTTTCCTCGAGTTTCATCAAAAATAAAATTACAAAAAATGATAAAGAAACTTTCGGGAAAAAATATTGAAATTGTGGATCGGGTCGATACGTTGTTGTTGTTGTTAACTTAACACTTAAGTTTTAACAGCAGTTTTGTATGATGTTTATGTTAATTCGATAATGTTACTTTAACAACAAACCAGAGCAATAGTGCAGCGAAATAAACAAACACGAATTTAAGAAGTGAATATAAGATTATATTAACTTCCGAGTCGTAGGCAAAATAACCCGTAAAGGTTTTAACAAAGGTCGTTCTCTCAATTCTCAAGCTCCTCACTCTTAAATTGATTGAACTAAGCAAAGCACACAAGAATTGCTTCGACTATCTCTAAAAGCTCCTCACTCTTAGATCTATTCTAACAACTCACAAACTTTGCTAAAGCAAGACAACTCTCAACAACTTGTAAGTAAATCTCTCAGTTGATTAGCTCGTGTCTTGTTGTTGTCTTGATGTACTCCACACCTATATATAGGTTTTTGAATTGGACTCCAAGGTGTGTTGTACACGGTTGGTAATTCTCCTTCGTTTCCTTCTCGAACTCTTCTTCCTCATTCTCGCAATCCTTCTTGAATAATAGTTCATTCGTTAGAGATCTAACTAAGGAATTCTTCAAATCAGGACTCATCTTGGAAAGCTTTCCTAGTTTGGCGGACCATGAGATGAGATTATCACCAAATGAAAAACAATAACCCGAGGTGGAACAACGAGTAACCGGGCATCCTCCTCAATCAGCATCGGAGTAGGCAATAAGGCCGGAAACCGTGGAACGTGATAGAGATAAACCATAATCCAATGTCCCTTGAAGATACCGAATGATGCGTTTCAGTGCTTGCATGTGAGAATCCCAAGGGTCATGCATCGATAAGCAAACTTGCTGAACCGCATAAGAGATATCCGGGCGGGTGAAGGTGAGGTACTGAAGTGCACCCGCGAGACTCCGGAAGAGAGGGGGATCAGAGAATGGAGGACTATTCGTCGCCCCCTATCTTGGAGGAGGTGTCGACGGGAGTTGCACACGGTTTGCAAGATCCCATGCCCTCGCGCTCAATAATACTCTCGGCGTACTTTCTCTGAGATAAGAAGAGACCATTAGATACCTGAGAGATAAAAATGCCCAAACAATAGCTGAGTAACCCCAAATCCTTCATAGCAAATTCGGAACCAAGAAGAGACATAATAGACCGATGTAGTGAGGAAGAAGAGGCGGTCAAAACAATGTCATCCACATATAACAATAAATATGCTGTGTCACCCCCACGACGATAAATAAACAAAGAGTGATCTGACTTACTATGAATAAAACCAATAGTGGCCACATAATCGGCGAACCGCTGATACCACGCCCGAGGGGCTTGTTTAAGGCCATAAAGAGACTTCTTGAGTAAGCACACGTAATTAGGGAACCGAGAGTCACGAAAACCCATTGGTTGATGCATATAAATGGTTTCATGAAGCTTACCGTGTAAAAATGCATTCTTAACATCCATCTGATGTACGTCCCAAGAATTAGATAGAGCAATACTCAAGACAGTCCTAATGGTGGCGGGCTTGACCACTAGGTTGAAAGTCTCGTCACAATCTACTCCAACCTGTTGAGACCTGCCATCACCAACAAGACGGGCTTTATGCCGCTCTAAAGAACTGTTAGAATGAAGTTTATGTCTAAAACTCCACATGGAACGAATGACATTAATATTAGACGGACGAGGAACGAGCTCCCATGTATTATTATTAATTAGAGCATTGTATTCATCAAGCATGGCAAGTTTCCAATTGCGGTCGGATAGAGCGACCGGAGGAGAGCGAGGGAGAGGAGAGGGGGACGGGGTAGTGTTTAAGTCGAAGATTTGTTTAGGTTTAAAGATGCCATGGCGGCTGCGAGTCACCATTTGAGGAGAGTGGCTGTGAGTAGGAGGCGACGAGGAGTGAGGAGGAGATGGTGGTGGTGGAGGAGAGAGAGCGCCGTCGGGTGAGGGTGGCGGAGGAGAGGGAGGTTCGGCATTGGGGTCGTTAGGTGGTGCGTGAGGCGCGTGATGTATTTGGTGGAGGAGGATAGGAGAGACGTTCGAGTCGAGGAAGGTATAGGAGGACGGTTGTGGTTTTGTTAAATTTCTAAAGGGAAAAGTGTTTTCATCAAAGACGACGTGACGACATACAATTATTTTATTGGATTTAATTTCAAGACATTTGTAGCCACGTTGGTTTGATGGATAGCCCAAGAAGGCGCATGGAGTGGAGCGGGCTTGTAATTTGTGTATAGTAGAGGAGGGAAATAGGGGAAAGCATAGACACCCAAAGATACGTAGGTGAGTGTAATAGGGAATTTTATTGTAAAGAGTTTGTAGAGGTTAGGAGAATTTAAGTATTTTAGTGGGGAGAATATTTAATAGATAAGTGGACATTTGGAGGGCATGAGGCCAAAAGATGGGGGGAAGGAGGCGTGCGATGGTAGAGTGCGGATTATATTATTTATGGTGCGAATTTTTCTTTCGGACTTTTCATTTTGAGAAGATGTATAAGGGCAAGAAAAACGAGAAATCATCCCATTTTTTTGCACAAAATTGGTGAAAAAGAGCATTGTTATATTCTTTTCCATTATCACATTTAAAGCTTTTAATTTCGCGTTCAAATTGAGTTTTTATAAGTGCGCGAAAAGCCAAAAATGTAGAAAAGACTTGTGATTTGGTGGCAATGGGAAAAGTCCATAAATAATTAGAAAAATCGTCCAAAAACAAGACGTATAACGATGACCCGAAGAACCCAAAACGGGTGAAGTCCAAAGGTCGCTATGAACAATATCAAACGGAAGTAAAGTACGAGAAGTAGATAACAAAAAAGGTAACCTAATATGCTTTCCTAATGGACATGATGGACAAAAAGTAGACGGCGCCGAGGAGCAATAGATGTGATTGGCTTAACGGAGAGAGGCAAGGACGGCGGGGCCGGGATGGCCGAGATGAGCATGCCAATGATCGGAGGAGATGGCGACTAAGGAGGAGGGGCGGGAGGAGGCGGGCGATGGTGAGAGAGGATATAGGTCGCCGGAACTATTGCATCTCATAAGGTGTTTGCGCGTCCGTAGGTCCTTCACAGAAAAACCCAAAGGATCAAATTCAATTGGAATAGTATTGCCATTACATACAGTAATACCATTAGAGTTGTTCAAATTAAAATAAGATGTAAGAGTACCGTTATTCGTCGTCATATGTGAAGATGCCCCCGAATCCATGGTGTTGAAGGAGGTATCAATGTCGGTCGGAGTATAACCCACGATGGAAGCGGCTGCGTGATAGGCGTGAGTAGGGCGGGGGCCGAGGAGCCCTTGTTGACGGGCCATGGGCGGGCGAGAGGGCCGAGGGGACCATTGGGCCATGGGGGTAGGGCAACGGAGGGTTGGCCCACGACTGCGGTCCATAAGCGGCTCACGGGTTTGACGAGGCCCAAGGGGGTGGACCGCGCCCTAGACCATGGCCGGCACGCCCGCGATGGTCCAAAATGCGTCCACATCCCGCGTAGACACGACTGAGACCGTTGGGGCGGAGGTTGGATGCCCGATGTGGTTGGTTCGCGGTAGGTGCACTGTCCAGAGCGTGCGACGGAACCTGTGAAACGAGAGCAGAGTCAGCTTGCCTAGCGGCCTGTTTGTTGATGCTTGTTTCCTCCAACCCTAGCATCGAACGAGCCTTAGAGAAAAGAGGCAGTGGGTCGCTTTGTTGGATGAGAGTTGCGACCCCACTGAAGTTCTCGTTTAGGCACACGACAAGTTGCAGAACCAAACGTTGATTGGACACAGGAGCACCAACGTTAGCAAGTTGGTCTGCAAGCATCTTGAGTTTCTCACAATAAGCCCCAACATTAAGAAACTCGTCGAGGGTTTTGTGCGAAAATTGATGTTCTAGGTGAACCGCTCGCGAGTTCTTGTTGTCTTGAAAGATGTCGGCTAAACGATTCCATGCGCCCATGGCAGTGGAATCAGGTTCAATGATCGTATGAAGAAGATCATTGGAGATGGTGCCGTAGATCCACTGGAGGACGATGGCATCTAGGCGGTCCCATATATCAGCATCAGAGTCGGCTAGAGAGGAAGAAACGCCACTTTTAGGAGGGAGAATATGATCGAGGACTTGATAGGCTCGAGCATGAATTTTGAATAATTTTGACCATGAATTGTATTGGTCGTTTTCAATATCTAAAGTGATTGGGATGAAGTTTTTGATATTTGTGACCGTGAGGGCCGGGAAGACTTTGGTGGTGGTCATTGGTGGCGTTTGGGTGGCGAAAGAGAGAGAGGTGGCGGCCGACTCTAGGGTAGGATCGGTGGGGTCGGTCATTTAGGGGAAAGGGGAAAAAAAGAAGGCTTGATACCATGTAAGAATGTAATATTCACTCTGTTATTGTCATTCATCAATAGGTGTATAAATACAATTACAATTGTGCAAGATAAGGTAAGAGATAACTATACAAGATCTCTATGATACGATAACTATGGAAATAATATAAAATAGAATATCTAAAGATACAATGATATCTAATAAAAAAGATAATGCTTGTAAATGTGTGGTATAATTTTGCAATGTGTTTATGATCTAAGGACAATTCGTCACATATTCCTAAAAATGAGAGATAAAGTAGACTTTTGAGTGGTGTGTTAGTGGTTGGTATTATTAGTAGAAGGGCAGAGAAGGTTATTAGTTATGTTGCACGAGTACGAATACGACGATACATATACGACGCGATATTGTTAGATTTAATTTTTAAATAAATAATCTTATGTGAGATATCCCAAATTAGTTATGTGTTGATGTGATGCGAATGCAAGATAGTATAAAGTCCTCATGAATATCATCCCACATTGGTTAAATATGTTGGACTCTACATCAAGTTTATGTATAGACTTTATGGGTTTTAAGGCCAAGTATTAAAAAGTGGCTTAAGTATCTCATATAGAAAAATTAAAACTTCTTTGTGGGTATATATATGTTCGCGCTATATTACTTGGGTTATTAAAAGTGCAAGACATAGGTGGTGCACATGCACACACGCGTGCTGAACCAAGCATGTTCTCGTGCTCGCTGAAGTGGTGCTTTTGTTTGGCGCACCTAAAAAGCACTTAGCACTTTGTACGCTTGCATCGCTCATCGATCTAGATCGTAGATTTTATTTAATTAATTAAATAAAATAGACGATTATGATTTAATCTGAACATTAAAAAATATTAATTAAATTGAATGATGCAGATTGATCTTACTTAAAATTTAAATGCGACAGTTTAGATTATTACAGAATATTGGTGGGAATATTTAAAAGTCAGATTTTTCAATGTTAACAGGCACTTAATTAAAACCATGAGATCATCTAATCAGATGATCTAACAGTTGAGATTTAAATTGGAGTGTTGTGTCTTTATGAGAAATATTTCTTCGGAAAAGTTGTGACTTTTCGACATACCTTTCAATATCTATAAATCTGCGGGATTATCAGAAGCATTGATCATCAAATTTGCGTACTCTCTCATATTCCATACAATTTAATTGATGTAGAAATCAAGTCTGTATTTTTTGCACTCTTGTTCCTTTTTTCTTCGTTTAGTAGATTTCGTTAGTCCAAAACGCAACATACAGTTTTTTTCTAGGCTTAAATTGTATATTGAGAAACGATTCGCTTTAACCCTTTTGGCACACATGAGGTGGGGGCGAATTACGCTTTAAGGAAATCGTCTATATTTACACGACTTTCAAGTTCCAGCTTGTGGCATTTTCGACAAACTCACCAACAAATACGAATACGATGTTGCCAATTTTCAAAAATAGGCGACACTGATATGACATGGGTACATCTATATAAATTAATATTAGTATTACAAAATCTAGATGTGACATTTATAGGACGTAAACTAATGCGTAAAAACAAAATGATACAAATAACATTAATACATACAAGTCATAAAAACAAAATAGTGAATAAACAATAAATTATTTTGAAGAAAGTCATCGATTCATTCTAGAATTCAAGCTAAACATCACGATATGTCATTTGTTCTTCACTAATTTCATCAACTAACAAAATTGTTGGAGAGATGAAAAAATATTTGTTCTTCATTAACTTCGAATTTCCTCACAAATCCTAGATTTCTAAACCCTAAATGTGGATGGTGCAAGAAAAATATGCTAGAGAAGTAATAAGAAAGGCGATGGGCACGGTGGTAGGCGAGGCCGACTGTGGTAGGCGGGTAGAAGGTGTCGGCCATGGTGATTTTGTGGATATAGGGAGAGAGAAAGAAAAGACTTAGAGAGATAGAAGGTCTGATCGTGAGTTAAAATTAATTAATAGATTTTTTATTTTATTTTTTAGGTGGAATTTATTTTATTACCCATCAATTTAAAAGTTTGAAAAAACACCCAAAGTATATCTGATTCGCCTCAAATTCGTATCGCATATGTATCGAGAATTTTTTATTTTTGTTAAATTAACAAATACACCATGTGACGTACCGACACATATTGTATGCGTATCAATGGTGTATCAATATCGATTACTTATCGATATCGAATATGTATCCGATACAATAAATAATTTTTTTAGGAGTAATATAGGTGTATTAGTGATGGATATAATAGTTAATCTCAGGGTGTTATTAATAGTTAGCACCCCCCACTAGCTACCACTATGAAACTTTTGTGCAACGCAAAGGTGTCCTTTAATTTTGTTTGTGTTAATTGTTTTAATGTGTATATATATATATTTTTATTTTTTTTTACAAAAAAAGAAAAAGAGGTAGGAGGGAGGAGGGTTTGCTAATTGCTACCAAACGGTCGAAAGTTTTAAAAAAGTTCAAATTGGTAGTGGTCGTTAGGCGGGCCATGCCAAAAAAATGAAAATTTTCTCCTCTCTTTTTCAAAATTTGAAACACCTCCCCATCACTCATATATACACGCGCCTTAGCTCCCAAAAGCTCCAAGATTTCTCTTTTCAGCTTCAAAATTGAATCTCACCACTTCCATTCATCTATCTTCTTTGTAAGTGATTTCTGAACGAGCTTTTTTATCTGTTACAAAAAAACCCTTTTGAAATTTCTTAATTTTAATTGGTTATTCGAAAATTCTGCAATCCCTTTTCGTTACAGTCGATTTCGTTTGTGCCCAGTTACCCAGATTCCAAATTGGGCTAAGTCTGATTGATTTTGTTTATTTTTGGGTACTGAGCGTCAAGTGTTTGATTATATTACTCAAAGAGTGGAGTCATTGCCTGATGCTTTAGTCCATTGCATTTTTATCCAAATTATTTCTTTGTTAAATCTTCGAGATTTCGTGATTGTAAGGTTATTGGCAATCCGTTCAGAATGCTACTATATTTAGTGCATTATGGTCAATGTTGTTCTGCCCAGATGCCAAATTTGAACCAAATCTGCTAGCTTTTGTCTCTCTTTTTTTTTTTTTGAGATTTTTGTGTGTTTGGGTACTGATGTCAAGTGTTTGATTATTTAACTCAGAGAGTGATTACATCTTTTCCAATTAATGTCTTTGTTAAACCTTCGAAATCTCGTGATTGTATCGTTATTGGTAAATCTGTTTAAAATGCTGTTGGATTCAGTACACTCCTTTGCATTACATTCAATTTCGTTATGTCCGTTTATTTACCCAGGTGCCTGATGCTTTAGGACAGTACAGTTTATCCGAATTATCAGTAATTTTGTCTAAAATGTACATTCAATTTTGTTCTGCCCACATGAGAATTGGAGACAAGTCTGCTTGTTTTGTCTATCAGTTTTAGTCATAGAGTGGAGTCATTGTGCGATGCTTTGGTCCAATATGTTTCATCCGAATTATCTCTATAGGAAACCTCTCCTGTACTTCATGATTGTGACATAATTAGTAATTTTGTTTCAAATGCTATTATAATCAGTACATTTGTTTGCATTACATTGAGTTTCGTTATGCCTAATTATGCAAATGCCGAATTCAGCTAAATCGGATTATTTGCGTCTCTCAATTTCAGTGAGTTGTAGTTTTTTGAATTATGGTCTGATAAAATGCTTGATTATGTTTCTCAGATAATGGAGGCATTGCCTGATGCTTTACTCCAATGCATTGTATCCCAAATGAGTAACGCTAAGGATGTGGCATCTTGCAATTGCGTGTCCAAGAGATGGAAGGACTCCATGCCTTATCTGAAGTCCCTATTTTTTCCTCGAAATATTTTTGACAACCTTACCAACGGCTATACTCCTGATGCTATTGTGACCCACATGGTTTCTTCGATTGATAAGCTCGAGGAGCTCGTTGTTTACTGCCCATTCTCGAGTTCAGGCCTTGCTTCGTGGCTATCAACAGCTGGGCCGACTTTGAGAAACCTTGAGCTCCGACTGGACAACATAATTGAGCACCAGAATTATACTGAAATCCCCTCCAAGCTGGATTGCATTAGGTCGGCGTTGAATTTGGAGTCTCTTAAACTTTGGGGTGTGCTAATGATCCATCCGCCAAAGTGGGACGTTTTTCATAGGCTCAAGAATCTTGAAATTGTTGGTGCTAGGTTGGAGGATTATGCGATTTCTGATGCTCTTCGTGCTTGCCCTAATTTGACCAACCTGTTGCTTCTTGGTTGTGAAGGGCTGAGGTATATTTCGATAGATAATCCTTACCTTGAGCAGTGTAAGCTTGATTTTTATGGAGCTGGCAACTGTTCGCTTGTGGTAAATTCATCAAAGCTTGTATCACTTGAAGTGCAAGGCTGTAGTTTGATCAGGGTTATGGAAACTCGATACCTGAAAAATCTTTCAATTGCTAACAATTCAGGTACTTTATGCAGGCTCCTATACTTGTTTTACATTCACTTTCTAGTGTGCGATTGTGCATTCATTGATTATGTGACTGTTCCTTGTGGTTAATAATCTTCCTTCATATGATATTAGGGCGAGTGTATCTGGTGGACTTTGGGAAACTCGTGGCCTTGGAGACGTTGTCTATTAGAGGAGTACAATGGTGCTGGGATGCTATAAGCAAAATGCTTCAAATGGCTAATGAGGTTAAGCACCTCTACATGAAAGTGGAATTCACTGGGAATTCGGATAACCTTCTACCCTTTCCGGAGGTTGATTTTGTTGAGTTCTTTAACAATCACCCCAAGCTTCAAACATTTGACATTCATGGTGCAATGTTTGCTGCTCTATGTCAAAAGAACAGCCTGAGAAATGTGAGTTCATTGTTCTATCAAGTACTTGCTTTTCTGGAGTATTTGGCTTTGTTATAGCATTGTTCTTCCCAAAACAAATTTGAAGGAAATTTTGTTCTATTGCAGGTTGACTCGAGGTTTTCCATTCCCTGCCTTGAGAAGGTTGTGGTGACCATAAGATCACCGCTAAATGCCGAACAGAAGATGAGTACACTGGATTCTTTGATCAAGTATTCGAAGAATTTACAGAAGATGACCATAAAGATTCTTCAGATGAAGAGCAGCCATAGCAGTGCAGATGATTTTTTTGAGGACATCTGCAAATTCAGATACATGAATCGCAGGATTGTTTCAATTGAGTAGAATCAGTTTTCTTCTTCACTACTTTTCTCCTACTGGACTAATTCATTGACCGGTTCGCAAAGAGAACCACTATTGTTTCAGACGATTTATATTTTTCTTAACAATTGATATGAACTAAATGTTTGTTCCATGAATTTGAGATTTGAATGCATGACTTTTTTGAACACCACTGTCTAAGATTTGTGCCGCTTGATAGCCAATAACTGATTTGAATATGGATTCAGATAGTATATGGTTATTTCATATGACATTTCCATGATTTGGTAGCAAAGAAATGATTTGATATGAGTTAAACGGTATATCATATATATGTATTCGTATTTTATCACATGTACATGATTATTTGTGAATTGAAATAGAATATTGTGTATGTGACAAACATGAATTGAGTTGCTTGGTAACAACTTAATCGCCTACGAATATTATTTGCCTAAAAACATATATGAATGTCAAAAGTAATGAATTAAAGTTTACTATGCCGAGTCATCGATTTTGAAATAGGATATATCTATCCAAGAATTTGATCAGATTATTTGCTACTCGCTTTCTCCTTATCAACTTAGGGGAAACTTATAAATACACTAACAACATTTTACCCACATAATTATTTTATGCAAACTCTGCATGAATAACATAGTACATAAGTACAACCAATAAATCAGTTCAAAATATTTTCCAAAATTATATGCAGTTTCTTCCCATAACCCTTTTATGGCCGTCCATCTACTCAAATAACTAACTTGTATTATGAATGCATCAAATGATTCCATAGGATTGTATTACATGTTGATGTTACCACTTACCAGACGGCCTCTAAATGGGAGGTACGTGACTATATTGCAATCAACTTATGATAATATGAAGCCGCACGTTATTTTTTCTCATCATCATCTAGTATAAGAGGCTAGTGTTTGTACTCATACAAAACTTCCCATGTGGAGAATAGATTATACTGATAATTCAAACAACAAATTATAAGGATTCACTAATAACACAAAGAACAACTAGATCAAACAATTCAAAATACAAATTATAAGGATTCACTAATAACACAAAGAACAACTAGATCAAACAATTCAAAATTAGTCTTTTTTCTCTCTATCTAAATTAGCTTTTTCTTCTGGAAATACTGCTTCAAAAATGTTATCTGCAAAACCGAAACCACAATGCAGACCCCCAATGACATGATACTGAACCAAGCCACCCGAGAATTCGTTTGTTCACTCACTATCCTCATCTCTGCTTCTCTGCAACGAGATATTCACAATAATTTAGAATGCCAAAGGTATAATAAGGAAGAAGAACATAATAAAAGGGATAATTACATCTACACCTTCTAATGTTTTCTCTAATTACTATAATCTCCATAATAATAACTTAAAACACAATAGGATGCTTTAGGAAGACTGAAAACTTAGGAGGCGTAAGTGTAATGTCTTTCACAAATTCGGGTGTCTGTATAATTATTCAAGGTTTAGGAGGGTGTATTTGTTTTCTGTATAATTACACCAAATCTCATTTGGTGGAGCTATCATTGTCCCTAATAAAACTTGGAATTATAAAAAGAAACAACTAACCTCATCTTGAGGTACAAAAGATTTTCATGGATGGCCTCAACTGCTCCTTCAAGCTTTGTTAGCTCAAGCTCAATTCCCTGGCAGACGTTTAAATAAGTAAAATCAATTCTTGACCATTGGAAAAGTGAATGACTTCATTATATTCAAATTTCAATCAAATTCCATGATTTCCAGTACCATTTTCTTTCATACTATTATGAACTGTAGCCAATCATCCAGTAACCACACACATTTGCTTGATCTAGAACTAGAAGCAATTTGCACGACCAAAGCAAGTAACACTCAGGTAAATGTATCAAGACACATATAACAAGACCAATGGAATGTACTAGTACTTGCACACAAAACTTCAGGGTCTCACCTCAATTTTTTCTTTCCTTGCAACTGAATCCCAGTCCTTTGCCGCAACGCCCGTCTTCCAGTCAATGTTAATACTTACATCCCCGCCCCCTGAATTGTGGCCATCAACCCAGAAGCATGCCAGATAGTTCCCAGCCTCAGTAGTTGTAAATGCAAATTGACCGTGCGTGACATTTTCCTTGTGAAAGAGAGTATTTCCATATGGGGAAGTGACCTAAAACATAATCATACAACCATGTTAGTTATATTACTCATAAAATTCCGGAAAGAGGACCAGAGCAATTTGTGGCATATAAAAAAGTCAAAGGTCGATTATACTGCTTCTCCGGCAATGGAAGCAATTATTAGGCTTTCCATGCACCTAAAATTTCTTTAAACTTCTATTCATCATGTAGAACTTATGAGTTATTCTCTCATAGGAATGGAGCTCTATCTTCCCTATGGCAACTCTCGTTTCCCCATATTCTAATCTTATTTTAAGTCCAAGAAGAATGCAATCAATGAATCAACTAAATCAAAAGATATAATTCACCAAGAATGAAACTGATCACACCATGTGTGTACGAGATGAAAAGCAACTAAATGAAAGAAAAGTTGGACTTGTTCATATAAACAGGTAAAATGACAGAAGGCAATTGAAAACTCTCCTTCAACACCGGGAATCATTCTACACATGGGCAGAAGACTACACGTTTTACCTGTAGTGTTTAGTTAGGCAGGCAGATGAAAGGGTTTGTCCATGAATTCAAACTACAATAACAACCATCAAATTACACACGCAGTGCATCACTCCTACAGCAGAGCACACCCACAGGAAATAGTCATACCCAAGATATGCACCTAATTGGAAATCAAAGCTCATACTGTTTACACATGCAAAGGATTAAACAGAACAGAATTGTCTCCCCCAAATGGCCTCAAAAAGCATAATTCAGGGCAATGCCCCGTATGTTTAGAACTGTTGGAACAACATTGTCACCAGACTGCACCAACCATATACAATATAACCATTATGTATGTTACCCAAACATCCAAAGTTACGCATTTTGCTTCAGTCGCATAACTAAGATTTTCTATGTTAACATTTGCGAATTCATTGAAGAAGAACACTCCAGTAAAAAGGTAAATTCACCAAGCTTGGACTGCACTTCTGGTGCCGTTTTCGTGCTCGGGCTTGAGGCTACAAGAAAAGATGTGCTTTTATGCCTTAACAGGAAGGGTAAAGGTTTGACTTAGTTCTCTTAAAAATGCTTATTCTGTACTCACAGAAGTCTTGCCTTGTTATTTGACTGTGTCAACGAATCATAGCTAACGAATTTTACACCCCATACATCACTTTTATAACCAAAAGCAAATTTTATAAAGTTGAGAAAAGGCATGAAAAGCTCTTCTGTAGTTCATTTTATAGTTGAGTAACAAACCATCACCAGTCCTCCCAATGTCTGCTATCCATTAGCCTCAGCTACTCTGATCTGCTCATACTTATGACTCTGGAAATTAAACATAAATGATGCATAAAATATGGCTGCTCAGAAGTGGTAACTAAATGTGAAGAATAAATCTTCACATCATAAAGAGGCACGCCAGGCCAGGCTTCATAACTTGTGGCTCTATAAAGTTCTTAAAGCCTCTATGCTCTATCACATTTCACTATAGCTACCATCAAAGAATATTAACTTTGGAAACATATTATTCTCCTTATAAGGTCAACACAAACCATGTTTCAACTTTCAACACACTAATTGTAATTTGTCACAAAAAGTCTTTCGGGAACTAATATTACGCATATATTCTTAAAAATACCTAGAAAATGGAAATGCATCAAAGAAAAACTAAGTTATATCCACTCAACACCCACCCTCCTTTCAATTTGTTATTATTCAATCAGCTCAACAACTCGCCTTCACACCTTCCCCGTTCACTGCCTCAGGCCAATGAAAATGCTTCTCAAATACCTAAATTAATTAAGATTTTCAGCTGTTAACCTCAAACCCGTACTACAAGCTCAACCAAGTAATAACCAAAACATAAGCCGCTCTTTACGAAATTTAAGCAGCAATTCACAATCCACATAAAAACCTCACATGCACACAAATAAATTGGAGAGCATGCATAAAAACTTGTAGAATTGAGAGTAAATGCTCGGAACCAAAAACTACGATCAATCCATTCAACGATCGCAACAGATATTGTCAGCTCAATCGATCGAACAACTCACCTTCACATCCTCCTCTCCATTACTTCTCAAATCACCAACAAATCATCTCAGTTGCTCACAATTTCAAATCCATAAACAGAAATATCAAACACTAAACAAAACATGCATAAACAAACAAACGAGCTTGCGCGCCCGAAAGGTAGCGGCTACAGGTTCCCACGTCATATAGAAAAAAGAGCGTTAGCTAGTTACCTTGGTGGAAACAGTGGGGGTAGGGTGTACATGATCGTCTGAAATGACGACGTAATCGGCCAAAACGACGACGTTGTTGTGGATTTCCTCCGACACGCATTTCGTGCCGCTCGACGGCAAACTCAACCACACGGCCTCGCTATAATGCATGCAGAGCAATGCTAAAAGGAGGAGCCCCGTGCGCACGTTAGCACCCGACCCCATCATTGATTATTATTATTATTCCTCTTTAAATAAATGAAGTTTCCTTTTGTGCGTGAATCTAAGCTATTATAATATATATCTGAAATTGTGATCTCGAAGAAATGAAAATTTCTGTTGGGGTTCAGGTGATTGTTTGTTTGTTTGTTAGCTAATGCTACTGTATACTGTACAGATTTGTTTGCCACATGTCGGGTGAAATAATTGGGTAGGCTAGCTTGGAACGGGTCGAATAATAGTGGATATGGATTCGGGTCAAGTAAAACGGATTTGATTTGAAGTCCGCCACGGTTAAAATAGATTTTTTTAATATATTTACTTACTACTTGAGGTGTCCGACACGGTTTCGGCCACTTGGGCATGACATGTCACAATACGAACGCGTGTGGTTTGTTGAAGTGTTGGTGTTTTATATATCAAACCCGTCATTTATTTTTGATACCCGTTATTAATATTAATTAGTGTGTTGTGGGGTGGGAATTATAGTTTCTTATCTTTTTATTATGCGCCTTTAAAACGATAAAACTTTTTCTATAGTATAAATGATTACACAAATACCCATTAAGATATAAAAGAACTATTGGCATTTGTAACAATCCTAGAGGTGTTTTTGTAAACAACTTGTTTAGTTGTTACAATTTCAGTTTCTGTAACTTAATTTCCCGCTCACACTTGCAGCTAAATCTGCGGTGGTCCTGCTTGTACAATTCACTTTTTCTTTGCCAAATAATGAAATTGGTTACAATTTTACTTCTCTCTTAACTCACCATTGTTAACATGGTATTATTCGGTCTAGTTTTTCGATTCGATTGGATTTTCTTCTCTTATGCTTCGTTTTTTGTACTGATTCAATTTCGGCAACTGTTCGTCTTTGTGATTTACTATAATCGTCACTACTTTCCTGATGACCTTTTTTGCTTCTCCAGTGTAATTTCAGATTTTGTGCTATGACGGAGGACAATGAATCTCCGATTCGGCCGAACTATGCTTCAGCAAGTTGATCTGATGTTATCGCTACTAGATGCGTACTGCGTTGCAGAACCTCGGTTCGGATAATACGAACACGACGCTCACCTCTATTCCACTGCAGATACTTCGAATTAACTTCCATGGAGTTGCGATGTACGTATTACATGCTAAATGGAAACTCGGTTTCATTAATGGCACATTGCCTTGTCCTTCTCCTGATCTTGAGGATTTTGAGAATTGGTTGCGTGTTGATTGCATGTTGACGTCATGGATCGATCTTGCGTTCTATATCCGATGATCTCTCGAATGCATGTCTCTAATTTGCTGATTCTGCTCAAGCTTTGTGGAATCAACTCGAGACTTTGTATGGCATGAGCAATGGTCCTTTGCTCTATTAGTTGCAACGAGAGGTTGCTTCAATCTCTCAAGGTAATTACTCTGTTTGTACCTACTTCTCAAAATTGAAGAAATTATGGGATGAGTTGGCTTGTGTTGTGCCTGTTGTGGCTTGTTAGTGTAATGCTGCAAAACTTTGCGCTTGCAATTTTGTAAAAAATACTATGGACTATCAATCCTTGACCAGACTTATGCAGCTCCTTATGGGACTTAGTGATGATTTTGAGGCTGTTAGGAGTCAAATTCTAGGTTTAGATCCCCTATTTTTGGTGGATAAAGTCTATGATATGGTCATTAGGGTTGAGAAACAGAAGAAATTCAGGTTAACATTGCCGCACCCCCAAAGAATACTCTGATATGTGCAGCAAAGCTTCTCCTTCCTTGGTTACACCTATTAATCACTCTGCTATGTTCAACAAATCCTCTACTTACAAACCATCATCTTCTAAGGATTATAAGAAATCTTCTAAGGATTATAAGAAATTGAAAGCTAATAGATTTTGTGATTATGGCCTTTGGTAACATGCGTCCTTGGTAACATCCACATTTGTCATCTTGTTAAGCAGCATAGAACACCTTTTCCCTATAGTCACATCTCCGCCACTAAAGATTTTGCTCTCATTCATGTAGACATTTGAGGACCATGCAAAATAGCTACTGTGTGAAGTGCACACTACTTAACTATAGTGGATGATTTCACAAGGCTTACCTGGACTTTTTTGTTAAATAACAAGACTCAAGTGGTTACTATATTGCAACACTTTTTCTCTTATGTTTCTACTCAATTTCAGACTTCAGTCTTAACTGTGAGATCTGATAATGGCACATAGTCTACCAGCCATATGTGTCAAAAATTATTCTCTTCTCTTGGGATTGTTCACTATAAATCATGCCCTTATACTCCCCAACAGAACGGGGTTGTTGAAATGAAACATAAGCATTTGTTACAACTTACCAGAGCTTTGTTGTTTCAAGCCAACCTCCCAGTTTACAAAGAGGCTTGTACTGATCCTCACTGGTTGGAAGCTATGAATTTTGAGATTGAGGCTCTTGAAGCTAATCATACCTGAACTGTTATGGATTTGCCTTCTGGTAATCATCCTATTGGATCAAAATGGGTTTTTAAGCTCAAATTGCATCATGATGGCTCTATTGATAGACACAAGGCTAGCTTGTGGCAAAAGGCTACAACTAGGTTTTTGGATTGGATTATGTTGATAGCTTCTCACCTGTATTAAAGATGGTAACTGTCAGGATTTTACGTGTTGCTACTCATTACAACTAGTTCATTCTCCAGTTACACATCAACAATGCATTTTTGCATGTGATTTTGGATGAGGACATCTATCTCAAAATCCCTCAAGGATATAACAAGGTTTACCCTGGACAAGTTTGCAAATTGAACGAGTCCCTCTATGTGCTCAAATAGGCCTCAAGACAGTGGAATCTTGAGTTTACCAAGTGCCTCTTAGCTTATGGCTTCACTCAGACCAAGTCTGATGGTTGCTTGTTTATAAAAGGTTCTGGTCCTTCCTTTGTTGCTCTCTTAGTCTATGTGGATGATGATCTGGTTACTGGACCAGACATCAAGCTGATTACTCACATTAAAGACCATTTGAATTCTGCTTTCACCATTAAAGATCTTGGCCCAACTAAATATTTATTCGACTTAGAATTTCTGAGATCTTCTGCTGGTTCATACATCAACTAGATAAAATATGTTCTTGATATGTCAGTGATGCATAGCCTTTGAGGGCCAAACCTGCTGATACTCCATGCCCGAAGAGTCTCAAGCTCACTGTTGATGGCTCTCCTCTTCATCATCCTGACAAGTATGGAAGACTTGTAGGTAAGTTACTATATCTCAATATGACCAGACCTGATGTTTGTTATGTGGTCAACCAGTTAATCCAGCTCCCACTACTCAACATTTGGGATGATGCTCTTGCTGTTGTTCATTATCTCAAGACTACTCCCTCTCAAGGTCGCTTCTACTTAGCTGCTCATCCTCTTTAGCTTTCAACTTTCAGTTTTGCTGACTAGGCTTCTTGCCTTGATTCTAGAAGATCTTTGACTTGTTTTTGTATCTTCTTTGGGGAACCTCTTATTAGCTGGAAGACTAAGAAGCATACTACTTTTCCAGTTCCTCCACTAAGGCTAAGTACAGAAGCATGGCACATAGAGCTTGTGAACTTCAATGGATTACTAATATGCTCTATGATCTTCAAGTTCCCGTGTCTCTCCCTACCCCCTTACAATGTGACAACAATTCAAATGTTCATATCACTCACAATGATGTCTTTCATGAGAGGACAAAACATTTGAAAATCGATTGTCATCTTGTTAGAGACTGTTTCAAGGCTTGTCTCCTTTTTCCTCTTCATTGTCCTGGTTCTCAACATATTGCTGATCTCTTTACCAAGCCGCTGGCCCATCCTCTCTTCAAGCATTGGCTTTCCAAGTTGCACTTAGGTGATCCTCACCTTAGTCCAACTTGAGGGGAGGATATTGACATTTGCAACAAACCTAGGGGTATTTTTGTAAATAGCTTGTTTAGTTGTAATAGTTTAAGTTTCTGTAACTTCATTTCCCGCTCACATTTGGAGTATAAATCTGCAGTGGTCCTCTTTGTACAACTCACTTTTCCTTTGCCAAAATAATGAAATTGGTTACAAATTTACTTCTATCTAAATTCACCATTGTTAACAAAAACATTGTAATGTGAACTCGTCAAAAAATAATTTCATTTCCATTTAAAATGGTGGTTTTCTATTAAAAAAGGGTAAAAAATTCATGCTATACTAAGAAGCACATGCCATTGTAATATCCTGCACATGGTTGTGTTGGTTGGTGAATGTAGATATATGAGTGCCTAGTACACTCACATGGGTTGTGGACCTCACACATGTGGGTCCACCTATATGTGAGAGATTGTGTACTACACCCACTGGACCGCCAAGATAAAATTGTGAATGCAATACCTAAATTAATAGTTTCATCCACTGTTTTGAAACCCGACCCGACAGCTAGGCCAGACCGATTCTGTGCATATAGCGGTTTGAAAACGCTGTTTGGCGAACCGACGCAGTTGGTTGGTTCGCCTGGTTCCGCTCGAGAACCGGGCGACACATTTTTTCTCTTTTTTTGGTTTTCGGTCAATTGCGAATCAGTCCTATTTTTTTGACAATTACAAACTTGCTCAAAATTTTTAAAAACATGAAGAAAATAAATGCAAAACTTTGAAAGGCCATAACTTTGCGTAGGAGTGTCCGTTTTGGATGCATTTTTTTTATTTGGAGTATTTCGACGAGATCTAATCAGTCATTTTTTTTATAGTTACAAACTTGCCTCAAAATTTTTTAAAAAAATAAAGAAAAAAATGCAAACTTTGAAAGGCCATAACTTTGCGTATTTCGACGAGATCTATCCACCGCAAACTGCCTACGGCGGTTTGAGCCAACAAATTTTCAAAAAAATATTGTTTTCCATACTTAATTTGACTTTGAAGCTAAACGAGCATGCATTCGAGAACTTCATGCATAGTATTTCGTCCGATGCTAAGTTCATTTTCCTGATTTTAGTGTCACATATTATTGTTCTTGTATTGAATTTTGTGATACGGTTGGCCAACATTTAAAATTCCAAAACAATCTTTTAACTTGTATTAAATATAACGTTTATTGGATTATTTAGTAAATTGTTGGATAGCTCAATGGTTTCTACTATTTTCCAAGAACTTCTTTTGTTGGAGGTCACGTGTTCAAGCCCTAGTTTGTGATAACCATATTCTTATATTTCTTATAATATAACAAAATATTAGTGACTTAAAAGTCTTATAATTTTTTATACAATTAAATTTTATATTATATTTTTATTGAATGTTGACTAAAGTCAACAAATCGACCCAGTGGTCCGACCGGTCCGACCTGTTGACTCACTATCCGGTAGCCTTACCGGGTCAGTCACCGGGCCGGGTTTCAGAACACTGGTTTCATCATTTCTTAATGATTACTCTACTCAATGGACGATGGTAACTATCATTTATTTGATATAAAGCGTACGTTTTTTTTTGCTTTGTGATAACTCAAAGAGGTGAAGTCTATGGTGGGGGGAGGACCAGTGGTCCTCCTTCCTTAGGATCATGCCAAGTGTCCTATTTGTATTGGCTTAATAGTATAATTTAAAAGTCCTGCCTTTAGTTTGTATTATTTTCATTTTAGACCCCATAAATAAAGGAATTAGTCCATTACGACCATATCAGGCCCAACATGCTTACGAATTAATGACTTAAGAACATTTCAATTAAAAGTGCCTCGTTTTGACCGTGATATCGTCGGGTATCCACCAGATTTTACAAAGACCACCGATCTTCAACCACTCGATCGCAACTGATGGTTCTGCATTGGTTCCTTCAATGATAAGCAGAACAACCCTGGTTCATTTCCTACTCCGGGTGTAAGAGGTATAATTGAGGGTGAAATGTTTAAAAGAACATCGTACATCAACACACTCAGGCAAAAGTCCAGATTTTATATATAGAAGTGGAAACTTATTTATTACAGAACACTCATAACCCATTTAGAGAGGACTTACTTGTGTAGCTACTCATGGTAGCTTTGTTTCCTTCACACATACACTCAAAACAGAACTTAGATAATATACACACTCGATTTTTTAACAGAAATTAAACTCTCAACTATTACAAACTATTTTAAGCTTTCTTTTATTTTTGTAAGAAAACAATGGGGAATGCTCGATGCTCTTTGCTTCCTTCAGCTTGCTCTATATATAGGTGAAGTTCTGTACTTCAAATTCGGATTCCAACTACATATTGATAGTGGGATTCTTCATCGCATACGTTTCTTCTCACTCCCGCGCGTGGTCTGGCCATCCTATCATTTTAGTGGATGCTTTTCTTCCCACTACAGCTTGTGGTCTGGTCCCTCCATTATTAACCTGTCATTTTAGTGGAGGTGGTCCTAATTTTTATCACATGCCCCTTTTGCTTTGCCAGCAGAATTCGTCCACTTTCCAGCACGCGTAACCTTTCCTTGTCTTGAAGGGCCCTCTTTGTCGTTTTTCCATTTGTCTTGTTTTACTGGGAATGCTTTTCCAAAAAGAGGCTCTTTCTGATCGGGACATTTTGGACAGATCCAATCATTCCATCTTCCTACATGCATCATGTTGCAGAATTTCCTGTTGGTTTTCGTCGTTGTCGGAATCTCGTTTGTCCACGTCGTTTGCCTCTTATTTTCAAATATCGTTTCGCAAATCGCGTGGTATTGTTTGTCATGCTATTTATCATGAATAATGCGTTCTCTGATTTTTGAAAAATCTTGAACGAGTATTCGACCTTGTCCATCTCGGTGAGACAAACCTGTAGTCCCCATGCTTTTCTGGTGGAAATGTCATCTTCAGAAATTGGGGAGACAAGCAATTGTCCTTATGGTGGTGGCTTGATGTAATCCATAGCCTTCATGTTGGGTCTCTGCAGTTTGATGAAATGGAAGCTCGGGTGAAAACCCTTTCCTGTAATTTCTAGAGCTGCTGATATAAATTTTAGCTCCAGGACTTCTCATCTTTCAAGTGTAGAAGACAACTATTCTTATTGTAAAGTGGACGAGAAGTTTGTTCAGGGGTATGAGGAACAGTAGTAAGCGTTGACAGGATGGCAAGACTTTTCAAAATATACTTCATCAGAGAAGGATATTTCGTTGATCCCCAAACCGGAGGAGGTGACCAGGAAAGAGCCAGAAGATACGAGCAAGCCTTGTACAGTTTGGAGTTACATGATATATGTAACGTCGACTTATACATCAAGCTATTTACTAAGTATAAATGGAAGAGTCGAATCAATGAAGAAATGACAATCCCCACCAAAATACCAAGTCCATGGCGAGAAATGTTACTACGAGAATATACACATGTAGGTATGGATACAGTTGCCGAATGATGTCCTTTGTCAAGGTTAAGCTGAGCGTGTGGTGCCAAAAGGCAACATTCTAGAAGAATTACAAGAGACTGGGAGGAATCAACAAATCAGTCCGTCTCTGCTGCAATGATAATGACATCCCAACAGTCATAGGAGCACCCGAAAGACACCAAAGAAAGAAGCATAGGGATCACCCCTATGAACAAAGAGGAAGAAGGTTTCCCAGTAGGTCTTCATGGAGACCAATGAGATTCTGATCAAAACAAAAGGCTTGAAGTTACAAGTCAGAGCAAAGACCAGGACTTAGCCGGGGGAGGACATCTTTCAGTCAGGGAAGTACAAGCAGACCACCAACGATGAGGACTTTCAGAAGGGCACATACACGTGCCAATGAGAGTTTCAAGGATTGTAATTGTTGGACATGTGGTGCCAAAGGACACATCTCAACAAACTGTCTGAAGAATCAAAGAAGAGGAGTTAAACAGTTCGAGGCTACATCGAAATTCGAAGAAGCTGACTATTTCCAAGACCTCGTTCAAGTATACCACTTTGAGGATATTCCGTCAGATGGAAGTATATATGAAGAAGATGAGGGTCAAGATGAGTCTTCAGAATCAGAATCAGAATCAAACTGAAGACGAGGAGATCTTCCGACAGGAAGTACAAGAAGATCTGTCAGGATTCTTCTCTCAAACAAGCATATCTCACAAAGCATTGCTGAGGATCATGCGAGAAGACCCGAAACTTTAAGTTTATGATGTGTTTACCATTGGAAAAATGGAGAGAACCTTAGCCCAGTTAAGCTTCAGATAACGAAAACATCACATCATCTACAAAGTGACGGCGGGAGAGATAACAATCCCGATGGAACTAACAAGTAATGTGATGGAAATGCAGCTGGTTCCTATGAATGAAATAAAAGAGGAACTAGGATGACTCAATCCAGAGGTTTCCCAGAAGATGTCATGGATCCATATCGGAGCTATAAGAATCTTGATCAAGGCAACATTCAAAGAAGGAATCAATTCGCCAATCGATATTGCCATCTTTGATAGAAGGATTCAAAACCTACATGACGCCTGTCTTGGAGGAATATCATGGAACCTATTTGCTGGAAAGGTGGCAATGTTCATATATCCAAAGATTGCCTATAATCTGACCGATCGAGATTTCAACAGGGTCCTTACTTTACATCAGGACTTCAAGACCAAGGAGTTAATGGAGGAAGGAAATAGGCCATACTCTATCACCTACAATATCTCCTATGCCTCTCCAACACTCATCATTCGGATCTTTTCCAAAGAAAAGAGTTTGTTGAGATACCCAAAATCTTTGATAAAGTGGCTCATGCAGTCAAACCATAGATTTCTGATATGCCACATATCCATGAAATGGATATGATCATCCAAGATCAACCAGTGTTCAGCAAAAACACTAGTCAAAGGTTCGAGCCCATGAGGATTTCTTTCCAGGAAAATAGGATGCACAGCCTAACATGGGGAAAGAAACCAATTGTTGAAGTTGTAATCGAACAAAAAAGGTTTACAACTAAAGGAGAACTCCAATGTCCAGGAGGATGGTGCGAGGTCGAGGTAATTTTTGACATCACTCAGAAGGATAATACCCTTCCATGTGACACCTTGTATTATCTAAAGCAACTCTTAGTTGGAAGATACCAAAGGAAATCTAAAAATAGGTGGAATGGATTTTATCATCAACGGGCGAGCAAGAAAGACCCCGGAACAATTAGTTATTGGAATTGAATTTCTTGAGAAACACAAACCTTGGGAAAGATTATCGAAAGGAATGGAATTAACGGTGGACGGGAAGAGATACAGATTCAGATGACCATGGGTCCATTCTCAATATACTTCTTAGTTGGAATGTTGAACGAAAAGTTTCGAGCCGAATACTTCGCGGCGTATATCGATTCAGGGGCTGGTATTTGTACAGTCAAACCAGGAGATTTTTCCTGAAATTTACCCGCAGTTGCGGGAAGAGATTTCTCAAAGAAGATTATCATCTTCAAAAGAGGGATAAAACAAGCCAAAATATTGATTGGAGGAGTAGGCGGTACCACATGGTACAAGGTCAAGACGCCACCAATCTATTTTCACGACACCGGAGCCGATATCTTACTCGGTAATAATTTCCTAAAAACATTTAAATGTTTTACCCAGGATAATGAAGTAAGACGTCTTATCCTCACAACATTCTATGATCACAAGATCTTGGTGCAAAGATTGACCAAGGTGTTCTACCAGAAACTGCCAATTCAATTTCGCATAAAGCGTGGTGATGAAGGAAAACTTCGCCACCCAAAGATGAGCGATCAGAGGAGATATGGTAAGGCAACCCTTCAGCTTAGGATTGATAGCCTAGGCGGCCAGAAAGATGAAAGGATCAAAAACAAAACAATCGAGATCCTGAAGGCCAGCTTAGAACCAATTCCTCATTTAGACATCACCAACGAAGAATAAATCTCGCTAGAAGATGTAAAACCTAAGATCCGAAGAAATTTTAACGAGGATCCTTTGGCATGGTGGAACAAGAACGAACTCAAAGCATCCTTAAAAGTCAAAAAAGGAAAGGAAAATGAGTTTGTTAGGTACAAGCCCATCCTAATGAATGAGAATGATTGGAAGGATATGCAAAAAATTCTTACGGAGCATTTGGACCTTAAGCTAATCTCACGAGGGGTCTCTCCATATAGCAGTCTGTGATTCTTAGTTAGGAACCATGGGGAAATCAAAAGAGAAAAACCAAGGTTGGTGATCAACTACCAAGGAATCAACAAAATCTTGGAATTTGACGGATATTATATCCCAAGCAGAGAACACCGGATCAACTGCGTCCAAAATGCAAAGGTCTTCTCAAAATTCGACTGCAAATCAAGGTTTTTATCAAATCAAGATGGAAGAAGAAAGCAAGAAATACACAGCTTTCTCCACACCACAAGGACATTACATCTGGAATGTTATGCCAATGGGATTGGCTAATGCACCCCAGATATATCCGAGGAAAATGGATAATCTCTTCAAATATTATTTCAGATTCATGTTTGTATATGTCGATGACATTCTTATTGCCTCAAAGAATGCCAAAGAACATATCAAGCACCTGGAGATTTTCTCAGATGTTTGTCATAAGGAAGGATTGGTGCTATCTAAAAAGAAAGCGGTTATCCTTACAAGGAAGATCGAATTCCTTGGAATTGACATCGATGAATAAGGTATCATTCTTCAAAATGATTTGGTAAAAAAGGTACGTGATTTTCCTGATGATCTCAAAACAATTAAACAACTCCTGAGTTTTATGGGGTTGGTTAATTTTGCGGGTATGTTTATTAATAATCTGACAAGTTACATGAAAGTCTTTAGTCCATTGCTTAAAAAAGACGCAGAGTTCCAACGGACGGAAGAACATAAGGGAATGGTATAGAGGCTCAAAGCCATTTGCCAGAACCTCTCCAAATTGGCCATACTAAATGACGAGGATGATCTGGTGTTATATACAGATGCAAGTGATCATTGGTGGGCGGCGGTTCTAACAAAAGTTGAATCAAAAGGAGAAGTCCCTTGCAGATATTGCAACGGACTCTTTGCTGACAATGAAGCAGTAAGATGGCATATCAACGAAAATGATTTTTTTGCAGTTCAAAAGGCTTTTAAAAAATGGTCGTTATTCTTACTTGCTAAAAGTTTAATTTAAAAATTGATAACACAAGTGTTAAGGCTTTCTTGAGAAATAAAATCGAAAGTAAACCTTAGAAAGCTAGATTGTTAAGATGGCAAACTGAATGTCAATATTATGATTTTGATGTTCTTATAATTAAATCTCATGAAAATATTCTTGCAGATTTCTTAACAAGGGATGGAGGCAAGTGAAGCCGATACCATTCTAACAAGATGGAGACACCACCAGGAAAACCTGGAGGAGCTCAGCAAGGCGATCGATAGTCTGGCAATAAATGCTAAGGCTTCCAGTCATGTACATGAAAAGGATCTTAATAAGGTCCAAAACGCGATGAAGACTACCTGGTTAGGTAGCACAAGTCTTTGGGAAAGTATTATGGACCCAATATTACGAGATGCTTTCACCTCAATGGTGAAAGCCAAATTACGAGCAATAACTATTGAAGATGGAGACTCAAGCAACACAGGTCCAGTTGGTGACCCTTTTGAGGAAGACACCAATAAACAGGCTAATTCTAAGGTATAAATACTTAAAGAATCAAATGATACCTCAGAAATTAAAGAGGACAAGATTCTAAGGTAGAACAAGGACTTCTAAGATTGACAAAAATGAGCAACGAACACATTTGATTGAATATCAATGGACATGGAAAAGGCTTTACACGAGAATGAGACTTGTCCCAGGAAAATCCGTGGTCGATCGGCTTAATGTATTCGTTTGTTCTTTTTTTTTTTTTTAAATTAAGAATTTGGGGACCAAATTCCTTTGAGGGGGATGGAGTGTAAAATCCCAATTTTTTTCCACTATTTGATTAAGTATATCTTCTGTCAAAATAAACAACCTTGAAAGAAGTCATTATTATTTTAAGTTTTATTTGACTTCTAATATTTAGAGACTCATTATCCGCACATTTTTGTGAACAAGTAGTGGCGAAATTATTCTAAATTATGAAAATATCTAATATCTCTTGTTCTAAGGATTTAAAAGTGACACAAATACACTCTTGGCCTTTGATTTTCTCATAAGTTTATCACCGCCCATGGTATAGACCTACGTATTTGATTACTTAATTAGTCAATACCGCATTTAAATAATCCTAACTACAATAATATGAGATAAGGGTTGTTTGATTTTACCGTAACAACAATTTTAAGCCCACTCCTTTAAGAATCCTAATACATATAATTAGCCCATTAATAATAAAATAATAGTATATTTAAGCTAAGGATTTAGGCTCTGACTTTCACATTCATCTTTTCTTTGCGCTTGACCTAAGCCGCTTTTTCTCCTGTTAATAAGGTATTCCACCGTTCTTCATCTTTTAGTGTTCGAATTAATATTGGTCATCCACGTATCATCTTATTGGATGTAAATTAATGCTAAGTGTATTTAAGAATTATGTGTACATTGTTCTTTAGCAATTGCTTTTACACAACAAGACGGTCTGATCATCAATTCTTCATTGTGCAATATAAGAATGTGCTTATATATATATATATATATATATATATCCTACTTCACTTACATCATTAGTTGTTTACTCAGTTTAGTTAAAGAAATATTATATTATATTGCTTTGTTACCTCACCAAAACCCAATCATCATATGTATGCTAAGTATGTATATAGTGTACATATATCTATGTGAAAACATGCAGTGTGTTTATACATTTATATCATGATTAGGTATATATATATATATATATATATATATATATATATATATAAGGGTATATGTCAACAGGTAGGTTTATGCATATATAACTAGACGCATGTAGAAACTAGATTAACGAATGACTACTGGAGTTTGGTTAAGTGAGATTAGCAATCGAACTTTAGTTTTCTTATCAGTACTTCTTTTGGTCATAGGAAGCTCGAATTAGACATCTATGATATTTATCCAATCTCGCAGCCGTATTCAGGTGAGTGTTCCTAAACTCTACTATTTTCGAAAACTGGAAAATCTATAAATATAAACTCTTGCATTTTAAACTGTTTTTGTGGTCAACTGCATTGTAAAGTGTTTTTCTGTTTTTTCCACCATTGTAGACTTTTCTGTATTTTCTGCTCTGAAGACTCGTTAAAAGTTAATTGAGTAAAAGTGATTTATGTTAAAAGGTATTGATTTGGATATGATGAAAGGTGTCCCGTTGAGTGTTCTGTTCGGTTCTGTTCTGTTCTGTTGGATCCGTTGGCGGGGTGTGCAGAGGGTACCCTGGGAAGCAGCGGGCTTGCCGGTAGGGCCTTTTGTCCCTTTGGCCCATTCCCTCGCAGGCACAATGGGAGTTTCGTTGTGTCTGTGCTGGGTATTCTGTTTATGTATGTACAATGGCATACAATCTGATTATGGGGTCGCTCCTCATACGGGGCGATAAGGAGTGTTCGTGTGGGGTTATAAGGTTGACTGGCATCAGCAAACACGGGGCCAATATTAATCATATCTAGTTTGATTATTCAGTTAAAGTTATGTCTTGTGAAAATGCTCATGTTTTATAATTGCATAAAATTCTTGCATAGCATGTGTGTGCGCATTCGTTAAATGATTTTGTTTAAAGCAAATGTTTTTCTAAAAATGTTATCACTTGCACACAAGCATGAACATTCACTGAGATTTTTATCTCACAAAACGTTTTTGTTTTCCTTCCTTCCGTTCAGATTAAGATGTGCTAGGTTGCTACTATGTCCGGACTTGGGAGCCTTGATTTGGGGAGTGTTTGAGTTAAGCAGGATATTTTATTAGTGATTGTCCTTTTCCATTGTTTTAGCATGCTTAGTTGACCCTTGTATAGAGAATTTAATACTTAGATTTGCTCTGATGTTGTTCTGTTTGACCCTGAATTTTCGGGGCGTTACAGTGTTGGTCAACGAGAAGTTGTGGTGGTGGTTTTCATTGGGGAGTGGGGGTGGGGGTGGGGGGGATTGGAGAAGAAGAAGAATTCTTTATTCTTTTTTAAAAAAAAAAACTAAAAAAAGTTGTTATAATTTTTTTAAATAAGAAAATATGATGTGGCGGCCACGTCAACAGCCACCTATAAGGGGCTCCGAGCTGGCCAGTTCGAAGCCCGCAAAATTAAAATAAAAAAAGTTAACGGGTAAAAAAAAGCCCGATAAAAAAGGGCAAAACTTGAAGTTTACACAAATTAATGGGCAAAAATTATAAATTGCCCGTTTGTTTATTGTACTGATGTCATGTTCTTTGGATATGTCTTTCAGGATAATCTCCTCCCTTCAAGAGTAAATTTCTACCTCTACCCTGCGTAAAATATTCCAGGTATTGTGTAAGTAATTCTTGTGGCTATAGTACTATGTTCTTTAGGAAAAAGTATTATTAGCTTTGGTGAGTGATTGTGTAAACAAAGTTATTGTTCCAGGGTAGAGAAGATAATAGTGATTGATTGTGTAACTCAACTAGGATTATGATAGAGAAGATAATATTTTTAAATTTGATAAAATATTTATAAATGGACATTATATTAATATTGTGTTGTTGGAAACTTGGAATGTGGCAACTAAGAAAATTTCGAAGACAAGTCTGGAAAACCAAATCATTAGAGATTTGGAATTCCAATTGTGCATATTAGTTTGTTATATGGATATAATTAATGAGGTAAATCGAAATATCAAAGCTATAGCAGATTTCGAGTTCATGGGCTTCATTTTTTTTTTCTATTACCAAAAAATAAAAGAACTAAATAATATTTAATTTTTGAATGAATTATGACCGAATCCAATCCAAACTCCTCCTTACGTATAGGTAGTCTAAATTCATAATACTTTTGAACTCGAGCCAATTTATAGCTAGCTAGGTACACTCATATTCTACTTTTCCTCAAAACATTCTCTCTCTTTCTAACTTTTATTTTTGATCATTATTTATTTTCCTAACTTATTATTTAGTAAACTAATTCCTGGGAAAATTAAGGTTACGTACCTGAATAGAAAAATATAGCAAGAATCTCTTGCTTGATTGTCCGTTATTGTTAGCAGAAAAAAAAATCAATTCTTAAGCAAATATTTGTTTTTTCCAAATATACTTAGAAAAATATTATCGACTCAACAAATGTCAGTGTTTCAAAGTTGTCTTCAAAGGATGGTGTAAATCCTAAAATATATCTATGAGTTTATCTTTGGGTTGATTTCTCCAATTTACGCTACTCCAATTTTTATATTTATGGCTGATCTTGAAGGAAATCTTTTTTCCTAGAAAAAACATGGCATATCATTATCTCGACAAAGAAAATAGTGATTCTTTTTCACATGTGCACAAAATACAACCCTTGTGTTATTTATATTTTAATCGGCAAAAATAGAATCTGTATAGTTCAATCGGAACAAAAAAAGAATCCTTGTTATCAAATAAGTACACCCATTCTATATATATAATAGGTGCTTTTTTATTTTGAAAAACTATATAATAGGTGTTGACTCGTAAGTAAAAAGCTTATTTCACCTATTTTAAATTAATTTCGACATAATACAAAGACCATTTTTGTGTAACTTTTAATTGACAAAGCCCGTAAAAAGCTTATTTCACCTATTTTAAATTAATTTCGACTTAATACAAAGACCATTTTTGTGTTACTTTTAATTGACAAAGCCCACATACTATTTCAATTAGAAAAGGTACGATACGTTTATATTAAACTTCAGATTGTTTCAATAAAATTCAAATCTTTTTGATTCTAAACAAGAAGTTTCCAAATTTAAATAAAATATAATATGGAAAAGATAAAGAAAGAAAGATATTGCAGTCTTCTCTCCATCTGACGAGTTTCTTCTCCTTAATTATAATTGACGGGGCGTACAGGAAGAACCCTTGTTGTTTGTTAGCTCATGCCTCTAATTATTAGCTGTAAGCCTTTACTGTTAATTTGTGATCTTGGTTTTTTCTTTTTTCCTTCAAA
This sequence comes from Linaria vulgaris, assembly GCA_948329865.1. Lineage (NCBI taxonomy): Eukaryota > Viridiplantae > Streptophyta > Magnoliopsida > Lamiales > Plantaginaceae > Linaria > Linaria vulgaris. The sequence goes on from OX415251.1 coordinate 19,812,817, forward strand.
TTGTTGTCATCATAAACTATACTTGCAAGAAGAAAGTACGGTCAAAATTGTAATTGCAAGTCAAAACAAATTCATCAGTCTCAGTTACATTATGTGGAACATGCAGTTCACATTAAGTCTATATAGAGGCTATTTGATATTGACTTTATTACATAGGATTTTTTCTCCATTTAAATGGGGGAGTTGCAAATTATAGTAACACACAGGATTAGGTTTTGCCATTTACCTGATACATATTGTGACTTATTCTTCTCTTTTTTATTCTTTTTGTTGCTGTTTTTGATTTTGAACTCTTTCTTGTAATTAGCATGCTCGCTCAAGTATGGAAATAGAGATCTTTTTCTTTAAATTGGTGAAATATATGTTCAGACATGGATTGGAATGAATTTTCATTCACAAATTAATTTATATATAGTGATAAATCAATATGCATGAAGTTTGTGTTAGTATCTTTTTGGAGACTTTGACAATAATCTAGTCACACTTATTAATTCATTCAAGTGCAGGAAATATACAACACTTCAAATGAAGCTAAGCTCATGCATAGTGTTGCGGCCTGTCTCTTACCTTATTATCCAGGTATAACAACATAATAAAAGTTTCGTGCAATTTGATTTATACATTTGTTTCTCCTTCTCATTATTAGGTTTTTTCAGCGTGTTGTTAACTATCAATTGGGGCTATGAACAATGTTAGTTGGGGCTATGAACAATGTTAATTATCACTAGGGGCTATGGATAATCTCTTGTAACGAAAGCTTTTGTTGGCCACATTAAACTATTTCCACTGATCTTTATGATTGTGAATTTACCAAAACACTTGTTGCGCATTACAATAAGCTCGATATCTATAAAACGCTTTTATTAAAAAAAAATCTGGTCGTTTTATTTCCCTGTCTTATGTTACGTTTTTGATTTCTGAGTTACACTTCTTAACCTAATCTAAATGATCAAGCAAACCTACATTTTTTGTTTGAGCAATATAGGAGAGGAAAATACTTTTAATTTAATAATGAGTTCAAATTGTTGGTTTTGTTTTTGGTGAAACATAAATGTAATTGTCTAAAAAAATAGATATAAGATAGATGTGTTTTCACAGGGAATTATGTATCATTCGAGAAAAGTTATAATGACCTCGAATTTTTTGAGAACCTCTTTTATACTATATTCACATGAAGTTAGAGAAATACAAAACATGCTTTGTTATGACCTCTGGAAACTTAAATTTACCTCATTATTTGTTTTCATTATTTGTTTTCACTAAATTTGTGTGGTCCAATTTTAGAAGTTGGTTAGCCCATTATGCTCTTGAATTCAAGCAATTCTTCTCGTTTTTTGAATAAATGTACTTGTGCAGCTGCTCATTGTGTTGTCGTTGGCTAGTTTGTTCATTTCATTGTGGATCATCAGAGTTGAAAAAATCGAGAATAAAGTAAAGTTGGTTGTCCTCAATTCTAACCAAGAACTACACTCAAGAATAGAAAGAAGAGCTACTTTGTTGTCTCCAATCAATGATTCGACCACTAATTTAGCAAGAGTACTGAATTCATCTTTAGATAGAAATGAACTTCCGTTCTCTAAGATTGAATCAAAGGTTGGTATATGTGAATTAAATTCCAATTTGTTTTTGTTCTTTTTGAATTCTCAAGCTTTTGGTATATATTTGGAGAATGCAGGTGGCTTCGACATTATTTCAAGCTTTGTCAACGATCCCAAACCTATCTGAGATTTCTTACACTGGGTTGGATGGCTTATTCTTTGCATATTATACCCAAGGCGGTCAGCCTTATGCATTATACTCAAATTCCACATTTCCTTCAACAGAAAACGATTCAAAGAATCCCACTTGGTTCATGCAGCCTGCCACTCGTGACACGGGAAAGTTATATGGTGAAGCAATAATGTCAAGTTCATCTGACTTAATTAACTCAATTTGGTTTCAAGCCGCGATGAATAGTACAAATGGTTATGCCTCAATCGTGACGGGACGGGGAAATTCTTCAGATATTCTGCTTATGAGTACTGCGGCGATAAATGGAAGAGGAGCCGTTTCTTTAGGCTATCCTCTAGAGTTAATAAATCATTTCTTAACTAGTGAACTAGACTTTTATAAAGGAAGCTTGTATTTGGCTACATTGGATGGAAATGTGCTCATAGAGGGAATTCCAAACACTAGTACCATCTTACATGGAAACCAAATGTCGATTCGGTTGGTAGACCCAAATGATGATAAAGTGGGTGAGGTCGGTAATGTAACTTGCCAACTGGGTAAGGGCAAGTTAAAAGAGACTATTTTAAACATTTGGAACAAGAAGTATGTGATTAACTGTTCACGAATTGAAATTGCAGGGCTGAAATTGGTACGTTTTCTTTATTCATTACATTAATAAAGTTCTCATAATTTTCAGTGTTTGCTCTAGTACTTGGGTTTGATAGGATTTCTTAAAATAATACACCACATGTCTTATTGTTTTTATTACATGTTGTTAGTGAAAAAATGTTTGCCATTGGAGTTTATATGATAGTAAAAGTTTAGGAATTATTTTAGATGTGTGGATAGTGTAGAGGATTAGAGTGTTTATATAATAAAGTACCGATTGCCAATTTAGTAGATTGTATTGTTGAAATATTTTGAATTGTGGGGTATTTGTATGTGTTAGGAGATCTTTAGACTATTCTCATTACATATTTTCTAGTTTACTTTTGATAGATACTTGTAAAAGACCACTTTTCTAAATTTACTCCTAAAATGCTTCTTAAATAATGAAATGTGGGAAAAGCTAGACCTTCATTTTATTGCGGCCTATATATATTTATATTAATGTTGAATATTATGTAAATGATTCATAATTTATTACATTTTCAGGTTTATGCCTTGGCTTTGCCACTCAATGAACTATCAAGCCTCATTCAGAAGGACATCAAATTGGCATTTGTACTGCTCGTTCTAATGACTGTGGTCATGGCAATAATTGTATGCACATTTGTCTACTTGATGATACGAACTGCAAGAAGGGAAATGCATATATGCAGTGCACTAATAAAGCAAATGGAGGCAACACAACAAGCAGAAAGGAAGAGCATGCACAAAAGTCTTGCTTTTGCAAGAGCAAGCCACGATGTTCGTGCTTCTTTAGCTGGTATTACAGGTCTGATAGAACTATGTCTCGATGAAGTTGCAAAGAGGGACCATACTCGCTCGGAGTTTCAGACCAACTTATTGCAAATTAAAGCTTGTACAAAGGATCTTTTAGGTATTTTACCTTTGACAAATTTTATGGTTTCAAATAATAGTTAAAGTTTCTTTTTACTTGGTGAACTTATTATATTTTCTAATGATATTTTTTTATTTTTTATGTTTTTGTAGATATACTGAATTCCATCCTTGATACAACTAAGATAGAAGCCGGAAAGATGCAACTCGAGGAGGAAGAATTTGACATAGAACAACTAATGGAAGATGTGGTTGATTTTTATCATCCTGTTGGTATGAAAAAAGGCGTTGATGTAATCTTGGATCCGTATGATGGCTCTGTCACAAAATCCTCTCGAGTTAAAGGTGATCGGGTAAAACTGAAACAGATATTATGCAACTTGTTAAGTAATGCCATAAAATTTACCACGGAGGGTCATGTGACAGTTCGAGCTTGGGCAAGAAAACCAACTCTCGAAAATGACATACTAGCTTCCAGTAGAAATAACTTGATGAGCTATCTATCCTGCTTGTTCTTGAAAGTGGATAGTGAGAACAGTGACTCCAAACTAGTTAGTACCATCTCAAGGGATCCAAATCGTATGGAGTTTGTGTTTGAGGTTAATGATACGGGAAAAGGGATTCCAAAAGAGAAGCAAAAGTCTGTTTTTGAAAACTATGTACAAGTGAGAGATACTGCGATGGGACAAGAAGGAACTGGATTGGGGCTCGGCATTGTACAATCCTTGGTATGTTGTTAATCTGGTTTTATTAACCTTTACGTTTACTCCAAATGCACATTTAATGCTTGTTTCTTTGGCGCTATAAAGACCAAGCTTACTGAATATATTGTATGTGATTGAATTTTACAAACAGATATTAGAAATAATAGAACTGTAAAGATGCATACACTTTTCACAACGTTTGAAAATGATTTCATACGTTTTTCATTTGATTCTAGGTGCGCCTGATGGGTGGGGAGATAGAAATTGTTGATAAAGAAGTTGGCAGAAAAGGAACTTGCTTCAGATTTTACGTGTTCTTCAGTACATGCAACACTCATAACTCTACTCAAGTGAGAGAACCTGACATGGAGGTTAACGTCGACTACGTTTCAAGCGATTCAGTTCATCATTCTGGACCTATTGTCTGCACCAACAGCCCCAGATCAGAAGGATCACACGTATTACTCTTCCTCCAAAGTGCCGAAAGAACCACCATCTTGAGTAATTACATGAAGAGGCTTGGCATAAATGTGCATATCGTCAAGAAACATGAGCACCTTTCTCAAACTCTGAAGAGAATCAAGCAGAAGCTAAACTCCTCATGCCACAACTTTTCGAGTATATCTGATCTGAACTCAAAAAGTGATAAAGAAGTTCCCCTCAGTTCCATGGATGGTATGGATGACGTTTTTCCCTTGCAAAAGAAGGGTAACAAGAGGAGTGGCTCATTTGAGTTCGTTCTGATCGTGATCGACACACGTGCAGGGCCTTTTCGAGAAATCAGCAGAGGTGTGGTTGACTTTAAAAAATACCTCAACGCCGCATGTAGTAGAGTAGTTTGGTTGGATAATCCAGGGGTGAGTAGTAATAGTTTTCAGGGACTTGATGAAAATAAATTACCTTCATCAGATATGTGTATGTACAAGCCACTACACGGATCTCGTCTCTATCGAATTATCAAGCTTCTACCTGAATTTAGTGGCATGCCAATTCAAACAAGAACTGAAGTTAATGCCGGAAGTTTTAGTGCTGTTGAGGCCAGCACTTTAGGTGCAAAGGGTAACAATAAAGTGGGGATAGAAGAAATTGAGAGCCTGAGTGGCGAAAAGCCACTGATGGAGAAGAAGATTTTGGTGGCAGATGACGATCCTATTGGGCGAAAAATAGCTGGAGTTGCTGCCAAAAAGCTTGTTTCCACTGTATCTTTCTGTCAAAATGGGGAAGAAGCGTTGAGACTAGTTCATAAAAGTCTTGAAGATGTAAGGAAGGCTGGATCTTCGAGGAATTCAGTTCCTTATGATTGTATTCTAATGGACTGTCAGGTAAAGATGATTTGGTCTTGATTTTTTGAACTTCTTACATAAATAATATAATGTTTTGAAAGGTGACTAGTGTAATGTTTTGACAGATGCCGGTAATGGACGGAATTGAAGCAACGAGAAGAATTAGAGAAGTCGAGATAAATTATGGCGTTCGCATCCCTATCATAGCTTTGAGTGCTCATGAAAGGGGAGAAGAAGTAAATATGATGATTCAAGCTGGTGTGGATGGTTACTTAACAAAGCCACTAACCACGAAAAAACTCTGGGAAGCCATTTCTAATCTTAGAACTGCATGTTAATAATAGTTAGTACAGAACAATTGGCAAAATTTATAGAGTAAATAGGTAGAATTTGCATTCGACAAATACCATTGGTATTTTTGTACTTTCTAACACGTGGCTGTTAAATATCTTTATGTCGGTAATCAGCCATTTCTGCTTTCATTTGTCTTTCTTTTGTATTTTATTATGTGGATCTTATCTATGTAAATCATGATATACTTGAGTGTTGCCGGCTAAACATGTACAGAGAGACACTTCACAAAGTTATGAGAGAGGAAATCTGAATTTAATTGATGGTTTGACTTTATCTGAACATGCATTGCTGTTCAGACCTTGTGTGTAACTCAAGAGTTTTTCCATGCCATTCCTATTAGTATTTTTTGTAATCAATTGTATAGATCTTATAACCAGTTAATAAGTTTTATTTGCCAGCACAACAGCACCTGGAGCATCAACTGCAACAAATACATCTGCCGTTGTATCGGCTTCGACTGGAAGTGGACTCTTTTCTACTCCATCAGCTCTCCCACAACATCCCCTTCTCCGTTCTCCACTCCCACCACTTCTTTGTTTGCTTCAGCTGCTTCTCCTCAGTCAGCACCTTTTGGTTCAGTGCCAGCTTCCACTTCTGCCTTTAACCTCTCTATTCCCTCGTTTAGCTCAACTCCCGCTTCTGGAGTCTCAAATTTTGCAACAGGTAAATTTAAAAAGAGAGAGAGAATTTCAAGTTTTTAACTAAGATATCTTAGTAGGAACTCTGAACAACAAAGGAAATGAAGAAACTGGTGTGAATATGCAATTATATCATTTAGTTTTTTGTTAGATTCTAGTATGTGGTATTGTGGTCTTGTAACTTAACTTTCTTTGCACCACATATTATTATCAAAATGCTTTACCATGATTCAAACACACTAGTAAATACAATGGATTGTCCTAGATAATTGCATGTTAATCTTGTTATTAGTTTTTTCTTTCTCATTCTTTTTTTCTTGCAGGTGCTGCGGCAGGATCAAATTTAAGTTTTGGGACTGCATCGCTGAGTTAATTCTAGTTCATTTTGAAATTTAATACTTATTTTTTCTTTGCTCACTTTGCTACCACCTTATTTCAGAAAATAGCGAGTGTGTCTGTTTGTGTGCATGTGGCAACGTATAATTTGTTTCTGTTAGTTAGAGTCTTTATAGTAGTGATAAGTATAAAGTTGTGACAACATTCTGATCCAATAAGAAAGAGAAGCTGAAAGGGTACTTCAAATGTTTGATTTGAATTACATACAACATATGCTAGTTCATGTGCACTAGGGATGTTAACTGTAGCATTAGGGATGTCAATTCATGTTTGCTCGTTCATGTGCCAGTTCCTATTATTCTAATCAGTATACTTCTTTCTTTCCTCATGCAGAAGGCAAGAACAAAGAGTCGTACTGGGCGTCGCTAGTCGATGATGTCACTTTCATCAGTAGTCTTGCTTGTTTTCTTTTGGATGAGGCATTTTGTTTTGCGACCTTCAGAACTGAGCATATCGTGCCATGGCCACAAGTGACCTGGTGTACAATTACTAAGCATGGGGTACTTCTTGCAGCTGAGATTTTAGAATTCTTCGCCAGAGTTTTCCCGACATTAGAATCTTACGAGTCATTCTTCATGTGCTGCATATCATATTTCAGCAACTATTTTTCTTTCATTCTAGTGCTTGTGATCGTATGTAATTGTAACTGTGTACGGACAAACTTAGATTTCTGAAATGTAGATTAAGCTTGAATTTCTGTAATTGTTGATCTATCCTGTGAATTAAACACTCTCAGATTTCTTGTTTTACGTTTACTGTTCTTTTTCTTCTTTCATTATTTTGAATTATGTAAGCAGCCTAAGTTAGTCTCTGCTGCATGATCAAGCAGTTTGTGGTGATATTTCTTCAATAATGCCAAACTTTAGTATAACTACAAACCTCAGATGACCAGATTTTCAAAGATAAAATCATCAAAATACAAGGTTCAGGCCCTGTGTAATGTTTCTCTCACAAACGAAGTCATCGATGAAAGTGCTCGTGTTGAGAACTTGACAATAAATCGACCTCCAGCTGCTTTATCTTCTGTGATGGGGTTTTCATCTTGCAAGATAACGGAGGAACCGTTGCATCGGTTGCGGTTTACAAAATTTAATTCTGACAAAATGTAATGCCAGTCTGATGAAAAACTTCAGATCAGTTGTGTAACCTCCTCTGATATTGTTGGCATTATGTTGCCCAGCAGCTTACTCAACTCATCCCGCAACTCGGCATTCTGTACATGCGCTTGATCCCCCGAGCAGAACACATGAACATTATTGCTTACCTCAATCCAACTCAATCCCGCGTCTTTTTCCAATGCTGATCTTCTCATTTTTCTCCTCGTCTCTTGAACTTCATTCCAATTACCTGCTGCGGCATATATTTTTGTAATAAGTATATTTGCTGCATTGTCTTCTGTATTTAAGCTCAAAACCTGTTCAGCAGCATGTATTCCTTTTCTCAAATTCCCATCCTTGATGCATGAGCTCAGGATAGTCCTCCACAATTCCAGATGATCGTCAACAAAAGGCGATTCAATGATCATTTCTTCAGCTGCCTCCCACAGCCCAGCTCTACTTAACAAATTTACCATACAACAGTAATGCTTCGGCCCTGGTCTTATGACACAATTTTCCTTCATGTAGTTCCATAAAAACTGGCTTTTGCTCACCAACCCACAATGGCTACAAGCAGCTAATAGAGATAAAAACGTTACATGATCTGGTCTTAGTCCATGTTTAAGCATTTCATAAAAAATCCGAAATGCCTCCTTCGCCTTTCCACTGTGACCATATCCCGCAAGCATTGAGTTCCAACACATTAAATCACGCTTGGGCAGGCTAGAGAATATGTATGCAGCGGCTTCAAGTTCCCCGTTTTTGGCATACATATCAACCAGAGTGCCATGCACACAAGTTTCAGAATCAAATCCTGTTTTTATAGCCAGACAATGAATCATCTCGCCCTGTCTTAAAGTTACAAGGTCCGCACAAGCACTTAATACACTACTAAGCGCGAAGCTATCTGGATTCTAGACATCAAGAAACATTTCATGGAAAAATTTCATTGCACCCTCACTTTCACCTAGATGAACGTATCCGGCTATCATGTCTGTCCAAAGAACTGCATCTTTATGTAAAGAAGAATTGAAAATCTTTAGAGAAGATTCAGAATCATAATTGCTGAAGTACATTGATATCAATGTGCTCCGAATATATGCACTCCTTGTGAATCCCATTTTCTCAGTTTGAGCATGCAGTGGCTTACCATATTCACGGGCTGGAAATCCACCCGTACCAGAAATAACCGCTGCAAAACTATACTCGTCTGGTTTTTCCAAAGACACTCGCTCTAATCGAACAAACATATCCATTGCCTTCTCCCCGTCTCCATTCTCCGAATACCCACCGATCATCGAGTTCCATGAAACCAAATCAGGATTGTCAATCCTCACAAAGACGTTAAACGCTGCATTGCTGTCGCCACAACTACAATACATGTCTAGCAGTGCGTTCTGCAAAGGCAAATCGATGCCTGATCCCGAAAAAAGCACTTTGGCATGCACAAGCTTCCCAACATTAGAGTCTTTCAACTTGGCACAAGCTGTCAACACCAATGAGTACGTAAAATTATTCGGAGTCATTCCCTCCCTCAACATACTCCAAAAAAGTTCCAGACTTTCCGCTACTCTAGCATTCTTCATGTAACCAGATATGATCGTGTTCCACGCCACCGCATCTTTTTTCCGTTATCAACCAAAATGCTTCTTTAGCACAATCTACATCCCCGAAACCAGAATACATCCCAAGTAAAGACGTTTGAACACGAACATTATTCAGGAACCCCTTTTTCAAACAATGGCCATGCAAAGAAGAGCCAACCACTCGACTTCCAAGTCCAACCAATAGGCTCGTCATGGTCAACGTCGTTCGCCACAAGGTTTTCATTTTCCAGTTGATCAAACAGTTGTAACGCCAAATGGGAATTGCGAGGGCAACGCGAATATGCGGATATTAAGGCATTGTACGACACGATGTTTCTGTGAGGCATTTTGTCGAACAGTTGCTGGGAATCTTGGAAAGACCCGCAACGAGCGTACATGGAGAGGATGTTGTTGTGTAGGACTAGGAACGGAGATTCCGGTGGTGGCGTCGGAGTGGAGGTGACGAGGAGTGCGTGGAGTTGACGCGCTCACCGGAGGGAATTTGTGGCCGTATATTTTTGAAGGAGTAGAGTAGCTAGTGAGGCAGCTTCCCGCGGTGGTGCCGGTGGCATAAAAAAGACGTTAGCTAATGTTTTTGCATTTATAAATCAATTTAAATTCTTTTTATTAAGCTTAAATTCTTTTACAAAATTGTGGACCTTTGATTGTTAAAATATATAAATTTATACACATACATATATATACATATGTAAAAAGATGTGGGTGTATTCAAATACGGAATACCTATACTTTATTATTTGTATATTACTTATTCTGAAGTTTATGATAAATCCATAAGAATCTTATCTTGATTAACTATTCCCTCCCACAATAACATTATTAAATTACTAAAACCCCCCGTGTTTCACCAAATCAGTACATTCAAAATTAATCTAAACACATATTATTTAATTTACAAAAAAACCCCAGCTGTAAAGTCTTTGAGATATCTTTTCATAATCCAAAGTGGCAAAGTCCAAACAAATTCGAATGTGATTCATTGTAAGTGACATAACACATTAATAGTTAGTACACAATGTCTGATCAGATCAGTCTATATGCTTACATACAGAGGTTCTATTTTGATGCAGAATTGAACTTTCTCAGCTATTTATTTATTTATTTTCTTTTCCTTTTTTATGCTCACTAGTTTCTTTTTTGATAGAAAAAGTTTATGCTCAATAGTTTGCTCCATTACACTGTAAACAATAAATTGTAACCAAATTTATGTCTAGTCGAATCGAATGGATCATCAATCAATATTGAATAGAATCTTTGTTAAAAGATTTTTGTTACTCCATTGCATGCCAATAAATAAAGGTGGTGGAGTAAGTAATCTAATCACTTCACAGTTCACAACTTACTATTTCAATAACACCTCACAAGCTCTCTGTTTTTGTCTCTGCTCTTGTGAAGAAAGGAAAAAGAAAAAATGGCCAGAATCTCCTTTTTAAAAGTCATGAACGATGATTTTGCTACCAAACTAGCAAGACAAATATGATTCTAATAATGTTTCTTATTTTCTTTTCATTTTCATGAACTAACTTATGTTTAAATTTTTCCTACTATTGCAGCTTCATCCAAAAGCTTTTGTGAAAAAAATGTGGCCATGCATGTATTGCCGAAAAATGCGAAGCTTCGGACATATAACGGGAAAACATGGAACGTCGGATTGGAGCGAGCTGACGAGGAGAACTGTTGCTACTTCACTCGTGGTTGGGCTGCTTTCGTAAACGATGTCCAACTGGAACTGCACGAGTTTGTTAGGTTTTGGTTTAATGTCCAACCAAGAGTCGATGTTCGATGTGGTCGAGCTCGGAATCAATGGCTTATGAAGGAAATTCCATGCAATAGTTCTTCCGGTGAGAATTTTTTCGACTCTAAAGTGTGATGTTGAGTTGCTTTGCCATTTTCCCATGACGTTGAATTGTTCACATTTAGGCAGTTAATCATGTGTTTTAAGAACTAATTATAAACATATTTGCACATGAAACCGGTATCCATCTTACTGTTGTACTGAGGAGAAATGTGAATAATAAGCCGTTAGTGGTTCTGTTTCAGGAGATGAAGATGAGACTGCTGATGGTCATGACGAAGAAAGCCTGGAAAATAATGAAGAAGAAGTGAGTCCAACCTTCAAAATACTTTTGAAGGAACATCATGCATCAAGAGTGGTAATTGAGCTCTCGCTCCACAAAAAAGAAACTTCACTTTTACGCGCGTTTTTCTTTTCTATGAAGAAGAAATATTGTACATTATTTATGTTCTTGGACATAATGTTAAAAACTTTGCTGCCTCTTAAAACTGCAGTCACTCCACGTCTAATTCATAAGGGCTGCTAAATTGATTGGACCTACAGCTGTAGCGCTGAAGTATCCACCAAAGCAACGTCGTTGGGCCGTCCTATTGGACCACCGTCCCCCAAACAGAGTTGTCCTCAGCGTGGGTTGGTCTGACTTCCGAAAACAAAACAACTTGGTCTACCGAGAAACTTACGTGTTTGAATACATTCGTGAGGAGAATGTGATTCACGTTAAACTCGAAAACTACTTGAATAAGCACTGTTATTAAAGAAGCAACTTAGCTGCTTCCTTTTGAGTTCTGAATGTATTTTGTATATTCAGAAGAAAATTGCGTTCCATGTAGTAATTTAAGAAGCTATGTTCGTGTTGCATTTTGGGCAGATCCATGTGTATCTGTTGTATCCATGGAGTCTTTTTAATATGATAGTTCTCAGTCTTTTTAAGTTCTTATGTTTGCTTTGGTATGGACATTTTGTTATTATGTTTCCTTTGGTCTGAACATTCCGTATTCCGTTTCCAAAATTTGAAGAGTAACAATCTAAAGCTGTTTGAAATAATAATATTGTTGTACGTGATTTGATCAGGAATAAGATAAATTTATAACAACTTATTTGTCTTCTTTCTATTTATTAATTGACTGAAATTATATATTTCAATCTTTTTTAGGAAGAAATAATATGTATGTGTCAAAATCATGCTGGAGAACAAGTCAAAGTTACAAAAGTCAAAATCCCTAAATGTCATACAGGCAAACCCTAATTGTGAAATTGAATTGGGGGAGAAATTAAACCCTAATTTCGAAATCAAATTGGGGGAAGCAAAAAGGGGAACTATTCAATTGACTACGGGGACCACAACACAAGAGGAAATTGCGAAGAAAGAACCACTACCTGATAAAGCCCTAAGGGAGGAATTAAAAAGGAACGAAGAAGACAGCTGCAACAATCTGGATCGTCCGAGTGTTGATGAAGGGCCACGATCACTCCCTGGTTATGCCGTTGATCCTGCAACAAAGTACTAAAGAGAATCAGTAGGGGCAATTAGTGGAGAAGAGAGGATCTGCAGAAATGCCCCAGAACAGTCGAAGAGAGAGAATGCACTTTTCTGTTTCTAGTTAAATTGTTTTGTTTTACTTTATGAAGAGAAATTAGATGTTGGGTCTAATTTAGTTACTTTAGAAGTCGTTGTTTACTTTTCCAGCACTTTTATTAATATTGTCTTTTATTCCAGCTATTTAAGTACTGTGTAAGGGAGAGAAACATTTTATCAGAAAATTATTAAGAAAAATTCTATCTTCTCATCCCCTGCTCTCTCTCTTTCTCATCTCCTTCTTCTCTAATATAATCTCTGATCTGCATCACTTCTCAAAATTGGTCCTAAAAGGGGGTCTAAGCAATCTAAAAGGGGTTCAAATCATAACAATTTGGTATCAAGAGCTGGGGTCGAACTGAGGGACTCAGCAGATATGACTGAACAAGCAAGAATGAAAGAGATACAAGAAGTTCAAAGGAATATGCAGGAGCAGTTCTCAAACACACAAAGAGGAATGCAAGACCAAATGAACAACTTGGCTGAAAGCACACAAAAACTAGAAGGGACAGTGCATAATATACAAGGAACCATGGAGGGAATACAACTACAACTACTGAAAATAGCTGAACAGATGGCTTCTTACAACAAAAACAAGTCCATGCTTGGGGAAGGGCTAACACAAGCCAGTCACTCTAATACACCACTACTATCAGAGGTAAGAAACAATATTCATCACCACAAAACCAATGATAATTTTGTAGATCTGGAAAATCAAGGAGGAAGTAACCCTAGGAACTATCATTTACCTAGAGTTGATTTCCCATATTTTGATGGATCTAATGCTAGAAGTTGGCTAAGGAAGTGCCAGAAATACTTCTCTGTGGTAGGTGGAGTACCTGATGAACAGAAAAGTATTTTAGCATCTATGTATTTTGATGGTAAAGCTGACCTTTGGTACAATGGATTTATAGAAAGAAAAGGAGAGACCAACTGGGAGGAGTTTACTAAGAGTGTGTTGCTGAGGTTTGATGGGGTTAAGTTGGAGAATGTCATCTTGGAGTTTAACAAACTTCAGAACTTTAATAATCTGGAGCAGTACATTGAGAAGTTTGAAGAGCTGAAATCACTCCTAGAAGTATATGGGGTAACACATTCTGAAGAATACTATATAGGCAGTTTTCTTAGTGGATTAAGGGAGGAACACAGACATTCTGTCTCCTCTTTCCACCCCACAACATTAATAGAGGCAGTGAACCTGAGTAAAGAGCAGGACAAGGTGATTGAGGCTATGGCCAGGAGGTTTAAGCCTGTGTTTAAGGGAAATCCCAGCAACACTCAGAGGAGTTTTTCAAACTCCACTATTATTAAACCAAAGGGAGGAACTGAAAACCCCAAACCAGCAAGGAAATTACTAACACCAGCTGAAATGAGAGCCAGAAGAGAAAAAGGGCTCTGTTTTAACTGTGATGAACCTTACACTTTTAATCATAAGTGTAAGATGAGTCAGCTATATATGATAATGACTGAAGAGGAGGAAGAGGCTGAGATGAAGAATACTGAAGGATTAGATGAAGAAGTAGAGTCTGAATATGAAAAATCAGAAGAGATGAGCATTTCTATACATGCTCTAGCTGGAGTGGGAAAGAAGAATACTACTCTTAAAATACTGGGAGAAGTTGGAAAGCACTCTATTAGGATACTAATAGACACAGGGAGTACACATAGCTTTCTGGATGAAAACACAGCAGCTAGGTTGGGGTGTACTACTGAAGAGACAGGTTCAATGCTTGTTACTGTTGCTGATGGAGGAAACATCACAAGCAAGAGCCATTGTCCAGATTTCCAGTGGGTTTCACAAGGACATAAGTTTAAATTCCCAATGAGAATTATTAAACTTGGTGGGTGTCATATGGTACTAGGGGGAGATTGGCTTAGTAGATACTCTCCTGTGGAGTTTGACTACAAGAAGATGAGCATAAGAATAACTAGAGGGGAGGAAAGGATTAAGATCCAAGCAATTGTTGGTAATCCTGCTTGCCAATTAATATCTGGCAAATCACTACACAAATTGTGGCTTAAGAAGAGGTATGGGATTATGGGTAAGTTGTGTTCCATAACCACACCAGAAGACAAGGAAGAATTAGAACCCCAGATTTCAGGGGTTTTGAAGGATAATGAGCAGGTATTCAGAGAACCTACTGAGTTACCACCCAAGAGACTGGTGGAACACCAAATTAACTTTAAAATTGGTGCAATGCCCAAGCACCAGGCTCCATACAGATATTCTCATGCTTTTAAGGCAGAAATTGAGAAAATTGTGAAGGAAATGCTAGAGGCTGGAATCATACAGCACAGTACCAGTGCTTATGCTTCTCCAGTACTCCTAGTAAAGAAGAAGGATGGGAGCTGGAGGATGTGTGTTGACTACAGATATATCAACAACCTCACCATCAAGCATGAATTCCCTATCCCAGTTATAGATGAACTACTTGATGAGTTGCATGGTGCAACATATTTCTCAAAAATTGATTTGAGGTCAGGGTATTTTCAGATTAGGATGAGAGGTGAAGATGTTCATAAGACAGGGTTTAGTACCCACCATGGGCACTTTGAATTCTTGGTGATGCCTTTTGGGCTTTGCAATGCCCCAGCAACATTCCAATCATTGATGAATCAAGTTTTTGGACCATTTATGAGGAAATTTATACTAGTCTTTTTTGATGATATATTGATCTACAGTTCTAATCTGAAGGACCACATTGAGCACTTGAAGGTAACTATGGAGTTACTAAGAAAACACCAATTGTATGCTAAGATGAGCAAATGCAGTTTTGGTAAGAGACAAGTGGAGTACTTGGGACATATTATAAGTGAAGAAGGGGTGGCTACAGACCCCTGTAAGGTGGAGTGTATGGTGAATTGGCCTGTACCTATTAATATCAAACAGTTGAGGGGTTTTTTAGGACTTACAGGTTACTATAGAAAGTTCATTCAGGGATATGGGCTTATTAGCAAACCCTTGACTGATCTACTGAAGAAGGATAGCTTCAAATGGAGTGGATTGGCCACTGAAGCTTTCAACAGACTTAAGGAAGCTATGAGCAAGTCCCCTGTGTTGGCTTTACCTGACTTTAAGCAACCATTTATTATTGAAGCAGATGCTTGTGCTACAGGTATTGGGGCTGTTTTGATGCAAGGGAAGAGGCCCATTGCATTTTTGAGTAAATCTTTGGGAATCAAAAACCAAGGATTATCTATATATGAAAAAGAATTTTATGCCATATTAATGGCCATTACCAGGTGGAAGCACTACATTCAAGGTCATCACTTTGTGATAAGGACAGACCAGCAAAGCTTAAAACACTTGCTGGAACAGAGGATCACCACAACTTTACAACACAAGTGGGTGTCCAAGTTGTTGGGGCTGGATTATGAGATACAATATAAGAGAGGAGTGGAGAACAAAGCAGCTGATGCCTTGTCCAGGAGGGGAGTTGTTGAAGGGGGAGAACTGAATGCTGTGGAAGGGGGAGAATTGAATGCCCTTAGTACTGTGCAACCTACTTGGGCCACTGATATAATCAGAAGCTATCAAGGAGACCAACTATTCACTGACATAATCACTGGGATTACTGTCAATCAACAGCCACCAGAGGATTACACTTACATAAGTGGTATTCTAAGGTTCAAGGGGAGGGTTTGTGTAGGGAAGTCTACTGGATTGAGAGAGAAGGTGTTGAAGCACATTCATGATTCAGCTTTGGGTGGTCACTCTGGAATATTGGGCTCATATCAGAGGGCTAAATCTGTGTTTTATTGGCCTGGTCTCAAAAGGGATGTAATGCAACTAGTGGGGGCTTGTGACACTTGCAAGATGGCAAAAGGAGAAAATGTTAAATACCCTGGTCTTTTACAACCTCTACCTGTTCCACATCAAGCTTGGAGTCATTTATCTATGGATTTTATTGAAGGACTCCCTAAGTCAGGGGGTAAGGATGTGATCTTTGTAGTAGTGGACAGATTTACTAAGTACAGTCACTTCCTATCCCTATCTCATCCTTTTACAGCTGAAACTGTTGCTAAACTGTTCTTGGATCAGATCTATAAACTACATGGGATGCCTATCAGTATTGTCTCTGATAGAGACAAAATTTTTACTAGTCAGTTCTGGAAAGAGTTATTCAAAGTATTGGGGACTGAATTGAATTTTAGTACTGCTTACCACCCTCAATCTGATGGTCAGACTGAGAGAGTAAATCAGTGTGTTGAGAATTATCTGAGATGCATGGTGCATCAACAGCCCAAGACTTGGGGGAAATGGTTGAGTTTGGCAGAACATTGGTATAATACCAATTTCCACACAGGACTCAAAATCACTCCTTTTGAAGCTCTATATGGTTACCCCCCTACTCAAATGTCTATTGGACCCTATCTGGAAACTCAACACCCCTTGACAGAAGAGTGGTTACAAGAGAGGGTGAAGCTCACACAAATTCTTAGAGAGAATTTGTTACAAGCTCAAGAAAGGATGAAAACATTTGCTGATAAAAAGAGGACTGAAAGGGAGTTTGAAGTTGGTGATGAGGTGTATCTGAAGTTGCAGCCATTCAGACAGAACTCAGTAGCTATCAGGAGGAATTTGAAGCTCTCTTGCAAGTACTATGGACCCTACACTGTACTAGAGAGAATTGGGAAGGTTGCTTATAAGTTGCAACTCCCACCAGGAAGTAAGATACACAGTGTATTCCATGTGTCCTTGTTAAAGAAGAAGATTAGCAACAAATATTTGCCTAGCCCTGAATTACCAGTTACTGATGATCAAGGAACCATCAAAGTTTATCCCTTAAAAGTGTTAGCAAAGAGATTGATCAAGAGAAACAACTCAGCTGTTTCTCAGATTCTGATTCATTGGGTTAATTCTACAGAAGAGGAAGCAACCTGGGAAGATTATGCTTACATAGAAGCACAATTCCCAGATTTTGACCCTTGGGGACAAGGGTCTACTTATGGAAGGGGGAATGTCAAAATCATGCTGGAGAACAAGTCAAAGTTACAAAAGTCAAAATCCCTAAATGTCATACAGGCAAACCCTAATTGTGAAATTGAATTGGGGGAGAAATTAAACCCTAATTTCGAAATCAAATTGGGGGAAGCAAAAAGGGGAACTATTCAATTGACTACGGGGACCACAACACAAGAGGAAATTGCGAAGAAAGAACCACTACCTGATAAAGCCCTAAGGGAGGAATTAAAAAGGAACGAAGAAGACAGCTGCAACAATCTGGATCGTCCGAGTGTTGATGAAGGGCCACGATCACTCCCTGGTTATGCCGTTGATCCTGCAACAAAGTACTAAAGAGAATCAGTAGGGGCAATTAGTGGAGAAGAGAGGATCTGCAGAAATGCCCCAGAACAGTCGAAGAGAGAGAATGCACTTTTCTGTTTCTAGTTAAATTGTTTTGTTTTACTTTATGAAGAGAAATTAGATGTTGGGTCTAATTTAGTTACTTTAGAAGTCGTTGTTTACTTTTCCAGCACTTTTATTAATATTGTCTTTTATTCCAGCTATTTAAGTACTGTGTAAGGGAGAGAAACATTTTATCAGAAAATTATTAAGAAAAATTCTATCTTCTCATCCCCTGCTCTCTCTCTTTCTCATCTCCTTCTTCTCTAATATAATCTCTGATCTGCATCACTTCTCAAAATTGGTCCTAAAAGGGGGTCTAAGCAATCTAAAAGGGGTTCAAATCATAACAGTATGAATTAGCTCGCTTAAATTTAGCCTAAAGGTAACTGAAAAGATTTATCATGATCAATTTCAATCAAACAAAATATCCTTTGCCGCAAATTCTGTTCTATATAGAAAGACTATCATTGAATCTTTTATTGTTTTCATATCAAATATTACAAAAATAATGGTCTCTGCAAAGTTTTTCAAGATTATAGTCAATCCTCGAGACCACAGGCTTGTAAGTTTCATATGTTGCTAAATGAGCAATTCAACGTACTCTTGTTTTTTGTAGCTGTTGTGGCCTCTAACCTATCAAAATGTACATTTGTTTTGCAGAAAATTCCAACCGTGTTTACGCGAAAATATGGCGACAATCTGCTTAACTCTGTTTACATCATGGTTCCTGATGGATCAAAATGGAAAATAGAACTCGTTCACTACTCTAATGGTGAAATTTGGCTGCAAAAGGGATTTCATGAGTTCAAAGAGTATTACTCTATAGAATTTGGACACGTTCTCGTATTTGAATACAATGGAAATCCCCATTTCAATGTTCTCATATTCGACATAACCGCTGCAGAGATTGAATATGATCACATTGACGTTAACAAGGGAATATCGAGAATGGACAAGATTGGATCAGAATCAGATGATTCTGTTGAAAACACAAAAGAGTATGGTGTTTCTGAGGAAGATTTTAAAGTTCCTTTAGCAAGGTGGGAAATGAAGAGAAAGAGACCACAAGATGACGATGATCATGATTCAACGAGGACGGCAAATCTTTCGTCTCACTCGGGAAATGGTTCAAGATTGAGAAAACGGATCCAAAGTGAGACGCTTATCATTTAAATTCCAAGAAGAAAAACATTTTATCATGTAAACTTTGTTAACAATGCATTTGTCTGCAGATGGCGGTCAAACGGGAGGATCAGGAAAGCAATTTCTAAAGAAAATCCAAAAACCGGCCGACAAGAAGACGAGCATAGCATATCAAAGAGCGCAAGCATATAAGGCTGATAACTCATCCCAAGACCCATCTTTTGTAGCTCTCATGCAGCCTTCTTATGTTATATTTCATTTTGCTTTGGTAATTTTTAAGCAATAATAGATTTAAAGTTTATTTTCTAAAACTAATTATTTTCATTAGAATTACTTCATTTTTGGTTGCCCTGTCTGTCTCTTTGCAGAGCATACCATTAACCATCGCGAGGGAACATATACGTTGTAATCCCTCCGACATAAAGCTTCGTGTTAGGGATCGCAGGAAGATATGGCCAATGAGCTGCAGATTCAACAAGCAAAATGCATGGATTACTGGCGGATGGAAAGAATTCGTGGTGGATAACGAACTTAAAGTAGGCGATGCATGCTTCATTAGAATAAACGAGAAAGACAAGCCGACATGGAATGTCACTATTTTTCGCGGTTGATATTGTATGCTCTTAAACTAAAAGCTCCCTGTCACTTTTGGTTAATACTACAAAGAAATGGTATAATGCCTTAGTATTTTTAACTAAACCATGACTCTTGCCTAAAGACACAACACGCCCCCTCACGTGCAGGTTATAAATCATTTTTGTTAAGCCTGTCATGTGACCCTTTTTGATAAACGGATGGCGGTGGGATTCAAACCTATGACCTCTTCCTTGGCCTAAGCTCTGATACCAAATTAAATTGTCATCTTATCTAAAAGCTTAAGCTGTTAGAGAGGATAGACATTTAATATTTATAAATTATCTCCAACAATTTTAACTATTATTTTCTGATATAATTCAATAAACAATGATGTTAAACATATGATATTAACTATCATTGCAAGTGTAATGTTAACATAGATAAGTAAGATTTTTCCAGTTTTACTTTTATCATGCTTTTAGTTACGCATTTACTGTTAAATGGTGCTGATGGGTGCACAAAAGTCGTTGGAACTTGGAACTTTGAAGTTAGTTAATTCATTGTCTGATTCAAATCCCATTAAATTAGAATTTTAATAAAGATGAACGATAACTGGTTTGGAAGACTAAACGAATCAAGAAGGATTAAATACAAGGACCTTACCGTTGTGCTACCACTTCAAGAGCTTTCTTCACTCAACTGAGATTGAATTTTCCATTTAAGCACAAAAGGTAGAAAAATGGCTACGCCATGGCTGAAGCGAGAAGGCGGCAATGGATTACATCCCATTCCATCAAAGACCACCAAATTTTTCAAAATTATTTTCAGTCCTCAAGATCACAGGCTGGTAAGCGTAGCATGTTGCATGTATTTGTTTTTACTAATTATGAATGTAGAAAGCTTTGTTTAGTCAAAAAATTACTTTCTTAGGCCTTATGACAAAGTTAATCATCTGATTGCTCCATAAGTTTTATCTTACGTGTAAATAATAAATGCTCCTAACAAACATAGTCGGCTTGATCGATGTAGCAAAACACGATACTGATACTTCAGGATGAATATATGGAAGAATTTTGATTATGCATTATAAATTTTTATTCTGTGGAGTTGTGTTTACAGAGAATTCCATTAGAGTTCATGCGAAGACAGGGAAAAAATCTACCGGATCACGTGACCCTCAAGGCACCAGGTGGATCAGTGAGAAAAGTAGGATTGCTCCGCTCTAATGGCGAAACGTGGTTACATAAAGGATGGAAGGAGTTTAAAGAATATTATGCATTAGGCTTTGGCCACTTTCTTGTATTCATCTACGATGGGAATTCCCATTTTGATGTCATGATATACGGCATGAATGCAATGGAGATTGAATATCCTCACGACTGCATCGATGATGGTGAGAAAGGTATCAACTTTAACCGAGCAAAAGCTCGTGGAGTAGAAACACATGATATTGAGCCAGAATCAGATGATGATTCCGTTGTATTCTTGAAAGAGGTTTCAACAAACAAACAACAAAAACACAAACCGAAAAATGTGGAAATCCTAGAGGAGCATGCGGGTACTGGAAATCAATATGACAAGAGAGTGCGAAGAACGGTTTGCAAGGAAACTAGCCAAGCATATCTAAGGGCAAAATCGTACAAGTTTTGTGACCCATTCAATATCTCTCTTATGCAGCCATCTTATGTATCTGATGCTTCAGTTTTGGTAAGTTATGAACAGCTGAAATTCGTTAACCTCGTGTCATATATCTAGACCGCGTGTGTGGTGTCTAATTTTATTGGACTTCTGTTTCTGTCGTGTAGTCCATTCCATTTGCGAGGAAAGTTTTGCCCCAAAAGCATAACGAATTGAAGCTTTGCAATTCAGAAGGGACAACATGGGCGGTTAAGTGCATCACAAGACACCACGACTCGAAACTTACGATTGGATGGAAGGGATTTGTGTATGACAATGCACTGAAAGTTGGCGATGTCTGCGTCTTTGAGGTGAACAAGAGCGACTCGTTGGTGTGGAAAGCTACCATCTTCCGTGGTTAAATTATGCGATGGATGTCGGATTAAGGTTCAATGGAACATATATATTTCTCCCTGATCAAACTGATGATCTATTAGCTTACCAAAAATAAACAACTGATGATCTATTATGCTTGTATTTGATAAATTACTTGATGTTTGTATTATTTATCAGTCTAATCAATCCTCTGCAATGAAGATTATGTCTTTTGTTGTTCCAACATATGTTTCTTGTCATATTAATCTTGTGAGTTGTCATGCATCATGAATTCATGATTAATATTTGCCAACAAATCGATAGATTGTTAATACTTGATGCTTTTGGTGAAAAATAAATCTTCTTGTGGTCTATTGCATATATGATGAATATATATAGAGGAAATCATGTGATATTTTATTTAGGAAAAAACGGTTATCTGATCCAACGAAATTACCTAAATCATGAATTCAAAAATAATGGAAATGTTATTTTATTTCATAATTTATTGATTAACTTATATATGTATAAACATCTACCTTATCTATACTTGCTATTATATAAAAGAAACCATGTGAAGCTTATGTTGACACCAGTCTTTTGATTTCCTTATTTATCCTTAAACACGCAATTAAATTTTGTCAGTAGTTAATATATAATTATAATTTATTTTAGTTTTTTTATTATTTAAATTTTTCCATTAAAAAAAACAATTATTACCCAATTCGTTATTTTTTATAAAAAGAAAGTTAAACTATATAGATTCTATATCCATATTTAAGTGATAATTTTAAAACACCAATTAATTATATTACTTAAAATAAAGGTTAATGACACCGTCTAACGTTTCTAGTTGTTATTTAGCTAATAACATATTTAGATTAGCAATTATCTACGAGAAGGTGTTGTAGCTAGTGGTACTGCCTCTTGGCCTTCAGACTCCCACTAAAATTATTGGTACTAATTAATTAACTAATTATTTAAGTCATCTTCGAAATTTAGGTTTTAACTAGGCCTCCTTCCCTTTTAGCACTAATATCATCATATATTGTTTTACCTTTTCAAGAACTTGGTGTATTCAATTGAAATCTAACTAATTATATATGCTTGTAGTATGAGCATTCAAGTCCATCTTAATTTGTAACTTTTCTTTAAATCTTGTTACAGAGACTTCCTAAGGAGTTTATGAGACGACATGGACGGACACTCCGTGATCACGTCTCCCTAAGGGCACCAAATGGATCTATAAGAGAAGTAGAGTTGCTACATGCCAATGGGGAAACTTGGTTGCATAAAGGATGGAAGTAATTCAAAGAGTATTACTCCATAGGCTTTGGTCATTTGTTGGCATTCACTTACGACATGTATTCCCATTTTGATGTTCTCATATATGATGTCACTGGGATGGAGATTGAGTATCCTCTTGATAATGCCAAGGGTAGTGCGCCAGTGGCTAAACAAGTTGATGATTCTGATGTATTCTTCAAGAATGCTATGCCTACGCCTAGTCGAAAAAGAAAATATGTGAAAACTACTGAATATAAAAGGAACGACAGAACAGTTAAAATCTCAAAGGAGTATTCTTCTGCAACTCAGCAAAGGAAGAGGAATAGGTCAAGTCCAGCTCCAAAATTGAGTCAATCTTCGCCTTGTGAAAAAGAGAGTTCAATAAAGAAGGCATCTTCCCCTATATGTCGAGATGAACCGGTTGAGGCTAGCATGGTGAAGCTTGGTATGGCATATTTCCTGATTCATATCTTTTTTCGTTTTATAGTTATTTGATACTTGCTGACCTTAAAATTGATTGTTTGAGTTTTTTTTTTCTTTTTCTACAGAACAATACAGTGAGGGGAGTGGAAATCAATCTGAGACGAGAGTGCAAAGTATAACGATTTCAAAAGACAGTTGCATAGCCTATCAAAAGGCTATGTCTTCCAAATTTCGCAATCCATTCTACATCTCTATCATGCAGCCGTCTTATGTTTCTTGTTATTTCACTTTGGTAAGTTACAATTCACTGCAATAATCTTTCAGTTTATGTAAACAATGGCGACAATTGGTTTATCTAATTGAGTAGTATGTTTCTTTCACTTACCCCCTTTTTCTGGGAGCAGTGTATTCCATCAACTTTTGCGAGACAAAGTTTACCGCAAAAGAAAAATGCAGTAAAATTTAGCGGTTTGGGTGGGAAGACATGGATTGTTTGGTGCAGCATAGGACAAAGCAATACTAAAACGGGTCGCGGATGGAAGGAATTTGTGCAAGACAACGCCCTGACTATAGGCGATGCCTGTGTTTTTGAAGTAAACAAGCACGACCCATTGGTATGGAATGTAACCATTTTTCACAGTTGAAAACTCTAGTGAGGTTTCAAGTATCGATCCTGCTGCTTTTGTGCTGCTATGTAGATTGAAGTATCTCTGGACTACGGGATGTCATTTTGTAGTGCGGCTTTTGCTTCGGGAAAACGGATGTTAATGTTCAATTTCAATAAATAGAATATTAATTTTGAAACTGATGATGTTATGCTTGAGAATCCTGTTGTATACCAAATAAACCAGTTCTCAGAGATAAATGTCATAAGGGAAGTTTCTGTTAAGTGTGTGCATAAGAAACCAGTAACTTGTATGACAAAGAAGTGCTCTTTTTTGATTGATTCGATAAAAAACGCTAGTTGATGTTGAGTGTCATTCTCGGTATATCCTGATTGAGAGCTATATCAAGTCTCATGGTGGATCAATGAATTAAAATTGATAGAGATGGGGGAATTAATTCCCAGATTTCAGATCTTAGAGGGACGAAGGAAAGAATAAGAAGAACGAGAAGAGAACTTGGATCAAAGAGAGAAGACAACAATTGCTCGGCAATTCAATATCAATAATCATCAACGTGTCTAATAATAAACCCTTAGCCTCATATTTATAGGCTAAGTAATAAAAACCTACCAAAGCTAGAGTTCTTAATAAAAGCAACAATATAACTTAGAATCCTAACTTACCAAACTATTAAATTCTAACCTAATAATAATTAAATACTATGCAAGTAATATTTAAATAATATAATATATATAATTTCTATCATTCTCCCCGGCTTGAAAAAACTCGCCCCCGGAGAGTTTGTATGAAATAACTCCACTGAGGTGGAGCGAGAAAACTTGAGAGCTGGTCAAATTAGGACGACCTTTCCATCGAACTAAGTAAATGAACTGCCCATCTCTTGTGTTGTTGACTATATAGGCTTCCTTCAAAACCAACAATTGGATCGGAAGTAGAGGAGGCACCAAAATTGAAGTCACATAACCATCTGTAGCACTTGCAGAAAATTTGGGAACATGAAGAATGCTCATACTCATAGTTAAATCCTCATTATTGAAAATTGGACTCTCAAACAAATTTGGAGGCAAGTCCAACAAATACTCATCATAGACAAATTCTGGTGTATGCAATAACAATGAGGACTCAATTTTCATCCTTGAATCAATTTTAAGCAATGAGTACGACAACTTGCTATTTTTAGTGGCTAGAAAACTTTGGTTGATGCTCATATCCACCTCGGATTTATCAGTGGGCAAAATAGGTGAAGTTTGCATTGGTAGAGGTTTAATCTCAGAGTTTAGGTTCTGAAAATCCTTAGGGGTCGAATTCTCTGGAGATTTATGGTGCATGTCTAGTGTTTCGTGAACTTCATTTGTAGAAAACATGTCAACTGGAGGAGAAACCTTGGGGAGCAATGGACAAACAGATATATGAGCATTTAATTTATTCTCAAATGTTGTGAATCTTTCATTAATTTCATCCTTCATCGAGCAAATTGTAACATCTAGCGAGCAAAGTTTAACATTCATTGATTGAATCAAGTTAAACAATTTCTCAAGTTTCTTATCTGTCATGATTTCAATGCAAGACTTGCCAACAAATAATTAAAAGTCCAAAATTCAATAAAAGAAAATAATATTACCGAAAAACATCCCGAGCCCAGCAATTCTGATTACGCGCAGTGTGTCCACTCCTTAGAACTTCAGCGGTTCCAAATACCACTGAAAAGCAAAGTCTTAGCAAGCCCAGGGATCAAAATATAATTAACCCAAAAGGACCAAAACTGCAAATATTCTGTCTTCTTCTTCACTGGACTTTCTTCACTGGACGAATTTTGTTTTTGTGGCGCCGCAGCGATGTAGATGGCAGCGCGGCTGACTGGGCAGGCCGGGATCGGCGTGTGAGACTCGAACTCCGGCAAATTCGATGGGCGGTGACGGAGGAATCGTCTTCGAACGCGACGATATGGCGGCTGCGTTGTGAAAGCAGCGAACGGAGGTGGTGTCGCGTGGTGGCGCGGCCGCGACGGTGGTGACTGGTGGAGATGGCGGATGCGCGGCGAACGAGGCGAATAAAAAACGGCGGCGGCGGAACCCAGCTAGGGTTTGCTGTGCGTGAGCTTTTTTTCCCTTTTTTTTTTTTTTTTTTTTACGGAAATTACAAACCAAACCCTAAACTTCCAAAAATACTGAAAACTGACTCGATTTTTTTTTCTTTTCTAAAACTCGATTAAACCTTAACGGAAATACGGACGCAGCGGAAAAAGAAAGGATACGAATGGCTCTGGTGCCAATTTGATAGAGATGGGGGAATTAATTCCCAGATTTCAGATCTTAGAGGGACGAGGGAAAGAATAAGAAGAACGAGAAGAGAACTTGGATCAAAGAGAGAAGACAACAATTGCTCGGCAATTCAATATCAATAATCATCAACGTGTCTAATAATAAACCCTTAGCCTCATATTTATAGGCTAAGTAATAAAAACCTACCAAAGCTAGAGTTCTTAATAAAAGCAACAATATAACTTAGAATCCTAACTTACCAAACTATTAAATTCTAACCTAATAATAATTAAATACTATGCAAGTAATATTTAAATAATATAATATATATAATTTCTATCAAAAATCCAATAAAATGAGTTTCTATTCAACCAAAAGAGAAGTCACCAATATTGAAAAGTGCCTCAATAAATAAGATTATAGTGAAGTGTAAGAGTATTGTAGAACAGAGTTACACAAGCAGGCAGTAGTCAGGCTCTCGAATCGGAAAAAAAAAAAAAGAACAGTACAGAAGTAAAACTTAATCAACTAACTGTGTGAAGATGGTGCATGCTCGTCCCAGTCCCGTCCATCCAATAAAAAGTAAGTTCTATACACGTCTTCCTTCACGGTAGGTCTCCAGAAGCATAAGAGGATTTACGAGGAAATGGAATCTCGAATAAAGAACAAACTAGCTTGATTCCAGCCTGAAAAAGTAACTTATCGCAAAGCGTAAATACAGGACGCGAAAGTCACAGGAATTCATAGTTTAAGGAAAGAGCGCACCTGACGCCAAATAGAGGCTTTAACCATGTTATAATCTCCTTCTCTGTGGTATGAACCATCATCATTCATCCAAAAGTGCATATCCTTTTGGAAACATTGGACATGAGCTAACTGCAAAAACCAAATGATCGTCTAGAGCTAGTGAACTTTAATTACAAGAATGAACAAACACTTGTATCTAGATCGATAACATTACCCTCAACACACGAAGCTCCAATTTCGTGATCTCTCGACCATTTAAGTAAACAAACCTGTCGCCATCGCTTACTATAGTCTTGAGCCAACCACCCACGTTCAGTTTGGAACTAATGATCTGTGAGGGCTTCTCACCTTGCTGTTAAAACTCATAAGCATCAGAATTCGTGAAACTAAACGAGTTTAACGATTGAATCCTACAAGGCCTAGACATTAACGAGTTTTAAACCCGAAAATGTTTATACCAGATCAGAAATATCTTGCAGGTCTCCGTAGTTGATCTCGTCAAGCTTGATTCTAGACATGATCTTATGGGGTACTGGGTTTTCCTCGTATTAAGGCCTCCAGCTTCTCGTTTCTTGTCAATTGTCTCTTGATCTCGACCGCTTTACCATTTTGGTATAGTAAAGGCTCATTTCCGAAAGATGGTGGTAGCCATCCTCCTTTCCTTCTTTCGAATGATCTTGGATGGGATTCCAAGTTCTTCATACGTCGTTGGATATCTTGAATGTTTTCCGAGATCTCCTTCTGTCTTCGGGACATGGTTTCCAGTTTGGCCTGGATTTCCCAAATGTGCTCGGGCATATGGTATTGATGGTTACCATATGATTGGACCGTCTTCTGAATTTCTCTAAGGTCTTGAGACAACTTAGAGTCGTCGGTCTCGAGCTCGTTAAAATTTGGTAGGACCAAATTACTCATCTTGTGTGATAGTTCTTAACTAGCACTATTTGTTTCGTGTTTTCCGATTTCTCGGAAAACTCCCTGTTGAGAATATATTTCGAACTTTTGTTCGGACTCATAATTATGAATTACTCCTCTCATGAGGTAGTTAGTTGTTATCATAATAAATAAATCTCTACATTTAATAAATAAACCTAGGCTCTCATACCAATTAAGTTACCTGATCTAAAATTCAAATAAGTAATAAATTTTTAGGCTAAAATTAAAATTTTTGAAATTAAAAAATTAATTAAACAAATATGTTACAAGTAATCATTACCACATGTCATCACCCAAACAAGGGTGGGTGTAGAGCGGTACCTCTACCATAGACTAGAATACTCAAAGAATGATAGGCCAATATCGATACGCTTCTTGGCTCAAAAGTCCCTAATGATCTAACGTAGCTTTACACGTCGAAATTTGTTTTTTTAAAAGAACTTAGAAATTGTTTTGGTTCATGATCAATGGTCATAAACATGGTGGGGGGGGTCATCATACCATATCTCCGCCTGAATTTGTTCGTGATGCCAAATTAATTAATACCGAATTCATAAACACTGTACCATGAAATTCCACTAAAGCTATGATGTCTTATTAGTCAGGGCAGGGGTGGGTTGAAATCAATAAAGATGATTTGACAAATGTGACACAAGTGGTCCAATTGGCCACAGGAAGATTCCCAACTATGAAAAGTTGAAAACGATAAATAGGCTCAATTCCTTTATTTTCTAAACTTTGTTTAGAAGGATCTTTTGTTTTCTTTTAATCAAAGGAGTTAAATGTCACAAATCAGTATATGTTTTTTATTTTTTGAAAGAACCCTACTCACTATGAGTTGAAAATTGAAATGAATAAAATTACCCAGATCCAACCTGATTTTGATGTAAGGAAATGGGGTATTATTTGCAAACATTATCGACACAACGTGTAAAGGTTTGTAAAATTAATTTGAGAAGTACAGCGCAAATCTTCATATGTAAGACTCGCCTATGAAAATTGTTAAGGTACATCGTATTCTTAAGACGTCAAAACAATTTAAGATTGTAGAGATCTTTTGATAGTCACGATTGGATTAAATAATAAAGATTAAAATAGGTAAAAAATATAGTGTGGCATTGCGCAATTACATAATCATCTTGTAACATAATTTATTTTGCTCTATAAACTAATTTTGTTTTGATACTATAATCAACTAAAGGGGTCAACTTATACACACTGCACAGTTGCCTAATTATTGTTAATATAATGTAAACCTTCATATATATCTTGTTAGGGTTCAGAAATCAGAATCCATGAACCAAAACTTTGTGGAGGAGGAGTATCTATATTGAGTTGATAAGATAAGATAAGATAAAAAAGAACAACAACACAATTCCAAAGTCTTGTTAGTTATTATCAGTTCACCATGAATTTACCAAACCTCATAAATTTACCTTACATTATTCATAACACCTGAAAATTTCAGATCACAATTCACAACCACCAACACCAACCTACTAATTAACTAGGATGCACCTTCTTGGATTTCGTCGTAATCGCCCTCACCGCCGATTTCATGGAACCAGTAGCCGAATTTACCGCCGCCTCGATATACTTCATCGCCGCCACACTCGCGGCCTTCTCTAGATTCCTCCCCAAGCTCCTCGCTCCCTCGGCCACACTCACCAACCGATCGTACTCCGCTTGGCACTCTAATTCCATCTCCGCCTCGAAGCGGTGAAACTCCGCCATGGCGCTCTCCATTGCCGACTCCAACTGCTCCTCCGCCTCGTCCATGGAGTACTCCGCCTTTTCGACCTCGGTTTCGCCCTCGAGCGCGAGATTCGCCCACGCTTTGTAGGCTTCGATCTCGAAGAGTTTCATGAGGTCTTCGATTGTGCCGGGATCGAAGTTCTTGTCGTGGAGGGCTTGGCCGGAGAGGAGTGTGAAATCGGAGAAGAGTGCTTCCATTTTTGTTGATTTTTGTGAGTGATGATAGCGGTGGTTGGTTTGGCGGTATTTGAAGGAGGAAAAAAAAATGAAAAATGATGAGTGGAAAATGAACGTTATTCGTTTGTTGTGGTGGATGGATTGGCTTTTTTATTTTGTATGGCTATTTAAGCGAAAAAGAGAACATGGAGTGCTGAGAAAAAGAGTACTACTACTACTTTATGCGGGTTAACGGTCGGGTCTTGGAGGTTCTTTTCATCAATAATATATAATAAGTATAGTATTGACTGGTTCAAATATTAGAAAGAAAATTTGCATCAATTGTATTATAAAATTTATAATCCATTATGTTCCGATGTTCTAAAAGATCCCGCTTATATGTATCGAGTACATATCGAATATGGATGTCTAATGTTGGTATCAGATACGTTACGTGGCATATCTTCACATATATATTTGCCCAACATCGAGTATAATCTATTTGTCATTCAGTAACAATTGTTAGAAGTTATAATACATGTATTAGTCATAACCTATGTTGCATGGACACAAAGGCGTATACAAGAATATGATTTTTTCTAAATTTTCCCAAAATTATAGGATAGAATATGACAAATATTTAATATTAATAATTATATATAAAATTACGTAAATTTATCACATAATATATATTTAACTCATTTTCATAGTCTTTGATTGTTATAATAATACTATTCAGTACCAAACACAAATAAAACAAGGTAAGCAACCTATAAAGATTTAGGACAGTTAGCATCTGACATAAAGCGATGCTAAAGAAGAACGCAATGTAGGTCTTGTTTTATTTTATTTTCGAGTTCATGTTAAGTGTTTAATGTGAAAGTGGAGAACCAGAGAATTTATACATGTATATTATATCTCAGAAATTGCATTTTTTATGTTTACAATATAGATAAGTTAGGCTTGGCTCCTGAAAGTTCACAAAATTGCCAACACGCTATAGTTTGTTAGCTATACTTGTCGAACACCAAGTGTAGATACGTATCCTCGTTTATTTTAATTATTGTTTTATTAGAATATATCACATGGTGTATCCAACACTTATCCTAGGTGTATCACGGGCGTAATCTTGCTCGATTTGTATATGACACAGATACAAGATAATTTTTATGGGATCTGTGCATCATAAATTATAACATGTTTTTAGTGCATTTGAATGTATTTTACTACAAGTCGGTCAAATTATGTTAGACCCGGTTTATATTATATAAATTCACCCATATTTCTATGATTGTAGCATTACAATAAAATTAGATTATATAACGTAATGATGCAATTTTCCTTGCTTGTTAGCTTTACAATAAAATTGAATCAGTTTGTTTGGACGCCAATCACGACTTGAGGAAGGTAGTGAGTTTTTGGTGATCTACGGTGAACTTGGCTAGATTTCAAGGTTCCTACATATCACTCGATGGGGAATCAAGCCATTGTAGTTCGTTAGTTCCTTTGTTGCTCGTGTGAGTTTGCATGCAGATTGTAAATTATTGTTGTTGTTAAAGTGTCTTGGTGTTGGAGATAATATATATAAATATTAAATGTCTACCCTCTCTAACAGTTTATGGTTTTAGATTACATGGCAATTCAATATGGTATCAGAGCTCATGCCGCAAGAAGTCCTGGGTTCGAATCCCACCGCCACCCGATTATCAAAAAAGTTTCACGTGATAGGCATACCAAAAGATTTACAGCCTACATGTGAGAGGGCATGTTGGAGATAATATGTATAAATATTAAATGTCTACCCTCTCTAACAACTTAAGCTTTTAGATGATATGACAATTCAATACTTGGAAGTGTTATGATAATGTTATTGTATATATTCTTGTTGTGGTAGAGTGTAGGATGGCAGATATAGGATTTGTGTAGTAGTAAACGTGTTGTAATGGAGAATGAATGTACGTGTACTTGTATATTTTTGTGGAAGTCATCCCCCCACTTTGTGAAGAGATTTATATTAATTAACTAAGTTTGTGCATGATGAAAAAATGGATGTGACTGTGAGGTAAAGACACATATGGTTTGATCGCGAGACATGTGTGTGTGATGTTTCAAAGAATGGGGGTGTAGTGACATGTGGGAATGAGGGCATGACATGTGTTAATTTAAGAGTATAACAAAGTGTAGTAGTTGATGCAAAAAAAGCATTTAGCGTTATTAGTAATGAATTCAATAATAAGGCTTTCCTTTCAGTTTCGCAAGTGCTCGGTCAAGTAATAATAAAATTGAGAGTAAATTACGCCCTAAGTATCAAATCCCACAAGAATTATGATTAAACTCTTGTATTCGCTTATTTGACTCTTTCTTCTGATGACTTTGAATGTGTAATGAATTGGTAGAATAATCTTCAATGCAATAAGAATACAAGACTAAATTGAATTAATTTTGGTTGTGTTGAAATTAAGATTAGTGAAGTACTTTAGAGGTTCGGGTTCATTGGGTCTTCCACTATGCTCATATTTATGCTATGATTTCCTTAATTTACTATGTGTTCATGGCTTATTTTGAAGCCACAAGAGGACATGGTCTGATTTCTCATTTTCACGGATTCTACGGGTTCAACTATCCCACATAACATGTTATGTGATGACGCTAGTGCTCAACCCATAACTTCTAATCAATCTCATGTTGATCACGCATGATAAGTCATTGGGCGCAAGATAATCAAATAAATATAAATATACAATGATGGAAACTCCATGGTGGGGCCACAACAAACAGCGGTGATGGCCGAAACGATATCATTGAAGATGATAATTCAGATGACTCTGATGGTGAAGACGAAGGCGAGCCACCATCAAAGAAGAAAAAGTGAGAGCATCTTATTTTTTAGTTAGGAGTTAGGAGATTTTAGTTTAGGAAGTTCTATTCATAG
Source organism: Linaria vulgaris (assembly GCA_948329865.1). Lineage (NCBI taxonomy): Eukaryota > Viridiplantae > Streptophyta > Magnoliopsida > Lamiales > Plantaginaceae > Linaria > Linaria vulgaris. Next base: position 19,845,664 of record OX415251.1, read on the forward strand.
AGGGTATATTTTGCTGATTGTCATGGACAAGGAGAAATTCGTGAGTATCGATTGCTTGATGATCCTTAATCTATGTGAAATGACTTCAAAAAAAAAGCTATCATTAATGATGAGTGTCTAAAGTATATTTAAGTACATTTTCGTGTATTTCAGGTTTTCAGAAATATTTTCTGAAAACATAGCTTATTAGGGGCAAAATGAGCTAAAATAAAGTTAATGTGCACAAGGTTATACAGGAGAACCAATCAAGTGGCAAATGGATGAAACGACAAGTGATTCAGGCAAGGAACGAAGGAGGAAGAGCCAAATTACCAAAAGTTATACAATGAGGAGAATCCAAATAAAGTCATTAATTCAAACACATGGTGACTGATTCACATGAAGAATCATAGGACGCCCTACATGCCATTGGGAATTCACAGAGTTAGTGTTCCAACGCAACAAATGGATCTAGTCCCGAGAAGAAGTTATATCCAAAACCGTGAACCCACGCAGAGCACAAACAAGCAGTGTGACATGTCAAGTCGCGCGACACCAGCGCGACTCGCCTACTTTTCCTTTACGACACGGGCAACAAACAGAGAGTAGTGCAACCAAAACAAAAGCAGTGCAACACGACCCGAATTGCGCGACACGACCTAGAAATGTACAAAACCCATGATTTCGGCCCAATAACTACTTTTACCTATAAATAACATTAGGGCTATAAATTCATTAAATCTCATCATAACACAACTTGTGAGATCATTGAGAGAGAGATGCCACAAGCATCACACACCGGCAGAAGCAGGTCAACATAGATTGAAGATCGAGTTTATCTTATCTTTACTCTTTTATTAGGACATTCTCTCCCGCTTATATTGTAAAACTTGTTAACTTTATGTGGTACTCTTCTCCACATTTGGAGAAGGAATTTATGGCTATTTATGCAAAATGAACCTTTACTTATAAATTCATGTTGAATTTTATGTGTTTGATGTGATTCGTTATATATTCCACATGTTTGATTTATACAATGGATGAGCGCTAACGTGCCTCATGACTAAAATTACATGTTTGATTTATGTGCTAAAAGTAGGGCTAACACAACTTGCACATAAGCTAGATCACACAAATCATGTCTTTGATTATTCGATATAGTTAACACTTGAGAATGTTGAATTGGTTACCAAACTTTACTCCTTTTAGATTGCTTGCACTTAGTTCACAAATCTTTAAGGAAAGGTGAGGGGATTGTAGCGGTCACTAGCGCCGCATCTAGAATTTCGAGAATTCATTATATGAACTTAGCATGATGAAACTAACTTAAGGGGAATTGGTGGTTTGTCTATGAATCACATAATAAATAGTTATGAAACCTAACTTCAAATACACGTAGTTTAAATCATTGTTATTTATTTGCTTTATTAGTGACAATCAAAACCTCATTATTTAAATCTCTTTATTACTTGTTTTACTATTGTCTATAAATTAAACACTATAGTTATACACTATTCGTGGGATTGATACTTGGTTAGTAACTATACTTTATATTTTATATTACTGGACCGTGCACTTGCAACACGTAGACGTAGCAATACAATGCATTCATAGAAACTACATGTTTCGCTACACATCAGTTAATTTAATTATAAACTCCATGCTTTAACAATCAGTACATCGCCAATTCCAAAATGTTGTTAAATATGTATGCGTTTAGTGTGCATATAACTCTAAATAACTTAATTACTTTATATACTTAATAGAGATAAAAGCATCAAACTCCCTGAACTATGGCCACTTTTGCGGCTTGCCCCATAAACTAATTTGATAAGCACTATATGCCCCATAAACTATTGTCGTCTGTTCGATTTGCACCACCGGTGTATTTCCAGCCATTTTTATATATTTACTTATTTAAAACATTATGAGCCGAATTTGGCCGCTACATATTGTAGGTTAGAAAATAATGAAGCTTGAAGTCCCAAAATTTTAAACATATCTATTAAATAGTTTGATAATTCGGTACGATCCGATTATCGACCTATAAAACCAAATTCATTTCGAATTCTAATTCGGTATTTGCTAGTTGATCACGAATTATTTTAATGATTCAATTAATGATCTGTGCCTATCGATACGATTATCAATGATTCGATTGATTCATATTTTTTACACACCCTTACGTAAAATCTCATCTTTTGCTTCTTTCGCTGAGAGAAGCCCAAATTATTGACAACACTGTGCATTCGTCTCTTTATATACAGAGAAAAGATTCTTGTTTGCTGATTTGAAGAAAATATCCAGCCGCCGACGAGCCTAAAGATACCAGTGATAGTGAATGCGGCAATGAAGATAGTGAAGACGAGGACACTTATGATATAGATGGCGATGATGAGTTTGATGAATGTTGTGTAAAAGAGAGTAGCGATGATGGAGATTCCAATGGTGGGGCCACGACAAACAGTGATGGTGGCAAAAAACGATGAAAGTGATGATGATGACTAAGATGATGACTCAGACGACTCCGATGATGAATAGCGATGTGTGGACGAAGGCGACCGACCATCAAAGAAGAAAAAGTGAGAGTATGTTATTTTTACGTTAGGAGTGAGGAGATTTCAGTTTAAGAAGTCTTATTCATAAAGGGTGTCCTTTGTTGATTGTCGTGAACAAAGAGAAACTCATGAATATCGATTCCATAATCTATGTGAAATTACTTAAAAAAACAAGAAAAATATATCTCTAATATAATCATAAACTCCATACTCTAACAGTTAGTACATCCCCATTGTCGAACTCGGTGTTAAATATGTATGCGTAAAATGTGTGTATAACTGTAAATGACTTAATTACTCTATTTACCTAATGATATAATTACTTAATTTAAATCATTATGAGTCAAATTTGACCGCTACAAATTGTGGGTTAAAAAAATAAATACACAAGCTTAAAGTCCCAAATGTAAACATATCTATTAAATGGTTCGTTAATTCGACACGATCTAATTATCGACCTATAAAACCAAAATTTTCAAATTCTAATTCGGTATTTGCTAGAGGATCATTTGTCGGATCGTTTTAATAATTCAATAAATGATATGTACCAATTGATACGATTATCATGATCTGATCGATTCAAATTATTTTGCATACCCATATGTAAAATCTCTTCTTTTGCTTCTTTTGCTGAGTGAGGCCCAAATTATTGACAACACCGTGCGACAGTCTCCTTTATATACGGAGAAATCATGCTTTTTTGGTGATGTGAAGAAAACATCCAGTCCCGAGGAGCCGAAAAATACTAGTGATAGTGAATGCAACACTAAAGATAGTGAAGACGAGGGCACTTATGATACAGATGACAATGATGTGTTTGATGAATATTTAGAAAAGAGAGTAGTGATGATGGGGATTCCATTGGTGGGGCCTAGGAGTGGGCACAATAGATCGGATCGATCGAATCGTATGAAAATCGATTGAATGATTGAATTTTTGAATTGAATCAAAATTTTAATCTGATTTTTGATTTTTATCATAGGATCAAACTCCCTTCCATTTGAACCTAAATTTCAGGGGATAAGAAACAGATTGAATCGAATTATCATCTTAATGTGTAAATTTTAAATAAACATTTAAAAGTATATTAAATTAAGTTAAAAAATCATAATAAATAAATATAAGACTAATGAAATACTAAGTATCTGTTTAATTCAAGTTAGTTTAAAAATAACACTAATAAACAATCATGTTTAATTCAAGTATTTTCTAATTTTAGATGCAAAATACATATATAATATAGCTTTTCTTCTTTCAACCTAAAATAATTATTAAAAGAAAAAAAAGGATCGGAATCGAATCGAATCTAGTAGAAATCGAGTGATTTTGGATCCTCCCATTTGATGTAGTTTCGATTCTTATTTTGCCAGGATCGGAATCAAATACTATTGTCGATTTGATTCGATCTCATTTCATCCAAATGCACAACCTTAGTGGAGCCACAACAAACAACGGTGATGGCAGAAACGATGAAAGTGACGATGACGACTCTGATAATGACTATGCTGATGAATAGCGGTGTGTGGACAAAGGTAATTGACCATCGTAGTATCTTGTTTTTTAAGTTAGGACTAATGATATTTTAGTTTAGGAAGTCTTATTCATAAAAGGGTGCCTTCTGCTGATTGTCGTGAACAAAGAAAAACTCTTGAATATCGATTCCTTAATCTATGTGAAATTACTTCAAACAAAAAAAGATATCTCCAATTTAATTTTGAACTCCATACTTTAACAGTTAGTACATCCCCACTTCCAACAGGGTGTTAAATATAGATGCGTAAAGTGTGCGTGTAACTATAAATGCCTTAACTACTCTATTTACCTAATAATATAATTACTTAATTTAAATCATTATGAGTCGAATTTGGCTGCTACAAATTTTAGGTTAAAAAATAAATACACGAGCTTAAAGTCCCAGATTATAAACATATATATTAAAAGGTTCGTTAATTCGGCAATATCTGATTATCGACATATAAAACCAAATTCGTTTGAATCTCTAATTCAGTATTGGCTAGACAATCATTTGTTGGATAATCTTAATGGTTCGATAAATGATCTGTACCAATCGATACAATTATCAATAATTCTATCCAATTAGATTGTTTTGCAAACCCATACATATAATCTCTTCGTTTGCTTCTTTTGATGAGTGAGACCCACGTTGTCAACAACAATGTGCATCCATCTCCTATATATACTGAGAAAAGATTCTCGTTAGGTGATGTGAGGAAAACTTCCAGTCCCAAGGAACCTAAAATAATTATTGAAAGAATAAAAGGATCGAATTCAGATCAAATCTAATCAAAATCGAATGATTTTGGATCGAATTGGATTGTCCAATTCGATATGATTTCGATTCTTTTTTTTTTTACCAGGATCGAAATCAAATACTATTGTCGATCCAATCTGATTCGATCCAAATGCACAACCCTTGTGGGGCCGCGGCAAACAACGGTGATGGCAGAAACGATGAAAGTGACGATGACGACTCAGATGGTGACTCAGATGACTCCGATGATGAATAGCATGTGTGGGCGAAGACAATCGACTATCAAGTGTAAATAACTTAATTACTCTATTTACTTTATGATATAATAACTTAGATTAATCATTATGAGTCGAATTTGGCCACTACAAATTGTATGTTAAAAAATATATACACAAGCTTGAAGTCCACATTTTAAACTTATCCACTAAATTGTTCGTTAATTCGGCACGGTCGAATTATCGACCTGTAAAACCAATTTCGTTTAAAATTTCAATCCAGGATTTTCTAGAGGATCATTTGTCAAATCGTTTTAATGATTCGATAAATATTTTATACCAATTCAATCGATTCAGATTGTTTTGCACACCCCTACGTAAAATCTCTTATTTTGCCTCTTTTGCTGAGTGAGGCCTAAATATTATATATATATATATATATATATATTTATATATATAACATTCATAGCATAACAGTCACCCTTCAAACACAAGAGAAAAGAAACGCGACAATTGTTAGTGTTTTGCATTTAAGTGATTCATACATTAATCCACCACTCTCTTGGGATACGATATTTGGTTCGTAACTATATTTACCATTTTATTATTACTTGATTCGTGCACTTGCGACAAGAGGAATTTAGTTAGGTGTAACAATTATTTGTTAACTTCTATTCTTTGTAAGCTACATCAAAGTTCCCATCAATATTATATATATATATATAAATATGGTTTTGCTTGTAAATGTTTACATATAAACATTGAATTGATAAAACATGACTATGTCTTTATACATATAATACTTTTCTAATCGCGACATAACGAGAGATACCACTTTCAAATTAGCATAAGATGGAATCATATTAGTAAATTAACAATAATAACATCAAACATCACATATTTGGTTGTTTCGCAGTGTACACAATGTTAGGAATGTGGAGCCTGAACAATGAAGATGAAGAACACAACACGATATGTAAGCAAGAGGCAGCGTGGGTAGCGCACCTCAAGGACACGTTGTGTCGTTTTGGCCGAGAGCGGCGCTAGTCGCGGGGTCATCCAGGGAGTGGCGCTGGCCACGCAGGTACATGCGTTGGTTGCGCGTGTGCCGCACTGCACGACATGTCGCGCGGGTGATGCGCTACACGATAGGTCACACGGGTCCTGGCAGACCCAGTTTTGGTCCATCTTTGTTGTGACGCCTAAGTTGGCCATAAAATCTATTTAAGTGACCCTTAGGTCGTGTAAATGAGACGCATTGACTGATTAGCCTCTGATGTGTGGTCACCATGAGAGAGATGTGAGGGAGAGATTAACATAAAAGAGAACATACTTGTGAGATTTGAAAGAACGTTCTATCTCAAAATTCTTAATCTGTGAGAGGCATATGTTGTATCTTATTTGTAACCACTCATCACCATCATAGTGGAGATCCTGGCTTGGATCGCCCCACAGATAGTCGTAGACGAACTGGATAAACAAATTCTGTATTGTGTTCTTTCATTGTTTATCGCTTTTTGTGCATGTGTGTATTACTCTGTTTGTGGTTGGTGTTGTTGCCGTTATTCTATGTTTTTTATTGTTTTCCGCTGCGCTAACACCCAAAAATTTTGAAGGAGTAAAATTCATCCCCAAAATAATGAAAAATATGTGAACTCCCCCTCTCCATCCCCTCCTCAACCAAAAATCTTGAAAACTGTTACATGCATGCAAATCAAACAATCAAAATCGGCATCAATGGAGTTTGGCCATATTATCAAAGAATATGGACAATGTTTCGTATAAAACGTTGGGGGCACATTTGGAGGTTTTGATGCTTTTATCCCCCAAAATACTCATGGACAACCAACGAATAATTGATGATATTCATAAAATGTTGCTGAATTCATCGAAAATATGTAGTGATACAATTCTAAGGGTTTAGAAATTAAAGGTCCTGGCATCAAGTCAAACTAGTGAAACTTCAGTCTTGACAAGCTCTAACGAACAAAGTATGGCTTAAATCAGCATTATGGTGTCGGCACACGGGTGTCATTTATATTTACTAAAGAGGTGGATGGGGTCGAAGAGATTAACTGGACTTGTCCTTAGCACGCATAAAATGCTTCCTCTATCGTGTATGGGGAAGCTTTTTGTGAGGCAGGTCATACAAGTCATTGTAACATGTAAAAAGTGTGAAGTGGATTGAGCTAAATGACTGATTGGTTGTGTCACATCCATGACAAACGAGTAGTTGGGTGCATATGGAGGGATGTGCAAGCGCATTTGAACCGAAGTTTGATGGCATAGGTGGTGGTCACACCACTGCATAGAGATGACGAGGGGGCAACATTGTAGCATGCCAACCATCTATCGATGACTTAATGATTAAGTATAATAGAGTTGCATCTACGAGGCAAAGCATTCTAGCCTTGGAACTTGGAAGAGCGCCATTGTTTTAGTAGCGTGGGCAAGGAATATTTATGGAGAAAATTATCGTGTTGCCTTTTTATTCACCATCCACTATAATACGAGATAGTCACGCTAAAACAATATAGGAAAAATATCCACCAAATATTTTGTGATACAAACAAATTATTTCGTATGCATAGTATAGTATTAAAAAATAATATAGTTTTTTGCATATATACAAAGCAGCCCAAACACCAGGAAATCTCTGTTTTTCATTCGACGGACCTGACCCGTTCACTACAACTGGACCAGAGCTCCAAATTGCAAGCCCAATATTCCAAAAGTCAATCTCAGCCATCCATTCCCGTTTGATGATGAGGATTGAGGTGGGCCCACCTTTACCCGTTTCGTGTCTCGTAAAAATCGTTTGTTTAACCCTCTCTACAAATAAATCCCTTTGCTCTCTCTCTCTCTCTCTTCAAGTAAAGGATCTAAAACCTCTCTTATCAGATTCCTGCGCAAAAATGGCTGAGGTACGAAATTAATTTCTCAATTTTATCATTTTGTTGTGTGCAAATTCTATTGAGAAGTATCAGATCGATTTTGACCTGATTTGATTGCTTTTTGAGCTGCCGTTTACTATTATTAATGTTTGGATTATTGATTTGATTTCGATGATTGAGCTACTGCTTCACTGTTATTGATTGTTACTTAATTTGTTTGGTTGTTACAGGAATCGAAAACTCCTCTGGTGCCTAAAGATGGTAAGCTTATCTTTCCGATTTCGAATATATCGAAAACTCCTCTGTTGCTGAAACTTTTTAGCAATGCGTTGTGAAGTTTAGAACCGATGTGGTTATGTGATGTGATGTGACTGAACACTATTTGAATCCAGTTAGTTGTACTTAACTACTTTGGGCGTGTGAAACGTTGTTCTTCATTGATTGTAAAGTGTAGTGGTTATATGACTGCACTGCACGCTATGCGTGTTTTCTCGTGTCGCTTGTTGGAGAAAATTCAGTTGCGGTTGTTACTCTATTGACACCAGTTTGATCGTATATAACTACTTTAATTTTTGAGAATGTGGGGATCGTGTTTACGTTATAAAACTTGATCGGAGACTACGTGACCTTTTCGGATTCTTAGTCACGTTTTACTATTATTTCAGAAGACAAGTCTGATGCTCAGAGCTCACCACCATCTGGGCAGGGAAGACCAGCTCCGTTTCCTGGGGGAATGCCGAATCCTTTTGACTTCTCAGCTATGACTGGCCTGCTCAATGTATGTAATTATATTTCCCCCTTGGTCTCGAATATTGTTTACTCTGATGTGTGATTCGAGTTGGTGAACTAATACTGCGCTGGTCCAATGAGGTTGCTTGGTTATAACCAAATACGTTGGAAGCTTTTTGTGACTTAGTTATGTGGCTTTTCCCCCAATACTTTACCTGCAAAGTACGTACTGTTCCAACACTGTAACTTATTAAATTTGTATCTCTTCTAGAAGATCATTTAGTTAGATTTTTTATTTTCGCCTCATATGATATTTGGGTTAGTAAATTTAAACAAATGAAAATGGTCCTGTGATGTGTTTACACTGTAAAAGTAAATGCTCAAGTTTTTCCTGGCTTTGAGAGTTGATCTTGGAAAGTTTAGGTGTATTTTGACATGGGTATGACAAAAAGTATCCCTTATCAACTGCCTGACAGTAATTTGTATGAAAGATACCTATTGAGTATGCACTTTACATTTTTGTCACTAGTGCGTTGTCAGTCTAATATTTACCGGATCTTGTTTCCGATTACTATCTTGTCTTCGGCAGGACCCAAGCATCAAAGAATTAGCTGAACAGATAGCAAATGATCCGTCATTTAATCAGATGGCAGAACAGCTTCAAAAAACCTTTCAGGGTGCAGGTCCTTCTGCTGTTGAAGAAGGTATGCCCAACTTTGATCCACAGCAGTATTACTCAACGATGCAACAAGTCATGCAAAATCCGCAGTTTATGACTATGGCGGAGAGGCTTGGCAACACGTTGATGCAGGTAAATTTTGTTTGAAAATTATGACTTTCTTGAAAATAAGATTTTGAGATGGCTATCTGACTTGTCTATCATTCTCTACAGGACCCAGGCATGTCTGGCATGCTCCAAAGTTTGACAAGTCCGGCTAATAAAGACCAGCTTGAGGAGCGGATGGCGCGTGTCAAGGAAGATCCATCTTTAAAACCTATTCTTGAAGAGATTGAGAATGGTGGTCCTGCTGCTATGATGAAGTAATTTCCTTTCTGAATATTTTTTGAATATACTTCGCCTAACATGATTTAGTTCTCGTGAAACGTCGTAGTTGTTTTGGTGGTGGATAATAGTCCAAGTCAAAATGGGGGAAAGGGTTTCAGGATGTACAAGCATTTGGAGTGCATTTTTTTCTCTCATTTAAGAATAATAAAATAAGATGCTATGCATGGCCCTATCTCTTGGAAATCCTCCAATTTAAGAAATCAAGTATACGTTCTGGATCTATTATATGGCACTTCTTGCCCCCATGTTTTCAGTTAGGCAATTTAATCTTTGGTCATATCACAGCTTATGTTTGGTTTTTATGCCGCCAACTTGTAGGCTCAGTACAAGCTAATATAAGTTGTTTGCCTGAGAGCATAGGCAACCAAATTGTCAGTCTTTGTGTAATATCTGGTGTATTCTTTTGCTATAAGCCATCATGAAGAAATTTTCATATGTTGTTTCATTATTTCAAGATTATCTTTCGCTATAGCACGTAAAAGGCAAAGATGCAAGAGGAAGTGGATCTTGTTACCTCATTACGAAATTCTGCACTTTGAACTAGTTCTTTTCATGTGACCTCATTTCGTCCTGGTCCAGCGTTACTCGTGATTTCGAGTCTAACTTGTGTTTGTCTATCTGAGGCCATACCCCCAGGCTACCTCTAGTTGTATTATAATGGTTTACGCTGAAACTTTGGTGTGTTACCCGTGATATATTTGTGAGAAAACCAACCCAGGCCCACATCTTCGTTATCTTGCCAGCCAGATCTTCAATTCGAAGTGGCTAACTTTCTCATGGCCCCTTCCCATCCCCACCCAAGCTTCTTTTCCAAATAAATTGCTCTTTAAGCACCCAGAATGGTGCCGAAACATGGAAGACAACCTGGTTCTTTTCTTTGTTTGCTTCTTTTTCTCTCCCAGATAGAAAGAAGTTCTATCCTGTGGACTTTGGAAGGATCACCTTACGTCAGAATATTACTGGGCTAAATTTATCTGTTTGAGCAGCCTTTGGTCTGCTATATATGTCGAGAAACACCAAAACTTCCAGTTACCCTTGTGACATATGCTTCCATTAGACTGTTAGCACTGTTATGTTCCATGAAATCAACTTTTCCACTATCTGGTTGAATACTGTGATGCGTGTAATATATAATGATTTCAGCTTTTGGGTGTTAAGAATACTCATCTGATGTAATTCGTGTTTGGTTCTTCTTTCTTATTATTGGTCGGTAATTTTTACATAATCACTTCCTGCAATCATAACATTTTGAGAATATGCTCTGATCAGGTACTGGAATGATAAGGAGATTCTCCAGAAGTTGGGTGAATCGATGGGATTTGCTGTTGGAGGAGAAAGTGCGGCAAATGCTCTTAATGTAGCAGGTGAGGAAGAAGCTGATGAAGCAAATGATGAGGAATCCATTGTTCACCAAACTGCTAGTGTTGGTGATATAGAGGTTTGTCTCTGTGCAGTACAACACTGACAATTTCCAATATAACCATGCAATGTTCGTAAATATATCTTTAATATCTTATGCCAAGTATAGCAACTTGCTGAATGTTATCTGGGAAAGTGTTTACAATTGTTGAACAGAGCTATTTTGGCTCACTGCCATTGGTTTTTGATACATGCTTTATCTTATTTCTATGAAACAAACAGGGCTTGAAAACTGCTCTAGCTGCTGGTGCTGATAAGGATGAAGAGGATTCCGAGGGGAGGACTGCATTGCACTTCGCATGTGGATATGGAGAGGTATTTGAATTCTTAGTTTTGTATTATCCTTGTATGTTTCTGAGCTAGCAACCCCCCCCCCCCCCCCCCTTTCCCGATTCCCGAATGTTAAAAAAATGTGTTTGCAAAAACGTATGGATGCGGCTTCTTAACTACTTCTGACCAAGAGTCGGAAGTGCCTTTTTATTTCTTGAAAAAGCTACTTGAAGCATAAAACTTTTATTTCTTGGAAAAGCTACTTAAAGCATAAAACATTTTTAAGGTGTTTCGAATAATTTAATGAGAACTAGATTTTTCTTTTCAGAACCTTTCTAAAACACCAGTTTGAGGAACATCACACCCTAAACCTTTTCAGCTTTCAATTTTTATGATTCTTTTTATCTTGGGACAAGCATAGGACAGATAGCTAGCATATAGAAATGCTTATTTGCTCCTGAAAGGCAATATGCTATTGCCATAAGCATTTGCGAAGTCATAAGCAGCTGCACACATTATAAGCCTCAGTTATGTGATTGCCATTTCATCTTCCATTTTATTATGCTATTATTTCACCTTTTTCTGTGAAAGAAGCTTGTGATTTATTCATAGGTTCTTGATTTTCTCCAGGTCAAGTGTGCTCAAGTTCTTGTAGAGGCTGGAGCTAAGGTGGATGCTTTGGACAAGAACAAGAACACACCCCTCCACTATGCTGCTGGTTATGGCAGGAAGGACTGTGTCGAGCTTCTGCTGAAAAACGGCGCTGCTGTGTAATCTATCTTCTTCCCATCATCGATTCTTTACAGTTACCACTCTTCACTGACCTGAACCTTTCTATTTTGTTTTTTGCAGCACTCTCCAGAACTTGGATGGAAAGACACCGATCGATGTCGCGAAACTAAATACCCAAACCGAGGTACTTAAGTTGCTCGAGAAGGACGCGTTCCTGTAAGTTAATTGGCGCAATGAATCTTCGCGTGTTGTATTTTTGCGGGGAGAAGAGTTTGGGAGTGCCAATTTGATGATGTGTGCTTTTGTTACTTTAGTTTGATATTAAAATTTATGGGTTTTTTGTTCAAATACATGGACCAAATCTGCAAGGGATGTTTGCTATTTGTTTATGTAGATGTAACTTGCCGTGTTCTTTATGGACATCAGTCAATTATTCCAAGTTAAATTGCAGTTCATATAAATGGGAATGTTTCAGGTCTTAAGATCTTTGGCTGGTGCAAAACTAGCTGAAGGTATTAAAGCATTAGAACAGTTGCTAAACTGCATTTGTAGTGAACAAATCAATTTTATTTTGTTAAGTTTTACGGAGATTTAAGGGCAGATCCAAGGGATGAAAAACAGATTCAAATTTAAGTTGTGTTAATGTCCACTGGCATTTCTAGATCAGACGTACTCCCACGGCATAATGTGGTTGAATAAGACGGAAGCAATCGCTCAAATAATAAGCTGAAAACTAACATCGACACTAAAATTTAATATTCCTGGTTCAATTCGCACAATACTTTTGATTAATAATAACGTTTTCGAATTTGACAGTCCTGGTTTTATTTGTTGCGAACAAGACTATAGTTCAAGTTGAACAATATTGAAATGCATTTTGGGTATGTCATTCTTATTCGAAAGGATTTAAACGTTGTATCACAAAAAATAAAAGCAAGAAATAGGTCTATGATTATTTTTGGACATGATACATATGGAGGATCGCGAACTAAAAGAACGATTTGAAACACGTTGTGTGCGACACATGGCCTTGAAAATGGCATAATATAGTGTTACACGACCATTTTGGTAATGGACCAAGAAGGTATGTTGAGAGGAACGATGGAGGGCAGGGGGTCAAGAGGATGGGGGAGGGAACGTGATTCAAGATATAAGCACAAGGACGTGAGGCAAATGAAAGAATAGACCTGAAAAACGTAATATGACGAGTAGCTTGTGATTAGAGAGGTCAAGACAGCAATAGGTGCTCTAAGTGAGAGAATATCCTAAGAAGACACAAGTAGTCGAGTAGGATGGTAGTTTATGTTTTGTGTGGCGGAGACAACAAAAGACACGTAGACATGCGTAATTGCGAGGAGTGGAGAAGAGAGAAGCAAAGAAGAGATGCTGTTGAGAGAAGGTGTAGGCATGCGGTTAACGAGATAAACAATCGTGCAAAATAGGATCAGTATGTTGGAGGCGTAGAGGAATGATGAAGCAAGGTAAGCCTAGTTTCTTCAGTATAGTGATGACAACGTTCAACAAACTCAATATCACCCAGGGTATGGGAAAAGGTAGGTGAGGTTTTGTAAGAGCGATGAACTCCATTGTCGGAGAAGAATATAACAATCGGGCAAACAAAATTAATTTTTCAACAACATTTCGAAAAGCAGCAAAGATGGTAAAAATCTGAGATTTTTGTTTGAGTGGGTAGAGTCATGTTTAATACGATCAAATGATAGTTGTTGTGCATCACAAAAAAGTGTCTTTGTTGATTCAACGAAATTTTGTTTCTTTCACGTGACAATATATTTCAAAAAAAGAGTGAGATAGATATAGATTACCAAAAAAAATAAAAATAAGTTGACAAAAAATACAGTTTTCGAAAATAGGGGGAAAAGAACCCTTGACCGACTCGTGGGCACACACACACGTCATTGGCACTTGTTGTACTACACCGGTCAAATGTGAATTTATATATATCCAAGCAAGTATCCAAACATGCACATTATCCCAGCAACCAAATCTCTGTTTTGATTTTCATCAGTCATCACGTCCTTTTCTTATTCAGTTTTTTCCTCCCAAACAGAAACAGCATAGGGCCGTAGTATAGTATTGTTTTTCCTCAATAGTGAAATTGGCGTGATGGAGAAGAAGAGAATTTGCAGGCAGTAAAGCATTCTCTCTCTCTCTCTCTCTCTCTCTCTCTCCTTGGATAGCTGTTACACTGCTTATCTAAGTTCTTCCAAGTTTTTGAACTTCTTTTCAGTATTCTTTTTCTTTCTCTCCAGTAATTTGTTTACCATTCTTCTGTTTTTGACTTACTGACTGTCATTTATTCCTTTTCATTGCCCTCGTCTTCTCTCATATTTATCAGACTTGAGCGGAAAACAATAAAAAGAAAAAAGAGTTTTGGCAACTTTTAAAAGTACTTGGAAATGTATTAGAGCAACTTACCAAAGAGGTTTCTCCTGAAGAAACAGAAAGATTAATTCCTGATGAGGTTTCACATCCTTTTCTCATGAGAATTATTATATGCACGCATATTCTCACCAATTTTTTTACAAGAACTTTTATCAATTTTAGTCTTGGTGTGCTTTAGTCAATGTTTGTTTTCTGGTTCTCTCCAACAAAGCTAGAACAATGATAAGTCGCAAATTCATGATTTCCTTCTCAACTAATTTTGTTGCTCCTTTGGTGGTCATAACATTCTGTATGGCCTCCTTCTTTATCCTTACGCTTTCTTGTCTCTTCAGCTAAAACGTGTAATGGAGTCTGATGCAGCCATGACAGAAGATATGGTTTCTTATATATAATATTATTCCCCTGGATGCGCACTCTCTAACTAATCCTATTGTATCTTTTGCTGAGGTGACCTTGTTTTCTTGTGTTTAGTTTTGTTTTAAAATTATTATGGTGGTCTTAACTGGTGGAACAAAATTTCAGGTACGGGCAGCAGCTTCATCTTTGAAATATTTCAGGGACCTTCCAAAACTGCCTGCAGCTTATTCTACACCGGCTACAAGGAGTTTAGATATATTTGACTTTTTGCAGTATACTTTTGGCTTTCAGGTTTGTTGGCAATATAATGTTGGTCTAGATGTTTAATCTTTCTCAGCTTTTGAATTCGGGTCATCTGGTCAAGTTGCTTGTTTTCTAGGTTCCGAAGATTGTCACTTTGAAAACAAACAGTAAATATGTTTACCTACAGTTTTAGATCAGACACTAGCATGCATTTCTGATGGTTGGTATTTAATCGATCAAGTCAGAAATTGATCAAGTCAGAAATCGATCAAGTCAGAAACTGAACAGTAAATATTATCTAACTAATATTGTATTAGCATTGGGAAAATGTTGGTATGCTTGTCTTAACTCTAATGGTGACCGTAAGATGCAACTTATTTGTTTTCAAGCCTTAGACTTTTTTGATGCCATGTTAGATTATAGCTGTGATTTCTTTCTGTAGTATTACCAGGCAAAAAATAAAAAAGATGGACACATCAAAGTATAGGCTACCTGCCTTCTTGTAGTTGAGTCTTTAAGAGTTTCAGCTTCTTCAAGCTTTTCGTATGCATCATTGCCTTCCTTCCTTTTTTTTTTTTTTTTCCCCTTGTGGGAGAACTTGTTGTAAATTAGTGTGCTCATTTCAGTAATTCACATGATTTGCTCTTTTTGCTATAGCTTCAGCAAATCAACATTCCTTGTGCTCATAAAAACTATGTAATCACTCGCTCTATGTTAAAAGGGGTTTACTGAAAAAAGGGTTTAACTGTTTGCTAGTTTCACTTTTTGGTGTTTACTATATATAGCCTTGAATTTCATCTTTTTCCTTTGTGGATTATTATGCAGAAAGATAATGTTTCAAATCAGCGAGAACATGTTGTGCACCTCCTCGCAGATGAGCAAAGTCGACTTGGTATTCCAGAGGAACCTGAGCCGGTAAGTCTGGCAGAAGCTTTGTTGTACTTATATGCATATTGAAAGTTTTAGAGAGGAAAATATTTTTCATTCTCTGTTGAATTGAATTACATACCGATGCACATTATTTATAGCCTAAACTACTGATACAAAATAGGAAATAAAGAATACAGATCACCTAAGGAAACAAAATAAATCATCTACAAATAATAATTTCCTACTTCAGCAGATTTCAAATCAAAGATTTAGAATCTGTTTTAATAGGAAAGGAATATCCTGGCAGTCTAGCACCTAATCTTTCAACACCCCCCTTCAAGTTGGTGCATATATGTCAATCATGCCCAACTTGCTGACAAGGAGTTCGAAGTTAGGTCTGAATAATCCCTTGGTGAGAATGTCAGCTATTTGTTGTGTTGTTGGAACAAACGGCATACAAACAGCGCCATTGTCGATCTTCTCCTTTATAAAATGCCTGTCTACCTCCACATGCTTAGTACAATCGTGTTGCACAGGATTTTGAGCAATGCTAATCGCTGCCTTGTTATCACAGTACAACTTCATTGGTAGGTTGATAGGCATCTTCAATTCTTCAAGTACTCTCTTCAGCCACAACATCTCACAGACACCATTAGCCATGGCCCTGAACTCAGCTTCAGCACTGCTCCTTGCAACAACACTTTGCTTTTTACTTCGCCATGTAACCAGGTTCCCCCATACATAAGTGCAATATCCAGATGTTGATTTTCGATCCGTAATAATTCCTGCCCAGTCAGCATCTGTATAAGCCTCAATAGTTTGTTCTGTAGTTTTCTGAAAGAGAAGTCCTTTTCCTGGAGTACTCCTCAAGTATCTCAAAATTCTATATACAGCCTCAAGATGTTTCTCAGTGGGTGAATGCATAAATTGGCTTACCAAACTCACAGCAAATGCAATATCAGGCCGTGTATGTGATAAATATATCAATTTTCCTACCAGTCTCTGGTAGCGTAATGTATCCACGGGTTCACCTTCCTTGTCGTCTCCAAGCTTTTGATTAGAATCCACTGTCGTCTCCAAGCTTTTGATTAGAATCCACTGGAGTGTCTGCTGGTCTACAACCACTCATTCCAGTCTCTATAAGAAGATCCAAAACATACTTTCTTTGAGAAATAGCTATCCCTTTCTTTGATCTTGCAACCTCCATTCCAAGAAAGTATCTCAAAGGACCCAAATCTTTTATCTCAAATTGAGTTGACAAAGATTTCTTCAATCTGTCCATCTCCAACAAATCATCTCCGGTAAGAATTATATCGTCCACATAAACGATCAAAATTGAAATTTTCATTTCGGATGAATGCTTTAGAAACATAGTATGATCTGTTTGTCCTTGTATATATCCCTCTTTTTTAACAAACTGGGTAAACTTCTCGAACCAAGCTCGTGGTGATTGTTTCAGTCCATAGAGGGACTTCTTCAATTTGCATTTTTTCACACCAAACTGTTTTTCAAAGCCTGGGGGCGCATCCATATATACTTCTTCTTCCAAATCTCCATTGAGAAAAGCGTTCTTTACATCTAATTGTTGTAAAGGCCAGTCGAGGTTTGATGCAAGTGACAACAAAACTCTAACTGTGTTTAGCTTTGCTACCGGGGCAAATGTCTCAAAGTAGTCAATACCGTAGGTTTGAGTAAACCCTTTGGCCACCAACCTAGATTTATACCTCTCGACTGTTCCATCTGACTTGTATTTGATTGTGAACACCCACTTGCAACCTACAACAGTTTTATTTCTCGATAATTCCACCATATCCCACGTGTGATTCTTCTCAAGAGCCTTCATCTCCTCCAAAATAGCATCCTTCCACTCTGGAACTTTTAAAGCATCTTGCACATCTTTTGGAATTTCCTCACGTGATAATTGTGAGGAAAAAGCACGAAAGACTGGTGAAAGGTTTTTATATGACACAAAGTTGGACATAGGATGTTGGGTACAAGTTCTTGTACCTTTTCGAAGAGCAATTGGAAGATCAGAATTATCAGAGTTAGAGGGATTTGGGGACTTAATTTCACAGGGAATGTTACCTGATGGGGGCACGGACTCATGGCAGTGCAAGTGATCTCTGCACTCTTTTCTTTGATTAATGTTTCTCCTCGAGTAAACATTATTAAAGGGAGTTAAGCCCATATTGTTGTTACCTGTCTCTTTTCCATTTGTCACTTCAGGCAAGTGTTTTTCATGTTCTCGCACTAGAGGCAAGTCTGGATTTTCATTATTTAAAGGACACAATTCACTTATGTTTGGTATAATAATATTTGGCATCTCATGATGTTGGTTAATAGATGTAGACATTGTATCAAGTTGAAAATAGTGTTCTGAATCTTCTAAGTTTCTCCCCCTGGAAGATGAGGGCTAAAAAAGGAAGTTGATTCAAAAAATGTCACATCCATAGTGATGAAAAGTTTTTTAGAAACTGGATCAAAACATTTGTAACCCCTTTGAGTGGCAGCGTATCCAATAAACACACATTTTCGAGCTCGTGGTTCAAATTTGCTTCTATTTTGTTCATGTATATGAACAAAGGCAGTGCACCCAAACACTTTTAATGGCAAAGCATACGAAAGCCGATTTGTAGGGAAAAAATCATGAAAAGCATCCAAAGGAGTTTTGAAGTTCAAGATCTTACTCGGCATTCTATTAATTAAATATGTTGCTGTTAAAATTGCTTCACCCCAAAGATATTTAGGTACGTTGTTTTGAAACAATAATGTTCGAGCTACTTCTAATAGGTGTTTATTTTTTCGCTCTGCCACTCCATTTTGTTGAGGGGTATCAATGCAAGAACTTTGATGAACAATGCCTGCTTCCGTGAAAAAATTGTTAAGATATTGGTTAAAAAACTCTTTTCCATTATCACTTCTGAAAATTTGAATTTTCTCACGGAATTGGGTTTGAATCATTTTATAAAAGTTGTTGAAAATGCTTTTAACTTCAGATTTTTCTCGCATTAAATAGACCCAAGTCAATCTAGTATGATCATCAATAAACGTGACAAACCAACGTTTACCAGAAGGTGTGTGAGTTCGACTAGGCCCCCAAACATCACTATGAATCACGGAAAAGGGAGAAGAGGATTTATATGGTTGGGGCAAAAAAGTGCTTAGGTGATGTTTGGCTAGTTGACAAATCTCACAAGTAAATAAAGATAAACTTTTATTCTTGAAAAGATTAGGGAACAAATGTTTTAAATAATAAAAACTTGGGTGGCCTAGCCTATAATGCCATAACATTACTTCACTATCTTTAGGAACAGATATAGAATTGAGACAGGTACGTTGAATTTGTTTACTCGAGTTAGATCCATCCTCAAGGATATAGAGTCCTTCAATCTCTCTAGCACTGCCAATCGTCCTCCCCGTACTCAAGTCCTGAAATTCACAAGATGAGGATGAAAAATTAGCACGACATTTGAGATCCAAGGTAATCTTACTGATGGACAGTAAGTTACATGACAAATTGGGAACATGGAGGACATTATGAAGTGTTAATGATGGTGAAAGTGAAACAGATCCTGTTCCAGCAATTGAGGAAAGAGACCCATCGGCAATTTTTACCTTTCTATTGCCTGCACAAGGACTATAGGAAGAAAAAAGTTTTGAACAACTTGTCATATGATCAGTTGCTCCAGAATCAATCACCCAATAAGATTGAGGGTAAGATTTCGCACTAAAAGATATAGCGGTAAGGTATGTACCTTTTTGAGCCAAAGAACAAGAGGGGTTTATAGAAGAAGAAGAAAATAGTTTGTGCAAGTGCTCCAGTTGTTCCTTTGTAAAAGGTGCTGCCTCGGAATTGATTTTTGGTCCTTGAGCATCCTCAGTAGTGGTCTGTAGTGCACTGCCACCTCTACCAGATTTTTTCTTCCAGTTTGCTGGCTTTCCATGTATTTCCCAGCAGGTCTCCTTCGTATGCCATGGCTTTTTGCAATGCTCACACCAAGGTTTCTTCGATTTATCACCGTCAGATCTTCTAGTTACAAGGGCTGAACTGTCAGATTCTTGAATTTCAGTATGATCTGGATTGCGTAGCATGACTTTCCTTCGAGCTTCCTCACGTCTAACTTCAGAAAATACCTCTCGCATGGAAGGCAGTGGTATACGCCCTAGTATTCGACCCCTTACTTCATCCAAATTACGGTTAAGACCAGCGAGGAACATGTATACGCGATCATTTTCTTCCCTTTTCTTGTGCCTAGCACAATCATTAGGATTTTCCCAATCGTCCTCGTAACATTGATCCAATTCCTGCCAAAGAGTCACCATAATGTTGTAATAAGTGGTGACATCTAGTTCGCCTTGCTTGGACTGCCACAACCGAGTCTTTAGATCATAAATCTGAGAGGAATTTTCCAAATCAGAATAGCATTCTCGTACAGCATCCCAAACATCCTTGGCTGTAGTTAAAAACAAATAAGGCTTTCCAATTGTTTTCTCCATCGAATTGATTAGCCATCCCATTATGAGGGAATTTTCTGACTTCCATCTTTTTATGGATGGATCGTTCAATTCTGGTCGTGCTATTTCTCCTGTCAAATACCCCAATTTTCCTCTACCATCAAGTGCTAACTTCACGGATTGGGCCCACTCCAGATAATTTTCTCCATTGAGCTTATGCACTATGAGATATGGACTGGAGCCATGGGAGAAAGCATCACCAGAAGAAGGAAGGGCTTCATGCTTGACAAATTGTGTGTTGTCAGATTCTGTGTTGTCAGAATCAGCGGAAGTAGAATTTTTGGTGGCTCCGGTCATCGCCGTTTTCACCATTGTTATTAAGAATCAAGAGCACGTGGCTCTGGTACCATGAAAATTTTAGAGAGGAAAATATTTTTCATTCTCTGTTGAATTGAATTACATACCGATGCACATTATTTATAGCCTAAACTACTGATACAAAATAGGAACTAAAGAATACAGATCACCTACAAAAGGAAACAAAATAAATCATCTACAAATAATAATTTCCTACTTCAGCAGATTTCAAATCAAAGATTTAGAATCTGTTTTAATAGGAAAGGAATATCCTGGCAGTCTAGCACCTAATCTTTCAACACATATGCAAGAGTGTTTAACGCTAGGGACAAATCATCATATCTCATACTTTGATTATTACTTTTGGTTGTCCTCATGGTTTCGTAAAAACGTCGTGCCCTACATTCTAGACTTTATGTAATGTGTTTTAACTCCCGTGGGGTTCATCTATTTTATGTGTAGGTATATGACCTTTTTTTTTTCGTGAACATGTGTCCTACATTCTAGACTGTATGTAATGTGTTTTAACTCCCATGGGGTTCGTCTATTTTTTGTGTAGCTATATGACCTTTCTCACTACCAGTTGGTCTTTAAAGAGTTTCTTCTATAGTTGGGCGACTTATTTTTATGCGTTATTGACGAACGGCAAAGGTTTTGATCAGATGTTTTATGATGGGGGTAATAATTGGGTTGTTGCCACTCATATTTTGATGGAATTATTTTGATGGAATGATAGCTTGCATGAACTGTACTTGTCGGAAGAGCTTCCTCCATATTTTTTCAAGGATCAAATGTCTTGTGGCCTTTTGATTGGGTCCTACTTGCGACCTTTTGATTGGGTCCTAATGAACACATTTATTGGGTTCTCCAATGGTTATTGTTTTCTATCTCTCATTCTTTGAGAAAGCAACTGAAGGGGAGCCTTGGCACATCGGTAAAGGTGTTGCTGTATGACTGGGAAGTCACGGGTTCAAGTCCTGAGAGCAGCCTCTTGTCAAATTTGACAGGTTTCCCCTTATACACCCTTGTGGTGGGACCCTTTCCCGGACCCTTGCATTGTGGAGATGCTTTCGTGCACCGAGCTACCTTTTTTTTTTTTATTCTTTGAGAAGGCAACTATTAATAGTTCAGTTTTATACATTGATATGGTACAATTTGTCATGTCAAGAAGAAGCCACGATGGCGCGAAACTGACTGATGAATGTCGAGAAGACTTTAAGGTAAAGCTACCTTTGCCATATTTGGTTCACCATTATATCTATGTAGCTAATTAGACATTGAGTAATATGTCATTGGAAAGACACATGAGTCTAGGTTGCAACGCAACAAGCGGAATGCAATTCAGAGGTCCATAGAGAAAGTTATGCTCAAAATAGTAAAGCTGCGCAGATCAGCATCGAATTTGCACGGTTCGATGCGGAAAGAGTAGATCGAACCGCAGCTGTTCGATGCGGGCCTAAAATGGCCTTTAAGCCCCTCTAATCATTCCTATATATACCCCCTCACTCCTCACAAGTAGGGAGGACAGACGGAGCAGCTCAACATCGAATCCAAGTGGTTCGATGCTCACCTACATCGAACCCAAGTGGTTCGATGCTTACCTACATCGAATCCAAGTGGTTCGATGCTCACCAATATCGAACCCAAGTACATTCGATGCACATGCCCTGAAAGCTACACGAGTCAGGGTCCCGAATCAAGAAGCGGATCGAGGTTTCAATCATCCTACCAAGAGATATGATCGAAACCGTGAAGTCGCGGCAAGTTGTCTCGAATTCACCCAGTTCGACATTGATAGATCGAACCCTAATGGTTCGATGCTCACTTAGATCGAACCCATATGTTCTCTGAAAGCTACACGAGTCAGGGTCCATAATCAAGAAGTGGATCGAGGTTTCGATCATCCTACAAAGAGATATGATCGAAACCGTGAAGTCGCGCCAAGTTGTCTCGAATTCACCCGGTTCGACATTGATAGATTGAACCCTAATGGTTCGATGCTCACTTAGATCGAACCCATATGTTCCCTGAAAGCTACATGAGTCAGGCGGATTGAGGTTTCGATCATCCTACAAAGAGATATGATCGAAACCGTGAAGTCGCGCCAATGCTGAACCAAGTGAAACAAGCAGCCCCACCAGGGCTCGACCTAATTGAGGCAACTCAAAAGAGACAAATGAACTACATTCAACTTGATTCCCTCAATGGGATACGTAGGCAGCTTGGCAAGTTTCCAAGTTCATTCCGATATCATAAGTATCTAACGCCCTCAATTCGACAATCAAAGAACAATCGAATCTGTCCCGTTCGACTGTTCCCTCAATTTGGCCATTTAGGGATTTCTCCCGTCATCTTGTATTTCCTTATTTGTGTAATAGGTGTTCCGGACCAAGCTAATCCGTTCATTGTAATAGGATAACATTATTTTGGTTAAGTCATGCCCCATTGTATCGATTTCTCGGTGTATTGTAATCTAGACGAAATAAGACTAAAATATACATCTATTAATTGCTAACAATACTCTCCACGATCCCTTTCGAGATCAAAGCCACTTGTTAATTTAGGGGACACTAAACTTGCTTGTTTCCATTAGTTACTAGTTCATTAAGACTGGCAATTTAGAGGTGCTTAACCTATCTGATATGATTGTTGTTTCTGTGGTGACGTGACCTAAGCTAGGGTTCTCTGGAGTCTGTCGTGTAATGGCTGGTGCAGAGCTCCAGTTTTCAGGGTGCTTTTGTGTTGATGCTAATTATAATTACTTCTGTCAGAAAATTATAACTACAGTAAAAGAAAAATTTTAGTGGCACGTGATTTTGTTCGTCGTTCTCTTTTGCCCTGTCACATGGCAAGTGATTAGATGGTGGATTTTTTGCTGTCCTTTAGTACTTTGTATTACCAGATCAATATTGCAAGTCACATACTGCCAAACTAGTTCGTCGTGTTATTTCATACTTGATTTGCTTACACTTTTGTCTAGATATTGGATGAAGCTGCTGTCCAGAGGGTATTTTTGAAGGCCCTTGACAACTACATCAAGTGGGGTGCAGTTACCTGGGGATTTTACCTGTATGGAGCAAGTATGTGGACCTATATAGAATAATGCCATGCTCTATTACTATAGATTGTTTTATGGGAATGATATTGTAGTTTCTTGTTGGTGCAAAGTTGGCCTTTCTGAAATTCAAGTCTGAGTTCTTTTAACAGTTTGTGCATTTGACAGTTTGGAGGCTGTTAGCAAAGAGAAGAAGGTGTTATTCATTTCATTGTATTTCTTAATATGGGGTGAAGCAGCAAATGCCCGGTTTCTTCCCGAATGCTTGTGCTACATATTTCATCATGTAGGTAAAATGGGTATTTTGTAGATCATGGAAATCTCTGTTTACTACTATTTTTTTTCATTTTTCCTTTGAAGCCACAAACAACCACGCCTTTAATCCCTATATGTAAATATGGTCTATATTAATGTAAAGAGAACCACTTTGAGCTGAACAGATGAATTCCGTCCATCTTCACTTGCTCATCTTGGGACCACATTGCTTCCTTCATTTTAAGTTTCTTCGATCAATCCCACCCTCTAAGCGTTTCTGCTAAACGAGAGTTTCATTGTTTGACTTGGTTATTTCTGTAGACATACCCCTCAAATGACTGAACCATCATATAACTGAATTTCTCAAGTTGAAAAAATTAATACTTAAATCCCAACTCTTCTCGTGAAAATGTCTGAGGAACTGACAAAGGCAATGAATCGACTTTAATCCATGTTGAATTACTCCTCACCCAACTCCAAGGTAGTGACGCACAAGTTCCATTCCGCGATAGTTTGAATAATTTTGAAAGTTGGCCTTATATAAAGAGGTTAATGTGCTCTTTCTGTGCATCGTTAATTGGTCAGCAAGGACATCTGCATTGCTCCAAGTTTTGTGAGAGCATGAAAAGCTCTGTTGTGTGTGCGAGACAGAAGTTAGATAGGTCTCTGTGCTCTGTGTATGTATTGTTTATTGGTGAAGGAAGACGTGTTAGGATTCTACTCTTTTTGCATGCATAGTGCTGCGTATACTTTTTCTTTCTTCATTTCCTTGTTTTCTTTTTTCTGTGCGTTTGCTCAGACAGAAGTTAAAGCCATATTTCCATTAACTGCTGTAGCTTGTTCTTTTCTCATTTTTGACTATTGACTAAAGCCTCACAAAATAGAGTTCTCAAACAATGATTTTTGTACCGTCTTAATAGATGGGAAGGCAACTTGAAGAAGCACGTCGACAACAGGTTGCACAGCCAGCCAAGAGTTGTTCTTCTGACTCTGGTGTATCATTTATCAACCAAGTTATACTTCCTCTCTATGAGGTTATCTGTGCGGTACGTCCACCATTGACTTCTACTCTCTACAATTTTAGAATTTATTGAAAATTTTCAGTTACTGGTGAGATAGGCTCAAGATGTCAATTCTTTCGATGATTGTCTTCCAGTATGATTTTGTTTTTTCTAAGTGTAGAATTAATATAATTTGGTGATACCATATTCATATTTGATCTTCAGGAAGCGTCGAACAATGAGAAGGGGAGAGCGCCTCATTCGGCCTGGAGAAACTATGATGATTTCAATGAATATTTCTGGTGACTATTTGTATCAAGAAAGCAAATTGATTGTTTTTTACCTTTTCTTTTGTTAACAGTTGTCTTGATTATGTTTTGGAAGGTCACTGCACTGTTTTGAACTTAGTTGGCCATGGCGGAAGAGTTCAATTTTTTTCCTGAAGCCAACGGCGAAGTCAAAGGTTGTTAAATGTTTCTCCATATGTTCTCTACACGTTGGAATTGCTTCCCTTTGCTACTTTCAGATATTCCTATTGGTTAAACTCTCATGTAGTTCTAGACGCGCAGCAATCAGGGGTCTTCATAATATGCGCTCGCAGTTCCATCTATCCTTGACAGCTGGGTCAAGTACAAACTTTAGTTTGAAAACCTTAGAAAATTTGCTGACCTCTCACATTATTTATTTGAGTGCACGTGTTCAAAGCAGCTATTTGTTTCATTTTGGATGGATGAAACTTATTTTGAATGTTTGTTAAGCTTCATCAGTTCTACTAGTTATAGTTGTTAAATTGATGCTTATTTTATTATGTTCCGTCTATACTATGGCGGCCAGTTTCAGAAATTTATTTAAACAGGCATTTATTTCCTAGATTAAGTGTCAATGGGAAGAGAATTCATGTGCTTGTTCCGATGGTGTAGTTGTTATTTCAGTTGTATTTTTTGCAATTTGTCCAGTAAGTTGCTATTTGAGTAGTAATTTGGTAGTTTATGCATGAGCTGGAAAATCCTGCTTGACATCCATTGATTACTTATCCCTAGTCTTAGCGACATTTTATCTCCTCATGTAGTCTTGCACGATAAATATCTTGATCGGCATTACCAAATAGATATAATTATTGGCTTCTGCAAAAGTGGCAATCTTATGCACCTGTCTTAGTGTTTGTTTTCTATTTGAGTTTCATGATAAATTTGCATGCCAATCTTCGTTTTCCATGTTGCCAGAGAAATCATTTGTCTCTGCCTGGATTTGGATTAGTATCTCTTTGCCAACTCAATTTTTTAATTCCTACGTAATAACGGAGCAAGAATCAAAATGGGATCCAGTTACTTTATCAGAAATCATTTTTGTGGCCAAATCTGGTTTGAGGAAGTCAAGTTTCGAGTATTCTGTTGCTGATCTGAACTAATATTATTACATCATATCTCTTCTCCCTTGTCTCCAACTTAGCACACCGTGAAAATTGATGGGGTACTTCTACATGATCTCTGCTAATCAGTTTTAGCATGTAATGGCTGGTTTGCAAACTGATTGACTTTTTCATAGTTCTGGATGTAAATGCCTAACAAAAATCCTCTGAAGATGACCTGTGCATGTGATGGTAAACTTCAATATATTTCTTTTGAACTTTGCAGAATATTTTAAAGACTGGTGGTGGCAAACGATGTGGGAAAACATCTTTTGTTGAGCACAGGACGTTTCTTCATCTCTATCACAGTTTCCATCGACTTTGGATATTTCTCTTGATGATGTTTCAGGTTGGCAAGTCATATGAAATGCTTGTTCTTGGGTTTCATTTTCCTAATTCTTTATAATGATTGATCCTGAACCTCTATGATAAATGTAAATCAAGTAAATGTTATGAACGGAGGTTTCAAGAGCATGTCCCCGTAAACAAAGGTTTAGAGGTCTCGTTTACCTCATTTACCTGTTACTAAGTTTTGTTATCTATTACTATCTCACCTTTTCTTTCTTCATGCGATTACCATCTCATCTAAGTATTTATGTTTTACAGTATTGTCTGTTACGTCAATCACTGGCTTATTCTCTAACTCACATAGTTTATCGGTTACTGTAATTTTATGCTTGTTACTTTGCCACTATGCAATTCTTCAACAATTCCTCCCCCCCCCCCCCCACCCTCC
Organism: Linaria vulgaris; assembly: GCA_948329865.1. Taxonomy (NCBI): domain Eukaryota; kingdom Viridiplantae; phylum Streptophyta; class Magnoliopsida; order Lamiales; family Plantaginaceae; genus Linaria; species Linaria vulgaris. The sequence goes on from OX415251.1 coordinate 19,872,938, forward strand.
TGGCCGCGCGATGGGATTTTCTTTCCCTATAAATGTTTTTTCTGATTTTTAGTTGATCATCCAGTATGATAATGCAGCTTGACTCTTCTGCTTTACCCTTCATAAATTTGTGTCAACATTTTCTTCCATCTCCTTCAGGGCCTCACCATAATCGCATTCAATAATGGACAGTTCAACCGAAAGACCATACGAGAAGTTCTGAGTGTTGGCCCGACCTACTTTGTGATGAAATTTTTCCAGAGTAATATATTATGCCTCTATGTCCCATTCGGTTGTTTAACCTGCTACATGGTTGTGTAGAACATTTTCCAATATAAGTCAATTTAAAGTTGTTTTTTTGTTTTTTTAGGTGTCTTGGATATGATGATGATGTATGGGGCATACTCTACCTCAAGGCGCCTAGCTGTGACCAGGATTTTTCTCCGTTTCCTTAGCTATAGCTTGATTTCAGTTTTCATATGCTTCATTTATGTGTATGTTCATGCCCGTCCTTCATAATACTTTTGTATTTTTTTCTCATTTCTCTGTTGCTGTGATGCTTTACTCTGTTACAAGGAAAGCATTTTAACATAGTTTTGCTAATTGTAATTGCAGACGAGCTCTTAGAGAACAGAGTAACCCCAGTGGCCAGTCAGATTTATATAGAACCTATGTAGTTGTTCTTGCCATCTTTGCGGTCGTGAAGTTCTGTGTTAGTTTCTTGATGCGCATACCAGCATGCCATCGTTTGTCTAATCGGTGTGATAGTTGGGCCCTGATTCGTTTTATGAAGTGGATGCACCAGGTTTATTTATGTATACAACATTTCCATTTTGCTAAATATATTTTTAGTTTGTCAGTTGACGAGTATTCATTATTGTCTCTCTGGTGTGTTTTAGAAACACTACTATGTTGGTCGTGGAATGTATGAAAGAGCTTCAGATTTCACAAAGTAATCGTCTCATCTCTTTTACGTCTTGATAGTTTTCTCCTCCCTTTGGGTGGCCTAATTTTATGCGAGATTGCTGTTTATTTGTTCTTCTCACTAAGTAATCAAAGTCTTCCTTAACTTCCTTAATATTAGTTCTTCTCCTTTTAGTGGCCTATCTTTTTCTCAGTGTTTGTTCCTTTTCTAACCTGTTTATTTTCCTTAATTTTTTGCATGAAGCATTGTTTCTAATCTTTGTTCCCTTCTTTTATTACTGTTGTTGTTAATTGGAAGAAGAAATTGTTGTGTTATATTCAGATCAAGATACAACTATATATACAAGAGGAATCAGGTAATGAATCACTATTATCTCCACTAATCTCCACTATACCTACTACACCACTTCACCTACCACACCACTTCACCTACTGCACCACTACACATACCACTACACATATTCTAACACTCCCCCTCAAGGTGGAACATAAATATTAGTCATGCCCAACTTGTTACAAAGATAATCAATTCGAGCCCCATTTAAAGCCTTTGTGAAAATGTCTCCAAGTTGATCTCCAGTCTTCACATATCCCGTCGAAATCAAATTCTGTTGTATTTTCTCACGGACGAAGTGACAATCGATCTCAATATGTTTGGTTCGTTCGTGAAACACGGGATTGGAGGCAATGTGAAGTGCCGCTTGGTTATCACACCATAACTTTGCAGGTACCGAAGTTTGAAGGCCAACTTCAGTCAGTAGTTGATGAATCCACATTACCTCACAAGTTGATTGAGCCATAGCTCGGTATTCTGATTCAGCACTCGATCGAGACACAACATTTTGTTTCTTGCTTTTCCAAGAAATCAAGTTTCCTCCAAAGAAAACACAATATCCAGTAATAGACTTCCGATCAATTTTGGATCCTGCCAAATCTGCATCTGAGAAACACTCTAAACGATTATGATTATGCTTTTTATACAGTATGCCTCGTCCGGGTGCTCCTTTTAAATAACACAATATTTGTTCCAAAGCTGCCCAATGATGAACTGTTGGAGAAGAACTAAATTGACTTACAGTGCTAACTGCGTATGCAATATCTGGCCGTGTAACTGTAAGATAATTTAGTTTTCCAACCAGTCGCCTGTACCTTTCAGGATCTTCATATAAGTCTCCATCCTGAGTTAAATGTACATTAGGTAATATCGGGGTATTAGATGGTTTGGCTGTCAATTTTCCTGTTTCAGTCAAGAGATCAAGAACATATTTTCGCTGAGACAAGAAAATGCCTTTCTTACTTCTCATCACCTCTACTCCTAAGAAGTATTTCAATGATCCCAAGTCCTTCGTGTGAAATTGACTCTGAAGAAAAGTCTTCAGGGATGTTATTCCTTGAGCATCATTTCCTGTAATAATAATATCATCTACGTAGACAACAAGAAGGATGATGCCAACCGAAGAGTGTCGATAAAATACAGAATGATCTAACTTACTCTTTTTCATACCAAAACTTTCAATCTCTTGACTAAATTTACCGAACCAAGCACGAGGACTCTGTTTTAATCCATATAAAGCTTTACGAAGATAACAGACTTTCCAATGCTCCCCCTGAGCAACAAAACCAGGTGGTTGCTCAATATACACTTCTTCTTGTAAGTCCCCATGAAGAAAAGCATTCTTTACGTCAAGCTGATATAATGGCCAATCATGAGTAGTTGCCAAAGAGATAAATAGACGAACAGAGGTCAACTTAGCCACTGGAGAGAATGTATCAGAATAATCTATCCCATAAATCTGAGCATATCCTTTAGCAACAAGACGCGCTTTTAGTCGAGCAACAGAGCCATCCGGATTGACTTTAACAGCAAAAACCCATTTACACCCAATAGTATACTTTCCTGCAGGCAAAGTCACTAAATCCCAAGTACCATTAGCATCTAAAGCATTCATCTCCTCTATCATAGCGGCACGCCAGCCAGGGTGTGACAAAGCTTCATTAGTTGTTTTAGGAAGGGACACGCTATCAAGGGAAGCAATAAATGAACATGAAGGGGAAGATAAATGTGTATATGAGACAAATGATGAAATAGGGTAGGTGCATTGTCGTTTACCTTTGCGAACAGCTATAGGGAGTGCAAGATCACTGCCTGACGGATCCGATGAAGAAGGAGCTACTGGATCAGGACATGCAACAAGAGGACGCGGACGTCTGGTATACACATGATGAATTGGTGGTGTGGGTGACTCCACACGATGTGTTTGATATGTGATGTGATAAGCCAACAAATCATCTGTCTCCCCCTGACTAGTATCACTATTAGAGGTGGTAGTGAAAAATGGTGAATGTTCAGCAAATGCAACATCAGCAGATACAAGGAATTTGTTAAGGGGAGGACAATAACACAAGTACCCTTTCTGTAACCGAGAATAGCCTAAAAAGACACATTTAATCGACTTGGGGTCTAACTTTGTTACATTTGGCCGAATATCCCGAGCAAAACATGTGCTACCGAATATACGTGGTTCGATAGGAAACAAGGCCTTAGTGGGAAATAGGGTACTGTAAGGAATTGAGCCCTGAAGAACCGAGGAAGGCATCCGATTAATTAGAAAACAGGCTGTTAAGACAGCCTCAGCCCAAAAGTATTTCGGTACATGATTTTGAAATATAAGTGCTCTGGCTGTTTCAAGAAGGTGCCGATTTTTTCGTTCAACAACACCATTTTGTGGAGGTGTGTCTGCACATGATGATTGATGAAGAATGCCATGTTGTGCCATATAAGATGTAAAAGAGTTGGAAAAATATTCTTTGGCATTATCACTTCGAAGGATCTTCACCGATGTATGAAATTGATTTTGGATTTCGGCACAAAATGCAGTAAAATGAGAGAACACCTCTGAACGAGTTTTCAGTAGATATAACCACGTCATTCGGGAAAAATCATCAACAAAAGTAACAAAGTATCTAAAACCAGATTTTGACTCAACCGGACAAGGACCCCAAACATCTGAATGTACTAGCTCAAAGGGAGCAGAAGCTCGTTTATTGACTCGAGGGACATAGGACTGACGATGGTGTTTGGCAAACTGACACGACTCACAATCTAAGGACGACAAGCTTTGAAATTGAGGATAAAGTTTCTTTAAAGCTGAAAGAGATGGATGACCTAGTCGACAATGAACTTCAAAAGGCGTGACAATAGCGGAACAAGCAATGGGCCTGGGTAATGGTTGAGTAGTATCCAGAATGTACAGGCCTCCTGAAACATGTCCTTTACCAATAATCTTCTTCGTCAAGAGATCCTGAAACAGACAATAACCAGGAAAAAATAAGGCGCAACAATTCAAGGCAAATGTAATTTGACTAACAGAGACCAAATTAAAAGAAAAATTAGGAAGACTTAAGACATTTGAAAGTGGGAGAGATGGAATAGGGTGAACAGTGCCAGATCCTAAAACATGTGAAGTAGAGCCATCTGCTAAAGTGACATGAGAGGGAGAATTGTGGGGTCGAAAAGTAGTGAAAACATGAGGGTTACCTGTCATATGGTCAGTAGCCCCTGTATCAATGACCCATTTGGATGTGGATGAAAGCAAACACGTATTTGGGTTACCTGACTCCGCGATTGCTGTGATAGGATGAGAAGAATGCTTTGTTGCTTCTTGGTACTGAAGGTACTTAGCAAACTCATCGGCAGAGACTGTTACAACCTGTCCAGAAGGTGAATCCTGGGATGCAGAAGCAATATTGGCCGAGTGAGAATAGGACCTAAGATGCTGAGATGTAGGCCGATAACTTTGATGAGGAGGCTGAGGCGGGGCCTGATAATTTTGATAACTCTGATAAGGAGTTGAAGACCCTTGTAAGCCTTGCTTGCTCAAACGTTTTCTACAATTTTGCTTTGTATGACAGCGTTTATGACAGTAATTACATTCAATTCCCCCCGATGTTTGGAGATTTGCCCTATTCAGATCGGTTGGTGGAGATGCAACTGAGACATTGTTGCGAGAGACAAGTGCACTAGATGGATGAGTAACAGAATCCATTACAGAACTGGAATTCGTTCGAAGTACACGTGCAAACACCTCGTTTAAAGAGGAGATATCTGTGCTCGAAAGAATTTGGGACTTAGCAATGTCAAACTGAGGACCCAATCCTGCCAGAAAACTCATTACGGCCATGGTTTCTCGTTGGGATTGCTGCACTTTAATGTCGGGACTAAATGGTAGCAAAACATTTAATTCTTCATAAATTTTGCGAAAGTGCATAAAGTAATTCTGAAGGGAGTGATTATTTTGATCAGGGCGATAAAACTCTTTGCAGATATCATAAATGCGAGAGATATTGCCTTTTCCAGAGTACAAGAAATCAAGATATTCTATCAATTCTTTAACATACTCACAGTGATTAATAAGGCTAACAACCGCCGTGTCGATGGAATTTCGTATCTGCAAAAACAATCGGGCATCATCTTTTAACCATTCCTTGCGAGTTTCATTTGTGGGGGGATCATCAGTGAGGTGATCTTCCTTCGAAATACTGCGTAAATATATGCGGATCGTCTTTCCCCATTCGAGATAATTAGCTCCCGTAAGTTTATGCTCCGTGATACGGGACATAACGGGAACCACATCAGTCATGACCAGAGATTGTTTTTCTGGTTTGGGTGTATCGTCACTCATTTTTTTTTTTGTTTTTTTTGTTTTTTTTGTTTTTTAATTAATGCAAGGGCAAAACTGCAAATAAATGAGAGCCCAATAGGAATACTAAAGGATTGAGGGACCAAAAGGCAAAAAGAGAGTATTAACCTTGGATTCCCTTCTGCCGTGACCTAATTGACAATGGAAATGACAAAGAGAGAGAGCAGCGCGGCTGGCGGCGGCGGAGAGAGAGGGCGGCGGCGGCGGAGAGAGAGTACGTCGGCGGTGGAGAGAGAGTACGGCGACGTCGGATGCGGGAAGAGAGAGATCGGCGGCGGTGGCGCGGAGAGAAAGCAGCGGCAGCGGCGTCGGGGAGGGCGGCGGCGTCGGATAGAGCTGCGGTGGCTGAGAGAGCGGCGGCGTACGGTGCGATAGTGTACCTGGCACACAACGGTAACTCGGACGCGAATTGGCTGCAGTTCGGCGACGGACGGTGGTGACGGAGAGAGAGAGAGCGGCAGCGGAGCGCGGGTTTTGTCAATCGAAACAGAACACTGACGATATTACGTCGGAATTTTTGGAACCGAACACCGGCGAGTATGGGCCGGAATTACAATCGGAACACCGACGATTTGACGCCGGAATTGGTGGTTGCGGAAGCGGATTTACTCGGCAGCCAGAAAAGAAGAAAAAAAATATAAACCGAAGGATTGTTGCTCTTATACCATGTTGTTGTTAATTGGAAGAAGAAATTGTTGTGTTATATTCAGATCAAGATACAACTATATATACAAGATGAATCATGTAATGAATCACTATTATCTCCACTAATCTCCACTATACCTACTACACCACTTCACCTACCACACCACTTCACCTACTACACCACTACACATATTCTAACAATTACGTATGTGCAATAGATTAGCAACAATAAATGCCTTTAGTTTGAAATAGAAACAGATGAGGAGTGCCTATTTTCTCTGTGGCATTTATGTTTCTTTGCAGGTTGCTGAGACGCATGTATCTCATATATATATCTCACTTTCACACTCCCTCTAGACAGACCTGCACGCATACAACCCCCTAGTAGAACCACTGTTTGTTTCTTATATATACATGTCACAGTAACATATCACAACTTTACTGGGAGTCTTGATGACAAATCAGTTTAGTGCTTTTCTGATGGAAAAACGTAACTAAACAACTCCTCATAAAGAATAACAGTTCTTCTGATTGCACTATTTTGAGTGACAATGATTAATGACAACCTAATAAAAATAGAACGAATTATTATTTATGCCCTGTAACTATGCCTCTTTTTTGAAAATGCCCGTTATGTTCCTAATTATAAGAAAATGCCCTGTAACTATGCATTTTTTTGTAGAAACTGCCCTTTGAGTGCCACATGTGTATTTCGGACGACGTGGCGTCCACCGTGGCTGCCACATGTGTTTTTTTGTCTATGTGGCTACCACATGTAATATATTTAAAATACAAATAGATTTATATCCATAATATATATATAAATATATAAAAAAAATATATCAAATATATATAAATACATAAAAAAAGGAAAAAAAATCATAAATATCATTTTTAATTACTGAAATTAAAAAAAAAAACCTTTTTTTACTGAAATTAAAACAAAAATCATTTTTAATTACTGAAATTAAAAAAAAAAACTTTTTTTTACTGAAATTAAAACAAAAATCATTTTTAATTACTGAAATTTTAAAAAAAAACTTTTTTTTACTGAAATTAAAACAAAAATCATTTTTTTTAACTGAAATAAAAAAAAAAAAAAAAAAACACACCCTCAGCACCCCCACCCCCCCCACCCGTCAACCCCCCCCCCCCCCCCCCCCCCCCCCCCGTTCCACTGCAACCGGCGAGTTGCAGCGGAGGGGGGGGGGGTTGACGGGTGTGGGGTGGGGGGGGTGTTGGGGTGTGTTTTTTTTATTATTTTTTTAATTTCAGTAAAAAAAATGATTTTTATTTTAATTTCTGTAAAAAAAAGATTTGTTTTTTAATTTCAGTAATTAAAAATGATATTTATGATTTTTTTTTCCTTTTTTTATATATTTATATATATTTGATATATATTTTTTATATATTTATATATATATATTATGGATATAAATATATTTGTATTTTAAATATATTACATGTGGCAGCCACATAGACAAAAAAACACATGTGGCAGCCACGGTGGACGCCACGTCGCCCGAAATACACATGTGGCACTCAAATGGCAGTTTCTACAAAAAAAGGCTTAGTTACAGGGCATTTTCTTATAATTAGGAACATAACGGGCATTTTCAAAAAAAAGGCATAGTTACAGGGCATAAGTAATAATTCGTCCATAAAAATATATAGATATACACACATATATAGGCTTAAGAATTTACCGGAAATCAGCGTAGCAATTTGGTTACCATTTTTCTTTGGAATTCAGTAATCATAAAATATCTGTTGGTTCTATATTTATATTGAAGACGAACATTAATTTTTATTATTATTGGTTGATGGTATGAAAATCTGAGAGATTATGAGAGTTTTCTTATCACACTATTTCAAATTTTCTTGACAATTGTAAACATTTCACTCTTTTTTCGCCGTGTATACAACAGACTTGTGTTTTAATGTTATGCATACAAACCACTAGTCCAATTCTTCTAATATATATATATATATATATATATATTTAAACTTTTTGATGACACAATACTCCTTATATATGATCAGGAGAGTTCAAGGCTTTTAACGCCCTTCCTTCCTTCGCCTCCTTCACTGACAATCCCGATTACTATTGTTTTTGGTAGCCTAACAAAACATTGATATGAATGAAATCGACTTGTCAATGACCATGTTTCATGTGCTTGTGGAAAAGTGCATTCACTTAGTGTCCTTGGCGATGTGCAGTATCCTATGAAATTTCAAAATTATTTTTAAGTTTCTTAAATACATGTTTGTCTTATTATTGTTATCAGTTAAATGAGCTGATAATTGCTTTATCAAGACTTACCAAGTGCAGTGTGCTTACAACTTAGCGTCAGTTGTATTCTTGAAACTTTAACATTTATGATCGTGATGTTATTGCAATGGCACATAGTCCCAATTGAGAGTTGATTGTTACTTTTTCTGTATATCTGTGATATTGCAGATACATGTTTTTCTGGTTCGTTGTACTTGGATGCAAATTTTGTTTTGCCTATCTCTTCTTGGCAAGTTTTTACCTTTCTCCTCAGTTCCTTTTGCAGACTATTAACCAATTTGTGCGAGATGTCCTGATTTTCGTTACGTGCTTCATGTTGCAGATTCATCCCTTGGTAACTCCGACAAGGTTTATAATGTTCACAGATATCACAGAATATTCCTGGCATGATCTCTTGTCACAAAGTAAGTCACAGTTAATTACAGTTGACGTGCTTGGCCTGGCATATTGTCGGTCAGGTTATGTTTCATGCTTAGTGATTTGCGAACTGTGTGCTGCAACTCTGTTTCCATTTCTTTGTTAAATCACTTTTTTTTTTGGGCAGAAGAAGATTAACTGACTTCTATCGATGTCCCATGAAAATGTCTCGGCGATTCTTGGCCTTTTACTGATAATTTTTTTTGAACAATACTCTCTCTCTCTCTCTCTCTCTCTTTGTGGTAAGGTTTTGAAGTCTGTACTTATGATTTCTGTATCTATTGCCCCCTGATTAAGAGCGCTTAGTGTCATTTGTCGTAAACAGCATTCAGTTGAATGTAAAGTAGTTCTGTTATATCGTTTCTGTAGTTTCTGGATTTATTTGCTTGTACATTTAATAAATTGTTATTCCTCATGCAGACAACCATAATGCACTATCAGTAGTGAGCTTATGGTCGCCTGTGATAGCTGTAAGTGTTCTTTTCTTTCTCCTTATAGCCATTTATATTTATTTTTTTATTTGATGATTTAATCTAGTGATTGCTGTAGGTACGCTTTTGTTTCTATTAATTTCACGTACTTCTGTTGATTTAGTTTTTAATTTGTTAATTAATTCTCCAATATGGGGTTGCAGTTCATGTTCTTGATTTGTTTATAGTGTTTTGCTTCTTTCTAGTTCTCCTGATGTGCTACTACTGGTGTACAGTCTGAAGCCAAACTGCCCGTGTAGCTTTGAGTTCTTTCATTGCCCCTGTAGTTAGTATCTCGGGTTTGTTGTTATTTTTTCAAAGAATGGCCTTCTGGAAGCAGAGTTGGATGATTGACATACACCATTGAAAAGATTAAGTTGGAAAATCTAGGTGACAGCAGAAATATGAGGAGAGTTTAACTGTTTGTGATATACTGATGTGTTTTGGTGTACTAAAATGATCGCTCAATACTTACTTTTTGTTTTACATGTATCCAAACAGTGTTACAGTTAATGGTTTATGAATTATGGTTATGAACTAGCATGTCTTCAGCGTTTTATGCGCTTTATTTATGTTCATTTTTTGAAGTGAATATTTTACTGTGCATGAAATTAAATGTATTAAATATGTGTTTTTAATGTTTTTGTTTGTCCGCTTTATGACTTGTGTAGTATGTATTCTGCTAAAGAGGATCTGGATGGATCTGTCATTTTTTTCTCTCTCAATTTCCTGATTTTTTGCTTTTCCTTCTGTGCCCTGATGCACGTAAGAAGAGGCATACATCTTTTCCCTTCTCTTTTTGTACGTAGGAGTTATAAATTTATTGGATACTTTTTGGCCTTTTCCCTCTGGTTGTATGTGGAGTTACTTTTTGCTTCTTTTTCTCTTTTTTCGCATATAAAAAATGTCTAGTCCAAATGTGTTATCCACGCGTTTTTTCTAGGTTTGAGTTATCCTTCTAAATATTGCAAACTTGGCTTTGTGAATGTGTAATTTTATTAGAATTTAAGTATGTAGGAGGAATTACATTAAAACTTAATGGGTTTGTTGGTAGCTAAACACATTCACTTGACTTGCAGTTTGGTGAATAGAAACCAAATATTATCTGTAGATGTGTTCTGTCCATGTCCTGAGCCAGAAATTTAGTAGGTATACTTCGCTTTGTTGCTTGTCCCTTTTCTTCCTGTTAACAGTTTTCCTCTGTTGTCCTATTTGCAATGCAGATTTATCTAGTAGATATTCATATATTCTACACTATCATATCTGCCGTGTGGGGTTTCCTGCTCGGTGCGAGAGATCGTCTGGGAGAGGTGATGTATTTGTCACACTCTTTCTTAGATTATCTCTTAATATTATTCTGTTCTGATTCATATAAGGACATATTTGCATTGTAATATAATGTTTGTGTGCTGATCTGCATGTATTTGTCATTGCCTTGAGAAAAGCAAAGTAGGTGTTTATGATTCTTTTTTATTTTAAATTCTCATGAATCATATTATTCTTTGTAATCCTCAGATTAGGTCTCTAGATTCAGTTCATCAACTTTTTGAGAAGTTTCCTGCAGCTTTCATGGATACTTTGCATGTACCGCTTCCTGCTACTTCAATCCCGTCATCTGGACAGGTTGGTCTGGCTCACTTTGTACTATCTAATTTGCCTCTCATTTCCTTTCATGTTTCTATATTTTTATTCGAAATTTGATAGTCTTATAATATTATTAACGAAGGAAAACAGAGCAGTTTACTCATGCATGATTTACCCAGTCATAAATAATTTTCTGGATTGAAGAGTGTGGACTTGAGGAAAGTTTGTCGTTTTAAATGACATACGTGCATGCATTTCTTCTTATATTTGCGATAGTTTTAATACCCCCCATCAAGCAGGAGTCACATTGACAGCTTAGTAGAAAACTAAGTAAGTAAGAACTATTTTTTCCCAGACTCATTTAAATTTTTTGGGTTTTCTCTTCAATATCAAATGAAGGGACCCAAAACGTGTTGGTTGGATATTATTACAACTGTTCTTGGAAGGAAGTGATTTAAGAAGTATGAATTCTGGGCATGTGAGTAATACTCTATGTGCTACCTTAAGTGTTTATTTTGACTGACTGGTCAAGCCCTTCTCTTCATATTTTAACTTGGGCCACTTAGGAAATTTTTGTTACGAAATTGAAGTGTTTTTATTTTATTGAAGACTTTGGAAAAAGAGAAAGTGGATGCTGCTCAATTTGCCCCCTTCTGGAATGAGGTCATAAGGAATCTAAGGGAGGAAGATTATATATCAAATTTGTAAGTGCTACTATTTTGTCTGTTCCATCATCCATCACTCAATTCTTCTCTGTGCTTCAAGTTTTGAGCACCCTTGCTAATATTGCTTTGCTCATTTCTTGCATCCAGAGAAATGGAGTTGCTTCAAATGCCCAAAAATTCCGGAAGTCTTCCCCTGGTCCAGTGGCCTCTTTTCCTTATGGCTAGTAAGGTCTGCTAGTGTCTTTTGTTCATAAAATTGATTATCTATATATTCCCTTTGCATTCACGGCTGCTCCCAGTGAACTGATGTAAACTGATCATTCTCTCTCTCTCTCTCTCTCTCTCTCTCTCTCTCTCTTGTGGCAGATATTTCTTGCTAGAGATATTGCTGTAGAGAATAGAAACTCACAAGAGGAACTCTGGGGTAGGATTTCAAGGGATGATTACATGAAATATGCAGTTGAGGAGAGCTTTTATTCGGTCAAGTTTATACTTACAGCCATATTGGATGATGAAGGAAACAATGAAGGAAAGAAGTGGTAAATTTATTTACTCTGAAATCTTGTTTACAGCCATATCTTTTACTTTCAAATATTGTCATGTAATCACTGCATTGTGTCTTTGTAACATATCAGGGTTGAAAGGATATATGAAGATGTTCAGGGAAGCATAGTGAACAGAAGTATTCATGTTGACTTTCGACTGAACAAACTGCCACTTATTATTCAAAAAGTTACTGCACTCCTGGGAATACTGGTTTGTACTATCAAACACAAACGTAATATCTGCTGAGAGTTGTTGCTTTTATATTGTATGGCCCTTTTTGTAGTCTCCAATGTGACACTCTGTATCTTCGTTTATCTTACTGTTGTTTGCCTCTTGGTTACCTATCATTTGAAACTACACCTCGATTGTTATCTTCGTATGTTTATGAGGGTTTGACCTCTGTGTATGGTCACTTACTGTGCGGTTCTGCTTGATTTTATACGTCTCAAGCTTAAGAGGGAAATTGTATTTCAGGGTGGAACTTCTTTACACAAATAAGAAATGAAGTAAATGAATTGAATCAGTTGTTAATAGGTATTACTGTTGATACAGAATAAACACCAATCCTTCGTACAAAAAATGATTAAGAAAAGCATATGCGAGAAAAGAAGTTCGATATTGGTGCTCAGTCAGTAGTTTATTGGTTCTTGCATCACCCCTTTTGTCACAAATTGCTTAATGCATGAGCAAAGATGAATGGGTTCTCTGGAGTTTGGCTTATATCTCTTAAAACTACAAATGTCTATCTAAGAATGGTTGTCCTTGTGAGGTTTTGGATCATGGGACCGTTAGTTCTCTGCGATCATTGATAGGAATCTGTAGTCAACTGATATGGTGGTATAGTTTAACTTGGTTAACCGGTTGCCTCTTCATTGCTGAATGATTCCTAGGGTTAATGGTGGATGTATTTTCTGTAAACTGCACTAGAGTCTCTCAAACAAATCTGCAGAGAATGTATTTTGTTGTTTACTGTTTGTTGAATTTGTGAGGCTCGTCTGGTTATAAGCTTTAATTTATTTTTGCTTGTCTATTTTGCAAGAGATAATATATATATGATATTAGGACTATATCTCATAAACTTTTGATTTTCATTTATTTTAAGTGGCTAGTTTCTGGAAGTTGATGCAACTATTTGTGTGCTTCCTGATTCAAGTTGCTCCATTTATCTGTATGCAGAAAAATGACCACACACCTGAACTTGAAACTGGTGCTGTTAAAGCCATTCTTGATCTTTATGATGTTATGCGGATTGATGTACTGTCTGTCAACAAGAGGTTTGTTACGAAGCTTGATGTGAAATTCTATTGTTGATTTTCTTGCTCGTGATTCACTGTCGCACTGCTTTTGTGCAGAGAAAATTATGAAACTTGGAACATGGTATCAAAAGCATGGACAGAAGGTCGTCTTTTTCAAAAGTTGAAGTGGCCTAAAGATGCAGAATTGGTACATTATGACATTGTAAATCTGTTTAATGTCTTTATTAACCAATCAGTGTGAGCAAGAGCTAAACTAGTTCAAACATGGACAGAAAGTGCAAGTTAGTAGGTTGTATTCACTTCTTACTATCAAAGACTCTGCCACAAATGTCCCCAAGAATCTTGAGGCTAGACGTCGACTAGAGTTTTTCTCTAATTCCCTCTTTATGGAGATGCCAGCGGCCAAGCCGGTTCGTGAGATGTTATCTTTTAGGTATGTTACTCAACATATATATTTTTTTGTTTGTTTCAATTTAATTGAACGTGTTTGTAATATTCTATGGTCATTGTGCAGTGTTTTCACTCCATATTTCGAAGAGACTGCTGTACAGCATGTCTGAACTTCTTGAAGTAAATGAAGATGGCATTTCAACTTTGTTTTATCTCCAAAAAATATACCCAGGTACCTCTATCATTGATTTGAATGTTTTAGCTGCTTAAAATTTCCATCTGCAAGTCTATTGTTATTGTATGCATGAAGTTCACCAGCTTGAGCTTTTTAAGCCTATCATTCCAATTCCACTGTGCAATATGTTTATGCTATTGGCTGTTCTGATGAAAGTGTTATATCTTATGCAAAGTCTTTGTGAAGATCACTATTTCTCAAGTTTAGTTTGCCATCATGACCTCGTCTTCTGCGGTCTTTGGTGGGTTGAACATACCCACAATTTCTGCTTGTCTCATGAGCTTGGATTGTTGGTGATATTCGTGTTTTCACTTCTTACCTTAACATAGTTACAGGAAGATTGGTTGCTCAGCTAGTTACATCGTATAACCGTATAAGTGAATATGCTGTGGGTATTTCTATGTTTTTGTTTTCATTCCTCTATTTTCCCAGGAATCATACATAGATTATGTGTTTTCAAAGTTGTAATCTGTATTTCTTTTGGGGAAATTACATTAAACCCTCCATCGTATGCTCCGATTTGCAGTCAACATCCTTAAGTTTGTTTTGTTACGGTCAACTCCCTATCGTTTGTGAAATAGACACTTTGCCCCAACTCAACATTTTGCACTTTTTTAGGGGTATTTTCGTCAAATGTTCAAAAAAATCAATATTTTTAATTTTTTTTAAGACAAAATCAAAGATTTATTAAATTTGACCCACTTTTTTAGTTTCTTATTTTCTTGTGACCAAGGAATTTAGGCTTCTTTTTCAACAAAAATCTTTTTTTTTTTTTTTAAATATTTAGACATTATTTTTTCCGAATGTTTAATCGTAAAACATTCCTCCAAAATAATTTTATTCCAAAGTAAATGCTTAAGTTCCATGGTCTTAATAAAATAATTTCGGATTCTTTAAAAAAAAAAAAATTGGCGAAAAAAAAAATTTGTCGATTAATAAATCTTAATTTTTTTTAAAATATTATATTTTTTAACATTTGACAAAAATACCCCTGAAAGAAAGTGCAAAATGTTGAGTTGGGGCAAAGCACTGTTTTGAAACCCGGCCCGACCGGGCCGGTTCGACCGGGAACCGGTAGGCAGGCCGGGCCGGTTCTGAGTATGCAGCGCTGGTGGGCGAACCGGGCAGCACACTAATTTTTTTTTTTTTGAAATTACAGAAATGTCCCTGCTGATTAACAGCTTTTAACACAAAAAAAATCCTCATTACTGTCTGAGAGTTTACAGATCGAGAGAAAAAGAGAAAGAAAGGGGGAAAAAAGAAAAAATTAATGTATTAGCATGATATATTAGTATGAAAAAATTAATGTATTAGCATGATAATCCTCGCGATGAATGTATTAGCATGATGTATTAATTTAGAGATTTTGTAGTATGAGAAATTTAGTATTTTGTTATGATTTTTGTTATACACTTGAATATTTTTTATATATTTTATTAAATGTTGCCTTTAGTCAACAAACCGGTCCAACCAGTGGTTCGACCGGTCCGACCTGTTGACCCACTACCCGGTAGCCTCACCGGGTCACTCACCGGTCCGGGATTCAGAACACTGGGGCAAAGTGTCTATTTCGACAAACGATAGGGGGTTGACCGTAACAAAACAAACTTAAGGGTGTTGACTGCAAATCGGACCATACGATGGGGGTTTAATGTAATTTCCCCATTTTATTTTGTATCACCCGTTCTGGTTGTCGTTGTCTTCTGTGTTAGTTGGCTCAGACAAAACTAACCTGGTTGTCGTTGTCTTCTGTGTTAGATGGACCTTGGCATAACATTAGTAAAACACGTTTGTCCTTCCAACTTAATTTCTTGAGAATGGTTCTTTTCGTTTTAGGCGCCTTTTTTTGTGTATGCATTGTATTTGCTTTAGTGTAGCAGAACTCTTTTAATAAAGTATTGAGCTCTATTATATTCGACTATTTTCTTAAATCACTCCACCTGCCACCTAGACAGCTGTCGTTTAGTGGAAGGTAACGTATTCATGAATATTGGCTAGTACGTGTAGGGGACGTTTTATCCAAATTTATGTTGTGCTAAATCTAACAGTTGCATGGGGTGTACTCGTACTCTTACCTTTCCTTGCGGTGTTGGTGTAGTTATTGTATACTACTTCGTTAGTGTTAAGAACTTGATAGATAACTCTTGTTTACGTGTTTCTTGTTCTCTTTATGATGTAGATGAATGGAGAAATTTCCTTTCTAGGCTTGGACTTGATGAGAACTCATCTGAGAAGGAACTTATTGATAATCCAAAGCATATCCTTGAATTGAGATTTTGGGCTTCCTATCGAGGACAAACATTAGCTAGGACAAGTACATATTGTAGCTACTCTCTTATTTACTTTGAGTTGTTGGAAGCTGGAACTTCTTAGGTTCCATATATATATACATATATATATATATTTTTGTTTCTTACGTTAAGATCGTGGCTATGGTTGAACATGACTTGTTTATAAGGAATCTGTATAGGCTGGGCTGCATTTTAAAGTTAATGCACTTGGTTGGAGGCTTAATGAGCAAAAAATGTGTCTACTGACAAGTTCTTTTCTAGAATAAACCGGGTGAACTTCAAGTTTATTTCACTTGATTTGAAGCCATCAACAAGAAAGATATTTATTTTATACTTTCATGTATTTGACATTTATCCACCTACGTTAGAAGTATATCAAACATTTCTCATTTAAACCACCCATGGGATTGTCGCCCCCATCCCTCACATATTTTGCTACATACTAATTTGTTTACTGTAAGTTTTATTTAATTTATACCCAAACTTTTGTTCAGCGTTGTTTTGACTATCCCACTGTATAAATTCATAATATTTATGTCTTTTCTGTTACTCTTCGAATGTAAAAGTTAAATTAATAGACATTTCATTTTATTCAATCTTTACAATAGTTAAAAGTGTGTTTTTATAGGTAACCAAATTTGTGGAGATAATTACTTATATTTACGACAAATTGAAAAGAAACTACTCAAAAAATTTACATTAGTTCAGTTATAATTAATTTAATATCCTAAGAACTCAAAGCATGCTACACAACTAAGACGTCTATTAGAAAATAAATTATAGAAAAACTCCGTGCAATATCTCTCATTTTTATCATTATATTTGTGTTTATCTATGTAGCTGTATCTTAATTCTCTTGCAATTTTTATTTTTTCGCTGTAACTCTATTACTGAGCTAGTTTTTCATTGTAATAGAACTGACTTTTTGAAGTACTTATATTTTCACGAAAGATTTATATTTTAATAATAAATTAAAAATAATAGATTATGAAAACTAGCCATGTTCATAAATTTAAAGAGGAGAAGTCCACATTCACACCCTCACCTCGCCCCTCAGAGTCACATTCCTTCCTTCACCTCTGTTTAGGCTTACGACTTTGGAGATAGCGTAAAATTTGTGCTACACGATCATTTCAGTGTCATCACGAGGTTGTTTTTCTTGCACACAAAAATCTCATATTTGTACACCACACCTCCTGTTCTGTTCCCTACTGTTCAAATTTGTGAAGTAATAAGATTGCGGTGCATTCCTTTTCTTTGTCTTCCGCACTTCTGACTCATCTTGCTTGATGCATTTTGTTTTCTTCATGTTCTTTCTAACTTTTAATTCCCTGGTTACTCCTCAACTTACTGGAAGCAGTTCGTGGAATGATGTACTATAGAAAAGCCTTGATGCTTCAAGCGTATCTGGAACGGATGTCAGCCGGAGGTTTCTCTAAAAACTAATTTCTCTCTTTTACTTTTTTATTCCGATGCATATATTTGATAAGTAATGGTCAAATTTCAGATGTTGAAGCCGGTAATATTGGAAGTGAATCAACTGACATTCAAGGTTTTGAGCTTTCCCCGGAAGCAAGGTCTCAAGCAGATCTAAAATTCACATATGTTGTTACATGTCAGAAATATGGAAAGCAGAAAGAGGAGCATGAACCTCAGGCTGCAGATATTGCTCTCTTGATGCAAAGGTTCCGGTCTAAATTGTAGTCCTACATTTGAATGTTTTTAGCGTTGATATTAGATGCTGTTGAAATTTATCCTACATTGCTTGAGAATATTTCCCACTGTCTCTCTCCTTAATAAGTCATTTTAAGTAGAACATAGAGGAGCCACAAGTTTCTACCTGGTATTGGAGCCTGCTGGAGACAATGTAGGGCTTGTTAGCTAACCCTTGTGATAGAGTATGATGATCGTTTCAGCCTACACATGAGGGGGTGTCTTGAGATCTATCCCACATTGCTTGCGAATAAATTGAGCTTCTATTTATTAAAAGTCTCTAGCTCTTCCTTAGTAAGGCCTTTTAAACAGAACACGAAGGGGCATAAACTTCCAAAGATGTTAATTGGTTTTAATCTCGAGAAACTTCTGCCGCCCCTATTATCAGAGGTGTAGCTCTTACGAAGTGTTTGGACATGCACCTATGGATAGCAGTTTGGGGACAAAATATCTGTCATAGCAAGACAATGATATAAAAGTGGGAACAGTGAGCTAAAATTTAAGATCCTATGTTTCTTGTCATTAATAGTTTTTTCCCATGTAACCATTTCTTTGTATTATTTGCAATACAGAAATGAAGCACTTAGAGTTGCTTTCATCGATGTTGTTGAAACTTTGAAGGACGGAAAAGTGTACACAGAATATTTCTCTAAACTTGTAAAGGCGGATATTAATGGGAAAGATAAGGTTTGTATATTTTCCTCCCTGCTGTTTCTGTTAATAAAATTTGTTTTATGCTGGGGAATATTGCATCGGTAATTACTTCGGCCAGTACACATTGATTATGGTTTCCAATATAGTACCTGCTAATAAAATTTGGTAATTACTTCGGCCAGTACTTATTGATTATGGTTTCCATCAAAAACATAACAGCTCCTGCTAATAAAATTTGTTTTATACTGGGGAATATTGAATCCGTTTTTACTCTGGTCAGTACTTATTAATTTGGGTTGCCATGGGCCTTATATAGATGCTAGTAATACTGGTGTCTTAGCCTCCAACAGTTTCATGTAAATTTTAAATCACTGAAGTTGGTGGAGAACGGCATCGAGTTGTGAATAATCACGTTATATGTTGTTCTAAGACGCATTTGACTGGCTACTGTTTGTTAAATTATCTTTCCTTCTTTTTACCTGGATTTGTGTCTGCCATATCTCTTCACCAATTCCACTGTGTGAATCTGTTTTTTTTCTTTTTTAACTTTCCATTGTTGGATAAGTTCATTCAACATGCAAATCGAACACCATCTAATTATTGTTTCCCTCTTTGAATTTGTTGTCCTTTATGTCTTCAACCAGGAAATCTCCGTCTTTGCTTTTAATATCCCGACAGAAAAACTGTGTTTGTCTAGTAATACTCTTCTTTACAAATTGGCTTTTGCGTGGTGTGTGGACATAAAAATTGCCGGATGATATCTTACCGTCATTGTGAGAGAACTGAGTCATGTATAATGTTTTCTAATCTAACTTGAAAGTTAAAATTGTCTATGTGAGTCACTCGCCTAATTTATTCCATTCTTTGTTATAGTAACTTTGAGAAACTTCTTTTGAAAAAATCTCAGGAAATATATTCAATAAAGCTACCTGGAAATCCGATACTTGGTGAAGGGAAACCTGAAAATCAGAATCATGCTGTTGTCTTCACTCGTGGCAATGCTATTCAGACAATTGATATGAATCAGGTTGGTGTTCTAGTACAAAGTTACAGAACTACTTTTTCCTTCTTAATAGTTTTGCAGTTGATCTGAAACTAGATGCGTATATCATGTATTATTGTTAGTATACTTTGTTTTTTTCGACACAAAAAAAAAAAAAAAAAAACTGGTGTACTTTGCTAGTCTTAAAGCCCAAACCAACTTTGCTTCAATTAAATAGCGAAATTAGGGTGTTATCACATATTTATGCTAACATATATTAAAGTACTTGGGTTTTGTGAAATGTTATATCTTACTGTTAAGTTAATCACTATTTTAATTGACTTACCCCGTCATTAGATTATGAATACCATAGAACAACTTAGTTATCTAGATTGACACCATTCTCCAGACAATGGGGGTCCTTATGTGTTAAAATTTAGTCATAGCCCAAACTTAATACATGGATAGCATCTCAATCTCAACGAGGCTATTTTGTTAGCTTTTGATATGCATATTCTTTGGACTAGTGAACATTGTTTTACAATTGATCGAAACTCAGTTTCCAATTTTCTGAAGTGAAATGTAAGTATTTTCTATGATTCCAAATTTGTATGGCTAAACCAATTCAAAGTTCATTAGTTTTACTATTCATAATATTAAATGCGTACTTATCATCAAAGTTAACTGCTGATATTGCAAGAATAGAGATATGCGTTTGGTTTTTATTAGAATCAATTTTCATTTTTAAAATATTTTTAAGATCACAACGCTATCACTTAGATCTCATAGTTATGACTGTTCTTGCCTCAAAATTCATTATGGAGTGATTTCCTATATAGGGAAAATTCTTAAAACTGCATTTTGTAGTTGCAAAAGGTAAGATTGTTATGTGTCAATGAATGAGGTATAACAACGATACAGAAGAACTATTGTTACAATATCGATGAAACTACTGAAATAACCCTATTTTGAAGCCTATGGTGTGTTTCTAACAGGCTTTCAAACTATTAAGGACATGCCCATGTGCTACAAGTTGAGTTAGAGCACTTACAGAAATTGTAAGTCCTTGTAAGACCTTTTATCATTTAGAAAACACAATTCTAGGTTCAGGCTATGGTGTAGCCTATGGTGTGTTTCTAACAGGCTTTCAAACTATTAAGGACATGCCCATGTGCTACAAGTTGAGTTAGAGCACTTACAGTAATTGTAAGTCCTTGTAAGACCTTTTATCATTTAGAAAACACAATTCTAGGTTCAGGCTAATGGAGAAACAAATTATTTTAGCCATTCCTACATCAGTTTCGTAAATGTAGGTCAAATGGACGAGCGGCAATATTCGTACATTGTTCGTATTTTCTCTTTTCTATTTGTTCAAAGACTAATTTGACATGTTGGCAGAGCTTAAGTGATGTGATTCGCACTAGGTTTGGCATTCGTACACGCGTGTAAGAGTTTGCAAATTTTGAAAGATACTGATACAGGACCATCTATTTAAGCTATATATAAACGCATAATCATCTAGGTATGTTTTTCATATTGTATAATTAATATGAAGATGCTTAGCTAAAATGGTATATATTTGTCTCATAATCATTAACTAACCGAGCTATTTTTAGAGATTTTAATTATTTGCTTAAAAGTTTTACTAAAAGCCATGTCCTTCACTCACTTTATTGATCACATGTTAAAATAGAAGTGTAAGAGTACAAAAGATGTGAACTCCAATCTACCAGCAAGCCAAGAAAAGGTCAGTTCTGTAGTTGTCCTAAAACTTTATATCGAACACCAGGGACCAGCTGCATCCTTCATTGCCCCCGTCCTTCCTTTCAGCTTTTCCCACTTCATTTTAGAGATTACTTGTCCCATGGGAAATGGGATGCAGATATCGTGGTTTAGTCTTTGTAATTTATTGGAACTGTACATACTGCCTTACTCGTTTTCTTCCCTTATATCATGAAGACCAAGACTCATTCATCTGGGACTGAATGCAACTCTGTCCTCCACGAATGGTCATGTGTTTCTGCTTTCTTTCCTTTTATCTTTTAAGCAGTAACTTAATATACCTTAAGCAAGAATTAGTAATTCTTAAATCTCCCAGGTGCGGTGTTCATGTGCTAAAGTCTCTGGAGTGCAGTTATAGTACTGTGCTAGGTAAATTATTTGACTTCGGTGAAAGAGTTTTTATCCTACAAAAAGTATAAAGCATTGAAAAAATGAAGATCATTCTGTTTCAAGTTGATTACCTCAATTTGATAGTTACGTGTTCAACTTGTGGAGAAGTGTTGAAACTGAATTCATTCTTTCCTGTATTCTCCTGATGCCAATGCCATCACTGTGGTTCAATATTCTATTAGTTTGAGAGGAACAACTTTGGTTGTGTTTGCGAACAAAAAAGTAGAAGTGTTCAAAAATCACATTTAATACATAAGTTGGGAGTATTTGGAAGATAATCTAGAAGTTAAGAGTTTTAATTATTTTATTTAGAATTAACCACCATAAACTAAAGGCACCTCCATACCAACTTTGAGATTGTGAAGGGTTTTAACATAAAAAGGTTGCAAAGCCGAGAAACCTAGATTTTTCAAACACCTCAAAGGTACTGTTGATTTTAGCTTCTTTTTTTAAAGTTGGAAACACCACCTTAAACCTAACTGCTAATGAAGGAGAGTCCTCAACCTTTTAATTCCTATGCACTCAATAGGCTGCAAATGTGGATTACAGGTGATGCATCATGAAACTAAATCTTAACATGGACCCGTAGTCCCAACATCTAGATCCAGGTGAAAGAATCTATGTTGGTGTGCTGACACCGACATCACGGTTGAGGGTTGACTTTAGCAAATAGTTTACTAATCGGTTTGGAGGTTATCCATTGCAGTCTTTTTCTCGCACTTTTGTTGGGTGTGCTCAACCTGTTAAGGTGGTTAGCGAAAGCTATTGGAAAGCCAAACTGCAGAAAGCATTGTGTCCTAGAGGGTGGTGAAACGGTGGTTAGTGAAAGCTAGTGGAAAGCCAAACTGCATAAGCATTGTGTCCTAGAGGGTGGTGAAACATCAGGACCTTGATTGTGAGGTGGATACTTGGAATCCAGTTGGACAATAAAGGTTAACCATGTGGGATCTATATAGGTGTGGGTCTTCTATCTTACAACTAGCTTTTCTGATTGGACCCTCATAAAGGTTATGTCATTGTTAGCAGAGCTCTATACTGCTAGCTAGCATTCACAAGCTTGCAGTGTAGTGATTGAATAGCAATCACATTGTTTTTTCACGACTGGGTTAAGCTAGTTCAAATGTAAGCAATACAGAAAGAAATCAGAATCCTAGTTTGAATAGGAATGGGTGATGGAATTGCGATCACGCTGCTTGTTGATGACTAGAATGTGTTTCTCGATGAAACCATGCTACAGTTACTGACATTCGAGTAATGGGATTGTTGAGATTGGTGGTAGTATAATCCTAGTTGGAAGCTGTGGGGTCGGATCTCATTGAAAACTCGGGTTACTGACATGGGCTACTATCGCAGCTGCTAATCGAGATTGCTTTCTCACACAATGAAATCATATACTGTTATCTTATGTGATCAATTATGAAGTAATTTCTTGTGTTGTTAGGTTGCCTATATGAAGGCAATGATCTTAGTGTAGATAAGGAGAGTAAAAAAATTTGCTTGGGTGCTTATTTTGTTGTACCAGTAAATTATCCGAATCAAGTAGCTTTCGCGGTGTTCAATATTTTCACTTTCAGTTTATTCATACACAGTTCTCAGTTTTGTACCAAAATCTGGTCTGGGAGTTTTTTTCCTGCTGCATAGTAGCCCTTTCTTGTATTTCTTTTCAAGCCCATGTGGTGTCATTGTCTCCTCTAAGATGGTGACCGTGGATGGGTCTAACTTGAAAAGAGCAAGCTAGGATATTTATTATCATGTGATTTCATTTGTTCTAGGCTCCTAAAATCCTATAAACTCATGCTGTGTGCTTTGGAGTTTGGCATTGCTATAACTAAGGTGTGCTTTTGCATTGCTACTTGTAATGTTCTAATACTCCGTGGCTGTAGAAGCACATCTGTTGTGCATGAAGTGGATGGTGATAATTTTGGATGAGATGTTGGTAGATTCAGTTTTTATTGCAATTTCCCATATTGAACGGTATACATCTAGGGGTTATGATGCAGTGATACCAAGCTGGTATTTGTTGTTACATCTGGCTTGCTAGCTTGGATGATGTCCTCGGGCTTTTGTTGCATCCGGTATTAACTATATGTTTGTGGCCTGTTTCATTGGGTTACTTACCTCAGGATAATTATTTTGAGGAAGCACTGAAGATGAGGAATCTTCTTGAAGAGTTTTATTGTGATCATGGATTACGCCCTCCTATTCTTGGTGTTAGGGAGCACGTATTCACCGGAAGGTACGTTATTGTGATATAAGTAAGCCTTTTTTCGGCCATATGCTTTACGGTACCTAACTCTTTAGTCTTCTATTGCAGTGTATCATCTTTAGCTTCTTTCATGTCTAATCAAGAATCTAGCTTTGTAACTCTTGGGCAGCGCGTCCTCTCAAATCCCCTGAAGTGAGTTATGTTATATAATGTTTTCTTGTTCAATTTTGCTTTAATACTTAAAAGAATTTGTGAAATTTATACTAAATAATGTTGGTATTTCTGATGTTTAGAGTTCGTATGCATTACGGGCATCCCGACGTTTTCGATAGGGTTTTCCATATCACCAGGGGTGGTATCAGCAAATCATCTAGCGTTATTAATATCAGTGAAGATATATTTTCGGGTACTGCTTCACTGATGTGCTATCTCTTTGGATATTATTTGGTTCTTAAATCTGTAGTGTAGAAGAGGTATCTAACATTTGAGGTTATATTCACTGGTTATCATCTATCATAATGTAAATTTCTACACAATATGATGATATAAGTCGTTAGAATTGAATGATGATATAAGCCAGTCAAATTTTGATTCCTTTTGTTCTGCCCAAAAACTTAATGTCTAGCATGGAATACTTTCAGATAATCAACCTTGTCTTTATATTGTTGATTGATCGTAAATAGGTTAAAGATTATGAATCTTTTGTGCACCTTCTGATTACAATAGTTGAATAAAATGCAGGTTTCAATTCAACTTTACGACAAGGAAATGTGACTCACCATGAATACATTCAGGTGTAGCTTGGATTCTTTAAAGCTTTATATATTATGATGGGACTTTCTGATTAATTTTTTTGCAGGTGGGCAAGGGCCGAGACGTCGGGCTCAATCAGATTGCTATGTTTGAGGGTAAAGTTGCTGGCGGTAACGGTGAACAGGTTCTTAGTAGGGACGTTTACAGGCTTGGTCAGCAATTTGATTTCTTTAGGATGCTCTCATTCTACTTCACAACTGTTGGATACTACTTTTGTACCATGGTTAGCCATCCATTCCTTGAGAAGTGTCCTTTCTTGTTTAGTTGGTTCAGATACTGTTTTTTTCTCACGACTTATCCAATTGGTAGCATAAATCCTGGAATTTCTTGAGTTCCTATTCTACATTGGTTGAATGATTTATCCACATGCATCCTGGCTTTTGGGAGCTTATTGTTAACACATTCGATTAATTTCTCTGCAGTTAACGGTGTTGACTGTCTATATCTTTCTCTATGGGAGGATATACTTGGTAAGTTCATATTCAACAGTCACTAAAAGTTCTATTTTTCATCATCGGGGGCAGTATTGTTCTTAAGTTTTATATGTTCAGCTCTCGGGTTGATGGTTTGGTTTTAGATTTGGTCAGATTTGTAATTTAGTGTATTGAAGGCGAATAGTGAATTGCCTTCACTTTTGGTTTTGTTAAACTTCTGAGGCAGTGTTTTGCTGGCTAATGCTTATTTTTGGTCCTGCGTTGTTGTCTCATATATATGGCTGCAGTCTCTTCAAATATCTTATGCTTTTCCTTTCTAGGCCTTATCTGGTGTTGGTGAAACCCTTCAAGTCAGAGCACAAATCCTTGAGAATACTGCTCTCAGTGCAGCTCTGAATGCACAGTTTCTCTTTCAGATTGGTGTCTTTACTGCAGTGCCGATGATTTTGGGCTTCATCTTGGAACAAGGATTTCTAAGGGTATGCCACTTGTCATCTTCCATCAATTGTTTCTAGAATTAATCTGAAAACCTCAATTGATTTCAGCATCACTGTTATTGAAATATTTAAGGTATCATAATATTTATTTAAATTTTTAATGTATTTGTTTTACTGGTGTTCATAAGTTTTAGAACCTCAATAGCTCGGCTGCATGCGTTTCAACTTAAAGTTATCAAATGAATGTGTTATACTTGATCTGGATTGGATCATCTGAAATGAGCTGGGCAAATTCCATCGTATTGCAGTAATTTTCTGCCCCTGAAATTTGTACTCTGTCTTGAAAATGTGGCCGGCCACATAGATGTTTAACAAGATGAAGGGGGAGGACGATCCATCTTCAGATATATGTATATTATTGTCTATTGCTGATTAATGAATATTAATTTAGAAATTGTTGCTGTAGCTGAAGTGATTTCCTGAGCCGCCTTGAACCATAGGGGCAATCTTTTGTGAACCTTTAATTAATGTCCAATTGCAATTCATGCACCCAGAAGCTCATTGTGAACATTAGGAGTGCTTCTGCTTTTAGTTTTGTGAGTGGGTTTCCTGAGTGTGTTGGACTGCCATTTGGTGATGGTCAAACTTCAAGACACATATAAATTTGAGGAAGCTTAAGAAAAATGAAATTATTAGCTCATAATTCCGTCTTCTAAAGTAGTCCCTCAGTATCATAGAGGAAAGAGGGACCCTGATATTGCTGGTCAGTATTGCGCCCCTTAGGAGTGAGGGTTAAGGCTCCACATGTTTTGTGTGTGTTGGACTGCCGTTTGGGGGTGATCAAACTTCAATATGAAAAAGACTTACTCCGTGGAGAAAAATGAAATTATCAACTCTTGCATAGGAAAGAGTGGGATAGTGCCAGTGTGTATTGAACTTCCTTTACTATCGTTAAGACTACTGTTTGACTTGGTCCCCAAACCTTACTCCAAAACAAGTAGTTTGTCAAATTAGGTATTGCCACACTCATGCTTGAGCAAGGCACATGAGAAAGTGTCGAACTTGATCTCTGTAACCTCAGATTGGGGGCACATGTGGGGTAGAGTAGGGCTAGAAGAGGATGCAAACTCCAAATAGTGCATGAAGTGTAGCATACATGGCCTTGACCATCCTCTTGCACTGGACATTTTTCTGTCAATCAACCTCATGCAAAGCGGCGTAGAGGAGTTTGATAATAGAAATTTAAGAATCACTAGAGCAATTGATTAGCTTTAAAGATCTCACGAAAAAGTCTCACTCGCTCATGAGAGCAATTCCTTGTCAGTTGTCACCAAAAAATGTTTACTTAGCTTAGCTCAAAGAGGTGGTCTTTAATATGAACCAACTTTGTACCATGGCTGAATGGTTTCTCCATAAGTTTTGCTTGCAAAGCTCTTAGATGATTTACATGAAGCAATGTAAGATGTTCCGGGGGCTTTTTCTTCACCAAATATTCACTTCGTCCACATTAGTCTTTATACAAGAAAGTCGGAGTTCAACTTCGTTGTATCTCAAGCCTATTGGTCTTTGCCTAGTCTCTTTGTAATTATATCTAAATCCCTCACCAGGAGATTTTGAAATCTACCCAAATCATCCAAAACAGCAGATTGGGTTGTCGATGTGAGACTCATCATTTAGTTTGTAGCTTTGTTCCATGTGCTCTAGGTTACAGTCAAAACTAGTCTGGTCAGATGTAAAACTGCTATCAAGAAAATTGATATGAAGAAGTCATTCAGCTGCGTGAGCTGGGCTTAGCTATTTCTAGCTGTGAAAGCTTTTGGTTTTTGTAGATGGTGGTGCGGCATGATCCAAAGAATCTGTCTAATGAATCATGTTGTCTTCTCACATGACTACTTGCGTAAATGGACTATTAAAGGTTCAATGAGATTTAGTAGGTCGATGAAATAGACAAAGGGTTCTTCACTTGCATTGATGATGATGTAACTTTCATATAATGATGAAATAAATATGATGAGTGGCGGCCAGAGAGGATGAAATGTACATATCTAATCATGCGAGGTTTTCTTGAGGCTCTCAATATCTGAATTTCAACCATTAGGAGATGATGCATAATGTTCATGGTTAGACGTTGAAAAGCTTTAATTCCCTTCTTTAAAGCATATTACTTATATCTAATACTAAACGTGGTTTAGTGAGAGGCTTACGCATCAATTATTTAGAAAAGCGGTGCAAAGATCTTGAAAGAAATCAAATTTTACTAGATATTTCGTAGATAAGCGCATCTTCTCCCCATGTATTCTAGTTAATTGAACTTACCAAACATGAAGGTAACTTCTGTTTTTTCTACCTAATCTCTTACGCAAACCATTTGTCGCAAAAGTTGTCTGATAGTTTTTGTTTAAATTTTCAATTTCTGATTTCTCTCTGTTGCTTCCTTTCTTTTGTGACGCAGGCGGTAGTTAGTTTTGTCACAATGTAGTTTCAGCTTTGTACCGTCTTCTTCACATTCTCATTGGGCACTAGGACCCATTATTTTGGTCGGACTATTCTTCATGGTGGTGCAAGGGTACTTCAGTATTCATCCTTTCTTATTCAGATAAATTTTATAATTGAGATTACTTACGATGGGGAAACATTTTTCAGTACCAAGCAACTGGTAGGGGATTTGTGGTTCACCACATCAAGTTCACCGAAAACTACAGGCTTTATGCTAGGAGTCATTTTGTTAAAGGGTATCTTTCTCTATATCTCTGTTGGTGTTACTGTGCGTGAATTATAGCTGAGAGTTCATGTATATTTATTTATTTATTTTCTTCAGGATGGAGCTAGTGCTGTTGTTGATCGTGTACCTTGCTTATGGGTACACTGAGGGTGGTGGATTATCCTATATCCTTCTCACTCTAAGCAGTTGGTTTCTTGCTATTTCTTGGCTTTTTGCGCCTTATTTATTTAATCCTTCTGGATTTGAATGGCAGAAGTAAGTTCATTTCTACCTTTTCGTTGCTTTTCGCTTCTTGCTCTGCCTTGTTGCGATCCAAGACTTTTCTTGGCATTCTCAGGGCAGTTGAGGACTTTCGGGACTGGACAAACTGGCTTCTTTACAGAGGGGGAATTGGAGTTAAAGGAAAAGAAAGCTGGGAGGCATGGTGGGATGAAGAACTGGTACGACCAATATTCATGTCTCTTGACTGGTTTCTTGTTCCTTGGTGTTAATATTGCCTGATGTCTATTCTTTACAAGAAAGTTATTGATTCCAAACTGTTGAAGATGATATCTGATACCTTGACCTGTTTTTCATTGCAATACTTTACACTATGATGTTTTAGTTAGTAGAAAGTCTAGACTGACAATTCATGTTTCATGCATGGCACATGTGGTTTGCAACACTTAGTTAGATATCACTAGTTAAGTATTATTGCATCCTTCTATAAATGGACGCAATCTTACTTTTTAACGAAGTACAGCATGAGATTCTCACCCAAAATGTTTTTAGTGCTAATTTGGGTTTGTTTACATATTTCTTTCTATACAAACATTCTGTGGATGAAAGTTATGCTAGTTTTGTGAAAATGACCTGATTCTGTTAGAAATTTCTGTTTGTAAAAATATACAAGAACCACACCACCTTCGGTGGTGGCCCACCAATGTTCTCATCAAAATGGCGCACTGGGAAGCCGTGTTCTTTTATCCTGATTCATCAGCGTAGGCTATAGGAATCATAGAAGAATTGCCTTGCCTCGGTTTTATGGACCGTTTTTCTCCAGTCATTTAGATGGAGCACGACATTTGCATCTGATGTTTTTGCAGCCATATCGTCGCACAATACCTCCGTCTAAGTTTTACTCACTATTCTGTTCAATCGGTTATTCTCGAGTCGGAATGTTCCTTTTGTACATTCACAATGTACATGATTGAATACTCGGTTGTCGTAGCCAATTGACCGTATTGCCGTTTCTAGGCTACACCTACTTTAGTTTGAATACCCCATTTCCCATTCTATCTCTTCTAGCGTCATGACAGGTTCAACAAATCATGAATTTTTCATCTAAAATAATCTTTTGAGTATGTTGTTACTTTCTAGCTCAACATTAAGAATCATATGATAGTGCATGTTTAAGAGCAATTATATATAAAACTCCATACTGTTAAAAGAAAAGTTGCTGTTGCACAAGATCTTAATTGAGCTCTTCTATCCGATCCAGCTTATTGTTTATTATGTGAAGTAAATTGCAATTTCCATATTGTTAGCGTGTATTATTTAGAGTTGCTATAAATTTTTAACCGAAGCATTAAATGGTTATTTGTGCCATGACTCCTTGATCTATCATTTGTACCTAATCATTTAGGTGATGTATTATCATGTTTCCTTGCTCTATGTTTTGGTGGATTGGGACAATGTTTTGGTGTTAAACTTTACACCAATGGCTGTTCTTCACATCTTTGTTTTATCTGGTGCAGTCTCATATTCGATCCTTCAGCGGGAGATTGATGGAGACCATTCTAAGCCTACGGTTTTTCATTTTCCAGTATGGTATTGTCTACAAGTTAAAAGTGCAAGGAAACAACACATCACTTGCGGTAAAACATTATTTTCAGGAAGACTAATTCTTTTAGCATTATTTTCTTGCATTTATGATTATATATATGCATACATTTCAAAAACCAAGCAGATTGTCCATCATTTTCTTTCCAGAAATAGAAAGAATGAATAAGTGTAAGTGGAAACAGGTGCAGCATCTCTGCCAGCTGTCAACTCCTTCTCCAACCTGACCGTTTACTAATAATAAGCAACATTCTCTCTGAATAAATCTTTGATATGAAAGTGTCGCTGTACTGAGTTGGCCACTGTTTTGTCTTTTTTTGAATTTAAGACAAGGTGTTTTTTGTATGGAGTGGTTTCAAGTTCTTAAACATTGAAGAAAATACTGATGGTTTTCTTTTCACCCCTAAACTTGAAGACTACACCAATTTGATGGTAAAGTAATCATATGCTATGTTATACATTTAGTGAAGAAATAAGCCAATGTTCCCATCGTAAAATGATGCTCAAAGTTGGTTAGTATTTACTGTACTTTACGGATGACACCTGTTGCATGTTACATCTGTATTCAATATAAGTATTTGCGCTGGGCATTGTTTTTGTCGTCATCATCCAAGTTGATCCTTTTGGTTTAAATTAGCTATTATGCCGCCAGTTCATTTAATTGACGAGGTGTTAAATTACTGGTGCTTCTCACTTTAACTTTGAACCTTAGATTAACCCATGACCACAAGCTATGTGTGTGAACTGTGAACATAGGGTTCACACAATTGGGATCGGAGGAGAATAGACACCCGGTTCTGTCTTTTACTTAAGAAAGGCATGGTTTTTGTACTTCAATAAAGAATACAATTTTCCTGTTATAAACAAATGAGTTGATGCTGAAGTAGAAATGATTCAGCTGTTCTGAGTGTATTATGTGAAGTATTTGCCACTTTGTTGCTTCAGTAAGCTATTGTAGAAGTAGTTTCTAGTATCCAATTGGTGACATGTTCTGTTTTCAGGTATACGGGTTTTCTTGGGCGGTATTTGCGGTGCTTATAGTACTTTTCAAGGTTTGAATATAGACAACATTTATATTAAATGATTCGATACTCTCCACTATGACAAAATATATCAAATTTTTTTTTTTTTTTTGGGTTTCGTAGGTGTTCACCTTCAGTCAGAAGATATCTGTCAACTTCCAGCTGCTACTTCGGTTTATTCAAGGTCTTGCGTTTCTGCTTGCCGTGGCTGGCTTGGGTGTAGCGGTTGGATTTACTTCACTCACCATGACAGATATATTTGCTTGCATCTTGGCTTTTTTGCCCACTGGGTGGGGTATTCTCTCAGTAAGTTTTCTTCATTCTGAACACTGTGTATTAGACTTTTAGGTTTTCTTTCTCGCCCCATCCGATATGCATCATTTCGAGTTTACATTTGATTGTTTTAGTGCCCTGACTATTGTATATATCTCCCCCTTGCAGATCGCTTGCGCTTGGAAGCCCGTAGTCAAGAAAATAGGATTATGGAAGTCCATTCGATCAATTGCTCGTCTATATGATGGCGCAATGGGAATGGTCATTTTCATCCCTATTGCTTTTCGTGGTTCCCATTTGTCTCAACATTCCAAACACGGCTTATGTTCAACCAAGCATTCAGTCGGGGGCTGGAGATTTCCCTTATCCTCGCTGGAAACAACCCGAATACGGACTTATAGTGCCGGTTACTGGCTGAGTGTAAGGCAAAGAATTTTGCTTCTCGCTTATGCAGCATTGGTACGACATTCTTTACCTTTTTTGGGTTATTTGGACGGTCAATAGTTACATAGTTTGTGTAGGAAGTTTGTTGGTGTACATTAGTGTTTGTAATTAACATGTATGATGTATACCTGAAATAACACATTTGGAGAGTAAAGAATTGCGTGCAATTATTGATTGGTGAACTTGTGACGCTACTATGGCTCTACCGCTGCCGTATTTAATTTAGTTTGTGCATTTTTGGTTTTTGGACTCTGAATTTACATCTGAAAATTATTTACCTTGACACGTTTTAGATCATCAACTTCGGGATTTTACTTAGGCTTTCTGGGTCGTCTTGGGTTTCAATTGTGAGGTTCTTTTTAGCAAGATGACAAATCTGTTGTAAGATTATTTTATTTTTCAAAACTTTTGTGAAGAACTTAAAACAAACAGGATGGTTTTCTTTTATGGTTAATAATTCGTTCTCCATATATAAATGTCGGAAAAAAACCACGTTTGGTACCTTAATTTGACCTCGTTTTCTATTTGGTACCTTAATTTGTCCAACCAACTTTTTGGTACCATATGTTTGCAAAGTTCATCACGGTTGGTACCTCTCTAGCGGCGTCCCCAATTTAACCACCGCAAAGTCTACGTGGCTCACTGTTGACCCGTAAATCCTCAATTTTGACCAAATTAAATCCATGTGGACATGCTGACTGAATAAAAAAAATAAAAAAATTATTTCTTCCCCCTAATAAATTATCATTTCTAGTTTTTATATTTCTATTTAATTAATTTTATTATATAAATTTTAAAAACTTATTATATAATTCTGTTTTAATAAAAAAACAATTTTTATAACTAATAAATTTTAAAGAAAAACAAAAAAAAAAGTAAAACAAAATAAATAAAAACAAAAAAGTTAAAAAAATATAATAATTAATCATCTTCTTCAACATCTCCCCCCACCCCCATCCACCCACCGCCCGCCACCCATCACCCCCCCACCAGCCATCACCGCCAACCCCCACCACCAATTCATCACCCCCACCCACCCCCATCACTTTCACCTCCACCACCACCATCAATTCATCCTCCTCAACCCCCCTCCCCCTCCCACCCGTTGTCGGCCCCGTGTTGTATTTGCTTCGTAGATCACAAGGAAGGTCACTTGATTTTCGTGTTGTATTTTCGCTCACAGCATTGAGTTGACGTTGACGTCGTCAATTTGGCCATGAAGTCGACGTCGACGTCGTGTTGTATTTCCGCTCACAAGGAAGGTCACTTGATTCTCTCGGTTTCGGAAGATGAGAATTGATGGTGGGGGTGATGGGGGTGGGTGGCGGTGGTCGGAGTGATGGTGGTGGTGGTGGTGGTGGCGGTGGTGGGTATCGGTGGTGGGTGGCTGTGATGTGGGGGTGGGGGAGGACTTGTTGAAGATGATTGTTTTTCTTTTTTTTTTTTTAATCATTTTTTAGATTTGGGAAAAAAAACTTATATTTATAATAGTTGTATAATTTAATAGTTATAACTTTAATATTTATAACTTTAAAGTTAATTACAAAATTTTATAAAAATTATAAAGATTTAATAGTACATAGTTATAGATTTGAAAGTTATGATTTTTTTTTTCACTTTTTTTTTGTTTTCATTTTTTCATTTTTTTTTAATCCAGTCAGCTTGTCCACGTGTGTAAAATTGGGTCAAAATCGAGTCTGGGCGGGTCAACGGTGAGCCACGTAGACTTCGCGGTGGTTAAATGGGGGACGCCGCTAGGGAGGTACCAACCGTGATGAACTTTGCAAACATAAGGTACCAAAAAGTTGGTTGGACAAATTAAGGTACCAAATAGAAAACGAGGCCAAATTAAGGTACCAAACGTGATTTTTCCCTATAAATGTCATACAATTTGTTAATTTTAACTGTCATTGTGTATTCTTAACAATAAGATAAAGAGCAACAGCCGTCAAAGCTCCCTCAAATATTCTTATAATAGGCTTTTATCTTCTCTTGTAATTTGCTACCAAGTGATGTGTCATGTGTGCTTTGCTTTGTGGTCAACTCTTAGTCTATTTTAAATAGTTTCCTGAAATAAAGCCATCACGGAGCAGTTTTGAGGAGGTTATGTACTTTAGTGCTTTATTTCTCTGTCTTTTCAAATGAAATAAATGAGTTTTCTTTTTACTTTTGAACAAATTTTTTTTTTCTATTTCATGTGCAAAATAAACGGAGAGCACAAAATTACATTCAACAAAATTTAGTAATTTTCATACGAAATTGGTTATAAGAGGTGTTTGTGTGATTTTTCAAACATGAGGACTAATCTCTGCAATTACCTCATTGCTCTAGGCCTAGGGTAGTGTGTGTGATTCTCCGTAATTTGGACGAAAGTTGACTCGAGAATAGTTTGCTTATATTTTGAAGGCAACTTTCCTATTTTTTAAGAGTTTATTCGTAGAAAAAATGTATATACTTTGATCTAAGAAATAATCCATATACAATGTTCCAGAGAAATTGCTTGTCGTACTCTCTCCTTTTTGCTTTTGTTGTTCGAAAGAAATTATCAAAGTTTTTTTTTTTTTTTGAAGTGTATGCTTCAGTGTGCTAAATCCTGAGATTTTTCGCAATAAATTGCCAATTGTTTGACGTATTTTAGAAAAATAAAAGTAAGTTCTAAAAACAAACTTAAAAAATCCTCCTAGATTTCGCTTTTATAGAGCCGAAACTGAAAGTTTCTAAATACTATTCAAGTTTTTTTTTTTTTGTAGTGTATACTTCGGTGTGCTAAATACTGAAACTTTTCGCAATAGATTGCCAACTGTTTGACATATTTTAGTAAAAGTAAAAGTAAGTTCTAAAGATAGACTTAAAAAATACTCCTAGATTTCTTTTTTATTAAGTCGAAACTGAATACTATTTGAAAAACTGCTAAGAAACTTTGATCCATGGCGCAATTGTATCGCACCCGCATACTTAAAAATAAAATTAGAACATTAACACATTTAGAAGAAGAAAAAAAAGTGCAAATATCACATTTCTTTTGCCCATAATTTTTTATTTTTTCTTGATATAATAGAAGTACTAGGAATTACACATAGCTTAAATTGTGTTCATATGAGTATCAGGTGCTTTGTCAGGCTAATACAGTCTATGTTGAATGAAATAGTTGGGTGTTTTTGGCTTGTAGTACGGCACTTCTCAACTTATACGATAAAAATTATATGTGCTCAACTCTTAAATGCACTTTGAAAAATCAAAAACCATACATGTTTTTACAATTCCTAAATGGAAAAAAGAAGATTTCAGAAAGCAATCCAAGAAACGGCTAACTTTCTCAAGTTCTACCTCGGTGCGGACAGAATTCATTTCACAACTGTTAAATAAAGTAAACTAAAGAGCTCTAGTAACAACTAATCCGACAGATTAAGTAATAAAGAACCTTTCATTCAGTAATCTCCCCATAGCTTGCGTTGCAACAGAAACCAATGCAGCGCTAATGCGTGACTTCAACTCTGGAAGAACTGTCTAAATATGTTGCACCAGAATCTGTTCTAAAACGGAGAATGCTTATATCATAAAGCTGACATTATGAATCAATATCGAGTAGAAAAGCTGTTGAACAGATGCAAGGAGAGGTCCGAACAAGATAGCACATATTTTACCATTGAAATCGTCATATCAACACCCAACCTTTATGAATTACAGAGAGAGATCTCGGTACTAATTGCCTTCTAGTGCAAATTTATGACAAATGTGGTATCTACACCACCATTCTGTAGGAACACCTATAATTTTGTGTATGCATGTCATACGACAAAATGCATGGTCAAGTCAGATTTTTATGAGAACTTTGATGATGCTAATTAGAAAAAAGTCTCATATAACTCCACCTTGGACTCATTCCCACACTATTTTACCTGGTTTAGTTGTTTGGCCAACTGAGGAACTCCACAGCGCTCAGCAAGATCATTGCATACCTACAAAGAAGGTGCAAAAGCCATGAGATCATCAAGTACAAGAAGGGTAACAATTCAAATGTTCGTGCGAGACTTGGGTCATACCGGCCGACTGTGAAAGAACTTATCATCGGCTATAAATGCATCTTTGATGCTCCGATTCATCAAATATCCTGTGATTATAATATAGACCGATTTCAGGGAAGTAATTAGTGGGCTATAAATTGATCTAGTACATCTGAATCCTCTGACGATATAACTTTAATGAAACACCCACCATCACACATATAGCCTAAGTCACCTAGATACTATATCACTGTTTAATTGTCTACAGTTGGGAAATTGTGGCAATATATTAGGATAATAAATCAAGCTCGAGTAGGAACCAGTAAGCCATAGAACAAAGTCACAATATGGATGACCAAGAGATTTAATTTTGTACTTGATATCTGATCATCTTTTGTTTCTCAATGACTTGGATCCTACAAGATGGATCTCCGGGGATATTGGGCACATCAAGTAAAAATAAAGAAAATCAGTCAAGGAAGCGAGAGATAAGTAAATACAGGAAGACCTCAATATTCATACAAAGATACCAATGTATCCACTAAATCAGTTGTCACCAGAACACTGAGTTATAAAAGAGCAATGTCCAAGTGTGCAGTTGACAGATCTTGCAATCAGAATACCTAACCATTCAGAGGTTATTATAATCATAGTAGGTCTACGGGAATGGAATAATATTATCCTCTGCTCTCACTTGATGACACACATACTTCAAAATAACTATTCTCATTAGCCAGGAAAATGGAATATTTCCAAGCAAGAAGTTGCGGGCATCAGTACCCCTCCATAATATCCAACTGAACAAAGCATATGTCGCATCATATTGAGGGATAAATGGGCAACATAGAATACAAGTAAACTGCAGAACAAATTTGTACCGACACTTCACCTTTATGATTACACCAAATTGTTCTATAACCTGCAACGACAGTTTTAGGCGTGAGATTTGGATTGCAAAGAATTCCGGAAATTGCAAGATTTGAAGAGTAATGGTTTTCAGATGAAGAAAACATTCATTACATAACATACCATCAGGATCAGCAATTCCAGCCATCTGAAGAGCGTCTGAGTTTGCTAGATCAGAACTAGCAGGTGTGACGGCCAATAGCAGACAGCTTTGAAGTTTCATATATTACATTATCATTGTTCTAAAGCGTGCTTCAATATTAGAAGGTTGATCACTAACAGGAACTATTGTTAAGCCCGGCAGATCCACAAGAGTTATATCAAGAACATTAGGTGAGAATATCTTCAAACGAATTTGCTTGTCGGTGACTCCTTTGTTACCTCCAGCTTCTCTCTCTGTTTCATCCTAAGAGAAGTACCGCAAACAGGTATTAATGTACCAAATCGGGCAGTCAAAGGACTACAATGTTTGAACAGCCAGCTATATATTCAAAATCCTGATTGTCTATTTTGAACATTTAGCTAAGTGACACTATGACGCGTCCAACAGGATGTGAAAGAGTCTATTGTCCTATTAACGAATGCAGTACACTAACTACATTTCAGTGAGAAGCAGTTTTTGTCTTTGCACAGATAAACATATTTCAATTCAACTAGCAAAGGGAATAACCATGGTCTGAAAGTAAAGCTTCGGAGGTAAGATAACCTCCAATAAAACAAAAAGAACATAAATGTACACTAAAATGCGGTGCGAAATCGCCTAACAAAAAACTCAACAAATAAATAGTTATTCTGTACCAAACTTTCATTCCAGAAAACTTCGATAGATATGCACATCCTATACTAATCATTCCAAAAGGAAGGAAGGAAGGAAGGAAAATGAAGTTGCGTGCTCATACATTTATCCGTTTATCTAAACTAATTCCACATTATAGTAAACATCAAAAGCCTATTTAACCTCTATTTGCAAGGCAAGCAAACCTTCCAGGTTGACACTATTAGCCAATCATGGAGAAGCAAGTGAGAACAATATACTCAAAATTATAAGCATAAATATTGAACTCTAAATATGTTTTTCTGAGAACGAAAGGAAGTAACTCAAATTGATCCTTCAACCATACATCCAAGAATCACATTCATTAGACAAACAGAGCTAGAACCGAGCAGCCTCATACTAGAATTCAATTTCCATATTCGACATGGTTAATAATACAGTAACAAAAGATGCATGATCCTAATTATCATTGTATCATCGATCATGCAAGTGCTTAGAAACATTTCATCTTCCGTCCACCAAATATTTCCCTCTCACCACCTATCACTCAAACAAATTTTTCTACCAACAGTATTGAAGCCTCTAACAAAACTGCTACCAAATCATTTTGACATACATTCTCTATATTAAGTTGAGCTAAGGCTTAGTTCAACGAAGTTAATTCGTTTCTAATGCGTATTTCACGAAACAACAACAACCTGAATCTCTCTCCGGATTTTATTAAAATCGAAGAACTTATTCCCGGGCAAATGCAAGAACTCCCCCCACTCTTCGTCCTTTCCGACGCGTGCAGATATCGCTTCCGCGTGGCAGGAAATCGCGACCGACGAGCGCTTCGAGCACGCTGGACTTACCGCTGCTCTGGCTGCCGACGAGAGCAACTTGAGGAAGCTCGGTCGTAGATTGGTGTTACATGGGAGGGGCTGATATTGGAAACTGATCAGGTCCGTGAGAACAACAATCAAGAAAATCAGTTGGTAGAGGAAAGTGAAGCTCGAGAAAAGGAAAGAGATCGTGGGGTGAGAGAGCGTAAATTTCCAAAAAGATTTGACGACTTTGTTATGACTTGAAGATGCGCAGTAGAGAGACAGATTTGGTGGTTATTCGT
Organism: Linaria vulgaris; assembly: GCA_948329865.1. Classification (NCBI taxonomy): domain Eukaryota; kingdom Viridiplantae; phylum Streptophyta; class Magnoliopsida; order Lamiales; family Plantaginaceae; genus Linaria; species Linaria vulgaris. The sequence continues at coordinate 19,911,819 of OX415251.1, forward strand.
ATTTCCTATTTTAGTATTTTTGTTGATTCGTATTTCCAATTGTCGTGTTATTCATATTAGATTTTATTTCCTTTGTTTGCTGGTGAAATTCTCTTTCCATAAGTTGCTTAGTTGCAGTACGTATAAATAAGTTGTAATGGACAGAAAGATGTTTATGCTGAAAGTAAAAGTTTGTTTCTTTTGGAGTTTTTGCACAACTCGAAGTAGTGCCCTGTTCTCCCTTTTAATTGTTGTGTATCAACTGGTGCTTTTATCTCGAACTCACCATGAGGAATGATGAAATCGCAGCCCTCTTGACGGCTATGGAGTCCAAATTTGCTGCTCTTCTCGAGCAACACATGACCCAAACTGAATCACGTTTATCCCATATGTCGCAAACCTTTGCTGCTCGTCAACCGCCGCCTACTGATGCTGTGTCACCGAGGGGTTCTTCGGGTGGTGGAACCTTGTCCACGGACCACCCTTCTCCAGATTTGCACTCCATCTTGCGCACTTTGCGAGTCGATGTTCCGCGTTTCGACGGTTCTCACGTTGATAATTGGGTTTTTAAGATTGATAAATTTTTTGACCTCCATGGAGTAGATTCTGCCACCCGACTGGTTGTGGTGGCGTTTCATTTAGATGGCGAGGCATCCACCTGGTATCAATGGATGGAACGTGGTGGGGCTTTACAAAGTTGGGAGATTTTTCTGCTAGAACTTCAAGCGTTTTGGGACGTCGATTTACGACGACCCGCTGGGCCGCATTTCAAAGCTTACCCAGGTTGGTACTGTCACGAATTTTCGCTCTCAGTTTGAAGATCTTATGACCCGGATCACAGGGGTTCCTGAATCGATGTTTTTGAATTTTTTCGTGTGGGGGCTGAAACACGAGATACGCCGTGAGTTGTTGATTTCTAAACCGACGTCGTTGGCTGAGGCGATGGCTCTTGCTCAATTGTTTGAGGAGCGTTTTGAGGATATTGGTCATCGGTCTTTTCGTGATCCACCACGTTCAGTGGGGGTGGGAATGCAACGCCCTGCTTATGCTCCAAAACCGTTGGCCTTACCTTCACCGACATCAGAGAGTCCTCGTCCACCCCAGCATGGTATTGGTTCAGTTTTAACGCCACCCAAGTTACCTGTTCGACGTCTCGCTCCAACTGAAGTTCGCGAACGCCGTGAACAGGAACTTTGTTTTAGTTGTGACGAAAAGTATAGTATACACCATCGTTGTCATAATCGGGTTCTCATTATGTGTGGGGAGGATAACCTTGGGGACCTAGCACTGCCGGAACAACTAGATATTGAGGTAACTGAAGAAGTCAGTTTACATACACTTGCTAATGCTGCGAATCCACAAATTTTTCGCATCACAGCTTCCATGGGGAAGTAGTCACTTGAGGTTCTAATTGACATGGGCAGCCACAACAATTTTATTCAAGAGTCGTTGGTGGCCAAACTCGGATTGACACCTACGTCGACCCATCGATTTCGAGTTTATATGGGGAATGGCCAATCTTTGTTCTGTGACAGTCGCTGTCTAGCAGTACCGCTTATATTACAAGGGCATGAGTTTGTGGTGGATTTGTATGTGCTCCCTATTTGAGGCCTGGATGTTGTACTCGGAATGCAATGGCTTCGAACACTTGGACCATGCTTACATGACCACGCTGCACTTACAATGGAGTTTGGATGGAAGGGGCAAACTGTCCGTCTTGAAGGTATGAAAACGAATACATCGCACACTGTTTCGTATTCACGCCTACATGCTATTTTTCGTGATGGATCCGTGGACTGCATGTTTTTATGCAAGATTGCACCACCTGGGCAAACTACAAATACTACACCGGAATTAGAGGAACTTGTTCGCCTTGAATCTACACTGCCTATTGAGGCCAAGGGCGTCCTTATCTCGTATCAGGATGTATTTGCACCACCACATGAATTACCTCCTTTGCGAGCTGTTGACCACCAAATCCACTTGTTGCCAGGTTCACAACCAGTAAATGTCCGCCCATATCGTTACCCTCACTTTCAGAAGGATATTATGGAGAATTTGGTCCGGGAAATGTTGGAAAGTGGCCTCATCCGTCGAAGCAATAGCCCTTTTTCTTCGTCGGTTCTTTTGGTAAAGAAAAAAGATGGATCATGGCGATTTTGCGTTGACTACCGAGCACTCAATCTTATTACCGTCAAGGATCGATTCCCTATTCCAACTATAGAGGAGTTATTTGACGAGTTGGGGGGTGCAATCATTTTCTCGAAATTGGATCTTCGTGCGGGGTATCATCAACTTCGAATGGATCCTAGGGATATTCATAAAACAGCCTTTCGCACGCATGACGGGCATTTTGAGTTTGTTGTGATGCCATTCGGATTAACCAATGCTCCATCATCGTTTCAAGCTACCATGAATCAGGTTTTCCAGCCCTTTCTTCGCAAATTCGTGACTGTATTTTTTGATGATATTCTCATTTATAGTCGCTCTATTATTGATCATGTCCGACACTTGGAGGTGGTTTTGGCGTGTTTGCGGGATAATATTTTTTTTGTGAAGGGTAGTAAATGCCAATTTTTTCGTGATTCGATTGAGTACTTGGGACACATAGTTTCAGCGGAGGGAGTCACAGATGACCCCAAGAAAATTGAGGCAATGACGGGGTGGCCTCGACCTCAGAGTATTAAGCAATTGCGCGGGTTCCTTGGCTTGACGGGGTACTATCGTCGTTTTATTCGTCACTTTGCCACTATAGCTGCACCCTTGACGGAATTATTGAAGCGAGATAATTTTCTTTGGAGTGATCAGGCCACAACAGCATTTACAGCGTTGAAAAAAGCGATGACCACTGCTCCTGTTCTTGTGCTACCAGACTTCTCCAAGGACTTTGTGGTCGAAACCGATGCTTCGAACGTCGGAATTGGTGGCATACTGATGCAAGGAGGGCATCCTCTTGCGTTTTTTAGCAAGAAGTTGGGACCAAGACTTGCTGGTGGTTCTGCGTATCAGCGGGAATTATATGCAGTGGTGGAATCCATCCTAAAATGGCGACAATATCTGTTAGGGCGTAAATTCGTGGTTCACATGGATCACCGAAGTTTGAAAGATCTTTTGACCCAAGTGATCCAGACTCCTATGCAACAGCATTGCCTTCGCAAGCTTCTGGGATTCGACTTTACTATTGAATATAAGGCAGGGAATTGTAATGGTGCAGCGGATGCCTTGTCGCGCCAATTGGACACCGATGAAGTACCGTTGCTCGTAGCTGTTTCGAGGGGGCATGGAGCATGGTTAGCTGATCTTGAGGAGGAAAATAAAACTTGTCCAGATTTACTTGAGCTCCATTACCAATTGCAAAACAACTCTCTGGATTCCACAATATATTCAGTGAGAGATGGCTTAATATACCACAAAGGCCGGTTATTTTTGAGCAAGGATTCTAAGCTAAAAAAATTGTTATTGAGTGAATTTCATGATACACCAGTAGGGGGCCACGCCGGCGTGGAACGCACCTTTTTGAGGTTTTGTGCAAATTTCTATTGGGAGGGGATGCGCAAGGATGTTCACAATTTTGTGGGGAAGTGTCTGACTTGTCAAACTATCAAGTATTCGACGGCAGCGCCGTATGGGCTGCTCCAGCCTCTGGAAATGCCAGAGCGAATTTGGGAGGATCTCGCTATGGACTTTATCATCGGGTTGCCTAACTCTCACGGTTGCACCGTGGTTTTGGTGGTAATTGATCGTTTAACAAAATATGCTCATTTCGGTGCATTGCCTACCCATTTTACGGCAACGAAAGTAGCAGAGCTTTTTTGTAAGATGGTGATTCGCTTACATGGAGTGCCCCGCACCATAGTATCAGATCGCGACCCGATCTTCACCAGTCAATTTTGGAAGCGTTTATTCGAATTCATGGGCACTCGCCTTAGGATGAGCTCGGCTTATCATCCGGAAACAGATGGTCAAACGGAGGTGACGAATAGGTATTTGGAACAGTATTTGCGGGCTTTCGCAGCGGATACACCTACCCGTTGGTATGAGTTTTTATGTTGGGCAGAGTATCATTACAACACCTGTCATCATTCGACAATTGGCATGACGCCATTTGAGGCGGTTTATGGGCGACCACCTCCCACCGTCCCCATGTATACACAGGGAACGTCCACTGTCCAGGCAGTTGACGAGTTACTAAGCTCAAGAGAGGCCATTCTAACTCAGTTGAAGGAGAACTTGGGGCGTGCTAGAAATCGAATGCAGCTGGTTGCCAATAAAAAGCGCCGGGAGAAGGACTTTAAGGTGGGGGATCAAGTTCTGGTGCGTTTACAACCATATAGACAGATTACTGTTGGCCGTCGTATGAATAATAAACTGAGTCGTCGATATTTTGGACCTTTTCCCATCGTAAGTCGTGTTGGTCCAGTTGCTTATACCTTGGGGTTACCGGCGGGAAGCAGAATTCATCCCACTTTTCATGTATCCTTGCTAAAGGAATTCAAAGGGGATGACATCACTCCATTTTATCCTTTGCCCGAGCGCAGCAGGGATAACAAGCCTCTAAGTCAACCTCTAGCAATTGTCGCTTGCAGAAAAATACCCAGCACTCGGGGTGAAAAAAAGGAGGTCCTGGTGCAGTGGTCGCACAACTCTTTAGAAGACGCCACCTGGGAGAATTTTCAGGAGTTTGCTCATGTTTACAACATGCCCGACCTTGAGGACAAGGTCATTTTTGAAGGGGAAGGGAGTGTTACATGGGAGGGGCTGATATTGGAAACTGATCAGGTCCGTGAGAACAACAATCAAGAAAATCAGTTGGTAGAGGAAAGTGAAGCTCGAGAAAAGGAAAGAGATCGTGGGGTGAGAGAGCGTAAATTTCCAAAAAGATTTGACGACTTTGTTATGACTTGAAGATGCGCAGCAGAGAGACATATTTGGTGGTTATTCGTATTTCCTATTTTAGTATTTTTGTTGATTCGTATTTCCAATTGTCGTGTTATTCATATTAGATTTTATTTCCTTTGTTTGCTGGTGAAATTCTCTTTCCATAAGTTGCTTAGTTGCAGTACGTATAAATAAGTTGTAATGGACAGAAAGATGTTTATGCTGAAAGTAAAAGTTTGTTTCTTTTGGAGTTTTTGCACAACTCGAAGGCCCTGTTCTCCCTTTTAATTGCTGTGTATCAATTGGCTCCCGAGCTGCGCGAATATGTCTTGCAATTTGTTCACTATTGGTATTACTGACTGTCCTAATGCCGCCGCCGCCGCTGCAGCGCCGTTGGTCGATGGTTGCTCTTCCGCCATGTGTCAATTTGATATTTGATTAAGAAGATCGGGAGAGGGAAATGAAACCCTAAAAAGGTGAAATGGTTTTAGCGACGAGGGAGGGAGATGGCAAGTGTTGCGTGTAGTCTCATGTTTACTAATATTGTAAGGATAATTAATTATATATAATTTGATTTGTGCACACACGTATATAATTATATATACTTCAAATCAAATTTGGAGTTCTAAACGGATTTCAAAATCTTTATTGTTGGCTAAGATACAAACATGTAGATATAAAAAGTGCAGATATTATTGAGATACCTGAGTGAATCAGTATATCAAAGAAAATAAATAATAAGGAATACTGTACATCAAATCTGTGCTCTCCACTTCCTAGTTGACTAACATGTTAGTCAGAGCCTGTAATTTCTAAATAAAATACAAGATAAATCTCTTCAGCTGGACAGGCAAACTGCAAATGTGTCGCATGCAAACCATAAACCAAAATCGGTCTAGAAACGGGCCCAAATAGTATATGGGCGGGCATTTCCTTTAATACTTTGGATGTTTGGGCCCAGTTCAGTATATCCTATGGACAACATGTCAACTTTTAGCACTTTGCTACGTTACCGATATAAATTACAAAACTATGGCGATCGAGTTAGACCGAAAAGAAATTTCAGAAGTTAGAGATAATATTTTATTTAAATTAAATAATAGTAAGAAAAACGTAAAAACGCCCCAATCCAAGATGGTTCAGTTATACTGGGTTAGAGCACATATACAAATAAAAAGGAAATACAAGAAAAAGTAGGGGGGGGGGGGGGGAAAGTTGTACTATTACGATTCCGTCTAATTAACCATATCAAGATTGAAAAGAAATGTGTGTCTTTACTTCATTCAATTCTCATTTCGTTACAAAATAAAAGCTCTTTTTCTTTTTTCCAATAGGTTCAAGATCCCTATGATGCGTGACAAGAAAATGAATAATATACTTTAAACTTGTGTGATGAGTTAAGGATGCTACTTGTTATACACATCAAATTAGTGTTCAAGTAACAAACTTGTGTTATTAAGCTCAAGCTGCTACTTTTCCAGTATAATTAATTAGTTGACTTTACGGCCATTACTTTATAATATAATTTGACTACCACACTCCTCTGCTAAATTCCTTCCGCCAAAATATAATTTGACTGCCAACACACACTTGACACTCCTCTGCTCTCATTTGCCAGCTGTTATATAAAGGAGCAGAAAACGGTTACAAACGTGTAGTGGAGAGATATTAGAAAGCAGCTCTGTTACTGTTTTTCACAAACGCTCTCCTCTCAATCAATCTCAGGTAATGTGCCGCCAATGCTCATCATCATCTTTTTTAACTTAAAATTATGCTCTGTTCTACACTGAAACTGAATATCAATTGTGATTCGATGATCGTAAATTCGATTGCGTGATTCCTCGATGATCGTTACTGCAAATTCTGCTTCTGATTGCTACTTTGATGTACAAAATCAATCGTTATTTGTATTATGCTCTTGTTCTTCACAATATCAACTGCGATTCGATGATTGTGATTTTTCGACGAACGATAACCGCAGTTTGTGCGTCTGATTGCTTACGAAATCGCTATTCGTCGAGTTCATTTACTTCCGATTGTGACTTGATGATCGTAACTTCGATTGCGTAATTTATCGTTCTTCGATTACTGCGGTTGCTGCTTCTGATTACTCCTTTGATGCGCTAGAGTTCAATTACTTCAGATTTTGAAATTTTCGATGGCGCCAAATCGATTTTTGTTTCTAGGTCATTAGATTCACTGATTCAACTCTCGATTTGATGTGTTGCAGAGCATTTCCATGGAGAAACTGAGCAACTCTGAAGCTCCGTCGAGCGAAGGCACTACACCAGTGACGACTACTGCTCCAGTGAACACGCCGCCGGTACGGTCAGCACATCACCGGTGAAAACTCTGGATGATGAATTGAAGAGCACTTCAATGGAGAATCTGAGCAACATTGATGCTCCGGCGAGCGACGGCACCGAGACGCCGGAAAAAGTCGAGGGGGAGGTGCTTGTGGTGAAAGTTGAGCGTGGCGGCAGTGTTGGTGGGACTGGCAATAGCAAAATTTGCCCTCATTCGAATCTTAGGGGCTACTGCGCAAATCGTCTTACTTGTAAGGTACACGTCATCAACTTTTCAATTCAATTTATTGAAATAAAATATAATATATAGTAATTAATTAATTTGCATTACATTTTTTTTTTGGGTATTTATTATTATTAAAATTTAATTTTCACTCTTAGTTCCGTTCCGTCATAACTACAATGAAGTGGAGGAGCGCTATATGCGCTCAGCAAGGCATTCAGTCACTCAATCTAGTGCCTGGAGATTCCACAACTATGATGAGTCCAAGTCCAGCATTGATCCGTTCAAGGTCAAGCCTGCACCGGTGACGAATCCCACGGTTGTTACTAAAGTTGTTGAAAATGACCCGGATGGAGGAGACCGAGATGGAGAGGAAAAAACTATTGTCAACGAGGGGGTTAAAAATGACCCGGATGGAGGAGACCTGGATGGAGAAGAGGTTATCCTCTACAAGGGAAGAAACTTCATGTGATTGATTGATGGGTGAAACTTTTTGAAGGGTTGGACAGATGGAGAGAAGAGTTGGACAGATGGTGAGGTTATATTTTGGCTTCTGATGCCTTATGAACAAATTACTGCTTTACAATTGTTGTGTTTAACACTTGCTGCTTACCACTTGCTGTTGTTACTTGAGGAACATTACCTCAAGTTCCTTGTTACTACAGTCACTGTCTTTTGGATTCGTGGATAAAACTGTACTGAATTCATAGCTCCCGTAATGCTTGCTGCTGACTCGAGAATCGGTTTTTGTTGTTTTTCATTGAAATCCTCATCCTTGCTGTTCTGATGGATGTTTTTTTGTTCTATGAGACTTTTGTGTTTGGGTTACTCGTTTAGATAGTCTATAAAAGGTTTTGCTATTAAATTTTGTCTTGAAGTAAAGATCCATATCACCCATCCTATCCACTGGAGAGGATCCTAGTCCGTGAGTCCGAAACACCAAAAAAGTTCTATGTTGATAGCTATTCACGTCCTGGTGATTTTCAACTTTTTTATAGTTAGTCCTCTCCTGTTACTTCAGTTACCTATTCCATAGAGCACCACCTTTCAGAAAATAAGCTATACTTGTCAATGCACTTTATAGTCGCGTACAAGGAGATTTACATATGCATGCTAATTTCAGAACCAGGAGTGATTCCTTCTTTTAGGGAACAAAATAATATGCACAGATTCTACCTGCTAATTCTGTGAAAGACGGTACAGACTTCTTGTAGAAATTCAATTCTCTATGCACAATTCCTAAGCTAGACATGTCACAGTACTAGGTTTTCCAATGCTAAGTAGAGACCCTGCAAGAAGAATCATGGGAGAGTGTCCAGAACCTCTTCAGAGAAACTATAACTTCAGAAATTGTTGGTGTGTTTTTCTCTAACCTGAAGGTAGCTTTCAGCATCGATATTTAAAGCTTCAGGCATATAAAATGCCAAATTTGAAGGTATGGACAAAATTAGGAACAAGATTTTGAGCAGCACCTTCATTTACAGTCACTTTCTGCAATTGGCAAGACAGTTCTGAGCATTCTACTCATGAAAACAAGATAAATCTCCATGAGTAAGAAGTCAAATCAAAATAAAATGTTTAATTTAGTTTCTCAGAAGAACTTACTTCAACCATTGTATCCATGTTCTTCAAACTAATGGCTGGTCTTAAGATCCCTCTGAAGTAAACAAAGCCAAAATCAGATCTACGGGCCACAAAAGTAATTCATATGAAAAACTTACAGGACATCTCATAGATAAATGGATGACAACATAAATACCACCAACACATAAGAAATGCAAAGACTACTCTCAAACCCAAGAAAATAAAGGAGAAGATTCTGAAAACCAATTTTTTGAGAATTTCATACACAAACCTATCACAGATCGGATTACCAAAAACAAACCACTTCTACTGAACAGTGACCATAATAGTTTTAAGTTTTATTAAGATGCAATGCAGTAGTGTCAATTTCTTCTTACATGTGATGTATAATAACTCTTACATTTGAGGTTACTATCACGGTCCAAATGGAAAAACTGAAACGTAAAGCATAAATGGAAATAAAGAACAAACCTTCTTCTGACTATAGGGGATTCACCATTTTGAGGACAGTCTTTTGTTCCCTTGTTCAATATCTTAAGAGCACCTTCAGCAACGCTTAAGAGATTTAAACTCTCTTCCCGGCATTCTGCACCACGCCAAAGAAGGCTTGACTGCAAAAGGGAAATGTGAACTAAAAGATATCATTCCAGAACTTTTGAGTCGTAATTTGCTTTTTATGTGGCCACAAGCATCTCTTTTATCGAAAGCCTTGTCGAAAAGATGAACTTTTCATTTTGATATGTTCTTGTAGTATTGATAATGGAGTTGGCTTATCAACTGGAGCAAATTATGAAGACACATCCATGGTATACCATTACAACCAGACAGGACAAGAGATTTCCACATTCAGGTACTTCTTCTCGTAAACATTAAGATTTATATGACCAGATATTACTTTATTCAGCTTGCTTATGATCTACCTAGATTATGTTCTCTTCTCTCTAAGTATGTGTTCCTTCTCGTTTTCGATGAAGTTGGTTTCTAGTGTTGAAGTACGATTATATGATGCAATTATCAAGCCCAGCATATGTGTTTGTTGACTTTTGAGTTTGGTTGTGGAAACTAAATAAGTGACGGGTATTTTGTTTAAAAGATGTTCCAGCTATGAAATCAGTATATTTGATGCTCATCATGGTCCCGTTTGTAAAAAGAATACCTGAATCTGAATGCTAATTAGCTGGAACTGGTTATTTTAGTTAAATTTGAATACTGGGGATTAACTTCTACTTCTAACAGTTCCTTGCTCTTATTCTCTTTTTGTTTTCTCTGTGTGCTTGTGGAAACAGAGGGATATGGGGTTGGAATGATTCATCTGTGTTCATTGGTAATACAAAGAGAGGAGTAGATGTTATTTCTGTTGCCTCAAAGAGAATCAGTGCTACTTTAGAGATTGATCTCATGTCAACTGTTGCATATCGATTAGATTCACACCCATACTATGTGGGAATGCTTGCAGCAGCCACAAGTGAAGGTATGGTTCTTGAAACTGCTTTCTGGAAATAATAATTTGTTGAAGTACATTTTAACTTTCTATCCTCTGTACTTCCATTCCCAATTTAAGGATCTATTGATGAGGTGCCCTACAATTTCACCTTGTAATTATGGACATTAAGCATTAGAAAGATTCAGCTTGACTATGGAATTGTTTTGATATAGTTGGTCATAAAACCGCTTTCTGCAGCAATAATCTAACGTCGTTAATCGTCTCCAAAGACACACCTTTCTCGCCTCTAGTACGGCTCTGAAATGCACGTGCTATGTAATTGTTGATTGTGCACTCAGCACCCAGATAAACATGGCTAATATGCCTGTGTTCATACGAACTCTCGATACGGGTGTAAGTGAATAATATGTTTTGAATGGTGTAAGCTTGTACTCGTCATGATTTCTGTGCAAAACATGATGTGCCTTTGGAGTTTTATACCCTGATCGCTGAGAGTCAAACTCTTTACTGAGTACTGAGTAGGTTTAGCGGGAACACTTGGTGTTATACTTTGGATGTGATTTGTGTTTCTGTGATTTGGAGAGCAGGGATATGATTTCTTTGTTGCTCTTTCATAGTTTCCCGTATTGCAGGCTGAGAGTAAACCTAAATGGACCTCAATAAAGAAGCCTAAACTTGAAGCTCCCACGGTTGTACGGTGCTCTCTCAGAGCTCGTGGAGTGCCACCGGAACTAGGGCACATTCGAATGAGAGATGCATATACTAATGACGAAGAGTCACACCTGAATCTCATTCAAACTATCACAGCGTGTTTGGAGAAATCCCGACTGAGTGAGAATGGTGCAGTTCCTTTTAGTTCTGTTGATAGCTCAGAGAAAATGGAGGGCACTGAATTACCCAGAACCAGAAAAAGAGTATGTGGTTCTGTTAGTATCAAGGCGATGCACTTGGAGCCTCATAATACTTGTTCCAGGAAGAATAATGACTCTGAGGTTTTTTCCGACAACAGATATGCATATGGTTGTAGTAGGGGACAATTCTGGACATATTGGGTTTTGGAATGTTAATAACGTGGATGGTGATGGAACATACGTGTACTCCCCACATTTGGGAACCGTTTCTGGAATTGTTATAGATCCATTTTGTATATCCAAGGTATAGCCTCGGCTGATTGTGATTTATAATATATTTAAGTTGCAGTTAGATACTGCTCTTTTCTGAGAGTTGAGTTAGATTAGGATTGGACTGAGAATACAAGATCAACATTCTCTAGATCGATATTTTGGCAAATTAGGTTTTCAGACGATTTATAGCTTAATTGGATGTCTAGTATGTAGTTTCTCTAATTAGTAAAGTTCAAAGAAATAGATAAATCTAGGGACTAATCTTCGTAGTGATGCTCTAGGAGGATAACTTTGCTTTTATATTTTTAAGTCAAACTAAGCATGTAGTTTGGTCAGTATAGCTGCAGTATGTTATATGTACTAGTTACTCGATCCTCTTCCTTTTTGAAATATTTTTTATTTTTATTTTTTTGTGCAACATTGTGTAAATTTAGACATCTGTATCTAGGCATTGTTAATGAGCATTCACTTTTTCCGCTTGTTAATGCAGATGTACAGTTTAGCTTATGATGGTTTTATCAGGATGATGGATGTCGAGAAAGAAGTATTTGATATGGTTTATTCCAATGCGTACGAATTATACGATATATGCCTTAGTCCACATGACACAAAGTCCTTATATTTTAGTGAGGGTAATGGAAGAGTCAAAATGTGGGATTATAGGACCGGAAAGCCTGTGTCATCAAACCAATTTGGTGAGAAATTGATTCCATTTCTTGGAAATGTCAAATGGCTCCATGCCTGAATTGCGACTCTAATAGTTTCACATACAGTACAGTTGCGATGAGAAGAAAGTTGCAATCTGGAACAACTACACGAGGTTTAGTGACACATAGGGGCTCATCAATAATTACTGGCACACAGAAACCTGGAGTGGAATAAAATCATTAAATTACCTCAACGGGAAAACTGAACAGCGATGACATCGTTACAGAAAATCATAAGTTATCCTCTGTCAACACAAGACGGACTGAAAATCTTAAGTAATGCTCTTTCAACAAAAGACAGACCAAAGAGCCTGACATAGGAAGAGAAAAGGCAAATTGTACGTGTCAAAACACTGCATCTTGATCGAGTACATTTAGGCGGCGACCTCCCTGTACAGCAAGCCATGCATCTGATAAGATTGCGGGACTATGTTCTGGATACTCTTCTCTGAAACAAAAAGTAATGGAAGCATTTGACATTTCCAAGAAATGGAATCAAAGAAGGCAGTCGACTTAATATGGGTAGGCAAAACAGGGAAACTGTTCACTGTCGAATCTACTAAAGTGGTCAACAGAACATGCTAAAATAAACATAAAAGAGAATATATTTCTAAATCATTGAGTATGACCGATCTTTTAAAAATTGAATCTCAAATTGGGAACAGCTTAAATTAAAAAGATTGTCTTACGTACATATCTGGGGCAGCATGAACAATAATAACACAATGGTTAAACTATCAAATGAGTGGGCAGGATGATTTGATGTCGAGAAAGATTGTCTATGACCTTTGGTGAGTAAAAATTTTATAAGTTTAAGGAATATGTTGTGGGTAAGATTTAAGAGTCCTTTTGATAAGTCTTCTTATTCTTCATGCAAAGTCAAACGCTCTATTAGTGACACTTTTACCATTCTTCTTCGTTCTACATATAGTAGTTAAGGTCTTTCCTCTAGCGCTGAGTTTGTTCAAAGAACAGATATGAAGGAAGGGTTAATGCACAAGAAAAGATCTAAATCTTGTCCATAACTGTCGTAGCTTGATCCTTAAAATCCAGCTAACTACCTATGTTGCAGGGACACGGATACGTGGATACGTATCGAACAAGATACGGATACGAAGATACGGATTTTTTCAAAATCACATATTGAGATACGTCAAGGATACGTCGAATATTTAATATTAAAAAATTATATATGTATATATATTATTTAAATAAATATATAAAATGATGAATATTAAACACTTATAAAATTCTAAAAATAATCAACATATAGCCATATACAAAGATCCACCATTTCACAAACTCAAATATTAATTGATAAATATGTTCAACACGAATATTACAAAGTTTCATAATATAACAAAGATTAATATTGCAATAGCTTATTTATTGTTAAACAACATCATCAACAAACAAAACCAACTCAAAGTCGGGTTCATCAAGTGAAAAGTAAAAATGATGAACTATTATATGAGTTAAATGAATTAATAAATTAGAAAATTGCATTTTGGTGTTTGTAGTATAAATAAATTCACCCCTAAAATTTTTAAAAATAATAAAATAACCTATTTTATTGGGGACACGCATCGGATACGCCTTAGAATAGTATCCGATACGTATCCGATTTATTAAAAAATAATATTTAAATAGGATACGCCACGTGGCATATCGGACACGTATCCAAGGCGTATCTGAGGCGTATCCGAGGCGGACACATATCTGATACGGGATACGGAGCCATTTTCAGAGTATCCGTGCAACATAGCTAACTACCATTACTTGTATGTGTTGCATCATCTTTGAAGAATTTGTCAGATAAAGAGAATTTCTCATGATTCAATATATTTTCATAAGTAATACAGCAGTATCTAAAACGTTACTATCTGATCTCAGAGAGAAACCACTAAATTAAAATGGAAATTATACGTTGAGATGCATTCCATCATTATTATATGTCCGCTTTTCCCTACTAATCTATAATATTAATGCAAACGAGGTCCGAAACCAATTGCTTATAACAAATCCTTAAATGAAGGATTTTCATACATCAGGTCCAAAATCATTCCACGCGCGATACGTTGAAATGGTAAAGTAACTTTTAATTCGAAAAAATAATTTTTTCATATTATTATATTATACTTTTTAAATGTAACAATCTCGTTTGTATTTGAAGGATCAACCTAGTCATGTGGATAATTATGGAGATACTCATATGAAAGATGGAGTGTATGTAAGCAAGATGCTGAAGTGTATCATGTAAGTTTACTGGTTTACTATTTTTCTTATATAGTTTATGTTTGTGATGTTTTTATAAACTTAATTTTGAATGAATGATAGAAGGACATGATAAGTCAAAGAAGTCAAATAGATGAAGTGAATTCGGTTGCTGAAAGAGAAATTATGAGGGAGGTACTTGGCGAGAAAAATGGTTATGAAAGAGGCATAGGTTATGGAGTCGTGTCATCTAAAGGAAGTAAAAGGTTGAGGTGCGAGTCCTCTCAACTAAAATCTGTTCAAGAAAAATTGAGCAATGCGGAAAATGAATTGCAAGAGGCGGTTTCTCTTATCAAATCTCAACAAGAGACAATTCAAAATTATAATGAACAACTTCAAAGGCAAGATGCTGAAATGGCAAGTCTCAAAGATGGTCAGACAGAACTAAAGCAAATGTTGACGACTTTGCTTGCACAAAGATCTGGTAGTTGATCATCTTCTATACTTTCTCAGGTACTACGCGTTATTTCTCATTTCAATTATTCTTTCTTGAAATTTATGTTTGAAATAATAGTACTTGATGGATGTAATACGTTGTGGTAGTTGTGAAATAGTTGTTATTTTCTTATATCATCAAGAAAATGGTAGTAAATTAGATCGACTGGAATAGGTAATTGTGTCGACTTTGCATATTAAGTAAATGATGCATATCTTTTTATAAGAAAAAGAAAAAAGATTAGACAATTATTAGATCTACTTTTCTTTCATATATATTTTTTCGTAGAAAAATGATGCCCTTTTATATATATTATGTCGTAGTACAATGAAGGCCTCTCAAGCATTTTGTTAATTACATTATTTAGTTTATCTTGTGCATGACAACCATCTTTTATTTGATGAAATATTGATTATAAACTTATCATTTTACTTAGAATTCGCTAATGTGTTTTTATGATAGAAACTTAATACACATATATATATATATATATTTATCTTTTGTATCTTATATTTATTACAGGTTCGTCAATCAACTATCATGGATTGAGCAAGTAGAAAAGTTCACCTAGTTGGTAGTATTTTCTAGCTATTTATTTTCTTTTGAGAGATATTACTATGCGTAAAACGCATCTATTTACTTTTGCTCGTATGCATGGAAATGATATTGTTATGAACAAGATAGTCGCGTATTTGTTTTGAAATAGTTTTTTGTTTGAATGGGCTAGATACATTTTGACCATAATTCTTGTTTATGTTAATTTTTTTCTATGAGTATTACGATATCGTTTTTCTATTTAGAAAACGAAATTTACAAATTAGTGTAACGATAAATTTAGTTTGTATTGTAACAAAAATAAGTTTCTCATGTCAAAATTATTGTTTCTAATACCTAAAATGTTAAAATGGATGAAAGTATCTGTAACAAAATTATGAGACTTATTATAACAAAATCCAAAACTATTGTAACAAATATATTTTTTTGCATAAAATAATATCCGATTTTGGTAACAAAATAATAGTAACAAACTGGACTTTTAGCACAAATCAACAATCTTTAGTGACAAACGTTTTGTCACTAATATCTTACAGCTGTAACAAACTAATGGTTCGTTACAATAGTATTAGTAACAAATATGGTTCTAATTTGTTACTAATACCCTTTTAGCGACATGGTATTAACGACAACTTTTTGGTAACAAAACGTCGTTACCAATTCTTTTAGTAACAAAAAAAGGCGCTTTCGGTAACAATTTTTTTATTGCAAAATATGGGTTTTCTTGTAGATATAAATTGACTAACAAGATTTAAAATAGGAGAGGGATAATTATTAATTTCTAACTGAGACAGATTTCCAGTATTCAAAGATAACATGTGTAAAGAAGCAACTGAATTTGAATTAATCAAATTTTAACCTGGGGCAGGCCCTACACATGCAGATCCGCTTAATGTAATTAACCTGCCATCTTTGTAAAATGATAATTGAGGCACTAAAAAATTACCAGAAAAATCACCTACTGTTGCAATCCAAGCACAACCGAGTACGACATCAGCTCCTTGAATAAGAAGTACTAATAAAGGGACCTAAAACGTTGCTTCATCAAGAACTAAATTAGTAGAGGACATGCCTTCACATTGTAAAAATGTGCCGTTTTCGACCATCACGTTGATAGGCTGCGATGCTACGATTGGGATCTCCAAATGATCTGCAATTCGAGGTTGTTCAATATTGTGTGTACTACATGTATCAATTAAAACAGTAACATGTTTACCTTTAATATAACCTACAACACGTAGAGTTATGGGCGAGAAAAGACCCATATAGGTTGCCATTGACTGATGAAAAGGACCATCCTGAAGCTGTTGGGTATAGTGTTTAGGATATGTATCCGCAAAGGAAGAGGCCATGTCTGGATCCACCAAGGTATTCGTCTCGGTTTGGGTTTCATCGTCAGCCATTAAGATTAAAAACTGAGGTGTTTTGCATTTATAATTTTGGCCAAATTTTTCATCACAATTAAAACATAAATCTTTAAGGCGGCGATCTTGCATTCAGCTGGACTGAGACGTCGGATAGGTAATTGAGTACTAGGAGTGGAAGACGGGGAATAGGTGTTTAGGAGTACGCTGCTTTGCATATTATGGGTGCGAGGAAAAGTGTAGCGTGGACGAGTATCGCAATTTTTTTGTTCAAGGAGTTTGGCTTGGCCGATGGCTTGGTGGAGAGTGCGAGGCTTGAACACTGCTAACTCGGCACGTAAGTCTGGTTTTAGACCTGAAATGAAACAATTCAAGTAAGCATCGTGACTTAAACCAGTAACAAAATTAGAAAGTTGCTCAAACTCTTTTTGGTAATCCATCACGGATCCAACTTGACGCAATTTGAAAAGCGCCGCTTGGTGATTTTTGTAAGATGAAGGCCCAAAACGCAGCAGTAAATCTTGAAGAAAAACATCCCAAGATCCGAGCATATTATTGTTGGAGAGCCAGTTAAACCAACTTAGCGCGGTGCCCTGCATATAAAAAGAAACATGTGAGATACGTTGATCAGGATGAATATTATAAATTTTTAAAAAATGTTGAGCTTGGGACACCCAATCCATGGGATTAGTGCCATCAAAAGTAGCAAGATTCAATTGAGGGGGCTTGGGTAAGTTTTCGGTCGTCGGAATAAAAAGTGGGTTGAAGGTTTGTGACTGTGATGGGTTGCCAACGTGGTATTGTGGCAGTGCGACTGCGATGTGCTGCCAACGTGGTATTGTTGCGGTGGTGGAGGTGGAGGTGGAATGGTATGATTTGGAGTTTGTGACAAGTTGCCAATGTGGTGTGGTTGTGGTGGTGGAGGAGGTGGAACAACATGATTTTGGAGGGCAAGCTGATTGGTACGTTCACACATAGCTCTCATGTCTGTTAACATGCCGAGCATAGTGTTGAATTTTTCTTCTGTTTGTGCCGCTTGTGATTCCAAAGTCGAAAATGTCGCTTGCATGGCAATCATGGGATCCGCAGGAACTGAGTCGTCATCAACAAGTGTTGAAGACGAAGCGGGCTGAGTGGAAGTGAGTCTCGTGTTTTTCGGGGCCATGGTTCAAAGCAATGAAAGCACCAAGTTGATATGCACTTGTTTCTTTTCGAGTAAGAAACTAACTCCCAAAATAAAAAATAGAGAAAGCAAGAGTTTAACTAAATAATTAAGATATAAATTGATTCTTCTTGACCTGAATGATTACACGGATGACTTATTTAAAGAGAAAATTGCAACAACCATTCCTTATTCTGCTCTACCCAATCTTATCAAATCTTATCAATTAAGATATTATTTCTAACGGCTGATTTACTAACGGATCTTTCCTTATTAACAATTAATAAAATAATATTAACAATTCAAAGTTCATAGTCAACGGTCCAATATGGAGGCTTGACTATCCTTGGAGACTTGGTAATAGGCCGATCCATAACATTTTGCCTTACTAGGTTTTCAAAAAAAATAGATGAATAATATATACATATATATATGCCTCATAACCACAGAAAATGGGACTTTTTACTGTGACATATATGCTTGTAGTTGTATCCCTGCTTCTTCCTGCATTTTGTGATTCCATACTATACTTGTACAAATCTCAGGTTGCTATTAAAGCCACACGAGGAAGCACTCGAGTTACTAAGAGTATCACCACTAATAAGAAATCTCGCAAAAGTGTTCGTGCAAAACGTGAAGATCATCGCCTTAGCCATTTACCGGAAGGTGTAATAAGTAACATCTTATCTCGCCTCCCCCTAAAAGAAGCTGTTCGAACATGCGTTTTGTCACAAGATTGGGAACATCAGTGGACATCCATATACAATATGGCCAGTGACGATGGTATAGATCGCATTAGCCATTTACCGGAAGGTGTAATAAGTAACATCTTGTCCCGCCTATTCGCCGAAGAAGCTGTTCGAACATCTGTTTTGTCCTAAGATTGGGAGTACAAGTGGACATACATTTACAATATTCGCCTTGATGATTATAATTATAAGAAGGAGACTCACAAAACATCTTTTGTTAAATTTGTAGAGTGGGTACTTCTCCTTACAGAAAAAAAAAAACATTCCGTCTTTCATGTTGTAAAGATTACAACTTTGGCAGTGACCTGACGACATGGATAACGACTTTGTTGAGGCGTAATGTTGAGAATTTGGAGATAGGGTATGGTAAAACAAGGGATAGTCTTACCCTGCAGCCTTCTCAACAACAGTTCATTAAGAAAGTTAACGATGTCCTGCACTATCAAAGTTCATTCCACGAATTATTTGGCTAACCTCAAGTGTTTGTATCTTTATGAAGTTGAGATTATAAATGAGCTATCTAGTACAGACACATTGATATTCACTTTTCCAGTTTTAGAAACATTCACATTGAAATTTTGCGAATGGGTGAATGTAAAGACAGTAGAAATCTATTCCCCTTCACTAACTTCATTGGTGTCTGAGACGGTCGATTATGTAGAAGTTCTTAACTATTCAATAAAGATTTTCGGACCCAAGCTTGTAAACTTTAACTCATCTGGTGGTTCAGCGGAAAACTTCATTGTGGATGGACCACCGGTTGTTAAGGCAGTCTTGCGCCATCAGAGTCTCGAAGAGGACCTTCCGTTGCTTGGATATTTGCATTATGGACTGCAATTTCGAAGGCTGTTGAAAGAATTCTCAAGTTTAGAAGAATTGGAGCTCACACTTTCGGTAGCAAAGGTGTGTTCTCATTTGTCTTTTCGTTTGTTGGTTATATGTGTCCTGGTTATTGGTACATCAGATTGATATTCACCTATAACTAGAGCAAATTAGGAATCTTTTTTATTACACATGACATTGGAAGAAACGTTGCTTTGTCCTGTCAGGTAAGGAAAAGGGTTAATAACATTCACATCCTATGAGCACCTCTATTAAGAAGTCCTCTGAGGTTTTACAATTATTTACATTATACGTAATGAGTAAAATAACCATTATGCTAACATCCTCAGAAATAGAATTAAACAAAATATATGAAAAGCATTGACAGTTTCTGAAAAGCATGCTATGTTCATCTAATCACATTAAAAGTATCTGAAAAGCATAAAACTAAGAGCTCAAACTCAAATTTTGAAAATGCAGAGACATACCCTCTTGAAAAGATTTAACTTTCTTTTGGGTGACGATGGGGGTAGGGGATTTGGAGGTACTCTTGTCGAGTAGGTAGAAACTTTCCTTCTAATGTAAAACTTTTGTTACATGTTGGAATATATAAATAATAAATAATCTCTTACAAACTTAAGCTATTATGAGGCAGGTATGTAATGTGGTATTAGAGTTAGGATAAATGTATCGTGTTCAAACCCCATCACCACCGATTTATCAAAAGATTCTAGCCTGCACATAATGGGATGTTGGCGTATGTGTCTGTGTGTGTATATGTTTATGTGGTGTGTATACTTATAACACATCAAATGTGCAAAGTTTAGGCTTATGAATACTACAGCCTGCTAGACACTTTTCATTGAATATTTTCTTCTTGGGATTCTGCATTTTATTTTTCAAAACATCAAACCTCACAATTCTGCGTACACTTACCTCCATAGTGACGCAAGATTTAGTGTTAGTGTTAGCATGTAGCATGTTTAAACTAACAACTGAAAGCTGGAAACTTGTTGTCAACTAGTCATAACATAGTTTTCATTAGAATTTTTAAGGCTTCATCCTTTTTTGTTTTTGTTTTTTTTGGTTCAACACATTTATTTGATTTTTACTGATGTTGTTTTCTCTCTAATTTGTAGGCTATTGTTAATTCGAAACAAGGACTTGCACTTCCTAGATACAATAAGCTGAGAAAGTTGTTTATGGATATTGGTACTGATATTGAAGTGATAACATTCAAGAATATATTCATGATCTTACAAAGAAAAGATGGGATCTTACAATATGATGAATGAATTAACTACTAGGGTTTACAATAAGACATATATATATACAAGACAAGTAAAAGACTAAACTACCCTTAAGACAATTAATATACAAATAATAATATGCTAACACCTCCCCTCAAACTCGAGAAGGTACTGCAATAAGTAACGAGAGTTTGCCAACAAAGAAGTTGTGTCGCTGAATCGTATGTGCCTTCGTAAAGAAGTCAGCCAACTGCATCGAAGACGAGATGAACGGTAGAGAGATAACACCATGCTGAAAATGATGTCGAGTCACATGACAATCGATCTCAATATGTTTGGTACGCTCATGAAAAACAGAGTTATGAGCAATCTGAACAGCACTTTTGTTATCACAATACATGGGTGTGGGGGATGACAACAACACCCCCATATCACCTAACAACCGTCGTAACCAAACAAGTTCAGTTGTGGTGGAAGCCATAGCACGATACTCTGCTTCAGTAGAAGAACGAGAAACAACATCTTGTTTCTTGCTTTTCCAAGAAATGAGAGAATCACCTAGAAAAATACAGTATCCAGTGGTAGATTTTCGATCGGATGGATCACTAGCCCAGTCTGCATCCGTATATGCTCGAAGTTCTAATGAAGAACTCGAAGGAAATAATAGACTCTGATAAATAGTACCACGAAGATAACGAAGAATGCGAGTAACAACAGCCCAATGATCAGAGGTAGGTGCAGCAACAAACTGGCTAACAACATGGACCGCATAAGCAATATCTGATCGGGTAATAGTCAAGTATACCAAACTACCAACAATAGACCTGTACAAAGTGGGATCCGGAAGAAGTGTACCGCCAGTAGGAGTATAACGAACATTTACCTCTAAAGGAGTAGCAGCAACACGAGTGTCTGTAAGGCGAGCTCGCTCCAAGATATCTGAAGTATACTTCAACTGAGACAAAAGATAGCCCTTTGGAGATGAGGCGACTTCAATACCTAAAAAGTAACGAAGAGGACCCAAATCCTTCATATCAAACAAACGAGATAAGGTGTGTTTCAACACCTTGATACCCTCAATATCGTCACCTGTAATAATCATATCATCAACATACAGTAAAAGCATTATGCGACCAGTAGAACTGCATTTAACAAATAAGGCTGAATCATTAGGACTAGAGGAGAAGCCAAGAGAACAAACAGCTGTAGAAAACTTCTCAAACCAAGCTCTTGGAGCTTGCTTAAGCCCATATAATGCTTTCTTAAGTCTACACACCTGCCCTTTATCATGAGGAACACCCGGAGGAGGTGTCATGTACACTTCCTCATGTAAATCACCATTCAAGAATGCATTTTTCACATCCATCTGTGAAATATACCATTGTCGTACTGATGCAACTGCAATAAGAACTCTGACAGATGTCATCTTAGCAACAGGAGCAAAGGTCTCCTCATAATCCATGCCATATTGTTGAGCAAATCCTTTTGCCACTAGACGAGCCTTATATCGCTCAACTGAACCATCAGCTTTGGTTTTAATTTTATAGACCCATCGAGAACCAATTGACTTTTTCCCTACTGGAAGAGGAACCAAGTCCCAAGTGTGATTTTTGTTCAAAGCTGATAGTTCCTCAGCCATAGCCTCTTGCCAAACAATATCTTGTGCCGCCTCAGAATAAGAGGTAGGCTCACAAAGAGGCCAAACAGATGCCAAAAAAGAAACAAAAGGCTGAGAATAACAAGAGTAAATGAAATCAGGCAGTTGAGTAGACTTACGAGTACGCCTGGGATACCGCTCCTGAGCTGGATCCGAAATCGTAAGAGAAGGGACATGAGGGGGTAACTCTTCAGCAGCACCCAAGTCATCTCCATCACCAACACCAATATTGTCATCCCCAACAACATCACCAATACCAATATTCTCACCAGTTGGATCATTTGTTCCAATATCAGAAACATCAAGAGTAAATGGGTCAATGTGAATAATATCAGACCGTGTCACATTATGGGAGCTTCTCGGAATGGAAAAATATGGAATATGCTCAATAAAGTGAACATGAGGAGAAACATAACATTTTCTAGCAACTGGATCATAACACCGATAACCCTTCTGACCATTTCCATATCCCAAAAAGACACATATTGCAACACGTGAAGACAACTTAGTTCGCTCAACATGTGGACGAAGAACAAAACATGTGAACCCAAAAACCCGCAAATGAGAATAATCAGGAGTTTGACCAAATAACTTAGCATATGGAGAGATACCTGCGTTCTTAGGTGTTGGAACTCTATTTATGATATAAACAGCAGTGAGAACTGCTTCTCCCCAATACTCACTAGGTACACTAGCAGATAAAAGCATAGAACGTGCTGTTTCAACAATATGCCTATGTTTTCTTTCAGCCACACCATTTTGCTGAGGTGTGTCTGTACAAGAGGATTGGTGCACAGTACCATCACTAAGAAGAGTGTCAGAGAGTGCCTTACTCGTATATTCCCCACCCAAATCAGATCTAAAACATTTTATGACTTGAGAGTGTTGAGTTTTCACATATGCAGCAAAGTGAGCATAAACATCAATGAATTCAGAACGATTTTTCATCAAGTAAACCCAACAATAACGAGTATAGTCATCAATGAAAGAAACATAATATCGTGAGCCCCCCTTTGTAGGAATAGGGGCAGGTCCCCAAACATCAGAATGAATCAAATCAAATGGTGCAAAAGAAGTGGATGTACTGTGATTAAAAGGTTTTGCAGAAAACTTCCCAAGTTTACATCCACTACAATCAGAAATATCCTGAGACTGCAAGTCTCCCAAAACACCACTATTACATAAAAACCGCAGACAAGATCCAGATACATGACCTAGTCTAGAGTGCCATACGTAAAACTTCGAAGAAGAAGAATTCAAATGAAAGGTAGATAGATCAATACTCGTAGCTGCAAACTGACCATCAACCTTCATGCCATCCAAAACATAAAGTCCCCCCTCTCTACTTCCAGTCCCAAGTATTCTCTTTGATTTCGGATCCTGCACATGACAAGAAGTAGAGGAAAAGTGAACATCAAGACCACGATCACACAATTGACCAACAGAAATAAGATTCATAGCCAATTTAGGAATACAATAAACATCAGGAAGTGAGAGATTTTCTGTTTGAATTGTACCAACACCTACTACTGGCATAGGAGTGCTATCGGCAGTCATAACAGATGTAGGTGGTAACACATGAGACATAAATACAAATGAGTTACGATCAGGAGACATGTGATGAGATGCTCCAGAATCCAACACCCATAAGGACGAGTTTCTACCTGATGTGGATGGAGCAGACATAGCATATGGTGGAGACTGGTTTTTGTTTGCCTGAAGAAGGTTCTGCAATAGATTAACCAAAGATGCGTTGTCTGACAAAGATGAATCGACAGAAGCTGGATCCAATGTAGGCATGACAACAGCTGTATTAGGCTGTCCTCCAAAACGAAGATTCTGTGAATATGAAGGTTTGTCACTTGGCCTCTTTCCATATTCCTGTTGTGGTTTGCCTTTCTGGTTCAATAAAGGACACTGATTCTTCCAATGACCCTTTTCATGACAATAGCGACACTCATCCTTATCATAACTCTTTTGTTTAGATCTGGTATGACTAGGTTGAGTAACCAAAACAGAACCAACAGGAGTGGACTTCTCAATTTGAGTCTTGAGGCGGGTTTCTTCAGCCAACAATTCATGCACAACTGAATCAACTGAGGGCAAAGGAGTACGGTGCAGAATTGATCCACGGATGCCTTCATACTCAGAGCGGAGATTGTACAACAGTTGAACCAAACGTTGTTGTTCTCGCCTTTCAATATACGGACCGAATGCTTTCAGTTCAGCGCATTATGTCATAGCCAACTGATCCCAAAAGTTTGTCATCTCAGAATAAAACTCTTGAACACTTCGATCGCCCTGTGTAAGAGCACGAATTTCTCCTTCAAGTTGATATTGAACAGCAAAGTTGGACCTCACATACAACCTCTCCAAATGGTCCCAAACTTCTTTCGCAGTATCAAACTTAGCTAACTGAGTACCAATCTTATGCTCAACAGAATTGTTAATCCAAGTAATAATTTTAGAATTATTGGTATCCCA
Source organism: Linaria vulgaris (assembly GCA_948329865.1). Classification (NCBI taxonomy): domain Eukaryota; kingdom Viridiplantae; phylum Streptophyta; class Magnoliopsida; order Lamiales; family Plantaginaceae; genus Linaria; species Linaria vulgaris. Next base: position 19,936,817 of record OX415251.1, read on the forward strand.
CACATCCAATAACTCAACAAAATTTGCATCATATGACTTAGGGGCAACCAAAACACCAGAAATATAATTCCACATCTTCTTCCCTTTTAGAAAGTTTTTCATAACATAACTCCAATACCCATAGTTCTTCCCATCGAAACGAACACTAATCGACTGCAACGAATCATCCCCTCCCGTCATGATAACAGAAATCGAAAATTGCAGCAATACACAAAGCAAGACTAACCCAGAAACAGAATTGGGGCAACAAATCGAACAAAAATTGCACCAAATCGAAATCGAAATTAACACACCAACAAGTTCAGAGAATGCAGCGGATTACCAGAAACCAGTAGCAATACGAAGACGAAAAACCCAAAAAATTTCCGGCGTGGTGTCGATCGGCGTGGTGTCGATCGGCCCTGGTGAGTTCGATCGGCGTGGTGTCGTGTTTGCCTACCGGTTGGGTCAGAGATTTGGCTCTGATGCCATGATAACATTCAAGAATATATTCATGATCTTACAAAGACAAGATGAGATCTTACAATATGATGAATGAATTAACTACTAGGGTTTACAATAAGACATATATATATACAAGACAAGTAAAAGACTAAACTACCCTTAAGACAATTAATATACAAATAATAATATGCTAACATGAAGCACTACTGGAGTTACTTCACTCAGCACCATCTCTAACAATTTTAATCCTAGACGTGGTAATGCTGAATACTTCCATCCCATTGTCCATTTATGTCAAAGCAACATACAACAAATGATGGTTTTTTTTTTCCAATGTATTTTATTTCGTTTCGTGTTACTGAAATAAGATTGTCGGCCAATATCCTATTTAGTGACATGTTTTTTTTTTCTTTTAACAGTATCATTATAAGGATGATGATTTTAATTATAATGCGGTGGAACCTCTGCCATCCTGTATTAGTGTATTGTATCTCACCTGGAGGAGGTTGAGCTTCGATCCTATTCTCGCGCCAGAGGTCTTGCAGCATTTCTCTTGACGAATGGTGTCAAACTTAAGAAATTTCATGTTTATGGCCACGATTATACTCCAGTGGAGGAAATTATGGAGGAGGTATCAACATTTTCGAAAGCCTCTACTGTGTATCTATCGCTGTCGAATAAAGATGTAAATATCTGTTCTTCGTCATTTTGCATCTATCAATCTCGCAAAAATGTTGTTGCAAATGGTGAAGATCGCCTTAGCCATTTACCGCGAGGTCTAATAAGTAACATTTTGTCCCGCCTATTCACGGAAGACGCTGTTCGAACAAGTATTTTGTCCAAAGATTGGGAGTACAAGTGGACATCCATTTCCAACATTAACATTGGCCAAAAAACATCTTCTCTTGACTTTCTGGACAGGGTACTTTTTCTTTCACAAAATATTAAAGCATTTTGTCTTTCACATTCTAATGTGTACAACTTAAGTAGTCGCCTGGCTACATGGATAACGACTCGGTTGAGGCGTAGTGTTGGGAATTTCGAGATAAGTTCTAGTGAAGAAGGGATAGTCTTACCCCGCAGCCTTCTCAACAACAGTTCACTAAGAAAGTTAGATTTGACGATGTCCTGCACTTTCAAAGTTCCTTCCATGAATTACTTCGCTAATCTCAAGTGTTTGCATCTTGTCTCTGTTGAGATTATTAAAGAGCTTTCTAGTACAAACACACTGATATTCATTTTTCTAGCCTTGTATCTTATAAGGATGATGTTTTGTTTGTTTTTAACAGTATTCTTATAAGGATGATGATTATGATTATGATGCGGTGGAACCCGTGCCATCCTGTATTGTATCTCACCTAGAGGAGGTCTAGCAACATTTCTCTTGAAAAATGGTGTAAAGCATTAGAAATTTCATGTTTATGGCGACAAATTTACTCCAAAGGAAAAAATTGTGGAGAAATCAACATTGCCTAAAGGTTCAACTTGTGTATCTGTTGTTGTCGAAGAAATAAAATATTATTAGTCATTTTGCATATATCTATTTAGTGTTATATTCATCGGAGAAGAAAGTGTTATAGTTCTTGAGATCTGTACATTTGTTGATTAGTGATGCATCTGGTTGTGATAATTAGCAATGACATTTGATCGACAGTTAGGTGGTAGTGTTCTACTGGATACAAAGATCAGTTTGAGATTAGCTGCAATCTGGACAAAAGAACAAAATGGGGCAGTAGGCTATTCCAAACGTGGTCGAATGACCACGCATCTGAGATGGTAAGCTGCAAAATTACAGTGTCTGGGTGGAAATTTAAATCACTGTGTAGGTCAAACACACCAAAATACTTTCAAAATAAAAGGAGTAGAACTCCAGCGCAACGCTAATATCGGATCATTGATCATTTTTATAACATTAAGATAATCGGATTGAAAGATATGTTTGAGATTAGCAGCAATCTGGTTAACTTTTAAGATGGCTATTGTTTCTTGCCATCAGTGAATTAAGGCAGGAAATGATCTTTGTTGAACAGATTAACTAGCTTTGGATCTTTCTTGTGTTTCTGCATTTTCTCTATACGCATATACTGGTCAGAATCTTAACAGAAATTTATGGGGGGGAAAGGCATAAATTGATGATATGAAAATGAATGCCCGATTCTATACAATTCAATAGCACTGGAGTCAAGGGATGCGGATTCCATTCCCGAAAACCTTTGTTCCAATTCGGACGTACTGTTACATATAAAAGCATATGTTACAATTTAATTATGGGAAACAAACTTGATGTACGTACTGTTGCTAACGCTTGTGTCACCTGCTTCTTCCTACACTCTATCTTTCAATACTAAAAAGAATCTTGGGTCCATATGTGTTTTCTAGGCTTACACGTGCTTTTGGAAAAGTTTCAGGTTGTTGGTGACACAAGCAGTCAAGTTACTAAGAGTCTTATTAAGAAATCTGGAATATATATTGGTGCAAATGGTGAAGATCGCATTAGCCATTAACCTGGAGGTGTAATAAGTAACATCTTCTCCCGCCTATTCACTGAAGACGCTGTTCGAACAAGTATTTTGTCCAAAGATTGGAAGTACAAGTGCACATCCATTTCCAGAATTGACATTAGTGATTATTATTCTTATGATAAGAGGATTGACCAAAAACACATATTTTCCTGACTTTATGGACAGAGTACTTTTTCTTTCAGAAAATATAAAAGTATTTCATCTTTCGTATTCTGATAAGTACACCTTAAGTAGTCGCCTGACTACATGGATGACGACTTTGTTGAGGGGTAGTGTTGAGAATTTGGAGATAAGTTCTGGAGAAGAAGGGATAGTCTTACCCCGCAGCCTTCTCAACAACAGTTCATTAAGAGAGTTACATCTCTCAATTTCCTGCACTTTCAAAGTTCCTTCCGATAATTCCTTTGCTAATCTCAAATGTTCGCATCTTGTGCATGTTGAGATTATTAAAGAGCTTTCTAGTACAAACACACTGACATTCACTTTCCCAGTCTTAGAAACATTTGAATGGAAATATTGCAAATGGATGAATGTAAAGATTGTAGAAATCTTCGCTCCTTCACTAACATCATTGGTGTCTCAGACGGATGAGGATTATGTAGAAATTCTTGACTATTCAATAAAGATTATTGGGCACAAACTTGTAAACTTTGAATTTCTTGGCGGCTCAGCAGAAAATATCAGTGTGGCTGGACAATCAGGGATTAATGCAGCTTTGCACCATCAGGATCGCCAGATGCTTGGACATTATGGACTGCAATTTCGAAGTCTGTTGAAGGAATTCTCAAGTTTAGAAGTATTGTGCCTCACATTCTGGGTAGCAAAGGTGTGTGTCCACTTGTCTGTTCTTTTTTTTGTTTCTGGTTGTATGTTACTTGATTATTGGTACACCAACAGTCTATAACTAAAACAAATTGAGTCTCTCTGTTAAACTATCCAATTCAACAAAGTTTCTATTAAAGGAAACTGTTCAAAATTCTGTTATTAGTTAGTTAGTTAAAACTGCTAAATAAGGAAAGGCAGTTAGTTTGTTAGTTTGTTTATTAGTTAGAGTTGTAGTTGAGTTAGGAATCCATTCCTGTTGAGATGAGGACTATATTGAACGTGTATAAATACTCTCACAACTCACAACAACACTCAGTTAGTTACTTTCAATCAATCACAACAACACAATGAATGTTTTCTTCTTCAAGAATCATTCAATTACTTTGTAACTTTTAGTTTTTTTTCTTCATCAATAAAGTTTCTGTTTCTCTTTTCCTTCAATGGCGATCATCACCGATCTATTCGGTTAACATGGTATCAGTTTTCTGGTAATATCCGATCCAAATTACGCTTCCGCTCTCTCTTCTCCGGCCACAAAACCGCCGCCTCACCCCTACTGCTCTGCAGATTCACTACTGTCATTCTTGTCTGTCTCTCTTTCTTTTCTTTTTCTCTCTGCTCATATCAACTTTTGATTGATATATCATGACTTCACCATCAACAAACTCATCTACTTCGCCTGCAACCTCCTCCTCTTCCACCAAGAATCCTAGTGAAGATTCATCCTCCATCTACTACCTAGGGACACATGACTTCACTGGTGCCTCCATTGTGAGTGATAAGTTTGATGGGAGCAATTACATTGCATGGAGCAAAAGTGTCATCATGGCACTCAATGTGAAGAACAAGATTCGATTCATTGATGGTTCTCTTCCTGCTCCTGACAATGGAGATCTTGACAAGTTCACCTGCTGGATGAGAGCCAACACACTGGTTCTTTCTTGGCTATTCAATTCCATTGAAAAACCGGTTAGGCAAACTATACTCTACTATGATAATCCTGTTGCTTTATGGAATGAGTTGAAAACTCGTTATGATCGCACTGATGGTTCTAGGGTTTATCATCTTCAAAAGAGTTTGTCAACTATCACTCAAGGTTCTTTGTCTGTTACTGCTTACTATAACCAATTTAGACTTCTGTGGGATGAGTTTGTTAGTCAGAGGCCTTTGGCTGTGTGTACATGTGGTTTGTGCACTTGCAATGTGAACAAAACCATGATTGATTTGCAACAATATGATTTTGTTCTTAAGTTTTTGGTAGGATTAAATGATTCCTATTCTTCTATCAGAAGTCATGTGTTGCTTATTACTCCTCTGCCCTCTGTATCCAAAGTGTATTCAATGTTGTTACAAGAGGAACAACAAAGGGATCTGTACTCAGCCGTTGTGCCTACTGACACTATGGCAATGTTTACTAGACAAAAGACTGAAGGGTTCACTCAGTACAAGCCTCCTGGTTTTGTTCAGAATTCTGAAAATAAGCCCTATAAACCCCCTCTGTCTAAGCAGGATAAGAAGAAATTGAGGTGTACTCATTGTCGTTACAATGGCCACACTATAGATACTTGTTTTCAGATCAATGGATACCCCCCAGGGTGGGAAGGACCCACTGGCAAGAGGAAGAACAACAACCCTTCAGCAAACTCATCACAAACTGTTCTTGAGCATCAACAGGCTCCTCAAGAAAAGCTCACTCCAGTTAATGCTGATAAGGCTCTATTTGACCAGTTTATGGCATTCAAGATGGCCCATGATCAAGCTCAAACTTCCTCAATTGGCTTAGAGACATCTCAGCATTATGCTGCAGCTGCAGCTTCTGGTATTTCTACCACTTTTGCTTTTACTTCTAAGGCTAAAATTGATTCTCATAAGTCAAATAAATGGATTATAGACACAAGAGCTACTGATCATATGGTTAGTCAAATGCATTGGTTTCTAGGGTCAATAACTTGTGTTAACATTCCTATTTTTCTGCCTAATAACACTGTTACTTATGCCACTCATATTGGTAAAGTACAAATTCTTCCTACTCTTCTATTAGAGAATGTGTTGTATGTACCAGCATTTTCATATAATCTCCTGTCCATATCTAAGTTAACTTCTAAGAGTAATAGTACTGTTACTTTTATGTCTGACTCTTGTGTTATACATGACATTCTCACCAGGAAGATGACTGGTTTTGCTAGGCTACAAGAGAATCTCTACATATTGGAGCTACAGTCTCATAATATTCCTACTTGTAACTTTGTGCATTCTGTTCATTCTGTTAAAACTTTAGCCACTGTTTGGCATTCTAGATTAGGACATGCTCCTTTATCCAAGCTTAGTTCCATTCCTGGTATTCAATTCACTCACAATGTACAAGATACTCACTGTGAAATATGTCATTTAGCTAAGCAGAATAGACTTCCATTTCCTCAATCTATTGTATCTGATATTGATAATGTGAAAGCCTTTGATATTGTGCACTGTGATGTTTGGGGTCCATTTTCTGTCCCTTCTAGAGAAGGCTTTAGATTCTTTCTCACTATTGTTGACACTTACAGTAGATGTACATGGGTATATTTGATGAAACACAAATCTGAAGTTAAGGTTCACTTAACAAATTTCTACAAACTTGTTCTAAATCTGTTTAATGTTTCAATCAAATGTATCAGAAGTGACAATGGAACTGAGTTCATTTTGTCTGTTTTCTATGATACTTATGGTATCACTCACCAAACCAGCTGTGTGGAGACTCCACAACAGAATGGAATGGTTGAAAGGAAGCATCAACATTTGCTTCAAGTAGCAAGAGCTCTCAGATTTCAATCTGGTGTCTCTTTAGATTTCTGGAGTTATTGTGTAGCTACTGCAACTCATATAATAAATAGATTACCATCTAAAACTACTAAGAACAAATCACCTTATGAGTTACTGTTTGACAAACCTCCAGATTACTCTCTTCTTAAAAGTTTTGGTTGCTTATGTTATGCTTCATCATTAACTGCTCACAGAACCAAATTTGATCCAAGAGCTATCCAGTGCATTTTTATTGGTTATCCCAAAGGAACTAAAGGATATGTACTATATGACATGTTAAATAACAAAGTGTTTATATCTAGAAACGTCATATTTCATGAACACATATTTCCTTATAAGAATCATCCCAAGAACAATGATCAGTCACAACCAGTGAATAATACTGATTTCATATGCACTGATACTTTCATTAGTCCTAGTTCTGTGGTTCAGGTAAATCATCCTCTTGAGCCTCCACAAGTTCCTCTACATAACCAGGATCTTCAGGATCAACACACAGACAATGACATGCCTAAAACTCCAGACAATGACTACCAGTTTGATTCAGAAAGCACTTAAACACATTCACTATCTCCAGAAGTTGAGGATGTGAACAGTGTGCAACTCCAAGCTGTTGCACCAGGTATCTCTGATGAACCTCTTGTTACTAGAAGATCCACTAGAGTTATTCATCCTCCATCATACTTAAATTCATATAATTATGAACTCCCACAATCCTTACATAAAGCAAATTCATCTTATACTGTCAAATATCCCATTGAGAATTATATTTCTACTGATAGATTAGGACTTACTCATAAAGCTTTTACTACTTCAGTTACTTTACAACAAGAACCTAAGTCATATACTGAAGCTAGTAAGATACCTGAATGGCAAATAGCTATGAAATCTGAACTCAATGCCCCAGAGAACACTCAAACATGGGTCATGACAGAACTTCCTCCTGATGCTAACTGCATTGGTTGTAGATGGGTGTTTAAGATTAAACACAAAGCTGATGGTAGTGTGGAAAGGTATAAGGCTAGATTAGTAGCCAAATGATACACACAGGAAGAAGTTTTAGACTACTTTGACACATTCTCTCCAGTAGCAAAATTAACAATAGTTAGAGTTTTAATAGCCATAGCTGCAGCAAAGAATTGGTTTTTGACTCAACTAGATGTTAATAATGCTTTCTTACATGGTGATTGAAAGTGCAAGTATTTTGGCAATGTTAATGTCTTCAATGTTGGTCTAACATTGAGACAATGTTACTGCACTTATTTACTTAAATATATTTTATATATATTAGAGTTTTGCCTTTATTCATATTAACCTAGTTCCACAGTTGTGATTGGTTGTGGCTACGCAAGATCAAGCGAATACTTATCTACAAGGAAGGATATCTCAAGATCAGAAGGAAGCATATCTCGGAGATGTCAAGACGCGTGAAGATAAGGAGAAAAAGATTTGAAGATCTTATCTAAGGAATGTCTCTTAATTGAAGAAGGAATCGTCCGCGTTTAGGACTCTAAACAAGGAAGAAGATTGCTATCCAAGAAAGAGATAATGACGAATGGAAAGAAGATCTTATCAAGAATCAAAAGAAGAATTATCCAAACCGGTGAACAACACAAGAGCCCTAATCAGAACTCTATATAAAGGGTGTGAAGTTCATCATAATAAAGCACGAGACTAGAGAAGTAATATCCCAAGAGGAAATTAGAATAGTCGAGTCACGGCCTTTGTTTTGCAAGGTTTTTGTATTAATAGATTAAGTCTAGTTCTTAGGCTTAGTAGATTAGTACTTGTCTGCCTTGTTGAGTCCGAACAACGGTGAGCAAGCAGCCGTTGTGAGGAACGTTTTTGTTAAAACCATTCCGGTGGTTATTTTATCAAAGGTCAGGAAAGTTATTAATAAAACAATAATTTTCCACAAAAACTATCTTCTTTTTATTAATTTCCGCTGTGCATTACTCTTACAAACAAGAAGAACAAAATCTGTCTCAACAGGGTTAAGATCTACATATCTTAACTCTGGAAAAAGGCAGACTGTGTTGGAACAACATTGAAGTGTCCAACACAGACAATATTGCGTATCAAGTCCCGATCCAACAATTTCAATTGGCGTCAGAGCCTAACACCGACCACACTGGTGATAGGATTTGATACTGATTAACGGATGGACAACGCTGTATCAAACACATATCGTCTCCCAATTCTAGATGGAACCAACTATGCGTTCTGGAAAATCCGACTCAGAACACATATAAAATCCATAGATATTCGGGCATGGCAGGCGGTTGTCAATGGATATTCAACACCAACACATTCTAGGGATGATGACAATGATCTGGTGACCAAACAAGAGTCAGAATGGACAGCAGCAGAGATGCACCTGTACGCATGCAATGAAAGAGCACTAAGCGCCATCTTCAGTCAGGTATCTCCTACTATGTTCAAACTCATTCAAAACTGCATCAGAACTAAACAAGCATGGGATATTCTTGAACTACATCTAGAAGGTAATTTAGCTGTAAAAGAATCCAAACATAGACATCTCTTGCATACTTTTGAAAGACTCCAAATGGAGGATGATGAAACTATTGATGACTATTTTGGCAAAATTCTTGATTTGGCTAATCAATGTGAAAATCTGGGCTTTCCTATGACAAATCAGGATCTAGTCTATAAAGCTTTTAGATCCTTAGCTCCTAGGTTTCAAGTTATAAAAGTTGCTATGGGAGAATCCAGAAATATTGCAAATCTAGAATTCCAGGTTTTGATGAACACTCTTAGAGAATTCGAACTTGAAAATACGCACAATTCTTCAAAATTTAGCACAAATGCATATTACTCATCCAGAAATGTTGGTAGTGATAATGATGCAGATCCTTCCACTTCTAAACATGATAACTTAACAAAGAATTTTAACAGGCTAAATCTTAAAGAAAAAACTAGTACTGTTAGATATTCAGGCAGAAAGAAGAAGTTCATTCCTAGGGTTGTCAAATACAAATCTGATAAACCAAATGCCCTAGATGAGGAAAAACTTAGAAACACACAGTGTTATGAGTGTAAAGGGTGGGATAGCTGCAGAATGTGCTAACACTCGTCGTAAGAAGGATGCTTCCTACTGGGTTTGTATAGATGGTTGTGATGAATATGATCAAAGCTCAGAATCAGAAAAAGATGTTAACAACACTACTGAAGAGATTCACACAGCTGCTCTCTTCACTCAGGTAGACATGAACAAAGATAAACAATCTGAATGTGCTAACCATGAATGTTACTCCAACATTAAGAAACAATACTTTGCGGATTGGGATTCTCCTGTTAACTCTGTTTCTCTTGCTGATGCTCATATTTCTAAATGTTTAACTAATTCAGTCAATCTATATGACTCACATATAAGGGACAAAGAAAAACCCAAAAAGGAGTTGTTAGACAACATTCTATACAATCTTGATAACTCTCTATCTATGCTAAACAGAGTTCAAAATGACATCCGAGAGTTAGTATCCTTGTATAGATCCGATGACTCTATCTCTTCCAACAGTAATCCTAAAACCATGATAACTGAAAATTATACAGTTGATTTTGTCAACAGTACTATTTTCTCTGCTTCTCACCCTTTCCTTGCAGAAAAGTGGTATCTTGACAGTGGATGCTCACGACACATGACTGGAAATATAGAATATCTTACAAATGTGTCAGATGACATCACTGGTACTGTCACTTACGGTGAAGGAAGCACAGGAGAAATCATGGGAAGAGGAACATTGAATGTGGACGGGTTACCTGCATTCCCTAATGTGTTGCTTGTTGAAGGACTAAAAACAAACATGATCAGCATAAGTCAACTATGTGATGAGGACTGGTTAATCAAGTTTAATAAATCTAACTGTGACATTTTTGATTGTGAAAACACTCTTGTCATGACATGTATTAGATCAGCAGATGATGGTTACCTTGTAAATGATGCACCAGACATACAACTTCAGCAGGAAGATGAAGACACTGAGTACATCTCTACACCAGAACTGTCATATGATGATATTCTTGACAACATACAAAGGATAAAGATCTGTAATCAAGAAGTATCATCAATGACCATAGAAGCTAGAAGTGACCTAATAGAAGAACAGGAGAAGAGCTCAGAATATTCCTTGGAAAGCTTATCTGGTAACTGTAAAGTTTCTCCTATTCATCACCTATTACCTGTAGTGTCTTCTACTAAACCATCCAACCTATCTGAAGCTCTAGAGGATGACTCCTGGACCATTGCTATGCATAAAGAATTGTTAAATCTATCTAACATCAATGTGTGGAAATTAGAACCTAGACCTGATAATGAATATATATTAAAAACGGATTGGTTTTTTAGTAACACAGTCAATGAACTAGGAATGTGTGTGAGTAACAAGGCTAGCCTGGTTATAGAAGGATATACAGACATGGAAAATGAGTACATTATACTTTTGTCAAGAGTTGAATCCATGAGGTTATTGCTAACTGTTGCATGCAATTATAAAATTAAACTTTACCAATTAGAAACCAACAGTTGAACAATAAAAGGAGATATATTTGAAGAAATCTATGTAGAACAACCTCCTGGATTTACTGATACATATAAACCTAGTTATGTGTACAAACTTGACAAGGGTCTGTATGGATTAAGGCATAATCCTTTTGCCTGGTGTGATAGACTTGCATCATACCTTCTCTGTGTAGGTTTCACCCAAGGTAACACAGACAAAAGTATATTTGTACGAAAGAGAGATGGTGTCTGCATTGCTCAGATATTCGTAGACACGATAGTTTATGGTTCCACCAACAGTAGCTCACTTACTAAACTTACTGATTCTCTAACCAGTAAATTCACCTTGAGTGGTTTCTAGGAACTATCACATTTTCAGGGAATGCAGATACATCAACTGGAAGGTGGAATCTTTGTAAATCAACATGCCTTGATTGACATGTTTTTGTGTGATTTTGTTTCAGTAGACTGTGAATCCTACAATACCCCAGTGTCTCTTCTTGAACAAATATCCAGAGACGACACATGAGTAAATGCTAATTGTTTTCACTACACAAACTTACTGAAAAAACTGAACTCTCTGCCTATCACCAGACCTGATATATCCTACTCTCTTAATGTCTGTAAAAAGGTTACTGTCCCTAAGTTATCTCATATAAATGCTGCTAAAAGAATATTAAAATATGTTGCAGGTACTCCTGATCTGGGAATATGGTACTCTTTTAATACTAACACAAAACTGTCCGGTTTTAGTGACTCCTTTTGGACAGGTGATAAAGATGATATAAGATCAACAGGTGGAGGATGCATCTTCCTTGGTACAAATCTGCTGTACTGGTGCAGTGAGAAACATTCAGATGTCGCTTCATCTAACTCAGACAGTGGGTATCTGAGTATAGGCAATTGTGGTACCTATCTGAGCCTTCTGAAACATTTACTAAAGGATTATGAGGTAGAATGCCACACTCTAAATCTTTTCTGTGATAACCAAAACACTATAGACTTCTTCAAAAATCACGAAAAGATACTTGACTGTTATTCTGATAAACGCATACATTTTGTGTACAGTCAAATTTCAAATCATAATCTTACCCTAGATTTCACTGAAACATCCAAACATCCTGGTAGATTGTTTTCCAGACCTTTGGGAAATGCTAGTTTCTTCCGTTTTAGGGAGATTATGGGCATTCGTCATCTCTGACGAATGTTGGGAATCCCAGTGTTGACATAACACCACTGTCCAGCACTGGTTATTGCTTGTGGTGTACCCTGATAATTCTTCTTGTTTCTTTTTTAATCCATTTTTTTTTATCTTATCATACATATTGGCACATCATTTACATTATGGTTGAAAACTGAGACTTTATTATCCTAACTAACTATCTACTCATCATCTGTTTTAAAATGCATTACAAACAATAAGCCGCAGTACTGAGGATGTTACTAGCATTGGAGAAGCTGGGGTACACAAGGTTCGCAGCCATGATGATACTCAGTTGTGCCCTATCCAATGTCAATTTTTGTCAGAACATGTAGAGAAGCTGGGGTTCATGATGCTGACTGCTTCAGTGATATTCAGTTGTGGTTATCTACATGTTTTCTGCGCTTTGGCCAAGGGACATATAAGAGTGATATTTTCTACTGGGGTGTTTTTAACTAACTGTTTTTACTTTCAGTAGCATTTGTCACTTGTTGTCCTCTTGAATGCAGGCTGGTAAACAAGTATGCATAAGGAGTTGGGGTATAGGGGTACATGATAAATGTGTTGCCTATATTCAAGTCCTTTGTACTTGCCTGGTTTGCTGCTGATAACAACTGCTGGGGTGTGTGAAGATCCGTTCTGTCCACATTCAGTATGATTGTTATCCTTTTTTTTTTGTGACTCCTTAAGTCTTTTGTGCAGATGAGTACTGAATATGTAAAGATTCCTGTTGATGAGTCAAGATGGTTAGGTCCAGAGAAGTCAAGTCTTTAGTAATCACCATATGTCTTTGTTGTTCTAATTGTATGCATTCCTTAGTCTATCTTCTTCTTCATGGTCTATCTCAGGGGGAGTGTACTTCTTCATCTTAATGTCTTATGCATTTGTTTCAAAGGGAACATGTTGTATCTCACTGCCTGGATGACAGCTGATTTGGGACTCACCGTACCATGATCACTCAGAGTTACATGGAGATGCATTCCTTCATCACATGCCCTTATGACATCTGTAATTCTGTTCATCATGTGTTTACTAACTAGGCTGTTATCCTGTTTCCTTTGCTACTTTCTTGTCCTACTCACCTACAGGTTTTTATCCCATTGTCACGATGACTCATAAGTCATATATTGTACGACTGCTCTGGTCACGTGAGTTACTAGGCTACGGCACGTGGTAACATTTATGGGACATTATATTATTTTAGGACATTATATGCATATATTTTCGCAAATTCTGTCAGATTCATTATCATTATAAGCCCTAATTCTTCTTACTCTCTCTATTATTCTCTTCCATACTTTCTGTCTTCTCTGTGTCCTCTAATCATGGTAAAAAAGGCTTCTCTTTCAGATTTGGCTGCTGCTGCCTCCACAAAGCATATTGGACGCCGTACTAGGTCAGGACCTTCCTTGGACGTACGCAGTACCAACACTGACTCAGCTCCTGTCACCAAAAGGACAAGGACAAAGAAGATGGTTGTTACTCATGAGGAACCATCACTGGATACAGAAACACTCATTGCCCTTGCTGCTCAAGAACCACCTACCAACATCCAGGTAACCCGAGTTAACTCTGGTGTTGTTATATCTGATAATACTGAACTTGAGGGGGAGTCTCCAAGAACATTAGATCATGCATGGGTAGATGATACTATGGAATCCATGACACTTGCTGATTTATCTAAGAAAGTAATACATAATAGAAAAATTTCTAAGAAAGATAACAGCTTGGTCTATGAGATTCCTGATATGGATGAAGAAGAGATGTGGGAAGAAGTGCTTAGGGTGTCTGATACAGAATTAGAAGAGATAAAGGATGTTGAGGAACAAACTGAGAATATGATTCACAGTACTGATGCTGTGAACCACAATGTTGGGATAACATCCACCGCGATACAGACTGCTACTGACCAACCGATACCACGCCAGTACCCTGACCTCAAGGATGAGAAGTATCCCAGAAAAGGCTCATATTCAAAGGTGTACTTGAGTGCACACATTGCGAGCAAATGGGATATCTATGCAAGGCGACCCGTCCATCTGGAACGATCTGTTGATCTGGAGAGCTTCAAAGACAATAGGGTGCTTGATCTCCTGGAGGCTAGAGGGTTGCATCTGGCTGTGCTTCAACAACGTGACTATGCTGAGGATGTGGTCAGGGAGTTCTACATGAACCTATCTGAATGGTTCTGTAATCCAGAGTCTCGGAAGTTTGGCAAAGCATGGGTACGACGAAAGGTGTTCGATTTTCGCCCTTTTGTTATCAATGAGACCTTGGGATTTCCTGATCCAGAAGAATCTGCTGACCCAGAACTTGATGAAGTTATTGCTGAACTGACTGGTGGCCTCATCATTACTTGGCAAGATGGTTTGCCTGCCACCAAGCTTACTTCCTTGAGTGCTGTTCTACACAAGTTGACCTGCTACAACTGGATACCAACAGGGATCTCCACAGTTCTAACTAAAAATTCAGCTATACTGGTGTTCAAGTTGAAAAGGGGTCTATTTGTGAATCTGGGGAATCTGATCTTCAGGGAATTACATGAAGCTGCATTTCACAAGAAAATTCTGCCATTTCCTTCACTCATCTGTGCTATATTGGTCTCTCAAGGGCTACACACAAAGAACACAGTTGGGTGGAAAGAGAACAAGGCAAAACTGACCATCTCCAGTGTCTATTTCAGTGCTACAAGGGTCAGAGATTTTCCTTGGGATCCGGAACTATCTGGGTGAGTTATCTTGAAAAGGAAGAGGGGCGTACAAAAATTCACCAAAATCATCACACCCTCCTCCAACACTAAGTCTCTTGTGATTTCTTCTGCCTTTGTCTCTCAGCAGATTACATGGTACAAACAGGCTTATGTTGATGCACAACAACTGGTTGCGAGCAAACAGAGGGAAATGAAAGAATTGGATGTGCTCATTAAAAGTTTGGAAAGCTTGCCCTCTTCACAAAAAAGGGGAGATTGATCAGAGAGCCATCATTTTTTTAACTTATCTGTTTGTATTTCATTACTATTTGATCAAGGAGAATGTTCCTTGCTTACTTTGTTGGTCTGTAATATTCATACTTGTTTTTAGTGTTCGCTACTACGAACTTGCTAAAAGTTCAACTTCGTTATTTACTGAATTCTGTTGCAGGTACTCAATTGACTATGGAAACATGAAACTGTTGTATATGTTAACTAACCAATGCAGGTACTGAATTCAGGGGGAGTCTTTAACAAGTATGTCTTCTGCAGGTTTTGATAAAGTTCCTGTGTCACTTATGGCTCTCACAACAGGTTAACAGGTTTTGTGAAGAAAGGCAAAAATGGGGAGATTGAAAGTGCAAGTATTTTGGCAATGTTAATGTCTTCAATGTTTGTCTAACATTGAGACAATGTTACTGCACTTATTTACTTAAATATATTTTATATATATTAGAGTTTTGCCTTTATTCATATTAACCTAGTTCCACGGTTGTGATTGGTTGTGGCTGCGCAGGATCAAGCGAATACTTATCTACAAGGAAGGATATCTCAAGATCAGAAGGAAGCATATCTCGGAGATATCAAGACGCGTGAAGATAAGGAGAAAAAGATTTGAAGATCTTATCTAAGGAATGTCTCTTAATTGAAGAAGGAATCGTCCGCGTTTAGGACTCTAAACAAGGAAGAAGATTGCTATCCAAGAAAGAGATAATGACGAATGGAAAGAAGATCTTATCAAGAATCAAAAGAAGAATTATCCAAACCGGTGAACAACACAAGAGCCCTAATCAGAACTCTATATAAAGGGTGTGAAGTTCATCATAATAAAGCACGAGACTAGAGAAATAATATCCCAAGAGGAAATTAGAATAGTCGAGTCACGGCCTTTGTTTTGCAAGGTTTTTGTATTAATAGATTAAGTCTAGTTCTTAGGCTTAGTAGATTAGTACTTGTTTGCCTTGTTGAGTCCGAACAACGGTGAGCAAGCAGCCATTGTGAGGAACTTTTTTGTTAAAACCATTCCGGTGGTTATTTTATTAAAGGTCAGGAAAGTTATTAATAAAACAATAATTTTCCACAAAAAATATCTTCTTGTTATTAATTTCCGCTGTGCATTACTCTTACAAAGAAGAAGAACAAAATCTGTCTCAACAGGGTTAAGATCTACATATCTTAACTTTGGAAAAAGGCAGACTGTGTTGGAACAACATTGAAGTGTCCAACACAGACAATATTGCGTATCAAGTCCCGATCCAACAATTTCAGTGATTTAGATGAGCAAATCTTCCTGAAACCTCCTCCTGGTTATATGAAACCTAATGACAAAAGAGTATGCTTACTCAAGAAGAGTTTATATGGTTTAAAACAAGCTTCAAGACAGTGGTATCAAAAGCTCACCGCATGTCTCCTTGCTTATGGTTTTAAACAAACTATTTCAGATTGTTCTCTGTTTACTAAATCTTCTTCTAACACGTTCATAGCACTATGCATCTATGTAGATGACATTATTCTAACAGGTGGCAGTATGGAAGAAATCAACAAGATCAAAGAACACTTGGACAGAGAATTCACTATTAAAGATCTTGATCCACTGAAATTCATTTTAGGAATTGAAGTAGCAAGATCACAGCAAGGAATTAGTTTGTGTCAAAGAAAATATGCACTTGATATACTTTCTGAGACATGATACTTGGGGTGTAAACCAGATAACACTCCTATGAATCATAAAACTAACTATCTTCTACTGATTCTTCATTACTATCTGATCCTTCTGTATACAGAAGACTAGTAGGCAGGTTATTGTATCTAACCATTACTCGACCTGATCTCAATTACAGCGTACAGTGTCTAACTCAACACATGGTTGCACCTACACAAGCTCACCTCACAGCAGCTCACAAGATTCTAAGATATCTCAAAGGATCACCTGGCACATGAATCTTCTTTCCAGCAAACAGTGATCTTCAACTTAAAGCCTTTTCAGACAGTGATTGGGCAGGTTGTGTGGACTCAAGGCGCAACATTTCAGGATATGCAATATTCTTAGGCAATTCTCTCATATCTTGGAAGTCAAAGAAGCAACCAACAGTTAGTAGAAGTTCCACAGAAGCAGAATATAGAGCACTTGCCATTACAACCAGTGAAGTAGTTTGGTTAGCTCAGTTGCTCAAGGAACTTTCAGTGGTTGCAACCAAGATCCCTCTACTCCTAACTGATAATAAAAGTGCATATGCTATAGCCAGCAATCCAGTGCATCATGAGCGCACAAAACACATCCAAATCGACTGTTTTTTTCCAGAGAAAAGGTTCAACAAAAGGTGTTGAAAGTCCTTCACATTTCAAATGAAATTCAACTTGCAGATGTCTTCACAAAGCCCCTACCTCCTCAAGCATTCAAACATCTTATTTCCAAGTTGGGCCTCCTGAATATACATGCACAACTTGCGGGGGGTGTTAAACTATCCAATTCAACAAAGTTTCTATTAAAGGAAACTGTTCAAAATTCTGTTATTAGTTAGTTAGTTAAAACTGCTAAATAAGGAAAGGAAGTTAGTTTGTTAGTTTGTTTATTAGTTAGAGTTGTAGTTGAGTTAGGAATCCATTCCTGTTGAGATGAGGACTGTATTGAACGTGTATAAATACTCTCACAACTCACAACAACACTCAGTTAGTTACTTTCAATCACAACAACACAATGAATGTTTTCTTCTTCAAGAATCATTCAACTACTTTGTAACTTTTAGTTTTTGTCTTCATCAATAAAGTTTCTGTTTCTCTTTTCCTTCAATGGCGATCATCACCGATCTATTTGGTTAACACTCTCTTATATATCATAGGCCAAATGACATTGGACGAAAGTTGCAATGTCTTGTCATGAAAAGGAAAAAAGTTAATTACATCCACTCGGCTAAGAAGTCCTTAGATGCTTTATAATTAGTTCTTTACATTGTACGAAATCAGTGACTTAACCATTCTAGTAACACCCTCATAAATACAATGAAAAAGAATGGACATAATATTTTGCCTAAAGAGTTAATCAGTGTTCATTGGGTCAAATTAACAATATCTGGAACCATAAAATTAACTAAGAGAGCAAAATACAAATTTTGTAAACGCAGAAACATCCCATCTCTTAATATTTGAGTTTCTTTTGGTGGCGGTGGGGTAGGGCAACCAGAGTTATCATTGCTGAATGTGGGATGAGTTGAAGAGTGGAAACATTATTCCATCTAAAATCAAAATTCGTGCATGTTGCAATTTATATATAATCAATAATCTATTCAAACTTAAACTGTTAGAGAAGATGTGCATATAATGTTGTATTAGAGTTAATAAAAGAAGTCAGAGTTGTCCTAACCCCGCCCCCTAGTATTTCATCTATTTTGTTGGCGGATATTGCCTAAGGGCTTGTTTTTCATTTTTCTACCAAAAAAAAAAAAAAAAGAAGTCACGTGTTTGAACCCTTTGCCACTTATTTATTGAAAGATTCCTAGCATTGACGTAATGTGGAGTTGGTGTGTGTGTGTATAACACTAAATGCTCAAGTTTAGGCCTGCAGTATTACAATACGAGACACTTGTTTATTAAATATGTTCATATTGGCATTTGCGTTTTATATTCCAAAATATACTCCCTCACAAGTTACGTAATCTTTATATTTAAATTATCACAAGATTAAGTCTTATGGCATGGGTTCGTTGTTGTGCTCCTAATTGCCTTGTGCAGCATGTTTGAAGTAAGCACCAAAAACTGAAAGTCATAGTTACCTAGTCATAATGCAGTTTCACGAGAGTTCGTTCTTAAGGCTTGGTTATTTATTTTGTATTGCTTCAACACATATTCCAATATGATGGCCATTTCATTCGTGTTTGTTTCTCTATAATTTCTAGCTTATTGCTGATACGAAACAAAAACTTGCTCTTCCTAGATTTTGTAAGTTGAGAGAATTGTGTTTGGATTTGGGCACTGATATCGAAGCACTACTAGAGTTACTTCACTCTGCGCCTTATCTAACAGTTTTAATTCTTGACGTGGTAAGCCACACTACTTCATTCCCTTGTTCTATTTAGGACAAATTAATATTTCTGCACCCGTAACTATGCGTTTTTGAAGGAAATGCCCAGTAAGTATGAGCTATTATAAAATGCCCTTGTTTTGACACTGTTTGAAAAAAAAATGCCCAGCCCCCGCCACATCATCAAAAACGCAGATGTGGTAGCTGACTGGGACGAAATGGCACACGCCATATCAATATATTTAAAACAAAAATAAATTATATATCTTATGTGGCTGCCACATGTAATATATACAAAAAAAATCTTTATAATTTAAAATAACATTTTTAATTATATTTAAAAAATCTTTATGATTTAAAATAATATTTTTAATTACTGAAATTAAAAAAAAAAAACAAAAAAAAATAAAAAAATTGTCGTCCCCGTCCTACCCCCCCCCCCCTACCCACCCACCCACCCACCCACCCACCCACCCACCCAAAACCGGTGCAACCGCGGGTTGCAGCAATTCCACCACTGCAACCCGCGGGTTGCAGCGGTGATGACGTCAATCGACGCCACCAGGTTGCAGCGGTTTTGGGGGGGGGGGGGGGGTAGGACGGGGACGATCTCAATTTTATTTTGTTTTTTTTTTTTAATTTCAATAATAAAAATGTTAATTCATAAAAATATATACCTAAAATATATAAAAAGAGCAGGGCGTGTGCCATTTCGTCCCAGTCAGCTGCCACATCTGCGTTTTTGATGATGTGGCGGGGGCTGGGCATTTTTTTTTCAAACAGTGTCAAAACAAGGGCATTTTATAATAGCTCATACTTACTGGGCATTTCCTTCAAAAACGCATAGTTACGGGGCAGAAATATTAATTTGTCCTTCTATTTATTTTAAGTGTTATATATACATATAGAAAATGTCGCATATTTTTTATTTTTTTCAATTTGTGACTTATTTCCTTTTCTTGGTACCTGAAAATAAGGTTCTCGGCTAATCTTCCACTTCGTTAACTTTTTTATTATTTTTAACAGGATGAGTTGTGTGATGATTTTGATTTTGATGCGGTGGAATCTGTGCCATCTTGTATTGTGCCACAGGTCTCGCAACATTATTTCTCTTGAAAAATGGCGTAAAGCTTAAGAAATTTCATGTTATCGCGACGCCGATGTTATAAAGAAATTAAAGAAGCTATGAAGAAGATGCAAACATTTATTCTTCGTCATTGCATCTATCAATTTTGTGTTATATTTATCGGAGAAGGAAAAATAGTTGCAGTTCTTGATGATGTGTACATTTGCTGATTAATGATGCATCTTTTTGTCATAATTGGCAAATGTAATTTGTGTTCAACAGATTGCTGTGGAGTCATTTTCAAAAATGTGATTCCACATTGATTCATATATCTTTGTTTTATATATCAACTTGAGAATTCACAAGTGTGCCCGTCTCCGGCACATGAATGAAGAAACTTATGGTTTATGATAAACCATTATTTAAGAACTATTGTGCATTATTCGTTCACATGAACCTTGTCAGTGCATTTTAAGATGTTGATAATCACTACAAGAAAACGGGGCTTTTCCCGACCGCAGCTCGGGTCGGGAAAAGCCCTCCTGCGGTCGGGAAAAGCCCATTCCCGACCGCAGGGCGGTCGCGAAGCTGCGGTCGGATAAAGTCTGGTCGGAAATACATTCCCGACCGCAATCGGTCGGCAATACTTTCCCCGACCACAAAATATCGACCGGAGCCCGGTCATAACATTCCCGACCGCAATTTGGTCGAAAAAACATTCCCGACCGCAGGTTGGTCGGGATAATACCCGTCCGCCACGCGGTCGGGAGATTATTCCCGACCAGAATCTGGTCGGGTTGTAGCCCGGTTGCAAAACCGGGCTACGGGCCAGCGTCCGACCACATGGCGGTCGGGAGTAATATTCCCGACTGCAATTTGGTCGAGAAACCATCCCGTATATATTTTAAATAATTTGCATTTCCCGGCCAACACGTGGTCGGGAACTACAAGAAATCTCGACCGCCGATTGGTCAAAAATAATATTCAAAGATTCCCGACCACTTTGTGGTCGGAAGTAATATTCATACTTTCCCGACCGGTGTGCGGTCGGGAGTAATATTCATACTCTCCCGACCGGTGTGCGGTCGGGAGTAATATTCATAGAATTAAAAAAAAAAATATTCCGGTAAAAATTACCGGAATATTATATTTTATATGTAGCCCAATCTATATGCTCAATATAATTTAATGTTTCTTTATTATATATATTGTTTCAAAGAAAAATAGAATAAAATTGTTTGAAAGAAAAATGAAATAAAAGTGTTTGAAAGAAAAATGAAATAAAAGTGTTTGAAGAAATGAAATAAAAGTGTTTGAAGAAAATGAAATAAAAGTGTTTTAATAAATGAAATAAAAGTCTATGAAGAAAAAGAAAGAAAGGAAAGAAAAGTGTTTGAAGAAAAAGAAAGAAGGTGTTTGAAGGAAAAGAAAGAAAAAAGTGTTTGAAGAAAAAGAAAGAAAAGTGTTTGAAGAAATAAAAGAAAAAGTGTTTGGATAAAAAGAAAGATAGGTGTTTCAACAAATAAATGAAAAAGTGTTTGGTGAAAAAATTGTGTGGAGTGATGGCAATGGGGTATGGTTTATTTATAAGGTTTGTGGGATTGGTTTTGATTGGTGGGATGTGAGTGGCGCGGATCATGGTTTGAGTCGTTGGATTGTTTTGGTTAATGAACGGATGAGATTGGATTTTGTTTTGTTGAAAAATTTAAATTTTTGGCGGCCCCGCCAAAACTTTTAACGGTTCCGACCGGCCTGCGGTCGGGACAATTATTTTGCCCAGAAACACACCGATGAATATTATTCCCGACCGCAGGGTGGTCGAGAATCATATGAATATTACTCCCGACCGAACGCCGGTCGGGAATGATAAATTTTTTATTTTTTAAAAATTATTATTGAGCTATAATAATACTAGTTTAATGTTTATTTGAGTTAAAAAATTAATAATTATTTGTTAAATAATATTATGTCGGGGTAACTTTGAGTTTTACGTGTATATCTATGTATATATATCTATATATATTAATTAGTCGTGTGTATATCTATCTATCTATATATATCTATCTATCTATATATCTATCTACCTATATATAGGAATCAACAATTGTTGTAATCGTTAGTGATAAGTAAAGATAAGCCACTTGTGTTATTGAACACATTTGTTAATTAGAGGTATACACATATATATATAACTAAATTATGAGATGATGATTAGTTACGTTACTGAATTATTAGTGTTACGTAAATATATATGACAAGATCAATCGATTCATGATTCTTTGGATAACAAAATATAATATTTTTATTGCACTTATAAAATTTCACCAATGTTTAAAACACTAGATGAATACTAATCAAATAATAATTGAGAAAATATGAATACTAATCGTTACTGAATAGCGGTAAACCCTAAACCCTAAACCCTAAACCCTATACCCTAACATTCCCGACCGCAAGTTGGTCGGTAAGTTATTTTTCCGACCGCGGCTACAAAGTTTTCCGACCGCAGGGCGGTCGGGAGATGTAACGGCTAGTAACGGTAACAAAGTTTCCCGACCGCTCGGCGGTCGGGAGATGTAACGGCTAGTAACGGTAACAAAGTTTCCCGAACGCCTTGCGGTCGGGACTCTTTGTTACCGTTGGTTTTTCCGACCACCGTGCGGTCGGGAATACTCTGCGAATCTCCTATAAATACCCTCTCCTATTCCCTTTAGAAATCATTCCAACATTCATCATTTTTTAAGGTATGCACGATTTTCCCTTGTTATATCCCAATTTTCCTATTTTATAACCATTAAGCTCATGTTTATTTAGAAACTAATGTTTTTATTGATTTGTTTTAGATATTGCGGTAATTAAATGCAACGAGGGGCGTATGTGTGTGCAACAAATACTTGATCTAAGTATTTTTCTACGCTACAACAAGTAAGCATTTTTTTCCTACGCTATTTAATTTTATAAGATCAAGCTAAATTCTTAGAAGTGTAACAAATTCTTTTTAATTTCCGTAGATTATAAATGGATTATCGTCCCGATAGATCTTGGATGTACGATAGGATAAATAGTAATACCGGTTATTTGAATGAACATTACGTGATTGGGGTTCGTGAATTCATAAAGTTTGCATTAGCACAAACAGATTACGTAGATGGAAAACGTATTAGGTGCCCGTGCAAGAAATGCACAAATTTAAAATATTGGGAACGAAACGTAGTACAAGATCATCTTCATAAGTCGGGGTTTGTGAATCAATATTGGATATGGGACTTGCATGGAGAGGAGGCGAACGAGGCATCCACATCGTATGTACCAGAATCACCGACCCCTAATTTTCACGTTGATAGTCCTGTTCATGCCGATACTTTGTTTAGGGATATGGTTGTGGATGCATATGGGGGTCGATTTGTTGAGGGAGAGGTGCACAACGAAGATCCGAGTCGCGATGCAAAGGAGTTCTACAAATTGATGAAGTTGGGCGACCATAAAATGCACCAGAAGAAGCCTAAGACTGTGCTCCAGTGGTTTGCCGAGTGGTTGACAGTTAAGACGGGTCATAAATCCTCAAATGTCGAGAGCGAAAAGTACTTAGCGTTGTCCAAGGATTGCATGGACCCAGAGATTGAGGAAATGCTACCGAGCACGATTCCAGGCATGAATAAGATGCTCGCGGGTTTGGGTTTAGGGTACGAAAAGATCGACGTATGTTGGAATCTGTGTTTCTTGTACTACGGTGAAAATGCCAACCCGGATCTCACATCGTGTCCGATATGCAAGACAGATAGGTACGAGGCCGGTAGAAATTCGAGGGTTGGAAGGAAAAAGTTGTGGTATTTTCCCCTAGGCCCTCGGTTACAGAGATTGTTTTATACCATCGGTACTTCCCGACATATGACTTGGCATTTGAAGTGTCGCGCGTCACCTGATAGAATGATACACCCCGCTGCAGGCGAGGCGTGGCGACATTTTGATCGCACTTATCCGGACTTTGCCGCGGAGCCCAGAAATGTCCGACTTGGGCTCTGTACAGATGGGTTCTCACCGTTTGGGCAATCTGGGAGACAATATTCTTGTTGGCCCGTGTTTGTGACCCCTTATAACCTCCCGCCGGATTTATGCATGCGACCAGAGTTCCTTTTTTTGAGCCTTATTATACCTGGCCCGAAGAGTCCTGGAAAGAACTTGGATCTGTTGTTGAGGCCGTTGATTGATGAGTTGAAACAATTGTGGAGTGATGGTTTATGGACATATGACAGCTCACGAAAGGAAAACTTCCAGATGAGAGCGACCCTTATGTGGACTATTAGCGATTTTCCGGCTTATGGAATGTTGTCACAGTGGAGCACTCACGGGAAACTAGCATGTCCTTATTGCATGGGTGATATAGATTCTTTCACACTTGATAACGGTGGAAAACCTTCGTGGTTTGATTGTCATCGTCGATTTCTACCACCTGGTCATAAGTTTAGGTACAACAAGAAGGATTTCACCAAGAAGAAGGAGGTGCATGAGCCGCCTATTCGAAGGAAAACAGGGGAGGAGATGAAGGCAATTGTGGATAGGCTACGATCGGTTAGGTTTGGGTTAAATCCCCCTAAGCTCCCGGGTTTTAACACAACTCATAATTGGTGTCGACGAAGCATATTTTGGGAACTACCATATTGGTCCTCGAACTTGATTCGCCACAATCTAGATGTCATGCATTGTGAGAAGAACTTTTTTGAGAACATCATCAACACGGTGTTGGACAGTGCTAAGTCGAAGGACAACATTAAGTCGAGGCACGATCTTAGGCTTTACACAACACGTAAAGCATTGTTTTTGCTAACCAAGCACAACAGGCGTACTATGTGCCATATCCAAACTTGATGACGGGGCGTCCAGGACAAGAAGGATGGTTGGCCGTAACAACTATTCCTGCCAGACACATAATCGATATGTCATCAGTTGCGGGAGCAAACGATGTCGAATCAGGGATGCCGAACCAAGTTCTACAAGAAAATGTATCAGAAGTGGTTAACTTATTCGTGGACCTTACCTCATTTGATATGAATATCCAGTTGGCCAATGACGAGTTTGAGATGGTTGATGAATATGCAGTAGAAGAGCCCGAGGAACCGATTGTGGAGGTTGACGAAGACGAGGAGGAGGAGGACAACGAGGAAAAGGAAGAGGGAGAGATGATGAGTGACTATGATTCTGAGGAAGATTAATTTTCCGAATTTTTTTTTATTGAAATGTGTTCTTTTTTATTGAAATATTGTCTACTTTTTTCATTGAAATATTGTCTACTTTTTTTCCAAATGTGTTCTTTTTATTGAAATATTGTCTACTTTTTTCATTGAAATATTGTCTACTTTTTTTATTGAAATATTGTCTAATTTTTTTATTGAAATATTGTCTTACTTAATGTGTTTGTGTTTCGAGATGAATATTAAAAATTTAACAAAATTAATACAAGTCAAAATATAACCATCATCGTCACAATCAAATATAATACAAGACATACATCACAAACATCCCCAAGATAGTAGAAATACAAAACATAATACAAGCCAAAACATAATAGAAGTCAAAACATAATACAAGTCAAAACATAATACAAGTCAAACATAGTCACAATCGTAAAAACCGAAGGTATCCATGGTAGCGGGTCCAACATCACCATCAAGCCCAAGCTCGGCTCCATCGTCTAGAGAAGGGTCGTACAATGGAACATTCTCCACTCCGTGGGCAAATGGATCCTGAGTAGGGTTCGCTGCATCGGAACCCGTAAAGCTAGGTGTGGGTCGAGAAGGGGCACAACCTGTAGTCTGTGTGATGTGATCGGACAAGTATCCGATGTGACCAACAAGCTCGTCAATTTTCTTCGCCATAGTCTCCCTCTGCTGCTGGCTATCTGTCTGCAATACGCGAATGTACTCATCCTGCTCGGCATTGGGGTTCTGCGTGTCGAACCCAAACACATTGTGAGATACATCCTGTGGAAAACCAGCAGCTAGCCCCTTCTTCAACCCTCCACTCGCAAGCTGCCACAACTCATTGTCCAAATGGACCCACTGTGAACGGTCCGCCTCGTACCTCCTTGTCATACGGGCTATGTAGTCATCCTGTTCAATAAGACAAAAATGAGTTAGTACATCATTAATTTCATCACGTATGTTATTAGAATGCTTTACAAGTAAAATACTTACATATATAGCCTGGTAGTCGGAATGAATCCACTCTCGGCGACGTGGAGCTCCCTCTGGCACCTCGACCTCATGTGTGTGCTGATAACGATATATCTCATCGTGTCGAGGCTTAGGGGCACCGGGACCTCTAGCAGCAGCCTGCATATTGATATAATGTAAGAATTTAAATTTAAGACAATAAGTATTATATTCGTATAATAAGTTTTAATAAGACATACCATCTTTTGAGAAATCTTCGTGTAGCCCGTTTTTCCAGTAGCATGCGTCCCTTTTGCTTTCTTTCCTGGGACTGGCTCCTCTCCTCCTCGCCTGTTCTTCTTTCCAGTGACGGCCCTCTTCTGATGCTTCTCCGACTCCCAATGCTCTATGTACATCTTCTCTAACGCGTCGCTCATCCATTCATTCTTCGGACAGTTCGCCCACCTCGGATCATTGAGCCTCTCATAATAGTAATGCTTCGCAGCGTGGTTAACTTCCTTGTAACACTTTTGGGCCTTTTTTAGGAACACTTTATGAACTTCATTGAATATAGTGGGATCAATAATATACTTATCCTGCATTTAATTAAAGTTTATTATTAGTTTTTCGATATATAAAATTGATGAATATGTATATATATATATATATTGTAAACTTTTAAAGTCTTACCCGAAAACTAGCCCACCACTTCCCTTTTGTGGCTGCAGGAACCTTGTCAAATCGGTGACAAACGACCCTCATATGCTCTCGAATACTCGTGGTAATGGATTTGGCCACCGCGTTGCTATCCTCAAATTCGCCCAGAGGCGTCAAACGGATCGTCGGACGCCTGGTGCGATCCTGTGGAACCTCTGGAGCTCTCGCTGGGCCTCGTCCGGATCGGCGCTGTGTCGAAGATGATCCTGCCTGGGCCCCGTCTGGTCGGGAAGAAGTAGCGGGCCCCACAGGTGCCGTAGGCCTCGATCCACCAGATGTCGAGGGCGTCGCAGCTACGTGATCATCAAGTAAACCTGGTGGAGTCTCGGCGACGAGGGAATCACGGGAATCGTCCGTATCAGATGGTGCGGCCTGATCACGTAAGGCGAGACGAATAGGTATCCTCGGTGGTGGGGCAGTAGTCCCGACGTCAGTAGGAGGAGCAGTCGACGGAGCAACGGGAGGAGCAGTCGACCGAGCAACGGAAGGAAGACGCGGTGAAGGACCAGATACAGTACCAAAAGTACTACTACGACGGAAGGGCTCGTCACGATCACTACTACCACGGGAAGACATCTAAATAAAAGAAAACGCTAATTGTAATCAAACACTAAGTTATATAGTTTTTTCCTAAAGGCATTAAACAGTTTTCATAAAAGCACTAATATTTTCCTAATATTTCCTAAAAGCACTAATATTTTCCTAATATTTCCTAAAAGCACTAATATTTTTCTAATATTTCCTAAAAGCACTAATATTTTCCTAATATTTCCTAAAAGCACTATTATTTTCCTAATATTAATTAAATCCACTAATATTAAGTCTAACAATATTCTTAAAACAATTTCTACTAAAATCCTAAAAAATTTAACGATATCTAACAATTAAACATTAAAAATTAAACAAATAAAACATTAAACATTAAAAATTAAACATTATAAATTAAACATTAAACAATAAACAAATTAACATTAAACAAATAAAAAATACAAGATTAGTCGAAAACTTACCGGATCGGGGTCGCCAAATAAATTTCGGTGTAGAAAAGTGGCGTTCGGTCGGGAGAAGGCGCGGGTATCTAATTAATAATTAAATTTTAAACATAAGTATATATAAAAACATTTTAAACATAATTAATTAAATTCTAAACATAAGTAATTAAATTTTAAACATAATTAATTAACTTTTAAACATAACTAATTAATTAAATTTTACCGGATCGAGAAAGTGACGCGGTGGTGGAGAGGCGGGAAAGGTGGCGGCGCGGCGGTGGACAGGCGGTGGACAGGCAGGGGTGGTTGCAGATGAGAGGGGCGGTGGAGAGGGGCGGTGCGCGGTGGTGGAGAGGGGCGGTGGAGAGGCGGAGGAGAGGGGCGGTGCGCGGTGGTGGAGAGGGGCGGTGGAGACGCGGAGAGAGATAGAGGGGCGGTGCGCGGTGGTGGCGGAGAGAGAGAGAGATTGGAGGTGGAGAGGCGGAGCGCGGTGGTGGCGGAGAGAGAGAGAGTGGAGGTGGAGAGGCGGCGCTGGAGGAGGAGAGAGGGAAAGGACGACTGGAACGCGGTCGAGATTAGGGAGAGAGGAAGGCGTCGACCGAACTGCGGTCGAGAGAGGGGCGGCGCATCAGCGGTGAGGCGGCGGTTAGGGTTTTTTTGGTGAGAGAAAAGAAAATGGAGAGAAAGGGGGAGGAAGACGACTAAATCGTCTGTCTTCCTCCCGACTGCCGTGCGGTCGGGACCCTAAGGCCCAGCTGCGCGGCCCAGCTGGGCCAAAAATTCGGGCTGATAATATCCGACCCAATACACTCCCGACCGCCCTGCAGTCGGGAGATGTTTTCCTGACTACAGCGCGGTCGAGAATAGTCCTGGAACGTTTCGTAACCACGCTGCAGTCGGGAATGTTTGTATCGACTATTTCGCGGTCGGGAATGCTCACGACCAAATGGCGGTCGGGAGATTGCGGTCGGGAAAAGCCCCGAAATCTTGTAGTGAATTGAATTATGAAGGGTACAAAGTACAAACAAGCTAAGAGACTGTTTTTCATTCACTTCCCCAGGCCATCAAAACTCCGCCTTCTCCTCCTACATATGTTTTCCCATTCACCTTTGCTGTTTCAGAGCATTTTTGAAGCTTAACTATCATCATTTTCACAAAATTCGGAATTGTATTTCGTTCATTGGAGCGGGTTTCATGGGATTAGGAGTTTTAACTTATGCAGTGATGTCGGTGTTTTTTTTCCCTTTAATTTTTTTTTATTGAAAACGTACAACATTTTTATTTATTTATTATTACATTCTTCGTGTCTTAGGTGTATCTTTCATGTATACCATAAAAGACAAGCAACTCTTTATGGAATAAAAACTCTTGATAGTTTTCTCTCTAGCTAGCACTTGTCAATATTTTCGTGTTTTACGGGATCAACTAGGTTCTGATCTTTTTAATGTTAAAAACTTCATTGTACCATGTATCACCATCGTGGAGTCAAAAGAGATATTAGACCCAATCGTTTGTGCCTTTTTGTGGTGTTGTCATAAATAATTATGCGCATAGGAAAACATTCTTAATATGAAGCTAAACATGTTCCATCTTGCAATGCAAGGATGGTCCGTAGAACGTAACCAATGCTTTAGGAAGATTTAGGATTGCATGTTTTGTCGATTCTTCCTCGCTATTTTTTAGTCAAGGGTTAATTTGGAATAAGTATAAAGTCGAACAATCTAATTATGATACAACCATACTGATATTGATAAAAGAGCCAGGCAGCGAAACAAGAATAAAGTTGAAGCTCATCGAGGCTGTTTGTAACATAAACACGAAATCGGTGAATGTCTACGAAAGAACCCTTCTCGTGAAAAATGCAAACACAAACATGAAAATTGTAATTGTAAATTAAGAAATCAATGTATAATATTATGGAAAAGAGAAAAAATTGGTTCCAGTTTTGGTCCTGGGAACCATTGGTAATAATCGATACCGCGCCATACCACCTCTTGGTTTTGTGGTCACCGTCAAGTCGGTTCGATTTTTGAACGGCACCGGCGGTTCGGTTACTGGTTGATTTTGGTGGTTCCGAGGCTTAATGCACACCCCTAACTCTGGCCGAGCAATAGAGGACCGAACCTCTCTTTTTATTGTCACATGAGAATGCGGCATGAGGTTAGCATGCCACGCAAAGTTAGGAGGAGAATATCCACGCATAAATCTGGCTCTGTAATACTTGCCAGCTTCATCCAGACATGTAATTATTGAGCATCTGTTCTGCTCAATGTTACAGGAGACCAGATAGTTGTTGGAAGACTGAAAGAGAATATCGCCATTTTGCAACTCTGCAACTACAATGAGGGCATGTGTCGGCACTTCAGGTGGGAACCAACTAGTCAACACCACAACTTTCGTCCAAGACTCTACGACCAAATGCCTTTTCATTTTCCATATAGTAACTTGTGTCGACGGTTGATGAATGTAGGCGTCAACGATACAAAGCTGATCGCCAAGTGAAACCAAATCCATTCGCTCTGAAACCAACAAGCAACTAGGGGGTACTGAGATTCGCCCGAATTTTTCTTCCGCAAGATCAAAGGTAAAGATATATTCGGGGCCTTTCTTAAAGGGAAGCCAGTGAAAGAAGCCGTTGAGAGTAACAGTGGTAGCCGGATAAGGTAAACTCAGCTGGAAGCGATCGGACGGCAAACGCCTCCACGTATTATCGACCCCAATCGTGAAAATCTCACATTGAAGTATACGACGATCATTTTCAGCCTTGAAAACAAATCTGACAACCTTGAAGTTATTCGTAGCGGGACTAAAAGCAAACACGTATTCCACAAAGCAGTTGTTGTCTGGATATTGAGGGCAACTAGGAAGCTGAATAGCATCTCCCATAGTCGGGTTAAGAAGACAAGCAGTATCAGACAAGTCAGCAAACGTTCGTGGCGTAAGCAGTAAGCCGTTGGAGACCCCTAAATATTTAAATGCATCAGTAACCATTGTATCATCATAAGGAAACTTCTGTTCAATTCGTGAAAGTGTAGTATCATCACTGGTACTACCAATTTCAAGCAAGAAAAACGCAAGGCGTGCTTCATCTGTATGGTTGAAAAATAGAAGAGCAGTAAAGGGTGATTCTTTGGCGTAATTACGGGTGAAGCTAGGGGTAGATAGAAGGTTGCTCCATGTCGGACAAACACATTTACATCGCATCACACCCTTCATTGGGAGTCTGAAAAAGATTTCGTGTAAGAGAGCAACCGGAAGCTCCGAAATCAAACAACAAGGAGTTGAAAACCCTTCATCTTCCTTCTCGTTATTTATCGTCAAGAGATCGAACGGAAGCTCTGGCATCGCCAGTGTGTTTGTGTTTGTGTTTGTGTGTGAAGTAGATAGAATCATAGAATTCAGCCGCTTTGAAAAGAAAGAGAAAAACAAAAAACCAATGGAAGTTTTTATATATAGTTATTGAGAGAGGCATATATATGAGAGTTAATATGGGATGAAAAGATTGTGGTAGATATTATATATGAAGATTAGGTCAGAAAGATTTTCTAAATACGCCACATGCTACTTCTCCTCTAAATCAATTTCAATTATGAAAAAGATAACCACTAATTTATATGTTTCCTTATTTACAACGTATCATAAGAGATCATATTATAGATAGATTTCGTACTCATTCAAATCTCTTTGTTAAAGACTCAAAATAACAAAATTTTGAAGTTCACTAATTTACCCTTTCTAATTAAGAAACACAATACTGATCAACAATTCAACATCCTTATATTATTTACCGTCCTTAATTAATTGTTGGAATTTAGTTATTTTTCATATACGTGTATTTTTTCCTTTCTTTTTCTAATTTGTATTCAATTATACAAACATGATTTAAACCCAATCTTCATAATCATAATTTTATTCTTTTTTGTTGTTGTTATTATTTTACCGGAATAATTTTCAAGTTTCAAATCTGTGACTTTTTGGAACAAACTTGATGGGTTTGTGTTTTAATTTTAAAAACAAGTCTTACTAAGACATGTGAATTGAAGTAATAAATGATTAAAACACTAGTAATTGAATTATCAAAATAGTTGAATATATGTGAATGAGCGAGTTATTAACTAGTGAACCATTTTATGTTCTATAGCTAATTAATCATCATATCTAGTAGTTATAGTTGTCCTATATGATTGGGCTTTATGTTACAAATTTAAGTATTATGTTGAATTAGTAGATCATCTAAAGCATTACTTATATATATATATATATATATATATGCATGAATTATGTTCGTTGTCATTAAAATTAGTTAAAAGTTTCAATATGGACCGTCCCCTATAAATGTTACTTGATTTTCCAATGAAACCTTTTGATTAAACAAACAATTACAACACATCCTATGATCACCTTTGCAAAAGAAGTCATCTGAGGTCTAAAAATCATTATCATTATATTGTTTCAAAAAAAAAAACAAAAAAACCACCATATTTACTCCCACTTGAACAGACACTACAAGAAAACAGGGCCAACAGCAACCGCGTCCGCGGTTCCAAATATCCCAAATGCGGTTGCAGAAAGCCATTTGCAACCGCGACGCGGTTCCAAATACGTGGTTGCAAAAGAGCTCGGTCGCATCTCATCAGGAACCGCGAGGCGGTTCCAGAAACGAGCAATAGCGACCCAACACTTCTGCAACCGCAACGCGGTTCCAATAGAATAAACGTTATCTGGAACCCCAATGCGGTTCCTAAAATAATTGCAACCGCAATGCGGTTCCAAAAGTTTAAAAATGGCTTGTAACCGCGTTGCGGTCTCTGAAACCCAAAACTATTTTAGAAACCGTCACGCGGTTCCAGTTAATATTCAAATGTTTGGAACCGCGGCGCGGTCCCAGCTGTTATGAATATTAACTGGAACCGCGTCGCGGTTGCAATTACTCTTCAAGCGAAATAAAAAAAAAACCAATAATATTCCAGGAAATTATTGGAATATTATTGATTTTTGTTAACAATTAGAGATTACTTACAATATAAATTAGTTATGCATATAGCAAATCAATATATAAAAATAAATAAATCAATGAAATGAAAGATTAATGTAAAGATGAAAACTAATGAAAGAAATGTAATAAAGATGAAAAACAAAAATTAATTATGAATGAAATGAAATGAAATGAAATGAAATAAAGAGAAAAAAGAAAGAGTAATAAAATGTTGAACAGGAAACCAAAAAGAAGAAGAGAAATGGAAAAAAGAGATGAAGAAAAAAGAAGAAGAGTTTATTTTGGTGAGGTGTTATTTTTTTATTTGTTGTTTAGTGTTGAATGGAAAAAAGAAGAAGTGTTTGTTTTGGTGAGGTAGTGAATGAAAAATGAGTGGATAGTGAGTGGGTATATATAGAAAAAGGTTTGAAATTTTGAAATTTCACGAAAATTTGAATTTCTCCCCATATCCCGCCTAAAATTTTGAATTTTTTGAAGTATTTGCAACCGCAAGGCAGTCTCTAAAAGTTTGAAAATAAAAATTTAAAGTTTTTGAGGCCGCGCCGCGTTTCCAGACACTTTGAATTTTATTAAGAACCGCAATGCGGTCCCTAATACTTTGAATTTTAGTGGGAACCGCGTTGTGGTCTCAATTGGTCATTTTAGGAACCGTATCCCTGTTGCAATTGACCTTAATTGGGACTGCCTTGCGGTCTCAAATAATATTCATACTTCAAAACCGTTGTTTTATTGATCTACCTAATTGCGTTAGTGTTTCTTATCAATATATATCAATAATACATGTGTAATGAACTAATAATGGTTAAAAAACAAGTAATTGAGGAATGTAAGAGTAAATTTGAAGTGAAATGATCGTTATAGTCGTTACTAGGGTAGAACTTGTTGCATTATATATATATATATATATATATATATATATATATACATATGAACTACTTCCATCATACATAACTTGTTGCTTTGTTATTATGATTTGATTCACAAATTAAAGTATAGATGTTATTGATCGATTCATTGAATATATCATCTTACTAATTCCTTATTCTACTCATCATATATAGGGATAATCGTTTTTGTTCGAACTTGGGATAATCTTCTTATAATACCTTTATTTTCAACGTAATAAAAGAATTATGGCTGTTTTTGCTATTATTAGGGTAGTTACTAACTAAACTATTAACGTGGTATCTCAAATCATCGAACACGCGTCATTTTGAAGTATGAATATTATTTGCAACCGGGTGCCGGTTACAAATGAATGCATTTGCAACCGCAACGCGGTTACAAATGTGAGTAATTGCAACCGCGTTCCGGTTACAATATGTAATTGCAACCGCGTCCCGGTTACAAATACAAGTAATTGCAACCGCGTTCCGGTTGCAAATTAGTTTCAAGTGAATTTAATAAAACCATTAACTACATATGTAATCTATATTAGAGATTAATAATATACAACAAACCAATGCCAGATTTTGGGCAGATTAACATGGTTGATACTACAAGTGTAAAGCCTCTGAAATTTGAACGAAAATATAAATTTCCATTTTAGTCCTCAAACTTTTAAAAATAGTATTTTTGACCACATTAGTTTGAGAAAAAACGCACTTTAGTCCTTCAACGAAAATTAACCATTTCTTTCTTCAAATACGCCTCAAACATCTTTAAAAGATATATCTTACATTTACATATTGATCTTGAAGGTTTTTATCTAGAAAAACTGACATAAGTAAATATGAGTAAAAATACATATTTATTCATATTTGATTTTACTATAAACAACCAAAATAACATCATATCATTTTGAATGATTTTGAAATCAG
Organism: Linaria vulgaris; assembly: GCA_948329865.1. Classification (NCBI taxonomy): domain Eukaryota; kingdom Viridiplantae; phylum Streptophyta; class Magnoliopsida; order Lamiales; family Plantaginaceae; genus Linaria; species Linaria vulgaris. Next base: position 19,971,856 of record OX415251.1, read on the forward strand.
CCACATCATATCTTTTAGAATTTTTGATTTATTCGACATTAATACTCTCCATTTTGGCGTTATAATTTAATTTTGTTTGTACGCAAAAATTGATCGATGAGTTTTGCATTTGTTTTTACACGAATTTTGCACCTTAATGTTTGTTTGTTAAAAATTTATCGATGAGTTTATGAAGCTTTTTTGTTTTTTTCATTTTTGTGCGCAAACTGAGTTTGTGAACCATTTTAAATATACAAAAATTACTATTTTAAGACCAAGCAAATATACAAAAATATACACAAACATAATAAAAGCAAAACAAATTCGTACGCTAAGTCCAAACAAAATAAAAAAAAATACAAAACAGTAATAAATGTCCAAAATAAAATCCAATCTACGGCTCCTGCTCTGGCTCCGGCTCCGGCTCAAGACTAGGCGGATACTCAACTCCCTCGTCACTAGAACTAATCCCGAGAGCATAGTCATCTTCCAGGGTGGCTAAAGGGTCGACTCCGTCCTCTCTCAGCACTTCATCCTCTCCGTCCTCTCCATCCTCTGCATCCTCTTCGTCCTCCCCGTCCTCTCCGTCCCACCCGTCCTCTGCCCCCTCATCGTCCACTCCTAAGTCGGTAGTGTCCATCATGTCAGCATCATCATCATTGCTGTCAATGATAAACTGTGGCGCGTTGGAAGAACTGGGTGCAAATGGATCGTGTACTGGAGGAGGCGGCCTCGGAATCATGAAGGCCGTGCCGGTACTCCTCGCTGAGCCCATAAATAGCTCCGCTAGAATCTAGCGCGTTGGCCGACCTGTACAGTCAGCAACATCCTGCTGGAGGTCCCACACGAGGCCCAAGAGTATATCAACTCTCGGATCCTGACTCGCCCTCAGACCCCTGTTCTCCCTCGCCATCTCCTGCACCACCTCTGGAGTGAAGTCCTCATCCCTCCTATAGTGTATACCGAACTGATGCGGATCAGCATCAATCGGTAGCCCCTTCGCCTTCCCCTTCTTCACTCGCCCTATTGCCTTCGTCCAACACTCGGAATCCCACTCAGGCAACGGGGCCGGCTCCGGATATAACTTCTGAAGTTCCCTCAGGTACGTCTTCTGTTGATATAAGAAAGGAAATTAAAATTAAAATATATTAATAAATTTCGTAAGAATTATAATTTGAATATATAAACAAATTACGTAAGAATAAAATTAAATATTACACTTACGTAAGTCAATCTGGCACCATCATGCACCCACTCCCGCCTCAAGGGGATACCTGTAGTGCCGCCAGTTCCTGCCACCTTCCTCGTACGTCCAACCTTGTACACCTCATCGTGTCGAATAGGAGTCTTGAGGTTGGGCTGATTCCTAGCCTACAAATTTAATAAAGATGAAAATGTTAAAATTAGTAACAAATTTAATTGATTAAATTAAATTGCATTTTTAAATAAATCTTACTATGCGGCGCTTAATCTGCATGTAATCAATGTTACCACCGAAAAAGGTGGCTGGTGCCTTTGGACAGTCGGCTGGATCGCGTCCTCCTCGCCTAGCGACCCGTGTCCTATGGGACCACTCCTGATGACCCCTGGTCCCCCAATGTATCGCCGCCGCAGCCTCCTATGTCTCGTTCAACCAAGTCTTCTTGTTGTTGAAGTAGTCCGACTTCGTGTTGCTCATCAAACGCTTGTAGCAAACTTTACACTTCGAAATGAAGGCCTTCTCCACTTCTGACATCTGCGAGCGCCGGACCCCGTAGATGTTCTGCAATAGAATTAGAATTTTAAGATTATTTGTTTTCTTGTAATTAATTTAATGTAATGCATTAATTTACGTAAAAAAAGTTGTATTCTCACCGTAAATCTGATCCACATCTGCCGTCGTACGTTAACCGGCATCGAGTAGTACGTCGGCCAAAACTTCGCCATAAACATCTTGATCAGGCCCCTGCACGTCGACGCTATCTGGCGACTCGGTGGTGAGGCAATGACCCCGTTCTCCAAAACTATGCGCTCCCTCAGCTCAACAGGTCGTGGTGCGGTAAGACCAATAGAGAGTCCCCTGCCCGGTCGGCGCTGCGTGTCTACGACTAGAGATCGTCTCGGGGGCTGACTAGGTCCAGCTCCGGTCTCGGGTGCCCTCCGAGCTCCGCTCGACTCGACATGAGGCTGACTAGATCCAGCTCCGGTGGCTGGTGGCCTCTGGGATCCGCTAGACTCGACAGACGGCTGACGAGTCGCTCCGGTGGCTGCTGGAATCTCAGCCCTGCTAGACTCGGCTGACGGCTGCCTGTCCACTCGTGTCGGAGGCTGAATAGGTCCACCTCGCGAGGGTGGAGTGGGTGGTGTCCTCTGATGTCCGCTCGAGTGGACTGGTGAGGGTCGATGTGCTCCAGTCGACTCTGATGATCGTGGTCGATGGGCTCCTGTGGACTCTACTGGCGTAGGGGACTGGAGATCGTCATATGAAAGTCGGCGCGGTAGGATAGGAGACAACGGTGTCGCTCTATCGCCGGACCCCCGAGATCGTGGCGGAAGGGGACCCTCATCTGGAACTCTAGTCGATGGTCCACGACCTGAGTGGACTATCCGTACGGTAGGCCGAATAGCCCCTCTACCCTGAACCGTACCCTCGCTAGCAGGTCTGGTATCTGCAATAACTCTACCTCTGCCTCTACCTCGACCTATACCTCGACTACGACCTCATATTGAAAGTGGTCCACTACTAGTAGTACGTGGCTGGCGCGGAGGGTCGATGTCTGACATGATGTACTACGAAACTAAGGATAAATTTCTAAGTTAGAACATTATTGAGATTTCCTAAAGGTATCGGAATACAGGCCTCCTAAGTTAGACGTCTAAATTATAAGAAATACTTAAAGTCCTACTCTAATCCAAAAATTTCTAGGTTAGACCATAGAGATTTCCTAAAGGCATTGGAATAATCTATTTAGTTGATTGTTCAATCTAATTTACAAGAAATTAATCTATACTAATTAAGAAATTAATTTAATCTAATATTAATAAACTAACACTTTAACATCAATAATATACAAAAACTAATTAACATAAAATTAATTTAATCTAATATAAAACTAATCAACAACAAATTAATTTATACTAATTTACTAATTAACATTAATCTAAATTTACTAAACTAACATTTAATTATACTAAACTAATATCAATACCAAATCAATTAACACTAATTAAAACTAATAATTAACATCAATATTAATTATACAAAACTAGTTAACATTAATATAATTTAACTAAACTAACATTTAATTATACTAAACTAACAACAATACCAAATCAATTAACACAAGTAATTAACAATAATACTAATTAACACTAAACTAATTAACACTAAACTAATTAACTAAATAATTCAACTAAACAACTAATTAATAAAAATCATCTAATAAATTATTAAAAACAAATAAATTAAAAAAGCTTACAAAGGCGGCGGCGACGGACGCGGTGGTAGTGAGAAACGACGGTGGTGATGACAGGAGGTGGTGGTGCACGCGCGGTGGTGGTGATGATCGGAGTTGGTGGTGATGAAACGCGGAGGTGGTGGTGAGGAGACGCGAAGGTGGTGGTGGTGGTTTGGGGTGGTAACGGAGCGGCGGTGGTGGTTAAATGGTGAACAGCGATGGTGGTGGTGGAAGAGGAACGGCGCGCGGTTGCAAATGTTGGGCAAGAGGAACCGGGACGCGGTTGCAAGAAGTGGGGGCGGAGAACGGCGGCGTTGCGACGGGATTTGGAGGTGGTGGTGGTTAGGGCTTGCTGCAAATCAGGATTTGAGGGAAATCGCGATTTGCAGCTCGCTTTCAGTATATATATATATTTTCGCCCAAGGCGCGCTCGGGGCGCGCTCCGAGCTGCGCCTTTAATAACAGTGGTTTACACATAATCCTTTTTTCCTGGAAACCAAGTTCCACTTACAATCTTTTGAATAAACATACAAACCAAGTTTCATTTACACTATGTAATTCAAAAAATATGAGCATAGATGAGTCTTTGAAAAAATTAAAACTCCGTGGTCAAGTAAACACAACACAAAGATAGCACACCAAATGAAAATCAAAGAATAGATAGAATTAGTGATGTGCTCGCAAGATTAGGCAACAAAAACAAAATGAACCTTGGAACTCTACTAAAATGATCAAAGTTTCACAACTATGATTTTTCTCAAGAAATTTTGTTAGATAAGCTAGGTTGCTTGCATAATTTATAATCTTAGAACCATGGCATAATCATTAACACTACAAGAAAACAGGGCTATTTGGAAACGCCGACGCGGTTCCAAATACCCCAAATGCGGTTGCAAAAGGCCATTTGCAACCGCGACGCGGTTCCAAATACGCGGTTGCAAAAGAGCTCGGTCACTTCGCAACAGGAACCGCAACCCGGTTCCAGAAAAGCGCAATAGCGACCGAGTATTTTTGCAACCGCAACGCGGTCCGTAAAGCCAATAGGGACCGCAGTGCGGTTCCAACCAAATTAAAGTTTTCTGGAACCGCAATGCGGTTCCTAACATAACTGCAACCGCAACGCGGTCCCAATGTTTTATAAAAAAAATAAAAAAAATTTGAAAATGGCTTGTAACCGCATTGCGGTCTCTGAAACGCAAAACTAACGCAGGAACCGCGACGCGGTTCCAGTTAATATTCAAACCTTTGGAACCGCGGCGCGGTCCCAACTATTATGAATATTAACTGGAACCGCGTTGCGGTTGCAATTACTCTTCAAGCGAAATAAAAAAAAAACCAATAATAATCCAGGAAATTACTGGAATATTATTGGTTTTTGTTAATAATTAGAGATTTCTGTAAATCAATATACATTAGTTATGTATAGCAAATCAATATATAAAAATAAATAAATCAATGAAATGAAAGATTAATGTAAAGATGAAAACTAATGAAAGAAATGTAATAAAGATGAAAAACAAAATTAATTATGAATGAGATGAAATGAAATAAAGAGAAAAAAGATGTTGAACAAGAAACAAAAAAGAAGAAGAGAAATGGAAAAAAAAAAGAGATGAAGAAAAAAGAGTAAGAGATATTTTTTTCTTCTTGTTGTTTAGTGTTGAATGGAAAAGTGAAGTGGATTGAGGTGGGTAATAGGATAAATGAGTGGATTGAGGTGTGTATATATAGAAAAAGGTATGAAAATTTGAATTTTTATGAAAATTTGAATTTCCCCCCATATCCCGCCTAAAATTTTGAAATTTTTGAAGTATTTGCAACCGCAACGCAGTCTCTGGAAGTTTTTAAAAATATTTTTGAAAGTTCTGAGGCCGTGTCGCGTTTGAATTTTATTAAGAACCGCAAAGCGGTCCCTAATACTATGAATATAAGTGGGAACCGCGTTGCGGTCTCAATTGGTACTTTTAGGAACCGCGTCCCCGTTGCAATTGACCTTAATTGGGACCGCGTTGCAGACTCAAATAACATTCAATCATCAAAATCGTTGTTTTATTGATCTACCTTATTGCGTTAGTGTTTCTTATCAATATATATCAATAATACATGTGTAATGAACTAATAAATGGTTAAAAAACAAGTAATTGAGGAATGTAAGAGTAAATTAGAAGTGAAATGATCGTTATAGTCGTTACTATGGTAGAACTTGTTGCATTACATATATATATATATATATATATATATATATATATATATATATATATATATGAACTACTTCCATCATACATAACTTGTTGCTTTGTTATTATGATTTGATTCACAAATTAAAGTATAGATGTCATTAATCGATTCATTGAATATACCATCTTACTAATTCCTTATTCAACTCATCATATATAGGGATATACGTTTTTGTTCGAACTTGGGTTAATCTTCTTATAATACCTTTATTTTCAACGTAATAAAAAAAGTATGGTTGTTTTTGCTATTATTAGGGTACTTACTAACTAAACTATTAACGTGGTATCTCAAATCATCGAACACACGTCATTTTGAAGTATGAATATTAATTGCAACCGCAACGCGGTTACAAATGCTACTAGTGGGAACCGCGTCGCGGTTGCTAATTGTAACGGCTACTAGTTTTTGCAACCGCGTGGCGGTTGCTAATTGTAACGGCTACAAGTTTTTGCAACCGCGACGCGGTTGCAAAATAAGATGACCGTTGGTTTCTGCAACCGCGTTGGGGTTTGCTATAAGCCAATTTTTGCCTATATAAATCAAACATTCTTGAATAATCTTATCACAATTGCTAAACACTTCCGCTATAGGGTGGCAACCTTCCTCAACCACAAAAGTTGCACCAATGCCGGAAGTGATCTTTCCTATGCGCAACTACTGTTACGATTTGATGTAATTGTAAAAGTAGTGGTACATAAGAAAGAGCACTTCTGGCAATGATGCAAATTGTGATTCGGGACGGTTTTCACTTTAGAGCACAAGATTTTGCAACCGCGTCACAATTGCTAAACACTTCTGCTATAGGGTGGCAACCTTCCTCAACCACAAAAGTTGCACCAATGCCGGAAGTGATCTTTCCTATGCGCAACTACTGTTACGATTTGATGTATTTGTAAAAGTAGTGGTACATGGGAAAGATCACTTCTGGCAATGATGCAAATTGTGATTCGGGACGGTTTTCACTTTAGAGCACAAGATTTTAGCATTTTCGATATTTTTGACATTAGTACTCTCTATTTTGACATTAATTTTTTTTTGGTAGGTTTTTTTACAAGAATTTTGCACCTTATTCGTTTGTTTGTTAAAAATGATCGACGCGTTTATGAGTTTATTATATTTTTCCGTTTTTGTAAAAATCCCGAGATTATAGTTGTAAAAGTACTACGAGTGTAACGCCTCTGAAATTTGAACAAAAATATAATTTTCCAGTTTAGTCCCCAAACTTTTTAAAATTATATTTTTGACCCCATTAGTTTAAGAAAAAGTGCACTTTAGTCCTTTAACAAAAATTAACCATTTCTTTCTTCAAATTCACTAAAAAACATTTTTAAAAGACATTAATACTCTCCATTTTGGCGTTATAATTTAATTTTGAACCTTAATGTTTGTTTGTTAAAAATTGATCGATCATAATAAAAGCAAAAATATACATAAACAAAATAAAAGCAAAAAAAATCGTACGCTAAGTCCAAACATAATAATAAAAAATATACAAAATAGTAATAAATGTCGCAAAAAAACTCCAATCTACGGCTCCCGCGGTGGCTCCGGCTCCGGCTCGGGCTGAGGACTAGGCGGATACTCAACTCCCTCGTCACTAGAACTAATTCCGAGAGCATAGTCATCATCCAGGGTGGCTAATGGGTCGACCTCGTCCTCTCTCATCACTCCATCCTCTGCATCCTTTCCGTCCTCCCCGTCATCTCCGTCCCACCCGTCCTCTGCCCCCCCATCGTCCACTCCCAAGGCGGGTAGCGTCCATCATGTCCGCGTCATCATCGCTGTCAATGTTAAACTGTGCCGCGGTGGAAGTGCTGGGTGCAAACAGATCTTGTACTGTAGGAGGCGGCCTCGGAATCGTGAAGGCCGTTCCGGTCCTCCTCGCGCTCCCCATAAATAGGGAGTCCGAAATCTGTCGCGCTGGCCGACCTGTACAGTCAGCAACATCCTGCTGGAGGTCCCGCACGAGGCTCATGAGTATATCAACTCTCGGATCCTGGCTCGTCCTCAACTCCTTGTTCTGGGTCGCCATCTCCCGCACCACCTCTGGAGTGAAGTCCCCATCCCTCCTATAGTGTATACCGAACTGATGCGGATCAGCATCAATCGGTAGCCCCTTCGCCTTCTCCTTCTTCACTCGCCCTATTGCCTTCGTCCAACACTCGGAATCCCACTCAGGCAACGGAGCCGGCTCCGGATATAACTTCCGAAGTTCCCTCAGGTAAATCTTCTGTTGATATAAGAAATAAAATTAGAATTAGATTATATGCGTAAATTTCGTAAGAATTATAATTACAATATATAAACAAATTACGTAAGAATAAAATTAAATTGTACACTTACGTAAGTCAATCTAGCACCCTCATTCACCCACTCCCGCCTAAAGGGAATACCCGTATCCCCGCTAGTCTCCAGCACCTTCCTCGTGCGTCCAACCTTGTACACCTCATCGTGTCGAATAGGAGTCTTGCGGTTGGGATGATTCCTAGCCTACAAATTTAATAAAGATGAAAATGTTAAAATTAGCAACATATTTAAATTGCATATTTAAATTAAATTGCATTTTTAAATAATTCTTACTATGCGGCGCTTAATCTGCATGTAATCAATGGTACCACCGAAAAAGGTGGCAGGTGCCTTCAGACAGACGGCTGGATCGCATCCTCCTCGCATAGCGAACCGTGTCCTCCGAGACCAGTCCTGATGAGCCTTGGTCCCCCAATGTATCGCCGACGCGGCCTCCTGTGCCTCGTTCAACCAAGTCTTCTTGTTGTTGAAGTAGTCCGACTTGGTGTTGCTCATCAAACGCTTGTAGCAAACCTTACACTTCTTAATGAAGGCCTTCTCCACGTCTAGCATCTCCGTCGCACGGACCCCGTATATGTTCTGCAACAGAATTAGAATTTTAAGATTAGAATTAGAATTAGAATTAGAATTAGAATTTTAAGATTAAAAAAGTCGTATTCTCACCGTGAATCTGATCCACATCTGCTGTCGTACCTCAACCAGCATCGAGTAGTACGTCGGCCAAAACTTCACCATAAACAACTTGATCAGGCCCCTGCACGTCGACGCTATCTGGCGACTCGGTGGTGAGGCAATGACCCCGTTCTCCAACACTATGCGCTGCCTCTGCCCAACAAGTCGTGGTGCGGTAAGACCAATAGAGGGTCCCCTGCACGGTCGGCGCTGCGTGTCTACGACTGGAGATCGTCTCGGGGGCCGACTAGGTCCAGCTCCGCTCGAATTGACCGGGGCCCGACTAGGTCCAGCTCCGGTGGCTGGTGGTCTCTGGGCTCCACTAGACTCGACATGAGGCTGACTAGATCCAGCTACGGTGGCTGGTGGCCTCTGGGATCCGCTAGACTCGACAGACGGCTGACGAGTCGCTCCGGTGGCTGCTGGAATCTCAGCCCTGCTAGACTCGGCTGACGGCTGCCTGTCCACTCGTGTCGGAGGCTGAATAGGTCCACCTCGCGAGGGTGGAGTGGGTGGTGTCCTCTGATGTCCGCTCGAGTGGACTGGTGAGGGTCGATGTGCTCCAGTCGACTCTGATGATCGTGGTCGATGGGCTCCTGTGGACTCTACTGGCGTAGGGGACTGGAGATCGTCATATGAAAGTCGGCGCGGTAGGATAGGAGACAACGGTGTCGCTCTATCGCCGGACCCCCGAGATCGTGGCGGAAGGGGACCCTCATCTGGAACTCTAGTCGATGGTCCACGACCTGAGTGGACTATCCGTACGGTAGGCCGAATAGCCCCTCTACCCTGAACCGTACCCTCGCTAGCAGGTCTGGTATCTGCAATAACTCTACCTCTGCCTCTACCTCGACCTCTACCTCGACTACGACCTCCTATTGAAAGTGATCCACTACTAGTAGTACGTGGCTGGCGCGGAGGGTCGATGTCTGACATGATGTACTACGAAACTAAGGATAAATTTCTAAGTTAGAACATTATTGAGATTTCCTAAAGGTATCGGAATACAAGCCTCCTAATTTAGACGTCTAAATTATAAGAAATACTTAAAGTCCTACTCTAATCCAAAAATTTCTAAGTTAGACCATAGAGATTTCGTAAAGGCATCGGAATAATCTATTTAGTTGATTGTTCAATCTAATTTACAATTTCTTAATCTATACTAATTAAGAAATTAATTTAATCTAATATTAATAAACTAATACTTTAACATCAATAATATACTAAAACTAATTAACATAACATTAATTTAATCTAATATAAAACTAATTAACAATAAATTAATTTAGGCTAATTAACTAATTAACATTAATCTAAATTTACTAAACTAACATTTAATTATACTAAACTAATATCAATACCAAATCAATTAACACTAATTAAAACTAATAATTAACATCAATACTAATTATACAAAACTAATTAACATTAATCTAATTTAACTAAACTAACATTTAATTATACTAAACTAACAACAATACCAATCAATTAAGACAAGTAATTAACAATAATACTAATTAACACTAAACTAATTAAATCTAAAGTAATTAACACTAAAATAATTAACACTAAACTAATTAACTAATTAATCATATTTATCTAATAAATAATTAAAAAAAAAATTTAAAAAAGCTTATAAACGGCGGCGACGGTGGTGGTGAGAAATGGCGGTGGTGATGATAAGAGGTGGTGGTGCAGCGGTGGTGGTGATGATCGGAGTTGGTGGTGATGTGAAACGCGGAGGTGGTGGTGATGAGACGCGGATGTGGTGGTGATGAGACGCGAAGGTGGTGGTGAGAGACGCAGAGGTGGTGGTGAGAGACGCGGAGGTGGTGGTGTTGGTTTGGGGTGGTAACGGAGCGGCGGTGGTGGTGAAATGGTGGTGAAATGGTGATGGTGGTGGTCGAAAGGGACGGCGGCGCGGTTGCAAATGATGGGCAAAAGGAACCGGGGCGCGGTTGCAAGAAGTGGTGGCGGAGCACGGCGGCGCGACGACGGAATTTGGTGGTGGTGGTGGTTAATTAGGGCTGCAAATCGCGATTTGGGGGAAATCGCGATTTGCAGCTATATATATAGGACTTTCTGGAACCGCGTTGCGGTTGCAGAAAGTCCTATTGGATCGGGTTTTGTTGAAATTGGGCTCCAATTTGAAGCCCAATTTCAACATCAGGTGGGTTGGAACCGCGTTGCGGTTCCAAATGATCTAATTGGGTTTATTGGAACCGCAACGCGGTTCCAAAGGTCAATTGGAACCGCGTTGCGGTTCCAGTTACGTAGGAACCGCAGTGCGGTTCCCGCGCGGTTGCTGATACTTCGCAACCGCAACGCGGTTGCTAATGCGCGGTCCCTATTGGACCTGTTTTCTTGTAGTGTAAATACATAAGTTATCAACGCATGGATATAAGAGCATCACCACATGAGAAATTATAACAAACAAAGAGCCTTGGAATTATTGAAATTCAGGTTCTCTAAAAAAAAACCTATTTATAAGAAGGAAATTTGCGATGAGAATCAACATTAACATTGAATACCTGAAAGAACAAAGGCAAATCTCCTAGTGAAAACAGTAAAATTACATAGATCTAATGAGATTTAGTAGTTCTAGTGTCAGTAGCATACTATCCCCTCCTCATGCAGGACTTATTATTTGTGGTGATTAGTTGTAAATATATAAGTGCAAAGCTAAAGTCAGAGTTTCATATGACACATCAAGCACAAATGCAAAGGCATGTCATGCATATATAGATTAGAAATAACAACTTAAGATAAAAAGCCAAACAATCAATTCCTTTTTGTAAGAAATCACCAATGGAGTAGAGAAGGAAAGAAAAGAACTTTACAGCAGAAACTGAGTACCCTCAAAAGTTTTCTTACCATGCCATCAAAAGTGCTTAAAAACTGAAGAAGAACAGGAGGACAATGGATTCTATCCCATGAGCCTGGTAACCAAGACAAAAAAAATAAAATGCATATAGCTTGTTTAAAACTTGATAATAATTCTCAATGTATGAAGTAAAAGCAGTCACAATTAAGCCAAAATAAGAGAAGAAAATCAATTTTGATTCTTCAGATTTCAATAAATTAGTCTTGTTAATGACCCATTAAGCCTCTAGTCCCTGAAGTGCCTTGCTGCAGATTCAAGATATAAATGACAAAAGTCCTGAATGTCGAAAACCAATAAATATATTCAAAAAGTTAATTTAAAACATCAAAATCCAACAAAACTAAGGAAATAAAATTTTACCTTGAGAGAGCAAGAGAGGAGTGTCAGTAGAGAAGAGAGGATTCCGCTTTTGTCCCCTGTTGATTAAAAACACACAAATACAAAAACAAATTCAAAATACTATTCTCCATAATTTTTTCCCGTTATTGGGCACGAATACATAAATGGAAACTTACTTCAAATCAAGATTTTGCAAAGTTTGTCGGTGGTGGTGGAAATCCATTCAAGCCCTACTAACCCCACAAAGTGTTGGCTGAAATTGAAGAGAGTAACATATCGAGGTATGCAACTGCCAATTCAAATTCTATTCAAAAAAGGAACTGCCAGTTCAAACAACGTGGGGTGGTGGTGGAAATGAGTAAGTACAATTCTACCCAAAGTTGTGCAGGTGTAATCGGAGTAGTTGAGGGCAAATTAGGCAACAACAGTAATTGGTCTGAGAACTGCTATATTCTATGTTATTTTACATTGCTGCCCCTTCGGTTGTACTACGTAAAAAATGGAGAGAAACATTTGGAGGGTGTAATAAGTCAAATTAACCCAAAAAACTGCCACTACAGACTCAAAAATGGCTTTCTTTAATATAGTAATAGATATTAATTAAGTGTTATTCGCATGAAATACTATTTGCATTAGGCAGCCTGTTCAAACTAAAAACTAAAAACTTCAAAAGCATAGTTAACTATAATCACGATGTAGCTTTCCTCGCCTTTGATCTTAAGGTTTTATGTTTTTCTTTTGTTTGCTTCAATTCACGCATTTCCTGAAACTAAGATTACGTTGTTGACGTGTTTCATTCTTTTGATTGACCAACGTTGCTTTCTCTCTAATCTCTGTGTAGGCTATTGTTAATGTGAAACAAGGAATAATTACTCTTTCTAGGTACAATAAGCTATGAAAGCTAACAATGCATGATATTGAGATTGGTATTGAAGTACTACTGGAGTTTCTTCACTCTACACTGTCTCTAACAATTCTAATTCTAGACTTGGTAAAGGATGATGACACTCCCATCGCGGTCTCCATTATATCAAGCATTACAACAATATATATATATAATATATATATATATATATATATATTTCGTTTTTCAAAATTTGCTTTCAATTTCGTTTTTTTATACTCAAATAAGATGGTCAGCTAGCAAATTCTTATTTTTATTTTCGAACAATGAATTTATCGAGATGAAGGTTAATGTGGGGTAATTTTGTTTGCTGACTTGTCACTCCGCGTCAGACTAACCTGAGCTCCTATTTGTCTCAAGCTAGCTTTGAGTTTGGAAACCTGCACTGGTAACACGACACATGAACTAGGCGAGGGCTGACCCTGCAAAGGCACTCTGATGCCTAAGTCAGTAATTGGCATAAAATGGGATAAAAATGCTATAAATGGGTTGATTTCATTTTCAACTTGAATCACTTGTTTCAACTCTTATCACTTGTTTCAACTCGAATTAGTTGATTCAACTCTAATCCGTCGATTCAACTCTAATCACTTGATTCAACTCTAATCACTTAAGCTTACTTAGGGAAAAATGTTCCTCAATTATGAAAACTAGTCGGGTATTTATAGGCATAAACCTTCCTTAATTATAGGAGTGGACCGTGTTGGGCCCTGGCCTTTGTGGGCCAATTAGTTGGCCCAACTTGGATGAGCTTCAACTCGAATAGTTTTCTCCAACTCGAATGACTTTCTTCAACTTGAATGGCTTTCTTCAACTCTAATAGATTTTTTCAACTCTAATAGCTTTTTTCAACTCGAATGGCTTTCTTCAACTCGAATGTTTTTCTTCAACTCTAATGACTTTTTTGAACTCTAATGGATTTCTTTCACTCGAATGGATTTTTTGAACTCGAATGGCTTTTTCCAACTCTAACTGCTTTTCAACTGGAATGGCTTTTACACTCTTCATTTGGCTAGTGAGTCGAATTGGGCCCATCGGTGGGATTAAGGCCCAATTTGGCACGTTGGCCAAAAAATATGAATTTGCAATGTGTCGCACATGTATTGGTCTTGCATAATTAACAATGATTTATGATTATGATGCGGTGGAACCCATGCCCTCTTGTATTGTATCTCACCTGGAGGAGGTTGAGCTTCAATTCTATTCTTGCTCAAGTGCCACACTTGTTGCAACATTTCTCTTGGAAAAATGGCGTAAAGCTTAAGAGATTTTCCAGTTTATGCAAGTTGTTGTAATCGCGATTAGATTTAGGGTTTGAATGAGAGATTGCGGCGGAGATGAAATCACGAGAGAGAGAGATTGAGGAAACTAGGGTTTGAGTAAAAATATTGATTGAATTAATTATTGGAAAAATATTACAAAACAAGTATTTATATTTTACAGTAATGGATCGGGTCGCAGCCCAATATGAAATAATGATGAGAAAGGAGAATGAGGCCGAGAGGCCCATTAAGCTAAGACTATTACATTTAAGACCCCCCCCCCCCCTCAAGTGTGGCGTGGATATCAATCAAGCCCAACTTGCGCGTCATTGTATGGAAAGGTGATAGAGATAGGGGTTTAGTAAGGATATCGGCGACTTGGTGTTCTTTGTTGATATGGACAATCTTTAACACGCCGAGGTTGAACTTTTCACGTACAAAATGGCAGTCGATCTTGAAAGTGCAAGTATTCTGGTAATGTTAAAGTTCTCAATGTTGGTCTAACATTGCAGAACTGTAACAATGTTTACTGCACTTATTTACTTAAATATATTTTATATATTTGAGAGTTTTGCCTTTATTCATATTAACCTAGTTCCACAATTGTGATTAGTTGTGACTGCGCAGGATCAAGCAAAGACTTATTTACAATAGAAGGATATCTCAAGATCAAAAGGAGGATATCAAGACGCGGGAAGATAACTTATCTACAAGTTAAGATATCTCAAGATCTGAAGGAAAACATATCATCAGAGATATCAAGACGTGTGAACAGAAGATAAGAAGGAAAGATGCGTAGAGATAAGAAGGAAAGATTCGAAGATCGTAACTAAGGAATGTCTCTTAATTGAAGAAGGAGTCGTCCGCGTTTAGGACTCTAAACAAGGAAGAAGATTGCTATTCAAGAAAGAGATAGTGACAAAAAGGAAAGAAGATCTTATCAAGAATCAAAGAAGAATTATCCAACCCGTGAACAACACAAGAGCCCTAATCAGAACTCTATATAAAGGGTGTGAAGTTCATCAAGGCAGAGTACGAGACTGGAGACATAATATCCCAAGAGGAAATTAGAATAGTCGAGTCATAGCCTTATTTTGCGAAGTTTTTGTATCAACTGATTAAGTCTAGTTCTTAGGCTTGATAGGTTTTTACTTGTCTGCTTCGTTGAGTCCTCATAGCAAGAGTGAGTGTAACTTGCTATTTGGAACGTTTTTTGATAAAACCATCTAGGTGTTTATTTTGTCTAAGGCTAAGAAAATTATGTTAATAAATATAATTTTCTAAACATACTTCTTCTTGTGTTCTTTTACTTCCGCTGCACATCATAATAACAAGAAGAGTAAATCTAGTTAATCTTGTGTTAAGCACACTCAGCTTAACTCAGGATTAACTACCAGTGTTAGTTTATCATCATACACTCTAACACTGGATACTAAGGTGGAATGTCCCGATCCATCAATTTCAATTGGCAACAGAGCCAAACACCGACCACTTCGGTGCTTGGACTTGACTACCGTTCAAGAATGAACAATCCACTCAAGAATCTCAAAAGAACAGATGTATCTGACTCAATAGATACTATCTCTGTTCCTAGACGAGATACAATATCTCATATTAACAAGAAGCATATATGTGTCAATGCAATGACTGCACATGTTGACTGGACAGATGAGGAGGAACTAGATAGCAGACCGTCTCATAATGTAGACATTGAGGAATATGATGATTTCTCAGATACTCAGACATCATCAATATCAGATAAGTCTTGTTCGATTAAAAACTACTCTGGTGAGACCTATGAACCCTTGATGTTTAAATCTTTGCATAATTTGTCTTTAAAAGAATCGGAGAGTCAATCATCTGATGATGAAGATAAAATTATTGATTACCTAAAATATTCCTTTCGAAAAATGGTCAATACTATCCATAAACTTCTTAAAGATCAAGAAAGGTTAAAAAAGGAAATAAACAATTTAAAAGAGATGAATAGATTATATGAAAAGGATCTTGATATTTTCGAAGAAAAACTGTCTAAAACAATGAACGAACTCCTCATTGCAAATCAAACCATTGGAAAGTGGAACACCAGTACAACAAAACTTGATGAACTTCTTGTTATGGGAAATAAAGGAACTACGGGGCTTGGCTATGCAAGTAACACCAAAAAGGACCCAATTCTATTTGTGAATAGAATTCCTAAAAATCAGGATCTCAACAAAGATGATAAAAAGGTTGTTTCAAAAACTGAAGAATTTAAAACTACAAAACCTACATTCATATGTCAATTTTGTTACTTACCCCGACGCATCAAACCATATTGCAAAAAGTTCAAACAAAGTATCAATCAAAAAGGTATTAACAGTAATCATGAATCAACTAAAAACATGAATTGGAAAATCAAGATTGATGGTCAGAACTTAAAAACAGTCTGCAATGTGGTGTTTTCTGCTGTTTACTCTGATCATGCAGGAAAATGGTACTTTGACAGTGAATGTTCCAGACACATGACAGGTAATTCACAGTACTTGGTTAACATCACTCTACTCTACACAGGAACTGTCACATATGGAGGAGGAACCAAGAGCAACATTATTGGTAAAGGTACTCTAAATGTGGATGACTTTCCACCACTCAGGGATGTACTGTTAGTAGAAGGACTAAAAGCTAATTTAATTAGTATCTGTCAATTATGTGATGATAACTTACTTGTTACCTTTGATAAAATATCATGTGATGTTTTTAACAGTAAAAATGAACGAGTCATGACTGGAACAAGATCAAATGACAATTGCTCTCTTGCCTTAGATGAATAAAAATGTTTTCATACTAAGATTGCTGAGTCTATCATTTGGCATAAGATACTTTGGGCATGTTCATTACAGAAACCTAATTAAATTACAGAAACTAGAGGCTATTAGAGGACTGCCACATCTTTCGAATCCAGGTAAACAGGTGTGTGAAGATTGCTTAAAAGGAAAACAAACCAAGGTAAAACATAGTCCTCTCTCTACTCAAAGCAACATGACTAGGACTCACAAGTGTTTTGAATTATTACAAATGGATCTCATGGGTCCAGTAGAAGTTGATAGTCTTGAAGGAAAAAAAATATGCTTTTGTAAATGTGGATGATTTTTCTAGATACACCTGGGTGAGATTTCTTAAAGAAAAATCAGAAACCTTAGATCAATTCAAAATTCTTCATGCTAGTATAAGAAACCTATATGATGTACCTGTCATTAAGATTAGATCAAATCATGGGAAAGAATTTGAAAACACTAAGTTTGATGATTTTTGTAATACTCATGGGATTTTTCATGAGTACTCAGCCCCTAAGACACCTCAACAGAATGGAGTTGCTGAAAGAAAGAATAGAACTCTGCAAGAAATGACAAGAGTTATGCTGAATGCCAAAAATCTATCCAAAAGGTTGTGGGTTGAAGCTGTTAGTACAGCCTGTCATATTAGCAATAGGGTATACCTCAGACCAGGAATCTCCATGTCTCCTTATCAACTATTAAAAGGCTCAAAACCAATTGTTGCTCATTTTCATGAATTTGGAGGCGAATGCTATGTTTCAAATGATAGAGACTATTTAAGTAAATTTGATCCAAACAGTGAAAAATGTATATTTGTTGGATATGCTACAAACAGCACAACTTTTCGTGTGTTTAATCCCAGACTACGTACCATACAAGAATATGTAAATGTGGTGTTTAATGCTGAACAGTCCCCTGTAATAAACAATATTGATCAACTTGTTGCCAACATAGATGTCCCTGATGATAATATAGTATATGTTCATGTATTTCCAACTAACAATGTAGAAACAGATGAAGACTCAGAAAGGTCCTCTATACATGAAGAAGGACAAGTTGATCTCCAGGAAGAACATGAACATGTTGACAACATATAGGAAACTAATCCTAGAAGAGATGCTCCTGCTCGAATAAGAAAAGATCATCCAACCTCACAGGTAATTGGACCATTAACTGAAGGAAGAAAAACACGAAATCAAATAAAAATGACTCCTCATGAAATGGTAAGATTATGTACATGCATGCTGTCCACATGTTCTGATATTAATACTTCTTGCTTTGTATAATCTATAGAGCCAAAAAATGTTGTAGAAGCTCTAAAAGATAATGATTGGATTAATGCTATGCAGGAAGAACTTAATCAATTCAAAAAATATAATGTTTGGAAGCTTGTTCCCCTGCCCCCTAGAGTAAATGTAATAGGAACTAAGTGGATTTTTAAAAATAAAAGCGATGAACAAGGTAAAATCATAAGAAACAAAGCTAGACTAGTCGCTCAAGGTTACACGCAAGTTGAGAATAGACTTTGATGAAACCTTTGCTCCAGTAGCTAGGATAGAATCCATCAGACTCCTTCTTGCCATTGCTTGTTGCCTTAACATTGAGTTACATCAGATGGATGTTAAAGGAGCATTCATAAATGGTATCATTGATAAAGAAGTTTATGTTGAACAACCAAAAGGCTTTGCTGATCCTCATCATCCTGATTACATCTATAAATTAGACAAAGCTCTCTATGTTTTAAAACAAGCTCCCAGAACCTGGTATGAAAAATTAATTGACTTTCTTGTAAGCCTAGGATTCAAGAGAGGAGAAGGAGACAGAACCCTCTTTATCTTACGAAAGAAAGCAAACATATGTATAGCTCAAATATATGTTGATGATATTGTTTTTGGCTCAACTAACGAATCTATGAAAGATGCTTTTGTTAAGTCCATGACAAGATCTTTTGAAATGAGTATGATGGGAAAATTGCACTTCTTTCTAGGACTACAAGTCAAACAATTAAATGGCGATATGTTTCTCAGTCAGGATAAATATGCAAACAATTTGGTTAGTAGATTTGGATTACAGGATTCTAAACCATGTAAAATACCAATGTCTTCCTCTATAAAGTTGTCGAAAGATGAATCTGGTGAAAAAGTTGATCCAACACTTTACAGATCTATGATAGGTAGTCTTCTCTATCTATCAGAAACTAGACCTGACATTATGTATGTTGTTTGTGTATGTACTCGATATCAAGCTGACCCTAGACAATCTCATTTAATTGTTGTAAAAAGAATTCTCAGGTACATATCAGGCACATCCTCTCTGGGAATCTGGTACACTAGTGATACTCACTCTAATCTTGTTGGATTCAGTGACTCTGACTGGGTAGGTGATACAGATGATAGAAAATCAACGAGTGGAGGGTGTTTTTACTTAGGAAATAATCTAGTTTCATGGTATAGTAAGAAACAAAACCGTGTCTCACTATCTACAGCTGAGTCAGAATATGTGGCTTCTGGTAGTTGTGTTACCCAATTGGTATGTTTGAAACACATGCTAACTGACTATGGATTGGATAGCGACACCCTTCTCATGTTTTGTGATAGTCTTAGTGCCATCAACATATCCAAAAATCCTATTCAACACTCCAGAACCAAACACATTGACATAAGACATCATTTTTTGAGAGAACTTGTTGAAAATAAAGTCATCAACATTGAACACATTGAAACCAATAATCAACTTGCTGATATGTTTACCAAACCTCTGGACTTTGAGAGATTTTCCAGCTTGAGGAAATCTCTTGGTATGTGCACTATGTGAAATGTTGATAAACCCAGTGTTGACATAACACCACTGTCCAGCACTAGTTATTGCTTGTGGTGTACCCTGATAATTCTTCTTGATATCTTCTTAACCATTCTCTTTCTTCATCTTATCATATATGTTATTGCATCATTTTCATTATGGTTGAAAAACTGAGACTTTATTATCCTAACTGACCATCTACTCATCATCTGTTTTAAAATGCATTATAAACAATAAGCTGCAGTACTGAGGATGTTATACTAGCATTGGAAAAGCTGGGGGTACACAGGGTTCACAGCCATGATTTTACTCAGATGTGTCCTATCCAATGTTAGAGTTTTTGTCAGAACATGTAGAGAAGCTGGGGTTCATGATGCTGACTGCTTCAGTGATATTCAGTTGTGCTTATTTACATGTTTTCTGCGCTTTAGCCAAGGTACATATAAGAGTGATACTTTCGACTGGGGTGTTTTTAACTAACTGTTTTTACATTCAATAGCACGTGTCACTTGTTGCCCTCTTGTATGCAGGCTGGTAAACAAGTATGCATAAGGAATTGGGGTATATAGGTACATGATAAGTGTGTTGCCTATATTCAAGTCCTTTGTACTTGCCTAGTTTGCTGCTGATAACAACTGTTGGGGTGTGTGAAGATGCCTTATGTCCCATTCAGTATGATTGTTATCCCTTTTTGTAACTCCTACAGTCTTTTGTGCAGATGAGTACTAAATATGTGAAGATTTTCGTTGATGATTAAAGATGGTTAGGTCCAGAGAAGTCAAGTCTTAAATAATCACCTTATGTACATGTTGTACTAGCATTATGCATTCCTTGGTCCTTTTCATATCCTATCTGTCGACAGATCATGAGTGATTGGTTTCTCTATCTAGTTCTGTCAGATGAGTACATCATATACCAATGGGGAGACACACTACAGATATGTCACAGAATTGATTCTCATTATTCTGAAACTAATATTGTTTCCTATGGTAACTAGCATTCTTCTCTCTGTGATTTATATCCTATGTATCATACCCTATGTTTTGCTTTGATTTATTGTGTACTCTCCTATAATCATATTGTGACCTATAAATTTCTCAGAATCTTGATGAACTGCTCTAGTCACTCTATGACACGTATTATCACACCGCAGGAAACCTCTCTCTACTAGACATTATTTCCAGTGATATAACTGTTCCCCACTACTTCTCTCTCCTTATTTTCTTCCTTCCTTATATTATTCACATTCTCTGTTATATCTATCACAATTGTTTTCTCTTCTATTTAGAGTATTTTTCAGAGAATGTCAAAACTAAAAGACTACATCGAAGGGATGAACACCAACCCTAGTCCTTTTTTCACCGACGATGAAGCGAAATCATCTAGGGCACCCAAACGACAAAGGAGGCCAAGTGCAATTTCACATGGTCACTCAACCACTCTTACCTCTTCATCTACCACCAAGGTACCTCACAATCCTCCTCCTGTTATGATTGATTTAGTATCTGATGAGGAAAACAAGTTTGGTCCGGTGGGTTGTCGGGTAAGGGATGGTTCAGATAAAGAATTTGACAATGATAATGAGTATGGTGACAGTGACGATTCGACTTCTGACACGTCTCTTGACAATGTTATGCAACCCACTGTTGCCCTAACAGTGGATGAGTATCCTTTTGAGCCTGACTATGAAGACTTGCTGCCCCGATTTTCCTACTGAGGGATTTTTAGGGGGTACCTTTGTGAATGATGCTGCATTCCATCTCTTCTTTGATCTCAAAAAGTGTCCAATTTTGAAGAAGTAGCCATGGACATAGTCTCATATGCTGAGGTCAACTTAGTGGCTCTGCTTCAAGCCCGAGGACTCCTAAATTCTGTCACCTATCATGAACGATACTCGGATGTTCTAGTCAGAGAGTTCTATGCCAACCTCTCCATATGGTTTTGCAATCCCTTATCTCCTAAGTATGGTCGTTGTTGGGTTAGAAAGCAGATCTTCACCATCACCCCCACTGTTATCAATCAGACATTGGGACTTCCAGATTACGGGAATGAGGGGGAGTTGGATTATGATGAGGTGATCCAGTGTTTGACTGGTGGTTCAATGACTACTTGGACTATAAGACCTTGTCGCACCAAGGTCTCAGCGTTGTGTGAAAGCCTCAAAGAGTTCCTTGAGCGCAACTGGATTCCCTCTGCCACTATCAACACATACTCAAAGGAACATGCCTCTCTCTTATACAGGATAAAGACTGGTTTGCCAGTTAGTTACTTTCTTCAATTCCGAGGATGGCTTCCGAAGAGAATAAAGGATTCGATTTTGGAAAATATTTGGTGCATCACCACTTGGAGAATCTGGAAATTGAGAAATGAGATAGTGTTTAAAGGCGGGGTTATCGACATCAATAAAGAGATTGACCTTATTAAGCTTAAGAGTTGGAGTTGGCTAAATTCGAACAAGAACGATTTTGTGTTTTCTTTTTTCGACTGGTGCTTTTTTATGTCTTATTGTCTTGACTCTTGACTGAGATTAGGCACTTGTGTAGCTAATGTTTGGCGTGGGACGAGTACCCATTGTTCTCTCTTTTTAATAATATTCCTTTTTTCCGAGCAAAAAAAAAAAGTTTGGGGAAAATCATCTTTGACCAAATTCTGAAGACCTCCACATCTTCTGGTCGTCGCATTCTACCGTTTCCCTTCCTTATCTGCACCATTCTTAGACGACAAAGGCTTCTTGACACTCACAGGTTTGCATGGATAGATCATGTCAGAACCTTGCAATATCCATCGTGGGTTACTCGCATGGATAGACATATCGATCTTCCTTGGCAACAGGAAGATAATCAGCCCAAGGATCACAACGGTGTTCAGGAGTCAGATGCATCAATACCATGCCTTAATGCCACCATGTTTAGTGATACTGCCCTTGAGCACACTAAACTTGTTTTTCTAAAGCATCAGTTTTTGTGCACTCAAGATCATCTCCTGGAGGCACAAGAGTCTATTCGGTCAGCTGAGTTAAGGGTGCTGGAGCATGCCGAGGATCTTAGAAAAATTGCTGAATGTCTAAGGGAGTCAGAATTAAGCTTTCTTCGCAAAAAAAGGGAGAATAGTTAAGGAAACTGGGTGAAGAGAGAGTATTACTAGTTAAGGGGGAGAACAATTTAATTTTTTGGTCTGTAATAACTCTCTAACTATTTAAGTTATTTTGTGTTATTAGAACTTGCTTAAAGTTCTGCATATTATTACTGAATTCTGTTGCAGGTACTGACATGATTAATATATTGAAAACAGGTTGTAGTATTTGTTGTTTGAACAACATTCTGTCCAACAACATGTCTCTTGTGACGAAGACTTAAAACTACTTGTGTCAGTTATTAATCATTGCAGGTACTGAATTCAGGGGGAGTTTAATGTGTAATTCTTCTGCAGGTTTTGGTAAGGTCTTGCTCTTATTATGACACTAACAACAGGTTAATAGGTTTTGTGAAGAAAGGCAAAAAGGGGGAGATTGAAAGTGCAAGTATTCTGGTAATGTTAAAGTTCTCAATGTTGGTCTAACATTGCAGAACTGTAACAATATTTACTGCACTTATTTACTTAAATATATTTTATATATTTGAGAGTTTTGCCTTTATTCATATTAACCTAGTTCCACAGTTGTGATTAGTTGTGACTGCGCAGGATCAAGCAAAGACTTATCTACAAGGAAGGATATCTCAAGATCAAAAGGAGGATATCAAGACGCGGGAAGATAACTTATCTACAAGTTAAGATATCTCAAGATCTGAAGGAAAACATATCATCAGAGATATCAAGACGTGTGAACAGAAGATAAGAAGGAAAGACGCGTAGAGATAAGAAGGAAAGATTCGAAGATCGTAACTAAGGGATGTCTCTTAATTGAAGAAGGAGTCGTCCGCGTTTAGGACTCTAAACAAGGAAGACGATTTCTATTCAAGAAAGATATAATGACAAAAAGGAAAGAAGATCTTATCAAGAATCAAAGAAGAATTATCCAACCCATGAACAACACAAGAGCCCTAATCAGAACTCTATATAAAGGGTGTGAAGTTCATCAAGGCAGAGTACGAGACTAGAGACATAATATCCCAAGAGGAAATTAGAATAGTCGAGTCATAGCCTTATTTTGCGAAGTTTTTGTATCAACTGATTAAGTCTAGTTCTTAGGCTTGATAGGTTTTTACTTGTATGCTTCATTGAGTCCTCATAGCAAGAGTGAGTGTAACTTGCTATTTGGAACGTTTTTTGATAAAACCATCTCGGTGGTTATTTTTGTCTAAGGCTAAGAAAATTATGTTAATTAATATAATTTTCTAAACATACTTCTTCTTGTGTTCTTTTACTTCCGCTGCACATCATAATAACAAGAAGAGTAAATCTAGTTAATCTTGTGTTAAGTCACACTCAGCTTAACTCAGGATTAACTACCAGTGTTAGTTTATCATCATACACTCTAACACTTGATACTAAGGTGGAATGTCCCGATCCAACAATTTCAGATCTGAAGATGTTTGGTGTGCTCGTGGTGTACCGAATTGGAGGCAATGCAAGCCGCACTCCGGTTATCCGTGAAGATCAAAGGAGTCTTGTCAAGCGGAATGGACATGTCCAAGAGTAGTTGTTTTATCCATAGAAGCTCGCAGGTAGTGGATGCCACGGCGCAATACTCCGCTTATGTCGACGAGCGGCTGACGGTGGCCTGCTTCTTCGATTTCCATGAGACCAGAGACCGACCAATATACACCGCATATCCAGTGACGCTGCACCTGGTGTCTACGCAGCTTGCCCAGTCGCTGTCACAGAAAGAGGTCAACTTAGTGACAAATGCAGTGGGGTAAAAAAGGCCTTTACCTAGATTATTTTTGACAAATCCGAGGACGCGGTAAGCAGTAGTGAGATGAGCAACATTGGGGTGTGCCATGTGTTGCGAGAGATATTGGTCACTAAAAGAAAGATCTGGGCGAGTTATAGTGAGGTATATTAACGACCAACCAGGCGCCGATAAACAGTGGGATTAGTAAGGAGTAATTCTGAAGAACTTTTCAGTTTAGTAGAGGGATCCATTGGGGTAGTGGCCGGCTTGCAGCCAATGTACCCTGAATCCGAAAGGATATCAAGGGCATATTTTCTTTGGCATAGGGATATACCCTTATGCGAACGTGAAATTTCTATTCCTAATATGTACTTAAGGGGACCAAGGTCCTTAATGGTAAATGCATAATCTAAATGACATGTAATAGACTCAATTTCATGCATATTGTTACCAGTTAGAATGATATTGTCGACATAGACACATAAAGTAGTAAAGGATTTAGAAGGTTTCTTAACAAACAAAGATGTATCAGACACAATTTGAGTATAACCATGAGAAAGCAAACACTGAGTCAGTTTATGGAACCATTGACGAGATGCTTGTTTTAAACCATAAATGCTCTTTTCAAAAGACAAACACGATTATCAGATTTGGGTAAATAGCCAGGAGGGGGCTTCATAT
Organism: Linaria vulgaris; assembly: GCA_948329865.1. NCBI lineage: Eukaryota > Viridiplantae > Streptophyta > Magnoliopsida > Lamiales > Plantaginaceae > Linaria > Linaria vulgaris. The sequence goes on from OX415251.1 coordinate 19,997,008, forward strand.
AAATGACTTCATCAAGTTCACCATGTAAAAATGCGTTATTAACGTCTAACTGATGCAGAAACCAATTATTCATAGCAGCTAAAGCAAGAAAAACTCTAATAGTGGTTGTTAACAGGTTTGTAATAATGACCTAATTAACTGAATTATTTGTTTGGGTTGGAACGCCTCTACCCGTGGCTCAAGAGCTAAATGCTAATTATGGAGACAAAGTAACAAGAACATTCCTTCCTTTATTCACTACGATCCACTCCTTGATTTTAATAGTACATGTATGTGTTTTTTGCTTGATTCAGCTTGTTCTTTCCTTTGAGATTACTTCCCTTTATATAGACTTTTTTTTAGGGACAGGTGTCATTGTGCATGTTGTTAGCCTTTGGGACGGATACAAGTGTCATGATGTACACCACTCAATTAGATAAGGTTTATCTAGATGCTGACTGTAAATTCTATCCTTCTCCGAGGGCTTTTGTAGGCGGCGGACTATTCCTCGGTCTTCGGGAGTTATAGCCTTTTGTAGTAGCTTGAGGGCCAAGTTTCAGACGTCCTCTTAGTAGTTTTGTCGCTCCGATAGGGAGATATTCAGGCATAAATGCTCTTGGATATGTTCTCCGATAGGGCGTTCACTCGGGGTTAACCTCCGAGGGATTTTTCATCTTTGTGAACATGTGTTTCTCTTTCTGAGTACCCGGAGAATGTGGTTCTCGGGCTCTTGCGTCAATATGTGGTTCTGTTCTTGGGGTTGGCCTTCTGGGGCATTGCTCCGAGGGCAACCTGTGTTAGGAGTGCGTAGCAAGGAAGCATTCTTGTCATCGTTCTGGGACTTGGAAGTCCGTTGGGGCCCTGCTCGGCGTCGTGACGGATATCTGAGTCGGGTGGATCCATCCAGGTTTGCTTTTTATCCGATGCCACCTTAATATCTGGTCTTGATTCGTCGTGACTTTCCGAGGGACGCTAGGTGCCCTCGTCGGATGGCCACTCGAACCGTTTCGGGTTAGTAACCGAACGGCACTGGTCACACCCGATGGGCCTCCACGTTGGGAGTGGGTACAACTCATCGGAAGTACTCGTGACAATAATATTGTCCATTAATTAATCGTAGTTTAGGACTAATATTCTCTTTAATCTCGTATTTTATTTTTTACGGTTAACACTAGCCCCCCCAAATTTCGATCGCCATCGTAGAGGCGAGGGAAATTTTATTTTCGGGGTTTAGTAAACTTTCGGAGCGTAGTGTTATTATTCTTTTGCCAATTTCTTATTTTTTGACAAATTTTCCGATGAGAACGGAATTTCTACCATTCTTTTTAATTTCTCCGAGGGGATAGAAGCGTTATCTACACTTTCCGAGGGGTGACAAACCTCTTTCTTCATTTTTCGAAATTCTCCGAGTGGGGAATAAGTCAGTTCAAATATTTTGAAAATTTTCCGAGGGGACAGAATTTCTTCTTCCACTTTTTCCGGGGGGTTCGCATTTTTTTCAAATTTCCGAGGGGAAAAGTAAATATTCAGGGTTTTAAGAAAGGAAATTACCTGATTGCCCCTGCGAGTGCAACGACTCGGACAATGGTCCGATTTGTAACGGCTCTTTTGGACCGTTGGATGCATTAAAAACTCACTAACCATCCGTCGGTTGAGCTTCTCCAACGGCTAGGCGTGAGTGACACGCGTCTTCTGAGTGGCGACGTGGGGCGCGAATTTCGCGACACGTCTTAAAGGATTCACCTATAAATAGGATCGTCCGTACTCTTCTCTTCACTTTTGCAATCCAAATTTTCGAACTCTCTCAATTTTCTCTCAAGTAAACCAGCAGCAATCCTTTTTTCGCAAACACTTTTCCAAAAACTTCACAAATTCTTCTCCTCTACCCCAATCTTTTCTGTTAATTTAAGAATTGGCCTCCTCCACCAATATTTCTCCTGTTCGTGCCATCTCCGCTTCTCCAGTTCGCGCCGCCGCCATTTCTGATGTGGCGACCTCTGCATCTGCCGCCGCCTCTGCTCCTATCGTGGGGCCTGCTGTGTTTACTCATAAGAGAAAGGCAGGTACTGCTGCGGCCGCCGAGGGGAGCGGCGCTGCTTCCGAGAGGAGAGCTGGGGCTTTAAGAAAGAAGAGGTCCGCCATCCCCGATCTCTCCAAAATAGAGAAAGTTCGGTCAACTGCTACTTATGAGCAGGTTATGGACCTGTTCGAGGCTACAGGGACCGCGAGGAAGAATATCACGGTCCACATTCCGGATGCGGATCAGTGTGCGTGCTATCCTCCCGTGGGTATGCTCACAGTATATTTCTGACAGGTAGCTTACGGGTGGCGTTCATTCATGCCGCCGTTCTTCTGTGAAGTCTTCAAGACTTGTGGCATTTGCCCGAGTCAGTTGGCGCCAAATGGGTATGCGGCCCTCTGCATTTATGTCTTCTGGTGCCATTCAAAGGGGGTGGAGTGTGGGGTGGACCACTTCTTATCCATCTTTGATGTCGTGGTGCCCCCGGGCGAGTACCCGTTTTACCACGTGCGCCATCGGGATACCGCTAAGCACTCGACAAAGAAGATGTTGGCCGCCACAACCAGCTCACACAGCGAGTGGAAGGACAAATTCTTCTACGTGAAACCGATGAAGGGCAGGTGGGAGGTGCCTTTGGTGTGGAAAGAGGGCGTCACTCCAGTCCGCACTATGGATCGGGACACGGTTCTTTCTCCGGCGATCGCCCAACAGCCACTGGTGAAGTCGGATTACTTTTTACAGTTATTTGATATGTCGGGTCTTCATCACGTGGTGCATACCGATGATAGGGTGAGGAGGCCACTGTTTGTGCCGCTCATGAATTTGCCCAACTTTAGTAAGTATTTTTTTTTCCTTTCTCTAGTATGTTTTTCGTCATACTACCTTCTTTTGAATAATTCTCTTGTTGTAAGCATGTAAGCACTCCGTTTATATACTTATTGGGATTTTGCGTGGCGTAGGGAAGATCTTGGCGAGATATTACCTGCAACCGGGTTTCGAGGAGGCTTCCTCGAATAGCCACGGTGACACTTCTGACGAGGGAGAGGAGGAGGGGGAGGTTCAGACCCCGGAGGTGGATTCGGAGGCTGAAGAGGTGGATTATGAGTATTGTCCACGTCCGCCCACAGATGTCGAGGAGATATGTCGGGAGGGAACTTCGTTATGCCAAGTAGGCTCCAGATCTGTTCTGATGCTGGTAGCCGCTTCCGAGTCCAACACTGGTAGCTCTCCCAGGGGCTCCGAGGGGGTACTTTTTCCAAGAGTGGGTGGTGGAGGGCCGTCTGGACCAGAGGCTGTAGTCGTCTCCTCTCGGGACCCTTCCCCTTCTTCTCCCCGTAAGTTCTTTATTCTCCTCCCTATTTTAGCTTGCTTACTTCACCGTGTATGGTTACTTAGTAATAATTTTTTTTGTAGTCGTGACAAGTAAGGGTAAGGCTCCCATGTTCCCGGGTGCAAATTTACTTGCGGAGCTCCTTCAGTCGCCTTCAGAGGGGCCGTGGCAAGGTTTTGAGACGACTTCTAAGGATCCCGCCGAGTTGCTCCAGGATATGGCGGTGAAAAAAAGGGTGATATGGGTATTTCCAGCATATTGGGCCTGCCACTAAGCCAGGCCCATTTGAGCTCATATCGGGGAAAATCCCCGATATCATATCGAATTGGAAATTCGATATGGGTGTGGTCCCCAGATCCCGAGGTCTATAAATACTCGGTGCCCGGATCCCAAAATCAGATCATAATTATCCCGCAGCTACCACTCGCCACATCGAACCAGCAATTCGATATCAGGATCGATCTCGTATTCGATCTCAGTACGCGTGCGCCCAAGCCACGTCAGCGCTACTACCATATTGGGCCAGGAGACCGATATGACATCGAACCAAATCCCCGATATCAACCCATCATAATTACCAAGATACCCTCTCATCTACTTATACACTTAACCCACCACCAATGAACTACGTCCGGCTTGATTGCCCCAAAGGGATACGTAGGCAGCTTGGGATAACCTGAGTTCAGTCGGGAATCACCATAAACCCCCCCTTCTCCTCCTACCTACAAACACCGAGACGTCGTGTTCGAGGTGTTCCGAACCAAGTCTATTCGTATACTTAGAATAGGCCTAGTTTGAGATAGTTCTATGCGTAGTCATTGTAATCACTTGTAACCGAGACCCCTTTATATATACATACAAACTATTGTCAAATTAGTGGCGTCGTCTGTGGGAAACACCAGTTCCCGGACGAGGACGTCGAGATGCAAGGAAGGATGAGCCAATCCGAGAGCAGTAGAACAGCAACCAGAAACGCGGGGCCAGAGGCACCGCCCCCTCAACACCCAACCTCACTAGGACTGGAGATAGCTCGAGTCGAGACAGAACCTCTTCGAACTCGGGCGGAGTCATCACACAGACGAGGGCCCGGTAGGCCACCGCGAGCACCCATCGCGGAACCCGTCATCACTACGCCACCCACTGAGGTGCCAGTAATGGAGGCGCAGGCAATGGATGCCCTTACCGAAGAAGCATCGGTTACCAACGAACCGGCCGGAGAATTGCCCGAGAATAATGAGGCAAAAGGAGCAGGGATAACCACATCTCCCGCTAGTACTATTACTCCGGAAGTCCTCGCGCAGATCAATGCATTAGTCAAAACTGCTTTGGAGGCGACCTTGGAGAATTTGATTCCGCGCCTAACGGAACAGAGAACTCGGGGAATGCGCAGAGGCACCTTGAGTCCAGAATGGAAGAGGAGAGGATTAGAGTAGGAGTAGATGATCAAGAAGACCCGACAGATTCATTCAGAGAGATCTCTCCCCCAGCCTATCAGAGGACGGAAAGAAAAGACCCCAGAACGTACGATCGAGAAGTAATCAGACAATTGGAGAGCCTAGACCGCGAAAGGATAGAAATAACTAGAAGAATGGAGCGCACGCGCGACCGACACGGTGCACCAGCCCCAAGAAGGGAGGATATGGGTGTACTACGAGTAATAGCAAGGAGAATGGACTAACTGGATCAAGAAAGAGCAGAACTGAAAAAGAGAATGAATCGAGAGCGGGGAGGAATCAACAACAGGACCCCATTTTCGAGCAAATTGACGCAGAAGTTTTGGAAAAAGGTTTTAAGATCCCTACCATCAAGCCGTATGACGGAAGAAGCGATCCCTGTGATCACACCCATCAGATAGACAGTCAACTAGCCCTGCATAGCTATTCCCAAAATATCAAGCCAAATATTTTGGCAATGTCTTTGATAGGCCCGGTGTTGGATTGGTTCACTCGATTGGAAGCTGGATCAATACGGTCGTACATACAGTTTAAAGAAAAGTTCGAAGATCAGTTCTCAAGTCAGAAAAGGGCGAAGACTAATATGCTGCATCTGGCAGCCGTGCAACAGAGAGAAAGGGAAAGCCTGAGGGATTATATGAACTGGTTCAACGAGGAATTGCTAAAAATAGACGAGCCACACGGGGGACAGGTCATGATGATGCTTTTCAAATGAACAACCCACCGTCGATTCGCTGCAGAACTAATCAAGCTTACAGAACCCAGCATTGCTCAAATCAATGCTTTGGCCAACCAAGTGGTGTACGAGGATGAGATGATGGCAACGCGCCAAACCTATCCACCCAACAGGAATATGGGTCGAGACCGCGATAGGGAGAGGCAACCGAGGGGGTACACACCGTTGAACCGAGGAATACTGGAAGTAATGGAAGTAGCTAACAAGAACAACTGGCTGCCGATGCCAAGACCACTCAAGGAGACTCCCGGGATGAGATCCTCAGGAAAATATTGTGCTTACCATCGCTAGCCGGGACACGATACGGAAGATTGTGCCAATTTGAGAAATGCAATAGAAAAATTAATTAAGGATGGAAAGTTGGTGGAATTTGTCAGAAGTTCAAAAGAGCACGCCAGGAAGCGGGACGATTCATTGTCACCCAAAAGAGATTAGTCGCCCAGGAGGGGCAAACAGAAGATGATAGAAACATCCGCGGGACGCGAAAGAAACATTGTCAATGCCCCTACAAGGGGAGCGATTAACATGATCAACGGAGGCGCATCGGGAGCCGACGCAACCCAAGCCAAGAAGAACATATCACGATGTGTCCAGATGAAATTCTATGTTGGCTACACCACGTCACACGCACTGAGTGCGTACTTGCAGCAGCGAACCTCTTTCGCAAGGAAGGATATTGACCGACTGAGTCCGTTGGCCCTCGCCTTTCCAATTTTGCGGGCATGACACAGATACCTCTTATCCTAAAAAATAGGCGAATCGGATATATCCGGTTATGGCATATCATGCATATCACGCATATCATGCATATCATGCATATCATGCAAATCACGCATATCGTTATCCATCGTTAACCCTTATTCTCTCTAGATATGCATATTTATATTGTCATGTCCTAGATTCTTGCAGGAACGTGTCCTAACGGATACAAAGAAGGTGCTCTAACGGCACACTGAGATCATGGTTCCTTTCCCATAAGAAACCAGAAAGATCTGGTTAAATTACTGCGTGATTATATATTTGTTTCGTATAGGAACATATCCTAGATGATAAACGTGTTTTAGCAGCACGATGAATCTTTAGAAATTTTCTCGCAAGGAGATCACCGACTGTTGTCACATCTTACTCACTTTGCGATATCATATCTCCTACATGCTCAGGGGTATATCCTATACGGATATGAAAAGAGTGCCTGAACGGCACAACTAATTTTAGGGGCTCGCCCTATACATATGTATTTATTTCGTTGTCCTTCTGCAGGTACATATCTTAAAGGGTATGGCTTAATGTGCCTTAAACGGCACCATAGATACCTAAATTTTTGTTTCACTATTATCTGTTAAAACAGGTACACATCATAATAGCTTGGGCATCGATTGTGCCTAAAAGAGGCGATACAAGTTTCGACTCATCTGCTAATAAGTAGTCCAGGGGACTTCAACCCGTAATATTTGTTATACTGTATCTAACCAAGTACATCAATACCAACACCGTTGGAAGCATTACTTCAATAAAGGCTGAGGACTCCTTATAAAGGGGGTCATACCGCCAGACAGAACATATACTCGAATCTGCACTCTAATGAACTGATATGTACAATACGAGAATTATTGCATGATGCTATTTTGCAGATATTCCAAACCTACTCAACCAACGGGCCAACATCAACAAAACCAAGCTCAAGCGAGTTCAAAACAAATAACAAACGGTCGGCCCCTACCCGTGAGTGGTAACGGATGCCCCTGTAATAACAGGCGGGGTCCCTACCCGTGAGTGGTAACGGGTCACCGGAGAAGACATAGGCACAAAAGCCACGAAGAAAATGGTCGGCCCCTACCCGTGAGTGGTAACGGATGCCCCTGTGACGACAGGCGGGGTCCCTACCCATGAGTGGTAACGGGTCACCGATAAGGCATTAACATGCCCACCAATAAAGCGCTTGTACGCTCACCAATAAGGCATTAACATGCCCACCAAAAAGGCAACAATATGCCATGGAGAAGGTCTACCCCTACCCATAAGCGGTAACCGGGTCACCCACAATGAAGCACTTGTATGCTGTCCAAAGAAGGCAAAAGTATGCCATGAAGACCGGTCGGCCCCTACCCGTGAGTGGTAACGGATGCCCCTGTGACGACAGGCGGGGTCCCTACCCGTGAGTGGTAACGGGTCACCGGAGGAACAATAATTCAAAGATATGCAACGACAGAAGGGAAGAATCCTACCGATGGGCAAACCACAGAACAGAAGTTGATAAACCAACGACTGAGCACCATATCAACAGACGAAGGGCTATTGTTGTACATCATCAGAAGGACAATTAGATCCATAAACAACAATATTCCAGATGAGACTATATTTGAAGAAGAAGTTTCTCATTAATAAAATTCAGAATCTACAACCAGCATACAGGGGGAAGGTCACAAAAACTACAACCCTACTAAACAGTCAGACACTGGCCTACATACCAAAAGAATTCCTGAACACAAGGACCTCCAGGAACACAAGGACCCTACATCTACATATAATAAAGATACTCGTTTTCGATAAGGTCAACAAAGCATTCCTCTCGAATAGTATCATGATGAAACGGTCCAAGTCCGGAGACATATATCTCCCATTCAGGAAACTTCCAGGGCTCAGCACACATATCTTCAATCAACTCATCTATTCCACGAGGGGACAACACTTCGGGATATTTATACCAATTGGGACTATCACTCTCAGGATCCTGCTCATGCCAACCATAGCGTATCGCTCGAGGCACCCTATAACGTTCTCGATGATACAATCCGGGATTCGCCCATACAAGCACGCGCCCAACATACGGCTCGTCACTCTCGTCAGAATCAGAAGCGATGGGTGCCCCCACATGTGCGAAGGGGACACACCCGTTGATGGGGAATAATTGCCACTGATATTCTGTTCTTCCTTAGCAACACCACCAGCAACCCCCTCATGCAGTTGGGGAGACATATCCGGGGGAGAGGGGATATTACCCTGGAAATCACTCCCTCCAACAGGGTTACCAGAAACATTATTCGCCAAAGGAGGTGACAACTCTATCCCGTTACGAGTCAGGGCTTCCGCCAATCTAGAATTCTGCACCTCCAGATCCTCGAAAGCATTTCGATAGGCGATACACTCACGCTCCAGTTTCAGATTATTGGCACATATCCGACAGATCTCCGATTGACACTTCGCCTACTTCTCTCTCATTTTCGCTTCACCAACTTGTGCTTTCCACTCATTAGTGCGAGCAATATGTTTTGCTGCATCAACAGAACGAGCTCGACTGTTCGTACAATCCCGACTGTGCTCGCTACGTCGAATCTTGGCCTCCAATTTCTCAACAAGGGCATTGTGTTGACTCTGCACCTCCCCTAACAGCATATATTCTCGGCACATCTCGTGGAAATTATGCCCGAACTGTCAGATAAATAAACAACCAGTAATTTCAGAAGCAACAATGATAAGTGCTTAAGGTGATAGCAAGAGGATAGACAAATCACTTACAGCAGTATCACACACATACGCGGGGCCAACTCCGACCCTAGCAACAAACGAAGAGCCCCTACCAACAACAGTAAAAGGTTACCCCAAGGAAAGAGAAGGCTACGCGCTACCTACGTCTACGGACGGAAAACATTTACAACCATGCCAAAGATCCGCAGCATCTCCACCTACGTCTATGGATAGCAAATATCTCCGACCAAACATCTAAGGACAAAATATCAACTATGGCAGAGGAACAACAACATGATGACTATGTCACCACCACACTAGACGCTACCCAGCGAATCCCGTATTGAGCAGCAAATACATATTGAGAAATATATTGTCAAAAGCAGAATCGAAACTCATACAAGCAACAAGATGACCATTCACACGAAGGAAGGATATAAAACAGAGGAAGCCTTAATTATTTGGTTACAGACCCAGAAAGGGAAAAATAAGTTCGCAAGCGAAGGCAATTTAAAGCTACATAAGCGGCTACTCCCACAAGGATCCCTTCGTTTTCTTCTCAACAACCTCGGCAAACACGTCAGGCTAAGTTGGCACATCATCTCTCCCCGCCAGACAAGCAATAGGCTCGTCTCGGCGATTGCGTCGCGGCTTCAGATCGGTTATATTCAGGATATCCTTGAAACCGTCCTTCACCACAGTTTGCCCTACGCAGTCCATGAAGGCTGCCTCACGCAACTTCATGATCAGGATATGAAAGCTCCAGCTCTCCATAAATTTCTTCGCCACAGCTAGTTGAAAATCAAGGCGATTCTCCTACACAGTGCAACATGATCGGTACATGGATTCAAGACAAAACTACAACTCATAATGGGCAACCAAGTTTACCAGATTTGACGCTCCGGCCTTGGTAGCCTCGAGCTCCGGCAACAGATGCTTATTAGCACTCGTGGACACCACCACTTTGTATTTAAGCTCTACAAGCTCTTTCTATGCTTCAGCCTCACGAGCCTTGATATGCCCCACATCGGCAGCCATTGTCTACACGTTGCTCTTCAGCAAATGATACTCATCTCGGAGCTTGCGAGCCGCACGCTCAATATTCTCTCTTTCTGCCAAGGAATAGGGTTAAACTCCCCCATCTTCATTACATCCGCCTCGAGCTCGGCGGCCACAGTCGCAGGGTCACCCTTAAACCCGTTCGTCGACTGCAAACAGGAACTGACCATCTTCGCCATCTGTAATCACATCCAACCGCGGTTATTACAACTCAGATATATTCGATATCGAAAAAACATACAGAGAAAGGACTTACAATTTGAAACAGATATGCGCTCGCCCTTGTCCAAAAAAAACTCGCACATATTCGATATGATGGCGCTACACGACAACAGATCATAGAAAACTATGCAACTCAAGTGATTCCTACAAGGCCTATTTATAGACAGAACTCAACACATATTGAAATACAAAATCGATATGGGATCGAAAGAGAAATTCGATCTCATGACTGGATCAAGAACCAACATGGGCCAAGGCTACACACCACCCGAAGACGTCAAAAATATATCCATCATACTGGGGGACACTATCAAAGCCCTTCACAAGGGGCATTATCCGCCATTCAGATATTTCCAAATTCCGAAGTCCAGAAAGCAGAAATAATTCAAACAAGGACCTCAAACTTTCCGTCCACGCCACTGGGGGAGCACAACAAGAATCATCACGAATGCCCTGACCGTAAAATTGGATCTCCGTCATTTGAACTGGCGGGACGAGGGGTACAGGTAACCCAGATATTAAATTTGCAAATTCTTATCTCTCGAGATAATTATTCCCAAATTGGGGGACAACATGATATGGGTATTTCCAGCATATTGGGCCTGCCACTGGGCCAGGCCCATTTGAGCTCATATCGGGGAAAATCCCCGATATCATATCGAATTGGAAATTCGATATGGGTGTGGTCCCCAGATCCCGAGGTCTATAAATACTCGGTGCCCGGATCCCAAAATCAGATCATAATTATCCCGCAGCTACCACTCGCCACATCGAACCAGCAATTCGATATCAGGATCGATCTCGTATTCGATCTCAGTACGCGTGCGCCCAAGCCACGTCAGTACTACTACCATATCGGGCCAGAAGACCGATATAACATCGAACCAAATCCCCGATATCAACCCAGCATAATTACCAAGATACCCTCTCATCTACTTATACACTTAACCCACCACCAATGAACTACGTCCGGCTTGATTCCCCCAAAGGGATACGTAGGCAGCTTGGGATAACCCGAGTTCAGTCCGGAATCACCATAAACCCCCCCCCCTTCTCCTCCTACCTACAAGCACCGAGACATCGTGTTCGTGGTGTTCCGAACCAAGTCTATTCGTATACTTAGAATAGGCCTAGTTTGAGATAGTTCTATGCGTAGTCATTGTAATCACTTGTAACCGAGACCCCTTTATATATACATACGAACTATTGTCAAATTAGGGGGTATTGAGCTCTTTGCTCTGGGGTAATCCTTCTGTTGCTGCGGAGGTTCCGGAGGTATCGATGATGGACGTGGCGGTTGTGACTCCAACTAGGGCCGCCTCCTTTCCGGAGGTTAACGTTCTGGGGGGATCTACCCTTCCAAGGTCTTCCTCCGAAGAGGCCGTTCCGCCTCAAACATTGAAAGAGCCATCAACCGTGGGGGAGGTTTATCACGAGTTCTCACACCTACGCGCCTCCCTACTTTCCACACCAGTAGATGGACCCCAGTTTCTTCGTGCCAGTGCGTCTTGGATGGAGGCTATTGTAAGTTCCCTCATTTTCTTCCTTTGTCTTTTATCTTATTTGTAGTGTCCCGTATTTTTCCTGTTTACTTACTGTCTTTTTTCTTTCGTGTAGGCCCAGAAGACTCAGAAAGCTGTCGACGTGATAGGGCAGCGAGACTCCCGAGAGGCGGCATAGGTGGTTAGCCTCCGAGAGCAGGTGGCTTCTCTCCAGGCCCAGCTCCGAGAGGCCGGGTCGATGCAAGATGTCCTCCGCACCAAACTGGATGCCTTCGACTTCAGGTGGATGGAGGACCAGAAGGTGAAGGAGGCCATGAGGCTGGTTATGCACCGGGTGCAATCGGCTCACGCAGAGGTGGAGGCATCGGAGAAGGCGATGCGGGCCCGACTTTCCCGGGTTGAGGAGGAAAGGGCGGAGTCGGAGAGGGCTCTTCGCGCCCAAATAAAGGCGTTGGAGGAGGAGAAGGCTGCGGGCCTTGAGAGGGAGCGTGGGCTCCAGGAGTTGGTGGGCGAGCTCACCAGTCGGGCTGAGTCCGCGGAGGGGAAGCTGGTGAGGGCGGTTCCTCTTCAGGAGGTGCAAGTCCAGGTTGATGAAGCCGTTGCTTATGCGGCAAAGGAGACCGAGCGGCAATGTTCCGAGTTGTCCGCCCATGGGCGTGCCCGCGAATCACTCGGGCAAAGGCTGTGGGGGTACTTGGAGTGCGCAGCCTTAGCCCGGGGGGTGGTGCCTTCGAGTGTGAACTTCAACCACGTCTTTGACGTGAAGAAGCTGCGAAGGCCATCCCCCAAGGAGATCCAGACGATGCTGGAGATGTTTGAGGGAGTCATGTCTCCGCGAAGATCTCCCGCGCCTCCTCCGACTGCGGCAGCGCCTGGGGCTAGCAGCTCTTCAACCTTTCCGGAGGAGTCTTTCTTCACTCCGCCTCCGCGCCCTCCGAGTTCCGGGGCGTGGAATAGGACTTTTTGTTTTTTTCTATTTTCTTTTTGTACATTTGTTTTTTGAATTTTTGATTTCCGCTTTTGTAAGCTTTTCCGAGTGCTACTCGGGTTTTGTTAATGAAAAGATATTTTGTTTTCTATTTTGTCTTTTCTTTTCTGAGCAACAGTTAATTTTCAGCAAGTATAACTCTCATTTACTGTTTTTGGATAAGTAACAAAAATACTTGCTTGTTAAGTTAAAAGAATAAGCAGGAGGTGTCTATTTGCATGTTATTCAATCTCCTTTAGTAAGAAAATTCATGGACACGTGTGCCTACCTATTAATTAGCTTAAACAACTCAAGCTATTTTGTTTATTTTGAAGAGTATAAATAGTTTTGCTTAGTGAATTTTATTATCACTTTAAAACTTTTATCACTTAAAATTCACTGTGCTCTCTATTGAAAAGCAAGTTCTTATTTTAAAGTTAAGTAAAGCAAGTAATTTACTTACCTTATCAGCATGATGCCTCCATTTTTTAGGCATGAGGACTCTTTCTCTCCTCGCCACTCCCCTCGGAACTCTGCCCGAAATCCTTCTTTATTGCTAGGAGTTCGCCGGGCTTCTTCGGAAAGTTCGGCTCAGAGGAGTAGGCCAAATGAACGCCGAGCGCGTGGTGGGAGGAACAGTTCTCCGAGGGTGGTTTCTATGTCGCCTGAGGATCATCTTTACCGCGTCAACCACATCCGTGATGTGTTCACGAGTCGTGGTCCTTATCAAGCTGTGGACGAGTCGTCATCACTTACTCAGCTTGATTTGGAGCCCGAGCGGATGATGGGACCAGGGCGCATAGGTACCGCGGTGGGTAATGAGCACGGCGCCTCCGTTTTGACCTTGTTCGCCGAGTACAACCTGGATATTGACAGGTATGATATAATAATACCGCACCCTGAGCAGAGGGCCTATGACCCTCCCTCGGGTTATCTTACCGTGTTCCGGGAGCAGATGCGGTGTGGGTTGCGGGTGTTTTTTCACCCTTGTCTTCGAGCCCTGTTTCAATACTGGCAGATATGTCCGAGTCAAATGACTCCGAACTCATATCGTTACTTGGTGGGGTATATCCTGTGTTCCGAGTTGTTAAGGCTGCCGCTTTCTCCTCATCGGGTGGGGGCCATATTCAACCTTTGCCCCTGCTCGGGTGGTCTCCCCCTTTTCAGCTTGGCCCATCGGGACAAGAGTAAAGCCTTCTTGGCGGTATCCAATACTCGTTCTAGTAGAGCGGATTGGAAGAGGGAATTCTTCTTTGTCCGTCCGAGGGGCCAGTCAGCTAGATCATGGGGGGTACCGCTCCAGTGGGGGCTGGGTTATGTGACCCTTAATGAAGCGACTATGAGGAGGGAATGGGTCTTCTTGTCCGAGAACGGACTTTTTTCGGGGGTGTATGACATCGACTGCTATTTGCAGTTCCCGGAGACGCTGATTGTGGCCGGTTTACAAGAGGAGGCGGATATTTTTACAATCTTCCGCAGCAGCCTCTCTACAGCAACTTCTTCTTCCGTAAGTTTCTCTTCTTTCGCACTCCTTTCGAGTTGTACTCGGGTGTTTTTGTATTTATACCCCTTTGTTATTTTTTGGGCAGGGGCTGAAATGGGAGCTTTCGCTCTTGAACCCTTTGATAAGACTTTCTTGGGAGAGACTAAGAGAAGTGGGTACGATGCTTCCGATGATGAATCATCTGAGCATTTTAGTTTCGATGTGTTGGTGGGCCCTTCGGGGGCGGGGGATTCGCCTGTGGCAGCCCCCCTAGTGAGTTCAATGGCTCTGGAATATGATCCGATAGCTGCGCTTGCGCAGGCGGATATTCGGTTGCCACCATTGGCGTCGTATCCTACCGGGTGGAGAGATACGAGTAATGTGTACGTGGTTGAGGAGGGTCCTTTGTCTCCGATTGCGGGAGCTTCTGCGCCGCCCGGAGGGAGTCCCGACTGCGTTCTAGTGCCGCCCCTTGAAGGAAATCCTCCTGTTACAGGCTCGAAGCTACTTGGAAGTGGAGTTTTGTCCCCCTCTGTGTTGGGGACAGTTAGCTTCTGCCGCAATTACTTGAGCGGTCTATTGAAGGCTTCAGATTGCGAATTGATGAAGTCGCTGCCCGTATCGGGCCTTCAAGATATAGCCTGCAAGGATCTATGCGAGTGTTAACAGGTTTGTAATAATGACCTAATTAACTGAATTGTTTGTTTGGGTTGGAACGCCTCTACCCGTGGCTCAAGAGCTAAATGCTAATTATGGAGACAAAGTAACAAGAACATTCCTTCCTTTATTCACTATGATCCACTCATTGATTTTAATAGTACATGTATGTGTTTTTTGCTTGATTCAACTTGTTCTTTCCTTTGAGATTACTTCCCTTTATATAGACTTTTTTTTAGGGACAGGTGTCATTGTGCATGTTGTTAGCCTTTGGGACGGATACAAGTGTCATGATGTACACCACTCAATTAGATAAGGTTTATCTAGATGCTGACTGTAAATTCTATCCTTCTCCGAGGGCTTTTGTAGGCGGCGGACTATTCCTCGGTCTTCGGGAGTTATAGCCTTTTGTAGTAGCTTGAGGGCCAAGTTTCGGACGTCCTCTTAGTAGTTTTGTCGCTCCGATAGGGAGATATTCAGGCATAAATGCTATTGGATATGTTCTCCGATAGGGCGTTCACTCGGGGTTAACCTCCGAGGGATTTTTCATCTTTGTGAACATGTGCTTCTCTTTCTGAGTACCCAGAGAATGTGGTTCTCGAGCTCTTGCGTCAATATGCGGTTCTGTTCTTGGGGTTGGCCTTCTGGGGCATTGCTCCGAGGGCAACCTGTGTTAGGAGTGCGTAGCAAGGAAGCGTTCTTGTCATCGTTCTGGGACTTGGAAGTCCGTTGGGGCCCTGCTCGGCGTCGTGACGGATATCTGAGTCGGGTGGATCCATCCGGGTTTGCTTTTTATCCGATGCCACCTTGATATCTGGTCTTGATTCGTCGTGACTTTCCGAGGGACGCTAGGTGCCCTCGTCGGATGGCCACTCGAACCGTTTCGGGTTAGTAACCGAATGACACTGGTCACACCCGATGGGCCTCCACGTTGGGAGTGGGTACAACTCATCGGAAGTACTCGTGACAATAATATTGTCCATTAATTAATCATAGTTTAGGACTAATATTCTCTTTAATCTCGTTTTTTATTTTTTACGGTTAACACTAGCCCCCCCAAATTTCGATCGCCATCGTAGAGGCGAGGGAAATTTTATTTTCGGGGTTTAGTAAACTTTCGGAGCGTAGTGTTATTATTATTTTGCCAATTTCTTATTTTTTGACAAATTTTCCGATGAGAACGGAATTTTTACCATTCTTTTTAATTTCTCCGAGGGGATAGAAGCGTTATCTACACTTTCCGAGGGGTGACAAACCTCTTTTTTCATTTTTCGAAATTCTCCGAGTGGGGAATAAGTCAGTTCAAATTTTTTGAAAATTTTCCGAGGGGACAGAATTTCTTCTTCCCCTTTTTCCGGGGTGTTTGCATTTTTTACAAATTTCCGAGGGGAAAAGTAAATATTCAGGGTTTTAAGAAAGGAAATTACCTGATTGCCCCTGCGAGTGCAACGACTCGGACAATGGTCCGATTTGTAACGGCTCTTTTGGACCGTTGGATGCATTAAAAACTCACTAACCATCCGTCGGTTGAGCTTCTCCAACGGCTAGCGCGTGAGTGACACGCGTCTTCTGAGTGGCGACATAGGGCGCTAATTTCGCGACACGTCTTGAAGGATTCACCTATAAATAGGATCGTCCGTACTCTTCTCTTCACTTTTGCAATCTCAAATTTTCGAACTCTCTCAATTTTCTCTCAAGTAAACCAGCAGCAATCCTTTTTTCGCAAACACTTTTCCAAAAACTTCACAAATTCTTCTCCTCTACACCAATCTTTTCTGTTAATTTAAGAAATGGCCTCCTCCACCAATATTTCTCCTGTTCGTGCCAACTCCGTTTCTCCAGTTCGCGCCGCCGCCATTTCTGATGTGGCGACCTCTGCATCTGCCGTTGCCTCTGCTCCTATCGTGGGGCCTGCTGCCTTTACTCGTAAGAGAAAGGCAGGTACTGCTGCGGCCGCTGAGGGGAGCGGCGCTGCTTCCGAGAGGAGAGCTGGGGCTTTAAGAAAGAAGAGGTCTGCCATCCCCGATCTCTCCAAAATAGAGAAAGTTCGGTCAACTGCTACTTATGAGCAGGTTATGGACCTGTTCGAGGCTACAAGGACCGCGAGGAGGAATATCACGGTCCACATTCCGGATGCGGATCAGTGTGCATGCTATCCTCCCGTGGGTATGCTCACAGTATATTTCCGACAGGTAGCTTACGGGTGGCGTTCATTCATGCCGTCGTTCTTCTGTGAAGTCTTCAAGACTTGTGGCATTTGCCCGAGTCAGTTGGTGCCAAATGGGTATGCGGCCCTCTGCATTTATGTCTTCTGGTGCCACTCAAAGGGGGTGGAGTGTGGGGTGGACCACTTCTTATCCATCTTTGATGTGGTGGTGCCCCCAGGCGAGTACCCGTTTTACCACGTGCGCCATCGGGATACCACTAAGCACTCGACAAAGAAGATTTTGGCCGCCACAACCAGCTCACACAGCGAGTGGAAGGACAAATTCTTCTACGTGAAACCGGTGAAGGGCAGGTGGGAGGTGCCTTTCGTGTGGAAAAAGGGTGTGACTCCAGTCCGCACTATGGATCGGGACACGGTTCTTTCTCCGGTGATCGCCCAACAGCCACTAGTGAAGTCGGAGGACTTTTTACAGTTATTTGATATGTCGGGTCTTCATCACTTGGTGCATACCGATGATAGGGTGAGGAGGTCACTGTTTGTGCCGCTCATGAATTTGCCCAACTTTAGTAAGTATTTATTTATTTTTTCCTTTCTCTCGTATGTTTTTCGTCATACTACCTTCTTTTGAATAATTCTCTTGTTGTAAGCATGTAAGCACTCCGTTTATATACTTATTTGGATTTTGCGTGGCGTAGGGAAGATCTTGGCGATATATTACTTGCAACCGGGTTTCGAGGAGGCTGCCTCGAATAGCCACGGTGACACTTCTGACGAGGGAGAGGAGGAGGGGGAGGTTCAGGCCCCGGAGGTGGATTCGGAGGCTGAGGAGGTGGATTATGAGTATTGTCCACGTCCGCCCACAGATGTCGAGGAGATATGTCGCGAGGCAACTCCGTTACGCCAAGTAGGCTCCAGATTTGTTCTGAGGCTGGTAGCCGCTTCCGAGTCCAACACTGGTAGCTCTCCCAGGGGCTCCGAGGGGGTACTTTTTCCAAGAGTGGGTGGTGGAGGGCCGTCTGGACCAGAGGCTGTAGTCGTCTCCTCTCGGGACCCTTCCCCTTCTTCTCCTCGTAAGTTCTTTATTCTGCTCCCTATTTTAGCTTGCTTACTTCACCGAGTATGGTTACTTAGTAATAATTTTTTTTGTAGTCGCGACAAGTAAGGGTAAGGTTCCCATGTTCCCGGGCACAAATTTACTTGCGGAGCTCCTTCAGTCGCCTTCAGAGGGGTCGTGGCAAGGTTTTGAGATGACTTCTAAGGATCCCGCCGTGTTGCTCCAGGATATGGCGGTGAAAAAGGGGGTATTGAGCTCTTTGCTCCGGGGTGATCCTTCTGTTGCTGCGGAGGTTTCGGAGGTATCGATGATGGACGTGGCGGTTGTGACTCCAACTAGGGCCGCCTCCTTTCCGGAGGCTGACGTTCCGGGGGGGGGGGGGTCTACCCTTCCGAGGTCTTCCTCCGAAGAGGCCGTTCCGCCTCCCTGCTTTCCATACCAGTAGATGGACCCCAGTTTCTTCGTGCCAGTGCGTCTTGGATGGAGGCTATTGTAAGTTCCCTCCTTTTCTTCCTTTGTCTTTTATCTTATTTGTAGTGTCCCGTATTTTTCATGTTTACTTACTGTCTTTTTTCTTTCGTGTAGGCCCAGAAGACTCGGAAAGCTGTCGACGTGATAGGGCAGCGAGACTCCCAAGAGGCGGCAGAGGTGGTTAGCCTTCGAGAGCAGGTGGCTTCACTCCAGGCCCAGCTCCGAGAGGCCGGGTCGATGCAAGATGTCCTTCGCACCAAACTGGATGCCTTCGACTTCAGGTGGATGGAGGACCAAAAGGTGAAGGAGGCCATGAGGCTGGTTATGCACCAGGTGCAATCGGCTCACGCAGAGGTGGAGGCATCAGAGAAGGCGATGCGGGCCCAGCTTTCCCGGGTTGAGGAGGAAAGGGCGGAGTCGAAGAGGGCTCTGCACGCCCAAATAAAGGCGTTGGAGGAGGAGAAGGGTGCGGGCCTTGAGAGGGAGCGTGGGCTCCAGGAGTTGGTGGGCGAGCTCACCAGTCAGGCTGAGTCCGAGGAGGGGAAACTGGTAGGGGTGGTTCCTCTTCAGGAGGTGCAAGTTCGGGTTGATGAATCCGTTGCTTATGCGGTAAAGGAGACCGAGCGGCAATGCTCCGAGCTGTCCGCCCAGGGGCGTGCCCGCGAATCACTCGGGCATAGGCTGTGGGGGTACTTGGAGTGCGCAGCCTTAGCCCGGGGGGTGGTGCCTTCGAGTGTGAACTTCAACCGTGTCTTTGACGTGAAGAAGCTGCGAAGGCCATCCCCCGAGGACATCCAGACGATCCTGGAGATGTTTGAGGGAGTCATGTCTCCGCGAAGATCTCCCGCGCCTCCTCCGACTGCGGCAGCGCCTGGGCTAGCAGCTCTTCAACCTTTCCGGAGGAGTCTTTCTTCACTCCGCCTCCGCGCCCTCCGAGTTCCGGGGCATAGAATAGGACTTTTTGTTTTTTTCTATTTTCTTTTTGTACATTTCTTTTTTGAATTTTTGATTTCCGCTTTTGTAAGCTTTTCCGAGTGCTACTCGGGTTTTGTTAATGAAAAGATATTTTGTTTTCTATTTTGTCTTTTCTTTTCTGAGCAACAGTTAATTTTAAGCAAGTATAACTCTCATTTATTGTTTTTGGATAAGTAACAAAAATACTTGCTTGTTAAGTTAAAATAATAAGCAGGAGGTGTCTATTTGCATGTTATTCAATCTCCTTTAGTAAGAAAATTCATGGACACGTGTGCCTATTAATTAGCTTAAACAACTCAAGCTATTTTGTTTATTTTGAAGAGTATAAATAGTTTTGCTTAGTGAATTTTATTATCACTTTAAAACTTTTATCACTTAAAATTCACTGTGCTCTCTTTTGAAAAGCAAGTTCTTATTTTAAAGTTAAGTAAAGCAAGTAATTTACTTACCTTATCAGCATGATGCCTCCATTTTTTAGGAATGAGGACTCTTCCTCTCCTCGCCACTCCCCTCGGAACTCTACCCGAAATCCTTCTGTATTGCTAGGAGTTCGCCGGGCTTCTTCGGAAAGTTCGACTCAGGGGAGTAGGCCAAATGAACGCCGAGCGCGTGGTGGGAGGAACAGTTCTCCGAGGGTGGTTTATATGTCGCCTGAGGATCATTTTTACCGCGTCAACCACATCCGTGATGTGTTCACGAGTCGTGGTCCTTATTAAGCTGTGGACGAGTCGTCATCACTTACTCAGCTTGATTTGGAGCCCGAGCGGATGATGGGACCAGGGCGCATAGGTACCGCCGTGGGTAATGAGCACGGCGCCTCCGTTTTGACCTTGTTCGCCGAGTACAACCTGGATATTGACAGGTATGATATAATAATACCACACCCTGAGCAGAGGGCCTATGACCCTCCCTCGGGTTATGTTACCGTGTTCCGGGAGCAGATGCGGTGTGGGTTGCAGGTGTTTTTCACCCTTGTCTTCGAGCCCTGTTTCAATACTGGCAGATATGTCCGAGTCAAATGACTCCGAACTCATATCGTTACTTGGTGGGGTATATCATGTGTTCCGAGTTGTTAAGGCTGCCGCTTTCTCCTCATCGGGTGGGGGCCATATTCAACCTTTGCCCCTGCTCGGGTGGTCTCCCCTTTTTCAGCTTGGCCCATCGGGACAAGAGTAAAGCCTTCTTGGCGGTATCCAATACTCGTTCTAGTAGAGCGGATTGGAAGAGGGAATTCTTCTTTGTCCGTCCGAGGGGCCAGTCAGCTAGATCATGGGGGGTACCGCTCCAGTGGGGGCTGGGTTATGTGACCCTTAATGAAGCGACTATGAGGAGGGAATGGGTCATCTTGTCCAAGAACGGACTTTTTTCTGGGGTGTATGACATCGACTGCTATTTGCAGTTCCCGGAGACGCTGATTGTGGCCGGTTTACAAGAGGGGTCGGAGATTTACAATCTTCCGCAGCAGCCTCTCTACAACAACTTCTTCTTCCGTAAGTTTCTCTTCTTTCGCACTCCTTTCGAGTTCTACTCGGGTGTTTTTGTATTTATACCCCTTTGTTATTTTTTGGGCAGGGGCTGAAATGGGAGCTTTCGCTCTTGAACCCTTTGATAAGACTTTCCTAGGAGAGACTAAGAGAAGTGGGTACGATGCTTCCGATGATGAATCATCTGAGCATTTTAGTTTCGATGTGTTGGTGGGCCCTTCGGGGGCGGGGGATTCGCCTGTGGCAGCCCCCCCAGTGAGTTCAATGGCTCCGGAATATGATCCGTTAGCTGCGCTTGCGCAGGCGGATATTCCGTTGCCACCATTGGCGTCGTATGCTACCGGGTGGGGAGATACGAGTAATGTGTACGTGGTTGAGGAGGGTCATTTGTCTCCGATTGCGGGAGCTTCTGCGCCGCCCGGATGGAGTCCCGACCGCATTCCAGTGCCGCCCCTTAAAGGAAATCCTCATGTTACGGGCTCGCAGCTACTTGGAAGCGGGGTTTTGTCCCCCTCAGTGTTGGGGACAATTAGCTTCTGCCGCAATTACTTGAGCGGTCTATTGAACGCTTCAGATTGCGAATTGATGAAGTCGCTGCCCGTATCGGGCCTTCAAGATATAGCCTGCAAGGATCTATGCGAGGTAATAGTATACTTCTATTTGTTCACTACTAACCTTTATAGGCGTGTCGTAGTGATGTGTGCGGTTCTCTCGCAGATCGATATGGTGTTGAACGCTATCGGGTCCCAGGGCGAATCTTCTTCCGATACGGAATTAGTGTACCGCCGCAGAGACGAATTGGAGCAGGGTTTGCTAGAGGCCCGCGAGGAAATTGATTAGTTGCGGGCCGATCGGGGGACTTCCGATGAGGCTCATGCCGCTATTCTGCAGGCGGAGCGGGACAAATCTTGGGATTTGGAGCGCCGCTTGGTGATGGAAAGGGCCCGAGTGGCAAGCTTAGAAGATAGGCTGGGAGATCTTCGTGAACAGGTCCGCTCTGCGGACGAACAGTTGTTGCTGGTAGCTGGAGAGAGAGATGTAGCTAACTTACGAGTGCTGGAGTTAACTCGCGCTCATGAAGTTGCTTTAGTTGTGGCTCGGTTCCAAGCCGTTCTCGGCGTTGCTGGGCCATCAGTTCTTCGTGAATCCCTTGCGCAATAAATGCGCGATTTGGTGCTGATGGGATACCACTTGTGCCGGGGCGCAGTGGAGGCTTTGCCAGAATTCCCTCCGGGTGTGGTGATTCCTGCTTTGGACATCCGCCAAGTGTTCCCTGAGGCTTCTCCTCCTCAAGGGCCGACTGTGACCATTGGTGATCCGATTCATATGTCCGCCGAGGACCGTCACCGTCTGATCAGGGAAGGGAAGCGCCCGATGGAGGGTGCTTAGTTTGTATAAGTATTTTGTTCGGTATAAGGGCCTTTGTGTAGGATATGGTCCGATATACCTTTAGAGTGTGGGGTTGTGTTGTTTGTATTAGATGGCCCCCGGGTAGGTTGCTAATATGACCCGTATTTATATGGAGTCATTATTTTGTTTGGCAACCTTGTTTCCCTTGTAAGATAAAGGCACCATCTATATATAAACAACTTTTATTTATGTACAGAACTGCTTCATTACATTATGCATAATACTTTCTAAGGTTCAACGCGTTCCAAGTGTTATGGAAGATGGCGCCCTTAGAATCGGCAAGGAGGTAAGTCGCAGGTCCGACGATCCTTGCTACCTTATATGGTCCTTTCCATCGTGGCTTGAGTTTGCCTACGTTCTTGGAGGCTCCGACTCGCTTTAACACTAGGTCCCCAACTTGAAAAGTTCTGGGTTTTACCTTAGTGTTGTAGTACCCGGGACATTCGGCCCTTGTACTCTTCGTTTCGGACCGCGGCCCGCATTCTTTTTTCTTCGAGGAGGTCAAGGGCGAGGGCCAAATTGGAGCTGTTAGCTACTTCCTCATATTCCTTGACGCGCCAACTTTCTATGGAGACTTCAAATGGTACGACCGCTTCGCAGCCGTAGGACAAGCTGAATGGAGTTTCGCCCGTGGCGGCACTCTGCGTGGTCCAATAGGCCCACAAGATCCCAGGTATCTCTTCAACCCACTTGGCTTTGTGCCAGTCAAGTCGGGCCTTCATATTCTTTAAGAGGGTCCGATTGGTCCTCTCTACTTGGCCGTTCGCTTGGGGGTATCCCACGAAGCGAAACGATGCTTGATTTCCCAGTGGTCGCACCACTTCTCTAATCCTTGATCTGTGAATTGTAAACCGTTATCACTTACCAGGTTCCAAGGGACGCCGAAGCGGCATATGATGCTTCTCCATAGGAAGTTGATAACGGTGCCCGCGGTGATCCGGGCTAAGGGTTCCGCCTCCACCCATTGGTGAAGTAGTCAACTGCTACGAGGAGGAACTTCTTTTGACCGGCGTCCGGAATAAGGGCCCCCACTATGTCTATGCCCCACTTGGACAACGGGCAAGGGGTTAGGTGCGGCTCCCAGGGGGCAGCGGGCTGGTGCACTCGGGGGGCGTAGGCTTGGCACGGTTTGCACCTTTCAGCATGGCTTTTGCAGTCTCTGGCCATCGTGGGCCAATAGTAGCCTTGGCGAATCAGGCACCCGACCATACTTTCACCGCCCGTGTGGCTGCCGCATGTCCATTCGTGGGTTTCCGCCATGGCTAGTTGAGCTTCTTCTTCATTTAGACACCGGGCATGGGGGCAAGAGTACGTCCTACGAAATAATATCCCGTCTTTAAGGAAATACCTGATGGTTCTTCTGGACATAAGCCGTTGAACGGTCTTATCTACGGAGTATCCCTCCGGGTCTTGTAGATAAGCTTTGATATGGGTCACCCAACTAGTTGGGGGGTCCAAGATGGCATTCACTTCTTGGCCTTCGCCCTTCTCAGATTTAGTGATCTGGAGTAGGGTGATTTTCCGGGTGCGAACAACGGCTGTTTGGGTAGCCATTTTGGATAGGGCATCCGCTTTTTGGTTCTCCTTGCGGGGGATCTGAATTATGTTGCATTCGTCAAACCATTCTTTCCTGCGGTGAACCGCTTGGAGGTAGGCTTGCATTCTTTCTTCTTTGGCTTCATACGAGCCGTTGATTTGTTGCACAATGAGCTGCGAGTCGCTGTGGATAAGTATCCTTCTCATGCCGCCCTCCCGGGCGAGTCTCATTCCTATGAGTAAAGACTCATATTCCGCTTCGTTGTTTGACAGGGGGTAGTCAATTCTGACCGCGATGTGGAGTATCTCTTCTTCCACCTGTTGGTTTGCTAAGACTATTCCAGCCCCCCTATGTGTGCTCCATGAGGAGCCGTCCACATAGATGTGCCACAGGGGCGCCTTCTCCTCGGCTCCTATGCCTGTCAGTTCGGTCACAAAGTCTGCTAAGACCTGAACTTTAATAGAGGGTCTCGGAGCATAAGAGATGTCGTACTCGGTGAGCTCTACGGCCCATTTT
Organism: Linaria vulgaris; assembly: GCA_948329865.1. Taxonomy (NCBI): domain Eukaryota; kingdom Viridiplantae; phylum Streptophyta; class Magnoliopsida; order Lamiales; family Plantaginaceae; genus Linaria; species Linaria vulgaris. The sequence goes on from OX415251.1 coordinate 20,021,496, forward strand.
ATCAATCTTCCAGAGGTCTCGGGTTTGTTGAGGATTGCTCGCAATGGATGCTTGGTTAGCACAATTATGGGGTGGGAGAGGAAATATGGGCAGAGCTTCCGGGCGGTAGTAATCAAAGTTAAGACAAGTTTTTCGGTTTGAGTATACCTGGTTTCAGCCCCGAGGAGAGTTTTACTCACATAATATACGGGGTGATGCTCTTTGTCTTGATCTTTGACTAATACCGCGCTCACGGCCTCCTCTCCGACCGATAAGTATACGAAGAGCTCCTCTTGTGGCGCCGGTTTTACCAACAGAGGAGGTTTCACCATGTAATCTTTGAGCTGTTGAAGGGCTTCTTCACATCGTGGGGTCCATTGGAACTCTTTGATGTTGCGGAGCACCTTGAAGAATGGAAGTTCTTTTTCGGCCGCTTTGGAGACGAACCGGCTTAAGGAAGCCATCCGACCTGTGAGTTTTTGCACATCTTTGACCGTCTTTGGGGTAGGTAACCCTAGGATGGCTTCGGCCTTTTCGGGGTTGACTTCTATTCCCTTCTTTGTCACCATATACCCTAAGAACTTGCCTCCCCGGATACCAAAGGAGCATTTCTTAGGGTTAACCTTCATTCCGAAGTGGTCCATGATGGCTAACGCTTTTCGCAGGTCTTCGGGGTGGTCCTTGGCGGAGCGGCTTTTAACAACCGTGTCGTCCACGTAGACTTCCACCGTGTTTCCGATGAGTCCTGCAAACATTAAGCTTACCAACCGTTGGTAAGTGGCGCCCGCATTCTTGAGTCCGAATGCCATCACCAAGTAGCAAAAGGTGCCTGCATCGGTGATAAAGCTAGTTTTATCTTGATCCAAGAATGCCATCGGGATTTGGTTGTGAAATTGTGGATCGGGTCGATACGTTGTTGATGTTAACTTAACACTGAGGTTCTAACAACAGTTTGTGTTTGCTGTTAGTCTGACGATGTTACTTTAACAGCAGACCAGAGTAATTGTTGCAGCGGAATAAACAAACACGTAATTTAAGAAGTGAATATAGATTTATATTAACTTCCGAGCCGTAGGCAAAATACCACGAGGGTTTAACAAAGGCGTTCTCACAACTCTCAAGCTCCTCACTCTCGAATTGTTCAAACTAAGCAAAGCACACAAAAGATGATTCGACTATCTCTAAAAGCTCCTCACTCTTAGATCTATTCAAACAACTCAAAAACTTTGCTAAAGCAAGACAAACTCTCAACAACTAGTAAGTAAATCTCTCGGATTGATTAGATCTTGTCTCGACTGTTTGTCTTGATGTACTTCACACCTATATATAGGTTCTTGACTTGGACTTCAAGGTGTGTTGTACACGGTTGGTAATTTCTTCTAGTTTTTTTCTTGAACTCCTCTTCCTTGTTCTTGCAGTCCTTCTTGAATAATAGTTCCTTCGCCAGTGATCTAGCTAAGGAAAGACTCCTTCTTCAATTCAGGACTTTCCCTTGGAAGCTTTCCTAGTTGCACTAGAACTCTTCTTTCCTTTTATAAGCCGTTTGCTTAATTAAGGAAACTTCTCATCTTGGAAACTTTGAGCGTCCAACCTACAACAAGTTTGTTTCCTGAATAATAATCAAAGACGACTACAACTGTGGAACTCAGTTAGTTAGATGAATAAGGCAAACCAATAATAATAATAATAACTAGATTGTAAAACAGTTTCTGGACACGCAATGTTACTCTAACATTGGAAATCTCAATGTTATCCTAACATCCAGAAAACATGCACTTTCAATCTCCCCCTTTTTGCCTTAATCACAAAACCTAAGAACAGGTTCTTATCAGATCAAATTATTCAGACAAACTTCATTATATCATAACAATGAAAAACTAAGTACTCTCCCCCTGAATTTCAGAAGGGACTAATCCAATGCTATTCTAACATTGATACTTTCAATGTTATAACATCCAGCTTTATCAATGTTGGTTTAACATTGAGTCCAGACAGATGTTCTAACATCAAAGATCTCAATGTTAACTTAACATCAGAAAGTTAACACCTGCAAAACAGAGTTAGTACCAGTAATCACAGTTCAATAATATCATAAGCAGAAACACTAAGTACCCAAAATTAAAAAGTACTTAATTACAGTCCATACTAGAAGCAAGGAACAGACTCCTTGATAAGAATAAAAACAGCAGAAATAGAAATTGTTCAAGAACAGAAACACAATAGAATATAAAGCAACAGAAAGAACTCAGAAATTTTTAAATTTTATCTACTCTCCCCCTTTTTGTGAGGAAGGCAGACCCTTTAAATGCTTCATGAGGCTATCAATCTCCTGAAGCCTTATTTGCTTGTCAGCAATGTCTCTCTGGGTGTCTGCATACTCTCTGTCAAGCCAAACCAAGGTATCCTCCACAAATGCATCAGTGACAACTGAACAGCTGGCATCACTTGTCCCTGGAGCTGAAGGAGCAGAAAACTTGTGGGTCTTCTTCTTCTTCTTCTTACTAGGACCAGCTGCTGCACTTGGATTCCATGGCAAGTCTTGAATCCTGACCTGAGTGAAATAGCTTATGGTGATGGACATCTTGGCACTATTACTGATCCAGCCCACTGTCCTCTTTGTCTTAAAGCCTTGTTTCACTAAGATTCTGGATATGAGAGAGAGATATGGAAGGATTCCCTTATCCTTTGTGGTGACTTCCTTCATGTGCCTCAGAACCTTCTCCCCAATATTGACATTCAGCCCATTCTTCAATTTAAACACCAGTTTAGCTGACTCCTTAGTCATTACTGTTGTGTTGGAGGATGGAAGCCAATTGTGGGTAGACAGTTTATGCAGCACAGCACTCAAGGAAGTCAAGTTTGTAGTTGGAAAACTCTCCCTCTATTTCCTTGTCAAGCCACCAGTGAGATCAATGATGATCTCATCCATGCTGGGATCCTCTGACTCCTCAGGATCAGGAAGCCCCCATGCTTCATTGATTGTGGCAGGACTGATGTCAAAGACACACTTCCTTACCCAAGCTTTAGCATATTTAGGAGACTCCAGGTGGCACACCCATTGAGAGAGGTTCATGTAGAACTCTCTGATTACCTCTGGCACAAAGACTGAGTGGTTCATCACAGACCCCAACATTCCTCTTGCTTCAAGTAGCTCATAAATTCTGTTCTCCTTGAACCCATCCATATCTATGTTTCTTTCATTGTGAATTTCCCTCTCCAAGTACACATCCATCTGATCCTCTGCTTCAACAGACACAAAGAGCTCAGAGTGTGGTTTTGAGGGATACTCCACATCCTTCTCATCAATGTAGTCCTTCTCTGATGTTAGAGTAACATCAGCTTCTTCCTCTTCATCCAGCAGACCATCTTCCTCATCAACCTCCTATTCCTCTTCCTCCTGATTTTCTTCTTCTTCTTTTTCATCTTCTGACTCAGTCTCAGAAGCTTCAACCACAACCTCCTTACCCTTCCTCTTCCTAGCAGCATTAGCTAGGGCAGACAGAGGGAGGTTTTCATCCTCTTCTTCTTCTTCTCTTTCAACCACAGCAGGTTGATCATCCACAACAACTTGGTTACCTTCAGTAGCAACCCCATTATCTACACCAAGATTGCCATCAATAGCAATCTCCTCAGCAGTCTCCTTATCATGCTCAACAGTAGCATGACTACTCTCCTCAGCCATAGAAGGCACACCAGCAACAGCCTCATCAGGCTCAACAGCACCAGCCATAGTAGGCTCAACCACATCATCAACCAAACCAGCCACAGTAGGCTCCACAACCTCCTCAACTACAGGAGTATCCACCACACAATCATGCCCAACCACAGGGGCCTCAATCTCCCCCTCAATACCAACAACATGAGCAATAGGTATGTCCAGAGTAGGGTTAGCCATCATTACCTCGGATTCAGGGTTGGTGGGAGCAGTGGGTTGCTCAGTAGCCTCAGATTTTGAACCAACATCGCCTTTCGCAGCTTTCTTGCCCTTGCGCCGTTGAACTGGAGCTTTTCTTTTCTGGGCGGCGACGGCGGTGGTTTCAGCAGTAGTACGCCTGGTAGTGCGTCGTGGGGCTTGCTCGACTTGAGCAGCAGCTTCTGCAAGAGCATCAATAGCAGACTTGTGGGCCATTGTTAGAGTAATTTAAAAAAAAAGATTGAAGATTTTGAAAATTTTGAGAGAATAATTGCTTGAACAAATTAGTAGCGTAAGAATGAAGAAGAAATTAGGGCAAATTATATATATGATTCAGATGAAGAGCATGGGATAGTGGTGTTGTAACATGTTACCATAATAATCTGACCACTGTCACACGTTCCCTTCATGTTATTCTTACCACGTGTCAGTGTTAGGTTAACACGTAACCAGAGCGGCTTCCAAAAATTTGAAAACTTATAAGTTACCATGTTTCAATGTTGGACTAACATTGGCAAAATAACAGCAGGGAGGGAAGTTGGAGGTGCAGGGCTTCATCCAAAGTAGCATCATCATGTGAGAGCGTGAGATATTCCTGTACTAATCTGAAACTTCAACCAAGTACATAGGTGATGGGGATATTTTAGGATTGGGCCCAATATTGATATTGGGCCGGCCCAGGGTTACTGGGCCCTTCAAATGAACGCATCGAACAAGTCTTGTTCGATGCGTAGCGCATCGAACGGCATCTTGTTCGATGCGTTCACGTCAGCGGCCCACGGGCCCCACAGAGCTGGATCTATATATACCCCAGCTCTCGGATCATTTACGACTATGCAATATATACTCAAACCACCTGAGAGCTCATCGAACACACGCATCGAACATAACCTGTTCGACCAGTTGAACACATTGGCATCCGACCTGTCCGCTGTTTGGCTGTTCGACCAGTTAAACACTTCAGTGTTCGACACGTCCAGTATACACATCGAGTATCATCATTGAGAACGCATCGAACAGAGCCAGTTCGACACGTCATACACATCGGCGTTCGACACGTCTAGAATTAGTCTTTTACTTGTATTTACTTAAGAGCTTGTACTAGGTGTTCCGGACTTAGCTAATCCGTTTAATTCACGTTTAGCATTGTTTTGGCACTTTGATCTATATTTTGTAATACATTTGCGGTGATTGTAACCCAGACGAAATAAGACCAAAACATTGGCGTCGTCTGTGGGAACACCACTTACAGTCCAAGTTATTAGGTAGAATGTCAAGGATCCGCACTAGATCGCAGGGTAGGGTAACGGAAGGTAATACCGCCGATCTCACTCGAGGAGAAACCAGCCGACCACCGGCAGGAGCTACAACACGTCAAACGAGGCCAACAGGTATGCCGACACCAGCTCGACAGGAAGCTCGAGTTGAAATTTCATCGGGGAACATTGCGGGTGGCACAGGAGCAACAACAACGTCTAACTCAGCTCCGGTAACTAGGCAAGAGATGATGACCATGATGAGGCAACTGATGGCAGAAACTGTACTGGTGCAGCCAATCGCACAAACCCCACCTGTGCAAGAGGAAGAACACGAACGGGTATCAGCAAACAGAGCTTCACGAAGGAAAGGGAAAGAGAAGGTCACTGAAACCGACAAGAGGGATAAATCTTTACCTCATGGAAATGAAAGTAACGGGAAATCGATCCGTGAGGATCAAAGAGAAGTTGAAAGGTCCGTAGAGGTGCAATCTAAGAGGCACCATGAGAAGAGATTAAAAGAGAAGGAAGCCCAGAAAAAAGAAGATCGCAGGAAAGAGCGCGAGCGTGAAAAGAGGCGCGAGGAGAATCATGACTCCCGAAGAGAGCAGAATAATGTGGAGAGAAGAACTGAACGACGTGAGAGGGAACACATCAGGGAAAGGTATGAGCCAGAAAGAAGTCGTGGTCAGGGAAGAATGGAGTTGATCGCCGAAGACTTGGGCGGGTCAAGCCCATTTTGCAAGGAAATTGAAATGGAAACCTTGATCCCAGGGAAAAGATCCCGACCCTGGACACTTACAATGGCACTACATGCCCACATGATCATCTTTTTCAATAGGAGAGTAAGCTGTCCATATACGGGTTCGGACCCAATATGCAAGCACGATTCTTCTCCACTACGCTCGCCGGAGTGGCCATGAACTGGTTCACGAGGATCCCGGCTGGGTCGATCCGAAGCTTTGGTCAGTTGAAAAAGATGTTCCAAGATCAATTTTCCAACGTGGCCAGAGTAGTGAAAGACCACTCACACATGTATACGATGAAGCAAGGGGCCAAAGAGCCGTTGAGTGAATTCATGGGCAGATTCAACGCAGAGCTGCTAAGGGTTGATAAGCCGGCAGACGATATGTTATACACAATCCTCTTCCAAGCCACCAACAACGACAACTTCAGCGAGGAGTTAGTCAAGAGGAAGCCACGGTCGATTGAGGAAATCAACAGGATATCCCAAGAAGTGGTGCATTGTGAGCAGATGATGGCAATGAAGAGGTCGGCGTTGGAGCCACCCAAGGAAAAGGAAAGAGGTCGAGAAGAATTCAACAGAAACAACCGTAACAACAACCAGAACAAGCCGAGAAGGCATACGGATGTGTCGCCCAGACGATACACTCCGTTGAATGCGAGCATTATGACAGTTTTTGGGAAGGCCCAAAAGAAAGGATGGCTGACAGAGCCGAGGCAATTAAGAGATTCGAAGGCAACCAGATTCTCCAAAAAGTACTGCAAATTCCACAATCAAAAGGGACACCATACCGAGAACTGCAAAGATTTGAAGGATCAAATCGAGGCCTTGTTGAAGAGTGGCAAACTGGTGGAATTTGTAAAAAGAAGTCAAGAACAGGAGGAGGATTATACTGATCGGGAAAGGTCCGTTTCCCCAAGGAAAGACAAGCAGAAGATAACCGCGGATCCACACCTGATCAATTACCCATCGGGACCCCAGAGCAATGTGAGGAAATCGACAATTATGATGATCACAGGCGGTCCAGTTGGAGCAGATTCTACGAAGGGCAGGAAGAATATCTCGAAGAGGTACGAGCAGGACGACAAGAATCACTACACAGTGGAAACCATACTGAAACTAGAGGAGGTCCCGAAGGAGTCAATAACATTCTCGACCGCAGACTTGAGGAAGTTGACCCCGCGATGTCGAGGTTAGAATGTTCCCTGGTTATAACGTCAGACATTGCCAATATTGGGGTAACGAGGACGCTTATTGACCCCGGAAGCTCTGTTAACGTATTGTTCACCTCTACCTTAGAGAAGATGAATTTGAGAGACGTGCCCCTGGACCCAGTAAGAACTGCGTTGCAAGGTTTTGGTGGTCCAGAAATTGTGCCCTTGGGAATGATAACTCTTCCAACTTCGATGGGGATGGCTCCCAAAAGAAAAACTGTCATGGCAAAATTTGTGGTTGTCGATATGAATTTCGCTTACAACTGTCTCATCGGAAGACCAGGTTTACACGCATTCAGAGCTATCCCATCCACATATCATCAAATGGTGAAATTTCCAACACCGGCATGAGTGGGCGAAGAGATTTCAGACTCAGTGGAAGGATGGAAATGCTATGTGATGTCACTCCGGACCAAGAAACAGCAACATGAAGCACCAGTGAGGCAGGAAGCGGACCTAGTTCCAATGCAAATGCAACATATTGACTAAGGCCACGAGCTTTAATCATTTTGCGAATTTTTCTGAACCTTGAACAATATTTATTCGTCCCCTCTGCCATTATGCGTATGAGGGGCAATATGTATGAATCTAAAACAGGTACCAGGAAGTTCGAGCCTAGAAGGCTATTCTGAACAATATTTATTCGTCCCCTCTGCCATTATGCGTATGAGGGGCAATATGTATGAATCTAAAACAGGTACCAGGAAGTTCGAGCCTAGAAGGCTATTCTGAACAATATTTATTCGTCCCCTCTGCCATTACGTGTATGAGGGGCAGTATGTACGAATCTAAAACAGGGACCAGGATGTTCGAGCCCATAAGGCTAATTTTTGAAACTAAGGAGAAAGCCTACGATAAAGCTCCTCTTAGTTCATTTATCATATTCTAATTCATCTATCCTGTGAATGATCGTTTATACAAGTACTAGAGATATGTTCTGTACTATTTCAGAATTGATATACAGGTACCTAAGATATCAATGGCAAGAGCATCTCGAGAAGCAATGTAACTTCATATGAGATTCGGCCAAATTCAAAGCGTACGACTGTCCAAACAGCGTAACGGCGATGATCCTATACGACTGTCCAAACAGCGTAACGGCGATGATCCCATACGACTATCCAAACAGCGTAACGGCGATGATCCTATACGACTATCCAAACAGCGTAACGGCGATAAACCCATGCGACTGTTTTTACAGCGTAATGGTGAATAACCCATGCAACTGTTTTTACAGCGTAATGGTGAATAACCCATGCGACTGTTTTTACAGCGTAATGGTGAATAACCCATGCGACTGTTTTTACAGCGTAATGGTGAATAACCCATGCGACTGTTTCTACAGCGTAATGGTGAATCTCATGCGACTGTCTTTACAGCGTAATGATGAAAATATGCGACTGTTTTTACAGCGTAAACATAACTCTCATACGACTGTTTTCACAGCGTAACGATACATCTCGCGCGACTGTCTCGACGACATGACGACACTCATTCTTATGTGACCGTTGTAACAATACAATGACGTTGAACTTTCAAAGAAGTTTTCCTAATACAAATATGGCAGAAACACACCATAATCTAATACGTTACCGTGATATTATCAAATCAAGTTAGTCACTTGAAAAACGAACAATCTCGACGGATACTCAACGACATACGAAAGAGATCACGTTCACTAAATAGTCATCAAAATCAGAATGACTATTCAACATAGTGTTATATACGTGCTCAAAGTAGCAATTTTCAAGGAAAGACAACAATGCGCCTTGTCAAAATAAAGTAAAGACAGAAATAAAAGTCATTGAAAGAAAAGACAAGCACACAACATGCAAATTAGAGGTTATTACAAAACCGAATGAAATTATCCAAATTATAAGGAAACTAAGTCGCGTCGCAGCACCACAAAATAAATTGTTCAAACATGAAAATAAAAGAGCAACTAGGCTTGAGTGCCGGGATCGACAGGGTCCACTTCGGCTTCAGGATCCACCTCAGTAGTCGGCTCATCATCTGGGTGAATTGGAGGTAGCTCCAGTGGCGCCGAAAGTCCGCGAGAAAGGAGTCCTTCATTCTCCAGCAGCGAGGCAAACTCGTCTGGCGTGGCACTCAATTCTTCCTCACGTGGAGGTAACCCCTCCAGATCGATTCCGCGATGAAGACTTAGCCAGCTGGGATCAAAGCGCGCACACACATAACCAGAGCTATAGAACTGGTGCGCAGTGAGGGCTTGAGCCCAAAGACCCACGGCAGCGTCCCTACGCGTACAAATCTGGCGGTAGGTCCCGCTACGAAGAAAGGCTTCAACGATCTCGACCTTTTGCTGGGCAGAAGGAACCTATGATTAAGAGAAATGTTAGCTCAATCCAAAGAATAGAGAAGACGCGAGAGGGTAATCTGACGTCTACCTCGCACAGACCCCGTTGATAGCCGTTATCCTCGGCAGTGTTATTGGCAAGCTTATCCGTATCCAACGCAGCTTCCAACTGAGCTTTCCTCTCGAAAGCAGACTGCTTCTCGATTTCAAGAAGTGACACTTGCTCTTGAAGCTGCGTATTGGTCTCACTCAAGTTCTTCGAGACCGCTACCTCGTCCTTCAACCTGGAGGCATGAGTCCTAACCAAGTCCAAGGCCTTTTCCTTATCAAGGATCGCGAGCCTCAAACTTTCAGGGTCAACACCTGCCGGACGAGCCCCGGCACCAGCCTCATGTGCCTGAATAAGGCCCTTCACCATGGCATCAACGAATGCACCGCCCTATTGACAAACATCACAGCAGTGAGTCGAAATAATGATACAAGTCAAACAGAAGTCAAAGGATAAGTAAAAGACCTTACCGCAGAAAGCACGAGAAGCGTATTCCTTTCTAACGCCTCCCTCTCGGCCATGGTCAGAGGGTATGTGGTAGCCAGACTTGGAATCAAAGCCTTGAGTCGTTCGATTGCCTCAGCCTCAGCAAGTTCAAAGCCACCAACCCCGATTCGAGGGCCTTGCGAAGTCTCGGCCCTAAAGGTGGCCTCACCCGCCGGTTGCGAAGTTTGAACTTCTTCACCGGTCGGACCGGCAGCTTGTGAACGGGTGCGAGGTGCGCGTCTTGGCGCCTGGCCCCTAAGGAGATCTTCGAACATATCGGCACCAACAGCAGCAGCCACATGGGTACTACTCCCCGCAGGGTTGTTTCTCGAAACCTGTTTCCTCTTCCTGGGAGGAGGAATCACAGGTCTACCCTGTGAGCTCTTTGGTTGCGGCTGAGGGGTGGTTTGAGAAGCCGCTTGTTCCGCGGCAGCGGCAGCACAAAGGTAACGCGCATGTCTTTCCGCCATATAGTGATCTGCAAATTAATGAAACAATTAATACCCAAAATCACATAAAACTCAATACAAGCAAGTCAACGACAGTAATATACCAAAAGTCATTTCCCCGTCATATTTAGTGGGGGATAGGCCGGCTAAAATAAGATTGCGATTCTCCACCAATTTCCTGGCGTCGAATCGCTGTTCCTTAGTTAATTTAGCAATAAAGTACTCGTCCCATTCCGGACCTCTAATTCCTTGAGGAATGATAACACGAGCCTCTAAAAACCAGTCTCGGCGAAATCGACAAAATTCACCGTCATAACTCTCTTTGACGTAGAAATATCGACGTTTCCATAATTTCCCGTGGCTTGTAGATTCGCCATAGAGGAACTTCCGATTCATTCAGGCCTTCACATGATAGAAGCCCTCCTCTCTCTTCGCAACCTCGAATAGGGCCCAGAATTGATCAAGGCCAGGGAAAATGCGGAGATACTTCATGACCATTATGAATCCCGCTATGTGCGCATATGAGTTTTGGGTAATTTGAGCGGGCACTAGGTTAATCGATCTCAAGATTCTACTCATCTCTATAGGAATCGGAAACCTAAGACCATTAAGTAATTGGCCGACAAAGAAAGTTATGTGTTTTTCCGGTGGGGTGTCTACTCTATCATCAAGGCCCGGTAACACAATCTTATACCTATTTGGAATGTCAAATTTATCGCGCAGATCTTTACGGGTAAGTTGTAGTCGCGATACATAAGAATTATACGGCTTTTCAGGTTTATCTACAAAGTCATCGATTTCACGATTAATCGAGGTCAATTCATCGTCGGCCTCACTGCTCGCGCGATTGTCGTCTTCCCAATACGAATGTTCACGTTCTGCTTCACCCGCTGAAGAGGGATCAGCAGCGTCTTCATGCATACTAGCATCGCCTGCCACATGACTCGGGCTCTCATTGCTCAATTTCTCGGCCAATTGTCGAGCATATTCTGCTAAACTGGGATCTATAGCCGCAGCTCGTGTCGATGCTCCAGACCCGACGCCTCCAACACGAGAGGTTACCGACTCTGAACTCGAGGCACTACTCTCAGTGTCCACCATCTTGTTATAAGACTGAAATAGGTAAAAGAAAAAGGGTTGACTACTAGGAAACGTCACTCTCGTTTATAACTACACTCACGCGACGAGTTCGAATAAAAAACGAGCCAAAAATACAAATTTACATCAAAAAAGCATAAGTACAAGTTATCATTACCTTTTGCAAAAGAAGGTCGATAAACGTTTTAAAAATGCCTGGAAAAAGATACATTTATAATTAGTATCATTTCAGAATTGAGAAAATACAGCGTTGAAACGCTTAACTTAAATATTGTAACTGGTCGAACAAAGCACTGCTCGATATGTTACACATCGAACGAAGCCTGTTCGACCAGATACGCATCGAACGAAGGCTGTTCGATGCGTTGGTACATACCTGCTAAATGTTGCCAGTTGCGAAATACTGAAGTCAGCACCCTACTCCTCTATTTATAGAGGAGATCGGCCCATCCAGGCCCAATCCGCAAACGCATCGAACAAACCTCGTTCGATGCGTTAACGCATCGAACTTACGACATTCGACAACCACATGTTCGATGCGTCAACGCATCGAACGGAATGGATTCGATGCCTCAATGCATCGATATGATCTATTCGATGTGTCATCATGCCAACGCCAAATTGAATTTGATCTATTAAGATCCTCGGAGATTGGAAATCGATCTCTCCGAGACTATCCCCAATCGGGGGCATATATTTAATCTATTAAGATCCTCGGAGATTGGAAATCGATCTCTCCGAGACTATCCCCAATCGGCGGCATATTTTTGATCTATTAAGATCCTCGGAGATTGGAAATCGATCTCTCCGAGACCATCCCCAATCGGGGGCATATTTTTGATCTATTAAGATCCTCGGAGATTGGAAATCGATCTCTCCGAGACCATCCCCAATCGGGGGCATATTTTTGATCTATTAAGATCCTCGGAGATTGGAAATCGATCTCTCCGAGACCATCCCCAATCGAGGGCATAATTTTGCTCCTAATTAGATATTTCGGTTCAAGGTCTATAGTTTGGCAGTCGCTCTCTCAAGCGAGACCAACAACCAAACTGGGGGGACTATGTGATGGGGATATTTTAGGATTGGGCCCAATATTGATATTGGGCCGGCCCAGGGTTACTAGGCCCTTCAAATGAACGCATCGAACAAGTCTTGTTCGATGCGTAGCGCATCGAACGACATCTTGTTCGATGCGTTAACGTATGCGGCCCACGGGCCCCACAGAGCTGGGTCTATATATACCCCAGCTCCCGGATCATTTACGACTATGCAATATATACTCAAACCACCCGAGAGCTCATCGAACACACGCATCGAACAGAACCTGTTCGACCAGTTGAACACATTGGCATCCGACCTGTCCGCTGTTTGGCTGTTCGACCAGTTAAACACTTCGGTGTTCGACACGTCCAGTATACACATCGAGTATCATCATTGAGAACGCATTGAACATAGCCAGTTCGACACGTCATACACATCGGCGTTCGACACGTCTAGAATTAATCTTTTACTTGTATTTACTTAAGAGCTTGTACTAGGTGTTCCGGACTTAGCTAATCCGTTTAATTCACGTTTAGCATTGTTTTGGCACTTTGATCTATATTTTGTAATACATTTGCGGTGATTGTAACCCAGATGAAATAAGACCAAAACAATAGGTACAATGACATAATTTAAGATCATCAGTATAATCAAGTGACAAATCAAACAGAGAAAAACACAGAGAGGATATACTTATCTAGGGAAAAGATTTTCCCACAGCAAGAAGATCACAAAACATAGTGCTTTTACCTGTAGCTGGTCACCCAAGAAGTATGCCTCAACACATGATACTTAACTACTCCCCCTAAGCCCAAACCGACACAAGGAAATATGCAGAACTAGAATGAATGCAACCATGTTAGAGTAACATTGGGAGATGGTAACCACATACAAACAGCCTTGCTAACTTGGACCAGGACATATCAATTTATCTTTTACTTTCACTATTATCAGAAACTCTTTTTGAACAAAAACTGATGAATGTTAAAGGATAGTTTCATCACTGAATGTGGGCAGCACAGGACTCCACACACCCCAGCAACTTAACTATCAGCTACAGATCAGGCAAGTACAAAAGAATTGAATGAAGACAACACTTTTATCAAATATCTCTTCACCCCAACTCCTCATGCATACTTGTTTACCAACCTGTGTATCCAGGAAATACTAAGTAATCAATGCTACTGAATGCACACAGTCTAAACTATATACACCCCAGTAGGAAAGATCACCATCATGTAAAACCTTGGCCATAGACAAACATATGAAAATAAGCACAACTGAATGACAATGAAGCCTTCAACATCATGTACCCCAACTTCTCTTCATACCTTGTCAAACCTAACATGGATAAGTCACAACTGAATAACATCAGAGTAGTGAGCTCTGTGTATCCCAGCTTCTCCCATGATGTTAGGTTAACATTCACAGACTAACATCAGAGTTATAACATTACAAACCTCTTGATATGTACCTGTCCACCAGTCAACTCAGCTATTCATACAGGTCAACCACACAACCCAACAGTATCTCTAACAAAGATGTAAGATGCAAGAAAGAAGAATGCAGAAAAGAAACATAAAAGAATTACAGCTACACCACAACCAATAACCAATGCTAGACAGTGGTGTTATGTCAACACTGGTGAACTAACATCTCTAAACTATGCACATGCCAAGAGAGTTCCTCAGACTGAAGAACCTCTCAGTATCTAATGGTTTAGTGAACATATCAGCAAGCTGATTGTTAGTTTCTATGTGTTCAATGTCAATGAGCTTGTCTTCTACCATGTCTCTCAGAAAGTGATGCCTAATGTCAATATGTTTTGTTCTAGAATGCTGAACAGGATTCTTAGAGATGCTTATAGCACTAAGGTTATCACAAAACATAAGTAAGGTATCACTGTCTAACCCATAGTCCAATAGCATATGTTTGAGCCATACCAACTGGGTGACACAACTACCTGCTGCAATATATTCAGCCTCAGCAGTGGATAGTGACACACAATTTTGCTTTCTACTGTACCATGAGACCAAGTTGTTCCCCAGATAAAAACATCCTCCACTTGTAGACTTCGTGTCATCAGTATCACCTGCCCAGTCTGAGTCACTGAAACCTACAAGATTTGTGTTAGTATCATAAGAGTACCATATGCCAAGGGCCAAAGTGCCAGATATGTATCTAAGTATTCTCTTCACAGCAATCAAGTGTGACTGCTTTGGACATGCCTGGTACCTTGCACATACACACACAGAGAACATTATATCAGGTCTTGAAGCAGACAAGTATAACAAGCTTCCTATCATTGAATGGTACAATGTTGGATCAACATTGGTACCACTATCATCCCTGGACATCTTCACTGCAGAAGCCATGGGAGTCTTACAAGGCTTTGAATCTGCCAATTCAAACCTTTTTACCAAATTCTTTGCATACTTTTCCTGACAAAGGAATATGCATGTACCTGTTTGTTTCACTTGAAGACCAAGGAAGAAATTTAATTCTCCCATCATACTCATCTCAAACTGCCCTGTCATTGATTCAACAAACTTTTCTAGCATAGAATTGTTAGTTGAGCCAAACACAATATCATCCACATAGATTTCAGCAATACATATATGAGAACCTTTCTTTAAAACAAACAGAGTTCTATCTCCTCCACCTCTAACAAAACCAAGACTTAATAGAAATTCTGTAAGTCTTTCATACCAGGCCCTGGGAGCTTGTTTAAGTCCATAAAGGGCTTTTTCAATCTTGTACACATGTTTTGGATACTTAGGATCTGTGAATCCCTTAGGTTGTTCAACATATACTTCCTTATCAATCAGCCCATTAAGAAAAGCACCTTTAACATCCATTTGGTATAGTTTTATCTTAAGACAGCATGCAATGGCTAAGAGTAATCTAATAGATTCTATCCTAGCAACTGGAGCAAAAGTCTCATCAAAATCTACACCTTCAACCTGAGTGTACCCATGAGCAACAAGTCTAGCTTTGTTTCTAATTATGACTCCTTCCTCATTACTTTTGTTTTTAAAGATCCACTTAGTTCCTATTACATTTACATTAGGTGGTCTAGGTACCAACTTCCAAACATTGTTCTTAGTAAACTGTAATAGTTCATCCTGCATGGCATTAATCCAAAAGTTATCAAGAAGGGCTTCAGTCACATTCTTAGGTTCAATAGAGGAAACAAAACATGAGGAATTGTCAACAGTACAAGTGAAGTTCATGCAGACACACATCTTAACCATCTCACTATAGTCAATTCTTTCTTTGTTGCGTGTCCTTACCCGTTCAGTGATCTCACCTATTACCTGTGATGCTGGATGGTCTTTCTGAATCCTAGCTGGAGGGTCCCTTCTAGATCCAGTGACAACTTCAACATCAGAGTCAGAATCTTCTGCTGTTAGTCTAACATCAGATCTCGCTGGTGTTAGTCTAACATCGGGTTCTGTCTCTTGTTCTGCGTTTCCAGCTTCATGGTCCAATGTTGGAGTAACATTGGTAGGAGTAACATCATCAATCTCCAGTGTTGGTTCAACATTGGAGACAGTAACATTACCAGTACCTATATCAAGCATGAAATCATCAAACACAACATTCACTGATTCCTGAATTGTCTTCAATCTAGGATTGTAGACTCTAAAGGAAGTACTATTGGCAGAGTATCCTACAAAGATGCATTTTTCACTTTTTGGATCAAATTTGTTAAGATAATCCTTGTCATTTAGCAGATAACAGTCACATCCAAATTCATGAAAATGTGCAATATTTGGTTTCACACCCTTCAAGAGTTCATATGGAGTCATGTTAGTTCCAGGTCTAAGGTACACCCTGTTACTAATATGACAAGCAGTGTTTAAAGCTTCAGCCCAGAGTCTCTTGGATATATTTTTAGCATTCAGCATGACTCTGGCTATCTCTTGAAGTGTCATGTTCTTCCTTTTAGCAATCCCATTCTGCTGAGGTGTCTTAGGTGCTGAGTATTCATGGAAAATTCCTTTAACATTGCAGTAGTTATCAAAACTAGCATTCTCAAATTCTTTACCATGGTCAGACCTAATTTTAGTCACAGAAGAGCCATACAAGTTTTTAATACTAGCACAAAGAATTTTGAACTGATCAAAAGCTTCTGACTTTTCTCTAAGAAATTTTACCCAAGTATATCTAGAGAAGTCATCTACAATAACAAAGGCATATTTCTTACCATTCAGACTACTCACCTCAATGGGACCCATCAAGTCCATATGTAACAGTTCAAAGCACCTACTAGATCTAGGATTAGCATTCTGTACCTGTAGGGGGCATGAACTGCTCTAGTTTGTTTACCCTTGAGGCAATCACCACATACAAGCTTACCTGGGCAAGACAGCTTAGGTAAGCCTCTTACAGCATCAACTTTTTGCAATTTCTCAAGGTTCCTGTAGTGAACATGTCCAAGTTTCCTATGCCATATAGATGCTTCATCTATTTTAGCATGGAAACATTCTACTTCCTCTTAAGCAAGGTAGCAGTTGTCCTTGGACCGAGTACCTGTCATAACAAGTACATTATCACTATCATAAACATCACAAGATGAACTGTCAAATGTAACCAGCAAGTCATCATCACATAGTTGACTGATGCTGATTAAATTTGCCTGCAGCCCATCAACCAACAACACATCCTTCAGGGGTGGAAATCCATCAACATTTAGTGTCCCCTTTCCAATGATTTTCCCTTTAGTACCACCACCATAGGTCACAGTGCCAGTACTAACAGAAACCATATTCACAAGATTGTCCATGTTGCCTGTCATGTGTCTTGAACATCCACTGTCAAAGTACCACTTACCTGAAAAGTTAGAATACACAGCAGAGAAAACAACATTGCAAACAACTTTAATCTTAGGGGTCTTAACCTTTTTCTACCCAAGTTCTACCTTTTTGTCCTGCACCTAATGTTGGTCTAACATCAGAAACTGCTGTTGTTCTAACATTGGATTCAGTAACTATTTTCTTACCACATTCTCTTATAAATTTTCTACAGAATGGTTTTATGTGGCCTGGTTGATAACAGTATTGACAGATAAAAGTAGGTTTACTTCTCATAGTGTTGATGGTACCTAAACTCTTAGAATCAGTTTCTTTAACAAAGCTAGAAGATAGATAGGCAGAATTTACAACAGAAGAGGAAGGTTTCTCAACAAATCCAAGACCACATGAACCTGAATTTCCCATGCTTAGTACCTCATCAAGTTTAGAAGTACCTGCATTCCATTTAGCTATGATCTGTGTGTCTTTCTTGAGCTTATCCTTTACCTCTTTCAACTCAGCTTCAGCTTTGTCAAGATCTCTTTCATAAAGTTTCAACATGTTCTTCAAACACTCGATGTCATGAGTCAGTGCTTTGTTATTCTTTATGAGCTTCACATTCTCTCTCTCAAGTCTGAGGAATGTTGTGTGCAGATCATCTAGAATCTCCTCCTGTGATAATTCTTCTTCTTGGAAGTACTCTTCTTCAAGATCAACTTTACCATGAAAACAATCAAAGTTAGTATCATCACAATCAGAGAGTGCATCAGAGATAACCTGTGAATCATTGTTGTTCCAATCTCCAAAGAAGATTTCCTGCTTTGCTGTTGGTTCACCAATGTTAGAGTAACATTGAGATCCTAGGCAGTTTCTGGAGTCTTCATTAGACCAGGTGATCATTGTGCACAGCGCAGCAGTGTTGATTTCCTCTGAATGTTCCTCGGCACTTGTTCCAGATTCAAAGTCATCTTCATTGAAGTCATCTACACAAACCCAATGAGAATTCCCTCTTGTTTTGAGGGTGTTAGCACATTCATGTTTATAGTGACCATACCCCTTACATTCATAGCACTGGACATCCTTCAATTTCTCTGCATCTTGAGGTGTGCTCTTGGATGCCATGTACTTAACAAATTTAGGGGGCAATTTCTTGTAACCAGGACTGTCATTACCAGTTTGTTTTTCTTTCTGTTTACCTTTGAAACCTAATTTACTAAACTTTTTGGTAATATTTCCATAGTTAGAAGAGATCAACTCATATTCATCCTCATCACTACCTGCAGAATCTGAACTAGTTCCAAGTAGGGCTAAAGCTAATTGCTTGCTAGACTTACCTAGAAATTCTAATTCAAATTCTTTCATAGTGTTCATCAAGGTCTGGAAGTTCATGTTGGCAAGATCTTTAGACTCATTCATAGCAATTCTTTTGACTGTAAACTTAGAAGATAGTGTTCTAAAGGCTTTGTACACCATGGTCTGATTAGGAATAGTAAAACCTAAGTTTTGACATTGATTGGATATATCAAGAAGCTTCTCAAAATAACTATCAATGGTTTCCTCTTCTCCCATCTCAATCTTCTCAAAGTCTCTCAAAAGTTTCCTATACTTAGAGTCCCTCACAGCCACATCACCCTCACAATGTAACTCAAGAGTTTCCCATGCAGATTTAGCAGTATCACGAGTTTGAATAAGTTTAAACATATGATTACCTACCCAGCTAAAAATAGCATTGAGAGCCTTCTCGTTGTAGTTGTAGAGAGAAATCTCAGCAGCTGTCCATTGTCCTCTTGGCTTTGGCACCAGGTCAGCATCTCCATCTCTTGGCAGATAAGGGATGGTATAGCCTTCTAGTACAGCTTCCCAAGCTTTAAGGTCGATGGATTTGATGTGGACTCTGAGTCTGATCTTCCAGTAGGCATAGTTGTTGGGACCTTCCAATACTGGCAACCTACTGGTATTGGGGTTGGAGCTGTCCATCTTGTCGTATCAACGCCAAACACCGGTGAAGTTGGTGCTTTGCTCTGATACCAATTGAAATTGTGGATGGGGTCGATACGTAGTTGATGTTAACTTAACACTGAGGTTCTAACAGCAGTTTGTGTTTGCTGTTAGTCCGACGATGTTACTTTAACAGCAGACCAGAGTAATTGTTGCAGCGGAATAAACAAACACGTAATTTAAGAAGTGAATATAGATTTATATTAACTTCCGAGGCGTAGGCAAAATACCACGAGGGTTTAACAAAGGCGTTCTCACAACTCTCAAGCTCCTCACTCTCGAATTGTTCAAACTAAGCAAAGCACACAAAAGATGATTCGACTATCTCTAAAAGCTCCTCACTCTTAGATCTATTCTAACAACTCAAAAACTTTGCTAAAGCAAGACAAACTCTCAACAACTAGTAAGTAAATCTCTCGGATTGATTAGCTCTTGTCTCGACTGTTTGTCTTGATGTACTTCACACCTATATATAGGTTCTTGACTTGGACTTCAAGGTGTGTTGTACACAGTTGGTAATTTCTTCTAGTTTCCTTCTTGAACTCCTATTCCTTGTTCTTGCAGTCCTTCTTGAATAATAGTTCCTTCGCCAGTGATCTAGCTAAGGAAAGACTCATTCTTCAATTCAGGACTTTCCCTTGGAAGCTTTCCTAGTTGCACTAGAACTCTTCTTTCCTTTTATAAGTCGTTTGCTTAATTAAGAACACTTCTCATCTTGGAAACTTTGAGCGTCCAACCTACAACAAGTTTGTTTCCTGAATAATAATCAAAGACAACTACAACTGTGGAACTCAGTTAGTTAGATGAATAAGGCCAAACAATAATAATAATAATAACTAGATTGTAAAACAGTTTCGGGACACGCAATGTTACTCTAACATTGGAAATCTCAATGTTATCCTAACATCCAGAAAACCTGCACTTTCAGGTTGTATCCTTTGTTTCCGTCTAGGGTGGACAAGAGGGCACAGCCCGCCGTGGAGTCCACCAGCTGATCGATACTCGAGAGGGGATAGCAGTCCTTGGGGCATGCATCATTGAGGTTCGTGAAATCCACACACATTCGCCATTTACCTCCGTGTTTAGGGACTAGTACAACGTTAGCTAGCCACTCGGGGTAAATGACTTCTCGGATTTGCTTTAGGCTAAGGAGTCGCTGGATCTCCGACCGGATGATCTTGTTGCGCTCCGGGCCCATCTTTCTTTTCTTCTGTTGGACCGGTTTGGCCCCGGGCTTTACATTAAGGAAATGTTGACATACCTTATTGCTGATTCGCCCTGGTGGTCCACCTTCCCATGCGAAGATATGATGGAACTCTTTCAGAATAGAGACCAGTTGGGTTTCGATTTCAGGCTCCATTTTGGTGCCTACCTTGACCGCTTTCTCCGGACTCCCTTCTACGAGTTCCACCATTTTTAACTCTTCTACGGGTAGTACCCGCACTTCTTCCGTTTTTCGCTTTTTCGCACTTCTGAGGATCGGTTCATCTTCTTCCGGGGGGAGGGCATTCATGCGGCACTCCCGGGCTTTTGCTTGGTTTCCTCAAACCTCTCCAATACCTGAAAAGGTGGGGAACTTTACCTTGAGGTGGAGGGTTGAGGGGATGGCTTCGAAGGCGCGGATAGAGGGCCGCCCGCATATCGCGTTGTAGGTCCTTGACGAAGCTTCTACCACCCAAAATTTTATGGGTTTAGTCCTCCGAAGGGCTCCTTCTCCCCATGACATTGGGAGCGTCACGGTTCCTATTGTCTTGGAGGCCTCTCCCGAGAACCCTATCAATGGAACTTCGGCTACTTCTAACCGTTCTTTCTTTAGCCCCATAGCCAGGTAAGCGGGAAGGAATAGGACGTCCACAGAACTTCCCGTGTCCACAAGGATTCTCTGGATATCAATCCCATAGATAACAGCTTCTATTACCAAGGGGTCTTCGTGGGGGTAGATTACTCCTTTTAGGTCTTCGGGTCCAAAAGTGATGCTAGGAAGTTTGGCACCCTGGATAGATCCTACGTAGAGCCCATGTTCCGCTCGCCGGGCTTCTTTTAAATATTGTTTCTTTTTATCTTGTGGGGTGACCGAGATGTCTCCCCATTCTATCATGTTGATGGTGTGCCCTAGTGGGGCATTGTCTTCATAATTCTCCGGGGGAGGGGGCGGGTTCCGCTGTCCTGTCGTCCTTTCTCGTGAATAAGTGGGCCAATCGATCGAAACTGTCGATTGAGCCGGGCGCCAGATGGGTAAACCATGACTGGGCCCGCCCTCCGAGTGTAACGGGGAACACACGACACAGCACATGATCCGGGGCGGAATTGAGATCCATTCCGACTAGGTACTGATGTATGTGATCCTGCGGATCTTTTCCATCCGCCTCTCCGGTATAGAGGGGAACATTTACAGGCCGCATCCCCATGGGGACGGAGGCTAGGGCAATTTCGGGGATAAAAGGGGAAGTTTTAAAAGTAGGATTCTCTTTAGGACCCATGGTTTTCTTAATATCACCCATTTCTTTTCTAAGCCCATCAAGAATTCCCCATATAGTATGATCCTCGCCTGGAGATGGGAGCGGCGGGGGACGGCCCAGAGGGGCCGGTCCTCTTGTTTGCTGGCCGGTTTGGCGCATCTCCGAGTAGTCATAGCGCATTCGGGTCTCTTCCGGGGGTCCACGGCGCCAGGGGCTGGAGGCAGGGCTCCATCTGGTCCGAGTCCGGTCTCCTTCAGCAGGGGGACTTTGGTGGTGGGGGAATCCGGGGGACAGGTTGCGAGGATTCCCATATCCCTTGTTGCCATGAATCTCTCAAAGACGGACCGAGGGATGTTGATGAAATCACTTTCCTCGGGCCGGTGGATCGACTTTCGTTGTGGAATAAATTCTCCATGATAGGCATCGCTCTTGAACGCTCTCAAAGGCAGCTTCTATGGCGTTCCCACAGACGACGCCATTTTGTTAACAGGTTTGTAATAATGACCTAATTAACTGAATTATTTGTTTGGGTTGGAACGCCTCTACCCGTGGCTCAAGAGCTAAATGTTAATTATGGAGACAAAGTAACAAGAACATTCCTTCCTTTATTCACTACGATCCACTCCTTGATTTTAATAGTACATGTATGTGTTTTTTGCTTGATTCAACTTGTTCTTTCCTTTGAGATTACTTCCCTTTATATAGACTTTTTTTTAGGGACAAGTGTCATTGTGCATGTTGTTAGCCTTTGGGACGGATACAAGTGTCATGATGTACACCACTCAATTAGATAAGGTTTATCTAGATGCTGACTGTAAATTATATCCTTCTCCGAGGGCTTTTGTAGGCGGCGGACTATTCCTCGGTCTTCGGGAGTTATAGCCTTTTGTAGTAGCTTGAGGGCCAAGTTTCGGACGTCCTCTTAGTAGTTTTGTCGCTCCGATAGGGAGATATTTAGGCATAAATGCTCTTGGATATGTTCTCCGATAGGGCGTTCACTCGGGGTTAACCTCCGAGGGATTTTTCATCTTTGTGAACATGTGTTTTTCTTTCTGAGTACCCGAAAAATGTGGTTCTCAGGCTCTTGCGTCAATATGCGGTTCTGTTCTTGGGATTGGCCTTATGGGGCATTGCTCCGAGGGCAACCTGTGTTAGGAGTGCGTAGCAAGGAAGCGTTCTTGTCATCGTTCTGGGACTTGGAAGTCCGTTGGGGCCCTGCTCGGCGTCGTGACGGATATCTCAGTCGGGTGGATCCATCCAGGTTTGCTTTTTATCCGATGCCACCTTGATATCTGGTCTTGATTCGTTGTGACTTTCCGAGGGACGCTAGGTGCCCTCGTCGGATGGCCACTCGAAACGTTTCGGGTTAGTAACCGAACGGCACTGGTCACACCCGATGGGCCTCCACGTTGGGAGTGGGTACAACTCATCGGAAGTACTCGTGACAATAGTATTGTCCATTAATTAATCCTAGTTTAGGACTAATATTCTCTTTAATCTCGTATTTTATTTTATACGGTTAACAGTGGTTATTTTTGCAACATGGGAAAAAGTATCAAAATAGTCCAAACCCTCCTCTTGGTGTAACCCTTGGCCACTAATCTAGCCTTAAAACGTTCTATAAACCCATCAGATTTATGCTTAATTTTATAAACCCATTTGGAACCAATGCAATGATGACCAACATGTAAATCACATAAGACCCATGTATTTGTATGAATTTAAGCAGAAATTGCTTTTTGGCTGCCTGCCACTATGGAGATTTAATGGCTAGTGAATAGGAGTTTGGTTCACAAGCGAAAGAGATGGAAGCAGTGAAAACTCTATGAGAGTGCCCTAAATGAGCAGTGCTAAGAGAAGAAGTGATGGGATATCTAACAGAATTGCAAGCATGATTATCAGACTTGGACAGAGAGGCAGGTAGGTCACATTCATAAACAGTCAAGTAAGCAGGGGGCTTAACTAATCTATTAGATTTTCTAACCACAACAGCAGAAGGCACAGAAGGAGGAGATAAAGGTAATGCATCAAAAGAAAGAGAGGGAATATAAGACACTTCACTGTCAGCCAAGGGAGTATTGGCTGTAGGGACAGCTGAGGACTCAGATAAGTCAGATAAGGAGTGGGTGGCATGATGATCAAAGAGTCCAGGAAGAGAAGGACTGGCAGCATCAGAAACTCCAGGTGAAGGGGGAGCAAGGTCAGTAGCAGCAGGGACAACATCAACTGGAGGAGCAACATGAGGAATAGTGGGTACGTGCAAGACAAAGGGATCTGTGCAAAATATTGTATTTTCCTTAGGAGAATCAGGGGTAAGTCCTGTTAGTGTAGAAGCAGACTTAAAAGGAAAAGTTGATTCATAAAACTGAACATTCCTGGAGATGAGGATTTTTTAGATTCCAAGTTTAATAAAAGGTAACCCTTAGTACTCCTAGGGTATCCCAGAAACACACATTTATGGGCCCTAGGTTCAAATTTTAACCTGTTAGCACTCAAAGTTGAAGCAAAATAGAGGCAGCCAAACACTTTGAGAAGGGAGTAGTTAGGAGGATGACCATAAAGCATTTCAAAAAGGGATTTATTTTGCAAAACTGGAGAAGGGAGCCTGTTAATCAAATGCAGACCAGTACATGAGGGGTATATTAGATTGAAATTTGAGGGCTCTTGCAATTTGTAAGATATGTTGGTGTTTCCTTTCAACAACCCCATTCTGCTGGGGAGTTTCAACACAAGACAATTGATGAATGATGCCATTAGAAGAGTAAAAATCCTTTAACAGAAATCTTGTGCCATTGTCAGTCCTAAGAACTTTAATTTTCTTTGAAAACTAAGTTTGAACATAATAATAAAAAGTAGATAAATGAGTTTTTACTTCAGATTTAAACCTTAACATAAAAAGCCAAGTACACCTAGTGAAATCATCAACTATAGTTAGAAAAAACTTAGAGCCATCATAGGAAGGGGTAGAAAAGGGACCCCAAACATCACAATGCAACATATCAAAAGCCTCAACCGACTTAGAAACACTAATAGGAAAAGGCAGTTTCTTCTGCTTAGCTAAATGGCATACATCACAAATAGGCAGTTTAGGGCAAGAAGCCAATTGAGGCCATTTTGTTCATGACCCAATTGAACAGGGAGCAATGAAGGTATGTACAAAATCCCAACTTGCCCTAATTGCGTTCAAATATTGTTTTGCCTTACTAGGTTTTCAAAAAAAATAGATGAATAATATATATATATATATATATATATATATATATATATATATGCCCTCATAACCACATAAAATGGAACTTTTTGCTGTGACATATATGCTTGTAGTTGTATCCCTGCTTCTTCTTGCATTTTGTGATTCCATACTATACTTGTACAAATTTCAGGTTGCTAATGAAGCCACACGAAGAAGCACTCGAGTTACTAAGAGTATCACCACTAATAAGAAATCTCGCAAAAGTGTTCGTACAAAACGTAAAGATCATCGCCTTAGCCATTTACCGGAAGGTGTAATAAGTAACATCTTGTCTCGCCTTCCCTTCAAAGACGTTGTTCGAACATGCGTTTTGTGTTAGAGAGCTTTCAAATTCAAATAATTATGCAGTGAATATTTGCCGTTAGAATTGATTTGTTATTATCTTTTAAGTTGTTTTGTTGATAGAGTTTGTAGATATGATAGAATAGTCCGTATCTTTTTTTTTCTCTTGTAAAGTGACTTACTGAATATTATAAATATAAGTCTCATGCAAGGATCAGATATCTTGCTGAGCCAACCTTTTCATACTTTTTATATTTCTTTCATGGTATCATCCCTTCAAGCAAACGCTTGATCTTGGTAGCTTCCGCACATTAATAATATTTCTTTTTCCCCACAATGACAGAACCTCAAACACAATCAAATCTTCCAAATATTGCACAGTATTTTACTGTTAAACTTGAAGGGCCTAATTATTTAAATTGGAGCTCTAGAGTTCTTCCAATTCTCCGTAGTTTTGATTATGAAGGTTTCATTGATGGCTCCAGCATTGCGCCTGACAAGACCAATGCAGATGGTTCCCCTAATCCATCCTATGTTGTTTGGAATCAAAAGGACCAACATTTGCTTGGTTGTCTTGTTCATTCGGTGTCCGATAAGGTTATGAATACTTTATATGGAATTAAGACGTCTCATCTAGTTTGGTCGTCTCTTTCCAAGCGTTTTTCATCACAGTCTCGATCCAGAATATCCCATCTCAAACGACAAATTCAGTCCATTAGTCAAGGTAACACTACGTGCACTGACTATCTTGAACATGCAAAGAATTTGGCTGACCAATTGTCTGCGTCTGGTAAAGCTGTTGATGACGAGGATTTAATTTCATATATTGTTTCGGGTTTGAATCCTATATATAATCATTTTGTCACCTCTTTTAATTTTGCTTCTCGTGAAAATGATTTCCCTTTTGATGATTTTCAAGTTGAACTTCTCAACTATGACTCAATGTTACAGAATCAACATGATTTATACTCTACCCCAGAGCCCCACTTTGCAATGGCAGCAGCAAGACGAAAGTCTGCTACTGCTCTCCGTAAATCTAAGAATTTCTCAGGTTTACCAGGTACTCTTTCCAGTCAGCCTCGTCCTCAACAATCCAATCCGTCCTCTGTTGCAGTAGGTCCCAAACATCCATCACCTCATCTTCATGGACTGTCGAAGCCTGAATCTAGCAAAGATGTGTGTCAAATTTGTAAGAAAGAATTTCATCAGGCCCTTGATTGCTTTCACCACTATGATTATGCATATCAGGGACGTCATCCACCAATGGAACTTGCTGCCATGGTTGCTGAACGCAACGCCATTTATGAGAATGAAGTTTGGTACGCTGATAGTGGTGCCAATGCCCATATTACATTTGACGCCGAGAATCTTGTCCATCAGCAACCCTATGAAGGCGAAGAAACGGTCACATTTGGTAATGGTTCAGGTTTGCAAATTCAAAATACTGGTTCTACTTCTTTTTCTATTGGAAACTCTGAACTCATTTTAAAAGATATCCTTCATTGTCCTTCAGCATCTTCTAATTTAGTCTCAATTAATAAATTTTGCAAAGACAATGATTGTTATTTTCAGCTCACTGATTCTGATTTTTGTGTGAAGGAAAACAAAACCGACAAAATCCTACTCCAAGGAATGGCTGAGAATGGCATGTATCCTTTGGCGCTCCAAAAGAAATCTCAAAATAAATTACATTGCCTTGCTGCTACTGTTGGGCTTAAGACATCCGTGGACTGTTGGCACTCTCGTCTAGGACACCCTGCATTTTTAGTAGTACATTTTTTAATTCGTCAATTTAAGCTTCCTATTTTTCTGTCTAATAAAAAAAGTAATTTGTGCCCTTCATGTCCTATGGGAAAGGCGAAGCAGTTGCCTTTTGTTAGTTCAAGCCGAGAGTCTATGTTTCCTTTAAATTTAATTCATTCTGATGTTTGGACTTCACCTATTCATTCTATTAGTGGTTACAAGTATTATGTTATTTTTGTCGATGATTTTTCTAGGTTCACTTGGTTGTATCCTATTCATAATAAGTCACCTTTCTAAAATTTAAAGTTCTTGTTGAAAATTTGTTTTCAAGCTCCATTAAACAATTGCAAACAGATAATGGTGGTGAATATTTATCAAACCAGTTTAAAAGATTTTTGACACAAAATGGGATTAACCATCGTTTAACTTGTCCGCACACATCTCAACAAAATGGTGTTGCAGAGCGGAAACATCGACATATACAAGAAACTGGTTTAACTTTACTTTCTGGATCTGGGCTTAATACAAAATATTGGGTAGAAGCATTTTTAACGGCTATATTTTTAATTAACCGGCTTCCATCTAAAGTTTTGCAAAATGTATCGCCGTACTACAAATTGTTTGCTCGCTTCCCGTCATACACTGAATTAAAAACTTTTGGTTGTGCTTGTTTCCCATTTTTGAAACCATATAATGATCACAAGCTAAATTTTAAAAGTAAAAAGTGTATATTTTTGGGGTACATGACTAATCAAAAAGGTTATAGGTGTCTTGATCCTTCTAGTGGCAAAGTTTATATCTCAAGGCATGTAATTTTTGATGAGACATCTTTTCCAGCCAAGGATACATCACATGCTTACCAGACTAAAAGAGTAGGTAATTGTAATAATCCTTTTCCCACTTCAACAGAATTAGTCACTGTTCATAATGATTCTAATAAGTCTTGTGCAGATTTTGAGTCTAACTTAATTGGTCAAGAATATCCTACGCCTACAACATATACAGAAACCAATGCACCACTCACAAATCAACTTGACCAAGACAATAATTTTGAGCCTTGCTTATCTGATGCAGATTTTCATTCCTCTCCCAACTCTGCTCATACGCCACCACCCTCACCTGAGTTACATATCCCACCTCAACTTACTTCACCAACCTTACCCCAATCACCAATTCCATTTCAAACTACAAGTCCTGAAATATCTTCATCTATGAACCATGCACCAGAACATAAGATTGTTACAAGGTCTCAAACAGGTAGTTCAAAGCCAAAACAATTTTCTGAACACAAGCTTTTTTTCTCTACTCGACATCCTCTTTACGCCTTGTCAGCTTTCCATTGCGCTCCTGAACCAACTTGCTATACTAAAGCTGCAACTTCTCCTGAATGGCGTTCTGCTATGGCACAAGAGTTCGAAGCTCTGATGGAAAATGGAACTTGGTCATTATGTCTGAGACCTCTTCGTCGACATGTGGTGAAAAATAAGTGGGTTTATAAGGTAAAAGTGAAAGCTGATGGCTCTGTTGACAGATACAAAGCACGACTCGTAGCTAAAGGTTTTGAACAACGAAGTGGAATCGATTATCAGGAGGCGTTCAGTCCTACAATCAAACCAGCAACAATCAGACTTGTTCTTTCCTTGGCAGACACTTATAACTGGTCGATACGCCAACTTGATGTCTCAAATGCCTTTTTGCACGGGGTGTTGGATGAGGAGGTATTTATGGAGCAGCCTCGTGGATTTGTAGACACTGAATATCCAGATTATGTTTGCAAGCTTCACAAGGCTTTATACGGTTTAAAACAAGCTCCAAGAGCTTGGTTTAATAGACTTACTCAACAACTAATGGAGTTTGGTTTCATTGAGTCATCAGCTGATTATTCGTTGTTTACGCTTCATACAGATAAGGCCACAATTTATATCCTCATTTACGTTGACGATATTATTATTACTGGATCTTCTTCTGCAGCCATATCTATTTTGATTGACAAGTTAGGTGAGGGGATGTCGGGGCTACAACTAACTGCTTGTGCAGTCAGGGGCTACAGCTAACTGCTTGTGCTGTCAAGCCCCATAGTTTTCTCTTTCCCTTTAATTAAGACCCCTTAAGTTACATTATCTTACAACTAAGTCATTAAATAAATAATCCTTCTTTTTTCTAAGAACTAATAATCCATCTTTTGATGCATGTTAATTGTTTTATTTTTCTGAAACATACTTACGTAAAATTAAAATCTAATTATAGTATTTCATTTAACACGCATGATTTAACAAGGCTCCATCTGCTTTTGATATTTTTAGAAAAGAAAAATATTTTTAACACTTTTGACTTTGTAATTAAATTTTAACAAGCCCACTCATTAACTTAATCTAGTTTTTACACTAAGCTCAAGTTTTTCTTTTTCAGAAACGTTAGCAACGATACATATATTTAAGAAAAAACATTTAAATTTTTACGAAAATTATTAGAGTAATTGATTTTTGCACATCAATTTCTTGACATGATTTCTTCTAATTCCTTTTGAATACAAATTATATTAAATTATCATGATTTGTTTTTACTAAACTCAGAACATAATTATTAGTCTAACACAGTAATAAAAATTTATTAATTTGATACTGTAGTGAATTGAAAAAATATACAACATGCAGTAGGTGTTTGAAAAGGTGGTAAGTTTTCTATAAGGACTTAGTTGTAAGATAATGTAACTTAAGGGGTCTTAATTTAAGGGAAAGAAAAAACTATGGGGCTTGACTGCACAAGCAGTTAGCTGTAGCCCCGACATCCCTGTTAGGTGAAGTGTTCAAAATTAAAGATCTTGGGGAGTTACACTACTTCCTTGGTGTACATGCATCAAGAGATTCTGCTGGGCTTCATCTTCGACAAACGAATTACATGATAGACCTTCTTGAACGCACTAAAATGTCTGGAGCTAAGCCTTTATCTTCACCAACTGTATCTGGCGGTAAATTATCAGCAATATATGGTGATCCAATTGATGATCATACTGATTATCGACAAGTAGTTGGATCACTACAATATTGCACGATTACACGTCCAGATATTGCGTATGCTGTCAATCAATTGTGCCAGTTTATGCACTCTCCACGGCAACCTCATTGGACAGCTGTTAAACGTGTGTTACGTTCTCTCAAAGGGAGTGTGGATTTTGGTCTTTATTATCAGCCAACTTCAATCAATTTACAAGCATATTCTGATTCGGATTGGGCGGGAAATCCAGATGATCGAAAATCAACAAGTGGTTATGCTGTTTTTCTTGGTCAGAACCTTATTTCTTGGAGTTCTAAGAAGCAACATGTAGTTTCCCGTTCTAGTACAGAGTCGGAGTATCGATCCATGGCACTTGCAACTGCTGAATTATATTGGCTAAGAATGGTGTTTCGTGATTTAAAAGTTGTCATTCCAGAATCCCCAACACTATGGTGTGATAATATAGGTGCATTAGCTTTGGCTACTAATCCAGTTTTTCATGCTAGAACAAAGCATGTTGAAGTGGATTATCACTTCATTAGAGAGAAAGTTCTTAACAAGGATATTGTTGTTCGATATGTTTCGACACTCGATCAAGTTGCTGATGCATTCACAAAGGGGCAGACATCATCACGCTTTCTGTTCCTACGTACCAAACTGAGCATCTGTATCCTCCCTCTCAGTTTGCAAGGGGGTGTTAGAAAGCTTTCAAATTCAAATAATTATGCAGGGAATATTTGCCGTTAGAATTGATTTGTTGTTATCTTTTAAGTTGTTTTGTTGATAGAGTTTGTAGATATGATAGAATAGTCCGTATCTTTTCTTTTCCCTTGTAAAGTGACTTACTGAATATTATAAATATAAGTCTCATGCAAGGATCAGATATCTTGCTGAGCCAACCTTTTCATACTTTTTATATTTCTTTCATTTTGTCACAAGATTGGGAACATCAGTGGACATCCATATACAATATGGCCAGTGACGATGGTAAAGATCGCATTAGCCATTTACCGGAAGGTGTAATAAGTAACATCTTGTCCCGCCTATTCGCCGAAGAAGCTGTTCGAACATCTGTTTTGTCCTAAGATTGGGAGTACAAGTGGACATACATTTACAATATTCGCCTTGATGATTATAATTATAAGAAGGAGACTCACAAAACATCTTTTGTTAAATTTGTAGAGTGGGTACTTCTCCTTACAGAAAAAAAAAACATTCCGTCTTTCATGTTGTAAAGATTACAACTTTGGCAGTGACCTGACGACATGGATAACGACTTTGTTGAGGCGTAATGTTGAGAATTTGGAGATAGGGTATGGTAAAACAAGGGATAGTCTTACCCTGCAGCCTTCTCAACAACAGTTCATTAAGAAAGTTAACGATGTCCTGCACTATCAAAGTTCATTCCACGAATTATTTGGCTAACCTCAAGTGTTTGTATCTTTATGAAGTTGAGATTATAAATGAGCTATCTAGTACAGACACATTGATATTCACTTTTCCAGTTTTAGAAACATTCACATTGAAATTTTGCGAATGGGTGAATGTAAAGACAGTAGAAATCTATTCCCCTTCACTAACTTCATTGGTGTCTGAGACGGTCGATTATGTAGAAGTTCTTAACTATTCAATAAAGATTTTCGGACCCAAGCTTGTAAACTTTAACTCATCTGGTGGTTCAGCGGAAAACTTCATTGTGGATGGACCACCGGTTGTTAAGGCAGTCTTGCGCCATCAGAGTCTCGAAGAGGACCTTCCGTTGCTTGGATATTTGCATTATGGACTGCAATTTCGAAGGCTGTTGAAAGAATTCTCAAGTTTAGAAGAATTGGAGCTCACACTTTCGGTAGCAAAGGTGTGTTCTCATTTGTCTTTTCGTTTGTTGGTTATATGTGTCCTGGTTATTGGTACATCAGATTGATATTCACCTATAACTAGAGCAAATTAGGAATCTTTTTTATTACACATGACATTGGAAGAAACGTTGCTTTGTCCTGTCAGGTAAGGAAAAGGGTTAATAACATTCACATCCTATGAGCACCTCTATTAAGAAGTCCTCTGAGGTTTTACAATTATTTACATTATACGTAATGAGTAAAATAACCATTATGCTAACATCCTCAGAAATAGAATTAAACAAAATATATGAAAAGCATTGACAGTTTCTGAAAAGCATGCTATGTTCATCTAATCACATTAAAAGTATCTGAAAAGCATAAAACTAAGAGCTCAAACTCAAATTTTGAAAATGCAGAGACATACCCTCTTGAAAAGATTTAACTTTCTTTTGGGTGACGATGGGGGTAGGGGATTTGGAGGTACTCTTGTCGAGTAGGTAGAAACTTTCCTTCTAATGTAAAACTTTTGTTACATGTTGGAATATATAAATAATAAATAATCTCTTACAAACTTAAGCTATTATGAGGCAGGTATGTAATGTGGTATTAGAGTTAGGATAAATGTATCGTGTTCAAACCCCATCACCACCGATTTATCAAAAGATTCTAGCCTGCACATAATGGGATGTTGGCGTATGTGTCTGTGTGTGTATATGTTTATGTGGTGTGTATACTTATAACACATCAAATGTGCAAAGTTTAGGCTTATGAATACTACAGCCTGCTAGACACTTTTCATTGAATATTTTCTTCTTGGGATTCTGCATTTTATTTTTCAAAACATCAAACCTCACAATTCTGCGTACACTTACCTCCATAGTGACGCAAGATTTAGTGTTAGTGTTAGCATGTAGCATGTTTAAACTAACAACTGAAAGCTGGAAACTTGTTGTCAACTAGTCATAACATAGTTTTCATTAGAATTTTTAAGGCTTCATCCTTTTTTGTTTTTGTTTTTTTTGGTTCAACACATTTATTTGATTTTTACTGATGTTGTTTTCTCTCTAATTTGTAGGCTATTGTTAATTCGAAACAAGGACTTGCACTTCCTAGATACAATAAGCTGAGAAAGTTGTTTATGGATATTGGTACTGATATTGAAGCACTACTGGAGTTACTTCACTCAGCACCATCTCTAACAATTTTAATCCTAGACGTGGTAATGCTGAATACTTCCATCCCATTGTCCATTTATGTCAAAGCAACATACAACAAATGATGGTTTTTTTTTTCCAATGTATTTTATTTCGTTTCGTGTTACTGAAATAAGATTGTCGGCCAATATCCTATTTAGTGACATGTTTTTTTTTTTTCTTTTAACAGTATCATTATAAGGATGATGATTATAATTATAATGCGGTGGAACCTCTGCCATCCTGTATTGTATCTCACCTGGAGGAGGTTGAGCTTCGATCCTATTCTCGCGCCAGAGGTCTTGCAGCATTTCTCTTGCCGAATGGTGTCAAACTTAAGAAATTTCATGTTTATGGCCACGATTATACTCCAGTGGAGGAAATTATGGAGGAGGTATCAACATTTCCTAAAGCCTCTACTTGTGTATCTATCGTTGTCGAATAAAGATGTAAATATCTGTTCTTCATCATTTTGCATCTATCAATCTCGCAAAAATGTTGGTGCAAATGGTGAAGATCGCCTTAGCCATTTACCGCGAGGTCTAATAAGTAACATTTTGTCCCGCCTATTCACGGAAGACGTTGTTCAACAAGTATTTTGTCCAAAGATTGGGAGTACAAGTTGACATCCATTCCCAGCATTAACACTAGTGATGCTTATTCTTATAATAAGAGGATTGGCCAAAAAACATCTTTTCTTGACTTTGTGGACATGGTACTTTTTCTTTCACAAAATATTAAAGCATTTTGTCTTTCACATTCTAATGTGTACAACTTAAGTAGTCGTCTGGCTACATGGATAATGACTCGGTTGAGGCGTAGTGTTGAGAATTTCGAGATAAGTTCTAGTGAAGAAGGGATAGTCTTACCCCGCAGCCTTCTCAACAACAGTTCACTAAGAAAGTTAGATTTGACGATGCCCTGCACTTTCAAAGTTCCTTCCATGCATTACTTTGCTAATCTCAAGTGTTTGCATCTTGTCTCTGTTGAGATTATTAAAGAGCTTTCTAGTACAAAAACACTGATATTCACTTTTCCAGCCTTGGAAACATTTGAATGGAGATATTGCAAATGGATGAATGTAATGATAACATTCAAGAATATATCCATGATCTTACAAAGACAAGATGGGATCTTACAATATAATGAATGAATTAATCACTAGGGTTTACAATAAGACATATATATATACAAGACAAGTAAAAGACTAAACTACCCTTAAGACAATTAATATACAAATAATAATATGCTAACACCCCCCCTCAAACTCGAGAAGGTACTGCAATAAGTAACGAGAGTTTGCCAACAAAGAAGTTGTGTCGCTGAATCGTATGTGCCTTCGTAAAGAAGTCAGCCAACTGCATCGAAGACGAGATGAACGGTAGAGAGATAACACCATGCTGAAAATGATGTCGAGTCACATGACAATCGATCTCAATATGTTTGGTACGCTCATGAAAAACAGAGTTATGAGCAATCTGAACAGCACTTTTGTTATCACAATACATGGGTGTGGGGGATGACAACAACACCCCCATATCACCTAACAACCGTCGTAACCAAACAAGTTCAGTTGTGGTGGAAGCCATAGCACGATACTCTGCCTCGGTAGAAGAACGAGAAACAACATCTTGTTTCTTGCTTTTCCAAGAAATGAGAGAATCACCTAGAAAAATACAGTATCCAGTGGTAGATTTTCGATCGGATGGATCACTAGCCCAGTCTGCATCCGTATATGCTTGAAGTTCTAATGAAGAACTCGAAGGAAATAATAGACTCTGATAAATAGTACCACGAAGATAACGAAGAATGCGAGTAACAGCAGCCCAATGATCAGAGGTAGGTGCAGCAACAAACTGGCTAACAACATGGACCGCATAAGCAATATCTGATCGGGTAATAGTCAAGTATACCAAACTACCAACAATAGACCTGTACAAAGTGGGATCCGGAAGAAGTGTACCGCCAGTAGGAGTATAACGAACATTTACCTCTAAAGGAGTAGCAGCAACACGAGTGTCTGTAAGGCGAGCTCGCTCCAAGATATCTGAAGTATACTTCGACTGAGACAAAAGATAGCCCTTTGGAGATGAGGCGACTTCAATACCTAAAAAGTAACGAAGAGGACCCAAATCCTTCATATCAAACAAACGAGATAAGGTGTGTTTCAACACCTTGATACCCTCAACATCGTCACCTGTAATAATCATATCATCAACATACAGTAAAAGCATTATGCGACCAGCAGAACTGCATTTAACAAATAAGGCTGAATCATTAGGACTAGAGGAGAAGCCAAGAGAACAAACAGCTGTAGAAAACTTCTCAAACCAAGCTCTTGGAGCTTGCTTAAGCCCATATAATGCTTTATTAAGTCTACACACTTGCCCTTTATCATGAGGAACACCCGGAGGAGGTGTCATATACACTTCCTCATGTAAATCACCATTCAAGAATGCATTTTTCACATCCATCTGTGAAATATACCATTGCCGTACTGATGCAACTGCAATAAGAACTCTGACAGATGTCATCTTAGCAACAGGAGCAAAGGTCTCATCATAATCCATGCCATATTGTTGAGCAAATCCTTTTGCCACTAGACGAGCCTTATATCGCTCAACTGAACCATCAGCTTTGGATTTAATTTTATAGACCCATCGAGAACCAATTGACTTTTTCCCTACTGGAAGAGGAACCAAGTCCCAAGTGTGATTTTTGTTCAAAGCTGATAGTTCCTCAACCATAGCCTCTTGCCAAACAATATCTTGTGCCGCCTCAGAATAAGAGGTAGGCTCACAAAGAGGCCAAACAGATGCCAAAAATGAAACAAAAGGCTGAGAATAACAAGAGTAAATGAAATCAGGCAGTTGAGTAGACTTACGAGTACGCCTGGGATACCGCTCCTGAGCTGGATCCGAAATCGTAAGAGAAGGGACATGAGGGGGTAACTCTTCAGCAGCACCCAAGTCATCTCCATCACCAACACCAATATTGTCATCCCCAACAACATCACCAATACCAATATTCTCACCAGTTGGATCATTTGTTTCAATATCAGAAACATCAAGAGTAAATGGGTCAATGTGAATAATATCAGACCGTGTCACATTATGGGAGCTTCTCTGAATGGAAAACTATGGAATATGCTCAATAAAGTGAACATGAGGAGAAACATAACATTTTCTAGCAACTGGATCATAACACCGATAACCCTTCTGACCATTTCCATATCCCAAAAAGACACATATTGCAACACGTGAAGACAACTTAGTTCGCTCAACATGTGGACGAAGAACAAAACATGTGGACCCAAAAACCCGCAAATGAGAATAATCAGGAGTTTGACCAAATAACTTAGCATATGGAGAGATACCTGCGTTCTTAGGAGTTGGAACTCTATTTATGATATAAACAGCAGTGAGAACTGCTTCTCCCCAATACTCACTAGGTACACTAGCAGACAAAAGCATAGAACGTGCCGTTTCAACAATATGCCTATGTTTTCTTTCAGCCACACCATTTTGCTGAGGTGTGTCTGTACAAGAGGATTGGTGCACAGTATCATCACTAAGAAGAGTGTCAGAGAGTGCCTTACTCGTATATTCCCCACCCAAATCAGATCTAAAACATTTTATGACTTGAGAGTGTTGAGTTTTCACATATGCAGCAAAGTGAGCATAAACATCAATGAATTCAGAACGATTTTTTATCAAGTAAACCCAACAATAACGAGTATAGTCATCAATGAAAGAAACATAATATCGTGACCCCCCCCCCCCCCCTTTGTAGGAATAGGGGCAGGTCCCCAAACATCAGAATGAATCAAATCAAATGGTGCAAAAGAAGTGGATGTACTGTGATTAAAAGGTTTTGCAGAAAACTTCCCAAGTTTACATCCACTACAATCAGAAATATCCTGAGACTGCAAGTCTCCCAAAACACCACTATTACATAAAAACCGCAGACAAGATCCAGATACATGACCTAGTCTAGAGTGCCATACGTAAAACTTTGAAGAAGAAGAATTCAAATGAAAGGTAGATAGATCAATACTCGTAGCTGCAAACTGACCATCAACCTTCATGCCATCCAAAACATAAAGTCCCCCCTCTCTACTTCCAGTCCCAAGTATTCTCTTTGATTTCGGATCCTGCACATGACAAGAAGTAGAGTAAAAGTGAACATCAAGACCACGATCACACAATTGACCAACAGAAATAAGATTCATAGCCAATTTAGGAATACAATAAACATCAGGAAGTGAGAGATTTTCTGTTTGAATTGTACCAACACCTACTACTGGCATAGGAGTGCTATCAGCAGTCATAACAGATGTAGGTGGTAACACATGAGACATAGATACAAATGAGTTACGATCAGGAGACATGTGATGAGATGCTCCAGAATCCAACACCCATAAGGACGAGTTTCTACCTGATGTGGATGGAGCAGACATAGCATATGGTGGAGACTGGTTTTTGTTTGCCTGAAGAAGGTTCTGCAATAGATTAACCAAAGATGCGTTGTCTGACAAAGATGAATCGACAGAAGCTGGATCCAGTGTAGGCATGACAGCAGCTGTATTAGGCTGTCCTCCAAAACGAAGATTCTGTGAATATGAAGGTTTGTCACTTGGCCTCTTTCCATATTCCTGTTGTGGTTTGCCTTTCTGGTTCAATAAAGGACACTGATTCTTCCAATGACCCTTTTCATGACAATAGCGACACTCATCCTTATCATAACTCTTTTGTTTAGATCTGGTATGACTAGGTTGAGTAACCAAAACAGAACCAACAGGAGTGGACTTCTCAATTTGAGTCTTGAGGCGGGTTTCTTCAGCCAACAATTCATGCACAACTGGATCAACTGAGGGCAAAGGAGTACGGTGCAGAATTGATCCACGGATGCCTTCATACTCAGAGCGGAGATTGTACAACAGTTGAACCAAACGTTGTTGTTCTCGCCTTTCAATATACGGACCGAATGCTTTCAGTTCAGCGCATTATGTCATAGCCAACTGATCCCAAAAGTTTGTCATCTCAGAATAAAACTCTTGAACACTTCGATCGCCCTGTGTAAGAGCACGAATTTCTCCTTCAAGTTGATATTGAACAGCAAAGTTGGACCTCACATACAACCTCTCCAAATGGTCCCAAACTTCTTTCGCAGTATCAAACTTAGCTAACTGAGTACCAATCTTATGCTCAACAGAATTGTTAATCCAAGTAATAATTTTAGAATTATTGGTATCCCACACATCCAATAACTCAACAAAATTTGCATCATATGACTTAGGAGCAACCAAAACACCAGAAATATAATTCCACATCTTCTTCCATTTTAGAAAGTTTTTCATAACATAACTCCAATACCCATAGTTCTTCCCATCGAAACGAACACTAATCGACTGCAACGAATCATCCCCTCCCGTCATGATAACAGAAATCGAAAATTGCAGCAATACACAAAGCAAGACTAACCCAGAAACAGAATTGGGGCAACAAATCGAACAAAAAATGCACCAAATAGAAATCGAAATTAACACACCAACAAGTTCAGAGAGTGCAGCGGATTACCAGAAACCAGTAGCAATACGAAGACGAAAAACCCAAAAAAATTCCGGCGGTGAGTTCGATCGGCGTGGTGTCGTGTTTGCCTACCGGTTGGGTCAGAGATTTGGCTCTGATGCCATGATAACATTCAAGAATATATCCATGATCTTACAAAGACAAGATGGGATCTTACAATATAATGAATTAATTAATCACTAGGGTTTACAATAAGACATATATATATACAAGACAAGTAAAAGACTAAACTACCCTTAAGACAATTAATATACAAATAATAATATGCTAACATGTAAAACTTGTAGAAATCTTTGCTCTTTCAGACGGCCGAAACACATGTTGAAATTCTTGACTATTCAATAAAGATTGTTGGGCACAAGCTTGTAGACTTTGAATCTCGTGGTGGTTCAGCAGAAAATATCATTGTGGCTGGACCAAGAGTGATTAATGCGGCTTTGACCGTCAGGATCCGAAAGAGGTTCCCCATGTTGGGTGTTTCAACACACAACCTTGCTTACTCAACAACACACCACCAATTTTGATTTTCAGCAACAAATAACTCAAACTTGCAGCAACAAGCACTCACAAGGAAACTGAAATATTGACCAAAACAGGGGAAAAACTAATCTCCAACTTTCAGCAATTCATACATCAATATGCTAGAGTAATACAACAAACAAAATTCAGACAGATTCTTCACTTACTTGATGGAAATTTTGGGAATAAAGTGAACAGTGCTTCAGCACTTTTTTCCTTCAAAAACATAACCTTTTTTTTTCTCTTTATTCACACACTAAGCTTCTGTTCTAATTTTAGATAAGTCACAGCATATATTTTACAAGGGATAAATGCATTAAACCCCCTGAACTATGCAGCTTTTTGCGATTTCGTCCTTAAACTAAATAAATAAGCGCTTTGCCCCCTGAACTATGCCATTCTGTGCGATTTGCCCCATGGTCGGGTTTTCGGCTATTTTTGGCCATTTTTTGCCAGAATGTTTCCCCTTACCCGACTCATATGTGTTGTACTAGATGTATTTTAGTAGTTGATGACAAAAAGTAGGCGAAAAAACACCTCGAACGGGACATATTCCGGCTAAAATGTGATTTCCTCTTAAGTGTATTTTCGGCCATTTTTGGCCGGAATATTCCCCCTAAACGACTCATATGTGTTGTACTAGATGTATTTTGGTAGTTTATGACAAAAAGTAGGCGAAAAAATACCTCGAATGAGAAATATTCCGTCCAAAAATAGCCAAAAACCCGGCCAGGGGGCAAATCGCACAGAATGGCATAGTGCAGGGGGCAAAGCGCTTATTTATTTAGTTTAAGGACGAAATCGCAAAAACCTGCATAGTTCAGGGGGTTTAATGCATTTATCCCATTTTACAATACCATACACCAACTTACATTAATTAGAATTCTAGATAATTCTTAATCATATCAAAAACTCCAAAAGTGAAATGACACTTCTATCCTAATTGAGTTTAATATTTTCAACATCCTCCCTTAAACTCAATTTCCAGATTCTCTGATTCCCAGCATCATCTTCTGTTTTTTGAAAACTTCGTGCTTCAAAGGCTTCGTGAAAATGTCCGCTACTTGATCATGTGACTTGCAATACTCCAGTACCACATCTTTCTTGTTCACGTGCTCCCGGATAAAATGATATCGAGAATCAATATGCTTACTTCTTTCGTGGAAAACTGGATTCTTCGCCAACGCAATAGCAGATCGGTTATCGACATAAATCTCAGTTGGAGCAGCTTGACAAAAGCCCAAGTAATTCAACAAATTTCTTAACCAAATAGCATGACATACCGCTGAACTTGCAGCGACATATTCTGCCTCGCACGTCGATAAGGTCACGATGGCTTGTTTCTTTGATGACCATGTAAAAGCTGTGTTTCCAATAAAGAAACATTATCCAGTTGTGCTTTTTCTTTCATCCAAATCTCTTCCCCAATCGCTGTCAGAATAGCCAACCAGTTTCACTTCATCATTCTTTGAATAAAACAGGCCTTCCTTAAGCGTACCTTTGATATATCGAAGAATTCTCTTCGCCACATTCAAGTGAGACTCATTTGGTGAGTCCATGTATCTGCTGATCAAGCCAACTCCATACAGAATGTCAGGCCTAGTACAAGTAAGATAACGAAGGCTGCCTATGAGGCTTTTAAAATAAGTCGGATCCACTCGTGCATCATCATAGTTCCTTTTCAGTTCTTGTCCACATTCAACAGGAGTATTCACTGGATTACAAGACTCCATCTTAAACTTTTTCAAAATTTGTTTAGCATAAGAGGCTTGGGATACAAAAACTCCATCTTTGCTTTGCACAACCTCAATCCCAAGGAAATGAGCCATCAAGCCCATATCAGTCATCTCAAACTCCTTAATCATGCTTTTCTTAAATGAATCAAACATCTTCTCATTGTTTCCAGTGAATATCAAATCATCAACATAGATGCAAACTAATAACATATTACCTGCAGCATCAGTCTTCATATAAAGTGCATGTTCATAAGGACATCTCATGAATCCGTCTTTAAGAAAATGCTCATCAATTCTCGCATTCCAAGCGCGCGGTGCTTGCTTGAGCCCATACAGTGCTTTCTTCAATTTATAGACTTCATCTTCATGCCTTTTTTGACATAGCCTTCAGGTTGCTCCACATAAATCTCTTCCTCAAGAAAACCATTTAAGAAAGCCGACTTCACATCAAGTTGATAAATTTTCCAACCATGTTGCGCTGCCAAGGAAATGAACAATCTTATGGTTTCCAATCGAGCTACTGGAGCAAACACTTCGCTATAATCAATTCCGGCCTTATGTTTGTATCCTTTAGCTACCAACCTCGCCTTATATCTTTTCACTTCTCCGTTGACGTTTCTTTTAGTTTTATACACCCATTTCACGCCAATTGCTTTCCGACCTTCTGGTAGCTTTGTCAAAAACCAAATGTTGTTTTTCTCAATAGCCTTAATCTCTTCATCCATTGCAGCCTTCCATATTTTCTGTTGTGAAGCTTCTTCATAAGATAACGGATCAGAATCCATATAGAAACAGCACATGTTCAGGTCATGATCTCCATCGGTAGTTTCATAAATATCTCGCAAGCTTCTCATTCTGATCGGGCGTTCACTAGCACTTGAATCCGAGGAGGCGTTGCGGAGAACGGTGCTTCCTCAATTTCTCTTCGTTCGTTTGAATTTTCTTCAAAAACAAGTTCAGTTTGGGTTGCTGATTTCTTTTCCTTCCAGTCCCACATTGCATCTTCTTCAAAAATCACATCTCGGGACATAAATACTTTCTGCGTAACAGGATTATAAAGCTTGTAACCCATCGTTCGATCACCATATCCAATAAAAATACATTTCTCACCTTTATCATCAAGTTTAACTCTTCTAGCTTCATGAATTTTGGCATATGCAATGCAGCCAAACACTTTCAAGTGAGAAACACTAGGCTTGTACGAACTCCATGCTTCTTCAGGTGTCTTGAATCGGACACTCTTCGTAGGACAACGATTCAGCAAATATACAGCACATGCCACGGCTTCGGCACAAAATTCGCGTGGTAAGTTTTTCCCTTTTAACATGCTTCTAGCCATATCTAATATTGTCCTGTTCTTTCTTTCTGCAACGCCGTTCAACTGTGGTGTATAAGAAGGTGTCATTTGATGAACAACCCCATGACTCTTGCAATAATTCTCAAACAAATTAGATGTATATTCACCTCCTTGATCGGATCTCAGCACCTTGATTCGGTAACCACTTTGTGTCTCTACAAAATTCTTGAACTCTTTAAAGATTTCAAATACTTCTGACTTCCTTTTTAAGAAATACACCCAAGTCTTCCTTGAGAAATCATCGATAAAATTAAGAAGTATTGATTTTTCCCGTTGGACATTGGTTTCAAAGGGCCACAAACATCAGTATGCACAATCTCAAGTGGATGTGATGCTCGCCATCTCATTTCTTTGGAGAAACTTGGTCTATGGTGCTTACCAAGTATACACCCTTCACACACTTCATTCAGATGATCTATAGGCGGAAGTCCCTTTACCATATTCTTTGTTGACAACAACTTCAATCCACCAAAATTCAAATGGCCAAAGCGTAAGTGCCATAACCATGATTCATTCTTCAAAATAGTTTTGAAATAGTTCAGCATATCATGCTCGATATTCACCGTAAATAGTCTGTTTCGAGACATCTTAACATGAGCAATCACATTACATGAAGCATCTTTAATTGTAAGATAAAAATTCTTCATGGATATCGTATATCCCTTCTCCACAAGTTGACCAAGACTAATAATATTACTCCTCAAGGCGGGAACATAATAAACATCAGATATGTAGTCATGGTTCCCATTCTTTAGCTTGATCATAATTTTACCTTTGCCTCCAACCGTTACTTTAGAAGAATCGCCAAAAGTTACACTTCCTTGAACATTTTCATTAAGCTCCACAAATATGTCTTTATTTCCACACATATGGTTGCTAGCTCCAGTATCAAGATACCATACATTGGAATGATCTCCTTCAAGACCTTTGTAAGCAAACAATAAACTTGATACGAGTTGCTCTGGTTCAGAATCCGCAAGATTTGCATGCTCCTTGATTTCGTAATTGGCCTTAGATCTGCATTCATTGCTGTAATGTCCAAACCGATGGCAATTGTAGCATTCCACTCGACTTTTATCATAATTCTGTGGATTATAAGACTAATGATAGTTGCCTCTTGTTGCTGCACCTCTTCCACGTCCTCTTTGAAAATAGGAATTCTGACCTCTTCCGGTATGAGGATAACTTTGTCGTCCTCCTCGTCCTCGATAAGCCTGATTGCGTCCACCTCTACCTCTATAGCCTCGACCTCGACCTCGATTACTGAAGTTTTTCTCTCCAGATGGTCCTATTTCAGATTTGTTTTCATCTCTTAAAGACATCTTTGCTTCTAAGGCCTGCTCAAGCGAAACCGACGTCTTTTTCTTCATTCTTTGCTCGTGAACTTCCAAGCTACTTTGTAGTTGATCAATTGTCATAACACTGAGATCTTTTGATTCTTCAATGGCTGCAACAACATGCTCAAACCTTGAGGTTAAGGACCTTAAAATCTTTTCAATGACTCGAATATCATCAATCGGTTCTCCGTGTCTTCGCATTTGATTAACAATAACCAATGTTCTTGTACAGTAATCTGAAATGGACTCAGATTCATTCATGCTCAACGCTTCAAATTCACCTCGCAGAATTTGTAGTCGAACTCGGATCGCTTTGTCCACACCCGTAAACGAGTTTTTAAGAATTTCCCAGGCTCGTTTTGATGTGGTTGCCGCTGAAATTTTCTCGAATGTTGTCTCGTCAACTCCTTGATAAATAGTAAACAACGCCTTTTTATCTCTTTTTCGAGCATCTTTCAGCGCGTTCTTCTGATTGTTGTTTAGCGCATTCTCTTCTTCTTGTGAATCAGGTTCATTATAACCAAGCTGAACAATATCCCACAAATCTTGTGATTGCAGCAGCACTTTCATTTGTATGCTCCAATTCCCATAATTATGTTTCTCCAATTTTGGTACTTGGGGCTGAATTGTGTTTATCGAAGACGCCATTTCGATTCAGGACCAGATCACGCAAACTTAAACACACACGAACAGTAAGAAGTACCAGTCGACGAAAAAACCCACGGCAGAATCGGACTAGCTCTGGTGCCAAATTTGTTGGGTGTTTCAACACACAACCTTGCTTACTCAACAACACACCACCAATTTTGATTTTCAGCAACAAATAACTCAAACTTGCAGCAACAAGCACTCACAAGGAAACTGAAATATTGACCAAAACAGGGCAAAAACTAATCTCCAACTTTCAGCAATTCATACATCAATATGCTGGAGTAATACAACAAACAAAATTCAGACAGATTGAATGTTCATCCAGTCAAATTAACATACCTGGAAGCATAAAAGGTAGCGAGCAACATACAAATTTTGAAAATGCAGAAGCATTCCATCTCTTACTATTTGAATTTCTTTTGCTGGCGGTGGGTTAGAGCATCCAGAGTTACCATTGCTGAGTATGGGATGAGTTGTAGAGTGGAAACATTACAATACGAGGCACTTTTTATTAAATGTTATCTTATTGCCATCTGCGTTTTATATTCCAAAATATCCTCCCGCACAACTTTACTTACTCTTTACCTT
The DNA here is from genome assembly GCA_948329865.1 of Linaria vulgaris. NCBI lineage: Eukaryota > Viridiplantae > Streptophyta > Magnoliopsida > Lamiales > Plantaginaceae > Linaria > Linaria vulgaris. The sequence goes on from OX415251.1 coordinate 20,066,381, forward strand.
CAAAATGACCAAAAGATTAGGTCTTACCGGGTTGTGCTCCTATTTGCATTGTGCAGCATGTTTAAAGTAAGTACCAAAAACTGAAAAGCCATAGCTAGTCATAATGCAGTTTCATGAGAGTTCTTAAGGCTGGGTTATTTATTTTTTATTGCTTCAACACAAATTCCAATATGATGGCCTTATTGTATTCTTTTGATTTGACTCGGTGTTTGGTTTTCTCTGATCTCTAGGTTATTGCTAATACCAAAGAGACTTGCTCTTCCTAGATATTATAAGTAGAGAGAATTGTGTTTATATCACGGTACTTGTTTTGGTCTTATTTCGTCGAGGTTACAATCACCGTTACAATATTACAAAATAAAGAACAAAGTGCCAAAACAATGCTAATCGTATATTAAATTGACTAGCTAAGTCCGAAACACCTAATACAAGCTACTAGGTACAATAATAAATATAAAGGTTATAACGTGTCGAACGCCGATGTGTAGATCACTGTTCGATGCCTTAATAATCCAATGAATTCGATACGTATACTGAATGTATCGAACACCGATGCGTATGACTGGTCGGACAGCCGATGTGCGAACTGGTCGAACACGGATTAGTTAACTGGTCGAACAACCTCTGTTCGATGCGTGTGTTCGATGTGTGTAGAGTTGGGTGCTGTTGAAATTCTGAGCTTCCAAGGGCTGGGAGTTGGGCTATTTATAAGCCCAACCTCGTGGGGCCCATGTTAAGCCAATCTGAACGCATCGAACAGTAGGCGTTCGATGCGTAACGCATCGAACAGGCCTTGTTCGATGCGTTTACTTGAAGGGCCCAATAAGCCTGGGCCGGCCCAATAGACATATTGGGCCTAATCCTAAAATATCCCCATCACATAGTCCCCCCAGTTTGGTTGTCGGTTTCTCTTGAGAGAGCGGTTGCCAAACTATAGACTTCGGATGGCTCAGGATCTTTAAGGGATCAATAATTATGCCCCCGATTGGGGATGGGCTCAGAGAGATCGATTTCCAATCTCCGAGGATCTTAAAAAGATCAAAATTATGCCCCCGATTGGGGATGGGCTCGGAGAGATCGATTTCCAATCTCCGAGGATCTCAAAAAGATCAAAATTATGCCCCCGATTGGGGATGGGCTCGGAGAGATCGATTTCCAATCTCCGAGGATCTTAAAAAGATCAAAACTATGCCCCCGATTGGGGATGGGCTCGGAGAGATCGATTTCCAATCTCCGAGGATTTTAAAAAGATCAAAAGTATGCCCCCGATTGGGTCAGGTCGAACGGCTCATGTTCGACCAGTTCATGGAACGCATCGAACAGCCTGTTGTTCGATGCGCAGATGATCGATACACTGTGTTCGATGCGTAACGCATCGAACGTCGTGTGTTCGATGTGCTTGGGCCCAATGGGCCCGTCGGTCGGTGACGGGTCTATATATACCTGTCATTTCCACCTCATTCTTATTTTCTTCTAAAAGGAGAGTTTTTGGCTCTGAATAGGAACGCATCGAACAGCCCTTGTTCGATGCGTTGAACACATCGAACAGCAGGTGTTCGACACGTTTATATTTTAAATCCAGCTGATTGGCGTTCGATACGTTGCTTAATTTTTAAATTTAGCCACTTTTAAGGGTTATAAATGGCGAGGAAAAAGTCAGAGAGTCGCATCAAACCTGTAGTGTCGCCGGAAAATATGTATGATCGGCAAGAAGAAGTTGCGGATTCAGATATGCCGGATTCGAGCCCGTCACATATCGATGAGGCAGATGACGGGTTAGCCGAGGAGCTTAGCAACGACGCCCCTTCTTTGCCAGAACCTGGTGCATTATCCGAGAATTGGGGAGCAGGGCACTATATTCCTGAGGAGATTGATCCCTCAACTTACCGGCTGAGTGGAGTTAGTGCAGGAACGCGGGTGCCCGTTGTGAGTACCTTCGAATGCCATGATAATTTTGGCGCCAGGAAAGTTGTGATATCCCCTAGTTCAGATGGTGGTCGAATCAGAATTGGGACTGACTCCGAAGTCCAAAGATTGGAGAGGAGAGATTTAACGAATGAAGCAATTGCTGCAAATCTATCGAAGTATAATGCCGATAAGCCCTCTTCGAGCCGCGTGCCAGAGCAAGAGGCTGAAGGCTCCATGGGAAGTGGGTCTGAAGATTGGTACGTTAATGCCCGTCGTCGAGGTGCTGAACTCTCTTCACTGGACGATGCTCTTAATCGGCCACCTCTCGGTCAGTCACGACCATCTGGGAATCCAAGACCCATTCCTCTTGGGAGCTTCCCGAGATATGATTTCTTGAATACTGAGGGGTCCGAGTCTTTAAAGCTTGATACGGTAGGTTACATCGTGCGAGAGGAGCAATCGGTTGAAATTATGCGCGGATTGTGGCCGCAATTAGACCGTAATGCACTCGTGCAGAGACTTGGATTTCGCGAGCTTGTGCGATTTGGCAGATTATTTTTCGGCGCATTGATTACTAATGTTTATCGTCTGTGCCGAGACTATAGCGGTCTGTTGGTGGTTCAAAATCAACATAATGATGTGGTGAACCGACTGAGTCAGAGTGCTAGCAGTAGTGATTCTAGTAGGCTCAGCGCCTTGAAACGAGCTCGAAATGCTTCCAAAAAGGAGTCAGATGCCGCGATTGCGGCTCGCGAGGCCCAACTTGCCGCACAGAAAGCTAAAAATGACATACTCGCATTACAAGCTGAAAAAGCAACACTCCAGAAGAAAAATGACGCTTTGAAGCGTGATAATTCATCTTTGAAGGCATCGCTTGATGATGCTGATAGGATATCGTTGAATCTGGGTGCTCGCGTGAAGCATCTTGAGTCAGAAGAGCATCGATGTCAAATTGCCAAAGAATTCATTGATAGTAATGCTTATAAAATGTTTGAATTGATCAACGATGGTCTAGATCCAAAATATTTTATGGAACTGGGGGTTGACCAAGCCAAGCATCTCGGATACCTGAAGGATGGTTTTAGCAAAGCTATGCTCGATAGGACGCGGGGTCCTAATATGGAAGTTCCTGTTTCGACAGATAGTGGTGATAATTTTCATACCCCGCGTCGTGGTGAACCCTTCTATAATGTATGGCGAGATCGAATTTTCAAGGGTTCTAAAGAACATGATGGTGATACTTTCAACATGCCGGTTCCGCCACCGGAGAATCAGACCCGTACTACCTTGGCTCGCGGGGCTGATGAAATTATGAAAGATGTGTTCGGTGATAGTGATCAGGACAAAGAGTTGACTCCAAGAGTTGCACCTAAAAGAAAAACTCCTCGATCTACTATTTTGCTCTCGAGTCCACCAAAGCCATCTGAGCCTTTGAAAATTCACAAGTAGTCCCCTAACAAGAAAAGGACGAGGAAACTCGATAATATCCCTATTGAACCCTTTGTTGCTACTATGCCAACGGGAAATGCATCTTTCAATCCTGGAGTGTCTACTTCCCAACCTCCTCCGGTGTTCTTAGATGCTTCAGGTACCCAAGTTAGCGAAGATGTCGCTGCAGTGGTACCTGAAACCATTTCTCCCAGTATATATCAGTCGGACTATAATGTTGAACAGACATCTTGCCCTTTGCCTGATGGTTGGGCCGAAACCGACAGATTGATCTTGACCGAAAGACAAATTCAAGAAAATTGTGTTGATTTTGCCCGTTCACAGGGTATGGTGCTTCGTGAACAGTCCCCCCAATCACTGGGTGATTAGTTTTATTTCATTAGCGTGTAATTAGGCCCCCTTTTGCTAGGTAGACATTCTTATGTCACTTGTAACGGTTCTATTTTAGAATCGATTTTGTGGCCGACTTTTGGAACGATGTATGTCAATCGTGAACATTAATGGAATTGATTTATATCGTTCAGAATATTGTTGTCTTTTCTTTTAACTTGGTTATTTACTTTATTTTGACGTATTCTTGCGTATGATATTATCGTTTGCCATTGTTCTTCATTCGCGTAATCGGCATTGTTATCCATTTTCGTAACGTTGACGTATATTTGGTGAGTTCTTGCCGCTTGTCACGATGTTTTCACACGCGTGAGGGGCTTATTGCCGCTTGTCACGATGTTTTCACACGCGTGAGGGGCTTAATGCCGCTTGTCACGATGTTTTCACATGCGTGAGGGGCTTATTGCCGCTTGTCACGATGTTTGAGCATCATGAGGGGCTTTTTTGCCGCTTGTCATGATGTTTGAGCATTATGAGGGGCTTTTTGCCGCTTGTCATGATGTTTGAGCATCATGAGGGGCTTTTTTGCCGCTTGTCATGATGTTTGAGCATCATGAGGGGCTTTTTGCCGCTTGTCATGATGTTTGAGCATCATGAGGGGCTTTTTGCCGCTGGTCATAATGTTTGAGCATCATGAGGGGCTTTTTCATCACTCTTTAATATTGATTGCTCCAGTTGTAATAGGCGTCTTGGTAATATCGAACTTATTAACAAACAACTTCTTCATCTGAGATATGAATTGAGCATGATTGCATAATAGGTGATGTGACTCCATTAGTGTGGTTGGGTTATGTGTCTTCAGAGGTCAGGCATAGTATCGGCGCAAGTGCTGAATGTTCCACGGTCGCTGCTCTTTTTTGCCCGTCATTGTTTCCAAGTAATAATATCCCTTCGAACTAGCTTTGATAACTTTGAATGGTCCCTCCCATTTTGGTGCGAGTTTATCTATATGTTTCTTGGCAGTTATGCTTCGTAGGACTAGGTCGCCGACTTGAAAATCCCGAAATTGTACCCTTTTATCATAGCTTTTAGCCATCGTTGCCTTATATGCTACAGTGCGTTGATAGGCCTCATCCCTGGTTGAGCTGATGAAGTCTAGATCCATTTGTCGCAAACGAGCTGAATATTCAGACTCGTATTCTTCCACTCGCCGGGTCGGCATTCCTATCTCTGTCGGGATAACGCATTCCGTACCGTAGACTAATACGAACGGAGTCTCGCCAGTTGACGTTCTAGGAGTTGTTCTGTAAGACCAAAGGATTCCGTGGAGCTCAGATGGCCAAGCCTTTCCTGTTGCTCGCACTCGTCTCTCAAGGTAGTCCTTCATTGTTTTATTTGTCGCTTCAGTTTGACCATTCCCCTGCGGGTGATATACTGAAGTAAGATTGTGAGAGGTCCTCAGCTCTTTCAACCACTTTTTAATCTCCGTGCCCGAGAATTGTGTTCCGTTGTCGCAGACTAAAGATCTTGGCAACCCAAAACGGCATATTATGTTCTTCCATATGAACTCAATCATATTCTTCTCAGTAATCCTCGTCATGGCTTCGGCTTCAACCCATTTGGTGAAGTACTCCACTGTTACTACCAAGTATCGCTGATGTCCTTTGTCAACAGGAAAGGGCCCTACTATATCAATGCCCCATTGGTCAAAGGGGCAAGCTACCTCCATTGGCTGCAATGGTACGGAAGGTCTATGTATCAAACGGGCGTGATATTGACAACTATCACATTTTCGGACGAATTCGGCTGCGTCCTTTTTAAGGGTGGGCCAGAAATATCCCTGACGCAGTATTTTTTGTGCCAACGCCCTTCCTCCGGAATGGTTTCCGCAACTACCCTCGTGAACTTCTTGCAGGACATAACTGCCTTGATCTGGGGTTAGACACCTCAAAAGTGGCCCTTCGAAAGAGCGTTTATACAACTCTCCATTGTGAAGTGTGAACCGACAAGCTCTGTACCTCATCCTGCGTTTGGCATTTGGCTCTTCCGGAAACGTACCATCTTTGAGATATGCGATAATTTCATCCTTCTAGGACGTGTCCGCTTGTATTGCCATGACAAACTCCACCCTGCTGGTGGTGTTGTACTTGGAGATGCCGATTGAAGGCTTATCCGCTGCCAATAACGTTACCCTCTTGCTGACAAGTATATCTGACGAACTGGCAAATTTTGAGAGTGCGTCGGCCATCGAATTTTCGTCGCGCGGAATCTGCGTGATATCGAAGAAACTGAAATCTTGCGCTAATTCTTTGATCATGGCCGCATATAACCGCATCGTTGCCTCCCTTGCTTCATATTTCCCTGAAAATTGATTTGCTACCAACATCGAGTCTGTGAATATGTCCAGATTTGTAACGTCTAGTGCTCTTGCCAATTTGATACCTGCGATGACTACCTCGTATTCTGCCTCATTATTGGTTACCATGTAATTCAAACTGATAGCAAACTCGAACTCCCTTTTCTCAGGCGACAAAAGATGAATTCCAATACCCCCTCATTGGTTTGTTGCAGATCCATCGGTATGTAACATCCAGGTAGAGGTGGCTCTACTTGTCCCAGCCTGATCTGATATCGAGAAAATCCAACTGACGTGCTCCACCACGCTATTGCCTAGGGTTTCAGCCATAAAGTCTGCCAATGCCTGCGCTTTGATTGCTGTGCGCGGCTTGAATTCTAATCCATATTCACTCAGTTCCACTGCCCATTTCACCAATCTACCTGTAGTCTCCTGCCTAGCCAACACTTGCTTCAATGGCTTGTCGGTCACTACGGTGATTGGGTGGGATTGGAAATATGGTCGCAATTTTCTTGCCGTAGCCACAATAGCCAGGGCAAATAACTCAATCTCCAGGTAATTCCTTTCTGCTCCTTGCAACACTCGACTCACATAATGTACCGGTAGTTGTTGAGTGCCTTTTTGCTTGACCACGACTGTGCTGATTGCATTTGGCGAAACGGCCAAATATAGGTATAACATCTCATTGTCCTCCGGTTTTGCTAGCAGAGGCGGGCTTGACAGGTAGTCTTTCATGTCTTGGAAAGCCTTCTCTTGCTCCGGTGTCCATTCAAAATTCTTACTATTTTTCATAACTTTGAAAAACGGAAGGTTCTTTTCTGCCGATGTTGAAATGAATCTTCCCAGTGCCGTGAGTCGCCCCACCAAGCACTGGACGTCTCGAATGGTACGAGGGGACGGTAGATTTTTTACTGCTTGGATTTTTTCTGGATTCGCCTCTATTCCCCTTTCATTCACTACATAGCCTAAAAACTTTCCTGCCGTCACCCCAAATGTGCATTTCTTCGGATTCAGCTTCATCCCATAATTTCTCATTATGGCGAAAGATTCATCAAGGTGTCCTACGTGCTCCTGTGCCTTGAGGCTCTTTACTAACATATCGTCAATATATACCTCCATTGATTTTCCAATTTGGTGATAAAACATTTTCGCCACCAACCTCTGAAAAGTTGCCCCTACATTCCTCAACCCAAAGGGCATGACTCGGTAACAATATATTCCTGTGTCAGTGACAAATGCGGTTTTGGCTTGATCTTGTACCGCCATAAAAATTTGATGAAAACCACTCTTCGCATCCATCATACTCAACAACGCGCAACCCGCAGTTGAGTCGACTAATAGATCTATTCTCGGTAATGGAAAAGGGTCTCTTGAGCAGTGTTTATTTAAATCAGTATAATCCACGCACATACGCCATGTCGCTTCTTTTTTCATTACCAAGACCACGTTGCTTAACCATTCTGAAAACCTCAAAGCATAGATATGCCGTGCTACTAATAGTTCTTGCACTTCCTTCTCGGCGGCCTCGTTCTTTTCCTTGCTGAAATTTCTTTTCTTCTGCCTTATTGGCTTCGCATCCTTGCTCACATTTAACCTATGTACTATAATTTTTGGATCGATTCCTTTCAAGTCCGAATCGGTCCAAGCGAAAATATCTGAATTTCGCCTCAAACAATCTACCAAGGCTGATTCTATGGCCTTTTCTAACTCCGCCCCAATTTTGATGATCTTCGAGGCGTCGTCCTTAAACAATTGTACAATCTTGAACTCACCTAATGGCTCCATTTTGCATTCTTCCCATTGCTTCATTATTTGTGTCTCTGCTTTCTCCCTACTCTGTTCTTGCTGTTTTATTTCTCGTTTCTTCGTTTCCCCATCAATCTTGGTCTTTTTACTTACATTCCCTGAGTTATTCGAACGTCCACGACGTCGTTTACCTATTCTAACTATTCTATCTAGAAAAACTTGAATTAATGGTGTTCCCACAGACGGCGCCAATGTTTTGGTCTTATTTCGTCGAGGTTACAATCACCGTTACAATATTACAAAATAAAGAACAAAGTGCCAAAACAATGCTAATCGTATATTAAATTGACTAGCTAAGTCCGAAACACCTAATACAAGCTACTAGGTACAATAATAAATATAAAGGTTATAACGTGTCGAACGCCGATGTGTAGATCACTGTTCGATGCCTTAATAATCCAATGAATTCGATACGTATACTGAACGTATCGAACACCGATGCGTATGACTGGTCGGACAGCCGATGTGCGAACTGGTCGAACACGGATTAGTTAACTGGTCGAACAACCTCTGTTCGATGCGTGTGTTCGATGTGTGTAGGGTTGGGTGTTGTTGAAATTCTGAGCTTCCAAGGGCTGGGAGTTGGGCTATTTATAAGCCCAACCTCGTGGGGCCCATGTTAAGCCAATCTGAACGCATCGAACAGTAGGCGTTCGATGCGTAACGCATTGAACATGCCTTGTTCGATGCGTTTACTTGAAGGGCCCAATAAGCCTGGGCCGGCCCAATAGACATATTGGGCCTAATCCTAAAATATCCCCATCAGTACTGATATAGAAGCACTGCTAGAAACTTTTGATCTGTTCGGATGCAGATGGTTGAATGTGAAGTTTGTGGAGATCGTTGCTCCTTCACTAATATCATTCAGTTCTCAAGCCTCAGACGATGTTGTAGTATATGACTATTCAGTCAAGCTTTTTGGTCAGAAACTTGTGAACTTTGAGTCTTTTGGTACTGGTTTACCAGAAACAGTTGCTAAGGCAGTTTTGGATTATGATGAAATAGCGTATGATCATCAGTTGGTTCGAGAAAGTGGATTGCGATTTCGAAGGCTGTTGAAAGAATTCTCAAGTTTAAAAGACTTGGAGCTCTCATTTTGGGTAACAAAGGTCTATCCTCACTCATTTGTGTTTACCTTGTATTGTGACTGGTAACTGTTCTTCTGCTTAGCAACCATAACTAAAGGAAATTAAAATGTTAATGGCATCCACATCCAGTGAGCAGTTCTATCGAGACCTCCTTTGAGAATTTGCATTATTGTACCAAACAAGTTAATTAACTTGGGGTGTTGTAGAGAGGGGCATCAATCATTGTAAGCCATTTCTCTACTACTCCTCTTTACATTTGAATGTTTCTGTCAATTCATGGTCTTTGGCTGCAATACTGATTTAAGGGTTTAACAATGATTTATGCAAAATATAAGTTTATTGCCATGAAATTCCTTGCATTATATAGCACGTGCAAAACAATAAGTACCAACATTCTTGAGCAGCCCTTACTGGCATAATATCATCCTTTTAATTGACTCATGTTGGTTTCTAGCTTTTATGTTCCAAGGCTATTGCTCAATCGAAATACGGACTTGCTCTTCCTAGATACAATGAGAGCTAAGACAGCTCATTCTGCGCGTTGGTACTGATGTCGAAACACTAATAGAGTTACTTCACTCCTCGCCATTCTTAAAAGTTCTAATCATAGAAGTAGTAAGCTACAATACTCCTTTTCCATTATCCATTTATATCAAAGCTTTAGCCTTTACGACCAATGATAAATATTATCTTTCTTTTGATTCTCTGTCTTTTGCCCATATTGAAATAATATTGGCTAAAGTTTCAATTGACATGTGTTGCTGGTTTTTGGCAGTTCTCATTGCAAGATTACGATTATGATGCGGTGGGACTCGTTCCATCCTGTATTATATCACACCTAGAGGAGTTCGAGATTCATTGCTATTATGACTACCAACCTCATGTCAAGTTCGAGATTCATGGCTATTATGACTACCAACCTCATGTCAACCTTGTAAAGTTTGTTTTTGAGAATGTCAGAAAACTTAACAGATGTTATGTTAAGGTTGAAAATAGTGTTATAAATGATGAATGAAGAGCGAGGTAAGCTGAGCAGCTATCAAACGATTCCTAAAGCTTCGACTTGTTTGTCACTTGTTGTCAAATAGAAGATGTAAAGCTCGTTGCTGCTTCATTTTCTATCTATATTGTTTGGTTATAGTATATGAAATTGTTGGATCGTGGATTGACACAACTTTTCGTAATGTTAAGCTCAATGTTGCCTTAACAATGAATGATCTTCTTGACATAATATAAACGCAGCGGAATTAAAAGAACACAAGAAGATATTTTCAGAAGTTAATTATATTAATAATGAACTTCCTAGCTTTAGGCGAAATAACCATAAAGGTTTTAACAAAACGTTCCTCACAACAATTCACTCACGCTCTTTGTTGATCGGACTCAATGAAGCAGACAAGCACTAACTACTTAACTTCTAAGAACTAGACTTAAAGTAGCTAATACAAAAACTTCACAAAACAAGATGACAAAGACAATGAATAATAAATCTCTCAGATTATGTTGCGCTATTGTCTCGTAGTCTTCTTGATGAACTTCACACCCTATATATAGGTTTCTTCAAACTTGATCCCCAAGGTGTGTTGTTCACAGTTTTGGTAACTCTTGTTGTTTCCTTGTTGAATTGGACTTCCTTCTGAACTTGGACTCTTTCTTGAATAAGTAAGTGTTTCCTTTATTAGAGTTAGAGTTCTAATAAGGTAACACACCTTCTTCAATTCGGACAATCCTGGAAAGCTTCCTAGTTGCAGTTGAACTCCAATTGTTTTCTTAATTGCAAACCGTGTTGTTGACTCTTCAACTCTCTTGAATTATGGAAACTTCAAGTAAGGAATGTTCCAAAGCTCTTCCTTATGTTAAGATACCTTCATGGACATAAACACAAACAACTAAAACCGTGGAACTTGATTAATAAGTGAATAAAAGCAAAACTCAAATTATAACAGTTAAAACAGATTTCAGTACAAACTCTCTGTTTTGAATGTTATCGCCAATGTTGGCCTAACATTGGACTCAACATTCATTCCAGAATGTTTTGCACTTTCAATATCCCCCTTTTTGCCTTACTTCACAAAACCAACAACCTGTTCCAATCAAGTGTTAAATCCAAAAACTAATCTTCAACAAGAAACAACCTAAAACTACTAAACTGCTCCCCCTCAATGCAAACAAACATATTCAAAGTTAAATTTACATAAATATGAATAAGGTCATCACTACATCAGAAGATGTTCAGACTCAACATTCACCAATGTTGCCTCAACATTGAAATGCGAATGTTATCCTGCATAAAGAGTTAGTCAGAAAAACAGTTCTAAAATATGTTTACTTAAGCAACAGCAGTAGAGCAGTTCAAAGCAGTTCAATAAAACTTAGAGTTACAACCTAAAGCTAGATAACAAGGTTAAGAACCTTGATCAAATCAAAACAAGAAAAAAAAAAAAACAGTACAAGCAGCACAAAATAGACAATATACAGAACAAAGACAAAAAACCAGAAACTAAAATTAAAATTGGAACTACTCTCCCCCTTTTTGTGAAGAAGGGAGTTTCTCCAGATTTTTCACTAAGTTCTCCAGCTCTTTGAGATGTTCCTTCTTGTCTTTAATCTCTCTCTGAGTATCAGCAATTTGACCTCTCAAACTACTCAGAAGATGATCCACAAAAGTTGAAGTGATAACCAAGCTTTCTTCATCTTCATCCTCAGGCATTGAAGTTCCTTCAAACTCCTTAGCCTTCTTCTTCTCTTTGCTAGGTCTCACCACACCTTCTGGATTCCATGGAAGGTCTCTCACCCTTGCACCAGACAAGTAGCTTGGCAGAATAACAATTTCAGCTTCATTGAACAACCAGCCAACCTTCTTCCTTGTCCTTAATCCTTGTGCAGTAAGGATTTTGCAGATGAGTGATGGAAAGGGTAACAGCTTACTCTTCCTTCCATTGACTTCAGACATAGACTTCAAGATCCTCTCCCCCAAATTTAATGCTAGCCCATTCTTGATCTTGTAGACCAAAATTGCAGATTCCTTAGTGAGAACAGTCATGTTCTTGCTAGCCATCCAGTTGAAGCAAGCAATTTTGTGCAAGATAGCACTAAGAGAGGTGAGCTTTGTGGTAGCCAAAGAATCTTCCCAGACCTTCTTTACTCCACCAGTCAAGTCATTCATCACTTCATTCATATCAGGGTCTTCTGATTCCTCACAGATAGGAAAACCACAGATTGTGTTGATGGTGAAAGCATCAATCTTGTAGACACTCCCCCTCACCCCAAGCCTTTCCTCGCTTTGTAGATCTGTAGTCCCTTATTCATTTGGAGAGATTGAGGTAGAATTCAATCACAATCTCAGGAGAATATTTGTGCAACTCCATCACAGATTGTTGAATCCCTCTTGCCTCAAGCAAGTCCATTACCTTGTGTTCTTGAAAACTGTCCTTATCTGCAGCTCTCTCAAGGTGGATTTCCCTCTTCTTGTAAACCTCCCACTTCTTCTCCAATCCTTTAGTAAGGAAGTGAATAGAGTGGTAGTCCTCCTCTTCTTCAGGATAATATTCAAAGGGATCATCCTTGTACTCTTCTGTTTCTGATGTTGCTTCAACATTGGTGGCAACATCCTACTCATCATCACCAGATTCCTTTTCTGCCACATACTCCTCTTCCTCCTCTTCTTCATCATCATCATCAAGATCAACCAGATCAATTTCCTCCTCCATAACTTTCTTTCCCTTTCTCCTCCTCTCAGCAGCAGCAGCTTCTTCTTCTCTTTCTTTTTTCAGCTCTTCTCTTAGCTGACCTTTCAGATTGCCTCTTTCTGGCCTCAGCTCTTCTCAAGGCAGCTTCAGAGAGTTTCCTACCCCGAATATACTTATCACTAGAGCTACTCTTGCTCTTACTCTTGTTAACCCTAACCCATTCCTCCACCATATCATCAACAGACTCAACCTCCTCATCATCCTCAACAGACATATCAGCAGTTATATCAGGAGTAGGTTCAGCCATATTTACCTCAACTTCAGGTTCATTGTTGACTGGGGTGGGTGCCTCTGATGTTGGCTCAACATTGGAAGTCGATTCTCCCCGTTTGGATTTCTTAGCACGTCGCTCATAGAAAATCGTCATCCTTTTTGCCACAGCATCAGAATTAGCAGCAGCGCCATCGGATTGCGCTTGCGCAACATTGTTGGGTTCCAAGTTCAAAGCCAAATCTGCAAGAGTTTCCATTGGAGACTTGCTCACCATTGTTAGTATTAGGTATCTGAGAGAGAAATTTGAGAGAATTTTGAGAATTAGAGAGCAATTTGCAGAATTAAGCACAAAAAGCAAATTATGGTTGATGATATAGAGATGAAATCGTGTGACTGTGGAGATAAAGAGTGAATGTTAGTGGAGAGAGAATGAATGTTAGTGGGTAGTTAATATGAACGTTACACAATAAATCACCCCACTATGTTATTCCCGCGCACACGTTCCAAAATAATATAACGGTAACCAGAGCAGTTTTCAGAGAAACTTATAAGTTACTGTTTTCAATGTTGTGCACAATGTTGGGATAACATTCAGTTTAACATTCAAATGCGAATGTGGAGGTACAGGGCTTCACCAAGGCAAATTCATGTGAGAACTTCTAATATCCAATATCATCTGAAACTAAACCATATAGCAAGTGAGTACCTCAGACATTTATCAGATCAAGATCATGAGTAAGCAACATAGATGACAGAAAACACACAGAGATTAAGCAGTTATGAATTCAAGGAAAAATTCACTTCCACATCATAGAAATTCACAGAACCAGTGTGTCACCCAGATTGTATAGCCTCAACGCATGAATTTAAAGGAATAAAAATTCTAAAATTTACTCCCCCTAAGCCCAAACCTACACAGCTCAACAACTAGAAGGAAAACAATGCAGTTCTACATGAATGCAACAATGTTATGTCAAATAGGCAGATGGTGATCACATATGAAGAACTTCTCAAACCAGCACAGTTCACATCTCTTTATAATCTTTCTTTTATTTTCATAACTCATCTGAACCAAAACTGAAGGTTGATTAAAACAAAGTTTAATGTCACTACTGAATGAGGGCAGCCTGAACTCCACACACCCCAGTAACAACATTAACAGCAACAAGTTAAGCAAGTACAAAGGACTTGAATGTTGGAAATTCACTTATCATGCACCCCAACACCCCAATTCCTTATGCATACCTGGTTACTAACCTGCATACAAGAGAATTCACCAAGTGTTCAATGCTACCAAGTGTAAGAAATCGAAACCCAAACACCCTAGTAGGAAAAACCACTCTTATGTGTTCCTTGGCCAAAATAAACAGAAACATGTGAATAAGCACAACTGAGTAACATTGAAGCTGTCAACATCATGTACCCCAGCTTCTCCACAAGTCCTGTAACCTTTCATATGAATAAGACACAACTGAATAGACAGCAAAGTAGTGAACTTTGTGTACCCCAGCTTCTCCATATGTTAGGTAATCACAACCTCAGACAAACAGATTTTGAGTTTTATTAACTTTTTCAAAACTGAGATGTAAACTGATAACTAGAAAGAGTTATTCAATAAAAGTGTTCAACCACACAAACCAAATAAGACAAAACAAAGATTGAATTAAGACTCAAAAAGAAAAACAACTTAGAGATGGAAAGTGGGGCGGATCGGGCCGACCCGGACCAGGCCCGTACAGGCCCGGCCAGAATGTGGGCCGGTCCGGGCTGACCCGGAAGGAATGTGGGCCCGGGTTGGCCCGGCCCATTTTAAATGTGGGCTGGGTCGAGCTGGGTTTTGTGTTTTTTTTTTTTCGTTTTTCTCAAGCCGAAAAATTACATGTTCCGAATGCAAGCTTAATAAATTATATAAATAAAAGGAACTTAAAAAAGTACTTTTATTCAAAAAAAACATAAAAGGTTAACTTAAAAAAGAAATACATAAAAGGTTAACTTAAAAAAGAAATACATAAAAGGTAAACTTTGAAAAAACTTGAATTCTCAAAAAATGCATACAAAACACAAAAGGTAAACTTATGTTCTAAAAAAAAACATAAAAAGGTAACGATGAAAAAAAAATCTTCAAAGATGGAGACCATTAAAGTTGATTTGTTCTTCTCCTTCGTTTACAGTATATATACTTGGCGCCTCTTGGGATTTTTTTTCACGCCATTTTTGATCCAGATGATCCTTCCAAAGCATACAAAACTTGACAGACTTTGGTGTTAATCGTTGCCTGTGGTCTGAGAGTAAATTTTTGCCTGAACTAAAAGTAGACTCTGAAGCGGTCGAGGACATCTGAGGTGAAAGTAGATCACGAGCAATACGAGCAACAACGGGATAATTCTGCTCGTTTTGGCGCCACCATTGTAATATATTGAATTCTGCAGATTCATCAAAATCCGTAGGGCTCTTATTTAAGAAATGGTTGAACTCATCAAGGCATCCGATGGCAGTCGCCTTGGCCCTCTTGCCACCTAAAGTTTTCTTGAAGATACTGTGCAAACCTGAACTTGTTGATGCACCTACTGTTTCGGGTTCACCACGCCCACAAGAATATATAGCATATAATTCATGAAACATAGACAATATTCTAGTTTTTTCAGTATCCTCGTCGAACTCTATGTTGAGACACTCATAGTACTCACCCAATAGTTGTAAACAATAAGTTAATCTACTACGAGGATCTAAACACGTAGCTAAAATAGTTATGTCTGGTACTTTGCGAAAATATTTCAACCATTTTTTCTCCATTTCTTGAACTATTCTTTGAAGATCAGTTTCTTTAACCTCACTATCATCATCGAACTCTTCCTGATCAGGTAGTCTTACTGCCTTAAAGAGTTGTACAATTTGAACAAGATAGCACAACAAAAGATTAGAAGTTGGTTTATATTTTGATGACATTTCCTTTGTTACACTATCAAAAAGTGATAAAAACGGAACTAAGATACCCGACATAGTCCAATCATCTTCAAAACATATTGGTGCCCCATCACGTTGACGAGAAGCACAATAGTTCATAACACACTCGGCATTTGGAGTTGCCTCTATTAACATCCTATAAGTGGAGTTCCACCTATGAGGTGTATCAAGATAAGGAATTTTATAGAGCACATTTTTCTGCTTACATATTTTCTTATAATAGTGTAGTCTTGAATTAGAAAACTTAATATGACTTAAACAAGTTCGGATGCGCTGAATGGGTTCTATTAGCACACGTAGTCCATCTTTGACACATAAGTGTAGAATATGATTAACACATGGAATATGTAATAATTTTCCTTGAAGAATTGGTGGAAGCAAATCACGAAAAAAACCCATAGCCTTTAGATTGTTACTTGCATTATCCAGAGAAATACATAAAACTTTATCAACTAAATTCCATTCTTCTAAAGTATACATTAAAGCACGACTTATGTTTTCTCCTTTATGTGGAGGATCTAAGGGAGCAAATTCAATTAATCTCCTATGCATAAACCAATCAGATCCTATCCAATGCGCAGTCACACACATATAGTGATTATCACCATTTCCTTGCCACAAATCAGTAGTAAAACACACCCTTCCATCATGATTTTCAAATGTTTCTTTCAATTCAATCATGCTATCAATATATTGTTTATAACCATCCGAATAACATGTATGTCTACTTACATTCTTCATTTCAGGACAAAATGCATTAGTTATCCACTCCTCAACTAATTCATTATCAGAAAAATTAAAGGGCAAGCCACCTTGCACAATAAACTTAGAGGTAAGTTCACGTGCATTTTTGTGATCATACTTAAAAGTCGATGAACTAGATTGCGTACCTTGGCCGGGAACATTGCGATTCTTATGGACCGTAGCTAAGTGACGTGCCAACGTACCCGTTCCACCATTAGCTCGATACACATAACAAAGATTACAAAGCTTACACGTAGCCGAATTAGCCGCCTTGTCCCTCAAAAAATATGCCCATACCTTGGACGTAGTTTTTTTGGCTCGTGCAGTAGAAGTCTGTGGATGAATGTTAGGATCCGTTGGTGTAGCGATGTCAGGTGCCGAGTGTTCATCATCTTCCGTGTCATCATTTGGCTCTTCAAAATCTGGAGGATAAACTGGAGAGTTCCCGCCTCTTGCATAATAGGGGTCATTATGTTGAAACTCCGAAAAACCGAGACCTCTATTCAAGTTGGACTCGAATTGAGCCGTGTTGATTGGATCCACCGACGCATCGAAATTTTGTGTCTCGTCATCGGAATGTGCGGGTTGATTAACGGCGGCACGAGCACGATTAGTAATATCTTCATGATTGGATGGATGCCGAGATTGCGGTGTAGGAGTGGATGATTGGGCGTGATCGGTATATGGAAAAAATGGATGCGCCATATTATTGCGGAAGAGTAAGATTAATATTACAATAACAAGGTTATGCTAAATAGAGAATGTATTATCTTGTATATATATATTATGATGATATTATATTTAAAGAAGAGTGAGATATAATAAGAAAGTAGAGAAATTGTTGTGAAGATTAAGAGAGAATGAATGAGGTATATATAGATAAAGAAAGGAAGGAAAAAAAAACTTAGAAAAAATAACGGCAGAATGCCTATTGTCAAATAAAAACGTTGCAATTTGCAACGTTCAAATATTAGAACGTTGCAAATTGCAACGTCATTATTGTTGACATGCAGGCATAATGCCTGCATGTCAACAATAATGGCATGATTCACTATTAAGTGGACGTTGCAAATGCAACGTCCACAATTGTCAAAGGGCCTATTTAATTAGGCCTTAAGTTCAAGCTTAATTAAATAGACCCAATATATATTATGGCCCAGACAAAAATCTGGGCCAGAAAAAAAAGTTTTTTTTAAATTTTTTTTTTCTAAAACCCAGGCCCAGGACCGGCCAGGCCCACATTTTAGGCCTGATTAATATTATGGTCCGGGCCCGGGTTATATAATGTTGGTTTCCGGGCCGGGCCGGGTTTCTCGCGGGCTAGGTCGGGCTGTGTTGGGCTGTGTTGGGCTGGATCGGCCCAGTTTCCACCTCTAAAACAACTCAACAAAGGAAAACAACAGAATACCTCACACCACAACCAGTATACCAGTGTTAGACAGTGGTGTTATGTCAACACTGGTCCCAACATTCTCACATATAGCACATGCCGAGAGATTTTCTCAAACTGAAGAATCTCTCACTATCTAAGGGTTTTGTAAACATGTCAGCTAGCTGATTTGTTGTCTCAATATGTTCAATGTTGATGACTTTTTCCTCTACCATATCTCTTAGGAAATGATGCCTAATGTCAATATGCTTAGTTCTAGAATGTTGCACAGGGTTCCTAGAGAAGCTTATGGCACTAAGGTTATCACAGAACATCAGGAGTGTCTCACTATCTAGCCCATAATCTGACAACATGTGTTTTAACCACACAAGCTGAGTGACACAGCTGCCAGCTGCTACATATTCTGATTCAGCAGTTGATAATGAAACACAGTTCTGTTTCTTGCTATACCAGGAGACCAAATTGTTCCCTAAATAGAAACAGCCCCCACTGGTGGATTTTCTATCATCCACATCACCTGCCCAGTCACTATCACTGAAACCAACCAAGTTAGTGTTAGCGTCAAAAGAATACCAAATGCCTAAAGGTGCAGTTCCAGAAATATATCTAATAATTCTCTTTACTGCAGTCAAGTGTGATTGCCTTGGCTCTGCTTGGTACCTAGCACAAACACATACAGAAAACATGATATCAGGGCGAGAGGCAGAGAGATATAGCAAGCTACCAATCATGGACCTATACAATGTTGGGTCAACATTGCTGCCAGTGCCATCTTTTGTGATCTTCACTGATGAGGACATAGAAGTTTTGCAAGGCTTTGACTCATGTAGCTCAAATCTCTTCACTAGATTTCTTGCATATTTCTCCAGATTCAGGAAGATGCCCTTCTCCAGCTGCTTCACTTGTAATCCCAGAAAGTAATTAAGTTCCCCTATCATGCTCATCTCAAATGTTCCTGTCATAGAGTCAACAAATTTGTCTAAAGTAGACTTGTTAGTGGAGCCAAATACAATATCATCCACATAGATCTGAGCAATACAAATATCAGAAATTTTTCTCAGGATAAACAGTGTTCTATCTCCATCTCCTCTAATGAAACCAAGACCTAGGAGAAATTCTGTAAGTCTCTCATACCAAGCTCTAGGAGCCTGTTTTAAGCCATACAAAGCTTTCTCAAGTTTGTACACATGGTTAGGATGTTTAGGATCAGAAAAACCTTTAGGTTGCTCAACATATACTTCCTTGTCAATTAAACCATTCAAAAAGGCACCTTTCACATCCATATGGTAAAGTTTTATCTTAAGACAGCAAGCTATAGCAAGAAGTAATCTAATAGATTATATCCTAGCTACTGGAGCGAATGTCTCATCAAAATCTATACCTTCTACCTGAGTATATCCTTGTGCAACTAACCTAGCTTTGTTTCTCACAATAACACCATTCTCATCAGTTTTATTCTTGAAAATCCATTTTGTACCTATTACATTCACTTGTGAAGGCCTAGGCACTAGATTCCAAACACTATTTTTGGTGAATTGTAAGAGTTCCTCTTGCATGGCATTAATCCAGAAACTATCCTTAAGAGCTTCAGTAACATTCTTAGGTTCAATGGAGGATACAAAACAAGAAGCATTATTCTCAGTACATGAAGAATACATACAAACACACAACCTTACCATATCCCTGTAATTTACCCTTTCTTTGTTGCGTGTCCTTACTCTTTCAGTAATTTGACCAATTACTTGAGTGGTTGGATGATCTCTTTGAATCCTAGCAGGAGGATCTCTTCTGGATTCTGGAACAACTTCATCATCAGAATCTGATTGTGCATATGTTGGCCTAACATTGGGGGTAACAGGGGTTAAGTCAACATCTGTTCCAGTTTCCTGTTCTGTATCACCAGCTTCTGTTTCTAATGTTGGGTCCAATGTTGGAGTAACATCATAAACAGTGTCTTCTTCAGTATCTGCAGAAACAGTTAAATCATCAAATATGACATTAACTGATTCCTGAATAGTATGCAATCTTGGATTGTAGACTCTGAAAGCAGCACTATTAAGAGAATATCCAACAAAAATACACTTTTCACTTTTGGGATCAAACTTGCTCAAATAATCTCTATCTTTTAGCAAATAGCAGTCAATTCCAAACTCATGAAAATGTGCAACAGATGGTTTTGAACCCTTCAAGATTTCATAAGGTGTCATAGTAGTACCAAGTCTAAGATAAACTTTATTACTACTATGACAAGCAGTATTCAAAGCTTCAGCCCAGAGTCTTTTAGATAAATTCCTTGAATTAAGCATAACTCTAGCCATTTCTTGAAGTGTTCTATTCTTCCTCTCAGCAATCCCATTCTGCTGAGGTGTCTTAGGTGCAGAGAACTCATGGAAAATTCCTTTAGATTCACAGAAACTAGCAAAGGAAGCATTTTCAAATTCTTTTCCATGATCAGACCTAATTCTTCTTACAGAAGTGCCATAAAGATTTTTAATACTAGCATGCAAAATCTTAAATGAGTTGAATGCCTCTGATTTTTCTTTCAAAAATTTTATCCATGTATATCTAGAAAAATCATCAACAATAACAAAAGCATACTTCTTACCACTCAGGCTACTAACCTCAATAGGACCCATGAGATCCATATGCAACAGTTCAAAACATTTATTTGTTCTAGGGTTAGCATTCTGTACCTGGAGAGGAGTATGAACAGCTTTTGTCTGTTTACCTTTGAGACAATCCTCACAAACAATTTTACCTGGACTAGTCAACTTAGGTAGCCCTCTTACAACTTCTAACTTCTGCAATTTCTCAAGATTTCTATAGTGAACATGTCCTAACTTCTTGTGCCATATGACAGATTCATCTATCTTGGTATGATAGCATTCTGCTTCATCTTGAGCAAGATAGCAGTTATCCTTTGATCTTGTACCTGTCATAACGCAGACATTATCACTATTGAACACATCACATGAACCTTTGTCAAAAGTAACCAGCAAATTATCATCACAAAGTTGACTTATGCAAATCAAATTTGCTTTCAACCCATCAACCAACAACACATCCTTGAGTGGTGGGAATCCTTCAACATCCAGTACTCCTTTTCCAATGATTTTCCCTTTGGTTCCACCTCCATAGGTAACAGTTCCTACTGTCACAGGAAGTACATCCTTCAGGTTATCAATGTCTCCAGTCATGTGTCTTGAGCATCCACTGTCAAAATACCACTTACCTGCAAGGTTAGAGTAAACAGCAGAAAAGACAACATTGCAAACAATTTTGACCTTAGGAGATTTTAACTTTTGAATCCAAGTTCTACTTTTATGCCCTTCAGCTTTGTTGCCTAATGTTGGGATAACATTCAGATCAGAGGTTGTCCTAACATTGGTAGTTTTGCTGATTACTGTTTTCTTTTCAATCACAGTTTTAAATTTCTTGCAATAAGGCTTGATGTGACCTGGTTGAAAACAATATTGACATATAAAAGTAGGCTTTTTCACAGTGTTTGAAGGAACATCACTACTCAAGTTCTTACTTTCCTTAACAAATCCAGATTTCAAATAAACAGAATTAACATCTTCAGAGGGAGGATTCTCAACATAGCCTAGACCAAATTTACCTTGATTACCCATGCTCAGTACTTCATCAAGTTTAGTAGTACCTGAGTTCCATTTAGTAATATTCAGTTCATCTTTGTTAAGTTTTTCCCTAACCTCTTTTAGTTCAGCTTCAGCTCTGTCAAGATCTTTCTCATACAACTTCATCATATCCTTTGAGCATTGTAGCTGATCCTGCAAATATTTGTTACTCTTGATGAGTTTTTGATTCTCAACCAGTAGCTTGTGGTAGGTAGATTTCAAATCTTCAATGATTTCCTCCTGGGACATCTCTCCTTCAAAGAAGTATTCTTCATCTAGATCAACTGAGCCATGAAAACAATCAAAGTTAGATTCATCATTATAAGACACAAGATTAGAAACAATATCAGAATTATTTGTTTCCCAATCTCCAAAGGAAATCTCCTATTTTTCTGATGTTGGATCCTGAATGTTGGGGCAACATTGAGATCTGAAGTCATCCTGGGAGCTTTCTGGTGTCCAGTCAATCTGAGTGAGTAGCGCAGCTGTGTGAATCTCTTCTGATTGTTCTTCAGATTCTCCAGAACTTAAGTCTTCTTCATTGAAATCATCTACACAAACCCAATGAGAACTTCCTCTTTTTCTAAGAGTGTTAGCACATTCATTAGCCATATGACCATATCCTTTACATTCAAAACATTGAACAATTTTTAACTTTTCAGCATCTAAAGGAGCAGGTTAGGTAGCCATGTACTTCACAAACTTAGGAGGTAATTTCCTGTTACTAAGGGTATTACTAAGATTCTTTTCTTTAGATTTGTCTTTAAAGCTCAACCTATTAAACTTCTTAGTAATCTTACCATAGTTAGAAGAAGTTATTTCACTATCCTCATCATCTTCCTCATCAAGACTTGATCCTCTTAAAGCAACAGCCCTATGTTTGCTAGGTTGTGAGGCAAGCTCCATCTCAAATTCTCTAAGAGTATTCATCAAGACTTGAAACTGAAGAGTGGTTATGTTTCTTGATTCACCCATGGCAATTTTCTTGAGAGCAAATTTAGGTGACAGTGTTCTCATAGCTTTGTAAACCATCTCTCTATTAGTTATAGTAAAACCTAGATTTTCACATTGGTTAGCTATATCAAGAATTTTTTCAAAGTAACTGTCAACGTTTTCATCTTCTCCCATCTCAAGTTTTTCAAATTGCTGAAGCAGTAATCTATGTTTAGACTCTCTAACTGCAGAATCTCCTTCACAGTATAATTCAAGTGTATCCCATGCCTTTTTAGCTTTATTCTCATTTTGGATTAACTTGAACATGTGGTGATTAACCCAACTAAAAATTGCATTAAGAGCTTTTTCATTGGAATTATAGGCACTTACCTCTGCAGCTGTCCATTCTGCTTCTGGTTTGGGGACAAGATCACCATCACCATCTCTTGCGTATGTTGGAAGACTGTAACCATTGATCACTGATTGCCAAGCTCGAATATCAATAGATTTGATGTGAGACCTGAGTCTGATCTTCCAATATGCATAATTTGAACCATCTAAAACTGGAAGCCTTTTGGTATTCGGATTGACGTTGTCCATCATGTTGTATCACCTCCAAACCACCAGTGTACTCGGTGTTTGGCTCTGACGCCAATTGAAATTGTTGGATCGTGGATTGACACAACTTTTCGTAATGTTAAGCTTAATGTTGCCTTAACAATGAATGATCTTCTTGACAGAATATAAACGCAGCGGAATTAAAAGAACACAAGAAGATATTTTCAGAAGTTAATTATATTAATAATGAACTTCCTAGCCTTAGGCGAAATAACCATAAAGGTTTTAACAAAATGTTCCTCACAACAATTCACTCACGCTCTTTGTTGATCAGACTCAATGAAGCAGACAAGCATTAACTACTTAACTTCTAAGAACTAGACTTAAAGTAGCTAATCCAAAAACTTCACAAAACAAGATGACAAAGACAATGAATAATAAATCTCTCAGATTATGTTGCGCTATTGTCTCGTAGTCTTCTTGATGAACTTCACACCCTATATATAGGTTTCTTCAAACTTGATCTCCAAGGTGTGTTGTTCACAGTTTTGGTAACTCTTGTTGTTTCCTTGTTGAATTGGACTTCCTTCTGAACTTGGACTCTTTCTTGAATAAGTAAGTGTTTCCTTTATTAGAGTTAGAGTTCTAATAAGGTAACACACCTTCTTCAATTCGGACAATCCTGGAAAGCTTCCTAGTTGCAGTTGAACTCCAATTGTTTCCTTAATTGCAAACCGTGTTGTTGACTCTTCAACTCTCTTGAATTATGGAAACTTCAAGTAAGGAATGTTCCAAATCTCTTCCTTATGTTAAGATACCTTCCTGGACATAAACACAAACAACTAAAACCGTGGAACTTGATTAATAAGTGAATAAAGGCAAAACTCAAATTATAACAGTTAAAACAGATTTCAGTACGAACTCTCTGTTTTGAATGTTATCGGTCTTTAGCTAATAAGCTAGAAATACAATAAGATGGAGGGAATTCCCAAAAGTGTTCCACATCATGACTAATTCCATTCAACTTTGTCAATGCATCAACAACCATGTTTGTACTTCTTGGAATCTATTTAAATGTGTAGTTCCATAGCTTGTGTAGTCTCATTTTGCATTCATCTACTAAGCTTTTCAGCTCTGCAATCGGTTCCACTGCATCTGTTATAAGTCTGGAGACTACAAAGGAATCTGTTTCCACTTCAATGTTGTTCAACCTCTTGTCCCAGGCCATATCTAGTCCTTTACTTAGTGCAATCAATTCAGTTTCATCAGGTGTAGGTGATGCAACAGGAAACGAGTAACCCCAACACCAACTTCCATCTTCATTTCTGAGAATTCCAGCTGCAGCACCAGTGTTGAATTGAAAATGGACACTTCCACTTGCCTTTCTCCACTTCTTCATTGATTAGATAAGCTAATCTTTCAACACACAAGACAAATAGATATGGTGACAAGGGGTCACCTTATCTAAGACCACATTTATGATGGAATGATTTCAGAGGAGAACCATTCCACGGAATGTTGGTAGATGCACTCCTTACATAGAAACATGATTAGTTCAATTAAAAGAGTATGCAAATCAAAAGCTAATAGGGTGTTCTCTAGAAAAGACCAGCTAACCTTGGCATATGCTTTCTCAAGGTCTAGTTTCATGATCATGCACCCTACTTTGTTTTTTTTTTTTCTTCTTCCTCAGTGAATGTAACAGTTCTTGCAACACTACAATGTTGTCCTGAGTGTTGTGCCCTCTTATGAAGTCGGATTGAGTAGGAGCAACAAT
This sequence comes from Linaria vulgaris, assembly GCA_948329865.1. Lineage (NCBI taxonomy): Eukaryota > Viridiplantae > Streptophyta > Magnoliopsida > Lamiales > Plantaginaceae > Linaria > Linaria vulgaris. Next base: position 20,091,284 of record OX415251.1, read on the forward strand.
CCTAGGCATGATGTATCTTAGTCTCATTGTAATGCACTTAGTTATGAGCTTGTACACCACATTGTACAAGAAAATATGTCTAAACTGAGTGACATTCTTTGGACTCTGGATCTTTGGAATGAGGCACAGGAAAGCTTCACAAATTTTTGTGTCAAGGGTTCTCTTCTCAAAGGTCTATTCAACAAAACTCATCAGGGGTCCTTCTAACCAACTCCAGCTTTTTCGGTAGAAACTTGCATTAAGACCATCAGGCCCAGGTGCCTTCAAAGGGTGCATAGAAAATAATGCAGCCTTGATTTCCTCACTGTCACTTGTTGCTCCCAAACAAGTATGATCTTCAAAATTCAACTTCATTTGAAATTCATAAACTTGTAGATTTTCTTCTTGAGGGCTGGGGAGGAAGAGCAACTCCCTAAAAACAGCTGCATAAAGTAAGTTCTTGTGTGAGCTTTTAGAACGACTTCCTCTTTCTCCCATTGGCCTTCAATCTTAAGTCTCAAGATCTTGTTCCGCTTCCTTCTGACCAATGTAGAACGGTGAAAGAACTTAGTATTTCTTTCACCTTCCTTAATCCAACTATTTCTGGACTTTTGTAGCCAGAAGATCTCCTCTTACAAGGTTGTACTCTTTCATCAGTTCTTCTCCTATGCATAAAGAAGGTTGTGGTCTAAAACTCAGAGCCTTTTGTAAGCCCACAGGCTTACTTTCAATATCATCTTCCTTCTAAATATGTTGCCAAAGTTTTTTTCATTCCTAGGCACCAGAACCTTTGGCACCTCCTCAATAGCCTCCAGAAGAGATTCCTTATCATCCCAAATCTTTTGAAGGATTTCCTGGCATTCTGGATTAGTGAACCACATTTCTTCAAACCTAAATGGCCTCAACCCTTGAACATTATCTTTACCAAGACACCATATGCCAACTAGATGATGATCAGAGTAGGTTTTGGGAAGGTTCTCAACAACAAAATCAGAGAACATGTTGATCCATTCCTGATTGGTCATAGCTCTGTTAAGTCTTGCCTGAATCAAAGCCCCATTGTCTCTCTTGTTAGTCCAAGTGAACTTTGGACCAATAAAGCCAAGATCTGGAAGACTACATCTCTCCATGAAGCCTCTGAAGAACTCTAATTTGTTGATCGAGCGAGTTCTCCCTCTCCTCTTTTCATGAGCAAATGATACTTCATTAAAATCTCTTGTTACCAACCAGGGAATGGGTTGGTTATGAGCAACAGTAGATAAGTCATCAAAAACTCTTATTTTTGCTGCCTTCTTTGGTTGCGCATAGACACCAGTGAGTCTCTAGCTATCAACCATGTTAGGGCGGATAATGGCATTGATAGCCTGAAAGTCAGTATCAGTTATCTCCACATCAACTTCAAAATCAATCCATAACATCCATATGCCACCAAAAATTCCATTGCTTGGTGGAATCTGATAATTGTTATATCCAAGAAAAGAAACAATGTTCCAAACCTGTTCTTCACTTACTCTTGTTTTCAGGATAAACACAACAGTAGGTTGATGAATACGTACCAAATCTCTAAAGTTTCTTCTAAACTCTTCATCTCCAACCCCTTGGCAATTCCAGGAGACCACCTTCATTCCAAAATTGTAAAATTGGGTTGGATGCATTGGATTGTCAGATGGAATCCCTGTCCATATCCCCAGAATCTGTCTTAAACTCTCTAGCATTAAAGTACTCTACATGTTCAACTCCCAGGCTGTTAGATCCATTCTCTCCTACCATAAGTGGTTGAGATCCCAATGATATATCATGTGAACTTGTAGATTGATCTCCTAGTGAGTTGGAGGGATTTTTATCACAAGAACTACTCTGTCCAATACTCCTATGTTGGTGATTAAAGTTGGTGCCTGAAACAAGTTGAAGAATGTGTGAAGGGTGGATCGAGTCTGCCTTCTCCAACATGTTCTCCATCTTCTAATGAAATTGTGTTATTAGAAATTGTGTTGATCACTCTTTCAGATGTATTCAGGGAAATATCTGATGCCTAGATTACAAAGGGGTTGTTGTTTCCTGGAATAACGATTCCTTTCTCTTTGGTCACTGGAGTGACTCTTGGCTTTCTTTTAATTCTAGTAATTGTTGCACGATTGGCAATACATGCCCTTGTCCTCAACTTAGGATTGAGTGAGGCTAGTAAAATTCTCTTAGTTGGACTTCCTCTATTATATTGAGAGTTTGGCGCCACAGAACTGGAACTAACACTTTTCCCTTTGTTCTTAGACTAGAGTTCAGATACTTCTCAGGTGATTCTTTGGTCACATAAGAACCTTTGGTTTTCCTACTTACTAGCATCCAACTTCCATATTCTTTGCTTTTGGCCTTATCAGTGAGCCATGATTCCTTATTTTCTGTTGTAGTATTCTTGGGAACCATTCCATCAGATTCCATATATTTTGATTGTTGAGCCATCTTGTCACATGAGTTCTTGGAGTGGCCAATTCTCCTACATGCATAACACAATGATGAGATATTCTCATACACCACTTGGTACACTTTGTTGTCAATCCAAAGTCCAAGTTCCAGTGGCTTATTAGTGCAAACCTGAACGCAAAAGCGAGCAAAACTGCCTCTTGTTGCATTGTAGGTGTTGCCATCAATCTTGATTGGTTCACTAATGCAAGAAGCCAAGGACTGGACCATAGCCTCACGAATATACTCCACTGGCAAGTTCATGATGCGAACCCAAGTAATTGAGCATTCAATTACATCAGTGTCAGCCCTAAAGTTTGGACACCACTTTCTGATTGAAAGGAAACCTTACCAAGGCCCTTCAGAGAGGATCATATCCCTTTTGGATGGAGATAGTCCTTTCATCACATAACATCCACGTCCCAGATCGATGAGTTCGAACTCATTTTGAAGTTTCCACATTAGATCCAATCCTGTGTAGAGAGCCGTGTAGCACCATGGTTTTCCAGTGATCCAAATTATGATTGAATCCTCCCATTGACGATGCATGCGATCCCTAAGTTCCTAACTGATATGAACTTGCTTGAAAGGGATATTAGCATTTGCTTCATTCACATCTATTAACTTGCATTCTTCAGCGGTCTTTGCATCATCAATTCTGACATCATAACGTTTAGGACGTTGCATGACCATGTTGGCATAGGAAGGTTTCAGGAGATTTTGATTATCTTTGTCAAGATTCTCATTATTAGTATATTTGAAAACATATAATGTTGGCTCTGGTAAGTCCGGTGGTGGCGGCGGCAGAGGGGCGTTGTTCTCCTCCATGTCATTTACTTCATTTTCCATTGCGGTTATTGGCGGTTACTTGCGATTAAGAGCGGCTATTAGTTTCGCGCACGAGAGCTTCTTTTTTTGTTGTTCGATTTTGTAATAGCAAAATTTTTGAAATCAATAGCGAGCTCGATTGAGATTTTGCCCATAAATTTAGATCAATGAACTACACCTTTTGCATGACAACAATTTTCCACTTTATAAAATCCCAAGTGCAAAATTTTCCTACCTTTTTTTTTGTGCAAAGAGCTAATTTTTTAGCTCAACACAATGCATACAATAATTTGCAAAAATCTCTTGATTAAAAGTCTAAAACTAAGAGAAGCAATAAAAATTAATTGGGATAACTACAACTGCACTGTTTAAGGTTTAATGTAATTAAAGTTATCTTTTTGTCTAGTTTGGAAAAATAAAAAACACACATTACTCGCCCATCTATTTTCCCATTTGCACCTTGCTAAAAGTTATGTTTTACACCCCACCTTCGTCAAGTACCCTCTTATTTAATATTGCGTCTAAATATACTACTATAAACATTGAAAAAATTAAAATTTTATCTAATTTATATCGTTTAGTTGAAGGATATGTGATTATTATTTTTCAAACGAGAGTACAGTCATCCATAATTACCCTCAAACTAGAGAAGGCGTATCCATAAAAAGTAATACATATAAAAACTATAAAGGCTAAAAACACGTAAAAATAAAATAAAAACTTAAAAGCACCCCCCCCCCCTCTCCACCCCCTCCTAAGTTTTGGGTGCCTACTGCTCATGTGAGTCTCCTAAGTTTTGGGTGCCTACTGCTCATGTGAGTCTCGCGCCATACAAATTTGTCGTACATTTCTCCTAATAGTAGTTAGCGTAATTAGTTAGTGATACAAGGCCATTTTCAAAATTCTAGTAAACAACATTTTTGTTCAAATCTGGACCACTAATACTATCTGATGCAGATCACAATGTTGTATCTCTTTTTATTTAGATTCATGAATCGATCATGATCGAAAGCAAAAGAGAGATCGAATTTTCATTAACGTTGAAATTGAATGTTTATTGGTGTTGAGAGATTTCTCTCTCTCTCTAATTGTTGGAGTAGAAGAAGTGAGTTGTGTGCTCGAGTGGTCAGTTATTTATTTGAGTCCAACGATAACAATTAATTAACAACTAATTAAACTGATGCAGGTTAATTGAACTAATTAACCATACTTACTAAAACATGAAAGTAGATAGCCGTTGGCTAACTACTATTTGAAAAGTTACTCGAAACAAAAAAGTGTTCCATTTCTTCCTCTAATATCCCCCCCCCCCCCCCCATCTTTAAGATTGGTGTGGATGTCGTGGAGGCCCATCTTGAATTTCATTGTTTTGAAATGTTGGAGGGACAGAGGCTTGGTCAGTATGTCAGCAATTTGGAGAGTATTTGGAGTATGTAACACTTTAATCTGTTCTGCTTGCACCTTTTCTCTAACAAAGTGACAATCGATCTGAATGTGCTTCATTTTCTCGTGGTGCACTAGGTTATTTTTTAAGGGAAATACATCTTCATGAAAAATCACATGTCTTGAGATAAGACTTCTGCTTGATTCTATGTTAAAAAATAGATAACCTTTAGTGCCTATGGGGTAACCCAAAAACGCACATTTTACTGTTCTTGGCTGGAACTTGTCTCTATGAGCTGAGATTGCTGAAGCATATGTAAGGCATCCAAAAGATTTCAATAAGTTGTAATCTGGTGCCTTTCTATAAAGTAGTTCATATGGACATTTCTTTTCTAGTATTTTGGATGCCATTCTGTTGATGAGGAAAGCAGTTGCTGAGACACAATTGCTCCAATATTCAAGTGGTATGTTGGACTGGAACTTCAATGTCCTTGGCTCCTTGCTACCTGCATAATATGTTGGTGTTTCCTTTCCAGACCATTTTGCTGTGGTGTTTCAACACAGTTGGTCTGGGGCTTAATGCCATTAAAAGTGTAAAAGTCATTGAGATGGAATTTTGTTCCATTATTTAATCTTATACAATTTATTTTATAAGAAAACTGTTAGCACAAGAGTATAAAATTGCTGCAGATTTTGACATTTGATTTGTTCTTAAGTAAAAATAACCATGTAACTCAACTATAATCATCTGCAATGGTTTAAAAAAAAAACAAAATCCATCATTGGAAACCACTCTAAATGGTCCCCAGACATTAACATGTAGTAAATCAAAAGGAGCAAAAAGAGACAGTAGAGCTATAAAGAAAAGATAGCTTCTTATGTTTTGCCCGATGGCAAATTTCACAATGAGACAATTGTTTGCATCATTTTACATTCAGTTGAATAATAGAAGAGAGTTTATCCATTGAAGGATGTCCTAGTCTAGAAACAGAGAGTGGCATGAACAGATGCATTATTACAAGTAGTAATGTCATTATTGTTACAATCAGAAATGTAAGAACCAACAAACTTATATAGACTATCCCTTAACTCAGCAAAATCAATCATCTTTTTCATGTTGGTGTCTTGTATAAGACATGAAGATGACAAAAACATGAGACAAACATTAGATAAGCTGGTTAGTTTAGAGACAAATAGCAAATTATGATGAAAAATAGGAACATAAAGCACATTATGAAGCACTAGTCTTGGTAGTAATTGAATAGAACCAATGTGTGTGGCATATGTGACACTATTATTTGGCAGACTAGTTTTAACATTGGTGATAGATGGTTTATGTAACACCCCGAAAATTCAAGGCCAAACAGAACAATATCAGATAAAGGGATAACAATATTAAATAACTAATTACTCAAATCCAAGACAATTCAAAGTGTTACAACTAAAACAAAAGCGCACTTAATACAAAACTTAACTAACTACCCGACGGAACCCACTCTCCACGTTCTTCAAGTCTCGTCCTGGTTGACCTAAAGCTGAAAGGAAGGGGAAAAATATGCATGCGTGAGATAAAATCTCAGTGGTGTTTGTGCGTTTGTGTGCAGAGTGAACGACATGCACTATTATTTTGAAAATAATTGAAAAACAACAAATAGGCACATTGGTCAATTAATCATTCAGACAGTCACACAGTCGGGCAATCAGACAATCAATCGAGAATGAACAGAGTTTCAACCTTAAGCAAACAATACACGTCCTTATAACTCCTTTCAGTCAGTCCTTGTTACCCCCATTCAAGGAGCTACCTTGAAATCAGTCCACATACCACACAGGTATGCTCGTCGGTTACCCCACATAGACACTACGAAACTCCCATAGGTCTAAGGGAGAGGGGCCATGGGGCACGAAGACCATCTGGCGAGCCCGCCGCTGCCCAACGGTACAACATGCTTACCAAGTCGTGGATCCATTCAGTCGTTCAAAACATTCCAGTCAGTCAATCAGTCAATCGTTCAGTCGTTCAAAACAATCAGTCAGTCGTTCGGTTATTTTAAAACAATCAGTCAGTCGTTCGATTGTTTTAAAACAATCAGTCAGTCGTTCGGTTGTTTCAAATAATTCAGTCAGTTAGTAACAGTCAATACAATAAACGTTTAAAGCAATAAACAATTGTTTCATATGAACCATATTCATTAGTGCTAGTAATCAATAACGTTACCAATTCCAATCAATTAACATGCTATGTAGCAAGCAATCATTTACAGATAAATTTTAACAATGTATATCCAATCACACATTAAAAAGCAATGCATATATGTATACGTATATATTTACTACTAGTAACCACGTAGGCACAGACTCCCTTTCAGTGAAAATAATATAGTTTTGGAACATGCACCTGAACGAGTTGAGAAGTAGGACAAGTACGAGAGAGGTCACATTAAATGTCTAACTCAGATTTTCCTGATACGTCAAACGAATCGATAAGAATACTTTAATTTCTATTTTTAATTTCTACAGCTGAAATTCTAGCTATTAATCTCCTCCTAATTCTTGCTAGCGTAATTACATTCAACTTTCTACCCATTAGACTAATCATGACAACTCTTTACTCTTATTTTAAAATCAATACATGCTTACATGATAACATATGATATGTGAATTACGAAGTTTACCAATATATATATATATATATATAGACTGCATTATAATATAGTTAATCAACCTTATGTTAAGTATCCATACATTAGGGAATACCATTGGTCAAGTTAATGATGGTAGCCTGATGTCTCGATTTCCTTCAATCATCAAATCATAGAGAAACATATATCTAATCCAATTACTATGATGGCGAAATAACGCATGAAATTCAGATCACTATCAGATCTTGCTTCTACAATAATCAATTTGTTTAAGGTTCCTAATTAAATATAATATTTAGTTACGGATCACGAAATTAATCAAAACACAAACCCTAACCATAAATAACCTCCTCTACGCTTTGATACAACAAAGAATCCTTCTTCAATATATAATATTACAAAATCACTATTTAAAGGAAACAGCATCATACTTAGCAAAGCAAATAATGATATATATACCTGTGCACAAGGATATGAATGCGACGGCGCTGCTGATTTCCAATAATTAAGAAGGAGAGAAAGTAATAATGAGAGTGAAACCCTTTCTCTTGACTTGTTTTCTAATAAAACGTGTTCGTGTTTTATTTAGTAATGAGGCTAATTAAGTATTGGTCTTCCAATAAAAGCATAGGTATTAGTCGGTTGTTTGCTAATTGGGCTTTAAATTCAAAGTGTTTAAAAATTAGTCTTAATTGGTCCAAAGTTCAATAATCAAATAATCTTTTTTTAAAGAAGTAATGACTATAATTAGAAAAGAACACTATTTATTATAAGAAAAATTACAATTAAACTAAGAACATTTCATTCTCACGTTAAAAAAATTAGGGTTTTACATTCCTACCCCCTTAAAGGAATTTGGTCCCCAAATTCAAATATACTTGTGAACTGAGTTAATAAGGGGACTCTAAACGAAATCTTTCATATTGTTCACATGCTTTTTATATGTTAAGATCTTCGAAGAGAAATGCAAGGAATCTAAATGCGACATAGTTCTATGATGCATAGTGATGGACAAAGTCACATAATATAACAACCGGAAAAAAAAATCCAAGAGAATAAGATTCAAGGTTTTTGATTGTTACACTCACGGTCACAAACAAAAAAAAAAGAAAAAAAGAAAAAAATCGATTTCACTTACAAGATAAGGGCAAAGAAACCACGAGATGAAATGAGAAGTATGTCAGATTCAATGAAACTAATGAAAGAGCAAATCAATGATGAACTAAAAGGTCAAGCCATTTCCAATGGAGAGAACAAGACAAAAACATATTGAGGCACCGAGAACTGGATAGATCAATATCATATCATATCTTAACATGCTTTAATGTATTTGTAGGTTTCTTCATAAAATAAGTCTATCAGATGCAACATATAAAGAATGAATAGGGAAATCAAATTAGGCATAAAAGAACACAAGAAAAAAAAAATAAGTCAAGCAAGATGAAGAATTAAGTCTATTTCATGACAAGTTCCAAAATAATTAACCTATGAAATGTCATATATTGTCATCTTGTCTCGCAAGACACTCAAAAGTCAAATTTAATATGAAGTCCATGGTTTACAAGCAGGCGGTGTTGAAAACAACGTAAAAGTTATCTCACACAAATAGTTGTGAGAGTGCTTAATCAAATAGGATTTTCAGCGGCATCAAAGAGAATTACTAAGGCAAGCATTATCACATAAATTAACATATAATGAGGCAAAAAATGAGATTTTCAAAGTCGTTGATAATTTAGGAAGAAGCAAAGCAAGAGTGCAATATATGGGCGATTTTAGAAAGACTGTAGCGAAAGCAACTCATTATAATATTTTAAAGATGGGCAAAGAGTAAAATAGAGAATAAGATGCATATGTATTTTGGCATAGAGAATCAGACACACGTATGACGACAACATGAATCATTGTAGAACAATACTATGACAAACAAGAGGTAAACCACACGCTCACTCATCCCCAACCCACTACTCAATGCTTTAGTATGTATCGAATTACGATTGGTCGGCCGCCCAACAGTAATGCGTAACAACTTGAGCAAAGAGAAACCTAGTTCTTAATTCTAGAGGTAAATCTTAAGTTATAAAAAGGCATTCTAAGTCCGAAGATCCTATCCTGATGAAGCCTGGGCACTAATTACCCAAGCTCTGATACCAACTGTAACACCCCGAAAATTCAAGGCCAAACAGAACAATATCATATTGGCTTACAAGCAAGCTTGGCTCATATTAAACATATCAAGAGCATCAGTGGAACTAGAGGAAGCTTGGTTTACAAGCAAACATCAACACCGCCTGCTTTACAAGCAAGCTTGGTTCTTACTGTGTCCATGGTTTACAAGCAAGCTTGGTTCTTACTGTTGGATTGGTTTGATGTCTGGTAAACATAGCAAGAGCATCAGTGGAACTAGAGGAAGCATATAACTCTCTCTGGTTCTCTTCTTACATGAACAAAGCATATACTTTAGGCAGGCTAGGCAAGGGGTCAATAAGGAGAATCTGGCTTCTCACAGCGCTAAAGAAGTCAGCTAATCCAATCAAAATTCTTAACACACAGTCATAGTCTTGAAGTGTAATAATAGTCTGATTGATGTTACATGTACACAATCCACATGAGCATGCCTATGGGGCGTTGGTTAGAGAACTCATCCCATAGGCCACGAAAAGTATTGTAATACTCAGTGATACTCAAAGAGCCTTGTGTTATGATTGAGAGTGCTTTCTGTAACTGATACACTCTGGATCCATCACTACGATCATAACAAGTTTTCAACTCATTCCAGAATCCTTGTGCATTGGTAATGAACAACAAACTCTGTTTGATTTCATACACAACATAACTAGAGAGCCATGACATGAATAAATCATTAGCACGAATCCAACAAGTCTTTGTGACTGGATCATCATCAGAAGGAACTGGTAGTGTGCCATCAATAAACCTCAACTTGTTCGTAATCAAAAGTGCTAAACAAACACTACGGCTCCAAGAAACATAATGCTTACCGTTAAACTGATCATGCACAATCAAAGAGCCATTAAAATCATAGGATCTGAGAAGATATACTAACACAGAGTCTTCGCTAAGGTTTTGTGTAACATATGAGGGAATCATTCCCGACGAAGTAGAACCAGAGTCGTCATTATGCAATTGATCACCAACGCAATCACAAATGCAGTAGATTATAGTGAATAGAGTGATCAACCCTCGCTGATATGAGCAATTACAGAAAAAGAAGAAAACACTTAAATAAAAGAAGAGAATTGTACGACGCGGTCGATTAATCTCGAGAGGAGATTACGGAACCAGGATCGGACATGGTGAATGATACCATATTGAGATTCATGAATAGATCATGATCGAAAGTAAAGAAGAAATTGGATTTTCATTAACGGTTGAAATTGAATGTTTATAGGTGTTGAGAGAATTTCTCTCTCTAATTGTTGGAAAAGAAGAAGTGAGTTGTGTGTGCGTGTGGTCAGCTATTTATAGGCCGTTTGAGTCCAATGGTAATAATTAATTAACAACTAATTAAACTAATGCATGTTAATTAAACTAATTAATCAGACTTGCTAAAATAGGAAAGTAGTTAGCTAACGGCTAACTACTATTTGAAAAGTTACTCAAAATAGAAAGTGTTCCATTTCTTCCTCTAATACCTTTTCTTGTACAATCAATACATACATCAATACACTTTTTAGAAGCATTCGTCTTCCTTAAGCTCAAAACTTAGTGAGTATGAATAACCGAAACAATCTACACCAACAACCTCGTGTAATCACATTCAACCACAATTATAGTAGGACAAATTAATATTTGTGCCCTGTAAGTTTGTCTTTTTGAAGAATATGCCCATTATCTATCGACTTTTTAAAAATGCCCTGACTTATGCACTTTTCTTTAAAAAAATGCCCACCCGCTGCCACATCAGAAAAATTGCAGACGTGTCAGCCGATGTGGATGTCAATGCACACGCCATGACTGCCACATGGAATATATTTAAAACAAAAATATATTTATATCCTTTTTATATATAAATATATAAAAAAATATCTTTATGATTAAAATATATTTAAATATATTAAAAAAAGAAAAATGACAATTACAAATTTTTATTACTGAAAATTAAAAAAAAATTAAAAAAAAAAATTTGAGCCCCACCACCCAACCCCCCCCCCCCCATCCCCCACCCCCACACCACTGCACCCGCGGGTTGCTAGGAATAATGGAGGATGTCGATTTGGCGGAGTCACGTGGTCTCAGTATGCGGATTCGCGCTCGGGTTAATGTTACTCGACCGTTGCTTCGGTCCATGAAACTTCGGGGAAGTGAGGGCCAGGAGATGGTGGTCTCGTTTAAATACGAACGCCTACCAAATTTCTGTTACTTATGCGATTTGCTGGGACATATTATGGCGAATTCTGAGTTAAAGTATGAATTCAACACCGAGACGGACTCGCTACCTTATGGAGATTGGCTCCGCGAACCCTCACATAAATCGGGTCCATTCATTGGACAACGTTACTCGGATAAAGGTTGGCGAGGGGGTTCATCCGCATCGAATGGGGGACGCTTCTCCCGGGGGAGTCGTGATTTTTTTGGTCCGAATAGATCACGTAATTTTGAGACATCATGGCATCCTACTCAAGATGAGTCCGTTCAATCCTCTGAGAGAACACAGACCGCTACGTACGTCCGCAACGCTTATTTAATGATGAAGAAGTCGATGAACGATGCAGGGATAAGAGGGAGCGAATGGAGGAACTCACAATGGAAATTGATGAACTTTTGGCGGCGACTGCGGAGTAGTCCCGCCCCCCTCAATGAGTCTTTTATGCTGGAACTGCCAGGGCTTGGGGAACCCTTGGACAGTTCGGGAACTACGTCAGGTTTATCGGGTGGACTAGCTTTGTTATGGGATAAGGAATGGAATGTTGAGCTTTTGAGTATGTCGAAAAATTATATTGATGTTGTTGTCATTGCTGAGGAGGGCGCGCAAGATTGGCGATTCACAGGGTTTTACAGGGAGCCAAATGGGGCTAAACGCATGCGTACTTGGAATCTTCTTCGCCAACTTAGGGGTGTTTCGTCATTTCCATGGGTGTGCGCGGGGGATTATAATGAAATATTTGATCAAGAAGATAAAAAGGGGTACGCGCCGTCCGTTTTGGCTTTTGAGAAACTTTCGTGACACGTTAGTTGATACGGGGCTGAGTGAGTTAGATTTTTTTGGACCACGTTTTACGTGGTGTAGTAGGAGGCCGACGCCGCATACTGTTTGGGAGAGATTGGACCGCACTTGTGCTGATTTACTTTGGCGTGATTTATTTCTGAAAGAAACTGTCGAGCATGTTATTACTATTCGATCGGATCACCATGCGATCTTGGTACGGTTGAGGGGGAGGCAGGAGTCGGTTCGGCCGTGCACTCGGTTTCTCTTTGAGGTGAATTGGTTTTTGAAATCAGATTGCGAGGATTTTATCTCACGGTGTTGGGGTAACGACGTGGATGGGGTGCTGCGCAACAAATTGGATATGTGTCGTGATGAATTGGTTTGTTGGAATAGAGTAGACGGGGCTGATGTTAAGCGACGGGTTGAGAAACTGAGGAAAACCCTGATTGGACTTCGCTCAAGAAGTATTACGTCCGAATCTAAGCTTGAGGAGCAGCACATCAGCGGGGAACTTGAGGAAATCTTGGAATCCGAGGAGATTTACTGGAAACAACGAGCTAAGGTTCATTGGCTTCGAGAAGGGGACCGAAACACTGCATAGTTTCACCGTCGCGCGAGTGAAAGAAGAAAGAAAAATGAGATTAAGGGTATCCGGGATGAGGCGGGTGTCCTTTGGACTTCTCCTCCGGAGATTGATCGGGTGGTTGTTGAGTATTTTACTTCTATTTTTCAATCCAGCGTTTCGTGAGAGGCGGCTATTGAGGATGTGTTGCGAGACGCGAGCGTGCGGGTCAGCCCTGAGGTGAACGAATGCTTGTTGCAACCATACACAGTGGAGGAGTCAGCTTTTGTGCCACGAAGACTCATCACTGATAATATCTTGGTTGCGTTTGAAATCAACCATTTTTTGAAAAATAAAAGATTAGGAAAGCGAGGTTTCATGACGTTGAAGTTGGACATTAGCAAGGCTTACGACCGTGTTGAGTGGCCTTTTTTGGAAAATGTAATGCTTAAACGGGGTTTTGATTCGAGTTTTGTGTCTCTTATTATGATGGGTGTCCGTTCAGTCTCATATTCTATTTTAATAAATGGTCGTGAATCTCGTAATTTTTCCCCCGAAAGGGGCATTAGGCAAGGGGACCCTCTGTCCCCTTACCTTTTCTTATTTGTTTCCGAGATTTTTTCAACCCTTATTGCATCAGCGGAGGATAGGGACGAATTGCGAGGGGTTAAGATTTGTCGTCAAGCACCGGTTGTGTCACATTTGCTCTTTGCTGAAGACACGATTATTTTTTGTGAGGCGACATCGAGTTCTGCGAGAAGCATAAAAGACGTACTGGATCGTTTTGAGGGTGCGTCAGGGCAAAAAATTAATCGTGACAAGTCAGTAGTTGTTTTTAGCAAAAACACGGATGTGCAGTGTCGGCTGGATGTGGGGAACATGTTGGGAGTGGCAATTGCTGAAAAACACGAGAAATATCTTGGTATGCCTTCAGTGGTGGGAAAGTCTAAAAGGGAGCTTTTTGAGTTTATTAGAGAACGAGTGTGGAAACGGGCGAAAGGGAAAATTTTGTCGGGAGCGGGGAAAGAGGTGCTAGTGAAGGCCGTGATGCAATCCATACCAACGTTTATTATGAGCTGCTTTCGTTTATCGGATACGTTGATTAAAGAAATTGAAGCAATAATATGCAATTATTGGTGGGGGAGTGGCGACCAAAACAAAATCCATTGGATAGCTTGGGACATGATGTGTCATCGAAAGATTGAAGGAGGACTGGGATTTCGTGACCTACGAGCGTTCAACCTCGCACTACTCACAAAGCAAGCATGGAAAATTCTGACCGACCCCTCGAGCTTAGTAAGTAGGCTTTTTAAAGCGAAATATTTCCAAATTGCGAGTTGTGGGACGCACGAATTGGAGTTGCGCCGTCTTTTTCGTGGCGTGAAATTTGGGAGTCAATTGCGGTTTTGAAGAAAGGAATTCGATGGCAAGTGGGGAACGAAAATTCTATCACCGTTTGGCACGACGCGTGGATCCTGAGGCCGAGTACGTTCCGGCCTATTACACCTGTAAATAGTGAAAAACCTTTCCTTATGGTGCGCGACCTTATCGATGTAAATACGGGATGGTGGGATATTGAGGCGTTGAGGGATTTTTTGTGGGAGGTAGATGTGGAGGTGATCCTTTCTATTCCGTTGAGCGACATGGGCAATAGGGACCGTCTAGTATGGCATTATGAGAAGAAGGGGATTTTTACGGTCAGAAGTGCCTATCATCTAATTATGGCACAAGGGTTGCTTAAGAATGGGAGGGATACGTCGTCATCGGAGTCCCATGGAATCTGGCCGAAACTATGGAGTTTTGAATGTGCGAATAAGATTAAATTATTTATGTGGCGATGTTGCAAAGATATTCTTCCAACACGATGGAATTTGGGTCGTTGCCATATTTGTGTAGAGCGAACGTGCGTGGTTTGTAGTATGGGGGAGGAGACGACGAATCATATTCTATTTGCATGTGATATATCTCGACAGGTGTGGGCGCTCGCGTTGATCCCTCAATCTTTGTGGATTCGGCCGAACGAGAGCGTCGGGGATTGGCTGCTGCGTGTAGCACGGATTACGTCGAGCGCGATGGTCGGATTGATGAGTACGGTGTGTTGGACGCTATGGGGTAATCGGAACAACATTCTTATGGGAGAAAATGGGCGTAATTCGGACGAGATGGCGACGTTTGCACACAGCTATGCGAGCACCTGGACGCGGTTGAATGGAAAGGGAGGCCGCGTGAAAAATAATGAGGATTCGCGCGAATGGACTGCACCGATTGGTAGTGTGATTAAGGTAAATTTTGACGGGGCGCTGTTTAGTGACGAAGCAACTATTGGAATGGGAATGGTTGCGCACGACTCTCGGGGTGAGATGGTCGCATGGAGACAACGACGGTTGTTGGCTTTTATGGATCCGCTCGGTAGCGAGTGTTTTGCTGCGAGGGAGGCAGTCCGTTGGGCAGTTGGGCGCGGATGGAAAAATGTGTTATTTGAGGGAGACTGCCTCGGGGTTGTTCACGACATCTTGTATGGTACTTGTTGCGATGTAAGCATTGAGAACGTGCTCGGGGACTTCCGTCATTATTTTCATGTTAACTCGGGATTTTTCATTTGATGGGTGCGACGTGACTCTAACGCGGTGGCACATGAATTAGCTAGACACGCTATTGAGGATGTAGATGGGTTTGATAGTTAGTGTTTTGTTGGTTTTCGTTTTTTTTTTTAAAGGTTTCAATGGTTTTATTCTTGCGTTTTTGTTAGCGATGGAGGTGCTTGGTTTTCAAGTACCCTTCGTTTTTTTGAGGCAATATATTTGGTTCTTGAGATTAAAAAAAAAAACCACATGTATCAATAATTTTTAAATGTATTAAAGTCGATATATCTTGTCCTTGTTTAATTAAAACATACATGTAATTTTCAGGTTTATTATAACAACGGTTTCTAGGAATCGTATTGAAAAACTCTCTAAATATTACGAAATTTTTTAGTTTTTAGTCAATCGAAATCTACTTCAAAGCCGAAATTGTAATCCATGCATATGTGTTTGATTCCCATTGGGATAAAGACGTGGATTTCCCCTCACCTAGTTCTACTCAGATTGTAACTTACGTGGCACAGTCTTATTGGCAGAAACACCCAACACTTCAACATTCCTTAGGACTCCCAAAAACTATAAATACCCATCGTTCGGTTGTTCTTCTGAATCATTGAACAAAAGAAAAACATCAAGCATGGCTTCCCATAACAAAGCTTTGTGCATCTTCATTCTCTTTACTTCAGGTAATTATTAATGATTATATGCATAATCTCTTTTTAGTGAATCAGGCATTATTAGTTCTATTCTATCATTAATCAACTGATTGAGTTTCTAATTTGCTTCTTAATCTTTTTTGCTGAAAAGTTTTCATAGGACTACCATTGGTAGCTTCTGATGGGGATTCTGGGACGATTATCGGTATTGATCTCGGAACAACGTATTCATGTGTGGGAGTATACAGAAACGGTAAAATCGAGATCATAGCGAATGACCAAGGAAATCGAATCACACCTTCATGGGTTGCGTTCACAGACAACGAGAGGTTGATCGGTGAAGCTGCAAAGAATCAGGCAGCTTTCAACCCCGAACGTACCATTTTCGACGTCAAAAGACTTATCGGAAGGAAGTAAGTTTTGCGTTTGAAGTTTTGTTTTACGAATTTTGTAGAATTTTATGCATTAATATGTGAAATATTTATGGAACTTATGGTTAGATATATATATATACCACGTGAATTTTACTGGTGAACATGTTGCGATGAAATTCAGAAACATGACGTTTTTCTGTCACTCTATTGAATTGGTTTATTAAAATGATAGATATTTATTATTTCTACTTCTATTTTTCAATAGTTTTGATGATTTGGAAGTCCAGAAAGATATGAAAATGTTACCATATAAAATAGTTAACAAAAATGGTAAGCCTTTCGTTCAAGTGAAGATGAAAGATGGAGAAACAAAGGTGTTTAGCCCTGAAGAAATAAGCGCTATGGTACTCACAAAAATGAAAGAAACAGCAGAGTCCTTTTTGGGAAAGAAAATCAAACACGCTGTCATAACTGTTCCAGGTATATTATATAATATTACCATCAATTTAATTCCACAAGAGTTTGCTAGTAAAGTGCAAATCCCCTGATATTATTTTTGTTGCTTATGCACAGCTTATTTCAACGACGCGCAAAGACAGGCGACAAAAGACGCGGGTGCTATAGCCGGGCTTAATGTTAGTCGTATAATCAACGAGCCAACTGCGGCTGCAATGGCTTATGGTCTTGACAAGGAAGGAGAAAGGAACATCCTAGTTTTCGATCTTGGCGGTGGTACATTCGACGTCAGCATTCTAACCATTGACAATGGAATTTTCGAGGTTCTTGCCACTAGCGGCGACACTCACTTGGGAGGCGAGGATTTCGATCACAGAGTTATGGACTATTTTGTTAAGCTGATCAAGAAGAAATACAACAAAGACATTAGCCAAGACAAAAAAGCTCTTGGAAAGCTCCGCAAGGAATGTGAACGAGCTAAGCGAGCGTTGAGTAGCCAACACCAAGTGCGCATCGAGATTGAGTCCCTTTTTGATGGTGTGGACTTCTCTGAGCCGTTGACGAGGGCGAGGTTTGAGGAATTGAACATGGATTTGTTTAAAAAGACAATGGCACCCGTTAAAAAGGCAATGCAGGACGCGAATTTGAAGAAATCGGATATTCATGAGATTGTTCTTGTTGGCGGGAGTACTAGAATTCCAAAGGTGCAGCAGCTTTTGAAGGATTTCTTTGACGGGAAAGAGCCGAGCAAGGGAGTGAATCCGGATGAGGCGGTGGCTCATGGAGCGGCAATTCAAGGCGGAGTAATCAGTGGAGAAGGCGGCGCGAAAGGTAAGGAAACTTTATATTTGTTTCTAAATTTGAGTTTGTGTTCTGTGCTAGTTAGTATTTTACTAAAATTGTTTGAAAGCTTTTGATGAATGTATTTTTCTTCTTTTCTTTTTGTTGTTACAGAAGTGCTCTTGTTAGATAGGACTGCACTGAGTTTGGGTATTGAAACAGTAGGTGGAGTCATGTCAAAACTCATTCCTCGAAACTCTGTTATGCCAAACAAGAGATCACAGATCTTTACTACTTATCAAGATCAACAAACCACAGTGTCAATCAAGGTAACTATTTTCTTTTAGCTCTTTTAAGCAATTTTCTGTAGTATTCAAGAACCATAAAGTTAATTAACTTTTATTGCACCATTCTTAGGTTTATGAAGGAGAAAGAGCATTGACAAAAGATTGTCGAGAACTCGGAAAGTTTGATCTGACGGGTATCGCCCCTGCTCCAAGGTAAAAACACCATGAAAATCTGATGATCAAAGCTTCACATTGTAATCCATAGTCCATACAAGTCCATCTTTTCTTTTTTCAAATGCTTAACATTGTTTTTCTTTAATGCAGGGGAGTACCACAAATTGAAGTCACATTTTCTGTCGATGTGAACGGTATACTCCAGGTGACGGCAGAAGATAAAGCAGCCAAGAAATCTGAATCCTTAACCATCACAAACGAGAACGGACGTTTGAGCGAAGAAGAGATTGAAGAGAAGATTAGAGAAGCCGAGGAATTCGCAGAGGAGGATCGCAAGATCAAGGAGAGAGTCGAGGCTCGTAACAAACTTGAGACGTACGTTTACAACATGAAGAGCACGATCAACGACAAGGACA
The DNA here is from genome assembly GCA_948329865.1 of Linaria vulgaris. Taxonomy (NCBI): domain Eukaryota; kingdom Viridiplantae; phylum Streptophyta; class Magnoliopsida; order Lamiales; family Plantaginaceae; genus Linaria; species Linaria vulgaris. The sequence goes on from OX415251.1 coordinate 20,110,024, forward strand.
AGTTGGCGGACAAGATCGATTCGGAGGATAAGGAGAGCATTGAAAATGCATTGAAAGATGCAATGGAATGGTTGGATGATAACCAAAGTGCTGATAAGGATGATTTGGATGAGAAGATGAAGGAGGTGGAAGAAGTGTGCAATCCCATTATGAAGAAGGTCTATGAGGAAAGTGGCAAGAATTCTGCTAATGATGATGAAGAGAGTGATCATGACGAACTATAGAATAGACATAGTGGTTTTTATGAGAAAAAACAATCTTGTGAACCAATAGAGCTAGTTGCTCTTCTTCATTTTTTTTTTCTTCCCTTTTTGGGGCTGTAGAAATAGTTATTTGTTTTAGTTTAAGTAATTATGGTTGTTTTTTCATTTATTTCCGTTACTGAAAATGATATTAGAAATATAGAAAATGCATCATAGGAAGACGTTCCAAATTACTTGTCAAGACTCCAAATGCATATTTGTGATGTGCTGCTAATGTTGTTTGTTTGGTCATACGCTAAGACCATCGAATCCACACTGCTTGGATATCAAGGCTTGCCAGTTGCCTCCTTGGACTGATGGCTATGGTACCGATGCCTGAATATATAAAAACCATCCAACCCGATGTAACTTGTGATTAGGGGTGAACAAAAAAACCGTGACCCACGAAAACCCGTTCGATTCGCCCAAATCCGCACGCACCTGCGGGATTTTTCTTTTATAAACTTACACGCGGTTGGTCCTTTTGTAACCCGCAAGGAGAACGGCGGGTATAGACATTGTTTCGCCCGCATTTGCCACCCGCCCGCATAACTATTAAAAAAATAATAATTTAGCATTTATATTACTTATAAATTATAATTTTATATTGGTAAGGCTTAAGAAAAAAAGAAAAGAAGCCCCAATAAAACTAATTGTCTGTAATTTGGGCTTTCGAGGCGGAATTATGATGTTACATATAGTATTTTAATACTTTATAATAAAACTTGATGGCTTGATGCTATTGAAACTATGTCTTTCTTTTACTATTTGAAACTTAAATTGATGTTGGGGAGCTTAGAAGTTGTATATTTTTTATTTTTGGACTAAAATGTATGATTTTTTTCTCGTTGTATAACCCCCCATCGCCCGCAAACCACCTGCACCCGTCAAGCCCGCACCCGCACGGTTTGACAAAAAAAAAAAAAAAACCGTATAGTTTGTGAATTATATCACCCGATGCGATGTGGGTGGATGATTATTTTTAGGTAAACCCACCCACTACCACCCGCGTACAACCCTACTTGTGATTAATATATGTAGTATACTTTAGTGTATACAGACTACAGAGTAAGGTCGACTTCTAAAAATTTATGACACATGCAGTAATTATTTACATGCATCCACAATTGACATAAGCCAAGTTTAGCTTGTCATATGTCTTGAGCAACCACTGTAAAAGTACCATTTCGTGAAAGTTTAGTGTGAACAACAGAAAAAAGAACATTGCAAATAATCTTTTGATCTTGGGGCTTAATTAATTTTTGGGATAAAAGCTTCAAATTAAACCCTCTGAACTATGACCACTTTTGCAACAATATATTTAGTAAGTGATCTAGCCCCTAATCTTCGCCAACCTGTTCGATTTGCCTCAGTGTGTGCTTCCGACAATTTTTTGGTTGAAATTATTTTGTATAGAATATTCTCCTCGTCTAGACGAATCTGGTGGTGGTAACGGTATCGCAAAATTCAAGGCCATTACTCGAGAAATTTAGTTTTAATTCGAGAATTTCTGAAAAATGTGAAAACACCTTCAAGTGTTCTTCAAAATTTCTCGAATTAAAACTAAATTTTCATTGTAATAGTGTTGGATTTTGCGATACCGTCACCACCATCGAAACCGTCTCGACAAGGACCTTTATGACAACATTGTGTTTCTTTTTATTCCTTACAGATTAAGATGAATTAGGTTACTAACGTGTCAAGCCCTGCGAGCCATTGGCAGTGGCGAGTGTCAGAGTTCACTAGGGTATTTAGTTAGTTAAGTTTATGTTTCCTTTCATTAGTTTAGTACTTTACTACTTTGGGTATATTTTGTTCAGATATTTAATGTTTAGACTTGTAATATTTGTCCTGATATTATTATGTTTAGCCTGAAATTTGTGGGCTGTTACAAGAAGAATAGGAAAAAAAATACTACAAATACTACATGTGTGGGATACAAAACAACTAGAACTAAGTTCTATTTATAGGAGGTAACCAGGCTGAGTTTCTTCTCAGTTCGCTTGCAAACCGCCTCTTAATTGATATGGTGCCAACATAATTGTCTAGCTTTGAACACTTACAAGAAGAAAAAAATCCAGCATTTTTGAAATATTTATGTTGTGTAGTGTGTATGGATCACGCGTTGCTTGCATGACAATTTTGACAATATGTGTCAAGATTAGGTCAAAAATGATATTGGTGTCAACTTAGTGGGTTTACACCGGAACTTGCCATTATAGTAGGTTGAAATTGAAATGAGGGAAAAAAATCACTTTACCCCCTACACTATGACATGTTTATCACTTTACCCCCCCAAACTATGATTTTCATCACTTTACCCCCTGTACTATGTTAAGCGTTTCACTTTACCATAATTTGTTATTTTAAGCACTAAACCCCATCACGTGCGTCGTCCATAGCAAATTAGTGGGGGCTTTTTCGTCTTTTCCGTGTTCCTAACGGTACAAAATGGCTAACTCCCTCCAACAACCTTATAATCCCCAATTCTTACAATCCTTGCCCCAATTTCTTTTTGGGATAAATGCATTAAACCCTCTGAACTATGCAAGTTTTTGCGTTTTCGTCCTTAAACTAAATAAATAAGCGTTTTGCCCCCTAAACTATGTTATTCTGTGCGATTTGCCCCCTGACCCGGGTTTTCGGCTATTTTTGGCCGTTCTTGGCCTGAGTTTTTCCCCTTACCCGAAGCATATGTGTTGTACTAGATGTATTCTAGTAGTTGATGACAACTCGAGTTTTAAAAAACACCTCGAACGGAACACATTCCGGCTAAATTGTGATTTCCTCTTCAGTGTATTTTAGCCGGAATATGTCCCGTTCGAGGTATTTTTTCGCCTACTTTTTGTCATCAACTACTAAAATACATCTAGTACAACACATATGTGTCGAGTAAGGGAAAAATTTCCGGCCAAGAATGGCCAAAAATAGCCGAAAACCCGGCCAGGGGCAAATCGCACAGAATGGCATAGTTTAGGGGCAAAGCGCTTATTTATTTAGTTTAAGGACGGAAACGCAATAACCTGCATAGTTCATGGGGTTTAATGCATTTATCCATTTCTTTTTACCTCTTTCAGTTTTTTCTTACCAAATTTTAATCTCTCACAAAATAGCACGGAACCACACTACGTTTGCAATTGTGGGTAACGTGCAGCAGTTAGAACCTCTTGGACGAACATCAACCGGGGAAGAAGGTTTGCACGTTGTTTGAGATCGACTGTGAGTTAGTTAAACTTCACTGTTAATTTGATTTTGCCTATGTTCAAAAGAAGATTTGCAAAATGTTATGTTATAAATATTTTCTTTTGTTTGGATTAGGTTGAAGGTTGTTGCGACTATTTCAAGTAGGTTGATCCGCCCATGTGTGACCGATCGAAGTCCATAATTCTGGGGCTATTGCGCAAAGTGAATAAGTTACAAGGTGATATTGCGAGTGGGAGAAAAAGACAGAAGGTGTTGTAGGTGCTTCTCTTAGTTACATGGGTCGTTTTGTGGTTAAAGAGCAAGATGTAATGGATTTTGCATATGTATAAGGTGGTTGCAATTTTGGTGAAATTTCACACATATATTGCAACTACATTTTGATGGGGTTTAAGGGTTGATATTTTTGTTCTATGATCAAGACTTATAACTCCTCATGCAATGGTGTTTTATCTTTAAATAAAATGTTGGTGTGTTTGCTCTTATTTTGTATTATTTGCATGTTGTGGTGCTGTGTAATGTGTATTTCAATTTGTTGTGATGTGATAAGGGTTGAGAAAAAAAAAAAAAAAAAGCAAGATGCGCAAGACCAATAATCTAGATTCCACGTGGAAACATGCTCAAAAGTGAGGAAAATGTAAGGAAACAAAAGCACTTCTAATGTGATCATTAATAAAACATGCTTTGTCTAGTACAACAATCCAACATAAATGGATTTCATACCCTCAAAATAACATTGTGGAACTGAAAATCAACCTAGCAACCTATCCCACATATGAAACAAAGCATCATCACAACACAAAATATATGATCACCTAAACAACTAAATAGTCTCCAGTCATAGTTCCTAGAAACTAAAGCAACCTAACAACTTTATAATTTTCATCACTTAAAATAAGGCATCCTCTCGTGTCCCCACAGTCATTCTTTGCACTTCCTCTTTGGCACACCAACCTTGGCCTTCTTCTTGGCAGGGGCCTTGGTTTCTTCTAGACCAATAGTCTGACTAAGGCCTTCTACTCCCACTGGATTTGATGACTCCTCAAAAAAGTCTTCTTGCACTTGCCTTTTCCCTCTACAAGGTGCAGGTGGTGGGGGAGCTACATTTGCCACATGGCTTTTGATTGAGATGCCAACACTTTTGGTATTTGGTTTCTTTGGTGCGGTTTGGCTCCTAGTGGTAGGCCTACTAGGTGACATATCAACAAAGCCTCTTTGTGTTGATGTTCCAGCACCATCATTTCCATTATTCTTCTTTGCCTGTGTAAAATTTCCATTATTCAACAAAGCCACAACAAACACACAATATCCAACACTACAGATTTAACCACTACAAACACACAATATCCAACACTCAATTAACATCCAGATGTAACTATTAAATATTACAAATCAGAACACATGGTGATTTTACAAATCAGAACACATCCACAATATTAACATCCAAATTTAACTATTACCTTAGGTTTTCTTTTGTTCTTCTTTTTCCCATTCTTTGCGGTGCCAGACCCCCCCTCCAACCTAAATGATGACAATTAACACATACAAGTCAGAACACATAGACAAATATAAGTAGTAAGAGTAAATAAAAGACAAATCAGAACACAATTCTTACCTCTGGATTATTAACTCTTACTGGAGGTTCTTTGCCTTGCCCTTTCTTTGACTTTTTCATACTACACACTGCATTTGGATCTCTTTTCCTTGTTGCACCTCTAAAGTTGTGTCCTATTTGGTGGCAGTAGCTACATGTCATGAGAGCTCCTTGTCTCCCTAATTTTCCTTCAGTCACTGGCTGTTTCTTCTCATTAGGTTGCAATGCCCTCTTCCATTTTTTAGGCCTTTCAGGCATCACTTGTGTGTGTGGAGGAGCAAGCCTTGTCATTTGAAGTTGAGGTGTTGGCCAGGCTTCTTTGCCTTGTATAGGTTGCATGTATTGACCATAGATGCTCATATAAGTGGTTGTCTTGTGATAATCATCTATGTAGCTTTCTGGTTTTTGCTTCATGAGGTAGATGCCCTGAATAGCATGAACACAAGGTATGGCTGATAACTTCCACATCCTACAACTGCAAGTTCTCTCCTCAATGTTCACTGCATATCTTGTGCCCCCTGGAGCCACCACTTCAAAGGACATGTGTCCATTCCAGTGTGCTTGATAGCCCATACTTCTCTTCTTTAACTCTTCTAATCTCTGGAATATTTTGGGACACATAACCCTACTACTCTTCTCCATAACCTTCTCCATTGCATGTCTTCTTATTCCTATCATTTTCATCAACATTACCCTAATACTCTCCATCATATCAATAATTGGTAGACTCTTTGCCTTCACTATTAGAGCATTGAAGCATTCTGACATATTGTTCAATAGTAGATCACTCTTGGAGTATGTTCTAAAGTAGGCTCTTGACCAATGTGAAGGAGGTCTTTCTGATAGCCATTCATATGCCTGAGGCTCTCTTGCTTTTAGAAACTCCATCACCTTTTTGAAATATGCAGGCCTGCTTGTCCTAGCTGCATTCCACAAAATCTCTTTTAGTGCCAACCCTTTATGTTAAAGCTTGAAGTTTTGATACAAGTGCATAACACAGAATTTGTGTTCACTGTTGGGTAGCACCTCAGTGATAGCATCAACAAGGCCTTTTTGCTTGTCATTCATGATGGTCCACTTGTGACTGTCTTGTATATTGAGATCACTCACCAGAATCTGCATGAACCATAACCATGATTTTCTCTTCTCCTTTTCAACCACATCATAAGAAAATGGGTAGATGCATTTATTTGCATCAACCCCAACTGCTGTAAGTAGTACCCCTCATGTTCTTGCCTTCAAATGTGTTCCATCAAGACATATCAGGGGTCTGCAACCAGATAAAGATCCCTTTTTCAAAGCTCCCCAACAAATATACATTCTTTTGAATCTTGCTTCATCCCCCTGCAACTTGCATTTTATCTTGACAGTTGTTCCTTGATTGGTTTGCATTATTTCTTCTGCATACTTCCACGGAAGCCCATACTGCTCTTCTTCAGTACTCTGATCCATCTTGAAAACCTTATGCTTGGCCCTATACATCTGCTGCTTACTGAATATCATATTCTTGTCATTGCATATGACTGTAACCATGGATGCAACAGGCCAATTTGGATCAGACTTTATCTTGTCATAGTAGTTTTTTGCAACCCACTTTGAGTTGGATGAAGTAACTGACTCTTGCCTTGCACACTCATGCTTCCAGTGTATATTCTTTATGACCATTGTATCTTCACCCTACATTTTAGAAGCATAGACAAACCAGGGGCACTCTGGATCATTGCAAACAACATGTATTTTGTGCTTTTCATTCTTCTTGAAGTTAATGTTCCTGAAAAAGGTGACAAGGCATATTAGGACCACAACATCTAAATTCAACATTACAAATCTTAAAAAGAATAGTAAAATGTAGGGAATATTTTCCTATTATAATTTGCAGTGTGACAATAGGAAAAACTAGGACCACAACATCAATAACAATACTATACAAACATGGTTCCTCAACTTTTACAACTTTTTTTGCCACATGCAACCCACTAAAATGCAACAAGACAACACAACCGACACAAGTACATAAGTGTGTCATGCTAAATACTAACCAATTTCTATAGTACAAAAAGAACAACAATCACATAATCTAACAAATAAACTAACCAATTTTTACAATATATGGGCAAAAATTAAAGAATCGAGCATGACACTTACCATAGTATGGGGGTACACTTTTCTTCAGGGATTTCATCCTCTGGGCTCCTTAGTTTCAAACCCATTAGGTCAGATTTATGAACAATTTGAAGTAATACCAAAAATTGGGTGAAGAGATTTAGGTATTTAGGGTTTTTAATTTCGCCACATTTGGGAATTGGGGGTAATGAAATCGGGTGTTGTTTATTACCCGCGGTTCTAGACATTTTGTGTCGTTAGACCAACGAAAAAGACAAAAAAGCCCCCACTAATTTGCCACAGACGACGCATGTGATGGGGTTTAGTGCTTAAAATGACAAATTATGGTAAGGTAAAACGCTTAACATAGTACAAGGGATAAATTGATGAAAATTATAGTTTGGGAGGTAAAGTGATAAACGGGCCATAGTATAGGGGTAAAGTGGTTTTTTTCCCTTGAAATGATGCAAACATAATTAATCAACTTTAAAACTTTCTCCCTCATTGCATATGGTTTCCAATAGACAGTTTTTGATTGTTCCCTTTACATTAAATCAACATTTGATTCATTTGATGCATTATGTTGATATGTTTATAACATCATTCTTACATGAGATGGTGTGATTAAAATCAACAAATTAAAGCATTGTTTTGGCAACATGTACATAATGAAAGATCTTGATCTTATGAAATACATTCTTGGAATGGAAGTGACAAGGTCTAATGCTGGAATCACATAGTGTCAATGCAAATATGCTCTTGATGTCCATTTTGAGACAGGATGCTCAGGCCCCAAACCAGCCACAATACTTATGGACCACTCTCCTAAACTCTCCTCTACTGACTCTCATTTAGTAGATGACTCCGTATATAGAAGACTTGTTGACAGATTATTCTATCTAATAATTACTCGCCTTACTTAGCACATGTCAAAGTCAACCACTACACACCTTATTGTTGCACCACATAATACTTAGATACCTCAAAGCTTCACCTGGATGAGGAATTGTCCTCTCCTCACAATTTGATCTGCAAATAAAGGCATTTCCTCACAACGATTGAGTTGGTTATGTTGATTCTTGCCAATGTGCAAACTATCTAGAAAATTCTATTGTTTTCTAAAAATACAAGAAGCAACCTACTATCTATCACCCGTTGAAACATCTTGAGAGCTATGCCTATATACCGAACAATATATTTAATTTGCTTGACCCATTAAGCCATTATTATTTGTGTGTAGGCCCAAATGAAAATAATATAATTAAAACACCTACTTGCATTTGCATATGTTTCATTCGTGTTTCAGCATCAACATTTTGTAACCTTAAATTCTTCAAAAGAATCGCGAAATTTTCTCTCTCTACAATTTCCCAAAATTTAGGGTTTGCTTTTCTGAGAATTCCTTGCGCAAACAAAGATCCATATTCCAATTAATTTGCAGGTTAGATTTTCACCTGAATCGCCCAATCGACCATATTATATAATTGAAAAAAATAATAACAATTTTCCTAATTAATTTTGACTCTGCAGGACTGATGGGTAGAGATAGGGAGATATCTCGGTCGCCGTCGTACCGGAGGAGGTACTCGCCGTCACCTTCTCCGGTGAGGTATGGCCGCCGGAGCCGACGAGATAGAACTCGATCCCCTTATTCTTCTTATAGCAGGTGATACCCTTTTACTTATACGCTCTCTCGCGTTTTTGTTGTCTCTTGTGAAATTGTCGGTCGGTAAAAGCTTACCTTAATCTTAGTAGTTTATAGTTATAATGATAGGGGCTGAGTTTTGTTTTTGTTCAAGTAGTTCATACGCTATTGTTTGTTCAAGTTCATACGTCGAAGAACTTTACGAGACATAGTGATGGTTAACGAAATGCTTTTTCTGATGTGAAGAAAAGCAGAGTGCCAGTCTATATCAGATAACTAACTACATGGTATATGGTTAACCGAAACAGAGTTTGTGGATCTTCACTCACCGGAATAATCTTCAATGATTTTTTTTATACGTAAGTAGGAATTCAAGTTATTCTTAAATCGGAGGAATAAGAATACCTTTTTGAGTGGTGTAGACTATGTTAACACTTTTAAGTTTTCATGAGTTTATTAAATTGTCCGAGTCTTTTCTGATTGGTAATGATCTCAGCTGTTGCAGATGTTACGTGAAAATAATTGCTCATCTTACTGGTTTTATTTGTTTTAGATGATCTAGCAGATGCTTGTGGATTATCTAACTTTGGTGTCCTAGTGCCATGTTGCTGCCTATGAGAGTTTTCGCTTTCAATCGGCACTTTGATATTCTAAGTGCTTGTGGTTGTTGAGTTGATGACTTCTTGCATATTATTTCTTCAATGCTATAAAGTCGATAAACTGTAAATAACTGCGGTTGATGTATTGAATGCTGGGAGATTTTCCTTTGAACTAATAGAATTTGAGGCACGGCTTCTTTAACACATAGCATGAATGATATAGTCAAAAGCTCTGTTATTTAGAAACATAGAAAAGAAACGACCACTTCCCTTGCCTGGGAAGTCAGCAGGTCATGGGTGCTGATGGGTGTCATTCACTGCTCGATTGTGATTTTAGCGGTTTCTTATGATAACAGATGGAGCTCAAAGTTTATTCTTTGCAATATATGAGGTAACTGTATATGCTTCCATTTTTTGATGCTGGGCGTGGAAATGCAAGAATGTGGGCATTATAGTCGCCAGTATATTCCTTTCAAGCTCAGTGGCTTTATTTATTCTACAGACGACGAAGTCGCTCATTATCATCTCGACGTCGTAAAAGTCGCTCCCCCACTCCAAGACGTCGTAAAAGTCGCTCTCCGACACCAAAACGAAGCAAAAGACAGAGAAAAAGGAGTTCCTCGCCGTCTCCAGCAATTGTATCTCCCAGTGTAACAACTGGTACAAAAGATGCGAAAGATGCAAGTGAAAAATTAAAACAAGAAGAAGAGGAAAGGAAAAGGTATACTTGTCGCATATAATGTTTTTCCGGCAACGTTCTCTCGCTACTTTTTCTTCTCTTTTTAGTTTTTCACTGGTATTTTTGTCAGATAACCCCGCTTTCATTGTTTAGACTAAGTTTTACTTTTTCCCAGTGTTTGTTTGCTTGTTAATTTCTTTGGTTATTTTTTTCCATATTCCTGTTGTAGTTTAGGCCGTATAACCTTTGCATATTTTATTATAAAAAGAGTATACTAGCATATTTCTCTATTTGTTGGACCCGTGATTTTTAACTTCCTTAATGTTTTTAAATTAGTTATGATACAATTGGTTGCTCTTTTCGTTACAGTTCACTTCTCTTTGTTTGGTCCATAATTTGAAACTTCCTAATGTTTTTAAATTAGTTATGATACAGTTGGTTACTCTTTTCTTTTATAACTCATCTGCATCTGCAAAAAAAATAAAATTGCTAGTCTGGGGTGATGTCTTGAAGTTACTCTGAAGTAAAATGGAAGATATGCTTGAATTACGATTTGAGCAGGGATCCAGCTTTCCTAAATCTTGTCATGGAGTAGAGCATCTGAAGACAGTCGTCTTTACATCCTATTATCATCAGTTCCTAGTAGTATTTCTTGAAAGTAGTGCCATTGGCTGCTGGATCTGATCCCATTCTCAGATAATAGTATCGGGAAGAAAAAAAAAACAGTCCTGTATTTTGGCAGCATTGCCATTTATTTTCTCACTTCTAGGGCTGAAGTGTTACAGCACTTAGCATTAAAACTGCTCCATTTTACTTGATGCTCTTCTCCACAGGATTAATTGAAGGAAGTTTCTGGTATTGTTTATTTTGATGATCCATTTGGGTGCTCGTTAATCTACTGTTGACCAGATTTGAAACTGAAATATTTTGGATCAGGAATCAGTTAGAGGTATGCATTAAAAGCATAAGCATGTGTTATAATACTTTTGCAACCCGGAGGTTAGTTCGTCATTTGATTTAGTTATGAAATATGGAATAAAAGAAAGACTAACAATGGCATGATAACAATATCCTGTATTTCACATTCTCCAAGAGGCCAATGCTGTAGCTTGCTCTGGAATACCCTCGAAGACTTAAATGGAGTCTGTATATTTCCTTTGACATTTTTTACTGTTTTCACAGGCGTCAACAAGAGGCAGAATTAAAACTAATAGAAGAAGAAACTGCAAGGAGAGTAGCAGAAGCAATTCAAAAGAAAGTTGAAGAGAGCTTAAATTCTGATGAGATCAAGCTTGAAATAGAGAAGCGTCTAGAGGAAGGAAGGAAGAAACTTGTTTCTGAGGTTGCGGCTCAACTTGAAAAAGAAAAAGAAGCTGCTGTAATAGAGGCCCGAAAAAAAGAGGCAAGTATCTATTCTTCTCTGCTTAACTTACTGTTGTTACTTAGTGACTTTAAGATCTTAAACCCGGGTCATTGTTGATATGCATATGCGCATAGCTTTTTGTCTTTAACTTTTCTGAATCTGGTGATGGGCCAACATTGAACACTGAGTATTTATCTGATGCTTCCTTTTCGCTGCCTAGTTGTGATTTAATAGGATCGGGATTTATATCAAATAGATGTTGATTTTATGTAGAAAGTTGGCTTTCAAATTCTTTGTTTTGTTTTTGGTGAGTGGAGAGTGGTTACTCTTGAAATTCTTACTGAGCAAAGTCTATGCCAGACCTTGGTGGTGACAGTTGCTTATGCATTAAGACTTGTGCTACAGTTATCCCATATTCCCAGGTATCTAATATCACATTTGTTTTAGCACCAGGTCTGTAGACCGTAAGAGTGATGCAGATGACTCTCGGGTAATATTAGCTTTGTGCTTGAAGAGACTGTCTATCGCACATTTAGTGGGTGTGCTGATGCTATTTATTTTCAAAGCTTACAGATGTCTCACAACTGTAATGAGTCTGTTATACTGTTGATATGTATTTTTTGGTTTCCTTCATTCTTTTTCAATACCACGAGTCAGATTTGGAATTTTGTTCAGATCAAGGTTATAGGTGGCATTTATTGGATTTTAAATTGGTTATGGTGAAAACTTTCCAATTTGTGACCACTCATTTAGTGTCTGTGTGTGGGTATTGCTACTGTTCTAAATATGGACTCTATTGATACACTACAGTTTTCCCATGCTAAATGGATTTGACCTAATTATTAGGTGTTTCGTGATTTGTTGGAGAATTTTTTTTCTTAGAATAAGCCTATAATTTCATTCCCAAATACGTTCAGGAACAAGCACGGAGGGATAAAGAAGAACTAGAAAGAATGTTGGAAGAGAATAGGAGGAAGGTGGAAGAAGCTCAAAGAAGAGAAGCTTTAGAAAGGGAAAGACGGGAGGAGGAACGTTACAGAGAATTGGAGGAGCTTCAAAGACAGAAAGAAGAGGCTTTGCGGAGGAAAAAACAGCAAGAAGAGGAAGAACGAGCAAACCAGATTAAGTTATTGGGCAAGAATAAATCCCGTCCAAAGGTCTCCTTTGCTTTAAGTTTGAAATGATAATTGCCAGTTATCTGATCGACCTGTCTTTGTGGTGTATTTCTATGATTGTTTATTGTAATCTCCTAAAAAATGATTTGGACCCTCATGGTAGTAATATGATTCTTACCATATCTTTGTCTTCAAAATGCTTGCCATCAATTTTTGTGCTATTGTAGATGTATAACAGGCGTATCTAACGAATGTTGAGATCTTAACTTGTACAGGGTGCTTAGGTAAGTATATATATGCTTATGTCTGAGATGGTTTGGTCCTGGTCGTTATCATTTTAAAAATACTTGTATAAACGTCAAGTACATCTCAATATATCAAAACAAGGACCTAATAAAAACATGAACTCAAAAACTATGCAAGTGAATATCGTCAAACACAAGATCATGTGGTTCATCAAATAGCTCGCAAAATGGGCGAAAAGAATGAACATAACTTTTAAAGCTGCGAGATACTCTCGTGGGCCAAGATATGGGCTATTGGGATTTGACGTTTTCCTACTTATAATCCGGAAGCAAAAATTGTGGGCCGTAATAAGGAATTTCTTTGCAACAATTAACAAACAAATAATATTAGTCCGCGATTTATGTGTCCGCGATTTATGTGTGAATGACGGGGCAATAATTGGGCGACTGTAGCAGTTGGAGAAGTTCGACCCGAATTTGGTAACCTGTAATTAAAAAACTCTCAACCTTGGTAGTTAATTCATAATTGCACTTAGTCCATCACACCTAAGTGGCTAAGTTGTATGAGAAGGTTCTCTTTCGTGAGTCATTTGAAAGTTATGCTCAATAAATAAAATAAACTTTTGAAGGGGCATCAACTTTGAAATCTCGTATATCTAAATTTAGCATGAACAATGAAAAAGAGTAAAAGACTCATCATGAACCGCTTTTAACAATATGGCATGAGAAAGTTATAAGAAATTGCCGAAACTGTTCAAACAGCCAGTGGAAGTGTACCGAAGATAATTTGTCATTTTCCCCTAAGAAAAATAAAATGCGAAGCCAACCATATGCAAAAGAAAAAGGGTCTGTTTGTGGGTGCAAAACACACTCTTTACTTGTGGACTATAGCAAAAAATAACATTATGATGCAAATATAATTTACGAAATGAAGTAGTTAAGTATCGAAATGACCCAATTTATAAATACAAAGTATCAAAACCTCTAGGTTTAAATATCATTAACCATTCACAGTCTAAATGCTAAATTCCCTAAGCAGTCTATTTCACGAACTTCTCACAGGATGCCCCACGAGATTGTCACTAATGTAACAAGCTTGTCATAACTTATGTGTGATCTCAAACTACATAAATTAAGGAAAATACTCAACATTTTCTAAATACTTAACGTAAAAAAATCAAAATTGCTGAAAATATTTCAAGCAGACAATTATGAATGTGAGACACACATTTTTTTTAAAAATAAATTCAAATTAGAAAAACAAAAAAATGGCAAGCCAAGAAAGCCATGTCTTCTAAAAAAATCTCCTAGTAAAACAAATAGACAAAATAATAATAAAAAAAGAAGGCCTATCTTTACACAGTCAACATGTCAATGCCTTTTCAATTTTCGAACACAAAAACAAACAGTTCCCCTAAACCACTCAAGGCTCAATCAACTCTACAAAGCTAGAAGCTACTTGTCTTTAAAGTACACAAGCCTATATATACAACCTATACATACAAATTTAACTACACCACCCGCTATCATTAACGTATGATTGCATGAAGTGGGGTCCATTTCCTGACGTTTTTCACATTCATCGACGTTGTCTTGTCTCCTCAATTGGGCCCCACTTCCTGAATTTTACTTACGGGTGAAGAGGGAGAAGAGTTTGTTGGTGTGTGTACCGAACTCGCATTAAATCCCCGCCCGCTCCGATGAATCTGGGCCGTTGGATTCCTCATTTGAATCAGAAAACATTAATCTCGTGAGCGTGGTAACCAATCCAATCCCAGTTGGACCTTTTGACTAACTTTTTTCACTGACATGAGAGAGTAAATACTTGTGGTGTTGCGTGACTAGAGAATCTCACGCTCATCATGTGAACGTGATTCACAATACACTCCTTACCCTTTAGAATTTTGAAGTGAGTAAATTACTCGTGGTCTTGTGTTATTTACATAATTTTTTTCAACATATTTAAAAAAAATATGTAAAGGTATTTTGTAATATATGTAGAATATAGTTGGGTGGTATTTTGTAGCCAAAGCGAAATTAGATATGAATTGTAGTGTGCATTAAGCATTGTGTAGTATCGCATAATTACATGGTTGTTTGGTAATGTGATTTATGGGGTTATCTTTCGACAAAAATTATAAGTGAAAGATGCTGGATAGCTTATATTACATCTGTAGGTATCAGGTCGACCAGAATTGAAATGACCCAATACTACAAAAAACTCATCAAATACACAAATAATATGTCACTCCAAATTGCATATCTCGTGATAAGGATATAATAGCAAACAACTTCAAACTTGTGTGTTTCGTATTTATTGAATCAGAAACAAAAATATTTTGTTACTATTTGAGAAAATATTATTTAGAAATTTTGGTCCTTTGGATTATATTTGTAGTTAACCATCTTGATTACAAATAATCACTTTGTAATAAATGTAAATTTATTGTTATTGAACTAAATGTTTGTTATAAAAAATTTTGTATTTCAGATTTGTGATATTAGTTAATGTCGAAGTACTATCGACAAATCAAAGATAAACATTGTAACTCCTTTAAATAAATAACGACGCATTAATTTTGGCAATAACATTATATGCTACTAACTACTAAGTAATTTGATTTTTTTTTGTGTAAGGTGGTATACACGCGCTTTACACAACGTACATCGGATCAGAATGAAAGGGGGAGGATCTGGGTGTAGTGTGTTTCGTTATTCGGGTAAATGGGTTTTTATTGTTTTGTATTCCGGATCCTCCGGTTCCGCTGACAGCTAGCTCGATATTACCGGGAACCGGATCCCCCCTTGTCTCTTTCTCTTTCTGTCACCTGTGTTTTGTGTGTTTTACTGTTTTCTGCAATTTTCCAATCCACTGTTTACTTTCTTTAAAAATTCAAATCATGTTTTATGTGGTAAAACTGTAAAAGCCTATAAGTATCACAGATAAAATGATATTTTTTTAAAATTTTCCAAAAGAAAAAATCATGGATTAGTTTTATATAATCAAAAACACTATTTAACAATAATTATTGTATCCTTAAAGTTTATATATTAACAAACCGAGTACTATATATATGTCATTTGCAAGTTTCTATAACCTTCTGAAAAGCTTCAACGTTGCTTGGTAGAATTATATTACTTATTTAGAGGTGATTAGATCTACATTCCTTGAGATTTGGTTTTAGTACCAGAATTTTCTCTATATATTTAAATAAAGCTTTGGAAACATAAACAAGAATATGGGATCTTTGGCTATAACTTCTTAACCTTTAGAGGCATGAGAATTTGTTTATGATTTTATTCCAAACTCGGTATCTTTGTGAATGTTCAAACAATAAGCGTAAGGTTTTCTATAATAGTCCAAATCTCGTGAAGTGTAAATGTTGTCATGCATCCTGAATTTCGCTTAGCTTAATTGACTTACTTACAAATGGCACAATATTATATTAATACTTCTATCGATCTATCTATCTATCTATATATATATATATATATATATATACCTCGCTCTTGCGCCTGTTTAGTTTTAAATGATAAATACTTTTTACGTATAAAAACAATAAATGTTTTCCATGTTTAAAAGTAATATTTAAATTCTATTTCTTAAATAACTTGCGACTATAATATTAATATTTTCTTGAAACAGAATATAGTAATTTGCTAAACTTATATGACAAAATGAAAATAATAAAATATGGGAGAAATTATTAATTACAACCGCTGCACCACGTCATCGCATACAATGTGGTGCAGCCAACTAATAAAAAACTTACAAATGGATAATAATATCACAATTATCGTTTTTATAATTTTTTCTGGATCTTCTCTCTCATAAACAAGTTAACAAACACACACTCACGGATTTTCAGCCACGAATCAAATATTACCCTCTATGAATTTTTATGCCCAGTGCTAGATCTGTATTATGTGAGTTGATTTTTTTTTTCTTTTCCCTGCTTTCAAACCAAAGATTAACCTCTACGAATTTCGTGTGCCCATCTCTTAATTTTCTCTCTAATAGAAGAAATTTCCACTCATTCTTGACATTTTTTACTTCGTAGAAATCACGTATTGTAACAAACCTAGTCATTTTACCTACCATAAAAAATTATAAAGTGTAAGAAACTGCAGATGATGAGATTGCTATTTACGAAAATTGTTAAAGTTTCGTTTGTAGTTCTGGGGATCAAAAAAAAAACAAAATAAAGAGATCTGGATCTATATTTTGTAAATGAAAAGCTGTGTAGAATTGAAAGTGTGGCGTGGCAATGTGTTCTTCCACGTTAGAATGAACAGACTTAGACCGACAGTTTTATCCAGGTATGTGTTGGTGTGTGCGAGAGAACAAGTGAAGATGGAGAAGACATGCAATTGTAATCATGATGCGTAATTGATTTTTTTTTTTTGCTATCTTGCGTGTAAGTTTTTTATTGGAGTGTTGCACCGCCTAGGACACGATGACGTGGTGCAACGGTTGTAAGTAATAATTTCTCGAAAGATGGACGAGCATGAATATTAGGCGGGGCCAATGTAAATACACCCGGACCATTATACTATTAATTAGTGAAACATAACTAGGACGAGTTTAATGATGTATTATTGCATAACCAAAAACATAATATAATAAAAGGCATGTTCTAAAATTTACAGCAGACCCCCACGGTATTGAGTGTTAATCAATTTTATACTACGAGTCTCAATTGTTTAATACGCGCGATCACACACGTTATTTATTACGGAAAAGCCCCAAAAAATATAGTAGCAAAACCTTTTGGGTAAAATTGAAATAATTCTAAAATAAAAGGACCAATTAATAATTTACAGTAGCGCCTATAAATAAGTAACACAAACTTTCGGGTCAAATTTAGAAGAACTAAAAATTAAAAGGACCATTTCATAATTTACAGCAGGCCAATAAATGCAAGACGTAAACTTTTGAGGCGAGATCAAAAGACTTAAAAAATGAAAGGATTGTTCTACAATTTACGGAGGACCACAAACGCTATTAACTGTTAAGAAATTTTATTATTTGCGGTTCCCAACCGATTTATACGTGCGGGCTCTCCAGATATTTATTACTGTAAAACAAAATATAATACAATAAATAGTTAAATTTACAAGGACAAAATTGGAACACGAAAAATCTCCGTCTACAACTTGTTTGAAAACATTCATTCTTATTATATAGTAAAGATAAAGATAAAGATAAAGATATATATATATATATATATAATATGAGTAATTGAATATAATTAAGTAGATGAGCATATGTAACTGCAAATCTCTACTTATTTCCATATCCACATCTGGTCTATATACGGTGAATCATAACGTTTAAGTCTTAGACACCATTATTTCCACGGAAAATAGAAATGTGAGTTTGTACGTATAAAACTTATACAAAAGAGAAAGATATTGGATGTACCACATCAAATATTAAGTTAGTTGTAGATTTAATCAGAAAAATGATTATTTGTTGTTCTTATGAACTATGAAACTAAAAATGATTATCTCAATATTTATCTATTTATTAGTGATACACTTCTAGTTTGATTTTAATATTTGCTTGATAATTATTACTTAACGCTAAAATACACGCTAACAAAGTTCTCATGATTAAAAGATTAAAAAGTCTCAATACCAGCCAATCATGTAATATTACACGTTAGAAACTTAAAGCTCATAGCTCGTGATATTAATATAACGCACGTTACAACTAATTTTACTAGATCACACAAACTATCATGAATTATGATCGAACTGGTAGCGTAGAATTCGTTATTTGCCATTTGGCTAATATTCACGGCCCACCGTACATGATAAAGTACATAACGACAAAAAATAATCAAAGTTAAAATCAAAAAGTTAAGTGTTTCTCCAAATAAAACGAGTATATTATGACACGGAAATAAATTTGTAGACATGAAATGAGCATGTGGTATATTCGATCAGTCCATGTTGCACTTTACCTTTTCAAAAATATAGAGTTGCTATATAATATATTACCATTCAAAACCTTGGTAATATATATTTTCACTAAATAAACGAAACTTAAACTTTATTTAATATTTTCCCAACCATTTCCTTAAATTTATACATATATATTGACAATTTCCCTTAATTTTAAATATTCAGCAAATAAGCCCTTTCGTTTAATTTTAATTTGAGTGTTTCTTGGTCAATTGCATTTCAAATTCAATATTTCCACATATTTTAATATGACCCTACATATTTAGAAAAAATACAAAAACCTCACAACCAAAAGTATATAGGTAGAAATAAGGGAAAAAGTACGGACTATACCCTTCGTTTAGCCTCTTTTACGAAACTATACCCAACCTTTGAACTTTTGCAATACTATACCCAACCTTTGAAAACCGTAACTATACTATACATATACTAAATTTCCAGCCAAAAAACGTCATTTCCAGACAAAGTGACATCATGTCTCGGCAAGTGAGGGGGTAATATAGTCTTTTCGGTATGGCCTCTTATTTAGGAGGGAATAAGGACACATAACATCAATATTTTCCCGCACTTTAATTGGGGATTCTCAAAAACCCTAAAAGTCGCAAAAAGCTCCCCTCCTCAAATTCATCAAAATTCGACCGATTCCTTCTCTAATTCTGCGAAATTCCGACAACATCAAAGCCTCTAAGCTTATTCCCGACAATGGGGTGGAAAATTCGAGACGAAAACACACTTTTGCCTCAAGGATCCTTGATTCCCGACTATGGTAAACTTTTTGTCCCTACCAACTTTGTTTTTTTTACTTTAATCATACTACGTTGTTGTCGATTGCAGCATTTGGGGTAGTGGGTGGTTAAATAATTGTATTATTGAACTAGGGTTTTGTGGGTTTGCATTTTACTACCTTTTTCTTTTGTTATGTAACAGTTTAGTGGTCTTTTGTGTCCCCCACTGTCGAAAATCATGCATACTTTAGTATTAGTATATTGCATGTCCTAGGTAAGCATGTAAGCATTTTGCATGGCCGCACATTGTTAGGGTTTTGAAGGTACTGTTGTCTATATGCAGGGGGTGATGAGGATTTTTTTTCAATCATGATTCATCACTCTGGGAATATGGTGTTTCTGGGCAAACCTACATATATGGAGGGACAAATCAGCTTTGTGGACTACTGCACAGCTGATGAAATGTCAAGACTTAAGCTGATAAATATGGTTGTTGACCTCGGGTTGGGTGATGATTGGATGGTATTTTACAAGGATGAGCCAGAGGTGTTTGGTCTTCAACTTGCCTGCATTACCAATGATGATGAAGCTTACCACATGGCCAAATTTGCTGCTCAACACAAACTGGTGGAGGTTTACCTTATGAAACCACCAACACCCAATGCTGCCTCTCTGTCAGATGATGATAGTGTTGAGTTTGTAGATGTTGAGGCAAGTGAAGATACAGATCCTCTCCCTCCAATTAGTGAGCCACTTAACTATGTTGGTGATGATGAAGGGAATTACGGGTTTGGTGGTGAAGAGGATCCTGATGGCTTTGCAGAAGAGTTGGAAAGAGTAGCAAGTCAAGTTGAAGAACTCTCTTGTGGCAGTGACAGAAGTAAGGGTAAACAAGATAAGGGTAAGGAGAAGGCTAAGAAGAAAGGTAAGGGTAAACTTAAAGGGAAGAGGAGAAGTGGAGCATCTATTAATGCTTTTGGTGAGAGGATAGACATGACATATGATGATGGTGTTGGACACTCAACAACTGGTGGACAGACAACAGATAGAGCACAGACCTCAACTGAGGGAGTTCCAAGAGAACCTGCTACTACTGAAGAGAATGGTGCTGCATCTGGCAGCAATGTAAGAGATTTGCCAAGTTTTATATTAGAGAACTGTGGGCCACTAGTTGCATCCATAATAGACTTGGTGAACAGTGATGACAGTGATGGTGAGGTTTCTGTGGGGTGTGATTCTGAGTACTCAGATGGGATGGAAGATGAAGATAATGATCCAAAGGAGGAAGCCAATCTTGACACAGTGAATGTTGATCTTGAAAGTGCAACTGTCAACACAGAACCTCGAAGAGAATGTGATGCCAAGGCAGTACCATCTGCAGATGCCACTGTAGAGCCATCAAATGCTAATGGGCCAAGTACATATGCCACTGCAGAGCCATCATCAGCTGCTCAACCTAACACAACTGCCTCTCAAACATGGGTGTCTATGACCTGGATTGTTGTCGGTCCAAGATGTTTCCAACGAAGCTCTTATCCCACAAAGACACAATTGCAGATTATCCATCTTAATCGACCAATTTTTTTGAATAATTGAACTGGAGAAATTAGGGTTACGAATTGGGGAAAAAATCGGTTTAATAGCTGAGGGAGCCGTTATGTTACCGTTGGGAATAGTGACTTACCTGTTTTACCCCTCAAATTTTTGAATTTTGGCCGGAAATTTAGTATAGGTATAGTATAGTTACGGTTTTCAAAGGTTGGGTATAGTATTGCAAAAGTTCAAAGGTTGTGTATAGTTTTGTAAAATAGGCTAAACGATGGGTATAGTCCGTACATTTTCCCTAGAAATAATTCTAAAAATTGGGGTGGGGAAGCAGGACATATGCATTCGCCCCTGTGTGTAATGCAATACATAGATGAATATATGTAAGTGCGATTTTTTCTAGTTTTCATATCCACGTCTTGTCCAAATATGGCGAAATCATAAGTTCATCGCATGTAGGTTTTGACGTTAAATATACTATTAAATTTGACACTACTTGTGGAATAATAAATCTTAAACATGAATAATAAATGATACTGTCTACATATAGAAAAATTATATATGTAAAACGAAGAAATATTGGATGTAGCGCATCAATATTGATTAGTTAGTTATAGATTTTAGGACGAATTATTAAATTTGCCCCTTAACGTTTTTTTAAAAGTTAATATGCCCTATGTTTTCGGGCCTTCTTTTTATGCCCCATATCTTTTAAAAAGTTTCCTAAAAATGCCATCGGTTCTTATTCGGGCCAAAATTGCCTACGTGGTGGTATAAATTGCATTTTACACCCCAAAATAAATTACACATTGCACCCTAAAATATTTTGGAGTGCAAAGTACAATTTATTTTAGGGTGTAAAGTGCAATTTTGTATCTACACATAGGCAATTTTGGCTCGAATAAGGGCCAAGAGCATTTTTGATAAATTTTTTTAAACATATGAGGCATTTTGGCAAGTCCCAAAAAAAAGGGCATTTTAACTTTTTGAAAAAAGATAAGGGACATTTCTTATAATTCGTCCTAGATTTTACTGGAAATGTTTATTCTTGTTCTTATAAAACTATGACACTAGAAATTTGTTACCTCTATTTATCTATGTATTGCGATACACTTCTGACTTTGATATTTGCCTAATTATTATTTAAAACTAAATTATGTACAGACAAAGTAGTTTACGATCAAAAGTAAAAAGTTTCAACTCCCATTTATATAAATTTACATTCGGTAGATTGCTTAAAAATCTTAGGTCACACGTAACAATTTACGCACGTTAGAACTATTTTTACTAGATTACACAAATAACTATTGACTACATCAACCCTTTACCATACATAATAAAGTTACAAACGTAATCAAAGTTTAAGGTCGAAGAATTTAATGCGTGTCCTGATAATATGCCGAAAATTCTCAGAGAAATAAACTTTCAGGCGTAAAATAAGAACGATGTATTTATATTATTAGTCGGTGTTACACTTTATATTTTTGAAAAATAAATATAGATTTCTTGTTTTTCACCAATCTTCACCTATTAAAAGGGACTTGAGTTTTATTTAATATTTCCTCAAAGGAATTTGCTTAAATTTATACATATTGGTGAGTAAACAAATTAAATGAATTATTGGTCCCTTGATTTTCCCATCCCCCTTTTTTTTCCTCAAAATATGTGTAGACAAAGTAGTTTACGATAAAAAGTTAAAAAGTCTCAACTCTAACCGTTACAACAATTTACACACGTTAGAACTATTTTTCCTAGATTACGTACACAAATAACTATTTGTCATTTAACGTCAACTCTCCACCGTACATAATAAAGTACACAACGACAAACGTAATCAAAGTATAAGGTCGAAGAATTTAATGCGTGTCCTGATAATATGCCGAAAATTCTCAGAGAAATAAACTTTTAGGCGTAAAATAAGAACGATGTATTTACATTATTAGTCGGTGTTACACTTTATCTTTTTGAAAAATAAATATAGATTTCTAGTTTTTCACCAATCTTCACCTATTAAAAGGGACTTGAGTTTTATTTAATATTTCTTCAAAGAAATTTGCTTAAATTTATACATATTGGTGAGTAAATAAATTAAATGAATTATTGGTCCCTTGATTTCCCATCCCCCCTTTTTTTCCTCAAAATATGTGTAGACAAAGTAGTTTACGATAAAAAAGTTAAAAAGTCTCAACTCTAACCGTTATAACAATTTACACACGTTAGAACTATTTTTCCTAGATTACACAAATAACTATTTGTTATTTAACGTCAACTCTCCACCGTACATAATAAAATACACAACGACAAACGTAATCAAAGTTTAAGGTCGAAGAATTTAATGCGTGTCCTGATAATATGCCGAAAATTCTTAGAGAAATAAACTTTTAGGCGTAAAATAAGAACGATGTATTTACATTATTAGTCGGTGTTACACTTTATCTTTTTGAAAAATAAATATAGATTTCTGGTTTTTCACCAATCTTCACCTATTAAAAGGGACTTGAGTTATATTTAATATTTCCTCAAAGGAATTTGCTTAAATTTATACATATTGGTGAGTAAACAAATTAAATGAATTATTGGTCCCTTGATTTTCCCATCCCCCCGTTTTTTCCCTCAAAATATGTGTAGACAAAGTAGTTTACGATAAAAAAGTTAAAAAGTCTCAACTCTAACTGTTATAACAATTTACACACGTTAGAACTATTTTTCCTAGATTACACAAATAACTATTTGTCATCTAACGTCAACCCTCCACCGTACATAATAAAGTACACAACGACAAACGTAATCAAAGTTTAAGGTCAAGAAATTTAGTGCATGCTCTAATAAAACGCCGAAAGTTCTCACAAAAATAACTTTTAGATGTAAAATAAGCACGTTGTATATCCATTAGTCGATGTTACACTTTATCTTTTTAACAACTAAACATAGTTTTCTAGTTTTCCACCAATATATTACCGTTCAAAATCTTGGTACCCTTTCTTCACCTATTATATTAAAAGAAACTTGAGTTTTATTTAATATTTCCTCAAAGCAATTTGCTTAAATTTATACGTATTGGTGAGTAAACAAATTAAATAAATTATTGTTCACTTGATTTTCCCATCCCCCCTTTTTTTCCTCAACAATAATAATATCCTTCAATTTAGACAAAGTAAGTAAATAGGTGACCTCCTCACCTCCCATACCTAAATGAAATTTAATTAATGAATAGTCTTGGCATCTTTTCCTCACATTGGAATAGATACCGAGTGTCATTCACATAAACCAGAAGACCATTCACGTTCCCATATTTGTCACCAAGTGACACACACACATAACCCACTCTACCCTACCCTCAACCACCCAACCCCTAATACCTCACTCTCCCTCCTATAAAATCACCATCTTCTCGCACTAGGTTTTCAGTATACAATTGAGGATTGGATTACTTCTCTATATATGTATATATTCAAATAATAATATCCACACACATACACATACACACACAATTCACAGATTAGAGATTAATTGGTTAGAGGATGAAGAGATTTGTGGGGGATGTTGTCTGGCTCGACGCAATCACAAATTTGTTCATTATATTTGATTATTATGATAATAAGAAATTGTGACGGCATCGGACCAGGCTTCATTCCTCTCAAACCTCTTTCGTCAAGAGATTCATATACAAGATCCAAGATATTAATTAGTTGTCATTTTTGTTTTACCATATGATATTTCTCTGTTGATGCATTTGTGTTTCTATTTTGATGAGGTTTTCTTTGTGGGATCTACGAAGTTTTGATTTTTTTCTTTGAAGGGTTTTTGAGGGGTTTTGTTATATGGTTAAAAACTCCAGCACAAAATTCAACCCTAAAAGTTTACAAAAATAAAGCAGATCTCCATTCAGTTATTCTCTCTTGCTTCTTTTTTTTTCGTGTGTGTTATATTTAATTTTATTGAAATTTAGTATACATATAAAGGAATAAGATTGGGCTTCTTTTTTGTGTTTTTCTTATTTACTAATTGTATTTGAAAATTTTCATTTAATTTTGTTGACTTCTCTTTGAATAATTTAGTTACTATCTACAATTTTTTAAGTGTTTAATGTATATTGATGTCGGCTTATTAAAAATAATGTATATTGATGTCAAAAGATTCCATTATGCGTTTCTTTGTGTAAAGAAATACACATACACACACACGGACACTTAATGTGCATATATTTGTGTGAAACTTTTTCAATTACATGGATTTCTGTGGTGGTTATTGAAAAGTTGATTTGCAGGGTTCAGGCAGGCAGGGAAGAGAAGTTTTTCTTGGGGTGGGGGGGCGGGGGGGGGCTAGTATAGTATAGGGTTAGGGTTTCACTAAACAACATCCCTATTTTATTTAGCCCTGTTGACTTTTTATCTTTTTACCTTTTCAACTTTTCCCCAAAAGAAAATATGAGTAATCACAGCTGACTGATTACTGATCTCCTAGGCTCTATCTCTCTCTCACACACACACTTGGACACAGAGTGACACCCAGAAAACACGGATTGGGAAGTCAAAGTGCAGTCAGCTGATTTTCCAATTGCTTAAACTGTTCATCCTTGAATGCTGGGAATTTTTTTGGTATTGTATAATATGAACAATTTCCGATTTTTGTTATATAATTTAATAAATGGTTACATGTTTTCTTCTTTGTCAAAACTCTAGTTATTAAGTTGTAGTGGGGAATTATTATGTCTAGCTGGGTTGAACCATTTTTAAGTAAGAAGTTTTGTGATTGAGTGGCTGCGTACAAATTAATACGTGTTGATTATATACTTGAGATAGTAGATTATCTGTCCTTATAATTGAGGAGTATAATGATAGGAAATGACATAATTGAGTGTTATAAAATATTTTATTATTGTATTTCTTAATTGAGGGTAAATTATCGTCTTCATCAATACTTAATGAAACAGATTACAAGTAATTTTGACTTTGGAGCAAAAACCTCGTGCGGTAATGAACAATATATATATATATATATATATATATATATATATATATATATATATATATTTGTATAGGTATATAAATTATGTGTGCTATAAATTAATTAATTACACACACTTTTAACATAATCTGAAGTTTTAAGTTAATATATAAAATTTTTAATGAGTTTTATATATTTAATAGTTTAATATACTATTTAAGTTGGTAAGTTAAAATGTTTTTATTATTTAATTTTTAAATTAAAGATTAAAGTAACGATGTGCTTTGTTTTTAAAGAGAAAGAAAGATAATTTGTTATTGGTTTTCAGTTTTAGCAAGATAATTTGTTATTGGTTTTCAGTTTTAGCTGATAGCAACAGTGGTGGTGCTACCATCATCGAATTGAAGCGTTTTGATATGAAAAATGTGGTCAATTCGATGCTGTTAGTACTACTATTGGCGCTACTAGCTAAAATTTGGACACGTGTACATTTGAAATAAAAAGAAAGCTCCTGAAACCAATAACAAATTACCTTTCTCTTTGAAAACAAAGACCATAGTTTATTTAATCTTTAATTTAATAATTAAATAATAAAAGCATTTTGACCGACCAACTTAAGTAGTATATTAAACTATTAAATATGAAACAATATATTAACTTAAAATTTCATATTATGTTAGAAGTGTGTGTATTTAATTAATTTATAGCAAATATAGTTTATATACCTATACAATTATATATGTGACAATGAATATATATATATGTATATATTGTTCATTACCGTATGTAACTATGCATATACAAAAAAATCAGATTTTTGCTCCGAAATCAAAATTACTTGCAATATGTTTAATTAAGTATTAATAACTAACGTATTTTTTGTTATCAAAAAAAAAAACTAACGTATTTTTATTTTATATATTTAAACAAACATTTTCAAAATGTAAAACGTTGGCATTATGCTGAATTGCTGAAATAATACTCTTACCGCGTGTCACATTTAAAATTTAAGTTTGCAGACCACGTCTAGTCATCTAAGTTGTTACAAATTTGATACTTCTTATAAACCAAACTTACAATAGGTTTTGGCAGACCAATATGCAATGGCTGTTTGACTATTACAAAAGATGCAACTAAAACTCACTCTTGATTATTTATAAAACAAACTGATCGCTTTTAATTCGCAAAAGGTATTAAATAGGGCGATTGCCTCAATATTATTCATGCTATTATTTACCGAACTCGGGAGTGCGCACAATTTGCAAACGTGATAGCTGACTTCCATCGGCTCTTCGAGTCACGAGCGGGATATAGAATCCGATGGGTGGGGAGAACGGCAAATCAGGTTGCACATGACCTTGCGAGAACGGCGGTGGGAGTTAGACTGGAGCCACACGACTTACTGTTCGTAGTTCCCTAGCTGTTTTCTTTTGTTTTCTCTTTTATCAGTTTATTGCTTGATGTACTGACTGTTATTCTTTGGGCGTGCTAATTGAGGCGCTGTTGATTAATGCAAATTCTGAAGTTCAAAAAAATAAGAAAAATAACCTTGTTAATTGTTTATGTTATAAGATTACGTAATTAAGCTAAGTATTTGTTTCTCTTCTTCTTTCAAATAAGCAGTTTTATCATATTGTAAATTCAATAATAACAAAGTTGATGCAATTTATTTTTCTTCAAAATTTAATTGTCTAAATTGGCAATATATAATTAATAAATGTCGTATATTTCAGTAGTCAGTTAGTCAGTACCACCCATTATTAATAATGGTCATATTTCTCGTTGTTGATACCGACAAGTCTCAGCGCATCTTAAATGCCTGTGCCACTTCAAGACATGTTTGGATCTTTGTAGTTGGTGATATATGTTAGGATCGTGTACAACCTAAAACAACTATAAAGATAACTTAATTAATAAATTGCATAGTTCATAGTTGGTGAATTTCTAATACCTAGGGCTGTTGAATTCTAGTACCTAAGGTAGCCGTTGAATGTAAAGTTAGAACGCAGGTTTTAAGTGAGTTATATCTAAAATAAATATAATTTTTCAACCACAACAAAAGATTAGGTTTATTTATGTAAACTATTAGCAAATTCTAATTGCAAGTCCATTACTCTAAAAAAAAAAAAGCAAAAATTGAACCTTTGACATTATATAATATGAGCCTTACCGATAAGGGAGCCATTTTCTTTTCTCACGAAGCTAGCTATCACTCAATATCAATTGGAAAGTGACGTGACAGCCAAGACCAAGACTCTTGTACAACAATATCGTCTTCTCAAAACTTACGATAAGAATCACACCAAATAAATCAAACTTCATTCCATACTCAATATTGTAATTCATATATTTAATGATATATAGATGAAGGGAAGATCACATCAAAATGCGAGCTAGATTTGTTGACTTATGTGGAAAAAATCCAGTTGGCATCTATAGCAATTATTTAACCAAGCCACACTCTTACTCGTGAATCTTCAACAAAATTAAAAGTAGTTTTAAATTCATCGCTTATGAATCAATTCTTGTAAAGTTCATTTGTCAAAGTCTATACAATATTAACTGTTAATTTTGAAAATTATTCGCAAAACTATTGTTAAAAACTGACAATTGATTAGACACGGGTCACTAAATATTAACATGGTGTTTGCAAACCCTTAATAAATATCTACAATCAATTTTTAGTTTAAATTAAGCAGTTGAAGAAGTTCTTACCAAAAAAAAAGCAGTTGAAGAAGTTAACAAAATTTTACTTCTACAGTTTAAAAACTTGCTTTAAACTAAAAATTCTTATAATATTGAAGTTACGTTGGTATGGATATGTCTCTCGCTTGTGGTAGTAATTTTGAAATTAATAAAAACAATCATATAAATATTCTCTTGTCCTTTATTCACAAAACAACATCACATCTGACAAGATCGAAAAGTTTGTATTTTGAAACTATTTTTATATTAATGATTCGGAGGCTCTCTTTAATGATTCAATCATTTTGACTTTTATTGTATTATCGAATATAATTTATTTTGTGATACTGATACATCAAATCCAACTTTTAGATGGACAACTCAAAAAAGCACAAAGAGAAAATAAACTATAATTATTGAGCATACTTACAAATTCGAATAAACTTACTCCACTTGTAATAACATTATCACGTCACAATATATAAATTTAAAATATAATCTATTAAACTAACAATATGATAAATTAAAATATAATTAATTTAACAAAAGATCGTATATATTGAATAAGGTCGGTTACAAGTACGATACAACGAGTCTATCGCTAAACTAGACATACTATAACTATGCTAGTCTCGAGTAGGCTTGGTCCAGAACACCTCGAACTAACGTCAGATGCGAGAGAGAATATCGGAAGTATATCGTAGATGACGTCGAAGATTACGTCGGGGATGACATCGAATCTTCTATGTCGGAAGTGATCTCCTGCTCACGTCGAGGGTGACGATAGTGATATATATCAGAGATATATATCGGGTATTATGTCGAATACTATATCGGGTGAGGCTCGATATAGATGTACAGTGTTAACAAGTTTGATATTATTACATAATTAATGAATTTATTTAGGGGTTGAAACGCCCTGCCCGTGGTTCATAAGCTTGTAAAATTACGAACATATCCCTGCATGTATTCACTGAATTTCCCTCTGAATGCTCTAATACATTGTTGTGTATGTGTGTATCTGGATATGTCTTTTCTTCTTAATCCGTCCCTCTTTTTATAGAGGTTTTTTAGGGACATGTGTCGTTATGCATGTTTAATAAATTACAGGTGTGGCAAGGTGTGTAAAGGAGTAGGATAAATTTCATATTTGCTGACTTGATGCTGATTGGGATGGAATTTTATCTCTTCCGATGACTTCAGGGGTTTCCGATAGGTGAGCTCTTTTAACTTCTTCTTTCCGATGAGCCTGGTCTCTTAAGAAGGCTTGATGAGTGAGGTGGGGTATTCGCCCGATGTGATGATGGCTATGATAGCGGTCTGTTTGTATGTTGTTCTCTTCTGAGCGTATGCTCCGATAGGCAAATCTTTTCTTTTCCGTGTGCGGGGTAGGCTCCGATGGCTCCTTTTCTTCAAAAGAGTAATGTCCGTGCGTTTCGGTGTGCTCCGAGGACTTTTGGACCTTGATAAGGTGTTGTTTTCGTGCCCCTTCCTTCGAGGTGGGTGTTCCGATGACTTTTTAGATTTTCAGAATGTTTAGTGAGGGGATATTCTCGTACTTTCTGGGACTCGGGGTCTGTTGTGGTCCCTCTTGGCGCATTGATGAATATCGGAGTCGCGCGGATCTATCGGGGTTTACTCTTTTTCCGATGCCGCGTTGATATCTTTTCTTTATTCATCGTGACTTTCTAAGGGACGCTTAGGTGCCTCTTTGGGTGACGTTTTGTACCGCGTTGGGTTGGTGGCACCCGATGGGCCTCCTCATCGGGAGTGTGAACTCCTCATCGGAAGTGCATGTGACGATAGTATCGCCTCAGTATTAATCCCTAGATTTAGGGTTAATGCTTTCGCTTAACCTTATATTTATTTTTTACTGTTAACACTAGCGCCCCAAATTTCGATCGCCATCGTAGAGGCGAGGGAAATTTTATTTCGTGGCCTCTGTGAGCCAATGAGCTTTTTCTTATTTTTTCCTTGTTATTTTTTATTTTTTGACGATGTTTCAAGGGGTGTAGGTATATATATATGTATATATATATATATATATATATATATTATAAGAGTTTTATAAGGGAATTACCTTTTCACCCCAGGGAGAGTGGTCTTCGGACGAGCAGCCTTGGCAAGCATTTATGGTGTCGTTTATACATAGCCACCGCGTTCGTCTTTCTTCTCACTTTCATTCTTCAATCTTTCTTAACAAATTTCAACGAGCAAAAAATCTCTCCGTTCACTCTATCAATTTTGCAATATCCTTTTCAAGTTTTCGCAAACACTTTTTAGTTTTTCTTGATCAATTTCAAATGGCATCATCTGCTACCGATCTCACCACCGCCACCTCGGCTTCAGGAGTGGTGGCTTTCACCTCCACCACCGATTCACCGGCTGTTACCAGTGGCGCCGCAGCTAGTGGTCCTGCTGCGGCTACTCGGAAAAGAAAAGCAGAAACATCCTCAGCGGAGGAGGGCATCGCTGCAGCTACTCCGAAGAAATATAGGGTTTTGAAATCAAAGAAACCCGATACCCGTAATCTCCAGAAAGCCGAGAAGACTCCGAGTACTGCTACTCGGAGCCAAGTGCTATCCTTATTCAAAGACTTGGGGGTGTATCAAAAAAACATTGAGTTTAAAATTCCTAAGAAGGACGAGAGGACTACCAACCCTCCGATGGGTCATCTCACTGTGTATTTTGCGCAGATGAGGTATGGATGGCGCTCTTTCATGCCTCATTTCTTCTGCGAGGTTTTCAAGGCATGCAATGTCTGTCCAAGCTAGATAACCCCGAATAGTTTTGCCCTTTTGTGCGTTGTCTTCTGGTGCCAAGTGAAGGGTTTGGGGTGCACTGTGGCCCAATTTTTCTCTATTTTTGACATCGTGAGTTTACCCGGGGTCTTCCCTTTTATCATTTCTGCCATCGGGACACCACGAAGAATTCCACGAAGAAGATATTGGAGGAGGCACTTAGTTTCCACTGTACTTGGAAGGACAAGTACTTCGTTGTGAAGCATGTGGAGGGGGAGTGGGACATGCCCTTTAACTGTAGGGAGGCTGAGTCACCTGCTCATTCTTTGGACTCTGATGATATTGCAGAGGTCATCATTTCTCCGATAATACTACAGAAGTCTTTGATGGAGTCGGAAGATTTTGGTATGTTGTACGAGATGGTAGGGCTGCACCACGTGGTGTTTTCCGATGACTCCGTCAAGGAGCCCTTATCCATGTCTTCGGAAGGGCGAGCTCTCTTTGGTAAGCATTTTTTTGGTTTAGTTTTGTTTATGTTTTCTTTCGGGTGTTTCTTTTTGATTTTCCTTGGTATTTATGGGTTTTTGTGTGATGAAGGAGAGATTTTGGCGAAATATTTTTCGCGCAAGAGCCCTTCGGATCCACTTGTGATCCCAATGTTGTTGGGGCAGGACATCGCAACTCCAAGTGGTCGAAATAAGTCCAAGGCACATGCGACTTCTTCGGCCCGTTCATCAAGTGGTACTTCAGATATTCCCGAGGAGGAGGATCTGGAGGACGATGAGGTTAGTACTCAGAAGGCGCTGAAAAGCATCCGAAAGTCGAAGAGGAAGAACCATTCGCCCTTCGTTATAGGGGCGGATGACGTGATTTATGGGGCTGTCCCCCTTACTACCGTGGATCCGCACTCGGCCATGGTTTTGGCGTCAGGCTCGGGTTCTGCTGCGGGTGGTTCTCCGAGGATTTCAAGGGGAGAGTTTGGTTCGGAGGGGACTTTCCTTCGGAGAAGAGTCTAACTGCAGAGGGGACATTTTCGGCGGTGGCGCCGGAGTCTCCTCCCCTCGAAAGGAAGTAGAGGAACATTATATGGTGCCTTCGATTGGGCCAATTTCTGAGTCTTCTGTTCCCAGTAAGTCTTCGTGATTTTTTTTTAAAATATTTTTCGATTATTCTTGCTTTTTCGTAGGGCTAACTTAGTTTTCCTTTACTTTCTATAGGTTTTATGGATAAGGGGAAGGTTCCGATGATTCACGAAGTGGGAACCCCTTTTTCAGGTATTTGGTTACCTTCCTTATTTTATTTATTTTAGTTTTCTCTTAATTGGGTAGTTAACCTGTTCGTATTTTTGTAGGAGAGGATTTGCTTAAGCAGCTCCTTAGATCTCACTAGGAGTATTCGTTAGCTGACTCCGAGGAGGTCCCCGAGGTTCCCGTGGCGCCGACAAGCGTGACTTTAGGCGTCCAAGTTTCGTTCTTGGACTCACTTATGGGAATAGCAGGTCCCTCGGATGCTGCGGGAGTTCACCGGGCGCTGTTCATAAATTCCGAGACGATTGCTTCGGTTCCGGTGACACTTTCTCCCGGAGGCATTTTCTTCGGGATACCTACCCAGGGGCTCCTCCTCACCTGGAAGATTTGCCATCTTTGAAGTTATTGGAGGCTTCTTTTCAGGAGGCACTCTCCTTTTTTATCTCATCCAACGCTGCGCCCTCTGATGGCTTCCATTTCATGCAGACATGCCTCAATTGGATGGGGCTTATGGTAAGTTTTATTTCCTTTTTCCTTACTAATCCCTTCTTGCAATTTTACCTTTATACGATAAAAATTACGCCCAATTTCTCTTTATTTTCAGGTGGGAAAGGCTAGGGAAGCGGCCACTGTAGTCGAGCAAGGGTATAATCATAGTGGGGAGGAGATGAAGATTCTCCGAGGGCAGTTGGCTGCACTGGTGGCCAAGAGCGAGGAGGATTTGGCAATGATGGACATCCTTCGGACAAGGATATCCGAGTACGAGTTCTGATGGGGGGAGGACCAGAAGGAGCTCAAGAAGGAAGGGGAGATAATAAAGAGCTTTCAAGCTTCTTATCAGAAGATGGAGGATTTGGAGAAAATTTCTCAGTCGAAGATTAAGCTTCTCGAGAAGGAGAAGGAGGAGGCTCAATCGAGGGAGAGGAACCTTTAGGAGTAGCTGGGTCAGGCTCTTGATCGCGCGGAATCAGCCAAAGGGAAATTAGCCATGGCCATCTCTCCCAAAGAGTTGCAGACTAAGGTGGATGTGGCGGTCCAGTACGCTCAAAAGAAGATGACGCGACAGTTGTCGGAGGTCTCCGATAGTCGTCTGCAAGGGATCTTGACAGGGCATACACTATGGGGGTATCTGTAGTGTGCTAGGTCAGCCATGGGTTTTTTGCGGCCGGGGATTGACTATGTGAGGGCCTTTGACATTCGCAAGTTGAAAAGTCCTACTCTCGAGGAAGCGTACGCTCTTTTTGAGAGGCACAACACCATTTTATCTCCTTGGGCCTCTCCTTCTCCCACTCCGATGCGGTCAGCCAGTGGTTCGGGAGGAATTTCTTCGCCTCCTGCCCAGCTGCCTCCGACGACTCTTCCCTCCGATGGGACACCTTCTGCCCCGTCGGCTCCCTCCCCTCCGACCACGGGGGCCTAGTCTAGGACTTTATTTCTCTTGTTTTTTAGTTTTAAGATTTTTAGAACTTTTAATTTCGTATATCTAGCACTTGCAGTTATTTTTTCGCAATTTGTGAACGTTTTTCTGAGGACTTCTCGGGCCCTATGAATGAACAATTATTTTGCTCTTTCCTTCTTTTATCTTATTCATATTTGTCGATTACCAGTAAATGCTTAGCACTTATAACTATTATGACCGATCCTTTAATGTGGGAATTAAACTAAGTTTAGAGAGATTAAGATAGAATCTTATTCTTGTTGGCCAAGTTTGCAACTGAGCAAGACGTGCCAGCCTGCATGGGAGTCTTAAGGATGAGTTTCTCATAAGTAGGAGCATCTTGCTGACATGCATCCCTATCTTTAGCTTATGGTGGTTTAAGCTTGATTCTTAATTAAAGGATAAAGTTATGAGTATATATATGTACCAAGCATTCAGTAGACATGGTTATACTTACTTCAAAGGAAATTTATTTTGGATATAGAGCTCTACGATTTTCTTGCAAACTTGCCTTCTTACTCTCGCATAATTTAGCTTTTGCATTCGAGTTCTTCTTTTTCTTTACTTTTCAACTATAGTTTTCAACTAATTGTGAGAGAAGAGTGAAAAATTACTTGGAAAGATGATGCCCCCATATTATAGGCAGGGAGGATCCGTCTCTTCTCATAATTCCACTCGAAACTCGGTTCGGACTCCTTCATTGTTGCTAGGGGTCCCTCATGCTTCCTCAGATAGTTTCTCTTCGAGGCGAGATAGTTTGGATGATGATATAGCGGCTATCTTGGGGAGTTCTTCGAGAGGAGCTGTTTCAAGGCATGTGCATGCTGATTCCCGTAGGATGAATCACATCCAAGAAGTGTTTATGAATAAGGGATCTTATACCCTTGCGGATCAGTCCTCAGAGTTTGATATGCTTCCTTTGAGTCCGCCGAAGTTAATGGGTCGATGACGCGTTGGGACTGTCGTGATCAATGAGTATGAGGGGTCTCTTATGACCCTCTTTACTGAGTATAATTTGGACTTTAGCAAATACGATGTGGTCATCTCGTATTCCGATCAGAGGGCCTACGATCCCCCCTCGGGCTATTTGACCGTGTATCGCGAACAGGTACATTGTGGGATGCGGGTGTTTTTCCACCCTTTTCTTTAAACCCTTTTCCGATATTGGCAGATATGCCCTAGTCAGCTGACGTCGAATTCTTATCGTCACTTGGTGGGGTACATCCTGTGTTGTGAGCTCTTGAATCTCCCCATGTCTCCTCATCGGGTAGGGGCTATTTTTACCTTACGCCCTTGTTCAGGTGGTCCCTCTTTTTTTAGCTTGGCCTATCGTGACAACGGTAAAGGCTTCACTCATGTATCCAACCCACGCTCTCGTAGAGGGGATTGGAGACGGCGGTTCTTTTTTGTTCGCCCGAAGGGCCAGCTAATTTGTGGGGAATACTTCTCTGATGGGGTTTGGGATATGTTACCCCCAACGCTGAGACCTTGGTACGTGAGGAGGAGGTGTTATCCCGTTCCAGGCTGTTCTCGGGTACTTATGACATAAGCAGCTTATTGGAGTTTCCCGAATCTTTGATCTTGGCGGGTCTTCAAGAAGGGGTAGAGATGTTCAATCTCCGTGTTCAGCCGCTTTTTAGTAACATCTTTTTTCGTAAGTTCCTCTTCTTGTCTTTGTTATTTCTGTGTTACTTCGGACTTATAGTACACTTATCTTTTCGATAGGTTTGGAGATGCAAACGTTTGCGATAAAGCCTTTTGATAAGGCCTTTTTGTCACAAACATTACATAATGGGTATGCTTTGTCGGGGGATAGTGGTTCCGATCGAATAAGTTTTGAAGTGGTGACGAGTCCTTCTTCGGAGAGGAGGTATCAGAGGGTTTTGCCTGTTGCAGCCCCCCAGTGAACTTTCTAGCTCATGTTGTCACAGAGGATCCAACTACCGATCTTTTCTGAAAGGATTTTCTGATACCCCATTTGGTCCTGCGCTCTTCTCCTCCGGGAGGTGTTGTGAATGTGGTGGAAGAGGGTTTTCCTTCTTCTATTCCGGGCAGATCCCAACCCTTAGGAGAGGGTCCTAATCGTGTGGCTCGTCCGCCCCTGGAGGGCAACCCTCTTCTTGTGGGTATTCGACCCCTCGGAGAAGGTGGTTCCATTCTTTCGTCCTCTTCGGTGGCAGATATTTGTCGAAATTATTTGAGCGGGCTATTAAGCGCGACGGACTGTGAGTTGATGAAGACACTTCCTATGTCCAGTCTTCAGGATCTTGCCTGCAAGGATTTGTGCAAGGTATAGCAATTTTTCATTCATTCTATTTAGCACTAACCTTTTTTACCCTCTTTGTGGTGATGGGTTGGCTTCATACAGATTTATATGGTTTTGAACGCTATTGGATCCTGAGGGGATTCCTCTTCTGACCCCGACCTGGTGTACCACTGTCGGGATGAGCTGGAGAGGGGTTTGCTAGAGGCTCATGAAGAGATAGCTCAGTTGACTGCGGACAGGGAGACCGCTCGAGAGGTTTACGACGGGATATTGCAAACCGAGAAGAATAAATCTTGGGAGTTGGAGCGCTGGTTGGTGCTTGAGAAGTCCCGAGTGCTGGGTTTAGAGATGAGAATGGACGACTTGAGGGACCAGATACGGTTTTCTGACGAGCAACTGATACGTGTCACGAAGGAGAGGGATGTGGTAAATCAACAGCTGTTGGAGATTACTCGTACTCAAGAGGTGGCACTGGCGATGGCTCAGGTCCATGCGGTGATGGAAGTTATGGGTCCATTTGGCCCTCGTGAGTCCATACAAGGTGAGATGCGTGATTTAGTCCGCATAGGGTATCGACTGTGTCGGGATGTGGTTCAGACTCTGCCAGGATTTCCTTCGGGTTTGGTTATCCCTGAACTTAGCATCTGCCAGGTTTTTGCAAAAGTTTCTCCCTCTGCTCTCGAGGATCTTGTGGTTCCGATGGTGGTAATTGATGATCATGTTTCTCTATCCGAGGAGCAACGTCGTCGTCCTATTAGGGAGGGGAAGCGTCCGCTTGAGGATACTTAGTCTAGGTGTTAGGTTATTTGTATTGGATAAGATCCGATATGCCTCGGGGTAAGGATCTGGTGTTTGTACCAGTTGTTTGTACTAGTTGGCCCCTCGGGGTTAGGTTGCTTAAGATGACGTTCACATAAGGTCATCATTTTGTTCCGCAACCCTTCTTCTCCCCTTTGTTTTTGTACATGAGCCCTCTATATATAAACAACTTTTTATTTATATACAAACTTCCATTGTTACCCTAACCGTTACCTTAAGCATAATATTTCCGAAGATTTAGGGCATTCCAAGTATTGTGGAGCATGGCGTCTTCAGAGTCGGCAAGTTGATAGGTTGCGGGTCTGACAATTCCCGATATTTTGTAGGGTCCTTCCCATTGGGGGTCGAGTTTTCCCACATTCTTGGAGGCTCCGACTCTTTTTAGCACCAAGTCTCCGACTTGAAAGGTCCTAAATTTTACCTTAGAGTTGTAGTGTCGGGACATTCGAGCCTTATACCCTTCTATTCGGACGGTAGCTCGCGCCCTCCTTTCTTCGAGGAGATCAAGGGCCAGGGCTAAGTTGGAGCTATTGAAGACTTCCTCATATTCCCGAACTCGCCAGCTTTCCACTACCACTTCGGGAGGCACCACGGCCTCACTGCCATATGCTAGGCTGTAAGGAGTCTCACCCGTGGCAGTTCTTTAGGTGGTCCGATAAGCCCACAGGATGCCAGGTATCTCCTCGATCCATTTGGCTTTATGCCAGTCAAGTTTGGCCTTTATACTTTTCATGAGAGTTTGGTTGGTCCTCTCCACTTGACCATTCGCTTGGGGGTATCCCACCGAAGCAAACCGATGTTTCATCTTCCAATGGTCGCACCATTGTTTTTAGTTCTTGGCTTGTAAATCGTAACCCGTTGTCACTCACCAGGTTCCGAGGGATTCTGAATCGGCACAGTATGTTCCTCCATAAGAAGTTGATAACCGTGCCCGTTGTGACTCGGGCCAGGGGTTCGGCCTCCACCCACTTGGTGAAGTACTCAACCGCTACTAAAAAGGAACTTCTTTTGCCCGACATCGGGGATAAGGGGTCCTACTATATATATGCCCCATTTGGTAAAAGGGCAGGGGGTTAGGCTAGGTTCCCATGGAGCCGCATGCTGATGGACTTGGGAAGCGTAGGCTTGGCAAGGTTTACATCTTTCTGCGTACCTCTTGCTATCTCTAGCCATCGTGGGTCGGTAGTAGCCTTGTTGAATCAACCGTCCGACCATGTTGTCGCCTCCGGTATGGCTTCCACACGTCCCCTCGTGTATCTCCGCTAGGACTAATTGGGCTTCTTCTTCATTGAGGCATCGTGGGTGGGGACATGAGTAAGTTCTCCGAAACAGCACTCCATCCTTGAGGAAGTATCGTATGGTTTTTTGGGACATCATCCGTCGTACGGTCTTATCTTTGGAATAGCCCTGGGGGTCTTGTAAGTAGGTTTTAATGGAAGTTATCCAACTCATCGGGGAGTCCCTTGTGGCATTTATATCTTTGCTCTCTTTCTTCTCTGATTCACTTGTCTGTAGTATGGTGATTTTTCGAGTGTGAACGGGAGCTGTTTGGGTGGCCATTTTAGATAAGGCGTCCGCCTCCTAGTTTTCCCCTTAGAGAATTTGGGTGACTTTGTACACATCGAACCATCATTGCCTCTGATGGACTACCCGAAGATAATCCCGCATCCTTTCTTCTTTGGCTTCGTATGAGCCATTAACTTGCTAAACAATCAATTTAAAATCACTGTGGATGAGTATCCTCCTTATCCCACCTTCTATTACGAGTCTCATTCCGATGAGAATGGCTTCATATTCGGCCTCGTTGTTGGATAAGGGGTAATCAATACTCATTGCGAAGTGGAGTATTTCCTCTTCCACTTCTTGGTTTACTAACACTATTCCTGCTCCCCCATGTGTACTTACAGAGGAGCCGTCTACGAAGGCGTGCCATATGGGCTCTCTTTCTTCAGTCCTTATGCATGTTAGCTCCATTACGAAGTCCGCCAAGACTTGTGCTTTGATAGAGGGTCTCGGGGCGTAGGAAATATCGTACTCGGTGAGCTCTATGGCCCATTTTATCAATCTTCCCGATGACTCGGGCTTATTGAGGATCACCCGTAGGGGGTGCTTAGTCAACACAGTGATCGGGTGTGAGAGAAAATATGGGTGCAGCTTCCGTGCCGTAGTAACCAAGGTCAGGACGAGTTTTTCAGTTATAGTATACCTGGTTAATACTCCGAAGAGAGTCTTGCTGATATAGTATACTGGTGATGTTCTCTGTCATGTTCTTTGACTAATAAGGCACTGACGGCCTCTTCTCCGACGGATAAGTAGATGAAGAGCTCTTCTTGGGGTGACGGTTTTACCAGCAAGGGCGGTTTCACCATATACCTTTTTAGCTCTTAGAGGGCTTCTTCGCACTGGAGGGTCTACTGGAATTTATTGATATTTCGGACTATTTTAAAAAAGGGAAGTTCTTTTTCTGTGGACTTAGAAACAAATTGGCTCAAGGAGGCCATTCGGCCTGTCAGTTTTTGAACAGCTTTTACTATCTTCGGAGTGGGTAGTCCCACGATGGCCTCAACCTTTTTGGGGTTGACTTCTATCCCCTTCTCTGTGACCGTGAACCCCAAGAACTTTCCTCCTCGAATGCCAAAAGAGCATTTTCTAGGGTTAACCTTCATCCCAAAATTATCCATAATGACCAAGGCCTTTCGCAGGTCCTCGGGATGGTCTTCTGCGGTATTACTTTTAACCACCGTGTCGTCCACATAGACTTCCACTGACTTTCCGATGAGTCCAGCGAACATGAGGCTTACCAGTCTTTAGTAAGTAGCTCCAGCATTTTTCAGTCCGAAAGACATTACTAGGTAGCAGAATGTGCCTGCGTCGATGATGAAGCTAATTTTGTCCTGGTCAACTACTGCCATTGGGATTTGGTTGTATCCCTGGTCTCCGTCTAGGGTTGACAACAGCGCGCATTCAGCGGTGGAGTCGACTAGTTGATCTATATTGGGCAGGGGATAGCAATCTTTCGGACATGCTTCATTGAGATTGGTAAAATCCACACACATCCGCCATCTTCCTCCATGTTTGGGGACTAAAACTACATTAGCCATCCATTTGGGGTATATGAC
Organism: Linaria vulgaris; assembly: GCA_948329865.1. NCBI lineage: Eukaryota > Viridiplantae > Streptophyta > Magnoliopsida > Lamiales > Plantaginaceae > Linaria > Linaria vulgaris. Next base: position 20,150,312 of record OX415251.1, read on the forward strand.
CTCCCTAATTTGCTTTAGGCTAAGGAGTCGTTGTATTTTCGACCGAATAATTTTGTTGCGCTTTGGCCCCATCTTTCTCTTTTTTATTGGACTGGTTTAACCCCCGATTTCACATTAAGAAAGTGTTGACATACATTGTCGCTGATTCGCCTGGGCAGTCCTCCTTCCCAAGAGAAGAGGTGATGAAATTGCTTGAGGATAGAAGTCAGTTGGGCTTCTACCGCGGGTTCCATGTTGGTGCCCATATTAATCACCTTCTCGGGATTTCCTTCTATCAATTCCACCATCTTTAATTCTTCTATTGGTTGAACCCGTGCCTCTTCAATTTTACATTTTTTGTTATTCCCGAGGGTGAGCTCATATTCTTTCGAGGGGATAGCGTTCATGCGGAATTCTCTAGCCTTAGATTGACTTCCTCGGACTTCTCCGACACCTGAGAAGGTGGAAAATTTTACCTTAAGATGAAGGGTAGAGGGTATGGCTTCGAAGGTTCGGACGGATGGCCTTCGCATATAGCGTTGTAAGTCCGTGACGAGGCCTCCACCACCCAGAATTTGGTGGGTTCCATTCTTAGAAGAGCTCCCTTCCCCAATGACATCATAAGGATCACAGTTCCGAGAGTATGGCAAGCTTCTCCCGAGAAACCTACTAAGGGGATGTCAGCCATCTCCAATTGTTCTTTCTTCAATCCCAGGGCGAGGTGAGTAGGAAGGAACATGACATCCACGGAGCTACCCGTGTCAATGAGGATCCGTTGGATTTCAAATCCGTGGATGACAGCTGCAATAATTAAGGGGTCTTCATGGGGGTAAATTATATATGTTAGGTCTTCGGGTCCAAATGTGATGCTAGGCAGCTTTGATCCTTGAACAGAGCACACGGGGAGTCCCTGTTCTACTCGTCTTGCTTCTTTCAAATATTTCTTCTTCTTGCCCTGGGGTGTTATCGAAATATCTCCCCCTTTATTATATTGATCGTTCGCCCCGATGGGGCATTATCTTCGTATGGGTTTGGGGGAGGGGGTAAATTCCGATGCCCCGTAGTTCTTTCTAGTGAGCTCCGTCGACATTCTGCGGTCCATTCTCGGGACCAACGACATTATGTGGTCCATTCTCGCGACTGGCGGTTAGGGGCCGCTTCTTCTTCTTACTTTCTTCGTGACCTTTTCCATACATTTGTCTTGGGATCCTCGGGATTATTCTTCTTGAGATAGTTCTTCAAGTATCATGCTTCCAGGAGGCAGTGCACTTCCTTGCGTAGGGTAGTGCACTCCTCGGTGGTATGCACATAGGTTTTATAATATTTGCAATACTTTCCCGTGTTCCTTTCTCTATTGGGAAATTTGGCCGGTGTTGGCCAGTGTAACTCATCGTTACCTCTCATCACGTTGAGCACTTCTTGGGGAGCGATGGTCATCGGGGGTAACGGTACAGGTCAAATGAATGTTTTGACCGCACCACCATCGTATTTGCGTTGGGTAGATTTCCCTTCCTTGCCCTTCTCCTTAACTTTCGTCTCTCGTTCGGCACGCTTACGGTGCTCACTGTCGTCGTGCTCCATGCGCCTTTTCGTGCCTTCTGCTTCCTCCATAAGGATGTAAACTTATGCCTTCTGCATAAGTTCATTCATGTCCATGACATGATTTCCCATGAGGTATCGGAAAAAATCTCATGTTCGAAGCCCCTGTGTCAATACGTCAGCTAAGATGGTTGGACTGACATTAGGGACATCTAATGCCTCATCCGTGAAATGTTTTATATACCCTCGCAAGGGTTCATCTTTTTCTGTTTGACCGTGAAGAGATGAGTAGCGAATTTGGGATATCGCCGATTGCAAGAAAATTGTCGCACAAATAGGTGGGACAATCGGTCGAAGCTTACTACGGAGTTAGGGGAAGGTGAGTAAACCAAGCCTGGGCTCGTCCTCCGATGATGACGAGAAACACACGGCAGAGGACATGGCCTGGGGCGGAGGATAGGTCCATTCTGACCAGGTATTGATGGATATGATCATGTGGATCTCTTCCATCTGCGTCCCCGGTGTATAAGGGGACATTGACGGGCCGCATCCCTGAAGGAATTGGTGCTAGAGCAATTTCGGGAATAAAGGGGTATGTTTTAAATGTAGGATCCTCCTTAGGGGCCATGGTTTTCTTTGCGTAGGCCATCCAGCATCCCCCACATGGTATGATCATCACCCCTATGGTATTCCAAGGGATGGGGTATTTCTTCTCCCTGGCCGCTCCTCGGATTTCTTTCGTAATTATCATACCTTTATGATTCTTGCAGAGGTTCGCGGTGCCAGGAAATGGGAGTAGGGCTCCATCTAGCACGAGGTACGCTTTCATCCGAAGGGGGCTTTTTCCATCGGAGGGATTCGTAGGGCCGGTTCCTGAAATTCCCCAATCCTCGTGATGTTGTCTGAGACGTAGCTTCTACAAGCCTCTCGAAGACAGAGCGGGAGACGTTGAAGAAATCTCTTGTGCCGAATCGGTGGTCTGACAAAATTTCTCCTGAATCACCTTGACGGGTCTGAAGACTTTCACTATCGAACAAATCTTCCATAATAAACAACGCTTGTTGAACACACTCAAGGACAGATTCTATGGCGTTTCCACAGACGGTGCCATTTTGTTAACAAGTTTGATATTATTACCTAATTAACGGATTTATTTAGGGGTTGGAACGCCCTGCCTGTGGTTCAATAGCTTGTAACATTACGAAAATATCCCTCTTTGTATTCACTGAATTTCACTCTGAATGCTCTAATACATTGTTGTGTATGTGTGTATCTGGATCTATCTTTTCTTCTTAATCTATCCCTCTTTTTATAGAGGTTTTTTAGGGACAAGTGTCGTTATGCATGTTTAATAAATTACAGGTGTGGCAAGGTGTGTAAAGTAGTAGGATAAATTTCATATTTGCTGACTTGATGCTGAATCGGATGGAATTTTATCTCTTCTGATGGCTTTAAGGGTTTCCGATGGGTGAACTCTTTTAACTTCTTCTTTCCGATGGGCCTGGTCTCTTAAGAAGGCTTGATAAGTGAGGTGGGGTATTCGCCCGATGTGATGATGGCTATGATAGCGGTTTGTTTGTATGTTGTTCTCTTCTGAGCGTATGCTCCGATAGGCAAATCTTTTCTTTTCCGTGTGCGAGGTTAGGCTCTGATGGCTCTTTTTCTTCAGAAGAGTAATGTTCGTGTGTTTCGGTGTGCTCCGAGGACTTCTGGACCTTGATAAGGTATTGTTTTCGTGCCCCTTCCTTCGAGATGGGTGTTCCGATGACTTTTTAGATTTTCGGAATGTTCAGTGTGGAGATATTCTCGTACTTTTTGGGACTCGGGGTCCGTTGTGGTCCCTCTTGGTGCATTGATGGATATCGGAGTCGCGCGGATCCATCAGGGTTTACTCTTTTTCCGATGCCGCGTTAATATCTTTTCTTTATTCATCGTGACTTTTCAAGGGACACTTAGATGCCTCTTCAGGTGACTTTTTGTACCGCGTTGGGTGGTGCCACCCGATGGGCCTCCTCATCGGGAGTGTGGACTCCTCATCGGAAGTGCATGTGACGATAGTATCGCCCCAGTATTAATTCCTAGATTTAGGGTTAATGCTTTCTCTTAACCTTATATTTATTTTTCACGGTTAACATACAGTAATTGTGGATAATTAAAGCTTACCTTGATTACCGGAAGGCGGGTATTTATATGTCTCAGGATGCGGGAACCACTCACGTAATAAACACGTGAGATGTACTATATTGAAGATCGCATTCGATATATATGTTGGGTATGATCCCCAGCATAGGTAAAAGCATGGGTCTCGCCCATGGCCAGCCTAATACAGGAAATACCCATATCTTTTAGTCCCCCAATTTGGGAATTACTATTCGAATATGATAATTATTTGCAAATTAAATGTAGTTTTGAGTTACAAGTACCTCTCGTCCCGCCAGTTCGGATAACGGAGCGCGGACACGAGAATTTTACTAAAAATCCTGGTGGACCCCAAGTATAATTTGCGTATTCAAGAGGTCCTTATTCGAACTTATGGTGATTATGTGTGTATTGTAAGTAAAAGAGCACCATGATGAGAAGGTAGAATGTTCTTTTGATAACGGATTATTTCCGATATGTATGTCGAATTTGACATTCGATATGGTGGATATTTAATTCATATCTGCCATTTTGCGTCTATAAATAGTAGCTTGCTTGGAGAGAGAAGAGTTCATTTGTCTTCTAGCGTGTTTAAATCTTCTTCATGCAGGTATGTCGCGGATACCTGATATAAATTTCGATGTGTTTATTGATATGTTTTTCGATATGACATTTGATGTTTATTTATTGTTTTTGCAGATTATGCAACCTTTTGTTCACGTGTTTCCTTATTTTTAAAAGACATGTCTGGAATCCGCGCCCGTATGTAGAGAATTATGGAGCGTCGTGCTCAGGAAATTGCTCCATCGGCAGCGAGAGAAGATAAAGCATCATCTGACTCTGATGTGAAAGCTGGTGTTTCAGAGGGCATGGTCGCATCTCCGTCGACCGTGAAACCAATTGTTTCAATCGTTTGGGACATCCGTGCTTGATGGTTGTCAATCTCATGTAGGGAGTATTAGTGTTGGGGAGGGTATTGCCTCTTTGGCCACCGAAGCTGGCGGTGAGAGGGTCCTTGACATCGTTGGGGGTGTTGTCAGAGCTGATGCTTTGCTCAAAGCAGTATCTATGGCTAAGGATGCTGATGTGTCCTCCGAAGTTCGGCTTCCACCGATGGAGCAGACTGAAATCTGTTCCCCCGCTGTTCTACCCAACTACAGTTGGTCCTCCTACGGAGAGTAATCTTGTATCTGTAAGAGTTGCGGCCGGAGCTATGCCCGTCGTGGCAAGTGATAAGGCAAAAATAGGGGGTTCGTCTAAGGTCCCCATGTCACTGGATGAAGATACTCCTGATCGGATCGCTAGTGCGGCTAAAGGAAAGGGTCCTGCTATAAACATTGTTTTGCAGATGCTTTATTCTCATGGCTTTGGGGGTAACCCTTCTAAAAGGCCGTCCTCTCCGAACGCTCCGCAGTCCTCTTAATCTGGCCGAAAGAGGACTCGAGAAGAGGGCCCCTCATTGCCACGTCCCGCTACCGAGAGAGGGCAAGCGAGGCCTGGACTTAGCGTCCAGTGTAAAAGGGTGAAATTCTAGGAAGCAGACACGGGCATTCCCTCCGCCGATAAGGGTCCCTCTCTTGACTAAAATAGAGCGGGCGCAGAATGTGCGTCGCAATATGCACGTCTACCAGAGTGTGAGTTTTTGACATCTTGCACTACTTCTTATATTTTCCGTGAGTGCTTTGTTTTCATGGTCAGTGTTTCTGCAGCTCGGGAAAATGCTAGTGACCTCCATGAAGACTTTCAGTTAGTCTAAAGGTGATAAGGATGCTATTATTTCTCAGCTCGAGGCTGACATTATGAAGATGGCCGACTTTAATCCTATGGCCCTAGAGAAACTAGAGGCTGATAAGGAAGAGGTGTTACGCAAAGGCCGGCTGATGAAGGACGCATATGATGATGCTTTTGCTCAGCACGAGAAGACGACAGTCCTTGCTAATCAGTATAAGACGGCCGAAAGTGAGCTTGCGAAGGTAAAGGCGGAGAATAAGCGTTTGTTGTATGAGCTTGCGAAGGCCCAAGCTGTTCTGGAGAAAGAGGTAAGTATGCGTGTCTTTCATGTGCAATATCCTCTCATGTTGAGATTTCTAGTTAATATGTCGTCTCTATAGAACGAGTCTCCTGAGGTCCTAATGTGGGTTGTCAAGAAGTTTTTGGCAAGTCGGACTTATCAAGAGCACCTTGTTGAGCGCGCTATCATGGTGCAGAAGGAGGCCTTCCAGGCATTGATAGGACAGGTAACTGCCAAGAAGGGATTCAAAGAAGGGTTCAAGTTCATGGAACTCAATGCCATGTGTGGTCCAGATGGTCTTCCCCTTGAAGACCCTGAGTCTATGGACGCTGCCTCTGAGCACTCGAACCAGTTTTCTTCCCTATTGAAGGAAAAAGGGTCCTGCCTGAGCTAAGTCGCACGGTTTCATATTGGCGTTGCATCGCCCTGTCGTTCATTTAGTTGTGTAATAATTGTATGAATAATGCTACTTTTAGCCTTGTGGACTTATTTCATTATGTTACTCATTTGAGTGATTTTACTATTGCTTTCCTCCATGTTTCCATAAGTGTGATTCGTTAGATCTATACGCTCTTTGTTCGTTTGAGATCCTGCCAAATGTGTAGGTTGCTACGTTCTGCCAGGGTCTTTTTTGCTTGTCACGGTGGGTAGGGGAGTTACGTCGCAAGGAATGTAGATAGTTGCGCCTGTCGGGGTGCTCTCTGGCCTATTGTGGAAAATAGGAGAGTTATGATCCCGTAGAATTTGTAGGTTTGTCCACTTCCTGTCGGGTTTTCTCCTCCCTATCATGGTAGATAGGGGAGTTATTCCCCGGGAATTGTAGATGTTCGCCCCTTCCGGATGCTCTCCTGCCTTTGTAGGGTTCTTCTCATTTGGTCGCAGTGGATAGGTGTAACACCCCAAAAATTAGGAAGAAAATAAATTTTTACTTTAGTCCTTAAACTTTTGAAAATTTCTATTTTTGACCCTAAATGTTTAGAAAAAAATTGCATTTTAGTCTCTAAACTTAAAAGTTAGTCTTTTATTATTTTTATAGGTCTCTAATCCTAAAATATATATTTCAATTTCAAACATTAACCAAGTTGATTGATTTACCTAGAAAACTTATATAAGTAAATATGTATGTAACAAAGAAATCTAATTATACCTATTTGAATTTTAATTATAAATAATTGGGGGACTTGATATGCAATTAATCAATTGATAAAGTAAGCCATGACATATTTTTGATGAGGTAAGCATGACATCCTTAAGAGCATGATTAAAAGATTTTTTGTGATTTATTATAAAATTATCTAGGTGGGACCTAAATAAGTATGATTAAACTACTATTTTCGTCTATAAATACTCACCCTTCTTCACCATTTTTTACAGCCCAAAATAATCCGATTATGCAAAAGTAAGAAGAAATAAAGTTGTTCCTTTTTGTGTTTTCGTTCGAAAAATAATTTTTTCAGATTTTTATCTTACCATTTTCTACCCAAAAAGATGTCAAAACTTTTACTGCGTAGGAAATGTCGATTCTGCACCTTAGAAAAATCATAACTAATTGTAGAAAAATCTTTTTTGATCAAGGACAATGGCTGAATACTTTCATTTGTGTCTTCTATCTTTTGTATGAAGACATCTTTATCAAATAATATGATCTAGGAGGGCATAATTCATAAATCGTAAAGTGCTGCTAGGAAATCCGATAGCAACTCTTTTGTTGCAAGAATTATTTAGCATAGCAAACCTTTGAGTTTTCACAAAATATTGGATTCCCACATCCCTCATGATGCTAGAAACCATAAAGCATAAAAAGATTTGAAAACCAAGTTCATTTGGATGTCCGATCAAAGGTAAAACCAAAAATGCGGTGATTTTTCAGCTTATTTGGCACAACTTTTGTTTTATTAATTTATAAGTTTAATCACCATCATAATTCAATGTATTTATCACACACATAAATTTAACATGATATAGTATTAGTTATAATTAGATTAGTATGATTTATAATCATGAATTGACATTTTTGTGATCTTATTTATAACATTTAAATGGTAGATTTATCATGTTTAACATACTATTTTCATAAGTCTTACAAGATTATTCTTGTCAGTTCATGACCTAACCATCAAATATGATTATTTATCATTCATTATCACATGTTTTGATAAACCTCTCATGTTTATATCTTTATATCTAAGTTATAAAACAAGTATATGCATTTTTAAACTTACTATGTAAAATAAAGTAATAAATGACTAAGTTATACATTTTAAGGTGTTACTTCGTATGATACTTATTTGGTGTGCGATTATTAAAAGTTTGGAATTGATTAAAGACTAAAAATATGAGTTTTTCTAGAGTTAGTTAAGTAATATGTTTTTCTTTAAATTCATCATCTAAGATTTTCATGTTTTGTGTAATGACATAAATTAAGCTTATGTGTTACTTACTAAGATTTACATTGTAACTAGCATTCTTAACAAGAACGTTCTTAATTTCACCAACATGAGAATTGAAGAAAAAGTACTAATATTTGTTGTGGTGAATTATAAATCCAGTTGATTAATATTATTTAAATTTGTTAAAGGTTTGACGAACTAATCAACGCCATCAAGGTTCCCCGTACGAGTTAAAGTGAGGTTCTATTTCTAATTTGTTCTAGCCCCGTTTGGCATTCGGCTCTGAGTAACTTGGACAGAAAAGCCACTACTCCGATACCAAACCTCGAACAACATATATTTCATCATAATCATGTTTAGCATCTCATCTCATAACATGATTTTCTTACTCATCGTTAAATCATATCCAATCATTTATTATTTATCATATCTATTCATAATCATGATAATTCTCCAATATTATAATCTCATCTTTTGGTTCTTGAATTGTGCAAAGAGCAACGAACTATGTTCGGGACATGTAGCTCAAGGAGCAACGGATATCACCCGGTTTACTAGCTTGTTTGTTTATTTGTTATACCCATTGGGACGCCTTTGGGAAGTTGGACCCAAGGATTGAGTCGAGTTACTGTCGGGCAGTAAGGACTGTCGGTTTAAGTAATTTCGCTTGATACCCATCTATCTAGGCGACACTTTCAGTCAGGAGTTGGCTGTAACACGCGTGGTGGATCGACATGTACTCGAGCATATCTCTTGATTGCTTGCGAGGCTGCTCCTTGTCGAGAGGTATAAGGTAGAATAGTAAAAGTCATAAGGTTGGGTTTGTTTGTTGTTAAGCACAAGTTCATTAACTATTCTATGAAAACTCCAGTACCATTGCTACATCAAATTGTCTTGTTGAACTATTTCTACCGGTAAGATCACCCCTCAAAATGTATCCAGTAGGTCACATTTAATTCTTGCATTACTAGTTTTTTTATATGAATCTCACTAAGTCATTAAAGACTTATTCCTCGTTTCTTCTGTCCATTCCTCAGGATAAAATCAACATGGCAGCATGGACCAAGTGAATAATTGTTCAAGCGTGCATTTTGGAATATTCATGTTTTGTCATTAGTGCATAACCATTAAAATAATCACATTATTTGTAATACCAAGACTTTCGATGTATATATCAAAATATAGTTTATAAAACGTGTATGGTTTTGATCATGAATAAGTGAGACCGCTTCCTATGAGTTGCGCTTTAGTCTGGATTGGGTAAAGTGGTTGGCCACCACTGAACCAACTCGGATTGGAGCATGGCTCATGGGGCGCGGTCGTCAAGTATGGTATCAGAGCCATTGGTTAAAATATTTGGACAAACATTAATCACTCAAAGAAGTTTCACAAAAATATTCATATAGATTAAAACATATATTCTTACATCAAACAATGATCAACATAGAAGAGTTACAATCGGAGTGTCGTATATATATCTAAAGCACGCTTCTTACCACGACTATTGTCACTACTTGTCTGCCATTGAATTTGTGACAAAATAGGATCTATTTTTGGTACATATGCTTTAAGTTTGCAATTAATTCATTTGCAGTATATGCAAAGATGAAAATTTCACGAGTCGTCGGCTTCATAAACTCCTGCTCCACGCAATGATCTAGAAAAGACAACAATTCATCATAGAAATCATTGGCATTGTAGATCCCTTTAGGTTTTTGATGCATGTTTAACTGTGCCCATGCGGCTATGCATAAAATTTCTTCCAGTGTTCCTAATCCCCCAGGTAATGCAATAAAAGCATCAGAATTATACAACATATTAGTTATCCGTTCATGCATGCTAGGTACTATAACCTCCTCCCATAAGATTGGACTATCGAAATTCATGTCAGCTAAGGCTTTTGGTATGATCCCTAACACACTATATTTATTTGAAAATGCACTAGTCGTAACACACCCCATTAACCCTAAACTTCCTCCCCCATACACCAACTTAATCTTTCTCGCAGCCAATATGTTTCCCAAACTACTTGCTACCTCTAGAAATTCTTGATTTTTTCTTGTACTAGACCCACAAAAGACATAAATGAATTTTATTTCTCGAGTTGAAGATTTTTCCATCTCAGTTTTTTTCTCTGATAATGTGGTATGTGTCAATGTGTGATCTTCGATGTCATAAAACCGTTATTTATAAGAAAACATAGTAGGCGTACCGAGGAAGCTTTTTGAAACAATAATAATACAACACATTCAAAAATAATAATTAATTAAATAGCGTCTCCAACAATCCATCTTTTATGAATAGCTTCCGCTACAATCCATCTCTGATGATATGACATTTACCAATCTAAGAAAACACATTCATATCGTTGTACCCCATCATCTATTATTTGTGCTTATATATACATATATATATATATATATATATATATATGTGTGTGTGTGTGTGTGTGTGTGTGTGTGTGTGTGTGTGTGTGCGCGCGTATATATATAAATAAGACCGTCTAAGTTTTATTTGTATTGAAAACTAAATATATGCATAATTCTTAAAATATGTGCATGTACTTATAAGGAAAAATTATGTCACCTTATTTTCCTCCTGTGTTTTGTCTAAGTATCCAAATTTATTCATTTGAATACAAAATTTCCAAAATAATGATAATATCAATAGTAATAATAAATCACAAAAACTTCTATGTTATGTTACAATTAAAATTACTCGTGTTCTTTGTGACAGTTATTTTTTTTATTAGCATGATTTATCGAAAAAAAATTGGATTAAAAATGTTAATACTCAAAATTTAAAGAATATTAAAGATTTTTCTAACTTCGCTATATTATGCTCGTTAGTTAAAATCAGTGTGCCTTTTGGGCATGCTTACTTGATACCTGTTGTTGAGGCACGTTATTGTCATACCCCGTAGGATATTTCCTGCAATGAGTTACGAATTTTGTAATGCAGTTATACCAGGTTGAATGATAAGAGATAATGATAGATAATTGTTGAAGGCTAGGTTGATCCTAACCCGCATACGTATCATGTGTATGGGAATCAGACCGGCGTAGTTCTCCCTGCTTTAGTTACAGTCTAGCCCAATGATGGGGCAATTTAGGGAATTGAAATTGTTCAAAATGACATAACGCAATTGTTCTAGGAATAGTAAAAGATAATAAATAAAATGAAGGTCGGGGCCCCTAGCTGAAGCGAGGTGATTACTCTGTATCTGGTGCTTCCACCTCTTGTATCTCCCTAATCCTAGGAAGTCCCAGCGAGGCCACATAGCACATCCAACCCTACTTCTGATCTCCTATGATTTCACCGATTCCATCCTCGGTAGGAAATTTCATTTTCTGGAGGTAGGTTGATACCACAACACTCATTTCGTTGAGTACGTCAATGATAGCATTGTAGGGAAAGAAAAGGTCGACCACGGTGTATTTCACAGCGATTGTCCTTCTTAATCGGCATTTCTCCTCCTCCATAGCCGGTTAACTGGGTTGAGACCGTCTCCAACATGTTCTGGGGTAACACCAATTTCTCTAAGATATGGGCAAAGATAATATTGGACGAGCTACCATTGTCGATCAGGGCTTTTTGTACCTGATACTCGGCTACATCAACTGTAACAACTAGTGGGCAATCGAGTTTACCTGCCTCCAATGCCTGCAGAGAGCTGTTCTAGATCCCTCTTTGTGACTGAGATCTTCTGGTCTATGAAATCCTCTTGCATAACTTAGGTAGTATAACCTATATAAGTCCCAACCTGCATCCGGCGAGTTATTCTCGCGTCCTTGAGCTGAATCGGCACCTATCGGTCCTCCGTTGATCACATTGATCATTCCTCGAATTGGGGCATTGGCAATGGCCCTTCCACGCTCGGTTGGAGCTTCAATTGCCTTCTTTTTATCTCTCTTGGGAGAACGGGAATTGTCCATAGAAGGCGAACAGGATCTGTCGTCCCTTCGGCGATCACTCTTTGAGTTTCTAACGAACTCCACTAGGTTGTTCTCCTTGATAAGCCTATCAATCTCATTCTTCATATCGATACACTCTTCTGTTTTGTGCCCCATCTAGCAGTGACATTCACAGTACTTTCCGGAGAATTTCATTCATTTGCTCTCCCTCAACTTCCTAGGCTCATTGACCCATATGTTTTTCTGCGCAACGACAAATATTTCCAATATTCCTCTGTTTGGTGGGTATATATTCTTGGGACCTATCCCTGTATCGTTCCTTTCCTGGAGGCCTCCTGCTTTGATTGGGACTCTACTTGGTTGCCATCATATTGTCCTCATAAACGATGTCATATGCGAGCGTGTTGATCTGATCTATCGTTGGCGATTTAAGCTTGATCAACTGGGAGGCAAACCTCTTATGCGATGTAGCATTAAATAAGATGAGAACAACATGATCCCCCCTCTGCTCATCTACCTTGAGCAGTTCATCATTAAACCTCTTGATGAAGTCCACCAGACTCTCTTTATCTCTCTGTTGCATAGCATTTTTAGATGGTGCATACTAGTCTTCATCCTTTTCTGGTTGGAGATTGGCTCTCGAATTTCTGCCTCATTTGCTCGTAGCTTGTTATAGACCCAACCTCCAACATGGTAAACCAATCTAAAGCTGCTCCGATCAGAGTTGTAGCCAAAATCTTCGCCTTGATGTTGCATGAAAATCTATGTAAGTTCAAGACATTGTCGACATAGTGAAGATGGTTAGTTGGATCACTCTTCCATCGTATGCTTTGATGGTAGGGATCTTATCTCCCTTCTCTAACACCTCTGACTCTATCTCGTCCGAAAAAGGCGTCGAACTGCGGCCATCTGCCAAAGCTAGTCTTGGTTCTACTTTTGTCTTTTCGCGGTCCAATTGTTCCATCCTTATAGCAATATTCCTTCTATCCATTATTGTGTGCCCCTCAACCCCGCGGGTTCTCGGGCAGCACAGATCTCACTGAAATTTCCTGTGTCCTAGTCCTGGACTCTTGTGGTCGCAGCGGAGCGTCGTCCACTTCTCTATTGTTCAGGCGCGATAATAGTGTTTCCAAGGTCGTATGCAATGTTGTCTGGACAATAGCGTTAATTTGAGCCATGATCTCTGGGGCCAAAACTGCAGGCACTGCGGGCACAAGAGTTGGCTCTCTCGGTGCTTGGGAATGCTTGGGCTCATTCTGGTCCATCAACCATGGGCCTAGTAGACTGTGAGCGGGTCATCCTTCGTTGCATCTTGACGTCCTTGTCCGGGAATTTAGTGTTCCCACAGACGACGCCACTAATTTAATAATAGATCGTATATATTGAATAAGGTCGGTTACAAGTACGATACAAGGAGCCTATCGCTAAACTACACTTACTCTAACTATGCTAGTCTCGAGTAGGCTTGGTCCGAAACACCTCGAACTAACGTCAGATGCGAGGGAGAATGTCAAAAGTATATCGAAGATGACCGAGGATGACATAGGATCTTCTATGTCGAAAGTGATCTCCTACTCACGTCGAGGGTGATCGGTGATATATATCAGAGATATATATCGGGTATTATGTCGAATATTATATCGAGTGAGGCTCGATATAGATGTACAGTAATTGCAGATAATTAAACCTTATCTTGTTTACCGAAATGCGGGTATTTGTAGGCCTCGGGATGCGGGGACCACTCACGTGCTAAACACGTGAGATGTACTATATCGAAGGTCAAATTCGATATATATATATATATATATATATATATATATATATGTGTGTGTGTGTGTGTGTGTCAGGTATGATCCCCGACATAGGTAAAAACATGGGCCTGACCCATGGCCGACCCAATATGGGAAATACCCATATCAAATATAATCTATTAAACTGTTAATATGATAAATTTGAATACATAAGTAAATCTTGCAATAATATTATGAAGAATTTTGCTGCTATAACGTAGCAATCGGTTCATATTTTCTAAGATTTCAAAATTTTGATGATATAAGAAGATATCAGTTAGGGGGTGTTTGGTTGCAATGATGAGGATAGATGACTGCCCTCATCTCACTTAAAAACCAGTTTGGTTTGAATGATTATGCAAATGGACATTTTGATTTAATAGTTGAGGCCCGCTCCACAACTCACATTCTCAACTTAAATAATAACTACTCCCTCCCTGTTATTATTTTATCTCACTTTTTAGCCATCCAGCTCACCCGACGAAATGACTTATTTACCCCTGTTTCTTCAATTTTTTTTGACAAATTTAATTTTATGAGATTAGGGTTTCTGTTTTAATTTTTTTTAATTTGAGGCTTTTGTAATTGAAAGCGTTTAATTTATTATTTGTAGATGGAACGAAATTCTATAATAAATAAGATCCAAAATTTTTATTTCAACAAAGTAAACTATCTAAAAAAATAGGAACTTATACGTATATCAACCAAATTATTGATAAATCAGAATTTTTATTAATACACACACACACACATATATATAGATATATATCAACTGCCAACGAGATTTTGTAATGAACAAGATAAAAAAAATTATTTCAACATTAAAAAGTTAATTATCAACAAAAGATAGGAATTTATTAATAGACATAAGTACTATGTGATACAATATATATAGTTGATAATATTATATATATATATATATATTTGATAATCAACTGAGCTAAAAATATTATAACATAAATCAACTTCATTCTCAAAATAATTACATGACCAATGTAAGTAAAAAAAAATGTTTTACTTCAAATTAGTTAAGGACATAATTAATTGTGAATATTGCTTGGGAGGTGAACGTGATATTTTTCGAAAATATTTTTTGTGTATATTTTCTTAATAAAATGGGGGCAATAGGGTAATTACCTGTAATATCCAAAAATAGCCGTTGCACATAACATGAACCAAACACGTTTTGTTAAATTAAGATAAAATAGTAACTTTATTCAACTCTCCAACCAAACACGGTTACTGTTACGCATATGAAATAAAATACTATTTTAACTGAGTAATAGTTAATCTACATATATAACTGTCTCTGCAACCAAACAGGCCCTTAGTAAACTATATATAATAAGTTATGAATATAATTGTCTAAACACAAAAGAAAATCGACAGAAGATCACTCGTAAGCTAATTTTTCAAACACCTTCCACATATATTAAAAGTTTTACTTAATGAAGTGCTTCAGTTTAAATTACAAACGTCTACACAAGTTTGCAAATACCACCTTAACTTACCGTAATTGATAAACGAGAACTTGGTTTTCTTTTATCCGATCCCTTCAAGTAACGGTCTTTTAGTGTTTAGGTTGTCATGAATAACAAAACTTGTTAAAACAAGTTAATTAAGTGGCGTAGTTTGCATTGTTGGCTACTGCAAAAGTTTGAAAAGTTATACACATGTTGTGCATTCAAAACCACGAGGAAAATAGTTACTCCTCCGCCATCTTCCTCCCTCTAAAATTATATAGTGTTAGCACTTGGCTGGAGGTCATGTTAAGCTAAGCCCAATACCAGGGGCGGAGCCAGGAATTTAGTTTTGGGGGCGAAATAGTGAACGACATGTATAATTCCTAAACAATATACATAGTATAGCTATACACCTGATACATAGCGTTGTATCAGCATCCAACGCTGAATGCAAAATCATGAACTCGAGCACCCAAGTCATCTTAAATCTCAAATAACAATATACATTGTATAGCTATACACGAGTGAGAAGGAAATACAAGATTACATTAAATATTAAAGAACTATATTGGGGCTTACTACTTCAAACCCCCAAGATATCGATAAGAAAAACCAGTGTCGTTCTTGATGATCCCTTGCGATTCATGATAGCCGAGAAACCGAACATTATACTCTAAGGTTGAGGTGGGAAAATTTTCTCAAGGAAGGAAATGAAACGTTTTGAATAAATCTTAGGTTCCACTACAGATATCGACATGGGGTCGAACTTCATGGATTTATAGGCATGTTCTAGTTTCTTTTTCATGTTGTATTCCTGTAGTATATCAATTATGCCAAGATACAGAACAACGTCGTATACCTCAAAAAGTTCGATTTCGTTGGAGATGGAGTCGGCCTGCATAAGTTTGCAGTTTGCCTGAGCCGGCATGTTTACTCCTAATTGCACCCTCAACCTGAAGAAATTGTAGGCAGGGATAAACACCAGTTAGATGTTGTGTAAATGAATAGGATAACTATGGTACAATTTCTGTAATTAGACCAAACCTCGGCATTGTAATTTAAACTGTCCCTACACAAAATGCCCCGTGGAATAAGAACCATGTTACATGCCTACAACGAAACAATAGGACGGCATACTTTAGTAAGTTACCTTCCAGTACCAGGTAGAAGAAGATCGACTTCTTGATTGCCAATGGAATACGCTTTCAATGTACTTCCTCGAACGTGAGGACCCGGCGCGGCAGTAACAGAACCAGGCTCGTGGGTTACTAAGAGCAAACCTTGTGGAGGAATTAAGAGCTCTCCCTGGGACATCATACCTTGCAAAAGCGACCCGTGCAAAAATAAGAGACTACTGCCACAAAAAATACTATCTAAAGCGAATTATGCAACTAATGTCAAACACCAAACACCATATGGTAAAGATAAACATACAAAAGAGATAGTAGTAAACTGGTACGAGTATGATACATGATCAGTAATGTATCTCTATCTACCGATGATTAAAAGCTCCATATGCTCCCACACAAAATCAGACTCTTAAATCGTTCGCTTACTCATCATAGCGGCCACTTTGAAATACAAATAAATATGAAACTTTCATTTTCAGTACACCCTCCATCATGAAACAAAAGTTCATGTCATGGAGAGAATATGGTGTTTAGTTTTTTATTTCAAGTCCGCTAGTCATTGGCAGCGTTAGTACAATATGTGATGACTGGGCAGTATGATCCTCAAGCCTAGAATTCAAGTAAACAATCACCTTTAAGACTAATAAGGTCACAAGAAGGATTAGTCAATTCTATTTCAACAAAGCAATTTAAGAATCAGAATCAGGAAAATGGCGCGGTGGGAGGGCTGTGTGTGGATGTCGTGAAGAGTAAATAAAAAAAAAAAAAAGGACAAATTCTAATTTTGGAGTGACATGACAAAGTAGCACCATAACGTATATCTGCTCCAGTTTTTGGTAGACTGAACTCACAAATCACCTACCAAAACAGTTACCTTCTAGTTGTGGTTAAATTTGGGTTTCTTCCTTGTATTTTACTTACTTCAGAACATATGGACATCAGCATTTTTAGTGAAAAAGGAAAAAATGTCTGGGAAGATAGTAGAGCTAAAACCAGCAGGTATATGAAGAGCCAATTTTTTGTCCGGTTAGCAAATGATACTCACCATCAGCAGCAGTATCAGTATTCTCAGGTTTAGGCAGTGAATCAGGAGGCTGTAACAATGATCTTAGATGCTCTGGAGCTCTGAAATGCAAACCCAGAAGAAGACTATAATCTATGACACCTTGAGATTCTAAGAATGCACTGTCCACTGATAGTTGCCTGCCAACAGATGCAATTCAAATTGTTACAAACATACTTACAGGAGATGCATACTTACTTTTGATATAACAGTAACAGAGTTCTAAGCTGATTTGAAGATAAACTATCAACATGCTTGCAGTTAATAACTGTGCACTACTCAAGGCCTATACACATATGTTGTATCATGTAGGCATATAAATACGAGGATACCAACACAATACTATTAAGTATGCAAGCAGTTTTAGAAAATTGAGAAATGATACGGCAAGAACATAGATGCATAAATTAACTTTGATTGAGAATGTAAAATAGTTATTATGCAGCTAACTGAAGTATCAACAGTCAAATGTAAGCAGTTGAAGTCAATATAGAATACATATTTATTTGTTGGCAGTTTGGCACACTTCTTCTTTTGCATTTCTTTTTTCCTTTATTTTATTATTAATTTTTATTACCAAGGCCTTCCCCTTTTCTCTCGGGATATTTCTTTTCTCGCTTACTTTCACCATGGCCAAGGGATGCAAAAAGTTAAATACTTTTCTCTCTTATTTTTTAGTCTTCTACCCAAGACACTTCTGCCCAACTAGTTCCTTTCTTCTTTCCTCTCCTGTTTTTCTATCTTCTAGAACTTTTCTTTCCTTTTCCTAAGAGTTGACCCATTAATAGACTTCCATTTTTCCCCCAAATTTCATTCAAACTTTTCTCCCCTCCCATTTTGGACCAATATCCCAGAGTTTCTGGTTTTTAATAGTAAGTAGCAACACTACTACAAACTGTGGCACCACAGACCAGAACAATCACATGGAAGAATCCCAATCCGAAAAAGACTGTCCATATGTGTGTACTGCAGATAAAGAGAGTCACTCCTTAGGTTTAACGTGAATCAGTCATTCAGTTATATCTTTCAGGAAAAGTTCCGAGAGTGTGTGTGTGCGTATAACCATAAAGTGATGAGGTATACAAATAAGTAAGAGGAGAAGTAAAGACATGGTCGCTAAATCCACGGACATGTTTTAAATTTGTATACAGGCACTGAATATTTAATATTTATATTTATTATCTCACTAATATGCTCGTTTCAATTCTTCTTAGCAATGAGTTGCCTCTTGCCCTGTTAGAAGATTGAGCCCTTGCCACTTGGTTATTTTTTACGAAAAAAATAACCAGTGTACAGTGTATCGCGTCCCAAGTATTTCACTTCTATAATCAGGAACTGCTGAAAGACAAGTCATCAAAAAGTCGTATTCTATTAATGCCTTGATATGTAAGGACTCACGAGTAATTTTGATAAAGGGGCATGCTGATACTTTGGATAACAGTTCCAAATTCAGAAACCAGTGGGGGTTGGGACCTTCCTAGCTAAACAATTGTAGGTTTTTATAATCTATCCTGCTACGAGAGATACCACATTTTGACCCTCAGCAAATATTTAATTCTTCACGGCCTTATCAAGCAGTCCAACCATTTGTAAAAATAATAATGGAAGATTAGTTGACCGATAACAACGAATATAATACCAATGAAGTGACCAGAAAGTTCTCAGAGCACCACCACAGGTCACATATAGTTGCCTATTTAGTCATTCAACTAGCCATCCAAAAATGATACCACAATAAACCAATGAATCAACAACTACAGGTGTTGTATGCAGTGGCTTTCCAAAGCAGGAACTTCCAAACATATATGAACCAGAGACTGCAGTAACTCAGACACAGAGGTTATCAGAGGTGCTATTGATGTACTAATCACCAGAAAACAGAAAAGTGCTTGCTTGGCCAAATAATGAACTGTGTCATTTCATGCCAGTCTTTTAGATTCATACATCAAGCCGATCTATTTATTTTTCATTTGTTATTAAAGAAATCTAATAAAGTTGACTTACAAAAATTTGCTATAAAGGGAATTACCTAACGAGTGCCTCGCGCAACAACTTGTCCATATGAAACTCATATTTCAGATCAAGGTCTTTCAATGTAGTGCTCTCATCAATTTTATCTCTATCTGTAAATCTCCCATGAGTTGAGCCCTTCAAATCATAACGACGGTGTATTCGTAATTCTGTGCAGAACATATTTCCCATAACCACAAAGCGGACCTATAGATAAAAAGTAATCAAGTTTTATAGTAACTGATCTTTCCCAAATGCATCTACAGAACATTAGTGCTCAAAATAAGAAAGTAAATTGAATATACAAAAGACGAATAACCTTTTTTCCGTGCCTTAAAGCTATCCTGTGAGCCCCAAAAAATTTAGTGATAAGAGTATTGTCGTGCTCTTGAACATGATGGTAGTAGTCAGGCAGCATCTTAAGTAACACCTGCATATTCCAGCAAAAGAAAGCAAAAGAATAGCATCAATATCAATGATGGAATCTTATGCGTTCTTCAGGTTAGTATAAAGAACAAATGAAAAACGAGCAAAACATCCAAAGTCACCACCATATATTTCACTAGGCCTAAGTGCATAAATGAACTGTATCTCAATTCTCACCTCACCTCATCAACCACTAAGAAAACACATGTCATTGCCCCTTTCATGAGGGTATGTAAATCCATGGTCGATGAATAAATAAACACCCTACAAGGAAGTGGTATATTGTTTTCAATGACCTAGCCAACCTTCGAATAAGATCACATGTTCTACCCACCATTTGGCATGTAACCCATGGAAAACGCTGTATAATTGTCTTAACTGAGACATGCAATGTGTGTGTGTGTGTGTGTGTGTGTGTGTGTGAGAGAGAGAGAGAGAGCAGCTCCAAAAGGAAAAAGGAATCACATATACGACTTTAACTGGATATCATTAGATAATATTGATAATACATACAGAACGAACTGATTCCCATTCTAACCTTCAGCTCGTTCTTTTTCAATGTCTTAATCACAAATCTGTCATCATGAGAGAGATAGAAAAGACTTCCACTTTTTCCTGGAGAACAAAGCTCTCTCAAACCATCATCACCACAAATGGACATCATATAGTCTGCAGCATTTAGCTTGAACAACTCTCTCAGATTCCTGAAATGAGATCATTGGAGACATGGAAGTCAAGAAGAAAACTACATTCATCTTGTAAAAGTAGAATGGATGTGCATTATTTAAGTAGTTATCACCAAAGACAGTTCACACAAAGTATCAAACAAGTTCAAGAACCCCAGATTAAAACAGCACACCAGTAAAAACAAATACTCAAACTTACCACACCCAGATGCACATGTTTATGTGCTTCATTCCTACTCTTTAATGTACATTAACTATCAGTTCCATTAACAAGTGAAGAAGTAAGGGGAGAGGGGGTGGGGCGTAAAATAAACATTACAAAATATTTGAAAAGAGGGCTTGCATGGCAATTCTATGCAGAAGTTTAAAAAGGAAAACAATGAAAAAAAGGGTAATCAGGCATCAGAAGCTATTACTTATCAAAAAAAAAAGTATCAGAAAGCTATCGTTGTTGTCAATGCTCGATGGTAGCTTAATTTAAAGGACATACGTAAGTAAGAGTCAGAATAGAACAAAAAGAAATGTCGGGTTATACATAAAAAACAAATAAGGTGCCATAGATTCTGAGAATTGTATTCTTTCGGCAGTGGACCTGTGGTATGTCCATTTCTGCTGACCAAAGGACTCTAAGCGATCAGTTCTTCACACATAAACCCTGATTTATACAGGGAAACCATTAATGCAGTCATCTCAATTTGCCAACCACATCAGGTGAAAGGTATATTTTATGATCGTTAGGGTCTCAATCTGATTCCTACTAGAACCTTTTGTACACATGAGACAGTTGATAATGAAACTGAACCCTCAAAAATTCAGACACCTATAATTAGGTAAAATACTGAATCATTTTTAACTTGCAGGAGAGATGTTACGCAACATGTACGGATAAGGACTTGTTGGTTAAGCATTTTCAACAGATCTGATTAAACATAGATAACATAAGACAAGAAAGACACCCTTTAAAACACAGGCGTCGAGAATCATTGATTTCTTTCTCAAATCGTCTCAAATATTAGTTTATATGCTACTGAACTTTTTCAAGATTGTACAAAAGACTTCGTCTCAAACCTCGGACAATCATACGCGAAGTATGTTAGCTGTATATACTTTCCTAGCATACCACAGCTTCAGATCCAATCTTCTCATAAGCAAACTATTAATTTCATTCAAGAAAGATATTCTTGTAGTACAACTTTGACAAACCAGTTCAGAATCTTATCAACATAATATTCTTTTATAGTGTGGCCCACATGTCAACCCAGGGGAGCTTCTTGGCACATAAAGCCAAAATGGATCATAGAAAGAGAGTTGCTTAAGTTAAACGAAAAGAAATTTCTAAAATATGTTAGAACATGATCCCTACATTACTTAATCGAGAATAACTCAAAAATCTTTTATACATAAATGATAAACCCCACGTGAAAAGAAATAACAGTTACCTGAAGACCATGGGGCAGTAGTCCTTCCATGAAAAGTTGATAGAATTGTGCGGAGGAGTCAATTTGGAACCTTTGCTTGGAAAGTACATTCTTATTCTAGCTTGTTTCCCGAAATCAGATGATCTCACTTCACGCTTGGGAACTGGTGTAATCTTGCCAACTGTATACCTGTCAGCTTCACATAAAATACTTGAATAAGGAAGGCCATCAACACCCAGTCAATCTCAGTTCACATTCATGTCTTGCAAAAGACAGATAAGACAGGACGTGTTCTCGTATACCTGATACCAAGTTGCAAGCTAAGCATCAGATAGTAGCTCCTACGACCTTCGAATATGTCCACGAACGAACTCCTTTTTACTTCTTTAGAAAATTTGAGCCTCTGTTTGTTCTTGAGGCATTGTTTAGATATATCTCTAACTCTTTCTCTTATAAGGACTCCTTGCATGTATTCCCTCTCGTAAGCCACATTACTATTGTCTGAAGACTCAGTTTGAATATCACTAGAGCTCTGAGATATGACGCATGAGCTATCGGGTGATATCATTCTAGTGGAATCCATGCGGCATTCATCATCTAATGGTATAGCTTTAAGTGAAAACCGTCCTGAACCCCACCTAAAGCTAGATGATATCTTCTCAGATAAACTTCGTTTTGGCATAACAGATTCCTCTGAATCAATTGATGAATTACGAGCATGCTGCTTTTTCCTCTTGTCTTCTTGCCCTTCGAGATTTGGTTTGCTCGAATGCTTACTTCCAGCAGGATAGAAGGTTCCAGGCCCATCCTTCAGCCCCTTGGTCCATGTTCCAAAATAATAACTTCCATCAGCAAATCTGTAAAAGCCTTGCCCATGTGTTAATCCATTTAACCAGAAACCATCAAAAAGATCTCCATTGAACCACTTCATAACACCTCTACCATACATTCCTCCATGTTTCCAATTTCCAATATATACGTTGCCATTGCTCCACTCATACCTACCACTACCTTCACGCACTCCCTCTCTCCAACAACCATCATAAACATCTGAACTTGGATAGTGCTTTTTACCAATGCCATGCTGAGAATTCATCTTCCAAGAACCTCTGTAAATGGAGCCATCAGATCCGGTATAGGTTCCAAATCCATGAAGGTAACCCCCAGAAAAATCACCCTCATAACTAGCCTGTGAAGGCCATGATATCTTGCCTTTTCCCGTCATTTTTCCTTCTTCCCAATCACCCTCATAAATTGTTCCATCCGACCAGACATATTTAGCTTTCCCATTAGGAATCCTTCCCTTAACTTCACCGAGGTAGACATCTCCATTTGGAAAGATCGTTTCACAGAATCTAGAAAAAAGGTAGCATAGTTTTACATCTGGGCAGCCATGAAAGCTACAAATGATAAATTCTAGTAGCCTTTCAAATATAAAGAGATTGAAGTTTGTACCTCTCATCACTTTCCATGACCTCGCGAATGAGTATGGGTACTACTACTAATAAAATAACCTGCAGAATATTATAAGACAAACATCTCAAGCAACAACCTTACTGATGATTCCAAATACAATTCCCGGTACGTATACGATACACAGCTCAAAAATAGTAAAAGTTATATTACCAGCACATCCCGTGTCTTCAAGCCGAGCTGAATACAATAATATTCTGGACTCACTCTTCAGAAGCTCTGATGCAATTAATCAACACAATTAGTATGTCAAGCAACTATTTAGCAACAAACTACCAAAAATCGATCGAACGCGTAAAATGACAAAATCTGGAGATTCGAAATGGTTTCGCGGTGAAAACTACTGAAAAAATAAAGAGAGTAAATTTATTTATAAATGATTCCAGTAGCAGAGTAACAACCAATAACTCGCTATTAGTTCAATAAAACAACTCATAACAACGCATAAACATATTAATAAGAAAAATAAATTAACAGCTGAAGTCGATAATCGAAAATCTCACCTCAAACCAAAAAAAGCACAAATCTGTCAGCGGATAAACCCTAACCGAAAGCTAATCCAACAATTAGAACTTAATTAAGTAAGAATCTGATTAATTTGCAGTTAGAGCTCGATTTTTTTTTATTTATTTAGCTCAACTTTGTGTTTGGCAGTTTAAATTAGAGCGTTATTAGGAGCGTAAAGCATAAATGGTGAAGTTAAGTCACGGACGGGATGGAATTTATACCGTTTGGAATATATCCACGTGGAGGGCATGCATAAGCTCATTTTTTTCTTTTTCTTTTCTTTTTTTTGACATAAAGTTGGGTGTGTCATTTTGAGTTGAATGTGGGTGGGGTCATATTATATATTCTTGATTCTTCTGTCTTTGTTAAGTTAGAATAACATGTTTGGGAATTTGGGCAAAGAACAAAGTTTTTAGATGTGTAAAGTTGGGTTCTTAAGTCATATTTAAATGTAGAATTTGAGGGCTTTGCAAGTTGTATAAAGAAAAGTAGTTTAAAGGTTTAGAAGTTTGAACTCTTGTGATTTTGTGTTGGCTCATCAAACAACGCTTGGAAATTTGATGATCATAAGCTATTGTGCGCCATAACGAGGTTAGTTATGACCCCATAAAAGAACAAATGAGATTACAGAAGTCGACGTTTATGATTATTAAGGGCTTTATTTGTTGCATACGAGGATGTGGTTTACCGCAATTATTTAAGGGCTTTTCGCGGTCATGCGGCTCCTCGTGTAGCTGAATGAATGTGATCGAATAGGTGATTACATGTGTTTATGGTAAAGATTTGAGTGTTTGTTTGCTCCGTAGACACGAATGAGATTGTGATTATTGATAGTGCTTGCTCCTTGTTGTTGCACATGAGTCCGGACATTAATTAGGTCGGAGGTGCACCTTAGTAAAGAGGTTAGGAGGAGTCAACATATGGTGATGCTTAGTCACTAGCTTCATCGATGCCTTATGAGTTAAATTACAGGTTAGCGGTATCATGTGTATAAGGTTGAGCTCACGTACGCTAGGGTTTGGTTTTTCGTATTTTGCAATGGGGCAATGATATTTGTCGACAAAATTACACCATTGTCCGTCTTATACATGGCTGGATTATTTTTTCACCATAAAAGAATAGTTTTAATGCTTAAAAACATTTACAATCTCAGTGCTCATTTGGGCAAATTTTTAATTCATAAAAGAATAAAAAGTTGTTCATAATTTCCCGCTTCTATTATATTTTCTATTCACTCAACTTATTAACTAGTCGAATATATTTTTCAAACTTAACTTAATTATAACCTAGAGAGGAATTTAATTCGTAGCTAGACACCAGACATTTTTCGAGAAGAATTGGTGAAGACCAATAAGAACGTATTTACATATACGTAAACTATGATTTATTTTCACGAGCAGTTAAAAGCATATTACCTAAATCATGTCAGCTAATGAAAGCTATAAAATAATACTAATATATATATATATGAAGAAAAAAAATCAATGCTACACATGTATGTATTAGATGATATATTGATATTATATTGTTGTATTATTTTTTAGAATAGTTATTGTATTCATTTAGTGTTGTACTTTATTGTCCTTGTAATCTAGTATAAGTACTCTTGTGATTAATAAAATTATTCATTCACTCAAATATTATTTCTCATATTTCTCTTATATGGTATCAAGAGACATTTTTCTCTAACGAGACTCTCTTCGATCCTTGACCTAATATGTCACGTTCAGGCTCACCTGCCCACTCCTCCGGGCGCCGCCGGCGACACCTCCGAAAATGCCGCCTTTTCAGTTGTCCTTCCTTCACCGCTATCACTGCCCTTTCATGGGCCGTCCTCTGACGATGTTGCGTTGATTCCGATCAACTCCAAGCAAATTCCCATCCGTTTCACTGGCACTAACTATCATGCATGGCGTTGTCAGGCCCGTCACCTTCTTTATGGATATGGCTTGTTTGGCTTCTTTGATCGCTCCCATCCGTGTCCACCGATGGGCACTATACCGGAGTCGCTGGCGGCCTACTCCTTATGGACGCATCAGGACTCCCTTTCTGGTCACGGCTTTGGTTGGTTTTGTCTCTCTGGAAATCTCTTCACTTGTTGCTTCCGCTGAAACCTCTGCGGGCGTGTGGGATGATTTGCAACGACGCTATGCTAGTCGCTTACGCTCTCGTGTCATGCAGTTGAAGGATGAATTGAACAACATGAAGTTGGGTGATCATTCAGTTTCCGAGTTTCTTCAATCTGTTAAGTCCAAAGTTGATGAACTGGCTGCCATTGATGGTCCCGTGAAGGACGATGACATCATGTTGTACATCCTCAATGGACT
This sequence comes from Linaria vulgaris, assembly GCA_948329865.1. Taxonomy (NCBI): domain Eukaryota; kingdom Viridiplantae; phylum Streptophyta; class Magnoliopsida; order Lamiales; family Plantaginaceae; genus Linaria; species Linaria vulgaris. The sequence continues at coordinate 20,176,577 of OX415251.1, forward strand.
TGGGTCTCTCTATCGTGACATCGCTGGCCCAGTTCGTGCTCGCGAGCACCTAATCCAGTTTACTGAGTTGCACGACCTTCTTGTTAGTCAGGAGGGGTACCTTCGTCGTCTTGAACTTGAACAGTCAACCATTGTTGCTTCTGCGAATCAGGCCGTTTCTCAGCCATGGTCCAATCCTTGCAACCGCGGTCGCACCCGACCCTCGCCGGGTTAGTCGCAACACGACAGCCGCAATAGGGCTTCATCGGGGTCTGCGAACCCGAACCCTACGCACGATCAGGGCCTGTATCAGCTGCCTCATGCTCGTGGGCCTATCACATGTCAGTTATGTGGCATAACGGGCCATGGTGCCAGGACTTACCGCCGTTACCCTAACCCTAGCACCAACTATGCGTCGCTGTCGCCACCCACTACTCAGCGTGACGAGTGGTTAGCTGATTTGGGTGCATCTCATCACCTCACGTCTGATCTTAGGAATCTTGCTCTTCACTTTGAGTATAATGGTCCTGAGGAGGTTACAACAGTAGATGGTAAAGCTTCGCCTATCTCTCACACGGGTTCCTTTAAAGTCACTATTCATGATCGTGCCTTTACACTTGATAATATTTTATGCGTCGCTTCATTGAGGAGAAATCTCTTATATGTGCATCGTCTTACTACTGCTAATGATGTCTCTATTGAGTTTTTCTCATCTTATTTTGTTGTGAAGGATTGTCGCACGAGGAGTATATTATTTTGCGGGACGTGTGTGAATGGGTTCCCTTCTCTTGGAAGCTCTCTAGCTACGGTGCTTGTTGGCGAACGGACTAGTGTTAGATGTTGGCACGATAGGCTCGGCCACCCCACCAAGAAAGTTGGGTCGTTTATCTTTAACAAGTTTAGATTACCTATTGTGTCCTCCGCTACGTCAGACTCTAGTTTTTGTTCTTCTTATTTATCAAATAAAAGTCAGAATCTAGTTTTTCGTGATACTTCACTTTTGTCGAACGATGTACTTCATTATATTTATGGTGATGTTTGGGGTCCCGCCCCTATTACTTCAACTACGAGATGTCGTTTTTATTTACTTCTAGTTGATCACTTTACCAATTTTTGTTGGTTCTTCCCTATGACGGCTAAGTCTGATGTACTCCGTATTTTTATTCAGTTTAGAGGTCTAGTGGAAAAACAGTTTGTTCGATCAATTAGGAACTTTTATTTTGACAATGGTGGTGAGTTCTTGACTATGCGGGCCTATCTCTCCTCAAATTGCATCTTCTGGCTCACGACCGCCCGACACACGCCCTAGCAAAATGGCACTAGTGAGCGTCGTCATCGTGTTATTATAACGATGGGGCGCACACTTCTCACTCGTGCTTCTCTCCCCTCGACTTTTTGGGACTTTGCTTTTAGCACGGCCACTTATCTTTATAACAGGCTTCCTACTACTGTTCTTGGCTCTCGGTCCCCTTTCGAGTCTCTCTTTGGTCGTCAACCGGACTATTTGGGGCTACGTGTTTTTTAATGTCTTTGTTACCCTAACTTGTGCCCTTATTTTCCCGGAAAGCTAACGCCCCTGTCTCGGGCTTGCATTTTTGTTGGGTACTCTACATCTCAGTCGGCTTACAAGTGTCTGATATTACCACGGGCTGTGTTTACATCTCTCATCATGTGCGGTTCGTTGAAGATAGGTTTCATGACTTCTCGACTATCTTGCACGGGTTCGGGTATGACAGTACGGGTACGGTACGGTACGGATACGTCGATACGGCATTTTTTAAAAACAGCTGATACTGGTACGGCAAGGATACATCTATATATAAATAATTATTAATATTTTTTATACGTATTTTTTATTTTTAACAAGCAATAAATTTTAAAACTTAAACAACAAAAATTATAAATGCGCAAAAAAAGGTTTAACATTAAAAAAGTCATGCATCAAATATGAAAAAAGTCATATAAAAGTGAATTCTTTATGACTAATAAGTTAAACAACAACATAACAAGCTTGAAGATGGCGCATGGTGGCGGTGGTGATTATGAATAGAAAAAAAAGTATAATTATGGTGGCGCATGGTGGTGGGGTGAAGATGGCGCATGGTGATGGTGGTGATTATGAATAGAAAAAAAAGTATAATTATAAAAATAATGAGACCTGCCCTTGATAAAGAGATTTTCCTTTTATTATTTCATTTTATATTTGGTGGAATTTACATTTAAATATTTAACCCATTAAATATTAAAAGTTTATAAAAAAGACTCATAATAGTTCGATACGCCTAAAAAAACGTATCGAATATGTATCGAGAGTTTTTTAATTTCAAAATTAAAGGATACGCCACGTGGCGTATCGAATACGTCAGAAATGGTATCCGTATCTGAATCGGTATCGATATATATCGGGTACTGCATAGCTATCTTGGTATCGGTATCGGTGCATCACAGCTTCTCGACCACTATACTCGCCCCTTGATCCACCGCCTCTTGTTGCGGCCCAACCAGTCAACCCTAGCCCGCCAACCCTAGGGTCGGCTCGGGTTACCCTAGGCCTAGTATCGGCCGTGCCTCGGCCCATTAGGGCGCCACCGATCACTAGCCCTAACGGGCCACCACCAGTCCTCTTGGACCAGATCGCTAGGGCTAGCCCAACAGGTCGTCTGGTCACCTCAAGCACATGGGCGGTCAACTCCAGCCCAGCAGCAGACGCTTATGGGCCCTCTCTCACCAACGACCCTATCTGCACTGCCTTCGGCCCATGGCTCGCCTAGGGCTCAGTCGTCGCCCTTATTCTCGAACCCTAGCGAGCCGCCACCGTGGTTCTGCCCCTTGTCTGCTCGTCCACGTCATATGATCACGCCATCTCTCAATAATATCTTCAAGCCTAAGATGTATACTGCCACCAAGCATCCCGTTATTCATCCCTTGGAACCTACTTCAGTTAAAGTGGCTCTCTCTGATCCATTGTGGCGTGCTGCTATGTCCGAGGAACTCATAGCTCTATCCAGTCATGGCATTTGGTCCTTGGTTCCACCTCCTAATACCCATTATGTGGTGGGGTCCAAGTAGGTCTTTCGTATCAAACGTCATCCAGATGGGTCGATTGATCATTACAAGACTAGAGTGGTTGCTAAGGGGTTTCACCAACGGCCAGGGTTAACTTTAAAGAAACATTCAGTCCGGTGGTGAAGCCAGTCACCATTTGCACCATCCTTGCATTGGTCGTGATGCACTCCTGGCCCCTCCGCCAATTGGATGTTAGCAATGCGTTCCTTCATGACACGCTCTCTGAGACTGTTTATATGAGCCAACCGCTGGGGTTTGTTGACAAGACTCATATGGATCATGTGTGTCTTCTCCATAAGTCTATATATGGCCTCAAACAAGCCCCTCGAGCTTGGTATCTTGCTCTTAGTGTTGCCCTTGTTGCGTTTGGCTTCTTCGAATCGAAGTCTAACATGTCCTTGTTCATCCTCATGCGTGGCTCGACTCGTGTCTATGTACTTGTCTATGTCGACGACATTGTGGTCACTGGGTTGTGTTCAAAGACTATATCCTTGCTTGTTAAGCATCTTGACACGGACTTTGCGATTAAGGACTTAGGTGCCCTCAATCACTTCTTGGGTGTTGAGGTCTATCGCACGGGTGATGGTCTTTTTCTCTCGCAGCACAAGTATATTCATGATCTCTTGGCTCGTCACAAGATGGACGGTGCTAAGCCGTTAGCCACGCCTATGTCTTGCAACCCCATTGCACTGGGTTCGGCCGATCCTGTCGATGTCACCATATATCGTCAAATTATTGGTGGTTTGCAGTATCTCATTCTCACGCGCCCGAATATTTCTTTCTTGGTCAATAAGCTTGTCCAACGTATGCCAGATCCAGATGTGGCTCACTGGTTGGCCTTGAAGCGTGTGCTTTGTTATCTTAAAGGTACGCTCACACATGGTATCACGCTGCTACGTGATACAAACCTTTCTCTTACTGCTTACCAGGACTCGGATTGGGGTGGTGATACTCTTCATGACACGTCTACTTCGGCAAATTTTATCATGTTGGGTTCGAATCCTATCCCGTGGTCCTCTCGGAAACAGAAGGCGGTTTCTCGTTCCTCTATTGAAGCAAAATACCACACTCTTGCTTCCACTGCGTCTGAGGCATGTTGGCTTCAACACCTTTTGGGGAGATTGGGTTGTCTCTTCGCTCGGTTCCTACCGTGCGTTGTGACAACTTGGGTGCTTTACGTTCTTCTCTTCATCCGGTTCAACACTCTCGCATGAAACATATCTCCCTTGATCTCCACTTCATTCGTGATCTCGTGGCCAAATGTCTTCTTAGTGTCACTTACGTGAACACTTTTGACCAATTGGCTGACGTTCTCACTAAGCCTCTTCCTCGTTCTCGGTTTGAGCTTATTCGTGGCAAAATCTTCGTTACTGAGGGAACGTCCATTTTGAGGGGACGTATTAGATGATATTTTTAGAATAGTTATTGTATTTATTTAGTGTTGTACTTTATTTCTCTTTTAATCTAGTATAAGTACTCTTGTGATTAATAGAATAGTTATTGTATTTATTTAGTGTTGTACTTTATTGCCCTTGTAATCTAGTATAAATATTCTTGTGATTAATAGAATTAATTATTAACTCAAATATTATTTCTCTAAGAGAATGTGGTCTCAACTTTGAAGCAGTCTAGTAGCATTCTAAAAATCGAACTTATGCACATGTTTTTTTTTTATCGGCAAACTTATGCACATGTACACTGAAGACTGAAGTGGTCCAGTTATATTAAAAATGTTTTATGCCAAACAAATGGTAGGTACTATTAATCAAACCTTCATTAAATATTCTTTGAACAAATCGTGTAAACTTTTTATAATGATTGTGAAAGTAGTTCATGGGAATCTTTCAGTGAGTCATGTCGTACTCGTTGATTGATTTTTGCTAAATTAAGTTGTTTACCATACATTTAATTATCAATTATTTGTTTGACGCCATTAAACAAATATGCCATATATAGCAATTGTTACGTAATCTTACGAATTATAGAGCCAAGTAGAAATAAGTAGGCATAAGTAGATAGAGCAAACAGATGGTGATTTTTGTACCTAACTCACACGCACAAATTAGTTGCATCCATAACAATAATTAAGTCTGTTAATTTAATTAGTTGAGGTAAATTTTATTGTTCAAGAAAGAATCATTGTGAAAATTTTATTAGGTTGGGCACATGTTGAATTGGCAGCGTTTGCTTTTAAGCGATTCCTGTTTGCAGTTGCCGTAAGGTATTTGCCACGAAAAGCATCTGCTTATTCTTTTGCTTCTTTTATATATATATATATATATATATATATACACACACGCACACATATATGTTGTAAAGTGGACAATTCGGATATAGCGGAAAAACACGGCAATAAATAAAAGACGGAAAAATACGACACACAGATTTTTACGTGGAAAACCCAAAATTAAAACCAAGGGCAATGTAGAAGAACTTCACTATGAGTGTAAAATAAAAATTATAACTCTCCGACTTTTACCGTAGTAAAGTCGCACAAACTCTCTATTTTTACCTCACACTAACAACACTCTTTTTACTAATTACACTTAATTATAAGAGAAGAATTGTTATTGCTTGGGATGAATTTCATGGCTAGAATGGGCTGCTATTTATAGCCTCAAACTGAGCTCCAAAACGCGTAGTAATCAAATCAAAATGAATTTTATATTCTGATTAATCATTCTAATCACCGCCCCAATTATTCTCAGCCGACTTGTTGCACCAAGGAATTATATTAATCAATGCCCCATCAATTTAGTGCTGCATTATGCTGCATTATTGATTAAATAATGTCGCCCCACTAATGTTGCCCCAACAATCTCCCACTTGAAGATTTGATTATGGACTAATCAGATTTTCACGCCATTCTTTCTACCTCGCCCTTCATGTTGCTTACGTTTTCACCAGACCACACGAGGACCGACACTGAACAAATTTGTCAGCATTAACACTCTTCGTCATGAAATCAGCTATGTTATCTTTAGTGTGAATCTTCTGCACATCCACAGTACCCTCCTCGACTTTCTCACGAACAAAGTGATACTGGACCCGAATATGCTTTGTCTTGGAATGAAACGTTGGATTCCTTGTAAGATGCAACGCACTCTGACTGTCACAGAATAGAGAAATACTCTCTAGTTTGTGCCCGAGTTCCTCCAGAACCATTTTCAACCAAATCGCCTCTTTACTGGCTTGCGTAGCTGCCACGTATTCAGCCTCCGTTGTTGATGTCGCAACAACTGACTGTAACTTTGAAACCCAACTCACTGCACCTCCAGCAAGAGTAAACACATATCCTGTCGTGGACTTGCTTTTGTCAAGATCACCTGCATAGTCAGAATCAACATAGCCCCTGACTGTAAAACCCGATCCTCCATAACATAATGCAACATCTGAGGTTCCCTGAATGTATCTCAGAACTCTCTTTACTGTACTCCAATGCTCTCTTCCCGGATCCGCCATGTATCGACTAACCACTCATACTGCATGTGCAATGTCTGGTCTAGTACAAATCATGGCAAACATTAAGCTTCCCACTACTAATGCATACGGTACTCGAGACATTTCCCTCCTCTCTTCTTCACTGCTAGGACACATACTTGAGGATAACTTGAAATTAACAGGAAGGGGGGTAGAGATTGGCTTACAATTCTGCATATTGAACCGCCGCAAAATCTTCAACAGATAGTTCCTCTGAGAAAGCCAAACCTTCCTGCTATTTCTGTCTCGGTGGATTTGCATCTCTAGAATCTTGTTTGCTAGTCCTAAGTCCTTCATTTCAAATTCCCTAGCAAGTTCAGCCTTCAGTTCTTCAATACGAGCTTTGTTGGGGCCTGAAACCAACATGTCATCAACATACAACAGTAAAATAACAAAGTCATCACCAGATCTCTTGAAATATGCACAAGGATCTGCATTCAGTCTGTTGTATCCAAGGCTCATTATGAATTAATCAAATCTTTTGTACCAACACCTCGGTGCATGTTTGAGACCGCACAAAGATTTGGTCAACCTGCAAACCAAGTTCTTCTTTTCTTCTTCAATAAATCCTTCTGGTTGGAGCATGTAAATTTCTTCTTCAAGATCACCATGAAGAAAAGCCGTCTTTACATCTAATTGTTCAAGATGTAAATCAAATGTAGCACACATCGCCAGAACCACCCGCACAGTTGTCATTCGATCCACTGGAGAAAATATTTCGTTGAAATCAATCCCCTCCTTCTGAGCATATCCTTTCACCACCAATCGTGCACGATACCTCTCCACTTGGTCATCACTGTTACGTTTGATTTTGTACACCCATTTGTTGCCAATGGGTTTCCTCCCTTGTGGTAGAGACACAAGTTCCCATGTCTTATTCTTATGGAGTGCTTCAATATCCTCCTGCATTGCCGCCATCCACTGAGTTGCGTCTGAACTACTCATTGCTTCCTGGAGAGTTGATGGCTCCCCGTCCTCAGTTAAAAGACAATATGCAACATTGTTCTCCATAGAATAGTCTGAGTGCCAGCCTGGTGGTCTCCTGACACGTGTCGATCGACGTATCCCCGAGACTCCAAACTCCGTTGTCTCCTCAAGTTCGTGCTCTGGTTCAGCAGGACCCTCCTGCTCGGCATCCTTCTCGACTACTACTGTCGTAGTTTCTGGATCTTCTCTTGTGTTGCTATCATTTCTTTTCTTATCTTCCGTAAAGATAACATCCCTCCTTACAACAATCTTGTGGGCAGTGGGGTCCCACAAGCGATACCCTTTCACTCCTTTAGCATACCCTAAGAACAAACACTTCCTGGATTTTGGGTCCAGCTTCGTTTTCTCTTGAATATTAAACATAACATAAGCGGGGCTCCCAAATACATGGAGATTGGAATAATCAACTGGTTTACCTGTCCACACTTCCATCGGTGTTTTCAGCCCCAGTGCTGTTGACGGAGATCAGTTCACCACATAACATGCGGTATTGATTGCTTCTGCCCAGAACGACTTTTCTAAGCTTGCAGCCTGCATCATGGCTCTTGTTTTATCCAACAAGGTCCTGTTCATCCGCTCTGCCACCCCATTCTGCTGCGGAGTGTATGCCGTAGTAAACTGCCTCTTAATTCCAGCATCTTTACAGAAGTCTTCAAACTCCTTGCCAGTATATTCCCCTCCATTGCCAGATCTCAGGCACTTGATCTTTTTCCCAGATTCAAGTTCCACCAGCGCTTTGTACGTCTTGAACATCGAGAACACCTCGGCCTTACTCTTGATCATGTACACCCAACATCTTCTGGAATAATCATCTATAAAAGACACAAAATACTTTGCACCTCCCATGGATAGTACTGGTGCTTGCCACACGTCAGAGTGAATCAATTCTAGAATGACTTTACTTCTAGAATCTGAACTACGAAACTTTATACGATGTTGTTTGCCAACAACACAATGATCACAAAAAGGTAAAGATACCTTTGTGAGGCCCAGAAGTAGTTTCTTCTCTGCAAGAACCTTCATGCCTTGTTCCGACATATGCCCGAGCCGCTGATGCCAAATCATTGATGATTTCTCAATCGACTCAGATGAAGCCACTGACGCTTCTCCCACTTGCAGAGCCCTCCCCTGTACCATGTATAAGTTTCCGGCAATCTTGTCCGCCTTCATCAGTACAAGCGCACCCCTTTTAACTTTCATGATCTTGTTTCGCGACCCAATCTCACAACCAAGATCATCGAGTTGTCCATAAGACAACAAATTCTTGCATAATCCCTCCACGTGTCGGACATCTCGAATGGTCCGAACAATCCCGTCATGCATCTCCAGCTTGATCGTACCAACGGCAACAACTTTCAAAGGTTCATTTTTACAGCTATACACAGATCCTCCAGCGATCGGTGTATACTCATGAAACCACTCCCTACAGGGAGTCATATGAAAACTGGCTTCTGAATCAATAAGCCATACATCATCGAAGCCATGCATACCTCGAATAGCTGTTGCTGCTTCACAGCATAGTACATCACCATCATCTGAAGTGCTAGCAACGTTCCCCTAAGGATCAGAACTCTTCATGTTCGAATCTTTAAGATTCCAACAGTCCTTCTTCAAGTGACCTTTCTTGCCACAATGCCAACAACTGCCCTTGGTTCTTGACTTGGATCTCCCCTGTTTCTTACTCCCACTTGCACCGCGCTCAGCCGTTCTCCCTCTCGTCACCGACAAGGCACCTGCTTGTTGCGTACTTGCCTCCCTGTCTTCTCGGTTCTTGCGCTGACTCTCTTCTTCCAGAATAGCGGCTGCAATTTCGTCGAAGACCAAATAATCCGTGAGGACATTATCTGTTAAGTTGATGACAAGTTGGTCATACGAATTGGGCAGACTTTGCAACAGAATTTCAGCACGTTCAACCACTTCTATTTTATGACTCAACGACGTCATTTGAGAAAATAGATTATTTAAAACATTGAGATGCTCAGTTACTGGGGTAGATTCTGCCATTCTCAGTGTGTACAATTTCCGTTTAAGTAAAATTTTGTTGTGTAGGGACTTCGCCTCATACAGCTTGTTGAGATGGTCTCATATCTCCTTAGCTGTCCCCTTCTCCTCAACGCTTGACAATACGCCATCACCTAACGCCAGGTGAATATTTGCGATAGCGTTGCCGTCCATCTCGTTCCACTTCGTATCATCTGTGATTTCCACCGGCCTGTCGTCGATCGCCGCGAGACACCCATCTTTCCGCAAGATGGCTTTGATCTTCAGCTTCCACAACGAGAAATTACTCCCGTTGAATTTTTCGATCTCGAATTTCGCCGTCATTGCTTCTATCACGTACCACCGTCACTGAAAAATAATTTCAGTACGATACCCACAGATATCATCGAGACCCCGGATATGAATCGAGGCTCTGATACCACTTGTTGTAAAGTGGACCCTTCGGATATAGCGGAAAAACACGACAATAAATGAAAGACGGGAAAATACGACACACAGATTTTTACGTGGAAAATCCCAAATTAATTTAGGGTGAAAAACCACGAGCAAGGTAGAAGAACTTCACTATGAGTGTAAAATAGGAATTACAACTCTCCGACTTTTACCGTAGTAAAGTCGCACAAACTCTCTATTTTTACCTCACACTAACAACACTATTTTTACTAATTACACTTAATTATAAGAGAAGAATTGTTATTGTTTGGGATGAAGTTCATGGCTAGAATGGGCTGCTATTTATAGCCTCAAACTGAGCTCCAAAGCGCGTAGTAATCAAATCAAAATGAATTTTATATTCTGATTAATCATTCTAATCACCGCCCCAATTATTTTCAGCCGACTTGTTGCACCAAGGAATTATATTAATCAATGCCCCATCAATTTGGTGCTGCATTATGCTGCATTATTGATTAAATAATGCCGCCCCACTAATGCTGCCCCAACAATATATATATATATATATATATATTATATCCAGTCTTATAATAAGTTAAAATAAGTTAAAGAGGCACAACAAAAAGGGATTGAAAAAAGAAACGTTAATAACCAAAACATGAACTTTGTCATCGATCATAGTAATATTGTTACGCCTATAAATCTTCGTTTCACTTTATATACAACCTTATCAAGAGAGATATCTCACTCGACATCAATGACTCTCTGTGTTGTTTTTGTAAGAAAACCGTTGAATCTGTTGAGCACATTTTTGTTCAATGATAGTTCTCGTATCATCTGTGGATGAACATTATCAGTTGGCTCGGCAGTAACTTGGCTTTACTTTTTAATCTTGGCGAGCATCTCATTCCGTTCACATATTTATTTTCTGCGCTCAAAGAGGTTAAAGAATGGAGTTGGGTGTGGTTTTTTGTGCTTTGGCAAATATGGATCACGAGAAACAAAGTTATGTTTAGTGTGGAGCAGACAGGCCTTAATAAGATGACGGATATGGTGAAGATTAGAACACGGTTATGGGTTAAGGAACGAAAGAAAGGTTTTTTATATTCTTTTGGCAATTGGAGTAATAGTTTTGATCTCCTTGTACTCTGTGCTTTTTTGGAGTATTTTGATACTCCCTTTAAATATATTTTTCTTTGCCGATAAAAAAAAAAGACCATCATAAATAATTTTCTGGTATTTTTTCTTACATTATCACACTTGCAATGTAACACGAATTTTAGCTACACTCGTCGTAGACGAGTACGTATGTGATGTTGAACCATATATTGAAATATCTGGTTTTGAAAAAGAAAGAAAAAAACTGAGTCACGTATAGTTTTTCAAAAAAAAAAAAAAAGACACGCCATTTTGTTATCTACTTAATTAAAAAAAAAAAACGTCGCGTATAAGGATTTGATAGTTTTAACTTATAAGATTAGTGATAAGGACTAACTAACAGTGTTTATCATATTTCCACTTGCTTTAGGAATTCGATAAGAATTTTAATTTGGCATTTTCCTCGTGTCCGGTTAATTATAGCCACTTTTTAGTAAATGGTCGGATTTTTTTGTGGTGGAGGCCATGAAAAATGTATGGACACTCAAAGAATTTTGTGATTCCTGTCTTTTGACTTTAATTAATATCGAATTATATATACCATCTAAAATATCTCTACGTTTTATTATCATCAGCTATTAGAATCAACAATGCTACATACTCTTTTTCTTTTTCTTTTTCTTTTTTATATAGATTGAACATATATATTCATTCTATGTAGTGCGCTTAATTAATTATTTGCCATGATACTCGCCTTTCAGTGTCTCAATTGGATACATCTTCCCTTATAACTTATAATTGACCATTTTATATGCACTCATTCAGATACAAACAATTATATAAGTTTCAAACATATGAAAGATTTGAAACAATGACTTATATATAGATTGATGTCGGAATAGAGTGAATTGTCAAAATAACACTATCTACTAAACTTATTGTCAAAATAACACACTTTTAAAACTTATTGTCAAAATAACACACTCTTTGGCACATGTAATGCCATGTATGCAAAAAAAAAATTGAATTAATATTTTGATATTTATCCATCCTAATTCTTCAATGTGTGAAATATATATTAACTATGTTTCTTCCCTCTTTTTCCATCTTACGTCCAATATTTGTGAAACACGAATTTTCTATTCATTTGTTAGTTTTTAATTTAAGTTTATAGCTAAAGGGGTATATCAACTTTATTGTTATTCAAGGGGTAATAATTTTATCACCCATTCAGTCCGTCTTTATTTTTGGGAAGCTCATACATTACTTGTTTCTTATTAAATCTCCTATCAATTAATTAGTTACTAGTATTTTATATATTTAAATCTTATACAGAAATATTTTTGCCTAAAATCAAGGTTAAACATTATTAGTTCACAGGCATATCATCACTGGATGATTTTCTCTTTTCTTTAGGATTATTTTTAATGCACACATGGTAGATGCAATTTAAAGATGCGGAACAGAATAAATTTTCAGAAAAATATATTTATGGTTACTAATTGGTATGTATAAATATTTTATTTTTTGATTCAAAGACATAATTTCAATTCAATGTGTTCTACAGTTTAATAATTCTTTATATATATATATATATATATTATATGTTACGTTGTCATGTGAAAGTGATGTTGTGTTACATAGTTTTTATATTAGGTTCTATGAGAAACTTGTTGTACTGATTAATTTATTTAGGTTTGTAGAGATATTATACTAACAAACATAACAATTTAAATATTTAATTTAATATATAATAATGATTATTTGTATACTGTAATATTGTACTTAAACTAATGAGTGCATGTAATATAACGCATTTGTATGTTTTTGCTTAGAAATTTAAGAATCAAGAGCTAGAATTTACTAATTAAAAAATATATTTCGTATACTGAAGAATAATTAGGATGCATTAATTACATTAAGTTTTATTTATCTTTTGCATACATGGCAGTACATGTGGCAAAATGAGTGTTATATATTTTGACAATAAGTTTTGAGAGTGTGTTACTTTGACAATAAGTTTTGTAAATAGTGTTATTTTGACAATTCACTCGTCGGAATACACTTGTATGATAATATTAAAAGAAGTAATAGCTAACTGCAAAATATATATATGCACTCATTAGATACAAACAATTATATAAGTTTCAAACATATGAAAGATTTGAAACAATGATTTATATATAGATTGATGTCGGAATACCCTTGTATGATAATATTAAAAGAAGTAATAGCTAACTGCAAAATATATATACTAATATTATGTGTGTACCTCACAGTGTTAATTATTAATATCTATACATATATTCATAAGATTCGACATCACGGCTTTGTAAATATTTAATTAAAGATGAAGGTACGCTGGTGTTCTAGCTAGAAAATAATTCTAAAATAATCCACCTCATTAAGTTTAGGACGAAATATTAAAAATTGCGCTAACTTTTTTAAAAAGGTTAAAATGCCCGTCTTTGTCGGGCCTTGTTAAAATTCCTCGTATGTTTAAAAAAATATTTCAAAAATACCTGTGACCCTTATTCGAGCTGAAATTGCATACGTGGTGGTACAGTGACTGCTACGTCAATAAGTGCTCCGCCATGTTATATTTTTCAGCCAAAAAATATTTTTTAAACAAACCCTTCTAATTTGGAATATTGTATTTGCATCCCATAATTAATTGCACTTTACACCCAATATATATATATAAAAATATATATAACCATTTGTAAAAATAAAACATATATATAAAACAATAATAAACACACACACACACACATATATATACATATGTATATATAACTATTTGTAAAAATAAAAACACATATAAAAACTTAAATCTTAATTCAAAAATATATTTAACTTTACTATATAGTATTTAAATCATAAAAATATAAAAAATTAATAAAATAAAGTTTATCTAAAAGGTTTAATAAACTTAATTTTCAACAAATAACAAACTTTAAAAAAAGGAAAAAAAAAAGCAAAAATCCCCCCCCCCCCAAAAAAAATAAAAATTGTTTAGTTCGTACCTCCCCCCACCCCCCACCCCCCGTCGCCGGCCACACTACCATCACCACCGGTTGCTGTGGTTCAATTTCTCCCAAAATTGAAGGTGAGAAGTGTATCGGAGAAGAAGAATCTCACAAAAATTTGAGATGAGGAGTGTAATCGGCGGCGGCGGATGACGACTTGAAGGTGAGATGGCAGATCCGACGGCAACAGCCATTGTTGACGAGGAAGAGCGGAGGAGAAGAAAACGAGAAGAAATTATACTATTGATTGAACTTAGGAGAAGATGACGGTGGTGATGAGCGGTGGTTTGGCGATGGGGGGCGGTGGTGTTGCAGGTGGTGGTGGTAGGGGGTGTGGGGTGGGGGTAGGGTAGGGTATAGGAAGGGGATGATCATTTTTCTTAACTTTTTTTTAATCTTTACTAAATTATTAAAGATATAAAAAAGATATATATATATATATATATATATATATAACAAAATATATGAAGATGATGAATTCTTTTTTTTTGTTATTTATTTTTTATAATCTTTATAACTTGTTAAAGATATAAAAATAATTGAATATATATTTATAAGAAAGACATATATATATTTTTATAATTTTTATAACTTTTATAAATTGTTAAAGATATAAAAATATTTGTATATATATATATTGGGGTGCAAAGTGCAATTTATTTTGGGGTGCAAATATAATATTTAAAATTACAAGAGTTTGTGTAAAAATATTTTTTTTGCTGAAAAATATGACGTGGCGGAGCACTTATTGACGTGACAGCCACTGTACCGCTACGTAGGCAATTTCAGCCCGAATAAGGGTCGAGAATTTTTTATATTTCGTCCTTAAATTTGTATATATACATATATATAAGTTAAGTAATCTCTATCTAGAGCTGGCCATGCGGTGATAAGGCTTCACTAAAAATATATATACGCATATTAATTAAGCTAGCTTTCTGAATGATTTTAAAAAGGTATTTGATTCTGTTCTTATTGATGATGATTTTACTTTCTTTTAATGGATGCTTAGCTTGACTTTTATATATCAGTAAGATCATAATAAATACGTACGTAGTAATACTTTTATCAAATGATGCTCCGATCCACTACTACTATTTGTTCTTTTGAAACTTGTGAGACGTGTATATATATTATGCAGTCAAAAAATAACGGCTACGAATTTTCACGTAATATATATATATATATATATATATATATATATATATATTATACATATCGAAACTTGATGAAAAATGAACTACCACAATTAGTTTTAGGCAATGTTTTTTTTTCTTGGACAAGATAGTTTAGAGAATGTTCAAATGAGAATTTTGTGCTTTTATTGATTTGTTTTCAGGATAAATGTCTTACATTTATTATAATTAATTAATGACGAGCTTTTCTGCAGACAAAGGAATAATTATAACAGTACGGGGAAATTATCTCTGTCCTAAACTTGAAATTTGAATATAGCAAAGTTAGGGTTCAAAACTAAGTCACATAAGAGGAATATGGGTGCGGATGAGGATGCTTCAATTCGACAAATTTAAAAAAACACAAATTTCAATGCGCCTTAATATAATGCGTTTACTAAAAATAATAAAATATTAAATTCTGATATATAATTTCTTATATATTTGATTATTCTTCAGTATATACTCATGGTTATTAATTTTGTATAGTATTTTCTAAACTATTATGGTAGAAAGACAAAGTATATGCCTTAAATTATTATTTTATTTTCTTACTTAGTTTTCTTCTCCACTTTCTTCAATTCTCTTTAATATCACACATTTGTTTCGTTCTTCACAAACTTTCTACGATTATTAATTAGATTTAAATAAATAAAAAATAAAAAATCTTAGTGCGAGAACTAAGAACAAGTCGCAAGTGCGAGAACTTAGTGCGTCCAAAAATTTTAAGATGTGGAGGATTATGTTACTTAGATTCAAAACAACTTACACAAAATAGTACTTGGTGAAATTAAAATAATTGATTTTGTAGTGCACCTATTCTATTTTAGTTCAGTTTTGCAGGGAATATAAAACGTGGACTATGAGCCAAATATCTAGAAGTACGTAATAATTTTTTCTATACTATCCTCTTTATTGGGAGGATAATTTCCGATCTGGATGGTCAATTAAAGAACACCTAAATCAGAATCCGAACAAAATTTAAAATTTAAAGATATGCAGAATAAGATTCGGAGTGTCGTGAATCAGTTAAATGTATAATATTTTATCAAGTTCAAGGAACCTGATAACACGATCAAAACCAGCTCATTTGAGTACACTAATATAAATATAAATATATTTATATCGAGTGTGTGTATGTGAAAGCATATTAATTTAATGCCGTAGACAGATAATTTTCATATTCTTTGTTAGAAAATTATCTGGTTTTTAAAATATATAAATATGTAAGCTGATTCACTGAAAGGACAGTTCTGGACGTGCATGTTCAGGATCTTGCTGCTTTTGCATTTATACAAAATGTTTTTTTTAATTATTATTGCCTTTTGAAGTAAATACTGGCAGTTGTAGAAACATGCAGATCAAATGTCGTTATAAGTTTCTAAGTACTAATACACCATTATTAAAATCATTGCCTCAATCTATAACTCGTGGGATCCAGATATCAACTAGGCTTTTAACTCATATAAAACCACTTATATTGTACTTACAAGTTACAATATAAAAGTACGTACAAACATAAAATATGAATAAATATCTCATACCTACATTCATGTGAAATGACCATAATCAAAGGATAACTGAATTTGGTTCTGTTGGGGTTGGGGTCAAATTGATTCGTCACTTTGTAAGTCCGACCGTTTTGTGATTAGGCTTTAAGTTGGCAAGCCCAAATAGAATTCTTCACCATTATCTACTAAACTTATTAAAGAAATGGAATATAACCAAGGTATATCAGGTTGAATCGATTATCATAAAAAGGATTTAAATCCAAAATTTAGTATACGTTCTGGAAAAATAAAACCTCCATCTAAAAGAAACAAATGAAAGGCTTTCAAAAAAATTCTCATAAAATCTAGAATGAAGTTTTTATTTTGTACATGCCATATCAATACCAAGAATCAGTAACTGCATCTAATTTCAAAAGAAATCCCAATTGTATAGAATTTTCCATTTTCTTGGAATGGAATAGGATCAAAATCAAACTCAAACCTTATTCACGTTATTTACCCCAACTCTTAAGAAAGTCACCGAGAAAATTTGGTTTATCAATGATTTATGTTTCATCTTTCATTTGCTTTTCGTTTGTTTCGAAAAAATCAAATCGTACTTTATGGCACGATTTGATTTGTAAGAGAAAAATAAATGAGGAAATAAGATTTCCAATAAACTTTTTATAAAAACTAAAATATTCTTTATTCTTAAGTGTTTGGTGAATATTTATTAAATGTCTTTTTATACTTATTATTAGTTTAGCCTTATGAAAATTGAGATAATACTTTCATCCTTGAAAATTGACATACAAAAGATATATTTTTCAAAACACTTTCTTTTTTTAAAGTTCTCCTTAATTACACCTAAACTCTCTAGAACTTTAATTTTTTAACAGATGCTATGCAAATATATATTAGTTTACTTTTTAGTCGGCAATTTATTATGACGTTCGAGATGAAAAAGGCATTTAAAAATTAAATATTTGCTGCTTTGAGTTATTTACCATATATAATAGCTCAAATAAAAATAGCGTACTTTTCTATTACAAATCTCTATTAAAACAAAACTTGAGAGGTTAACTTAATCAAGATTCTTATTTGCTATCTAATAAAAAACGAATATTCATAATAGAGTATGTATGAACTCTGAAGAGTTTGAAAAGTCGTAATAGGTGAAAAGACAAAAGTTTTAGAATTAATATTCCATAATATTTTACACATAATTAAAAAAAAAACTTATATAGCCTAAAATTTAACAATATTTTGTCACTTATTGAGTTGAAAGAAAATTATTCTTCTATCCTCTTCGAGTTTTTTTCCTTCTTTTTTAAAACTAGATATGTCAAACAATTAAAAAATAAAAATGTCTCTCAGCTAAGTAAGGGTAAAACGTTGACAATAAGTATCTAAACTTTGTGAACCCAAGTATAACGTTCTTTGAACAGTATTAAGTTATTCTTTAAAGTATCCCTAATATTCCTATAACAAGTAAAAATGAATATATTTGAACTCAACATTCATCTAAACCCGAACTCAAATCTACGTTAAGCATTAGCTATCAATAAAATGTGTGGTTTAGCTTTGAGATTGTAGGCGTTTTTAGCTTTAGAAAAACAAACAAACTTTGCAATCAAAAAAGTTAAATTTCAAACACCCCGAAAGAATTACTTAAACACTTTTGATTTGGCTTTGCATGGAAGACTCCAAGCTTTTATTTTGTATAATAAGAGAAGTGTGGTGTAAGGGTCCGACTTCGGCTTCATTGCACGCCACCCTTGGAACCGAAGAATTATTCATTTATGTGTCGAAAAAGGGCTCCAGTAAGACTTTCACTTCGAAAGAATCCTCCGAAAACGAGGAGGAGCTTGATGGATCAGAAGGCGCTGGAAGAGGAAGCGCTTGCCCTCCCGGTGCCGCACTCAAAAAATGAAGTAAAGATGATGCAGATCATAAATATAGGCGTCTCTTGATCGAAAATAACAAACTCGAGGTTCAAGGAAGTCGGGGTTTGACCAGAAAGTCAACAGAGCCTTTTTTTTTTTACAAAAGATACCACTTTTCCAAGTGGAAATGACTTCCTGAGCAAAACGTAAAGACAAAAGTCTTTACGCCTACGTGATTTTAGGCAAATTCAAAGGTTTAGAAGGTCAAATTTGCAGTTTATTATTTTCAGCGGGATTTTTATGTTTTATTTAGTTATTTTAAGAGTCTTTTATAATTTTGGCATTTTTCTTAGTTAGGGTTTTTACTTTATAAGTTAGTCGTCTCTGAGTCATTGTGGTCAGTTGTTGAATAAATAATAAAAAAAAAACCTAACTTGAGAGTTTTCTCAATTTTCTTCAAATTTTCGGTATTCCGCGGAATCAACGAAACTTTGATTTATTGTGTTGTTGCATCTTCCCTTATGACTTTCGCTCGCTACATTAGTTGGCATCAGAGACAGGTTCGTTCGTTCACCATGGCGGCAAGGAGAAACTCTGAAGTCCATCATGTTCCGGCTAGAAGAAGATAGATGTGATGAATACACAATGTTACGTTGACAAATTAACTTGTTGACGCAACAAATAGCGGTGATGGTTGCTCGACAGCCTGAACTAGCACCGACACCTGAAGCCCCATTGTTTGCGAATTTTGGGGAGAATCCGTTTGTACCACTAAAACAACTATTGAATCCGTCTATTCACCGGAGACAAGATGATCTGGAGGAAAAACATTGAAAATCAGAGTTTCAAGGTGATACTCCAAATTTACATGGTGATTATGAAGAGGACTATGAATCTTCATATGATGTTGTTTATGATAGCGATGGTGGTGATATTGTGGATGAGTTCGAGATTTCTAGATTAAAAGTTTTCATGAAGGGTGTGGACGAGAAGATCACGGTAGATAATCCAATGAAAGAGACGAATATGTTGGAAAAGTATGAGGTTGATGCAAAAGTTGATATGCTTGAGGGTGTTGAAAAGGAAAAAATGGTTTATGCGTGACAATGGTCGACGAGGAGAAGAAACATATAGTTACTATCACAATTGAAAATGCTCATCTTCAGGGTTTGCTTTTCCTGAAGTTTCAGATTTTATTTTGTGTTGTGGTGATAAATTTACAGGTACTACATATGATTCAGATTCGAGGACGAATCTTTTTCAACCAGGGGAGAATGATGCATATCATAAATATAGGTATCTCTTGATTGAAAATAACAAACCCGAGGTTCAAGAAAGTCGAGGTTTGACCAAAAAGTCAACGAAGCCCGTTTTTGATAAAAGATACCACTTTTCCAAGTGGAAATGACCTCCTGAGCAAAACGTAAAGACTAAAGTCTTTATGCCCACACGATTTTAGGAAAATTCAAAGGTTTAGAGGGTCAAATTTACAGTTTATTCAAAGGTTGCTCAAATATTGTTTCGGGTCTTGCCCTGAACAATCTCTCTCTTGTACTAGGTTGGAATGAGGGCTCGATGCAAAAAGGCCTAACCGTAGAACCTACTCCACACCGGACTAGCTTAAGAGTACCATTCTCTTCGTTGATACATGGTTAGACTATGACATTCGACCTGCCCCATGTGTGTGGATGGACAATTATGGCTTGCTTACTTTTGGCCTAAGCCCGCTCTCACTACTAACTTTAAAAAAAAAAAAAAAGGTGTTCGTGTAATTCATTCACCCAAAATATACAAGAGTTTATTATATACATTACTTAGAGATAACATATAGATCGTTGGCGGCAACGAGATTATTGTCAGGTAAAAAACTCATATCCTTGGTAGGTGAAAGGACCAAAAATTTAATCGTCCAGACTAATAAATAATAAACTCGCGAACCAAAGACGCCCATAGTCGTAAAGGAGAAAACCACTAAAGGGGAAAAAATCAACTTTGCTACCTTAACTTGACAGCTTAGCAGAAATGTTACCTTAACTTGGCAATGATCGCATTTGGTACCTTAAGTTTGAGTTTGTCCTCAGATTTGGTACCCGGGTGGCGGAGCTGCATAATTGCCACCCTAAAATGCGTACTTGGACCGTCGTTGACTTAAGAATTAGGGATTTTGACTTGTTTGGACACATGGACATGTTGACATGTATAATATAATTAAAATTAAATAAATTAAATAATTCTTAGAAATTTATATGTTTAATCTAACACAATAAATTAGTTAATTATAACAACTTGATTAATTTTAAATACTTATATGTTTATAAATCAACTAATTTGAAAAAAAAAATTATATTAGCACCTCTAAAAATTAATTCATTCATTCTTAGAAAAGTATATGTAATATTTCTATTAAAACCAATTAATTATTATGTATTGTTTTTATACTCCTAATAAACATTTTTTTTAAAAACAGAAAAATAAAAAAGGTAAATCTTTATAATTAACTCTATTATTTAAATTTTAAAAACTCACTCTATAATATATTCTTTTAATGTAATAAACTTTATTCATATAAATTATAAAAACTTTATATATAAATCTAATTTCAATTACTTATTTTTTTAAGAATTAAAAAACTTTTTAAAAATGAAAAGTGAAAAAATATTGGGGTCGTCACTTCCACAACCCACCCCCCCTCCTAACCCCCACCCCATCCTCTGCCCCCTAAGCCCGTACCGTTGTCAAAATGCATCGCGACAGAGGAGCTGTTGGGGCGCGTCACGGTGGATTGGGATTGAGATTTAGGGTTTCGAATTGGGATTTCACGTACGTCGCAGTGGAGAGTGCTGCCTCCGTGCCGACGAGGTGGGGGTGGAGCGTGAGTTGCCGGAGGTGGGCGGCGATGGTGGCCTTGCTAGCGGAGGCGAGGAATGTGGTGCTGTAGTAGAGGTCGTCGCTCCGCCGTTGATTTTGGGGGAGGACGGCGGCGGAGGGGGGTATTTACTTTTTTTTTTCTTTTTTTTTTTAAATATATTAGTTATTAAAAGTTAATATTTTAAAATCAAAATTAGTTAAGATTTAACATCTAAAATTTAAATAAATTTTCTTTAAGAATATAAACACAATTTTTTAAGAGTTAATGATTTTATTTTAAAGATATAAATATTAGTATATAAGTTTTTATTTAATTTTGATTTTTTTTAATTCCATGTCGAGGGCCACGTGGAAATCCCAGGTCAAAATCCCCAAATTTTTGGTCAACAGCGTGCCACATAGGATCCAAGGAGCGGCGATTTGGTGGCACCGCCGTGAGGGTACCAATTTTGATGAAAAATCTAAATTTAAGGTACCAAATGTGATCATTGCCAAGTTGGGGTTACCATTTCTGCTAAGTTGTTAAGTTAGGGTACAAAGTTGATTTTTTTCCCCACTAAAATAAAGAACATTTGTGGTGCTTTATACAAATTTACTTAACTTCATAAACATCTTTTTATCTTTCTCCCTCTTCCTTATCTCTCTCAGCTCACACTTCACAGCAATGGAGTCCACTTTAGCATTTGGTAGCACAGTTCAACCCGTATTCGCATTCCCCTCGATCCGACCCGTAAAAAACCTTGCCACCTTTGCCGTACAACCGCCATCGCCACCAACAGTGTCCACTTCCACTGGTACCGCAAAGTACGGACGACAAGTTCGAAGGGGTACCACTGAGCATCAACCGAAGAATGTCTCAATTTCGTATAAAACGAGGCAATCCGCAATTGCTGATATTCAACAATCATCTGATCTGGAATCTGCTCTTTTGAGGTTTAATTTTACTCTCTTTTGATTTGAACTATGTAATGTAATGTGTAATGTGTTGCTCAATTTCAGAATAATGATTGATTTTGGGGATTTTATTTGAGCTGCGTTTACGTTAGGTTAGAATCTCCGTATGTCGTTTCTTTGATTTCATGATGTTCGGAAATTGGTACGTTACTTTGTTGATTTTGTTAGCAGGCGCTAATTTTATGCGATTATATTAAGTTGGTGTTGTTTGTGTAGACATTTAATGTTCATTTCACATCTCGAATCTTGTCTTACGTGCGAATCTTATTCGAACCTAAGTTAAAAATGCTATACAAGTTTGTTGCAGGAGGCTCTTTCTTTGAGTAGCCATAGCCTGTTGGCTTACGTTGTGGTCTGTATGTTTGGGAATTACGGTGGTTACCAAGTTAAGTTTTCATTGTAGTTTTGCGGATTGAAGATTTTGTGTCGTGTGTTAATTTGCTTCTTTCTTTGGCTTGGAATGAGATAGTAACCTTGTTTGTCAAAAAAATAGTTATTTCGTTTGCATCGAGGCAGTAAAATTGACTAAAATGGTCAACTCTGAATCGTTCTACTCAATTCATAATCATCATTTTGCATGAAATGGCCGATTTGTAGTGTATTTATGGAGGGCATCGGTATGGGCCGAAATTATATTCAGGAACTGCAATGGTTGTAGTTGTTACCAAGTAACCAGGACTTATATTCTTGCAAGTAATTAAATTTATTAGATTTAGGCCATTAGGTGGAGTTTGAGTTGATAGAATATGCCATTTAGGCCTTAGGATACTGAATTACTGATAACATTGTTTGTGCAAGGAGTGTGTTACAGATCCCAAGAGAAAGTATAAGATGATTTGAGCTGCAGAAAAAAATTGTGCATTCCCACTTTTCTCGACCATTAGTGGCTTTTTTGTTCATTTATCGAGTAAAGCACTCATAACAGTTAGGCTCTTTGATGCCTGAGTGAAGCATCCATCTTTTCTGGTGCCATTTTTTAGATAAAATATTTACCTTCATGCTCAAAATCAAGAAAAGGATAACATGAGTTCTTTCCCAGATCAGGAGAAGTTTTGAAAGCACAAGATTTGAATGTGGTCTTACGGCATTTTGGGAAGCTAAACAGATTGAAGGACCTTTGTCAGGTTAACTTCAGAACCTTTCTGTCCCTTTTCTTGACCCATTGCTGATATTGCTTAGTCCCAATTTTCATTGTATTTTCCGTTTGACAGAGTCTAATAGTGTTTTATTTAATGAAAATGTATGCTGAAGCAAACCATATCGCCTTCCTTGAGAAGGAAAAGAGAACTATGTTGTATACTTATGAAGCTTTTTTCCTGTTATTATCTTTCAACTGGAAGTGATGAACATCAAACAATAAACTTAAAGTTTTTCTCTTTCTTTTATTTGAAATATGGGTATCTTAATCTTCGCAGCTTTTTGACTGGATGCGGCGGCATGGCAAAACTAATATTGCTTCCTACAGCAGTTATATTAAGTTCATTGGGAGTAATTCCAATTCTACAAAGGCCGTGGAGGTATACAATAGCATCGAAGACGAGTCAGTAAAGAACAATGTTTCTGTTTGTAATTCCACTCTTAATTGTCTAATTAAGAGCGGCAAGTTTCAGACCAGCCTTCAGCTGTTTAATCAAATGAAGCAAGCTGGTTTAGTGCCAGATATCGTGACGTACAGTACGGTATGCTATCTGACTTTCACCACCATCTGTTCCCAGCTAAGATAATTTTTAAGGATTGACTATCATGTACGATCAAAACAAGTCTTTCTCATGTTGTTACAAGTTGATGTGCATGTGTTGTGAGTTTTATAGTTCCAACAAATTCGTACACAGCAAGAAGCCCTTGAAAGGCATTGTGATATTTTGAAGGATTTTTCTTCCCTGTACAAAGTGCTTCGATGATATTGGCTTTCATTTTTTTGGGCGGGTGGATCTCATGTGGTCTTAATAATAAATTGAACTGTATCATTCAAGAATACATAAAACAAATATCAAAGTTATATTGCAACTAGTAGATCTTAAAAGAATCCCCAGTCCCATTAATCAACAAAATGGAAGACCTTTCAGCTTGTTAAATACAGTAAAATGACGAATTTGATTAAATTGACTGTTCTTACCCTTAGGGAGTTTGTTATGCTTTCTCTTATTTCTGCTCACATGTAAAGGATTTCCAACTGTAAATACATATTCACAATGTTTAAAGCAAAAAATCAGCAACTTGATGAATCTACATTTTATGTGTGTATGTCTTGTTGTAACACGCATAAAGTTGGGGACCAACGGGGGAAGGTTTGGTGCGTAAGTACATGACCCCTGCCTCCACTGCTAGTTTCACACCACTTTGGTGCTGTCATTTTTCTTGTTCATGTTTACGGCGTCACATATTTCTTATGACCTTATTTGGCTTATCTTCTACATCTTTAGCTACTTGTAGGCTGTGCAAAAACCAAAGGTGGTTACTTTAAAGCCATGGAATTGGTTCAGGAAATAAAAAGTAAGGGGTTGCACATGGATGATGTAATATACGGCACTCTCATTTCCGTTTGTGCTTCAAATTATCAATGTGAAGAAGCAGAAAAATACTTTCTTGAAATGAAAAGTGAAGGTCATTCTCCCAATGCCTTTCACTACAGCTCGTTGCTGAATGCATATGCAGCTGACGGTAACTATAAACAGGCCGATGAGTTGATTCAAGAAATGAGAAGTACAGGGTTAGCGTTGAATAAGGTGGGTTTCCAACTCATTACCAGTAAACACCATCTTGTCTGCTAGTATGAGTATGCACTGCTCTATATTGATTTTAGGTTATGCATATAGAAGGATCTTTGTTCATTTAAATGTCACTGAAATAGCAGTCAGATAAAACTTATTGTAACCTCTCGAAAGAAATACTGTTCTCTCGAATCGACCCGAACATATTATTTCACCTACATATATTATCCGTAAATTAAATTATGAAAAGATGTGTCCCCGCAATAAGAGGATATAGTTCCGAATTTTCTTGATCCTAAAATTGTTTTTTTCCTGTGATTTTTTTGTATGCTTTGAGAAATCTTGGGAGCTTAATGTTGGAAGTTAGGATTTTAAACATTTTAAGAAGCTGTTGATTTGTGACATTGTGTCATGGAGATATAATTTCACACACATATGGGTGATGTATCTAATTTTACATTGTCAGTTACTTCAGTGGGCTGAATGAATCTGTGTCATTGTCATTTTTATGGAACGGCGCTGCGGTCACTCTTCATGGTGTTGATATAAATTTGGAAACATGGGGAGAAATGATTTAGTTTTCACCACTGTCAGTTAACTTTGAATGGGTTCAATCTGTGTAATTGTCATCTTTACCAGTCGAAGCTAAAATGGATCTTCATGTGCTAGATTTGGTTTTAATTTATTGCTCTCTTTCTCTTATTATGTCAAGATGACTGGGAGACGGAGGAGTAGGATATGATTCAGATGAAGATAACTTACATTTTTTTACTTTATTTCATTGGATAATCATTTCATCTATGTTCTAAAGTTACTTTTATACACACATGTATGGATTATGAAAAAGTGGTACATCCATCTTTTCTTATAATTTCTTCTTTCTATCTGTTAACAACAGCAATAGGTTTACGCCCTAGAGTTACGTAATGAGAAACACTATAATCTTACCATTTTTTTTAGGTTATAGCACGTGTCAGATTAGTGCTTATAATTTTTTAGTGACTTATAATGAGTGCAACCCGTTATTGTCTTTAGTGCATCGTTTCAAGGTTTATTCGTTTAAAGAAAAAAAAAACTCATTTATGATTTGGTAATCACCTTGACTTCTGTTTATTATAATATCTTGCAGGTTATTCTAACAACTCTACTGAAAGTATATGTCAAAGGAGGCTTGTTTGAGAAATCAAGAGAGCTACTGGATGAACTGCAAGCTTTAAATTATGCGGAAGATGAGGTAAGGTTGTATGTACTTTGAGTTTCTGTCTTAAGTTCAAAGGATGACTCTTCCTCCTCTATTTTCCCATTAGATGTAGCTATTTTTGTTTATCTGTAACCGACACATATTTATTTGGTATATTATAATTTTGCTTCCATCTACTCACCATCGAAGATAAATGATGTTGCATGTCGTAGGACCTGATTATTTAGTATGTTCAACAAGAGTTGCGAAAAAAGCGTATTATAAGTTGTATTGCTATAACTAATGGGTCATATATATTTCTGTAGCTTTCCTTTCCAATGTTAGTGTCGAAAGAAGAAGTAATTCATTTGAAGTTGCACCTAAATAATCATTAGCCACAGTTGGTTACCATATTAAACAGTGCTCTTTCTTTATGAAAGTAAACCTAGAGTAAAAGCCTTGTGTGACAAAATTAGAACAACTCTTATCTCCACAGTGATACGACTAACACGTACTTAAGCTGAAAATATATGTTCATTGTAGTTTCAGTGACGTAGCTTTGATTTTGTCGTATCTAATAATCAAGAATGTACTTCAAAGTCTACTGTTCTAGTGATTTTCCATCTCTGTCCTGCCAAATCCACTAAACCTGATCTGTAAGAAGTGTAACCCAATATCCTTGTACACATAATACAAATTTTACAGATCAGGTTACAGATAAAGTTTCTTCTGGAAGATGTTCTTCCTCGGGATACATTCAATATCCTTGTACACAAAATACATATTTTATAGCGTACAAAATCATTACTTTCACATAATGATTACACTTAACTCCTAGCAAGAAAAAGGTATGACACGCGTGACAAAGAAATAAAATTAAGAACACATGGTGTGCAACAAGTTGGTTAGTGACCAGATTTCATTTTGAAGTATTCAAAACTCTCCGCTGAAGTCAAATGATATTGCATGTTGATGGATGACCTTTTGCTTAAACAGAGTTCTCAAGTATTATGTGGTAAAATACTATTAAGAGTAGATCAAATATTTCTTTTTGTCTTTTGCTATTCATGTTCTTTATCAACACTGTTGAGTTATTCAGACCTCAGTGCATGACAAATTATGAACAGCCAATATACCTCCACTTTTTACTCCCTCTGCAAATTGGTACCACAGTTGCACTTGACACCTTTCGTATGAGTGTTATCCATTAGTGCTTTCATTTTCTTAGGCAGAATAAAGTTATACCGCTTCATCCGTCTTGTTCAGTATCATAGTTCAGAGACCTAGTCTATAATGTTGATCACTACCACCAACCAAGGCAGGTTACCACCATGCATCTGATCCTCATTAGAAACAAACTTCCAAAACTCAACGACCAAAAGTTCAATGGAAGAAATACTATTAAGCTGCCACTGCCAGTAAACACCGCCATAATTCTATATGACAATGCGCAAGAAAAGGCATCCATGGACCACTACGTAAGCATTTAAACTACTTTCTTGACAAACACAGATTGCATCTAGGCGTTGAACGTGCTTAGCACACCATTTCTTTTGCATCTAATTCTAACTGTAGCGTAGAAGCATCTGTACCCTTGTACAGCACTGGTTGAGGATTGTTAGAGTCGGCCATGAGATATGGTTATGTTTTCTTTTCCGAGAGGTGCTGGGGATGGGGAAGGCAACTACGTCACATGTGTTAGGAGGAAGTTAATATTCTGTTTTCCATTCTCGTTTAGAGTAAAGGTGTTTAATAAGAAGAGCTTCAGTTGCATAAATATATATATATATATATATATATATATATATATATATATATGTATATAACCTGATGGACCAAACTTTGAAGGGGGCGATTGAATTAACACACTGGTTATTGTCTTTTATTATTCATTACCATCAAACCCAGTCTTTTATTTCTTCAAATCTGGACATAATATCAGCTGTTTATTCGTGTTTCATAAGATTGAAGGTCTGGGGAGCTGTTTGTTATGTCGCTTTATATAATCGACACTTTTGTACATGGCTCCTTTTTCCCACATTCAGTTATTTGTTTCTAGTGTACTGAATTTTTTTGCGGCACTTATAATTGTGATCAATTGGCTTTCTAGTCATATTTCTTAAGAAGTTTTTGCAGCTCATCATGAAAATCAAATCCCTGTTCTTTGCAGATGCCATACTGTTTACTGATGGATGGCCTCGCAAAGTCTGGGAAACTAGCTGAGGCAAAATTAGTCTTTGACGAAATGAGACTAAAAGAAGTCAAAAATGGTAAGTCTATTGGAATTTATTTGTTTTTGCTGGAATCCTTCAGCAATTGCTTATTGAGACTGTTGTACCTTGTAAAAAAGGTAGTGACTCCTGCATGTTAATGTTTTTGCTATTATTAGCAGTTCTCAACTTAGGCTTTCCACTTGCACACGTTCAATGCATCTCGATAATCGGGGGCAAGACTTAACTTCCTGCCCAGTGTCACTAAAGCTTTTCACAATGTGCAGTCAGTCTTTTGCTACTGTAAAGCCTTATTTTCCTTACAGCATGCCAGTTCTCTAGCACCTGCTTAGACTTATTCAAAGTATATGAACAGTTTTTAGCTTTAGAAGTGGGTTTTGCCTTGTCTACCTGATAAAATTTGTCTTCCTTTTGCGTATAGTATTTCTTTTATTTTGATACGAAAGAATCTCTACTGGTAGACAAAAACGTCTTTCATTATGATTATCCTCATGGATTTGTGAACCTATTCATAGCTTCTAGTATGTAAAGCACTTATACTTTGCTCAAAATGTGTAGATGGTTATTCCTACAGCATTATGATTACTGCCCTCTGCCGCAGTGGGCTCATTGAAGAAGCAAAGCAGCTGGCTTGTGAATTTGAGGCCAAATTTGAAAAATATGACGTTGTCATTTTAAATTCAATGCTCTGTGCCTATTGCAGAGCAGGGGAAATGGAGAATGTGATGAAAACTATGAAGAGAATGGATGACTCCTCAATTAGTCCTGACTGGAATACCTTTCATATTTTAATAAAATATTTCTGCAAGGAGAAGTTGTATCTGCTTGCTTACCGTACAATGGAAGACATGCACAGGAAAGGTCACCAGCCAGAGGAGGTAGGTCATAAGTAGTATCTTTGTAACAAGGCAATTATCCATGCATGCCTCGCATTATTTGAGAGAATCAATGATGGAGTTACTTTTATGCATGAAGATGCACACCGTTGCCGCTTCCTGAGCATCGGTTGATTATGTGGCTATAGTCCTTCTAAACCTGTGTCCTATTGTGGTACTGTTTGTTGTTTAATGTGATTAGCTGACATTGGAAGTTATCTTTCTTTCACACGACAGCTGTTAGATGCTTTCTCGCATATGTGATAATGAGGGATCAAAGTTTAGTTAGTAGTTTTCAGTTACTAGATTTTGGTTACCTCAGTTTGGAATAAGGAGAGTTTTGGCAGATTGGTCATTAAAGGGCAACCAGAAATACTTTTTTATTTTAATGTCTTTTCATGTCTTGTCATTTGGTTTTGTCCTACCTCTGCCACAGCATCAATAGCTGTGGCACTTTCTTCTTCTGAAAGTGTATGCTATTGTCAACTAAGGTTCCTTTAATTTGCATAAAGATTGTGGCGAACTTTCTTGTTATTCAGATGTGACATACTAACAAATATAGATACCCAAGTTCACGACACCCATTTCTTACACATTCTGTTTTGGCAGAACCTCTGCACTTCTTTGATCAAACATCTTGGCAGAACTGGTGCCCATTCAGAAGCATTTTCAGTGTACACTATGTTGAGATATAGTAAAAGAACAATGAACAAGATCCTTCATGAGAAGATTTTATATGTTTTGCTTGCTGGGGAACTACTTAAAGATGCATATCTAGTGGTCAAGGTATGTCCTGTCTAATATATGTCTATGGTATACTTATTCTCTGGTAAAATTATACATTTCTTAGAATCCTGCATTTCACAGGACAACGCAAGGTTTATCTCTCAGACTGCAATTAGAAAGTTTGCAATATCCTTCATGAGAAAAGGCAATATAAATTTGATAAATGATGTGATCAAGTCTATACACAGCTCTGGTTACAAGATTGAACAGGTAACTCTTAACTATGTATAGAACTGCTTGCATTGATTTACGTAATTTGCATGCTTCAAGTTCTGGTCTGTTTCTGTTTCGTCACTCCTACGATTAAGAGTTCATTATTCTCATGAGGTTTTTATATTACTTTATTTGCACTATCTAGTCTCTTTATCTCGTCTTTTGATTCTGTGATTCAGTAATGGTGAAGTGTTTGGATTATAATGCTGGCCATTCGTGGATATCTTACCCTGCTGGTTTCTGTCTTTTTAGTAGATCATCTATTTTCCACCCTGACCATTTTGGCTTCGTTGTAGATTCAAGATTAATCCTTCTTTGTATTGCTGTTCCAGGACATATTTCAGATGGCTATTTCCCGTTACACTGAGCAATCTGAAAAGAAAGAACTGCTTCTCCACTTGCTAAATTGGATGCCTGGTCATGGCTATGCTGTTGACTTATCTACTAGGAATTTGATACTCAAGAACTCAGACTTGTTTGAAAGCGATGATCTTACAGAATTACTGTCTAAGCATTATGCAGTGTTCAAAGCAAATAAGACGCTACAGGGTAGTACAGAATAAGCTTGAACCTTTGCTGTCTCAGGTATGCTTTAGATGAGAGGTTGGTTTCAGCACAATGCAGTACTGATGGGAGTACTTCTCTTGTTCTTATTGCCAATTATTGGTTTAAATGTCTTCCTGCAGAAAATTGTGGTTCTCTGCTTTAACTGATGAAATTTCATCTTGCAAAGGAGCAGAAAATACTTTGTCTTGTACTCTTGTGGTGCAACATAGATAAACCTCAAAATACCGATGATTTGCTTGTGATGAAAACAATGTCCTTTTAGAGGTTTTCTTATGCGCACAAGGGCGTTGGTCCATTGATGTACTTTAATGAGTCATGCCGGATCTGCACGAGGTAAATCCTTTTGAAACAGTTTACATTTTGACGAAAACTACTTTTTATATTCTATAACGTTGGAAAAGTTCTTGGATAAATTTGCGAGGGCACGTGAAAATCAAGGATCTGTATCATTATGTTTTTAGTAAGGCATAGCTGTGCGTAACTCGTCAGAGCATGTAAATAGATCTTACACATTAATGTATATTAATAAAACTTCACTTTTTTTGTAGTTAAAAACTAAGCAACTTTTTAAGTTGGATTTTTCTCAGCATTACGGTTATGATTCATCTGTTAAAATGTGGATACCTGCACATTATTACATGTTGACAACTGTTTCACCTGACTTGTAGTTTCCTATTACTGAACCTATACGAGCAGCCCTAAATGTCAATCTTAATTCCATCGTATTGGATGATGCCTAATATCTACTTCTCCACCTATTTCTTTGTTTTGAAAAGGATGATTATATATGCACCATCGCAGTTTGGTCTAATTACAGAAATCATTCTTATCATCTGAATAATTACAGAAGCACTCAAAACTTAACGTAGTACAAACTCTATAATTGGATGACGCCTTCAGCATATTCCTTTTTGAAATCTACTCGGGACATGATGGAAGCAATGGTCTTTGTAGGAAATATTGAGTTTTCTTCAACCAAGGAAATGAAGCTAGCACTTGTACCCACATGAACTTCTCCAGTTGCTTCTGCTACGAAATCTGCAAGGAGCTGGCTAATTGTGTTTGGCCTGGAGAGGTTTACTCCGGAACAATCGTATCACAGGAAAACTAAACAGGTAGTTTTAGCCTATTTAAGGATACCGTGACATAATCAAAGTTCTGTTAAGATTTATGGTGATATATAGTGCACCAGAATTGCTATGATATAGTTTGTATAATTGCCCCGTTGCATATTACTTCTATAGAGATTTCATTCTACTGCTGCAAAGTTTGTCAATTATAAATATACAAACTGGCAAAGATGGAATTATATTTCTTGAAGGGTAAAAACAGGAGTAATTATCTTGTTTCTGCATATATGTAACAGATTGAAAATATAATTTAAGCTAGTTTTTATTTATAAATTCTAAGTTATCTTGATTGCAAACTAGTTTTGCTGATATTTGTAGAAGTTCTTATGTAGATTAAAAGAGCTTCATGTTTTTAATTATATTTGTAGAAGTTCTTGTATTATCTTGATTATCATTAATTCATTATGCGAAACGTACATTTCTTAATTTACATGATACAATGGCAACAGGCTAAAAATGAAATGGCAATACAAAGAAAGAAATAACATAAAAATCTAGAAGTGATAGTGACATTCCCATTCATTTTATGAAGGAAAAAATGGAGCAGTACCGTCCGTCACACGATTAGGCCCACGAGGTAACCAACATTCCTATATAAAAATAGCCAAAACACAACCAAAAAAACTAGCACATTCCTTTATTATTCACAACCGAATACATTCCTATAAGAAAAAAAAGTTAAAACAAATTATATTGAGGGTGTATTGTAAGTTTATAGCTCAAAAAACTGCAAAACAAAGATCTTTCGTAAATGTACATCTAATATTATTAATTAATACATAGATCGTGTTTAGTTTTAAATAATAATGACATGGTGTTATTCGCAAATTTCTATACACCCATAAAATCATTTAGAGTCCCTTTCTTTTTGATTGTTTAATATTATTTAGAGTTAGTAGTCTGAACAACATAGTTATAAATGTAGTAAAATTAAATATCTCGCCACATTAATCATTAAATTACTACACACTGGTCGAAGACACGTAACTAAACCAAAAATCACATGTTTTTCGACTGCCTGCTCTTTCATACCGTCCGACAACAGTTCCTAACCCTTGTCTTTTCCGGCGTAATCAATCAACCTCTAGCGCCTACGCATGCTTCGCCCTCCCTAATAATAATAATCACATGTTGGGACCTTTGCAAGCCTGAATGGGCTTGTCTTTCAACAAAATCTATCTCCTCAAACATATTATCGCATGTATATATACTCAATGCTTGAGGACACTCGAAAAATTATAGTGAGAGAGAATAGTAACTTGTGCAATCAACTACCTGAATCAATTACACAGTACATCGACTATATATATATATATATATATATATATATATATATATATATATAGAATCGAACAACTATGCATCTAACCTAGGTTGCACGGATACGGATACGTGGATACGATTTTTTTTTAATTTACAAGATACGATACGTATGCGATACGTTAAATATTTAATATTAATAATTATATATAAGGATATAATTTAAATAAAAATATCAAATAACATTATATCTAATCACTTGCACAATCATTAGTCACATACTATTACGAAGGATATCAAAGGTTTGTGTGTTGTTTTTTATTTTGGTTTGAAATAGAGGGTTTTCACGATTTTATATTTAATTTTCTGAAAAGATATTGCAAGTTGGTTCTTGTTGGGCCTTTTCTAGTTTAAGAAAACTACCACGCTACTCTTATAAATTGCTGATACGTATCGGATACTCCTCGGATACGCTTCGCAGGGTATCCGATACGTGTATCCGTCTTTTTTAATTATTTTTAATGCAGGATACGCCACATGGCGTATCTGATACGTATCCGGAGAGTATCCGGAGAGTATCGGTATTCGATACGTATCCGACACTGACCGACCATTTTTTTGGAGTATCCGTGCATCATAGCATTTAACAAACTAAGGACGCGACTCGCGAGAAACAATTACAAAATAACACAACAAAAGATTATGAACTAGCCCCTGAATGAATTGAATAATGTGCAATTAAAGTCCACCAGCTTAATAAACTTAGACACAAACACAATGTGGCAACCGTAAGCCTATCGTTAAATTACTAGATTTCTTAGGGTATTTGCCAATAAAATTGTAAGACAGGGTCATTCGTTAAATAAAAATATAAACAGGGTGGATTCTGCAATTTACTCAAAGCTATATGCCAATTTGACCATATATGAGTTTTTGTTTTTTTCTCTCATAATCATTCCATTCTTCTCTTTCGCGCGCATTTCAGTTGTTGTGCCCTAATCCAAATACGAAGCTATATTTCAGTTGCGTGACCTAAAATTGGAGAATCACCTGCTGTGCCTTATTATTATTATCAGTAAGTATTTCTCTTTCAAATTTTACTGAATCTGTTACTCAATGGAGTCCAATTCAAAAGAAGCACGATTGGAAAATGAACAAGGTATTGATCGAATTAGCGATTTGCCCGATTTAATTTTGAGTAAAATTTTGTGTAAATTGCCCACAAAGAATGCAGTTGGTACCTCAATTCTCTCCACAAGGTGGAAAAACCTGTTTGCCTTAGGGTTCATGCCCAAAAGACTTGATTTTGATGATACATTGCTCTTAAACCCTAGGGAAGAAAACTCCAACAATACCCCTTGCGCTAGTTTTATCGATTTTGTCGACCAATGGTTGAATGAAACTCTATCTGGTGTGGATTCCGTGGAAGAGATCATTGTTAAATGTGACAAGAGATATGGTAAAGACAAGGTTGATTCTTGGGTTCGCGCCGCGTTACGGCTTAATGTTCAATGTCTTGATCTAAAACTCTCTCCTTATGAGTCAACGGACTTTTTTCATAGTCTTAACGGCTGCACGACATTAGTGACGCTGCGGCTTTGGGTGAAAAGTGATTTATATGTTCCCGATGATTTTAGTTTACCCTGTCTCAAAAACCTGGATCTTGCTAGAGTGTGTTTTGACGATGATGATGACCCGATCAGTCTATTGATTGAATCCTGTCCTGTGCTGGAATACTTATTCCTGTACCGATGCAACATGGATTGCCCGTTTACTATTTGCATTCAGAGTCCTCTGCTGAAGAGATTGGTCGTAGAGGGTCGTTTGAAAGAGTCTTTACTTTCGTTCACACTTGATACCCCCAATCTTGAAGTGTTGATATTTAATGCAGTTACTCCTAGTTTCTGTAAATTTTATGACTTCAAGTCTCTGCAAACGGCTCACATTAACATTGGTCCCAATCAAGACCTATTGGATGAAGAAGAAGAAGAAGACGATCATAATTTTGAAGAGCTTCGCCATTATGATATTACGGCCAGGATTGTTTCTCAGCTCTCAAGCACCATTCGTCTATATCTATCTGGTTGTACCGTTGATGTAAGCTTTCTTAATTCTACCTTCATTTTGTTTCTTGATAACTTACTTCTGGAGAATATATATTATTTTTAACTGCAGTATTTATGATAAGCAGAAAATATTACTTATTCTAAGGCATTTTTGTGGTTCTGATTAGTAATTTTATATCATAACTGGAAAGGGTTATTGTTACATATTTTAGGAAGAGTTCCTCATCTTTTTAGTTTTCTTCTGTTGGTAAACTTTAAGAGTACCATGATGTCAAATAATTTTAACTTGTGTTGCTTCTTTTTAAGTATTTCACAGCTTTTCTAACTTGGTTGCAGGCTTTGCATCTTTCCTCTAAGCCAATGCCAGTATTTCATAATTTGAAGTGGTTATCACTTGGTTGCGTCCACTGGTCTGTATTGGCAAGTTTACTGCAGATTGCACCTAATCTCGAACTACTCACTATTGAAGAGGTGTAGCATTCTTTATGTTATATTTTGTCTAAACCTAATCCGAATTTAATTCTAGCTATGATGATTCTTCCCTATGAAATTACAAAAGGAGAGCAAATGATTCATGTATCGTCTTATGAAGACATTTTCCAATCTTCTTTGAAACATAATGTGAATAAGTGCTCTTATTGTCCTCATATTGAGAGTTCCACACAAGTACATGAAAATGTACATCATTTTAAATTAGACCATGTGTTTCTTGACAGGGGTTTAAAGAGGATGCAAATGGGTTTTCAGATTTTGAGCACTTACTGCCAGTCCCTCCTGAATGTTTGGTACTCCACGTGAAGACAATTGAATTTTGGGAATTTGAAGGGGCAGGCGATGAAATCAAATTGATAGAGTACTTTTTGAAGAATGGAGGAGTTCTACAAAACCTCATACTCCGTGGCCTTCCTTTTAATGACATGAGTATTTTGACGAGATTGCTTATGCTTCCGAGGCTTTCGAAGACATGTCAGATCGACTGCTGAAGGAAATAAAAAATGAATGTATGATTGAGCATATCACCTATTTTTCTCTAGTGGCAAATGTTACTCCAGCACTGTATGATTCAAAAAAAGTAATATGCGTTCTATGCTTTGCATTCCTTTCTTCCCGTCAATCTTGAAGTTGTATGCTAGAAATTCTTGCTTGTTCTTTTGCCCTGCTAGGAGGATGTGAACCACTAGAAGTTCTACCATTGATTATTTTGACTTTCGGTATGTTTGTGTAGTTTGTGTTTCACATTTTCTTTAGAAATAGATTGTTGGTTCCTCTAAGAAACTCAAATATTTATTGTTGCATGTTGAACTATTTGGAATTTGTTGAATACTAAAGTTTAAGGAACTGCATGGTAATTTCTTGAATTTGCAGCCATGATCTTTAAGCTTTGTATTGCACTTCTTTTATTCTGGACTTCAGTCTAAATGTCCTCCTTAGTCCTTACAGAAACTCGCGGATCTTGGCTATAAATGATAGAAATATCATTTTGCTAAGGATCAAATTTCTCGATGTTTTGCTTGTGATAATGTTAAGACATGACCTTCTTACAGGTTTTGACATGCGCACAGGGGCTTCAAATTTCTTGAAGGGTAAAATCGAGATTTTTTATTTTTCTTCTTCTAACAAATTGAAATTATTATTTAAGCTAGTTTTTATTATTAAATTCTAAATTATCTTGACTGTAAATTGGATTTTATGTTTGTAGAAGTTCTTATAAAATGGGGAAAAGAACTAAGAAAAACGAAAATGGCATTACCTAGAAAAAAAAATAAAAAATCTAAATATATTAGTGACATTCCCATTCAAAAAACTCTCCAACATTTCCTTTATTACTCTTAATTGAATATGTGTTTTATCACCAGGGTTGCATATTCGTGGAATACGAATACTCGAATACGATTTTTTTAAAATTTTCAAGATATATCAAATATTTAATATTAATAATTAATATAAGAATATAATTTAAATAAAAATATTAAATACGATTATATTTAATAACTTGCATAGTCATTAGTCACATACTATTATGAAACATATCAAAGGTTTTTTTGCTATATATATATGCGTTTATTTTTCTTTTGGTTTGAAACAAGGGTTTTCACGATTTTATATTTAATTTTCTAAAAATATATTGCAATTTGGTTCTTGTTATGCATTTTTCAGTTTAAGAAAGCCACCGCACTCCTCTTATAAATTGTTGATACGTTTCAAATACTCTTCAAATACGCCTCACAGTGTATCGAATACGTATTTTTAATTATTTTTATTGAAAGATACACCACGTGACGTATCCGATGCGCATCTAATGAATATCGGTTTCCGATACGTATCCGTGCATCATAAATTATCACATAAAAAACTGCAAACAAGATCTTTAGTAACATATTAAAACCATATTAAAGTTTATTTACTAATAACAAATAACACATGCCTTTTAGATTTTCCCTTCATTCCACTCTTCTCTCTCGCGCGCTTCCAAATGTGACACAAATTGAAAATTTCAGCGGCGTGACCTAAAATTGGAGAGCCTACTGTTGCGCCTTATTAAAAGTAAGTCTCTCTTTCAGCTTTTGTTGAATCTGTTACTCAATGGAGTCCAATCCAAAAGAAGTACGATTGGAAAATGAACAAGGTATTGATCGAATTAGCGATTTGCCCGATTTAATTTTGAGTAAAATTTTGTGTTCTTTGCCCACAAAGAATGCCGTTGGTACCTCAATTCTCTCCACAAGGTGGAAAAACCTGTTTGCCTTAGGGTTCATGCCCAAAAGACTTGATTTTGATGATACATTGCTCTTAAACCCTAGGAAGTACCACAACGGTTTTATCGATTTTGTCGACCGTTTTCTGAATGAAACTTTACCTGGTACTGGTAATACACATTCTGTTGAAGAAATTGTTCTTAAATGTGACAAGGGATATGCTAAAAGAAAGGTTGCTTCTTGGGTCCGCGCCGCATTACGCCTTAATGTTCGCCATCTCGATCTCAAATTTGCTCGCGGCGAGTCAACCAAGTTCTTTCCTAGTCTAAACGGCTGCACAACATTAGTCACTCTGCGACTTTGGGTAAAAAGTGAGTTGCGTGTTCCAGATAATTTTAGTTTACCCAGTCTCAAAAACTTGGATCTTGCTAAAGTGGTGTTCGAGGAGGAAGAGGACCCGGTCGGTCAATTGATTAGAGGCTGTCCTAGGCTGGAATATTTATGCTTGTTCCGATGTAACATGGACGATCCATATAGTGTCCGCATCAAATGTCCTTTGCTGAAGAAGTTGGTCGTAGTGGGTCATCCGGATGACTGTGTACTTTCGCTCAAAATCATTGCCCCTAATCTTGAAGATTTGATATTCACCGCAAATCTTCCTAGTTTCTGTACTGTTTGTGACTTCAAGTCTCTGCAGACGGCTCACATTAGCATTGGTTTACATGAAGAACGATTGGATGATGAAGAAGAAGAACAGAATGTTGCTGAAGATTTTGATACTATAGCTACCATTGTCTCTCGCTGCTCAACCACCAGTCGTCTATATTTATCTGACTGCACCATTGATGTGAGCTTTCTTAATTTTATCTTTATTTCGTTTCTTGATAACTTACATCCGGAGAATATTTTATTTTTAACTGTTGTAATTTATTATAATAAGCAGAAAACATAACTTACTCCAAAGCATTTTTGTGGTTCTGATTAGTAATTTTATATAATAACTTGAAACGATTGTGCACTTGTGCAATTTGTTCTCGCAGTGTAAATCTTTGAATTTTCGCACTTGGTATTGATGACATTTTCTTATGTCATTGGTACTCCAATGGTAGTCTGGATGTTTGCTTAAACACTGAATTTATTTGTGTATTTTACCCCACGATGAGGGTTGTGCAAGTTTTGAGATTAGAACTGAGATCTTGTTGAAACTCCCTTTATGTTCTGTCTTAGCCAAAGAAATTTGTTAAATTTGAGCTGTGTAGAATAATTGAGGCACATCTCCAAGTCTTCAAGTGCCTATATGATTATTCTTTCAACGACTGTTATAACACTAAACTCAGTATATAATCATGGTTGTACAATTAATCAATGGATGGCTTCAAGAACATTAAGGTTCGACTGTAGTTTTGTTGATTTGTGCCAACCGGACCCTTCTTACAGTTATTTCAATTTGTAAAAGAATAAGTTAGCTGCATTACACTTCTAGCAATATGAAGCTGGCATGATTGATAGCTTCATCTTTTGATCCTTTGTTATATATTTTAGGAAGAGTCTCAAATTTCTTTTTTTGGGTAAAATTGAAGAGTATCATGACATCAAATAATATTAAATGGTTGTGCTCCTAATTAAGTACTTCACAACTTTTCTAACTTGGTTGCAGGCTTTGCATCTTTCCTCTAAGCCACTGCCAGAATTTCATAATTTGATGTGGTTATCACTAGGGAGCCTCCACTGGTCTTTATTGGCACGTTTGCTGCTGATTGCACCTAATCTTGAACGACTCACTATTGAAGAGGTGAAGCATTCTTAAATGTTATTTTTTTTTAAACCTAATCCAAATGTAATTCTCGCTATGATGATTCTTCCCTATGAAATTACAAAAGGAGAGCTAATGGTTCATGAATCGTCTTACGAAGACACTTTCCAATCCTCGTGAAACATAATATGTATAAGGGCTCGTACCAAAGTTCCACATGCATGAAAATGTACATCATTTTAAACTACACTGTTTTTTTCTTGACAGGGATTTAAAAAGAATGAAAATGGGTTTTTAAATTTTGAGCTCTCACTGCCATTCCCGCCCGAATGTTTGGTACACCATGTGAAGACAATTGAATTTCGGGTATTTGAAGGGGACGAAGATGAAATCAAATTAGTGGAGTACTTTTTGAAGAATGGAAGAGTTCTGCAAAACCTAGTACTCCGTTGCCTTCCTCCTAGTGACACGAGTATTTTGACGAGATTGCTTATGTTGCCCAGGCAGTCAAAGACGTGTCAGATCGATTGCTGAAGGAAGTAGAAAATGACTCTGTGATTGAGCATATCACCTATTTTTCTCTAAGTGTCAAATGTTACTCCAACGCTGTATGATTCAAAAATTTAACATGTATTCTATGCTTTGCACTTGTTTCTAATTTACTTAAAATGTATCATGAATTTGTATGCCAGAAATTCTTGCTTGTTCTGTTGTTGTATTATGAGGATGTGAACCAATGATTATTTTGCCTTTGGGTATGTTTGTGTTAGTTTGTGTTTCTCATTTGGCAAATATTAGAATTTAAGGAACTATATGCTAGTTTCTTGAATGTGGGTCTTTGCAGCCAAAGCTTTGTATAGCAGTTCTGTATTCTGGACTTCATTCTAACTGTCCTCCTGACAGAAACTCGCGGATCTTTGCTATAAATGATGGAATATCATTTTGTGAACAAAGGGGATAGATTTTCTTTGTACCCTTCTCTCCGTTAGGATCCAACTCCTACCTCTTTTCTGTAGATTCGAGGATCTATACTGTGAAAATGTGTCCATAAAATAAGACCGTGTACCGTTGTGGTTCATCTGTTAAAAATAAACTGGACACGCATCTGTGAATTTTTTTCTTGTTAAGTACAGTTTTCTCAATATATGCCTAATTGGTCTAATCACACGAATCTTTCTTGTTGTTGGAATTTGTAAAGATTCCTGGTGATATACAGTGTACTAAAATTGCTATGTGATACAGTTTTTTCTCATTTTGTTTCTACGCCTATTTATATACATACTACGTCCCTCTCCCTCTAATAAGATTTGATTTTTATGGGGATCTAAATTGGGATTGTATGTGCTAACTCCTAAAAAAAATAAATCTTAGGAGGGTATATTCATAATTAACAATAAACAGGGGTGGTTTGTGTGATTTACTCAAAGCTATATATATGCCCATTAGGCCATTCGTAATTTGTTCACCTTCATTCCCTTCTTCTCTCTCGCGCGCTTCCAAAATTGAAAATTTCAGTTGCGTGCCCTAAAATCGGAGAATCGTCTACGGTTGTGAGTGCCTTATAATTATTATCAGTAAGTATTTCTCTTTCAGCTTTTATTGAATCTGTTACTCAATGGAGTCCAATCCAAAAGAATTACGATTGGAAAATGAACAAGGTATTGATCGAATTAGCGATTTGCCTGATTTAATTTTGAGCAAAATTTTGTGCTATTTGCCGACAAAAAATGCTGTTGGTACCTCAATTCTCTCCACAAGGTGGAATAATCTGTTTCGGTATGGATTCATGCCCAATACACTTGATTTTGATGATTCATTGCTCTTAAACCCTAGAGAAAACAATTCCTCTTCTGTTCGTTTTATCGATTTTGTTGATAAGTTGTTGGATGAGACTTTATACGGTGCGAATTCTGTTGAAAAAGTTATTATTAAATGCAACAAGAGGTATGGCGACGGCAAAGTTGTTACTTGGGTCCGCGCCGCATTACGACTTAATGTTTGGCATCTTGATCTCAAATTCACTCGTTTCGAGTCAACGGACTTTTTTCATAGTCTTAACGGCTGCACGACATTAGTGACGCTGCGGCTTTGGGTGAAAAGTGATTTATATGTTCCCGATGATTTTAGTTTACCCAGTCTCAAAAATCTGGATCTTGCTAGAGTGTGTTTTAAAGATGATGATGACCCGATCAGTCAATTGATTGAATCCTGTCCTGTGCTGGAATACTTATTCTTGTACCGATGTGACATGCAACATCCGTATAATATTTGCATTCGGAGTCCTCTCCTGAAGAAGTTGGTCATAGAGGGTCGTTCGCAAGAGTCTTTGCTCTCATTCACACTTGATGCCCCCAATCTGGAAGTGTTGATATATAATGCAGTTACTCCTAATTACTGTATCGTTTGTGACTTCAAATCTCTGCACACCGCCCACGTCAACATTGGTCCCAGTCAAGAAATATTGGAACTAGAAGAAGAACATAATTTTGAAGATCATTGCCATTTTAATATTACAGCCATGATTGTTTCTCGCTGCTCTAGCACCATTCGTCTATATTTATCTGGTTGTGCACTTGGTGTAAGCTTTCTTACTTTATCTTCATTTTGTTTCTTGATAACCTATTTTTTGGGGATTTACTATTTTTTAACTGTAGTAATTATGATAAGCAGAAAACAATACTTGTTATAAGGGATTTTTGTGGGTTTGATTAGTAATTTTATATCCTAACTTGAATGGATTATGCACTTGTTATTTTCCCTCTCCTGGTAATCTTTGAATTTTTGTCCTTGGTACTAATTCATTGGTAGTTTCGATATTTGCTTAAACACCTAATTTAGTTGTGTATGGTACCAAATGGTGCAGGTTTTGACTAGAATTGAGATCTTGTTGAAACTCTCGTTATGTTCTACCTTATCCTATGGAAATTGTTAAGTTTTGAGCTTAGTAGAATAATTGAGTCACATTCCCATGTCTTCAAGTGCCTATATGACTATTCTTTTTAACGACCTACTAGCACTAAACTAAGTATATAATAATGGTTGTAGAATTAATCAAGGGATGGGTTCAAGAACATTACGCAGCTAGGGGATCATTGCTTATGAATG
This sequence comes from Linaria vulgaris, assembly GCA_948329865.1. Classification (NCBI taxonomy): domain Eukaryota; kingdom Viridiplantae; phylum Streptophyta; class Magnoliopsida; order Lamiales; family Plantaginaceae; genus Linaria; species Linaria vulgaris. The sequence goes on from OX415251.1 coordinate 20,219,556, forward strand.
AGGAAAAGTTAATTAACAAGGTTCTATATTTTATTGACTTGTGCCAACCAGACCCTTCTTACAGTATTTCAATTGGTATAAGAATACGTGAGCCGCGTTATACTTCAAGCAATATGAAGCTGGCATGAATTATAGCTTTATTTTTTGATCTCTTTTTACATATTTTATGAAGAGTCTCTCAATTTCTTTTAGGATAAAATTTAAGAGTATCCATCAAATATATTAAAATGTCGTGCTCTTTATGAAGTACTTCACACCTTTTCTAACTTGGTTGCAGGGTTTGCATCTTTCCTCTGAGCCACTGCCAGTATTTCATAATTTGAAGTGGTTATCACTTGGTAGCCTCCACTGGTCTATATTAGCACGTTTACTGCAGATTGCACCTAATCTTGAACGACTCACTATTGAAGAGGTATAGCATTCTTTATGATATATTTTGTAAACCTAATCCAAACTTAATTAGCTATGATGATTCTTCCCTAAGAAATTACAAAAAGAGAGCAAATGGTTCATGTATCGTCTTATGAAGATACTTTCCAGAGCTCTTGAGACATAATATGAAAACTTGCTCTTCTTGTACTCGTATTGTAAGTTCCACTCAAGTACATGACAATGTACATCATCTTAAATTACACCATTCTTTTCTTGACAGGGGTTTAAAGAGACTGAGAATGGATTTTCAGATTTTCAGCACTTACTGCCAATCCCTCCTGAATGTTTGGTATTCCATATGAAGACAATTGAATTTTGGGTATTTGAAGGGGCAGACGAAGAAATCAAATTGGTAGAGTACTTTTTGAAGAATGGAGGAGTTCTACAAAAGCTAATACTCCGTTGCCTTCCTTTTAATGATATGAGTATTTTGACGAGATTGCTTATGTTTCCGAGGCTGTCAAAGACGTGTCAGATCGATTGCTGAAGGAAATAGAAAATGAATGTATGATTGAGCATATCGCTTATCTTTCTCTAGTGGCAAATGCTACTCCGGCACTGTATGATTCAAAAAACGTAATATGTATTCTATGCTTTGAATCCCTTTCTAATTTCCCTTCAATGTATCTTGAATTTGTACGCCAGAAATTCTTCATGTTCTTTTGCCCTGCGATGAGGATGTGAACTACTAGAAGTTGCCGCCATTGATTATTTTGACCTTCGCCATGATAGTTTTAGTTTGTGTTTTTTATTTTCTATAGAAACTGATTTCCTCCAAGAGACCCCAATTATTTATTAAGCATGTTAAACTAGTTGGAATTTGTCAAATATTAGATATAAGAATCTTCATGATAATTGCTGGAGTGTGGGTCTTTGCAGCCAGTCATGATTGAGCTTTGTATAGCACTTTTATATAGTGGACTTCATTCCAAATGTCCTCTTTGTGGATCTTTGCTGTAAGTGATGAAGTATCGTCTCCCGAAGGAGCAAAACATTACTTTCTCGATAGCTGTGATGATGAAGAAACGTGCCTTCCTTAGAGGTTTTCTCATTCGCACGAGGACGTTGGTCATTGTTAGACTTTACTGAGTTCATGGCCAAATGCTTCATGACCAATAGTCGCTTCTCACCATTTGGACATAATTGTAGTTTTTACCCATGAGATTTGAGGATCTATACAATGATAAGGTGTGTACAAAATCCCAAGACCGTGCACGTTGATGTTACACTTTAATGTGTAATAATAAAGCTCGATATATTACAGGTTTGTTGCCAGTCGATATTTTGGTTGTGATACTGAATACAATTCTCGAATACCCAACAAATACGGAAAGAAATTAGCTACTTAATCAGCTTCAGATCGTGATGTGCTGATCAAAAGAGTCGAGAGAAATTATTCGTTATATTAAAGTAATCGTGTGACTATAGTGCTTTGTTATTTTTCTTATTTCATGAGCCACATACTATAAGTCTATAACAGATTTTTATTATAATTCTATTTTTTGCCATCTTTTTTCTTTCTTCTTTTTTAATTATGTACACATAATGTTAGATAAAAACGAGAAACAATATTAAGCTTTTGTACTATCTTATGTATAATTTAATATAAAAAAGAATATATTCATTTTTCAAAGATTATTAGATGCATGTGTTGGAAGAAAGAGACAAGATATCACGTTTTACCCTTCAAAAATCTTGACATCACACTATTCAAAATAATCATATTTAAGATTTTTTAAACTAGGTTTGTGTCAAAGTAAAAAGAGCGAAATAACTTTCATTGATAGGAAAGATCATAATTCCTACATAAATAGAAGAAGCATACCTAAAGTCGTGTGACTTCATTCAGTGCCTTACTCTACCATATATTCATAGCTTTGACAGTTTGGGTCCGGACTGGATCCAGGTGAATCACAGATCCGGATCTATTTAGTCACCCCTAAAAAGTGTCTTAGTAGCTTATTCTGAGGGTGCAAAAATGCTATTTATTTTGCTCACCGCCATCAAGGCCACTCTTTCAACTGCTCCCAAAATGAGGGTGCCAAAATGCTATCTACCTCTAAGTTACTTTATCTACCAGGCAGTTCAACAAACTATCTTTTCCAATCTGCAAATTCAGAGGTAACAGACTTTACAACAATATACTGATATTCAATTGTTCTAGAAGTATGGGGAAGTCATACAAAACGATATCCCACAGCAATTCTAGCACACACTGTCACAAGGCGTCTTTATAAAAGCTCGAATGTCACGACATCCTTAAATATTCAGAAAGTGCCTGTTTAGTTCATTCAAGATATGACTATTCTGGAACAAGGTTGGTTCTCCAATCCAATGCCGCACGAGGAACTTAAGATTAGGGAAGACTTTAATCCAGTACCTTGAAGACTAACATTGAAGCAATTTTGCCAATAGCATACACGTTCTAAAGAACTGCAATAGGTTTTGCTTCTGTTGCACGACGAGATGTATTAAAATGCCACATGTTTGCTTTTACCCTTTCAGGATCAATGTAGAACATTCCCCTGGTTCCAAACTGAACGACAAAATAAAAGCGTTTAACAAAGACGAGACTCTGACTTTGGCTGCTAGCACCACATCAAGAAATTACCCTGCAGCTTCTTAAATCTAATGTTTACCAAATTCCAACTGATTTAACATGCATAATAAAGAGCCACTAGCAAGAAACCCCCCTGTGTTATGAAAAAGAGGCAAGAAACCCCCCTATGAAAATAAAATAGGCAAAAACACCCCCTGTGTTAAACAAATTGTAGCTCACAGCCCCTTCTCTTTCTTTATACGTATATTCACCAGAAATGACTCATTTACCCCCAAATTAAAAATAGTCATTTCTTCTCCCACCATTTTTCCCATTTTATATTTATGCTTAATTATTTTTAAAAAAAATATTGGATTCTTGAACCCATCTAATTATGTTACTGTAAATTTTAAAATTAACTTATTCTAATATTTAAATGAACATATATTTTCGTAATATTTATTAAAATATATAAATATTTTAATAAATTAAATATAATTAAATGAAGATTTTTTTTAATTAGTGAAATCCAAAAAAAAAAGTGAAAAAGGTCATCTTCCCCACGCATAAATAATTATTATTGGGCAGAAATAATAATTCTCCCATTTTTTTTATACCGGAAATAATTGTATGTAAAATTTTGTTATTTCATGTGATGAGCTTCTATGAGTTTTCTAAATTTGTACTACTTTAATTGTACGTAAAAGTCCAAAAGAAATTTTACATTTCAAAATATGTTAGAAGAGATACATTTCTAAATAAGAGTTTTACCGATAAATTTTTAACAATACTAAAAAATTACAGCCAAAAATGTAGGCAAAAGTGTTTTTTTTTTTTTTTTTTCAGAGGGGGGTTTTTTGCCCGTTTCAAATAACATAAGGGGGTTTTCTGCCAAAAATTCTACTAAGAATAAGGGTAGAAAAGTCATTTTATAAGAGAATATTAATTCCCACTCTCACTTGGCAAGTGTATCACAATCTCGTACAAATAGGGGTTATTTGCTACGTATTTCAATACACAGGGGGGTTTTCTGCTTCTTTTCATTTCACAGGGGGGTTTCTTGCCTGTTTCGAACAACACAGGGGGGCTTTCTGCCAAAAACCCCATAATAAATAACACAATAGACATAATACCGCCATTGAAGGAGTTAAATATTGAAGTCTCAGGAGGAAATCAATAATCTACTTACCGATATGATGAAGGCAAAGACTGTGAATGGTGGCAACTTCTAGGTGTTACAATAATACACCAAAAGACCTAGAATTTCTGGCACACAAATTCAAGATACAACATAGAGAAATTTAAGAAGAGAGTACAACACATAATACATACTACTTTCAAATCATCACAGTGCCGCAGCAACATTTGCCTGCTGCGAAGCAGAGATCATCTGCAAAAATTGCTGTTTAATACTACACTCGATCTGGCACGTCCTTGACTGCCTCGGCAACATAAGCAATGTTGTAAAAAGAGTCAGATCATTAGGAGGAAGGCAATGGAGTATTAGCTTTTGTAGAACTTCTCCATTCTTCAAAAAGTACTCTCCCAATTTAATTTCATCTTCATTCCCTTCGAATACCCAAATATCAATACTCTTCATACGGAGTACCAAACATTCTGGTCCAACTGGCAGTAAGTTCTCAAAATCTGCAAACCCCTCTCCATTCTCCTGAAATCCCTGTTAAGAAAATCATTTTGTACTTCAAATGGATGGAAGTATGTAAGCATGCACTCCAGTGAAACTTACGATAAGAACGCTTATTAGGTGTAACGAGAATTAATGGAAAAGTGTTTTCATGAGATGATAGACGGACCATTTTCTTTCCTTTGAAAATTTAATTGGAAGTAAGCAGAATAAAATTAGTATTAAATTAAAATAAAGAATAACATTAAATGCCGCACCTCCTCAATAATGAGATGTTCAAGATTAGGTGCAATCTGCAATAAACGTGCCAATATCGACCAGTGTAGGCGACCAAGTGCGAGCCACGTCAAATTATGAAATAAGGGCAGCTGCATGCAAAGCCTGTAATAAAGTTAGAAAAACTGTAACCAATTAATAAAGACTATAAAAATTTTAAACTACTTGACTGTATATCTCTTATACCCTAAGTTTTACCAATATAAAGTGCAAGAGAAAAAATTACAAGAGACAGTTCATAAAATAAAACTATAATTCATTTACAAAAATGAAAAAAGAAATAGTAAGGGTCCACCAACAGAAGCCAATGAAATTACAGTAACTCTTCAATTACTATTTTTACCTGATGAGCAACAAACCACTTGCTCTTCTCAAACCTTAATGTTCTTGAAACCATCCATGATTGAAAGAATAATCTTCGAGGCACTAACACCTTTGCCTCAATTATTTTATGTAACCCAATTCCAAAAAGCTAGAACAAAACGGGAATTTCAAACAACTATTTAAATCTAAAATCAAGTGTGGAACCTGCACAACCCTAACTATTGGGAAGCTAATACAAAAGGTGTTTGAGCAAATAATAAGTATAGATCATTCGTACACCAGGTGTCAGGAATAATATGTTATTGCTCATGATCATGTCAATCTAGCTTTATTTATGAAGATACCCACACTAGCATTCAAATAATGATGCCATGAGAAAATGAAATTTGAAGCAACCGAGTACAAACATGGCTATACTATTATTCATTTGCAAAATATCTTCATCATCAATCTACTCTACATTTAAGAATTCCAATAATGCGTCACTGTGACAAATGTTAATGTGAGCAGTCTGAAGACATTTGGGGTCACAACCGTAATAGCGATCAGCAACAAATCCGTCATACATCAAGGATTCAAGATTGGGGGTATAAAGTCCTAGACCACTACCTAAAGAGTGTTTCCAACAACCCTCGATGACCAAGGTCTTCAACAGAGGATACTCGATGGTAAAATCATACCAAAATGAACATTTATACAAGGATAAGTATTCTAGTGCAGGACAACCTTCTATCAATTTCTCGACTGGGTCGCCACCTTCGTCATAATCAAATACCACTTTAGAGAGAGCTAAAGTTTTGAGACAGGGTAAAGTAAAGTTATCCGGAAGAAGCAACGTATCTTTTACCCAAAGATCCAGAGTCTCTAATGTTGTGCAACCGTTGAGGCCATGATAAAAGGCCTCTGTTAACAGGCAACGAGAGAATTTCAGATTAAGACGCCGAACATTAAGTCGTCTCGCGGCGGAAACCCAAGATACAACCTTGTCTTCACCATATTCCTTGTCACAATGAAGAACCATTTCCTCCACAGAATTCGCATCAGATAAAGTAACATTCAACAATTTATCGACAAAATTGATAAAAGTAACAGAAGGGGCATTGTTGGAGTTTTTGTTATCTCCCGTATTAGGGTTTAAGAACAATGTATCATCAAGAGCAATTTTAACAGGCATGAAACAGAAAGGGAAGAGATTTTTCCACCTGGTGGAGAGAATTGAGGTACCCACTGCAGTTTTTGTTGGCAATTTACACAAAATCTTACTCAAAATAGAATCTGGCAGTTCACTGATTCTATCAGATTTTTCAATCCCCAATCTCAATTCTCTTCGATTCGAAGCCATACAGCAAGAGAGAAGGGTAAAACACTTACTGAGAGAGCACAAATACCATAAATTTCCGACCGACCGTAGCCCGCGCGAGAAGGAAGAGGGTTAATGAGAAATGAGAATCTTACACAAAATGGGCTTATTTCTTTTTGTTTTATAAAATGTATACAATATTAACCAATTACACAAAATAAGTTTTACTACCAACTTTGGTATAGGCACATCAAACTTAACACAAGTTGTTTCTTCTTAGTGCACTTTTGGTGTTTTTAGCAGACGTCACTGGTGTGGGGAAATTTCGTCTACTAACTAGTCACTCCATGTTAGAATAACTCAAGTTCCTTATTGATCAGCTGATGTAGGAATCAGAGTGCATATGCGGGATATACTCCGCCTTAGTTCACATGTCGTTTTTCTGAGTGCATGTTTTATGAACTCAAAGTTAGCTCAGAACAAATCTGGAGTTTGGGTTAATTTAACGCGGAGTGATTAGTCAATAGGTGAAATGACCCCGCATCAACGGGCAATTGCATTTGCATAGTTTATATATTAAAAGTCTCTCATTTTATGGTCACAAGTTGAATATGTGTATTTTCGATGTCTTTAAGTGATTTATACTGCGAGACGCTTGAGGTTGTGGAACTATAAACTTAAATGACGATTTCTTATGAGGATGCAAAACAAATGGCTAAAAACAAAACAAACTGAATCTCGAGGGTTTTAACGTGGAAGTAACCATATTTTCCTTTCTTTCGTAAAAATATACATATTCCTGTTATCGTGTATAGTTATAATGCGTATTCAATTCAGAGACAACTAAGAAAACGTAGGCATATATATATATATATATATATATATATATATATATATATATATATATATAACCTCAATTGCACATAAACTCAAAATAACTATATATCAAATATGTTCAACAATGACATTAAAGAGTTTCACAATAAACAAGCTAGAGGTTTCATTTTCTTTTTCATCTTTTGTTGAGTGTTGATTTTGAAAGTGGTTTTTGAGTTGAATGTGAGAGTGGTATGCTAGAAGAATTGATACATATATTATTATCTCTCATAAATTTTGAATTTAATATTAATAAATATATAGAAAAATTATGTCGAGCCCTGAATGTTTACAACACTACCAACATAAAATATTTTGTTAGAAATACGTATCAGACAAGCCCTAAAAATGTATATGATATTATCCTTTTTATTTCCGTTATTAGAATAAGCCATACAAAACGTATCCTAGGCATATCACGGACATATTCTCTTGTCCGATATATACTGACACGACTAAGAGCGAGCGACTTGTAAGTGTATCAGTGCATCATACCTATATCACACGGGACTTAATACTTTATTTTTGTGTAAAGACTTTGTCAACTAAATTGAAACGTTAGCAAATTAAACTTTGAATAATTCAAAAATAATTTTGAATTAATTCTCAATTTTCTTTTTACTAAAACAAAAAGTGGGTGATCAAGAGAAAATTAAAGGAATAAATATTAGAAATCTACATAGTCTTTATTTCGAGATAAAATTAAGGGTATCTAGCAAATGAAAATGTTGCAAGATTGATTATGAATAAGAATAATGAATAATCTATTTTGTTGGTGTCTTTAATAGAGGTAAATGGACGTATAAATGTGTATTTATTAGAGGTATATATTGAATAAAATTGGTATTGTACCAATATTTGATAATTTATTTTAATGGGTTTCATTTAAAAACATTAAAATTTATTTAGCTTAATGAGATCTACGCTTGGTATAGATTAATCTAGTATATTTAATTGTTCAAATCTAATTTGGGATGAATAAAAAATTAAATGGTAAAGTAAGTTAGTTGAAATAAGTTATCATGATGGAAGAGAAAAAATGGATGGGAAGGCGAAAGTCACAATCTCACATGGAAAGCTTGAGCTAAATTAGTACACTTAAATAAGTTGCTTTTTTGCAGAAGGATTTGGACAATTTGGGGTACCGCATGTCTTTAAAGAGGGAAAGTCTAGATGCTATGGCCTATGCCTCAACCTGGGTCTGGGTCAAGGTCATGGACCTTGGGCTTAAATTTTCCTACAATATTAATATTTTTGGACAAAGTTTAATTAAATTATTAATTAATTGTCTAAAAACTAATAAGCAATAAATTAAATAATTAATTAAACGTGATTAGGTGTCCTTACTTAGTTTGTTTGAATCAGTGTTTCCAGCGAACATTCACCTATACACACTGTCAGTAGAAACAAAAATCACTTTTCATCCGAATAGGTGCACAATTCAGCCGAAATGGTGCATAATCTGACGGGAAAGGTGATGTGGAAAGGACGTGTCCGTCCAGTCAACCCCAATGCCAAATTTCGTAATCTATAAATAGACCCCCCTACTTCTTCATTTTTCATTCAATCAAAAATATTCTTTCTTTCTTTCTGTTTTGTTCCGAGAGTTCAAAACAAAGTGTTGTTGTATTAAGAAGAAAAGTCGTTGCATCTTGGAAAGCACTTGCCGATCAAATCATAAGCACCGAGCGAGACAAATATCGTCTTAAAAAAAGATTTCAACTCTTGACTGGACTTTAAATACTGGTTTGTTTTTCTGATTTACACCCGTTACGATCAACAATTTTGAAACGATATTTTGTTTATGTATTTCAGAAAAATGGTGACCATAGCATGTTCATAGTAGAGGCGAAAATACGGAGAAGTTTTTCGGCACCAACTTTAAAAGGTGGCAGCAAAAGATGTTGTTCTACCTTATGACCTTGAACCTGTTAAGGATGCCGTCCGAGAATGCTTCTACGATGGCATAAGATGAGACTGATCCTCGTACAAGTGCTGCCTTTGACGCCTAGAGTCAGAGTGACTTTTTGTGCAGAAACTACATCATGAATGGATTAGACAACTCACTCTACAAGGTTTATTCTACCATCAAGACATCAAAGGAACTCTGGATGTCCCTTGATAAGAAGTACAAAATCAAAGATGCTGGGTTGAAGAAATTCATCGCCGGCAAATTTCTGGACTTCAAAATGACCAACTCAAAGACGTTGATGAATCAGATTCAAGAGTTGCAATTGATCTTACATGACCTGGATGCAGAGGATATGAAACTCAATGAATCCTTTCAAGTAGCCGCTATGATAGAGAATTTGCCACCGCCTTGGAAGGAGTTCAAGAACTATCTAAAGTACAAGCGCAAGGAGATGAATCTTGAAGACTCACTAGTGAGACTTTAGTTTGTAGAGGATAATCGAATGTCTGAGGCCAAGCCAAAGCAAATGTAGATGGAGGCTAGAGACAATGTAGTAGAACACAAGCCCAACTCTAACAAGAAAATGAAGAATTAGGGTAACGGTGGAGTCCAACAAAAGAAAAAGGCTAAGAAGTTCAAAGGGAACTACCATAACTGTGGAAAGCCAAATCACATGGCCAAAGACTGTCGCCTCCCAAAGAAAGACAACCAGAACCAGTCTAACCAAGTTGTTGTAGTTCAAGACAATACTTCAATAATTTCTTTTACTATATTATTATTTTAATTTCATGCTTAACGTTATAATACCTATTAAGTAGTAATATTTAACATTGCTTGTTTTTATTTAAAATTAAATATTTTTTCATGAGGAATTATACTTTTAGTAACAATTAGAACGATAGGACTACACGGACGAAAAAATAAATCTCACACGTTATCCTCCCCCCCTCCCAAGCTCAAATTCTTGGTTCCACCCTTGCAATTATATCGTTAGAATAAGGGACGGATTATAACATGCCTGCATTCATAATAGTCCTACCAAATGCCAATGCATAATCGTCAAAGTAATACCTTAACTTGAGGCTACTATAGTCTATCAAACGGCTCTTATAATTTTCGGCATTAATGAGCACATGTACATCCCAAGAAAGAATGAGCACCTGTTGATCCGCAAAAACTCGCTAATGCTACTCATCACCACATCACATAATCCTACTCTCGATTCAAATTACTATGGTTAAGTCGAATGAGAATAATTATTGTGTTGGTCTCAACTCGCGTGCATGTACCTATGTGGTTGGGGAAACATGGGTTACTTAACAGGAGAAAAAAGGAGTCGCCAAGGAGAGAAATCCGTTACTTACTATCTTCCTTGAAACTTGAAAGGACTTTGAAAATACTTGGATCGGAACGACCTGCCTAGTTATATGCCTTGTCTCCATGTTCATCCAATTCTAACCGTAAACTCAGCCATCAACAACCACACATGGGTTTATGTACTATGAAAGTCTACTTGTGCAACTGTTTTCGCGTGGTTGTGTATGTGTTACTTTTTGAAAGCTGTTGAGAATATTTTTTTTTATAGATTGTAAATTTAAGTGTTTTGGAGTGTACGTGTGATTACATGAGTATTTTGGAAGGAAAGTAGAAAAAACTCCAAAATTGATCCAAGTCCAGTTAAATTGATTTAAAAAAAAAATAGAACGGGTGATAGACCCCGATCATCAAAGTCCATCGCATTCCAGCTGCCACGACCACATACTTCAGCTTCAGTTGGGACTCACGTGCCCCCATCAGCCGAGTCTGGCAGACTTCAGACTCCACCACCTGTAGACGACACCGGAGTTGGACCAGCCAGAGGTTGATCGAGACTCCAAGACCGAGCCAGATTCGACCCCCGAGGGGACAAAATATAGGGGTTATGGCGCTTAAACCTGGGCAGAAGAAGCAGGTTATAGAATTGAAGCGGGGTTGTTTTTCTAAACCCCCCAGTCGTGAGATCGCAAAGACGATCAGTACACTCATTCGACAATTTATGAGTGACTTTTGGCCCTCCTACTTGAAGGTTCCTGAGAAAGTACGGAAGGAGATGTACGCGAGATTTATGGTGAGTTTTTAATTTAGTGTATTAAATACAGTGTTTTTTCAAATATTGTTTAATTTATTTTATTAATTTAGTGGATTAATTTAGTGTATTAATTTATTGTTTTATATTTATCCTTTTTGTAGAATATCTATGGGATCCGACGGTCAGAGAGGGGAGATGTACATAAGGCATACCAGACGAAGGCGAGGAGACTTTACAAGCGTATGATGAACAAGACGAAGGAGTAGTACTTCAAGAACAAAGACAAGGAGAAGTATCGGGGGCAAGAAAAAGATGTCGTGGATGAGCGAAACTTTGGAGGCTAAGGTGGCAGCACACTGAGACACCGAAGAGCATAAGAAGAAGTCCGCGAGGGAAAAAAAGGTAGGCGAGGTAGTGTGGAGGACGGAGAGGCGCTCGCCACCTTTTACGGTGGTTCCATTGACTATGAGGAGATTCGGCGGCGACTGATATGTTTTTTTAAAATTAGATATTTTATTTGTAGTTAAAATTTTAATTTTTAAGATTATTGTTTTTTTTAGAAAATGATTGATTTGTTTAATTTAAGAATTTTAACATTTCAATTATAAAAAGAATTTTAACCAACTATTACTTTAAATTTGAAGGAGAGGAATCAGCCCAACCGCGTGCACCCTATCAGACATGCCGAGATTTACAAGGCAGGTCATACAAGGAAGGTGTCGGGCACTGGCAGAGGTACATGCATACCGTTGAGCGGAAGTGGAAGTCTGAGGCGACAAGACTTATTTACGTAAGTATTTTAAATTTTTTAGGCGTTTACCACTTATGAATTCTAATTTAATTTTAAAATTATCTTTGAACTAATATATCTTTTTAATTATATTTGAAAATTCAACAAGAGGAGAACAAAGAGTTGAAGATGACACAGGACCCGAGAGTCGACTCCATGTTTTCCTGGCTCCAGGGTTTTAGAGAGGACATGCAGAAGGATACAGGCCGACCACTGCGAGAGCTTCCGACAGACTTGTTCATGGGGAATGCTATTAGGAGCGGATGCGCATTTAAGATTCTGAGGCCGATACGTCCAAGACCAGATCCTTTGCTCCAGGTACTTCCACCGCCACCGAGTATGTCGAGGATTTTGATACTGATGAGTCGGGGAGTGGTGATGATCTCGATATGATGGTTGATGAAGCAGAGGACCTTGGTGTAGATGATGAGGGCACTGGTGTTGATGAGGGTGGTGATGGTGCTGATGATGATCCACTGGCGACCCTGGATGAGATGTACGATTTGGCGGAGAGTTCTGGTGATGGGGAGGGGGGGGTCGTGTATCCGCCTAGTGGTGATGAGGGGGCCCAATGATCATGTGGCGGGTAGTTGTTTGTATTATTTCATTTGAATTATGATATTCTGGTTTTTCGACTATTTCCTTTTGAACTATGGATTTTCCGACTATTTCGTTTTTCGTTTTGGTTATGGTTGTGTTGGTTATGATTGTGCTTTGGTTATGGTTATGATTGTGCTTTGGTTTTGGTTATGGTTTTGGTTATGGTTATGGTTATGATTGTGCTTTGACTTTTGTTTTGGTTATGGTTGTGTTGGTTATAATTGTAGTAGTTTAAATTATGAATATCAATAGGGACCGCAATGCGGTCCCTATTGACATTAGCGTTGCCAATAGGGACCGCAGTGAGGTCCCTATTGACAATAGCGTTGTCATTAGGGACCGTATTGCGGTCCCTATTGGGCATATTTGTGACCTAATTGTGGTCCCAACTAATATTCATACTTTAAAATCGATATTTTAAGATGGTTCGAGGTGCCACGTTGTTTGTTTAGTTCATAATAACCATTATAATAATTCAAATAAAAATAATTACAACGACGCATTGCAAATCCAAATATTATGTGAGGAGAATGTACCGCAATGAAGATTCTCTTACTATTTTGTACGACGAATGTCATAATGACAAACTAATTCTATATACATATGTAAGTATAATGATTACTTGATCTAATTATTATACATCATAATCATATCTATTCTAACATTAGTGAAGTAAAACATAAAACGAATGACAACTACAACTAACTAGCGATGATTAGTTGTAGAACATGAAACATATCTAGAACGTTAATAACTCGCTCAATCTCAATCAATCTATTAATTCACAACTAAACTACTATGAGGTTGGTTTTGCAACCATTTATTACTTCAATTCACATGTTACAATGAGTTTGGTTGCTAAGAATCACAAACACACCAACATCAATAAAAAAAAATCGATTTTAAAGTATGAACACTAGTAAGGACCGCAATTCGGTCCCTACCGAGCCAACAGGGACCGCAATGCGGTCCCTACTAATATTCATACTTTAAAATTGATGAATATTATTAGGGACCGCACTTAGGTCCCTAAAATAGCAACAGGGACCGCACTGCAGTCACTACAAAAAATTAGTGACCTAAATCTGGTCCCTAATTTTTATTAGTGACCTAAATGCGGTCACTGAATTCAAAAATTTGAAATTTTGGCAAAAATTTTAGGTGGCAAATTTGAATTTGGCAAAAATTTGAAAATTTCACCCTCCCCTCTATATATACTCACCACTCTTACACATCTCATTTCATTATCTTCAAAAAACACCCAACACAAAAACACTATCTTATTTTCCAACACAAACACACTATCTTCTTTTCTCCATAAATCACCCAACACAAAAATCTTTTCTTATTTTTACCAACACAAATTTAAAAAACAAATCACCAACACAATCTTTCTTTTGTTTCTTTTCTTTCACTTTCTTTATTTTGGATCTACACTTTCTTTTTTTTACTTTTCTTTCACTTGTTGTTTTATTCATTCATTTTTTTTTTGTTTTCATTCATATTTTATTTTCTATTATTAGTCATTTTATTCATCTTTTTACATTCATTAATACTTTCATGTCATTATATTAACTTTTTCCTTCATTATTTTATTGTTTTGATCTTCATTATTCCGATCCCTGTTTTTGTTATTAGGGACCGCAATTCGGTCCCTACTAATATTCGGCCCCTATTGATATAAAGTCGTCAGGGACCGGAAAGCGGTCACTGATTTTTCGGTTCCTAATGACCCTCATCAAGGACTGCCTTGCGGTCCCTGATGACAAGCGACCATATTCAACAGGGACCGCGCAATAGCGACCCAAAGACGATCCCTATTAACCATCAGGGACCGCTTGGGGGGTCAATAGGGACCACTTTTCGGTCCCTATTGACCCCTGAATCTTGTAGTGTAGGGTTTACTTTCATCGTTTGATTAAGTTAAATTAGTTTTATTTTTACGGATTCTATAAGATTAACTTGAATATTCTAAGTTAGATTAACTTGAATATACTGATGGTTTGATTTTGTTGAAGTCATTAGAGGTATAATACATGATTAACCTTATTTCTCCTATGGAGATCGTGATAGGGATCTTTCGTCCCGTGTTGGTGACAAATGGTCTATTGCCATGTGCACCATATGACAAAGTTGCCAACTAATATTTTCTTAACAACGACTTTAAATATTAACGATGTAAATGACCATCAAACATTAATGTATATGATAAAATTGAATATAGCTACAACTGAGTATCTTAATTTCTCTCTTCTTCCATAATAGCCAACAATAAAAGAAATTGATCAAACTATTGTTGAAGTTGAATGTTTTTTCTCAATCGGTCCTTCATCGGTTTTACAACATATGATGGGAAGACATACGCAATGGCCGAGTATGCATGACCCAATGAACCCGATTGAACAATATGTGCACTGTTCATCGTTCCCGCATTTTGGGAGAAACGCATCGGAACCTGCAATTTTGTTATTATTATGGTTTTGCAACAATACCAATGACTAAAGATTTATAAAACAAAAAGAAAGAAATATAAGAATTTGTTTACTCAGTTCATTGATGACTACTTTCGTTGGTTGTTAAGCTATTGTTTTATATGTTTTTAACTCGTAGGGCTACAATTACCAAACGATGACTGTTTATATTTAGCCGAATCCTGATACTGTGTGCCTGTAATACCTTCTAAAAACCCTTAAAAAGCTTGATACCTTCTAAAAACCCTTAAAAAGTTTGAGTTTATCAACAAAATCTTTTGGCATCACAGTCCAATCAATTTCAGTATATATGTATTTCAGGTATAACTAAAAGTTCAAGAGAATATGCGCAATGGACAAGACAAATTAAGATGTTTTTAGTTTTTTGACTTAACCATTTCTTATACAAATTAATTTGTAATCTTTCTGTAGTTTTGCTACATGTTTGCCTCCGAGTTATAAAATTATGGCTGCCATAAGTTTATTTCTTCAATTGGAAACTATACATCATAATATATTCTAAAAGAATTGCCAAACCACAGGGCTAGATGAAAATTTCTTACCTGATGAGATAAGCAAAACAGCAACTAGAAGAACCAAGACTGCAGAAACGAACTTCATTCTTCTACACCTGTTCTAGGGAAAATGTGAGTATTGATCAATAATAATAATATGTATGATTTAGAATATTTTATTGAATACTTGAGTTGTGGTATATATAAACAAATAGATGGATATGTAATCAATCTTGAAGATTTTGATAATATGATCTCGTGAATCTTATATTTGTTGTTGGTAATAATTAATTACATAACTAGAAGGACGAATAATTAAATTTGCCCCTTAACTTTTTTTAAAAAAGTTAATATGTCTTTTTTTTCGGGCCTTGTTTTTATACCCCATATCTTTTAAAAGTTTATTAAAAATGCCCTCGGCCCTTATTTGGGCCAAAATTGCTTGCGTGGCGGTACGCAATTGCACTTTGCACCCCAAGATAAATTGCATTTGTTACCCCAAAACATTTTAGGGGTGCAAAGTGCAATTTATTTTGGGTACAAAGTGCAATTATATACTGCCACACAGACAATTTTGGCCCGAATAAGGGTTGATGACATTTTTGAAAGCTTCTTTGAAACATACGGGGCATTTTGGCAAGGCCCGATAAAAACGGGCATTTTAGCTCGTCCTAACTAGAAAATCAAAAATAGATTTTTGTATGTTAGATAGGTGGTATGATTCCTGGATTTATACATGTCCAATTGAGCAAGTATAACACGAAGAAATCAACACATGTATTTCTATAAACTAAATTACGACAAATAAATAAATTCGACCTCTGATTAGCTGAATGAATAATCCGTGGAGTGGATTGGACGAGTCGGAAGTTTCACCCCCTTCCTTTAAGATCAATTTGTCGGCTACCGCTTCAAGTTCTCAAATGACAATGATCTCCCAAGGTATAATGTCCATCACATGGAGCGGCTAGTGAAGCTCAAAACGACCCCGTCAATCGAACATGAACGATATTTTGTAGAACTCGTAGAGGAATATGAGAATGCTATGAAAATGTTGAAAAGCTTATTAATGTTTTGTTTTTAGATGCCTTTCTCCTCTGCGCAGAGGTCCTTTATATAGGAAAATAATTAATGTAACAAACAAGTCATTAATGGGAGATTTTAATTCAGCCATAAAGTTGAACGGTATACATTTAGCAATTAAGCACACGACTCAATTATATATTATTGCAGCATTTAGGTATGGTTTGAATTTTCAATATAAACATTCAAATCTGAATTTAAACATTTTAATTTAGAATTTATTTATATTAATAAATAAAAATGTCATAAATATAGCTTCTCACACCACTAAATATTTGGGCTTACCAATTAAGCCCAAGTTGATAAAATTTGAATTGGACTTAATTGTAATTTCTAAATTACGTTCGGCCTCAAGCCGAATATTAATCACTCCAATAGTGTAGGTATGTTGGCACGTAGTCAGAGAATTGGATATCATGCAAAAATGGATTTTATATAGGTGTCATGTTCATAATTGGGAAATTAAAAATGGAATAATGGTAGGTGGTACTACTGGTAGGCTGGTGATTAATGGTATAACTGGGAAATCAAATTTGATTTTTTATAGGAAGTATTTACAAATTTGAAAAATCAAAAGTAGAAATTTTGTTGCACTACGATTTCGAAAAAGTAAAACAAAGATTTAAAGTAATGAACTATTGGATGAAAAATCATCTCTATTCTTTATTAGTGACATATTTGTCGGAAAAATTGGTCTTTGTATGCACTACAAGATTTTTCGCCCTTTCCCGACCGGAAAATCCCGACCGGAATTCGGTCGGGAGCATTCCCGACTGCATTGCGGTCGGAAAAACTTTTCCCGACCGCAATCCGGTCGGCACTTTTCCCGACCGCAATCCGGTCGGGAATACTCTGGGCGGGAAATTTCCCACCCAGAGTGTTGCCCTAATCTCGGCCCAGCTGGGCCGCGCAGCTGGGCCGAGAGTTCCCGACCGCATTGCGGTCGGGAAAGAGGGAGGTATTTCTATAAATACCTCCCTCCTCCTCTTTCATTTTCACCCAAAATTTTTCTCTCTCCCCCTATTATTGCCGACCGCCGATCAGCCTTTCGCGACCGTAGTTCCGTCGGCACTTCAAAATCGGTAAATTTTTTCGCTTTTTCTTGTTTTGTAGGTTATATTTAATGTTTTAATATTTATTTTTTATGTTTAATTATTAGATATTGTAGAAATTGTTAGGATTTAATTAAGAAATGCCTTTAGCTATTGTTAGGCTTTGGAAAAATATTAGATTTTTATGCCTTTAGGAATCGTTAGGCTTTAGGAAATAGTATAGTTTTAATTAGGAAATGCCTTTAGGAATTGTTAGGCTTTGGGAAATGTTAGACTTTTATGTCTTTAGGAATTGTTAGATTTTAGGAAATGTTATAGTTGTATGATTTTAGTAATTATTTATGCCTTTAGGGAATGTTATAGTTTTATGATTTTAGTAATTATTTATACCTTTAGGAATTGTTAGGCTTTACGAAATGTTACAGTTTAGTAATTATTTATGACTTTAGGAAAACTATATATGATTTTTATATGTGTTAATTTATTTATTTGGACGTTAATTATGGAGTTATTTATGTTATATTTAATGTTTTAATATTAATTATTAATGTTATATTTAACGTTTTAATATGAATTATTGGATATTGTAGAAATTGTTAGGATTTAATTTGTAAATTGTTGGGCTTTGGGAAATATTTATACCTTTAGGAATAACTTAGTATTGATTAAACTTAGGTCATCTCTACAATTAGAAAAATTCTAACTTAGATGCTTTTACTTAGTTCGTAGCACTCCTCCTCGACGACATGTCGTCCCATGATAGCGATCGTGGCCAGCCCTCGAAGAGAGGGCGTAGTGGTCCATCGAGCACTCCATCGAGTACTCCACCTACGACTGGTCCACCGAGGCTAGGTCCTCGTCTACGGATCATTCATTCTGGCGGTGCACCACCCGCTCATGTCGATGCACCTGATACCGATCTTGGCGACTCCCCTACTTCTTCACATCCACATAGGGGTATCAGATCGAGCGGCGGTACTCCACCAGATCTAGTAGTACCATTTCGCCTAGATGATGATCACGTAGCATCGACACCATCGTCATCATCTAGGCCATCGTCTTCATCGAGGCCACCGTCATCATCGAGGCCTACGTCACCTAGGCCACATTCTAAAGAGTCTACACCGGCGGGTCCTAGTACTTCTTCCCCTGCAGACGTTGCTGGTGCAGGACCATCTTCAGCGACGCAGCAGAGACCGGGCCGAGGTGTATCGAGAGGGCCGCAGGTTCCAGCTGACCGTACGGCCCGTCGTAGGATCCAGCTGGATGAGCACGGCGTATTTATGGATGGGAGAAAGATATCGACGGCAATTACCTCGATCATTAGGGAGTTTATGAAGACGATGGTTCCTTCATACACCGAGCTCGATCCGACAGTCCAGGGACAGATGTGGGCTAAGTTTAAGGTGAGATTTATAAAGTTTACTAAATATATATATAAATAGTAAGATTTTTATTTAACGAAACCTTAATTAAAACCTTATTTAATTGTAAAGCATATACTACATTCATCCGGATGACATGCTTCGTGCACATTCCGCATACGATGCGAAGGCTAAGAAGTGTTACAAGGAAACCGTGCACAATGCAAAGAAGAACTATTACGACAGGCTCCATGATCCGAAGTGGGCGTCACGTCCGAAGAACAGTTGGATGACCGACAAGTTAGAGAGGATGTTCGTGACGCATTGGGAGTCGGAGGACCATGCAAAGAAATCCACGGCAGGCCAGAAGAACAGGCGATCGGGAGAGGTACCAGACCCTGATCGTCCTGCACGAGCTACTCATGCTAGTGGGTCCCAGAGCTACACGGAGATTCGACGTAGGATGGTATGTCTTATTAAATTGAGTTTCTATACGAATAATATTATTGTCTTAAATTTAAATATCTAAAATAACAAATGTATATCAATATGCAGGCTGCTTCTAGACCTCCAGGGGCTCCTCCACCTCGGCACGATGAGGCATATCGTTATCAGCACACACATGTGCCTAGTGGTCTGCCAGAGGGAGCTCCGCGTCGCCGCGTTTGGGTTCACCCCAAGTATAGGGCTATCTACGTAAGTATTTAACTTGTATAGCATTCTTTGATTACTGTATTAATATATGTCTTCCTTAATTACGTACTAACAATTATGACGAAATTAACAAGAGGAGTACATGGGCCTTATGACCGAGAGGTACGAGGCGGATCGTTCTACGTGGCCACCGCTAGATCAGGAGTTGTGGACTCAGGCGATAGGAGGATTGAAGAAGGGGAAGGCTGCGGGTCTCCCTTCAGATGCACATCACGATCGGTTTGGTTTCTCGACGAAGAAGTTACCAGACACGACACATGATTATGCGAGGGCGTTGGAGAGGGAGAACCATCGTATTAGGACTGTTACTGATGCGAGGATTGACGCGCTTGCTACTCAGGTAGATTTCTTGACCCAGCACATCACCCAGACTGGCGGTACTCCTCCATCTCGACCCATGCCTACAGGGGGACTCATGCGTGAAGCTCGTCGAGCCGGCTAGCGTTCCTCGCCACCCCCTCCTGATCCTTTTGTGCATGGTGCTCCAGATTGCCCGCTGTATGATGATGAGTACGAGGATGACCCCGATGAGGACCCCGTGGATGACACTCTTGGTGGTGATGCAGCCGATCTTGCCGGTGATGGTGATGATGGTGCTGGACCCTCCACAGCTCCTGATACATTTGGATTTCATGACGGGGACTATGAGTAGTAGTAGTTTTATTTATTTTAGGGATATTTTAGTATTGAAAACTGTGTTAGTTGTTTGTATTTATGTAATTTGTTTGATGCTTGGACCAATTATGTGATGTTAAACTAGTTTCGTATTTATTCTGTTATTATGTTGTGTATTATTTGTTCGTTTAATCTAAGTATTGGTAATTATGCCTATAATATGAAATTAAACAACGTGAATCAAATTTTTTTATAAAATAAAATTCGACCTACTAAACCATAATCGATGCTATTCATACATACTATCCTCAGAATCTGAGTCACTCATTATCTCTTCCTCATTGCCCTCCTCTTCCTCATAGCCCTCCTCTTCCTCGTTGCCCTCCGTTGCTGCCTCCTCGACAACCACATCAAATCCCTCGTTGGCCAATTGGATATTCATATTGAATGAGGAAAGGTCTACGCATAAGTTAAACCCTTAAGATGCATTCTCTTGTAGCACTTGGTTCGGCATCCCTGCCTCGACATCTTTTGATCCTACAACTGATGACATATCGATTATGTGTCTGGCAGGAATAGTGGATACGACCAACCATCCTCTCTGTCCCGGTCGCCCTGTCGTCTTTTTTGGATAGGGCACATAGTACGCCTGTTTTGCTTGGTTAGCGAATACAAACGGCTCATTGGTGTTGAGGGTACGCCTCAGGTTGATGTCAACCAACTTGTACGTTGAATGCTCCTGCGTACCTGCGTTTATATCATACCAAACACATTTGAACAAGACAATGTATAGGGGCCGGATTCTGCCCCAATATTCCACCTGTATAATGTCTTTCAACGTTCCATAGAAGTTGGTAGCATCGGATCCTCCCATGTCTCCCTTCACATAAACACCGCTACAATCACTCTTCTTCGGGCCCAAAATCATATCGGTGTGAAATCTGAACCCATTCACAATGTATCCCTCGTAGGTTGCCACTGAATAAGCCGGACCTGTGATTAGAGGATCTATTCGTACGTCGGTCTCGTATTTCCCACTTGAATATGTCTGCTTGAACCATGCTACGTACTCTTGGTTCCTCTTGGATTGTATCTCCATTGGACTTAGTCCACCGCACTCCTCTTCTACAAACAGTCTGCATAGGAAAATCATCATAAGTTAGTGGTCTTTAAAGCGCTTAATCATTTTGTTATTAAAAATAATTAACTACCACTTACTCCACCCATTCGTCAAGCTCTGGACAGTTTAGAAGCGTGTAAAGCTCTATTTGCTCCATCTCATCGGAAGTCAAGTATCGCCTTTTGTTTAGTGGCCCTATTGACGCCCCTTTCTTTTGAAATATTGTAAGCTCATCATCCCACTCCGTGCTATCTAGTGTCTCGTTCCTGTTGAGTTTTTTATATTTAGTCTGAAAAGAAACATCCAAATATGGAGAACACATATTGGAGAGCTCAGCAAGTAGGTATTGATTGGCTATGGATCCCTCCACCCTCGCCTTGTTCTTTACCGAACCCTTCATGTCGAACATCCGCCTAGTTCATAGAAATCAAAGATTAGGCAAAGAATCGATATTTTTAAAAGATAATTGTTATTATAAATATAA
This sequence comes from Linaria vulgaris, assembly GCA_948329865.1. Lineage (NCBI taxonomy): Eukaryota > Viridiplantae > Streptophyta > Magnoliopsida > Lamiales > Plantaginaceae > Linaria > Linaria vulgaris. The sequence goes on from OX415251.1 coordinate 20,241,736, forward strand.
GATCGTACCTCTCGAATGGATACATCCATCTATAATGAACTGGACCACCAACTCTAGCCTCATACGGAAGGTGTATGGCTAAATGCTCCATAGAGTCGAAAAATGAAGGAGGAAATATCATTTCCATCTTGCACATGGTAACAATAAACGATTCCTCCAATCGCTCCATATCTTCGGCCGACACCTCTGAGGCGCAAATCGCCTTAAAAAAAGGCTAATCTCTACTAAGGTCCCCCAAATCTCGGGTTCCAAGAATTCGCGAAATGCAATGGGGATCAATCTCTGAATGAAGACGTGACAATCATGACTCTTCATTCCATACAATTTTCCTTGTTGTTTTTGCACACATCGTCCCAAGTCCGAGGCATATCCATCAGGAAACTTCAGTTCGGTCAGCCAATCAAGGGCCATGTTCTTCTGATCCCTCGTAAGACAATATTTTGCCTTTGGCTTTATGTACTCACTTCCTCTGCCACTGGGTTTCAAGAACAATTCTTTACGGTTGGTCAACAACTTAAGATCGTGCCTCGACTTAATGTTGTCCTTCGACTTAGCATCGTCCAACACCGTGTTGATGATGTTCTCAAAAAAGTTCTTCTCACAATGCATCACATCTAGATTGTGGCGAATCAAGTTCGTGGACCAATATGGTAGTTCCCAAAAGATGCTTCGACGATGACAATCGAACCACGAGGCTTTTACTCCATGCTTTAGTGTAAAAGAATCTGTCTCACCCATGCAATAAGGGCACGCCAGCCTACCGTGCGTGCTCCACTGGGACAACATTCCGTAAGCAGGAAAATCGCTAATAGTCCACATTAGGGTCGCTCGCATTTGGAAGTTCTCCTTTCGTGAGCAGTCATATGTCCACAAACCATTACTCCACAAATCATTCAACTCATCAATCAACGGTCTCAACAAAAGATCCAAGTTCTTTCCAGGAGTCTTTGGACCGGGTATAATAAGGCTCAGAAAAATGAACTCCGGTCGCATGCATAAATCCGGCGGAAGGTTATAAAGGGGTAACAAACACGGGCCAACATGAGTAGTTCTTCCCAGATGGCCCAAACGGTGTGAACCCATCAGTACATAGGCCGAGTCGGACATTTCTAGGCTCTGCTGCGAAGTCCGGATACGTACGATCAAAATGTCTCCACGCCTCGCCTGCAGCTGGGTGAATCATTCTATCTGTTGACTCTCGACACTTCAAATGCCAAGTCATATGTCTCGAAGTGCCTACAATATAAAACAACCTCTATAATTGAGGGCCTAGGGGGAAGTACCACAATTTCTTCCTTGCGATCCTGGACTTTCTACCAGCCTCGTACCTATCGGTCTTGCATATCGGACACGATGTGAGATCCTTGTTGGCATTATCGCCGTAGTACAAGAAACAAAAATTCCAACATACGTCGATCTTTTCGTACCCTAAACCCAAACCCGCGAGCATCTTATTCATGCCTGGAACCGTATTCGGTAGCATTTCCTCAATCTCTGGGTCCATAATATCTTTAGACAAACTTAAGTAGTTTTCGCAAGCGACATTAACTACTTTGTGCATCGTCTTGGTAGTTAAGAACTCGGCAAACCACTGGAGCACAGTCTTCGACTTCTTACTGTTCATTTTTATGTCTCCCATCTGCATCAATTTGTAGAACTCCTTTGCCTCGGGACTTGGATCTTCGTTGCGCACCTCTCCCTCAACAAATCGACCCCCATATGCATCCACAACCAATTCTCTAAACGAAGTATCGGCATGAACCGGACTATCAACGTGAATACTAGCAGACGGTGATTCATGTACATATGATGTAGCTGCCTCGCTCGCCATCTCTACATGCAACACCCATATCCAATATTGATACACAAACCCCCACTTATGAAGATGATCCCGTACTACGTTTCGATCCAAAAACTTTAAATTGTTGCATCTCTGGCACGGGCACCTAATACGATTTCTTAGATCTACGTAATCTGTCTGTTGTGATGCATATTGTATGAATTCACGAACCCCAACCATGTAATGTTGATTCAAATAACCAGTATTACTATCTATCCTATCGTACATCCAAGATCTATCGGGACGATAATCCATTTCTAATCTAAGAAAATTAAAAACAAATTGTTACAATTAATTTCACCAATCAATATATTTATCATTTATAGAAAAATTTTAAAACTCGAGTACGACGAGGCCAAGGAAATTAATACTTACTTGTTGTCGCGTAGAAAATACTTAGATCAAGTATTATTTGCAAACACACGCCCCTCGTTGCAATTACCGCAATATCTAAAACAAAGAAACATTAAAAAAAGTTAATAAAAACGATTTTCATTGACAAAAACTAACAAAAACAGTTATAACAAGAGGAAATCGTATATACCTTAACAAGGGATGAATGTTGGAATGATTTCTCAAGTGGAATAGAGAGGGGTATTTATAGGGGGGCTGACAGTTATTCCCGACCGCGTCGCGGTCGGGAATAACAACGGTTATTATTATTCCCGACCGCGTCGGGAATAGCAACGTTAACAACTATTCCCGACCGCAGTGCGGTCGGGAATAATACTGACCGTTGTTATTCCCGACCGCGACGCGATCGGGAATAATAATAACCGTTGTTATTCCCGACCACGACGCGGTCGGGAATATTAGGGTTTAGGGTTTAGGGTTTAGGCTTATTGGCGACCGATTCTCGGTAGGGAATAATATTCATATTCTTAATTTCACAATTTCGCTCTCAATTTTAGGTAAATCGTTCATTTAATGATCAAGTAAATCAGTATTAGTTATATATTACTAAAAATCTCAAAAAACATTAAATTTAGTTGCACATTGATGAAACGTTTCAAGCGTCGATTCATATTGTCACTTATAAATAGATTAGTATATGTAGTTGCTAATAATGTAACTACTTACGATTATGTTAAACACATGTTAATATATATACCACAATTAGCCTCTCTATACTAACGTTCGTAACAAATGTTAATCGCCAATTGTGAACTCCTATATACTACGTATGATTATTATATGTAAACTCCAAACTAACTTAACCTATACTCCGATAAACTATACTAATTTCATTATTAAAAGTACATTAAACTAACTAACTAATAGTGCAATTCATGAATTTAATGAGATTCTATAGTTATACTTAACAAACACATCAAGATTTTCCAAAAGATTGAAAAAAGGTAAAATTTACTATTTTCCCGACCGATATGCGGTAGGGAATAATATTCAACCCCATTCCCGACCGCTTTTCGGTCAGCATTGACCATTATTCCCGACCGGACTGCGGTCGGAACTAAGATTCAAACTTATTCCCGACCGCAATGCGGTCGGGAATAAGATTCAAAGGTATTGCCGACCGAATTTTGGTCGCCATTGTTTGAAAATTTGGCGGTTTTTTGAAATTTTTGAAAAAAATAAACATTCCAGACCGATAATCGGTCGGGAATAATCGAAAAAGTTGGCGGGAATTCAAATTTGACGAAAATTCAAAAATTTTCAACTTTTTCTATAAATACACTTCATTATTCTCCTCATTTTTTCATCTCCACAAACTTTTTTTCTCTTCAAAAATTTTTTCAAACACTTTTTTCATTTTCAAAACCTTCTTTCTTTCAACTTCAAAATTAAAATTTTTCACTTATTTATTCAAATTTTCAATAATCAAAAACTTATTTAAGTTTTTTGTGTTTGAGACTGAGCAATGAATCAAAAATTTAATTGCTCATCTAAAACACAAAAAAACTAAATAATGTTTTTAAAATATTGCAAAATATTAAAAAATTAATATTCCGGTAATTTATTACCGGAATATTATTTTTTTTGTTCTGATGATTATTATTCCCGACCGCTAAGATGAATATTTTCCCCGACCGTGGATCGGTCGGGATTAGTTTGAATATTATTCCCGATCGGACATCGGTCGGGAATAATATGAATATTAATCCCGACAGATACGCGGTCGGGAAAAGTCCCGACCGACGGTTGGTCGGAAATTTGCGTAAACAGTCCCGACCGTTATTCGGTCGGGAAATTGGGAAGTTCCCAACCGATATCCGGTCGGGAATAAAATTCATAAAATCCCGACCGAATAGCGGTCGGGAATAATGTTCAAGGCTTTTCCGACCGGGCAACGGTCGGTATATATCCTGACCGTTGTCCGGTCGGAATTAGCGGTCGGTAAATTCCCGACCGTACTTCGGTCGGGAAATGCGGTTGGGAAAAGTCCTTGCCGACCGAAGGGCGGTCGGAAAACTTTTTCCGACCGAAGCAACACCGACCGCCCGTTCGCGACCGAGTAGCGGTCGGGAAAGGGTCATTCCCGACCGCAGAGGGGTTATTCCCGACCGGCTTTGCGGTCGGGAATGACCCGATTTTTTGTAGTGATGATTTATTTTTATAGGTTCTATTTTATGAAATTGGAGTTTGTTTAACCTAATGAAATCTACGTTTCATGTAGAGGAATCTTGTATATTTAATTTTTTAAACCTGTTGGGGATGAATGAGAAATTAAATGCTAAAGTTAGCTAGTTGAAGAAAGAAAATGAGATAGGCGGGAAGGTGAAAAGTCACCATCCGACATGGAAAGTTTGAGCCAACATAGTACACCCAATAAAGCATAAGGGTTTGGACCCTTTGGGGTACCACGTGTCTTTGAAGTGAGGAAGGTCTAGATGTTATGGGTCATGATTCAAAGCCCACACGCGTGCACGTCGTCGCTGCCGTCTGGCTGGCCCGACCTGGGAGGGGGCTGAGGTCTTGGGTTTGGGCTTAGGCTTGAATTTTCCTACAATATTAATACTTTTGGACAAAATTTAATTATGCAATTAATTAATTGTCTGAAAATTAATAAGAAGCAAATTAAATAATTAATCGTAATGCAAAACAAATAGTGCCTTTCAAGTAACGCAAAATGCATTTTCTGCTATCCAGTGACTTGAACATGGCCCATGCATGGATTGACAAAGTTGATTCACATGAGAAATATCAAGTCTTGTCAAAACATAATATTGTAATGCTCCTACAGTTTGCCTGAATTCGGTTGGATCATAAAGTAACGCTCCTTTATTAGCCAGATAATTTAGAACCAACTATGTTGGAGATGAAAGTGGCTTTGCCTCAAACATTTTACTCTTATTCATTAAGTCGAGAATGTATTTGGTCTGCCGTTGGTGAAGTCCTTGTTCATCTCTAGCCGCTTGAATACCAATAAAGTAGGATACATCTCCAAGATCCTTAACTTAAAATGAAAGTTGTAGAGTTTGAATAACCTCCTGAATTGCACTTGAATGTGAACATTTGACTATAATATCATCCTCGTGACCTAAAATAAATAGTTTTAATGAGTCAATTGTGAACGTAAACAACGAGTAATCGGTAGATGACTCTTTAAAACCAAAATGTAAAAGTTGTGATAATCTCTGAAACCAAGCCAGCGGAGCTTGTTTCAATCCAACAACGATTTTTATAATTGACAAACATAATCTGGATAATTCTCATATGTGAACCCTCTAGGTTGCTCCTTACATACTTCCTCGCCCAAGATGCCGTGTAAAAAGGCATTTGACAGTCCAACTGCTCAATTATACATTCTTTTTCTATTTCAATCTGGCGTGCCTTGGACTTTCTTGGCAACACATTCAATCTTGTCAAAATACTCATAGCATCAGGAGTAAGGCAATGGAGTATTAGGTTTTTCAGAACTTCTCCATTCCTACTCTACTAATTTGATTTCATTTTCGTTCGCTCCAAATACCCAAAATTCAATTCTCTTCACACGGAGTACCAAACACTCAGGCAGGATTGGCAGTTGGTAGACAAACTTTTGAAACCCCCCTTCATCCTCTTGAAATCCCTGTTAAGACAAGAATGGTGTAATTTAAAACCACTTATGTTTGCATCTACTCAAGTGGAACTTACCATAACAGTACAACAAGATCTTGTAATTGTATTAAGTTTAAAGAAGATAGGAAAGAGTCTTCATAAGACGATGCATGAACCATTTGTCCTTTCGTAATTTTATTGGGAAGAATCATCATAGGTAGATTTGTACTATGTTTATATAATATACAACGTAAAGAATGCTACACCTCTTTAATAGTGAGCTGTTCAAGATTAGGTGCAATATTGACCAGTGGAGGTAGTTAAGTGATAACCACAAAAGATTATGAAATACAGGTAGCTGCACGGAAGAATGATGCAAGGCCTGCAACCAAGTTAGAAAAATGTGAAGTACTTAGTAAAGACCACAAAAATTTAAAGCTATTTAACGTTATGCTATTCTAACTTTTACCAAAACACTATTTCGCAAGGAACTCTACTTAAAATATGTAAACAAGTGGTTCTTCAAATAACGCTATAATTCATACCATTTTTGAGGGTCCACTGGCTCAAGCAAATGAAATTACAATAGATTGTTAATTAACTTTTACTCTTGATAAGCAACATGCAACTGTTGCTGATCAAACCTTAATGTTCTTGAAACCATCCTTCGATTATTCTACGGCCATCATAATATACTTAGTTTGGTTCTCCTTTATTAGTTGAGTTGAAAGCATAATTTTCTAGGCACTTGAAGACTTGAAGAAACACATATGTCTCAATCATTTTATTAAGTTCCATTGTAACAAATTTCATAATCTACGATAAAACTTAAGGAAATTCCAACAGGATCTTTTATCTAGTCTCAAAACTTGAATTTGCACAAACCTCAGCAATGGGTAGCATGCACAGATAAACTAGGTGTTTGACGGAATATCCAAACCAGCATTCAAGTATCGATGACGTAAGAAATTTAAAGTCACACCAAGCAAACGTAAAAACATTCAACGATTACAGCGGAAGAGGGGATACAACAAGTACATAATCCTTTCACGTTATGAAATAAAGTTACTTCTCCATCACAAAAGTGCCTTAGAATAAGTTATGTATTCTGTTTATCTAAGTAGGACACTTAAAGATAAATATTCTCCAGATGTAAGTTGTCAAATGAAGATAAAATTAAGAAAGCTCACATCGATTGCACATTCAGATAAATATAGACGAGTGGTGCTTGAGCAGCAAGAAACAATCATGGTTGTGCTATTAATGTAGGAAAGAGCTTCATCATCACTTTCTTCTAAATCCAAAAGTTGTCGATTGGAACCAATGTCAACGTGAGCCGTGTGAAGTGACAAACATCATACAAAAAAGCCCAAACTCCTTTATATATCAAAACTTCAAGGTTAGGAGCATCGAGTGTAAGTTGAAATATAGTCTCTTCCCCACGAATCTCTATGACCAACTTCTTCAACAGAGGACATTGGATGCACTTATCATACGGATATTCCAAGTCACATTGGTACAAATACAAGCATTCTAGTGCCGGACACTAGCCTTCAATCAATTGATTGATCAGGCCATCTTCTTCATCATCAAGTATCAATTTCACAAGATTTAACTCTTTGAGATTAGGTAAACAAAAATGATCTGGAAGATGCAACTGGGACTCTAACCAAAGGCGCAGCGTGACTAATGTCGTATTAATTAGCAATATACCCTCCTAAGATTTTGTTTCTTTAGCAGTTAGCACATATACAATCAGAATTTAGATCCCCTGTTATTTCCCTATAAAAATCTTATTAGAGGGAGAGGGCCGTAGTTGTTGTAAAGTGGACCCTTCTCGATAGAGCGGAAAACACGGCAATAATTGAAAGACGGAAAAATACGACACACAGATTTTACGTGGAAAACCCCAAATAAATTTAGGGTGAAAAACCACGGGCAAGGTAGAAGAACTTCACTATGAGTGTAAAATAGGAATTACAACTCTCCGACTTTTACCGTAGTAAAGTCGCACAAACTCTCTATTTTTACCTCACACTAACAATTCACTAAACCACTCTTTATATATTAATTATACTTAAATATAGAAGAGAATGAATTGTATTTTGTTGGGATGAATATTGCAATTGTCGGATGAAGCTCTTTTATAGAGGAAGAGAAGTGCTGCACCATTCTTAAACAAATACCGCCCAACATTAAAAAAGGAAGTGCTGCACCATCTTTTTGTTTTTAAATCAGCCGCCCCACCTCCGGTGCTGCACTAAACCGCCCCAACAATCTCCCACTTGAAGATTTGAGTAGGGACTAATCAGATCTTCACACCATTCTTTCAACCTTGCCATTCATGTTGCTTACGTTTTCACCAGACCACACGAGGACCGACACTGAACAAACTTGTCAGCATTAACACTCTTTGTCATGAAATCAGCTATGTTATCTTTAGTGTGAATCTTTTGCACATCCACAGTACCCTCCTCGACTTTCTCACGAACAAAGTGATACTGGACCCGAATATGCTTTGTCTTGGAATGAAACGCTGGATTCCTTGCAAGATGCAACGCACTCTGACTGTCACAGAATAGAGAAATACTCTCTAGTTTGTGCCCGAGTTCCTCCAGAACCATTTTCAACCAAATCGCCTCTTTACTGTCCTGCGTAGCTGCCACGTATTCAGCCTCTGTTGTTGATGTCGCAACAACTGACTGTAACTTTGAAACCCAACTCACTACACCTCCAGCAAGAGTAAACACATATCATGTCGTGGACTTGCTTTTGTCAAGATCACCTGCATAGTCAGAATCAACATAGCCCCTGACTGAAAAACTCGATCCTCCATAACATAATGCAACATCTGAGGTTCCCTGAATGTATCTCAGAACTCTATTTACTGTATTCCAATGCTCTCTTCCCGGATTCGCCATGTATCGACTAACCACTCCCACTGCATGTGCAATGTCTGGTCTAGTACAGATCATAGCAAACATTAAGCTTCCCACTGCTGATGCATATGGTACTCGAGACGTATCCCTCCTCTCTTCTTCATTGCTAGGACACATACTTGAGGATAACTTGAAATTAACAGGAAGAGGGGTAGAGATTGGCTTACAATTCTGCATACTGAACCGCCGCAAAATCTTCAACAGATAGTTCCTCTGAGAAAGCCAAATCTTCCTGCAATTTCTGTCTCGGTGGATTTGCATCCCTAGAATCTTGTTTGCTGGTCCTAAGTCCTTCATTTCAAATTCCCTAGCCAGTTCAGCCTTCAATTCTTCAATACGAGCTTTGTTGGGGCCTGAAACCAACATGTCATCGACATACAACAGTAAAATAACAAAGTCATCACCAGATCTCTTGAAATATGCACAAGGATCTGCATTCAGTCTGTTGTATCCAAGGCTCATTATGAATGAATCAAATCTTTTGTACCAATACCTCGGCGCCTGTTTGAGACCGTACAAAGATTTGGCCAACCTGCAAACCAAGTTCTTCTTTTCTTCTTCAATAAATCCTTCTGGTTGGAGCATGTAAATTTCTTCTTCAAGATCACCATGAAGAAAAGCCGTCCTTACATCTAACTGTTCAAGATGTAAATCAAATATAGCACACATCGCCAGAACCGCCCGCACAGTTGTCATTCGGACCACCGGAGAAAATATTTCGTTGAAATCAATCCCCTCCTTCTGAGCATATCCTTTCACCACTAATCGTGCACGATACCTCTCCACTTGGTCATCACTGTTACATTTGATTTTGTACACCCATTTGTTGCCAATGGGTTTCCTCCCTTGTGGTAGAGACACAAGTTCCCACGTATTATTCTTATGGAGTGCTTCGATTTCCTCCTGCATTGCTGCCATCCACTGAGCTGCATCTGAACTGCTCATTGCTTCCTGGAGAGTTGATGGCTCCCCGTCCTCAGTTAAAAGACAGTATGCAACATTGTTCTCCATAGAATAGTCTGAGTGCCAACCTGGTGGTCTCCTGACACATGTCGATTGACATATCCCCAAAACTCCAGACTCCGTTGTCTCCTCAGGTTCATGCTCTGGTTCAGCAGGACCCTCCTGCTCGGCATCCTTCTCGACTACTACTGTCGTAGTTTCTGGATCTTCTCCTGTGCTGCTATCATTTCCTTTCTTATCTTCTGTGAAGATAACATCCCTGTTTATAACAATCTTGTGGGCAGTGGGGTCCCACAAGCGATACCCCTTCACTCCTTTAGCATACCCTAAGAACAAACACTTCCTGGATTTTGGGTCCAGCTTTGTTTTCTCTTGAGTATTAAACATAACATAAGCGGGACTCCCAAATACATGGAGATTAGAATAATCAACTGGTTTACCTGTCCACACCTCCATCGGTGTTTTCAGCCCCAGTGCTGTTGACGGAGATCGGTTCACCACATAACAGGCGGTATTGATTTCTTCTGCCCAGAACGACTTTTCTAAGCCTGCAACTTGCATCATGGCTCTTGTTTTATCCAACAAGGTCCTGTTCATCCGCTCTGCCACCCCATTCTGCTGCGGAGTGTATGCCATAGTAAACTGCCTCTTAATCCCATCATCTTTACAGAAGTCTTCAAACTCCTTGCCAGTATATTCTCCTCCATTGTCAGATCTCAGGCACCTGATCTTTTTCCCAGATTCAAGTTCCACCAGAGCTTTGTACGTCTTGAACACCGAGAACACCTCTGCCTTACTCTTGATCATGTACACCCAACATCTCCTGGAATAATCATCTATAAAAGACACAAAATACTTTGCACCTCCCATGGATAGTACTGGTGCTTGCCACACGTCAGAGTGAATCAATTCTAGAATGACTTTACTTCTAGAATCTGAACTAGAAACTTTATACGATGTTGCTTGCCAACAACACAATGATCACAAAAAGGTAAAGATACCTTTGTGAGGCCCGAAAGTAGTTTCTTCTCTGCAAGAACCTTCATGCCTTGTTCCGACATATGCCCGAGCCGCTGATGCTAAATCATTTATGATTTCTCAATCGACTCAGATGAAGCCACTGACGCTTCTCCCACTTGCAGAGCCCTCCCATGTACCATGTATAAGTTTCCGACAATCTTGTCCGCCTTCATCAGTATAAGCGCACCCCTTTTAACTTTTATGATCTTGTTTCGCGACCCAATCTCACAACCAAGATCATCCAGTTGTCCATAAGACAACACATTCTTGCATAATCCCTCTACGTGTCGGACATCTCGAATGGTCCGAACAATCCCGTCATGCATCTCCAGCTTGATCGTACCAACGGCAACAACTTTCAAAGGTTCATTTTTACAGCTATACACAGATCCTCCAGCGATCGATGTATACTCATGAAACCACTCCCTCCGGGGAGTCATATGAAAACTGGCTCCTGAATCAATAAGCCATACATCATCGAAGCCACACATACCTCGAATAGCTGCTGCTGCTTCACAACATAGTACATCACCATAATCTGAAGTGCTAGCAACGTTCCCCTGAGGATCAGAACTCTTCTTGTTCGAATCCTTAAGATTCCAACAGTCCTTCTTCAAGTGACCTTTCTTGCCACAGTGTCAACAACTGCCCTTGGTCTTTGACTTGGATCTCCCATGTTTCTTACTCCCACTTGCACCGCGCTCCGTCGTTCTCCCTCTTTTCACCGACAAGGCACCTGCTTGTTGCGAACCCGCCTCACTGTCTTCTCTGTTCTTACGCCGACTCTCTTCTTCTAGAATAGCGGCTGCAATTTCGTCGAAGACTAAATAATCTGTGAGGACATTTTTTGTTAAGTTGATGACAAGCTGGTCATACGAATCGGGCAGACTTTGCAGTAGAATTTCAGCACGTTCAACTACTTCTATTTTATGACTCAACGACGTCAATTGAGAAAATAGAGTATTTAGAACATTGAGGTGCTCAGTTACCGCGGTAGATTCCGCCATCCTCAGTGTGTACAATTTCGGTTTAAGGAAAATTTTGTTGTGTAGGGACTTCGCCTCATACAGCTTGTTGAGATGGTCTCATATCTCCTTAGCTGTCCTCTTCTCCTCAACGCTTGACAATACGCCATCACCTAACGCCAGGTGAATATTTGCGATAGCGTTGCCGTCCATCTCGTTCCACTTCGTATCATCTGTGATTTCCACCGGCCTGTCGCCGATCGCCGCGAGACACCCATCTTTTCGGAAGATGGCTTTGATCTTCAGCTTCCACAACGAGAAATTACTCCCGTTGAATTTTTCGATCTCGAATTTCGCCGTCATTGCTTCTATCACGTACCACCGTCACTGAAAAATAGTTTCAGTACGATACCCACAGATATCACCGAGACCCCGAATATGAACCGTGGCTCTGATACCACTTGTTGTAAAGTGGACCCTTCTCGATAGAGCGGCAAACACGGCAATAATTGAGAGACGGAAAAATACGACACACATATTTTACGTGGAAAACCCCAAATAAATTTAGGGTGAAAAACCACGGGCAAGGTAGAAGAACTTCACTATGAGTGTAAAATAGGAATTACAACTCTCCGACTTTTACCGTAGTAAAGTCGCACAAACTCTCTATTTTTACCTCACACTAACAATTCACTAAACCACTCTTTATATATTAATTATACTTAAATATAGAAGAGAATGAATTGTATTTTGTTGGGATGAATATTGCAATTGCCGGATGAAGCTCTTTTATAGAGGAAGAGAAGTGTTGCACCATTCTTAAACAAATACCGCCCAACATTAAAAAAGGAAGTGCTGCACCATCTTTTTGTTTTTAAATCAGCCGCCCCACCTCTGGTGCTGCACTAAACCGCCCCAACAGTAGTATGTATATAAATAGGCGTAGAAACGAAATGAGAGGCGGAAAATTGGGTACCTAATTCTGCTCCCGCCTCCCGTCCCACTATTCTCGAGGTACCCAATTTGCGTGGAGGGGGAGGGAGGATACTTCACACCCGAACTTTAAATTCTCCGCTACGCCTGATGCACTATGTGACATCATTGTAATTTAAAACTTTCGATAACAACGTGATAAATACATATTATCATACACAGTTTACCACGATTCCACAAATTTATAAAAAAAAAAAAAAAGTACGATCGAAGTTAAAGTATATCAACAATACGACACCAACATATTTCCATCAAAAGTATCACCACCATTAACTTAAGTGATACCATTCATTTCACCAAAATATCACGCTCACGAGTCACGACACCTTGTCATCAATATCATGTTTCCTGAAAGTATTGTATGTATGAACCGAACATTACAGATAACTCAGAAAAGGAAAAAGATGTTAATTAATGACTAGATATATCGCAGGGGTTATTGTTAATTAACGAATGACCCTTTATATACATTTTTTATTAACAGATACTACTGGGAAACTTATCGAACACACTATTGGTCGATACCACTGGGAAATGACCGTTTATATAGTTTTTATTAGCTAATGTATATATATTCATTACATACTTATATAAATATAATATTCATATACATAACAAACATATATATACTTAACTTATATATATAGGAATAGAAAGTTATCAGGTTTGGGGTGGCCCCTGCCTCTGACCTTGATCACGACCAAGTCAGTCTTTCAATTGTTATTTATCCTACTATTCACGCTCTTCTTTCATGAGTTTGATGCAACCATTTCGGTTTACTTGTCTATCATGTAGCACAACATACCATCTTTCCCAGTATGTCTATTTAAGAGTAAGAAACTTTACTAACTTCATGAAATTCAACCACTATAGTGGCCATATATAAAAAGAAACGAACTATATGACAGGGCACTTTTTGGTACACACTATGTCACTGTCACAATGAATCTTAATTAAAGTTCGATTATATCACAGAGCACAAATATTAACATTTCAGTTATAACATTTTCATATGACCACACTTAGTTGACGATAACTTATTTGCTAGCTAGGGGTGTTATTTGCTAATTTATTTAACATTACAGGGTAATTATTAGCAAAAAACATCATGAAGTGGATATATCTATCTATTGCAGATAAAAGAAAGAATGATGACTTTTAGCGTTTGAAAGTTGAAACCACTTTTACCCGTTATAACCATGTAAAAATTAAAGTGCACCATATGTTCAAATGCAATTTATGATGTTGGTAGGCCCCACAACCCAAACAATTGTTAAGTGCTTTAAATAATAGTGTGACGCATTGAACACAGTGGCTGTTCGTTCTGTAAAAGGTAACTAATTATTTAAATCCTAAAAATTTCTTCCCTCCCTATATATGCCACTGCAGCTTAGGAGTAACAATACGACACCGTTCACTTTCAAACAACCCCACAGGTAACTAGTGACACCATTTGTATATGTATATACTTGTGACCATGCATATTCTTGGATAAAATTTTCAACATATATTGTTTAATTAGAGTTAAGATTACATTTATTTAAATGTTGATTTTGTCTGTTGTTTAGTTTGATTTATGAGAATAGAAGAGGAATTTCAGGTTGAGGTTGATTTTTTATTCTGTTTTAATGTCACTGTTAAATGTAAGCTTCTGTCTTTAATTTGTTTTCCTTTCAAGTTAATTGGTTCTAAATTTGATTATAAGTTTTCAATCATGCAAAACATGTGATTAAGTTTTCGACTTTTGCAGCTCTTTAAGAATTTAAATCATGAGAGGTGGAGCTAGCATAGAAAATTTACCAGAAGAAGTGATTACTCGCATTGTGTCCCTCTTACCAATAAAGGATGCGGTGCGAACTAGTGTTTTGTCCAAAGACTGGGAATACAAGTGGGCTTCCGTTTCCTCTATTACAATTGGTGATGATCTCATGAAGAGGGCTGGTTTCGTAAGCTTCGTTGATAGGATACTTCTTCATTCTACCAGCATTCAAAATCTAAGGGTCTCATGTCGCTACGTGTGTGACCCAGATATCTTGAGTAGATGGATATCATCTGTGTCAACGCGTACTAGTATTCGGAGTATTATGATTAACTCTGGTTGCGAAAGGTTTATCTTACCACGTTATCTTTTGGACAATACTTCACTCACCCACTTAAAAATTAGTTTACCTTGTACTATGAAAGTTCCCGTCAAAGATTATCTTTGTAACCTTAAAACCTTGTCTCTTAAGGAGGTTTTCTTCCAAAATGAGCATCACGACAAGCTGACATTGACGTTCTCAGTCCTTCAATCTCTTAAACTAGAATCCTGCATTTGGGGTAATGTAAAGTTCGTCGAAATTAACTCACCCACATTGACCAATTTTTCTCATAAGTCACATGCAATTGGAGGAAAGGATTTCCTTATCAAGATTTGTGGAGCAAAGCTTGAAGAGTTTCGAAATTTGAGTTTTGTGCCACTCTATAACTTTGATCTGGATGCATCGTCACTTGTCAGTGCAACTATTGTAATTAGGAGTCCGGTAGGTGATCATTCATCTGTAGGAGGTGGTGGATTACGTTCTGGAATATCAATCAATGACTTTTTAGGTTTGAAGCATTTGAGGCTGGTTGCTCGCGTCACTAAGGTTGGTTTCTTCTACAATTTTGTGTTTCTCCATTATATATTTTATGGATTACTGGTAGTAAGGAATTATTTCATTCCTGCAATGGAGCTTATAGAAGGATCATATACATTCCTTGCCAACTGAAAAGTAAGAAAGATCATGGATACATAACTATAAGACATGAAATCACGGGATAGCTTCTACCATGAGTGTCTAACTTGAGTAGAGAGTATTAGTGTGAGACAACAAATAATTCAACTTTTTTCTGCTTTATCCTATATATACATGAGTAATTTTAACTGAGATTTGTAGAACAATAACACTTGGAAGCAACTTGTAAATGTTAAAAGTAATTTGATGCAGATTTGGTTAATGTGTTATCTGCGTAACTTGTTTTGCCATTCTTGTATTGACTACTTACATCTTGCTATGAAAAAAATTAACATCTTCTTCATTTTTGGTAACAACCAAGATGTTTGCCCAGTTGATGCCAGGACATCCTCTTCCCAGGTTTCATAGGCTCAAAACCCTAGTACTCGATCTGCGTGCTCGCATTGAAGCTTTTCTAGAGTTACTTCACATGGCGCCAACTCTAGAACAACTCATCATGAATGTGGTAAGTTATAACACGGAGTCTTCAACTCTATAACAACTCATCATAGATTGGGTCTAAATAATTAGTCCATACCTTCATATTTTGTGGTCCAGTATATCGACATAGTTCGTTATTCAGAAGAATTCAATTTTGACGCGGTTGGATCTGTGCCATCTTGTATGTTGTCTCACCTGACGAAGATCAAATTTCCAAAATTTTTGGGCACGACGTCGGAACTGAATTTGGTAAAACTTTTATTGAAGAAGTCCATGAAACTTGAGAAATTCGTCGTTTCTGTTCATTCTAAGCCACAGATTCCAAAAGCTGATATGGAAGAACTATTGTCAACATATCCCAAAGGGTCATCTTGCGTCTCGTTGGTGGTTACTTAAGAGGTTTTACGACCCTCTCTGATTCTCATTCTCTCGTGTGTGTATGTGGGCATGGATCCTTGTGTGTATGAGTCTCATATGTTTAAAAGACTTCTGAAAGTTTATTCTTACATTTTTCCTTGGGTGGCCTGTCATTTTGCTTCTCAGCTACAATTTGTGAAATTTGTTCTCTCTGTGTTGATGAAGCTTTGTGGTAGATGGAATTGCTAAGATGCTCATCTTCTAATGTCACGTTCTAACATAAGAAGCAGCAGCTGAAAGGCGGGGAGTTAGAAGTTTTTAATCATTTTATTTTCCAAAAGTAGAAGAAAGAAATCATCAGGTGTATGATAAAGAAGAGTTCATTTCTACACCTACTTAGCATGGACAACAGATCAATTAGAGAATATACTAAACTGATTTGTAAGTGTTTAAAAACTTGCTCTCTGCCTCAACCTGCCTGTACTCATCCATATTTGACATGCTTTTAATTTTGTTGCACATGTTAGAGGGTTCATTTTGTGCCTACTCGCCCTTGTCAGTCGAGTGGTGAGTTTAAATTTTTCAAGCCCACCACCTGATCCACCCGGACATTTCTTATTATAAGCATTTTATGCAATTATCAAACTAGCTTCATAAAAGAGAAAAGTTTATACATGGTGAATTGTTATTTATCAAAACTTTTAGATGCATTAGTAGAAGTTACAATGACAATCAGTCAAAATACGAACTTGAGGGACGAAAATTTACGAGTTTGAATACTCTTGCATGATAAGAGTAGGATGTGATTATGTACTCATTTTTAATTATTTTACAATAAAATGTACACACACCTATATAGACAGGAAAACAAATAAATATGTATTGGTGTATATAAATCAGTTATATATACACAATACCGTACAATTTTCGTTTAGTGTACTTGTTTTTATAAATATAAGTATAGGTCATATGATTCTTTTCTTATTACTTTTCTTTACTATAGAACATTGGTTTGGCTCCGGATTGGATCCAGGTAAATCTTTAAATCTTTAATCAGATGGTGCAAAAATGCCATTTATCCTTCTATCTTTTGTCTCAAGGCTCAACAATAGGGGTGGGAGGGCCGGCTCGGATCCCCGCGACCCGACCCGACCCTATCGAATTTTTCCCGCCCGGGAAAAAATCGATCTCACTCCGACCCGCAGCTGGTCCCGCGGGTCGGAGTCGGGAACTAGGGTCGGAATCCGATCCGACCCGAGCTCCCGATAATTCCAGGAGCAGCAGTCTGCAGCGGTGCAGCCAGCTGAGATCGAGAGCAGCGATGATGAATATTATGATAAAGTTTATGATGATGGATTTCAAGAACCTGATGAGGATGAGATTGATTTTTCTCTTGCCACTCGCAAACCCGCTTCTTGTAAGGTATATATATTCAACTTCTTTTCTGGGTTTCAATTCTATTTTTATTTTTGCTGCTCTGTTTTTGTTAGTATAAAAGAAACAGGGGATTTGCTCTTTTGGTTGTGTTGTTATCATATGATAATTTACTGCAAGCTCCGCCCTCCCCAAAATCTCCGCCACAATCTCCGTCAACGACAAGCTCCCCGAATCCACCCTCTCCTACCTCGACGCCTCCGACAATACACGTACACACAACACACACACAGACAAACACACACAACAGAATCCCGAGCGGATCTCCGCCCTCAACGCCACCACCCCCTCCGGAGGAGATCTCCGCTGCTCCGTCGCCGTTGTTGCGGGATCTCGAGCGGAATTCCGCTTCCTGCGGGACTCCCGCATATGCGGGAGTTTGTCAGCCGCGGTGCGGATCAGGTAGCACCGTCGTGCTCCCGATCCCGCCGGAATCCGTGGGCTGGAATCCCGCCACCGCGGATTCCCAGCCCACCTCACCCCTACTCAACAATGACCATTAACCACCACCAAGACACTCTTTCAACTGCTCCCGAATTGAGGGTGCAAATTTTATTTGTCCTACTAATTACATTTAATTAACATGCAGTTCAACATACCATCTCTCCTTTTTCGGACCGCATAGTTATAAGTAACAAACTTTCGAGCAGTACAATGAAAAATCGATCTTTCTTGAAGTAATATTCAAAGGGGAAGTCATACAAAAACTATATGACAGTGCACTTTTGGCGCAATAAAAGTTTGAATATGTCATGACATCCTTAAGTAAGGCAGAAACTACCTGTTTAGTTCTCCCAATATATGATTATTCTGTAACAAGCCCAGGCTCTCCAATCCAATGGCGTACGAGGAACTCAAGATTAGGGGAATGCTTTAATAGAATACCTTGCAGACTGTGATAAAGAAGCAACTTTAGTTACTACTTGAAAATACACACATGTTCTGGAAAAGTACGTGCAATAGATATAAAATGATACACATTTTACCCTTTCAGCATCAATGTGGACAACTCCCCTCGTTCCAAACTGAACCAGATATAAATAAACAAAGTTGAGATTGTGACTTTGGCTGCAAGGACCTCATCAAGAAATTACCATGCAGTTCCTTAAGGTCTACTATTTTACAAAATTCCGACCGATTTAACAACACAAAAAAGACAAGAAGAAGACGTGTACCACCATTGAAGAACTAAAACATTAACGACTCTTAGAGGAAATCAATAATCCATATCTAAATAAATATGACACACAAACTAACACTAACACACTGAAGGTAAAGATAATCAGTGGTGGCCTTCTAGTTGTTTTGATCTCATCATAATTCATAACATGGTAAAGGAACAAGTAAGAACTTCTAGCATACAAATTAAAAACACATCATAGAGAAATTAGAAACAGAGTTTAAAGCATAGATTATACATATGACTTATTCTACTCACAATGCATGATCAACATTAGCCACCAAAGAAAAGTGCTCAATTATATATTCATTGCCTGTTTCATGTGATACTCAATCTGGCACATCTTTGACTGCTTCGGCAACTCAAGCAATCTTGTCAAAATACTCATATCAGTAGAAGGAAGGCAATGGAGTATTAGGTTTTGCAGAACTTCTCCATTTTTCAAAAAGTACTCCACTATTTTGATTTCATTTTCTTGCCCTTCAAACACCCTAAATTCAATTCTCTTCACATGAAATACCAAACACTCGGGAGAAATTGGCAATAAGGACTTAAAACTTGCAAACCCGTCTTCATTCTTTTGGAATCCCTGTTGAGAAAATAATGGTGTAGTTTAAAAACGGCATAAGTATGCATGTACGCTAGTGAAACTTACAGTAATAAGAGCACTTATGCTAATTAATCATATTACTTTCTAATTGTCTCCATAAGACAATCCATGAACCATATGCTCTCCTGTCCTAACTTCATAAGAAAGAATTATCATAGGTAGAATATATTACGTGTTATGTTTATACAAAATATAACATATAAGGAATGCTACACTACACCTCCTCAATAGTGAGTTGCTCGAGTTTAGTGAGTTGCTCGAGTTTAGGTGCGATCTGTAGTAAACGTGCCAATATCGACCAGTTGAGGCAACCAAGTGATAACCAAATCAAATTATGAAACACAGACAGCGGCAGAGAGGATCTACGCAAACCCTGCAACCAAGTAAGAAAAAATGCGAACTAGTTAATAAAAAGATTACAATAAATCAAAATTACTTGATGTCATAATACTCTAACAAGAGATGGATCGTAAAAAGAAAGTAAATGACGATAGATTAAGAAAGCTCACATCAATTGTGCAGCCAGATAAACGTAGACGGATTGTGCTTGGGCGATTAACAAAATCCAAAAAACAACCCACCTCTTCTAATTCAAATTGATGTTGATTGGGACAAACGTCAATGTGAGCCGTGTGAAGAGATTTTAAGTCACGGCCAAAATATCTACCGGCAAGAGACCCGTTATACATGAATATTTCAAGATTGGGGGTATCAATTACGAGGTCAGTGACAGTCTCTTCCCCACAACCCCCCCCCCCCCCCCCCCCCCCCCCCCCCCCCCCCTATGACCAACTTCTTCAACAAAGGACATTCGATATAAACATCATACCAAAACTTATCTCCGAACAAGTGTAAGTATTCTAGTGCAGGACAACATGCAATAAATCGACTCAATTCCTTTCCATCGACATCGAGTTCAGTAAGATATAGAGATTTGAGGTTGGGTAAAGTGAAGTTATACGGAAAACAACACTCCTCGTCTAACCAAAGCCGCAATGTCACCAATGTGGTGCAGCCGTTGAGGCTACCGAATAAGGCCTTTGTTGACTCATCACCAAATCGAAGATAGAATTTGAGTTTGAGATCAAGGCGACGGACATTAAGCCGTACTGCGGCACGAATCCAAGATGCAACCTCTTTTACACTATAATTTTCATTGTCACAATGAAGAATGATTTCTTCCACAGAATTCACATCAGATAAAGTAACATTAAACAATTTATCAACAAAATTGATAAAAGTAACAGGAGGGGAATCATCGTCGTCATTGTTGTCTTCTCCCCTATTGGGGTTTAAGAACAATGAATCATCAAGATCAAGTTTAACAGGAAGAACAGAGAGAAAGAGATTATTCCACCTGGTAGAGAGAATTGAGGTACCAACAGCATTCTTTGTGGGCAAATTGCACAAAATTATGCTCAAAATTGGATCTGGCAGCTCACTGATTCGGTCAATTTGTTCTTCATTTTTTGGATTGGACTCCATTGAGAGTTATGAGTGTGATTTTAATACAACTGGAAACTAAGAAAAAAGCTAACTCAGGAAAGGAAAAGGATGTTAATGACTAGCAGGGGTTATTGTTAATTATTAACAAATGACCCTTTATATATAGTTTTTATTTATTATCAGATACCACTGGGAAACTTATCGAACACACTATTGGTCGATACCCTTTATATAGTTTTTATTAGCAGATGACCACTCCAATAGTTTTTAATATACAATACTTGAAACTTAAGCTAGGAAAAGCAAAAGCCCCAAAAGCAGAGCTGATGACGTTTTTCAGATTATCATCTATTTTCGTATCTTAGTTAAAAATTACTTTGCTATCGATGACACGTTGTGTAACCAATAAACAATTCTAAAATAGTTTGTTTTTACTTTTTACTTTAAGTAGCTTTATGATAAACTTTCCAAATACTATGCTTTAAAACTTAAAGTAACTCTAAGCACAAAATAAGGTAACATTAAAATAAACAGAATTCGCATCAGATAACCTTAGGTAACATTAAACAATTTATCTACAAAATCCATTAAAGTAACACAAGGGGTATTGTTGTAATTGTTGTTTTCTCCCCTATTAGGGTTTAAGAGGAATGAGTCATCAAGATCAAGTTTTTTGGGCATTAACCCAAAAGCAAACAGATTATTCCACCTGGTGGAGAGAATTGAGGTGCCAAATGCATATTTTGTGGGCAAATAACACAAAATTATGCTCAAAATTGAATCAGGCAGCTCACTGATTCGATCAATTTCCATTGAGTTATGAGTAAGTTTAAGACAAATAGAAGAAGAAAGAACTTACTGAGAAGGAGATGTTAATGATTGATTATATATATACCAGGGGTTACTGTTAATTACCAAATGACCCCTTCCATAGTTTTTAATTGCATATTATACCATTGGGAAACTTGACATCTTTGGAATGAAAGTCGGACTCCATAGATTTTAATGTCTTTATAGAATTGTATATAATTTTATGTTTTTGCTTATGACTTGTTTTAAACAAATTCAAAAAATTATAATATTTGAAAGTTATATGAAACAAGAAAGCTCCTCTTCAATTGTTGCAAAATACCTAATTAATGTTTTAAATAATTTTCTTAACATATAATGCACTTGTTTTCAAAATTAATTTTAAGTAACTTCAAGAGAAACAATGACAGACCATTTCTGCAAACTCTGAGTAGTAGATAAGTTGATGCTAATGATTTTAAAGTGATATTGGGCTATTTGCTAATCAAAGAAAATACATGGGGTTATATCCAATTAAGAATTAATAACACAAAAAAGCAGAGTCTGCGATGTTTTCAGAATATTATAATGACACATTATCGGTAAACACTTCAACGCTGGTTTTTCTAATTTTAAGTAGGGGCACGTTTGGTATTCCTTGTTAATTTTTTTATTTAATATCACATTTGGATTGTAACACTAAGTAACCTATAACTTGTCATACCATTTCTTATTCCATGTTTGGCTTGTAAGATATCTTGGCTTACATGAATTTGAATTACACATTTACCCCCAATTTAAACATTAAGTTTAGGCGGGAGATGAATTTGGAGGCAAATGTGTCATTTGAAAAAGCAAATAAAATATGAGATAAATAATCCTAGGGGTGTGGGTGAGATTTCTTATCTTGCAAATAATGTCAAATACCCCACTTATCACGGGTGCCCGCCATTTTTCGGAGGGTCATCCAAACGCGAGAGTAGCTAAGAATATTATTTTTATCTTGGCTCTTTGGGGCAAGCAAACGTGTCCTAGCTATATGAGAAATGTTAGAGCCTCACCTACTTTTGCTTGTAAGTTGTAACACTTACGGCACGTTTGGAAGACTATTTCCAATAAAAGGTATATTGATTAATCTGTACATTACATGATGCATGTCTTGCTATTAAATAATAGCTGGTGGAAAGGTGTGATAATTTAATGCCTAAAAATGCTCTTCTGGCCCACCTAATACAGGGCCCTCGGCGTAATTGAGTTGAAGTTATTGATGAACCAAACCCTATATAAGGTCATACTATTTAATTAATATGGCGTCTTTGGGCCTTCCAAACGTGTTGTAGTATATTAAGAAAGCTTATTGGTAAAAAAAAAAAAAAAAAAGGACAGCGTAAAGTGCATGAAGGAAACTTTTTTTATCTCAAGTATAAAAATCATAAAAGGAAGTTGAACTAAAGACATTTACCGAATTTGATTCGTATAGTCCTCTTATTTAAGTTTAGCACCCAAAAAATGAGGATAACTGATCTATGACAAGAGCATGAGCTCTTAAGTTTTAATGTTTTTGTAGAAATTTATATTATTTGAACAATAATAAGTTATTAAACCGTTAAACCTTAGGCAAATAAAATTAAAAATTAAAATAGATCCGCTATTAGCTTCAGTATGTATTTGGCTAATTGCAAAAAATAAAATTAACAAAAAAATAGAGAGGACGAAGCAAAGAGTTATTTCCATATTAAAAATAACACAATAGCTATTATTGCAATTATTTACTCACATACAACTAAAGTTGTCATATTAAACATCATCAAGCATTGGATACATGTTTGCAACTTCATTTTGGCCTTGCTTCATCTTGAGAGGCACAATTATAAGCCTCCCTAGTTTTCTCTTATTTTTTTCCCTCTTTCTCGGTCTTGCTTGGTTGGGGACTCCAAGCTTGATGAGCCATGCATAGTCCTCCTTTTATTTATATCACCACTATTTCTCATCAAGCACTGGGTAAAGTTATAAAGTAATCTTGAACTATAGAGCTCTGTTTTTCTCCTTTTCCGTAATTTTAAGATAATTTCTAGTTTTGTTTGTCTACAAAATGCTAGAAAAAAACAAAAGCTCCAAAAGCAGAGCTTATAATGTTTTTCAGATTATCATCTATTTACGTAACTTAGTTATATTCTTTTGTTGTCGATGACACCTTGAGTAACCATTAAGCAAATCAAAATACTTTGTTCTTACTTTAAGTAGCTTTATGTCGATGACACCTTGAGTAACCATTAAGCAAATCAAAATACTTTGTTCTTACTTTAAGTAGCTTTATGATAAATTTACAAATAATACCAACTTCTGTTTTTAAAACTTAAAGTAATGATACTCTAAAATTATTTTTAAATAAATATAAACAGAGGATTTTTCAAGATAGAGCCGACATTTGAAGTAGGTTTTAAAGCTTAATTTAAACCATGTGAACTTATACTTTTGAGGGGAAAAAATTCTTATACATTAGCTAAAGTGAAGTGTGATGTGCCTAATTTTCTAATACTAGTGAGCCACATTATTGATTCACATAATGTTTGAAGGGGATATTTTAGAATTGGCCCAATATCTTATATTGGGACGGCCCATCGAGGTCAGCCCGCTAAAATAGTACATCGAACAGTTACTGTTCGACATTAAATGTGCATCGAACATGTGGTGTTCGATGCTGAGTCAACATCGAACCATCTCTGATCAATGCTCTTTCTTAACCTATCAATGGAGCATGTGGGACGGGTATTATGTGGGACGAGCATTCAAGACATTCTCTAACGTAATCCACCTCAAACACCCGAGCATTCGACGCGTCCTTAGACCGAACTCGGGGCATTCGACACGGTTGAACATTGAGGGATTTTTGACTTTTTGGTCCTCTATAGTAACCACCTTTCAAATTTAGTCATTTATAGTGCCTCGAGCCATTTTTGGTCCTCTAAAGTAACCAAAATTTCAATTTTGGTCCTCCGGCGATAATTTTTGATTAATTAGACCGGACTTCAATCAAATTTGGGGATACTTTCAATTTTCCCTCCAAAATATTTTTATGTAATTACACTTAGACCCCAAATATTGAAATAATTATATTTACAATTTAAATAATTTTGATATTTCAAAAATGGTTGGGAGATTTACAATTTTTTTTCTTTAAAATTTGTTGATTATACTCATTTAACTTATGTTTTATATTTTTATTGTAAATATTTATTAAACTAAATTTAATTATAAAGTTACCTTATAAATAAATAAACTATCTTAAAATGATATAAGCTTTACCTACTAAAATTACCATAATTAAAAAAGGATTGAAAAAATATATACAATATATTTTCTTTTAAAACTAAAAACAAAATCTAATATTGGTGCAGGAGAGGCGGGGTGCAGGGGTGGTGGGTGGTGTCGTGGTGGTGCAGGGTGGGTGGGGGGAGGCGGGGTTGTGCATGGGCAGGTCGGGGCAGGCGGGGTTAGTGGAGGGGCGGGTGGGGGGAGGCGAGGTTGGTGGAGGTGGGTGGTGGTGCAGGGTTTTGGTGGTGATTTTTGTGGAGGTGCAGGGGCGGGTGGGTGGGGGTGGGTTGGGGGTGGGATAATATATATATATATATATATATATATATATATATATATATATATATATAAACTAAATATAGATGAGGTTGATTTTTGAATAATATAAATTATTTTTTTAACTAAACGAAATAAAATTTATAATCAATTCTTATTACTAACATAAAATAAAATAAGATTATTTGTATTTTTAATCAAATATGCGTTATTTAAAAAATATTAGGGTGTGAGTGTAGTTGTATAAAGCTTTGGGGCGAAAAATGCAAAAATAAAACTTAGATCTAAAGTCATGTGCATGTCACATGCGTAATTCCGGGGAATAAAAGAATATTCCGTCACCGGAGGACCAAAATTGAAACTTTGGTTACTTTAGAAAACCAAAAACGGCCCGAAGCAATATAAAGGACTAAATTTGAAAGGTGGTTACTATAGAGGACTAACAAGTAAAAAATCCCGAACATTGAAGATACAGAGTTCGACGTTGAGCACTACATCGAACCAGCCTCATTCGATACGCATCCAACATCGAATCAGGCTTGTTCGACTTACAACAATTCGACACACGACAACTACAGTATATTTAGTATCGAATAGCCTAGGTTCGATACGTCTCCATCGAACGCAGCCCGTTCGACACGTCACATCTACTTGTAATTTTATAGTAAATCTTAGTAAGCTTTGTATAAGGTGTTCTGGACCAAGCTAGTCTGATAATTAATTGATTAGCATTATTTTGGCTATTTGTTTCTCATTTGTACGTTTATTCAGTGTTTTGTTACACGGACGAAATAAGACCAAAATATTGGCGCCGTCTATGGGAACACCACATTTTTCCAATTTACTAGGTATGACATCTAGAGTTACTACTCTATCGAAAAGCATACTTGTAGAAGGAATGGACGAGGAAGTTGATGGGGCTATAGCAAGCCAAACGGCCCCAGACAACGACCGACCACCGACTATACCTACGGGAGTGCCAACACCAGCGAGAAGGGAGGCACCAGTAGAAGAGGCACCGAGAGAGGATGCTGGTGCAATAGGGGCAACCGCAACGACATCGTCAACCCCGAACATGACAAGATAAGAGATCATGGACGTGGTAAAAACCGCCATGGCTAAATTTTGGGTCTATGCGCTGCAAGTACAGGTGCCGCCACCGACAGCGCATGTAGAGGCGATAAATGAACAAGCTTCCGCAACTAGAGCTTCGAAGGAAGCTGAGAAGGAGAAGATGCATCGTGACGACAGAAGGAGCAAACCTGCCTCTGGAGGAGGGAAGGATAGAGAAAAGTCGATCCGCGGGGACCAAGGAGGAAAGCCGAAGTCAATAGAGGTGCAATCGAGAAGGCACCGTGAGACAAGAAGGAAAGAAAAGAGAGGGAATCATCAAAAATAACCCAGAATGAGGGAAGAAAATGAGGATATGAGACGTAAAGAAAGCCACGACTCCAGGAAAGAATATGATGAGATGACAAGGAAACTAGAAAGGCTTGAAAGAGAGAAAGCCGCGATAGAAGTCCAGATGGAGCCAGAAGGAAACGTTATGAGGAGTAGTCCATTTTCCGAAGAGATCGAAGCAGAGATCTTGGGACAGGGAGAGAAGATCCCTGAACTGAAAACCTACGACTGGAAAACTGATCCCCACGATCATCTGTTTCACTTGGACAGGAAACTGTCTTTATATGGGTTCAAAGAAGCCATGCAAGCAAGGATATTTGCAACCACCCTGACTAGGGTGGCAATGGATTGGTTTACTCGAATTGCGCCAGGATCGATCAAAACCTACAAGTAACTGAGGGCAATGTTCAAGGACCAATTCTCGAGTCAGGCCAGATTGGTGTTGGATCACTCCCATCTTTAAGCCATGAAGCAGGGGACCAATGAGAGTTTGAAGGACTTCATGAGACGGTTCAACGAAGAGCTACTAAGGGTAGACAGCCCAAGTGGAGAGATGGTGATGAGCATTCTTTTCCAAGCAACTAATAACACCACGTTCGGAGGAGATCTGATCAGACACAAACCCACCACAATCGAAGCTATTAACAAGATAACGAAAGGTGTGGTTCATTTGGAAGAGATGATGGCGACTAAATTGCTCAATGTTGTGCCTCCTAAAGATAAGGGAAGGGAAGACTAAAACCGCAACAACAACAACAACAACAGGAGCAAGAACAATAGGTACCGGGACGCATCTCCCAGGTGGTACACGCCTCTGAATACAAATATCATGACAGTATTCGGGATGGTCAAAAGAAGGGGGTGGCTGAAAGAGCCAAGACAGATGAAAGACTCAAAGGCAACGAGATACTCGGCCCACTACGGCAAATATCACAATCAGAAGGGGCACGACACCGAGCATTGTAAGGATCTCAAGGAAGAGATTGAGCGGTTATTGAAGGATGGTAAACTAGCGAAGTTTGTCAGAAAAATGAAAGAACATGACCATAGTACGGACAGAGAGAGGACACCCTCCCTCAGAAAGGACAAGAAAAAGATGATCGAACAGCCGTAGTCGTTCGATTATCAACAAATTGGGAATGGCAACATCAGAAAGGCCATGATAAACGTGATATCGGGAGGTCCTGGTGGGCAGATTCCACCAATGCCCGAAAGAGAATTTCGAGGCTCGTTTTATTGGATAAGTTTTCAGCATGGCAAATATCCTGAGAATCGAGGAAATGCCACACGAAGAGGTCACTTTCTCTACTGCAGATCTGCGAAAGCTAAAACCCAAGTCCTTTCAATCAACAAATTTAGATTCCCCGTTGGTAACAACGGTGGACATAACCAATTTTGGTGTTACAAAGATGTTGGTAGATGTAGGCAGCTCGGTCAACATTTTGTTTAGCTCTACTTTGGACAAAATGGGGCTGAACGACGAAGCTCTGGAACCACTGAGAACTTCGCTTAGCGGTTTTGGAGGCCCGTAAATTGTACCCCGTGGAATGCTTGTGCTTCCAACCTCTTTGGGAACTGCTCCACAAAGGAGAACACTGCTGGCAAATTATGTAATTGTCGACATGCGCTTTGCATATAACGACATCCTAGGAAGGCCCGCTCTGAATGCATTCCGAGCACTGCCCTCGACTTACCATCAAATGGTGAAATTTCCTACCCCTACAGGTACAGGTGAAGTGATCGGAGATCGCATTGAAGGATGGAAGTGCTACGTGAACTCACTACGTTCACAACCAAAACAGGAACAAGAGGCGGTAGAGGCATTGGTCCCCATGCAGATGGAGCACATCGACTAAGAAGCTCCGATTTAATATTATGGACTTTTGGCTACCTCTGTTTCCCATGGCTACGACCTTATGTTCTGGGTAAACTCAACACTTCTTCTCGTGCTTGCATCTTTGTTGGGTACTCCACCTCTCAGAGTGCATATTATTGCTATAATGTAGAGTCAGACAAAGTTTTTGTTTCTCGCCATGTTCGTTTCGTTGAGACTGAATTTCTAGGTTCTTCTCTCGCTTTCTTTATACGTTCATCTCTGTTTGTGCCTGCTCAACCATCTCTTTTTATTCTGCCCATCGCACCTCAAACCGCGCCTCTTGTCGTGCCTACCGAATGCCATGATCAGAATGTGGCGCGACCAGGCGCGCGATCAGACTCGTCATGCACCAATGCTCCAGAATCCAGCACATGCAATGATGGTCGCGTCTTGGTCGAGCGATCTGATGCTGATCGCTCGTCCACCACAAGATTGGACCAGTTAGCCGCCCGATCTGACACTTCTTGCCATCCCCTGCCAGCTGCACCATGCTTGTCCGAGCCTTCCTCCAGTTTGTCTGCTTCACCTTCTTCCACTGATGAATCGACGTCGTCTATGCCATCTTTATTGCCACCTAACCCATCTCGCACCCATCACATGACCACACGTGCCATGAATAACATCTTTAAGCCTAAACAACTTAATCTTGCAACAAAACATCCAGTTGACAGTCCTCTTAAGCCCATCTGTATCAGCACTGCTCTCAAGGATCCAAATTGGCGGTGCAGCCTTTGCTAAATAATATACAACTCTTATAAAGCATGGTACATTAGATCTTGTTCCTCGTCCAATTGGCAAGAATATAATTGGATCCAAATGGGTCTTTTGAATCAAGCGTCATCCCGACAGCGCTATTCCAAGTACTAGGCTCGCCTTGTTGCTAAAGACTTTCATCAACGTGAGGGCCTCGATTTTAAGAAGACGTTCAATCTTGTTGTCAAGTCTGCCACGATTCGTACAGTTATTTCTCTTCCAGTTATGAACTCATGGCCTCTTTGCCAACTTGATGTGAGTAATGCCTTTTTGCATGGTAATCTCCTTGAGGATATCTATATGTCTCAACCTCGGGGTTCTTAGACTCTACTTTTATGCTGCATTTCTGTCATCTCAAGAAATTGATCTATGGCTTTAAGCAACCCACTCGTGCTTGGTATCTTGCGTTGAGTTTGGCTCTTAGCTCTCTTGGCTTCTTGCGAACCAAATCTGATGCTTCTCTTTTCATTTACTCTCAGGATTCGGATCTGACCAGTGTCTTGGTATATGTTGATGCTAGTATTGTCACGGATAATTGTCACACTCTAATTGCGCCACTTATTGTGCAATGGGGCTCCAACTTTGCCGTTAAGAACCTCGGTGAGTTATCCTACTTTCTTGGTGTTGAGGTTTTCCGTTGTCGTGAAGTTTTGTTCTTGTCTCAACACAAGTATATTTGTGACATTCTTGCTCGATATAAAATGGATGGTGCCAAGCCATTTGCCACACCCATGGCGCCCACCTCCTTTACCCTTTTGTCTTCCTCCCTTGCCGATACCAAGGAGTATCAGAGTGTCACTGGGTAACTTTAATACCTTGCCCTTACCTGCTCCGATATAATCTTTGTCGCCAATAGACTTGCTCAACGAATGGCTTCTCCGATGGATCTTGATTGGAGTGCTCTTAAGCGAGTCCTTCGGTAGTTGAAGGGTACCTTATCTCATGGTGTTCTCTTGCGTCGTGAAAACTATGTTCATCTTACTACCTACTCGAATGCAGATTGGGTTGGTGATCACACCTCTGCGGTGTCAACTTCTGCCTATGTGGTGTTTCTTGGCACAAATTTGATCTTGTGGTCCTCTCGCTGCCAACGCGGTCTCACACGTTTCTCTAGTGAGTCCAAGTATCGTGCCCTTGCCAACATTGTTGCCGAGATACGTTGGTTGCAACACTTGTTTCTTGAGTTACGTGTTCTTCTCCCTACACCATGGGACCTGTTTGCCATAATGCCCATTCTGGGACGAGTTGGAAGAGGAATTTCTAATTCTTACACGGATAATGAAATTCAAAAAAGCTAATCTGGGAGCTACACGTCTTTCTCTTCATCTAGTGTTGCATTCCCACATGAATCATATCTATAATGATCTTCACTTCGTTATTGATCTTGTCAACAAAGGTTTCCTTACCGTCTCGTATGTTAACATTGTTGACCAACTTGCGGATTCGCTCACTAAACCGCTTCCACGTGTGCGGTTTCAGCTTTTACATTCCAAAATTTATGTCGCCGATGGAACGTTGATTTGCGGGGGCGTATTAGGAATATTCCTTAGTGTTTATCTTTATGATATTTCCTTGTATGATTGGTTAAGATATTTTCTTGTATTTTGGTATATATTTTTGGGGTATTCCTTTGTATTTAGTTTAGAATATTCTCTCTTTTAAAAATTATGTACATTGTATAAATACCACAAGTTGTGATGAATAAAATCATTCACTTATAATTCTTATAGAAACTACCTGTTTGGTATGATTATTGTGGACCAATGCCCTTTCCAATCCAATTCAGATTATGTTTATCATTTTGCCATGTCGAAATTTTAATCCAATTCCTTAAAATGGCACATATTTGCTTTTTCCCTTGCATAACTAAAATATTGAGTAATCAATTTCTAAACAAAAAATGAGAAAAAAACACATTCCTATTCAACAACCAATCAAATCTTATATGCTTGAAAAACACACAAGTCTCATATTGCAACAAGATCTTAAATCTAGTCTCAAAAGGCGACCTTGCACAGACTTAATATACAAACTAGCATTCAAGTACCTGGTGGAGAGAATTGAGGAGCCAATTGCATTTTTTTTTGGGCAAATTACACAAATTTGTGCTCAAAATTGGATTGGCAGTTCATGATTCGAACAATATTTCTTCAATTCCCAATCGAATTTCTTCTTGAAAGGAAAAAAACTTACTCACAAAGCACTAACATGGCTTTATTTAGCTCACCGATTTGACGACCATCCTTGTTATTTTTAATTAGTAAATGTCTTCTTATATAATAATTATTATTCTTATTAGCATTAAGCAAATTCCCCGAGAAAATTAAAAATTCAGGAGATAACATCATGCCCTTACATCATTTTAGTGTATATATTAAAATACCGAATCTTGATTAATTTGGTTTATCAAAATAAATATTATAATTCTTTTTGGTAATTTTGAGATTTTTCCAACTTCATTTTTCTTTTCTTTTTTGAAAATATTTTGAAAAATATGGAATTTTTGTTTTTACAAATCAAAACGTAATTTCTTGATTATTTCTATACAATGGTATATTAAGTTATGTTTTAATTGATGTCTTCTGTTCGTTGTTACTTGTTAGTCAAGGATAAGACAAGATTTATATTACAATGTCAAAAAATCATTTTCAGAATCTATGTATGGAACACTCGCCTCATTCCGAACTGAACCACAGGTATAAAAGTGCTAAACAAACAAGAGATTGTGACTTTGACTGCACATCAAGAAATTACCATGCAGTTCCCATAAATTCTAATTCATCACAAACTAACATACTGAAGTTAAAGATGATTAGTGGTGGCAACTTCTAGTAGATCGACATCGTCATAATACCACAAAAGAACAAGAAAGAATTTCTGGTAAAGTCAAAATTCAAGATGCATCAGAGAGGATTAGGAGCAGAGTGTAAGCATAGGATATATGTGACTAACAGTAGCCACCAGAGTAAAAGGGATGATGTGCTCAATTATACATTCATTGCCTGCTTCATTTGATACTCGAACTGGCACGTGTTTGACAATCTCGGCAATACAAGCAATCTTGTCAAAATACTCATATCAGTAGAAGGAAGGCAATGGCGTATTAGGTTTTGCAGAACTTCTCCATTCTTCAAAAAGTACTCCACCAATTTAATTTCATCTTCATGCCCTTCAAACACCCCAAATTCAATTCTCTTCACATGGAGTACCAAACACTCAGGCGAAACTGGCAATAAGTTCTTAAATTTTGCAAACCCGTCTTCATTCTTTTGGAATCCCTGTTGAGAAAAGAATGATGCACTTTAAAACAGCGTAGTTTGCATGTACATATTCTGTCAATCGTATTACGTTTAAAGAGAAATGGATATTGTCTTTATAAGACAATCTCAAGGATCGAAGTAACACAACTCTCACCATTAGCTAGGATAAACCAACAAAGTAGGTGTTCGAGAGAACAATTAGTCTAAATTATCAACATATATACTAGTTCACGAGAATAACATGTAGCTGCTAAGGGTGATATAAGATCACTGCAATCTCATTTCCTTTATGAAGACGCCCAAACTAGCATTGAGAAAATTATATCTAATTACGAACCAAATACGAAAATTCATAGATTATACCGGGAGAGTGAGATATAAAAAGTACATAATCTTACATTATGATATAAAATAATGATCGTAATAACATAAGTCATGTTCTTCTGCTTATCGTAAATATATTAAAATTTAAAACAATAAAAATATTCTCTTGGTCTAAGGTATCAAGAACAAAATGAAGATAAATTAAGAAAGCTCACATCAATTGCGGAGTGAGATAAATATAAACGGATGGTGCTTGAACAACTAGAAACAAACATGGCTGTATTATTACTAAAATTCGAATGATCTTCATCATCGCCAAAACTCATGGCTGCAGTAGCTGTACAATTATTAAGATACCCAAAATATTTTTCATCAAAGCTCTGTTCCTCCAAGAAACCCAACAATGCTTCACTGGAACGAGTGTCAATGTGAGCCGTGCGAAGATATTTGAAGTGACAACCATAATATCTAAGAAGAAATCCGTCATATATCAACTGTAAGGCCACTTCTTAGAGACTCTTTCCAACAACTCTCTATGACCCACTTCTTCAATAGAGGATATGCAATGCGAATATCATACAAACATTTACATCGGCACAAGTATGAGCATTAATCTAGCGCAGGACAACCTTCCATTAATCGACCTATCCGGTCATCTTCTTCTTCATCATTGAATATAAGTTTAGCAGGATGTAAAGTTTTGAGATTGGGTAAACTAAAATTATCTGGAAGACGCAACTCCTAATGTCACTAATGTCGTGCAGCCGTTGAGTAAATTGCAGAAAGTCCATCGTGCCAGTGTTTATTTTCAATTAGCAAATGACCTCGGGATTTGATTAATTACATGCCATTATACTTCAGTTTAATTTAATCTATTAAAACTATAATTTATCATCTTTCGCAATTTTTAGTTCTTTCAAGCAATGTGAGAATAATAATGTATCACTAATGTTTTAAATTATTTATTAAAATTATAAGTAAAAAAGCCCATTTTGCACTATACATCCATAACACTATACTTCCAAACTTTTGTCAGTTTATGTTGCCCCCCCCCCCCCCAAATGGACGAAATACTTTTAATTTAGACTACTTTTTGAACTCATTTTTGCCACTAACTTCCTAAACCAATCTAGTACAACGCGCAAGGTGGGTAAATTGCACAGATTGAAAAAGGTTTGAGATATAAAAAAATATTGCGTGAATATACTTCAAAACATGTGTTAGTTTGAGGAGTTTGATGCCTTTCCTCTAAAAGATAACGTATAACATTTAGTTTGAACAATATGGCCCTGCTAAACGTCAAACAAATAAGACAAAAGCATAGAGTTATGTCACGAACTTCAGCACTTGCATATCAATTAGAGAATATACTTGATAGATTTGTAAGTCTTTAAAAACTTTTCAGATCAATTAGAGATTGTACTAAACTGATTTGTAAGTGTTTAAAAACTTGCTCTCTGCCTCAACCTGCCTGTACTCATCCATATTTGACAACATTTTATTTTGTTTGCACATGCAGTTGGAGGGTTCATTTTGTGCCAACTCGCCCTTGTCAGTCGAGTGGTGAGTTTACATTTTTACAAGCCCACCACCCAATCCACCCGGACATTTCTTATTATAAGCATTTTATGCAAGCTTATCAAAACTTTTAGATGCATTAGTAGAAGTTACAATGACAATCCCTCAAAATACGAACTTGAGGGACGAAAATTGACGAGTTTGAATACTCTTGCATGATAAGAGTAGGATATTTTACAATAAAATGTACACACACCTATATATACAGGAAAACAAATAAATATGTATTGGTGTATATAAATCAGTTATATATACACAATACCGTACAGTTTTCGTGTAGTGTACTTGTTTTTATAAATATAAGTATAGGTCATATGATTCTTTTCTTAATACTTTTCTTTACTATAGAACATTGGTTTGGGTCCGGATTGGATCCAGCCTCCAGGTAAATCTTAATCAGAGGGTGCGAAAATGCCATTTATCCTTCTATCTTTTGTCTCAAGACTCAACAATGACAATTAACCACCACCAAGACATTCTTTCAACTGCTCCCGATCTGAGGGGGCAAATTTTATTTGTCCTACTAATTACATTTAATTAACATGCAGTTCAACATACCATCTCTCCTGTTTTGGACCGCATAGTTATAAGTAACAAACTTTCTAGCAGTACAATGAAAAATCGATCTTTCTTGAAGTTATATTCAAAGTGGAAGACATACAAAAACTATATGACAGTGCACTTTTGGCGCACACACGGTCACAAGGGGTCAATTTGATCCTGGTGGTACCACACTCATACATATACATACACATGTGTATGTATATTGGGTCTGAGTGTGGTACCACCAGTAGTGGTACCACCAGGATCGAATTTTCCGTCACAAGGAGTCTTTATAAAAGTCTGAATATGTCATGACATCCTTAAGTGAGGCAGAAACTACCTGTTTAGTTCTCCCAAGATATGATTATTCTGTAACAAGCCCATGCTCTCCAATCCAGTGCCGTAAGAGGAACTAAAGATTAGGGGAGGGGTTTTAATACAATACCTTGCAGACTTCGATAAAGAAGCAACTTTAGTTACTACTTGCAAACGCACACATGTTCTAAAAAAGTACGTGCAATACATATAAAATGATACACATTTTACTCTTTCAGCATCAATGTGGAAAACTCCCCTCGTTCCAAACTGAACCAGATATAAAATAAACAAAGTTGAGATTGTGACTTTGGCTGCAAGGACCTCATCAAGAAATTACCATGCAGTTCCTTAAGGTCTACTATTTTACCAAATTCCGACCGATTTAACAACACAAAAAAGACACGAAGAAGACGTGTACCACCATTGAAGAACTAAAACATTAACGATTCTTAGAGGAAATCAATATTCCATATTTAAATAAATATGACAAAAACCAACAGTAACACACTGAAGGTAAAGATAATCAGTGGTGGCCTTCTAGTTGTTTGATCTCATCATAATTCATAAAATGGCAAACGAACAAGTAAGAACTTTTAGCATACAAATTAAAAATACATCATAGAGAAATTAGAAAAAAACAGTTTAAAGCATAGATTATACATATGACTTATTCTACTCACAGTGCATGATCAACATTAGCCACCAAAGAAAAGTGCTCAATTATATATTCATTGCCTGTTTCATTTGATACTCGATCTGGCACGTCTTTGACTGCCTCGGCAACTCAAGCAATCTTGTCAAAATACTCATATCAGTAGAAGGAAGGCAATGGAGTATAAGGTTTTGCAGAACTTCTCCATTCTTCAAAAAGTACTCCACTATTTTGATTACATCTTCTTGCCCTTCAAATACCCGAAATTCAATTCTCTTCACATGAAATACCAAACACTTGGGAGAAATTGGCAATAAGGACTTAAAACTTGCAAACCCGTCTTCATTCTTTTGGAATCCCTGTTGAGAAAATAACGGTTTAGTTTAAAAACGGTGTAAGTATGCATGTACGCTTGTCAAACTTACAGTAATAAGAGCACTTATGCTAATTAATCATATTATGTTCCAATTGTCTCCATAAGACAATCCATGAACCATATGCTCTCCTGTCCTAACTTCATAAGAAAGAATTATCATAGGTAGAATATATTACGTGTTATGTTTATACAAAATATAACATAGAAGGAATGCTACACTACACCTCCTCAATAGTGAGTTGCTCGAGTTTAGGTGCGATCTGTAGTAAACGTGCCAATATCGACCAGTTGAGGCAACCAAGTGATAACCACGTCAAATTATGAAACACAGGCAGCGGCACAGAAGAACTATGCAAACCCTGCAACCAAGTAAGAAAAAATCCGAACTAGTTAATAAAAAGATTACAATAAATCAAAATTACTTGATGTCATAATGCTCTAAAACTTGCAGGAGACTTTTTCGAAGATGTAACAAGAGATGGATCGTAAAAAGAAACTAAATGACGATAGATTAAGAAAGCTCACATCAATTGTGCAGCCAGATAAACGTAGACGGATTGTGCTTGAGCAGCTTGAAACAATCATGGTTGTGCAATTAACCAAATCCAAAAGATTGTCATCATAACCCTCCTGTTCTAACCAATTGAATTGATGTTGACTGGGATGAACGTCAATGTGAGCCGTGTGAAGAGACTTTAAGTCACGACCGAAATATCTACCGGCAGGAGACCCGTTATACATGAATACTTCAAGATTGGGGGTATCAACTGCGAGGTCAGTGACAGACTCTTCCCCACAGCCCTCTATGACCAACTTCTTCAACAAAGGACATTCGATATAAACGTCATACCAATACTTAAATCCGAACAAGTGTAAGTATTCTAGTGCAGGACAACATGCAATAAATCGACTCAATTCTTTTTCATCGAAATCGAGTTCAGCAAGATATAGAGTTTTGAGGTTGGGTAAAGTGAAGTTATTATACGGAAAACAACACTCGTCGTCTAACGAAAGACGCAATGTCACCAAAGTCGTGCAGCCCCTGAGGCTACGGAATAAGGCCTTTGTTGACTCGTCAAATCGAAGATAGAATTTGAGTTTGAGATCAAGGCGACGGACATTAAGCCGTACTGCGGCACGAAGCCAAGATGCAACCTCTTTTACACTATAATTTTGATTGTCACAATGAAGAATAATTTCTTCAACAGAATTCACATCAGATAAGGTAACATTAAACAATTTATCAACAAAATTGATAAAAGTAACAGGAGGGGTATAATTGGAATTAGTGTTAGGGTTTAAGAACAATGAATCATGAAGGTCAAGTTTAAGAGGAAGAACAGAGAGAAAGAGATTTTTCCACCTGGTAGAGAGAATTGAGGTACCAACAGCATTCTTTGTGGGCAAATAGGATAAAATTATGCTCAAAATTGGATCAGGCAGCTCACTGATTCGGTCAATTTCTTCTTCATTTTCCATTGAGAGTTTTGAGTGTGATTTTAATACAACTGGAAAAGAAGAAAAAGGATGTTAATGTCTTAATGACTAGCCGGGGTTATTGTTAATTAACAAATGACCCTTTATATATAGTTTTTTATTTATTACCAGATACCACTGGGAAACTTATCGAACACACTATTGGTCGATACCCTTTATATAGTTTTTATTAGCAGATGACCACTCCAATAGTTTTTAATACTATACTTGAAACTTCTTCAAAAAAAAAAAAAAAATACCATACTTGAAACTTAAGCCAGGAAAAGCAAAAGCCCCAAAAGCAGAGCTGATGACGTTTTTCAGATTATCATCTATTTTCGTATCTTAGTTATATTACTTTGTTATCGATGACACGTTCTGTAACCAATAAACAATTCCATATAATAGTTTGTTTTTTTTTACTTTAAGTAGCTTTATGATACACTTTCCAAATGAGTAAAATTCAAAAAACTACCCTGTGTTATTTTTAATTGGCAAAAAAACCCCTGTGTTATTTTTATTAGCAAAAACCCCCCTATGTTTTTTCAACCTTAGCACACCGCCCCCTACGCAAATTTAATAGTTGACCGCTCGCGAAATGACTATTTTACCCCTTTCTTAATTACCTCAAAATTAAACCCCACAAGGGTAAAATAGTCTCAAATAAACTTTAAAAAGCCGAAATTGGGTAAATAGCAAAAACTACCCCTGTGTTATCTTTAATTGGCAAATAACCCCCTGTGTTATTTTAATTGACAAAAAAACCCCTGTGTTATTTCAAAATTAGTAAAAAACTCCCTACTACACTGAATTAATTCGCACATACTGAGATTGATCTCAAAATATGATTTTTATTGTATGTCTTTGATACATATGGAACTGATAATGTTCGAATTAAATTGTATGCATATTTTTGTTTATTAATTTTGAAGAAAACCTTAGTTTTTAGATCTGTAAAAATATAATTACGGTACCGACTAATTTTATTATGTTTTTATACAATTTTAAAAAAATTTAAAAAATTTATAACATGATGCATAATATTTATTGTAACAAGTATATGTTTATTATAAAATTGTAATACTTATAAATTCTTAATTATTGGTACTGTCATTATAAAATATGTCATGAAGGGGGTTTTTGCTAATTTATGAATAACACAGGGGGGTTTCTAATTAAAATAACACAGGGGGTTATTTGCCAATTAGAGATAACACAGGGGTAGTTTTTGCTAATAGCTCTGCCGAAATTTAAAGTTCAAGTCGCAATTCAGGCGCGTGACTTACAAAATTGTACGATAGGGAGTTTTTCGCCTTTGACCAAATAACACAGGGGGGGTTTTGCTAATAAAAATAACACAGGGGTTTTTTTGCCAATTAGAAATAACACAGGGTAGTATTTTGCATTTTACTCCTTTCCAAATACTATGCTTTTAAACTTAAAGTAACAACACTAAGCACCGCAAGCACCACCATAAAGTTGGCGCTCACATCCTTTTACCTTATTTTATGCGGTGGGGTGTTTTAAGTGGTCCGGAAATGAGTTAGGTCGGCCTGCCTCGTAAAAGCCCAAACACGAAAGAATCGAACCAAGAATGTCTCTGTTTGATTGTTATTGCACGTTCGCGGAGCGGGTCCCGCAATTCGGGATCTATAAATACTTCTACCACTGGGAAACTTATCGAAAATTAGTATAGAATAAATTTTACATCAGATTTTTATATAGAATAACATAGAAATGCTTCACCTCTTCAGTAATGAGATGTTCACGATTAGGTGCAAGCTGCAGTAAACGTGCCATCACCGACAAGTGGAGACAACCAAGAGATAGCCCAATCAATTATGAAATACGGGCAGCAGAACAGAGGAACGATGCATATATCCTGCAAGAAAGTTAGAAAAACTGTGAAGTACGTATTTCTGTAATGATACTCTTAAGTCTTAACGTTTACCCGTATAAATTGCACAAGGTCTTCCTAAAATATGTAATACGAGATACTCTCTATAAACATAAAATATTCACTATGGTTTCATACTGCTAGAAGTAAACTGTAGCCCCCTCATTCTTTTACCAAACTAATGACAGCAGAGAGACAAGCTAATGAAATTACCGTAGCACGTTCAGTTCAGTAACCAATTCTCCTGATAATCACCTGCTTGTCAAACCGTAAAGTTATTGAAACCATCCAATAATTAATTTCCACAACCAATGATATTTACTTAGTTTGGTGCTTCCTTAGGAGACCAGTTGACAGAATAATCTTCTGTGCACTTGGAAACACATTTGCCTCACTTACTCAATATTTCAACAAGGTCTTAAATCTAATCCCAAAAATGGAACTCGCACAACTCTATCACTAAGTAGCATAAACAAAACATAGGTGTTTGACCGAATAACAAATCTAATTATATGTTACTGCTAAAAATGATAAATGATCACGTCAGTCTAATATTTATCATGAAGATATCCTAACTGGCATTCTAAGTACTGTTAACCTGGAAAAATTAAATTTATACAAAGTACAAAATTTTGAAGATTATATTGGCAGAGGGAATCAAAAGTACATAAATCATCTCATGATATGATATCGAATACTTATCTTATGATTATCAAAAGTATTGAAGTTAAAGGAAGAAACGTTCTCTAGATGATAGCTATCAAGCAACAGATTGAAGAGCGATAAGAAAGCTTACACCAATCGTAGTATCAGATAAGTACAAAAGGCTGGTGTTTGAGCAGTGAGAAACGATTATGGCTGTATTATTATTAAAATACCAAAGATCTTCATCGTCAATGTCCTCTTTATCTAAGAAATCCAATAATGCGTCACTGGGACGAATGGCAATGTGAGCAGTGTGAAGATATTTGAAATCAGCGAAGAGCAAGAAATCTGTCATAGATCAACTTTTCAAGATTTGGGGGTATCAAGTCTCAGGTTACTTAGAGACTCTTTCCAACAACCCTTTATGAGCAAGAGCAACTCCTTCAACAGAGAGGACACACGATGGAAACAATATCGTAGAATTCTGTCAAGTTACACTCAACCAAGTATAAGTATTCCAGCGCAGGACAACCTTCAATCAATCGTCTCATCGGATCATCATCTTCATCATTGAATACCAGTCTTACAAGTTCTAAAGTCTTGACATTTGGTAAACTAAAATTACTCGGAAGACGCAGCTCAAACTCTCCCAAAGCCGCGATGTGACTAATGTCGTGCAGCCGTTGAGCCAATGAAACAATACCCTTGACTCATAAAGAGATAGTTTGAGATCAAGACGTCGAACATTAAGACGTACTGCAGCGCGAAGCCAAGATGCAACCGTTTTTTTTACCATAATTCTAGCCACATTTAACACTAATTTCTTAGCTCGAATGCACGTTGGATAAAGTAACTGATAGAAATTGAAGCCCATAATTCTCCACTTAAAAGGCCTTGTTATGTGGAGGGGGAACTTCTCTTTATTAACATTAATCCAAGACCATACCCAAGCGATGTGGGATAATATATTCTCAACACGCCCCCTCACGTGTGGCCCGGTAATTATCTTCGGTGCCATCACGTGGGTAGGTCGCGGAGCCTAACAATACGTCTTGGGTTGGCTCTGATACCATGATAGAAATTGAAGCTCATAATTCTCTACTAACAATATATCAACAAAGTCCATAAAAGTAACAGATGGAGTGAATTGAGGTACCAATGGCATGTTTTGTTGGGTAGCTCACTGATTCTATCAATTTTTTCAATTCCAAATCGTATTTCTTTTGGATTCGACTCCATTGACTGAGCTTGAACAATTAACCAGTTAAACACCAAACAATTAGAAGAAAAAAAAAGTAGGTTTGGTCATCAGCTTCATTCCGTGCAAATCAATTATTAGAGTAAAAGGCGGACTGTTGCAGTTTCTTGTATAAATACAGATATATAGAAAAACTAATTTCAAATAAAATGTATAATTTAATAACAATAAAAAAGTTTTATTCATTTCACAATGTTACTAAGTGCATATTATGTTAAAAGTGCAAGATAAAAAATCATGGTTTTACCCTTACAAGAAATTTGATCACACACATTTTATGATACAAAATGCCAAAAAATAATCACATTTCGAGTTTTATTTTCTAAAAAGGGTCATAGTAGCTCAACGTGAGTGTGCAAAATGCAACTTACTCTTCCAACTTCTTTGTCCCAAACTCACCACCCCAAAGGCACACGTCCAATTGCTCTAAGTTACTTAATCCATGGAGTTTTAACTTACCATCTTTTCCACTCTGAATATATTTACAACTAACGAATTTTCTACTGCAATTGATCTCTAGAGAAATAATATATATACAAAGGGGAAGTCATACGAATTTTATAATGGAGCAATTTTGGTACACTATATATCACCTGAAATCTTTACAAAAGTTCAATTATGTCAACATAAATATCCTTAAATAGGCAAAAACTAGCTGTTTTGTTCTCCCAAAAAATGATTACTCTGGACCAATCCAACGCGCCGCGAGATTTGGGGATGTGGTATGTTACATTTACACATATTTGCTTTGGCACTTGTAGTATCCATATGGAACACCCCCTGCCGTTCTAAACTGAACCACCGATATAAAAAGTGCTAAACAAAGATAAGATTGTGGCTTTTGCTGCAAAGACCACATCAAGATATTACAACCCGGTTCCTTAAGTTCTAATATTTGTTAGCATATTATATTATATTTGTATATTAATTGTCTTAAGGATAGTTTACTCTTTTAGTTGTTTTGTATATATATGTAAATCTTGTAAACCCTAGATCTAATCCACATTCATTGTTTTGTAAGATCATGACTTTGTTCATGAATGTTATCATGGCATTAGAGCCAAATCTTTGACCCAACCGGTAGGCAAACACGACACCACGCCGATCGAACTCACCGGTGAGTTCGCCGATTTTTTTGGGGGTTTTCGTCTTTGTATTGCTACTGATTTCTAGTAATCTGCTGCACTCTCTGAACATGTTGGTGTGTTAATTTCGATTTTGATTTGGTGCAATTTTTGTTCGATTTGTTGTTCCAGTTCTGTTTCTGGGTTAGTCTTTCTTTGTGTATTGCTGCAATTCTCGATTTCTATTATCATGACGGGAGGGGATGATTCGTTGCAGTCGATTAGTGTTCGTTTTGATGGGAAAAACTATGAGTATTGGAGTTATGTTATGAAAAACTTTCTAAAAGGGAAGAAGATGTGTAATTATATTTCTGGTGTTTTGGTTGCTCCTAAGCCATATGATGCTAATTTTATTGAGTTATTGGATGTGTGAGATACCAATAATTCTAAAATTATTACCTGGATTAACAATTCTATTGAGCATAAGATTGGTGTTCAGTTAGCTAAGTTTGATACTGCGAAAGAAGTTTGGGACCATTTTGAGAGGTTGCATGTGAGGTCCAACTTTGCTGTTCAATATCAACTTGAAGGAGAAATTCATGCTCTTACACAAGGCGATCGAAGTATTCAAGAGTTTTATTCTGAGATGACAAACTTTTGGGATCAGTTGGCTATGACAGAATGCGCTGAACTGAAAGCATTCGGTCCGTATATTGAAAGGCGGGAACAACAACGTTTGGTTCAACTGTTGTACAATCTCCGCTCTGAGTATGAAGGCATATGTGGATCAATTCTGCACCGTACTCCTTTGCCTTCAGTTGATTCAGTTGTGCATGAATTGTTGGCTGAAGAAACCCGCCTCAAGACTCAAATTGAGAAGTCCACTCCTGTTGGTTCTGTTTTGGTTACTCAACCTAGTCATATCAGATCTAAACAAAAGAGTTATGATAAGGATGAGTGTCGCTATTGTCATGAAAAGGGTCATTGGAAGAATCAATGTCCTTTATTGCACCAGAAAGGCAAACCACAACAGGAATATGGAAAGAGGCCAAGTGACAAACCTTCATATTCACATAATCTTTGTTTTGGAGGGCAGCCTAATACAATTGTTGTAATGCCTACATTGGATCCAGCTTCTATCGAGTCATCTGTGTCAGACAACGCATCTTTGGTTAATCTATTGCAGAACCTTCTTCAGGCAAACAAAAACCAGTCTCCACCATATGCTATGTCTGCTCCATCCACATCAGGTAGAAACTCGTCCTTATGGGTGTTGGATTCTGGAACATCTCATCACATGTCTCCTGATCGCAACTCATTTGTATCTATGTCTCATGTGTTACCATCTACATATGTTATGACTGCTGATAGCACTCCTATGCCAGTAGTAGGTGTTGGTACAATTCAAACGGAAAATCTCTCACTACCTGATGTTTATTGTATTCCTAAATTGGCTATGAATCTTATTCCTGTTAGTCAATTGTGTGATCGTGGTCTTGATGTTCACTTTTCCTCTACTTCTTGTCATGTGTTGGATCCGAAATCAAAGAGAATACTTGGGACTGGAAGTAGAGAGAGGGGACTTTATGTTTTGGATGGCATGAAGGTTGATGGTCAGTTTGCAGCTACGAGTATTGATCTATCTACATTTCATTTGAATTCTTCTTCTTCGAAGTTTTACATATGGCACTCTAGACTAGGTCATGTATCTAGATCATGTCTGAGGTTTTTATGTAATAGTGGTGTTTTGGGAGACTTGCAGTCTCATGATATTTCTGATTGTAGTGAATGTAAACT
Source organism: Linaria vulgaris (assembly GCA_948329865.1). NCBI lineage: Eukaryota > Viridiplantae > Streptophyta > Magnoliopsida > Lamiales > Plantaginaceae > Linaria > Linaria vulgaris. Next base: position 20,286,277 of record OX415251.1, read on the forward strand.
TGGAAAGTTTTCTGCAAAACCTTTTAATCACAGTACATCCACTTATTTTGCACCATTTGATTTGATTCATTCTGATGTTTGGGGACCTGCCCCTATTCCTACCAAGGGGGGGGGGGTCACGATATTATGTTTCCTTCATTGATGACTATACTCGTTATTGTTGGGTTTACTTGATAAAAAATCGTTCTGAATTCATTGACGTTTATGCTCACTTTGCTGCATATGTGAAAACTCAACACTCTAAAGTCATAAAATGTTTTAGATCTGATTTGGGTGGGGAATATACGAGTAAGGCACTCTCTGACACTCTTCTTAGCGATGGTACTGTGCACCAATCCTCTTGTACAGACACACCTCAGCAAAATGGTGTGGCTGAAAGAAAACATAGGCATATTATTGAAACGGCACGTTCTATGCTTTTGTCTGCTAGTGTACCTAGTGACTATTGGGGAGAAGCAGTTCTCACTGCTGTTTATATCATAAATAGAGTTCCAACTCCTAAGAACGCAGGTATCTCTCCATATGCTAAGTTATTTGGTCAAACTCCTGATTATTCTCATTTGCGGGTTTTTGGGTCCACATGTTTTGTTCTTCGTCCACATGTAGAGCGAACTAAGTTGTCTTCACGTGTTGCAATATGTGTCTTTTTGGGATATGGAAATGGTCAGAAGGGTTATCGGTGTTATGATCCAGTTGCTAGAAAATGTTATGTTTCTCCTTATGTTCACTTTATTGAGCATATTCCATATTTTTCCATTCCGAGAAGCTCCCATAATGTGACACGGTCTAATATTATTCACAATGACCCATTTACTCTTGATGGTTCTGATATTGGAACTAATGATCCAACTGGTAGGTGATATGGGGGTGTTGTTGTCATCCCCCACATCCATGTATTGTGATAACAAAAGTGATGTTCAGATTGCTCATAACCCTGTTTTTCATGAGCGTACCAAACATATTGAGATCAATTGTCAAGTGACTCGACATTATTTTAAGCATGGCGTTATCTCTCTACAGTTCATTGCGTCTTCGATGCAGTTGGCTGACTTCTTTACGAAGACACATATGATTCAGCGACACAACTTCTTTGTTGGCAAACTCTCGTTACTTATTGCAGTACCTTCTCGAGTTTGGAGGGGGGGGGTGTTAGCATATTATATTATATTATATTTTTATATTAATTGTCTTAAGGGTAGTTTAGTCTTTTAGTTGTCTTGTATATATATGTAAATCTTGTAAACCCTAGATCTAATCCACATTCATTGTTTTGTAAGATCATGGCTTTGTTCATGAATGTTATCAATATTCACCAAATTCCAACTGATTTAACAAACATGCACAATAGTAACACAAAAGACATGGTAATACCATTCAGGGACTAACATAATGGCGTCACTTATAGGAAATCCGTACTCAGATTCTTAACGAAAATAAGAAACACAAACTAACAGTGACCAACTGTAGGTACATATAAACCCACCTCCAAACAAATAGCCTTTCATCCCATTTTCATCCGCGTGTTATTCTTCAAAGAAGTTAGTCTACTTTTTTAGTCGACTTGCTTTCACAAGTTCGTTTCCTAGCAAATTAAATGAATTTACAGAGACGAAACTACTAAACATGAAGATTACATTTCTCAACGCCAACATCACAACACAAGTTGAAGCTTTTGGATATGTCAATAACTCTTTCCCTATCTCTTTGCAAGAAACATACATAGACTTAATAGTTTTTTCTGCATTCTTCAAGATAAACTTTGCCAATTTCAACTCCTCATCAAATTTAAACCCGAGTTCCTCCAAATGAGATGCAATACATGACGGCACATCTTCCTCAGCATCAAAATCATAATCAATTCTCCCATATGTCTAAAGAAATTAAGAAAAAAACCCAAAAAAGCCTCTATTAAGCGGAAGGCCTCTAAAAAGAAGTGAGAAAGAGGAGAAAAATTGGCTTACCACATTTAAGCGCGCAGACTTCAAAAAGCTAGGGAGCCGCATGAAATAACTCAAATAGTACTTCGGTGTTAACAATATAATACAATACTAGCCATTCCTTCTTATAATACTTGGGAAGAGAAAGTCTCGATTTTGGTAGTGCAATAACGTTGGAAAATATCCCAAACAAAACAAAGGTCAATATGCGAACAAAACAACATCACGGCAGCAAAATTAAGAACTAACCTTTGTCACGGGACCTGATTCAGTTCTTCTAAACTTAAGAAACTATTAATCAGCTTTCTTATTTTAATCCGCATTTTCCTAACTAATAAAGGTCTTCCACACCACAACAACCTCTCAAATATGCACAAACAACTTGTGATCCACGAGATAAAATCATATTTTCTGTTAAACCTCCAAATATTTCAAGTTTTACAAGACCGCCGCGGCAATATTGAATGAATAGTCATAAATACCAGCATCATTTGATGTCATAGTCTCGAATCTAGTCATCTTTGGAGCATGAATTTCCGCAAACTTCACATTCAACCATTGGCATCTTAGTATTATAAATGTTTTTAGGACAGGAAGATTGAATTTCAACACATTAGAATTAAAAAAAAACTCGTTCAAAACTTCAACTCCCACAAGCTTCGAAACTGTGAGGTAAGGAAAACAAATCGTGGCAGGAACTTTAAGGGTGCTCCGGATGGACAACTCTAATTTTCTCATGAAATAGCTAGTAAGAAGGTTGTAGGGTAAGACTATGCTTCCGTTACGATAATCTATGCATAAGTTATGAACGTTACGACTTAATGCAACATATATCCATGTTTTCATACGAATTGAGCCATAATTTTCCAGGCACATAAGGCAAAAACTATGCAAATTATGTAATAGAAAAAAGTATCCTATCAACAAAATTAGCAGAACTAGCTTTTTTTTTCCTTGTAATAGTACGATGTTCGTAATTCTTCAAGTACAATATTGTAACTAAGAGTCCACTTTTATTTTCAATATTTCGAGAACACTGAGGTTCACAGGGCATCCAATGTGGGTATTCGGGATAGAATGTGAGCTATAGCCCAATCTGGTAAATTACTAACTAATGCAATCAAGTTCAGTCTAACTTAGGGGTGGGAACGAGACGGGACAATTCCCGTTCCCGCCCCGTCCCGCGGGAATTTCGGTCGCCGGACGAATCCCGTTCCCGTTCCCGTCTGCCACGGCGGGACGGGATTCCCTCCAACCGTGGGACGGGAACGGGAATCGTTTCCGGATTCCCGCGGGAGGCGGGAATCCCGTCGATTTCCAAAACATAAATATTTTAGAGGGGATTTGGGGGTCTATTGCTAAAAGAAATTAAAAAGTGGGGAACTAAGTATATATAATAAAACATTGGGGCAAAAAATAAAAAGAAAACACAAGTGTAATATGAATATGATTATTGTCTATTTATGGTTTCATGGTTTGGACTTGGAGAAATTTTGGATTCTAGTTATTTGAATTGTGATATTTGTAATCGTTAGATAATCTTTGACTTGTGAACCGCGGGGTTGGAGATTTTTTACTTTTTTTTCGTGATTTGTGAGCCACACGGAAGGGAAAAAAGTGGGGAAACATTTTTCCCCACTTTTCCCCCGGTTTATATTCTGGAAATTGGCGGGATTCCCGCGATTTCCAGAATTTCCAGCGGCCTACAAAGCTTCCAGGCCCCCTGGAAATTGGAGGGATTCCCGCAGGGAATCCCGCCATCGACGGGATCCCGTATTCACGGGATTCCGTCCCCAGTGGGATGGGAACGGGAAGGCGTTTCCCATTCCCGTGACCACGGGATCCCGTGGAAGGAGATCCCGTGGGACGGGTTTCCCTCCCGTTCCCACCCCTAGTCTAACTTGTACTCATAATATAATAACCAACCTGAAATATTACAAAGTAACTGTTAGAGGCCTTACAATTTCAATGGAAAATGTCCAATTGTTAATCATGGCTGTAAAGCACTGATTTTAGAAATGTGGTAATCAAAGTAGGATACACAAACCTAGTGCATAAGTTCTATTTGGTAATATGTAAGTGAAGTTAATGAGTAGACTGATTATTAGAGTTTGAGGAAAATAATACAAGATAATTCTCAAATGTTTTTTTTTTTATGACGTGGGAACCCGCAGCCGCTACCCTTTGGGTGCGCGCTGGGTAAACCCCCGAGTTGACGCACTAGCCTGCAAACTTTGTCAACCGAGTTAAACCACACTAGACGAACCATGTGTGACAGGCTCAGATCCAGAAGGCTTACTCATTTGGTTCGCTCCCACTGGGATTCGAACCTGAGACAGGGGAAAGGAAATCCCTTCCTCTTAACCAACTGGACCACCCACAAGGGGCTATAATTCTCAATTTAATTATGATACCTTAAGTCAATGTGCTTGTTTTTTCTCCTTAACTTTCACGGCCTAAATTCTGCTCCTTCAAAGCAACTTTCACTAAAGGACACAAGTCGAAGAGAGCTAGCAAAAGCGACCACTGTAGTTTTTCTTCGTCATTCTACACTCTGCTGCTGCTTCTACCAACCCTTAATTGTTTAGAGCAACTAAAACGTATTGGCCTCGTATGAGGTATCTAGCAAAGAATTCCTATTGGAGCAAGGAAAAACTTCGGAGTCTAAGGAGGAAGAAGATAATAAAAATTAGGACTTGATTATTCATAATCTCATTCTCATATAAACGCCTCAACGGATACTTATACAAAATGACTTCAAACTTTACTAACAACTTAACCACCAACTTACTCCTAATAAGGGACAAACTTTGACTGAAACTAAGTAAAACAACGTTGCGGAACTAGGAATTGGTAAGGTGGAATTAAACAAAACTCTAATATAATAAAAATTAAGCTCCTGGGCCTTTCTACAATTGGCTCATGACCTAAACATCGTCATATTAAGTTATTTACTTTAAGCTATGATAAGTGATGACTAATCCACCCCTTAAACCAAAAACATTTATATACATTGATACCGACTATGCCAAGAGCATAAAGCTGGAATACAAAGCATTTTGCAATAAGAAACTTCAAAACACATTGTTTTAGAAAGAACTTCAGTTTTTATCAAAGTGCCATACAAAGGTAATGTGGCTTTGGCTGCAAAGTCTGCACCAACAAAATCACCATTCATAATGCACAAAAATATCAATACAAAAGAGACAGTACCACCATTAAAGCATTGGAGCCTCTTAGAGGAATTTAATTATCTATTTTCTTGTAGGAAGTAAGAAACACAAACTAACATTAACATATAATGTAGGTAAAGATAGTAAATAGTTGTTTACATCCTCATAATAATATACAAAAGAGCAAGTACAAAATTTTGACATAGAAATCCAAGATACATAGAAATTGAAAACAGATTGTGAAGCAAAAGATAACAGATATTCCTATTCAAATCTTCCTAGTGCCTGAGTAACATTTGTCACTAGAGAAAAACAGTTGATTTGCAAGATTATACACTCATCTCATGTTTCCCTTTACACTCGATCTGGCACGTCTTTGACTTCTTCGGCAAAGCAGACAACCTTGTCAAAATACCCATATCACCAGGAGGAAGTACAAGGTTTTGCAAAACTTCTCCATTCCTCAAAAGGTACTCTACTAATTTGATTTCATCTTCGACCCCTTCAAATATCCAAAATTCAATGGTCTTCACATGCGATACCAAACCTTCAGGTGGGATTGGCAATAAGTTCTTAAACTTTCCAAACCCCTCTTCGTTCCCTTGAAATCCCTGTTAAGAACACAATGTTGTAATTTAAAAGGATGCGTGTATCCATGTATACCGTTGAAACTTAGAACAAGAGAACTTTTTGCAATTTGCATTAGGTTTAAAAAGAATTAATGCACAAGGGTCTTCCTAAGACGATCGATGGACCATTTGAGTTCCTTTCGAAAACTCATCAGAAATATCATCATAGGTGGGATAAAATATATATTAGGTTTATTCATAAAATATATAATTTAAAGAATGTTACTACACCTCTCTAATAATGAGATGTTCAAGATTAGGTGCCATCTGCAATAAATGCGCCAATATTGACCAATGGAGGCAACCAAGTTATAACCACAATATGTTATGAAATATTGGCAGCTGAATAGAAGAACGATGTAAAGCCTGCAACCAAATTAAAAAAAAATGTTTTACACCTCATAAACATTACAACAATTTGCAGACATGATTTTTAAATATGTTAATAGAGATGAACTATAACTCATTCCAATGTCATACTACTAGCAGTAAACTGAAGCTCACTCATTCTTTTCTTTTACTGAAATGTGAAATGGCAGTCAGAAGGGTCTACATCTATAAGACAACGAAATTATGATAGCTCGTGTATGAAGTATTCTTCCTAATAAGCCACAAGCTTGCTGTTGTTTGTCGTCAAACCTTAACGTTCTTGAAAGTATACATTGATTTATTTCCATAACTATTATAGTTTAATGCTTCCTTCATACATCATTTGAAAGAATAATCTTCTAGGCACTTGAAGACTTGGGAAACCTTTTCCTCAACAATTTGATTCAACTCAAATTTCACACGTCTCAAAGGTAATAATAAAACATTAAGATAATTTCAACTTAAATATAATCACCTTAGAATAAATTATATTTCATGCTTATTGAAAATCTTGCATTTAAAAGATAAATACGAAAAATGAAGATAAATTAAGAAAGCTCACATCAATTGCACAGTCAGATAAATATAGACGGGTGGTGCTTGAGCAGCGAGAAACAATCTTGGTTGTACTGTTATCAAAATGCCAAATATCTTCATTGTTGCGTTCATCGGAGAAATCCAGTTGACTGGGACGAATGTCAATGTGTGCCGTGCAAAGAGAGTTGAAGTTACAAATAAGATATTGACGAGTAAGAAATCCATTATATACTAACACTTCAAGATTGGGGGTATCAAGTATGAGGTTACTTAGAGACTCTTGCTCATAACTCTCTATGACCAGCTTCTTCAACAGATGATTCTTGATGCAAGCATCATTCATATATGACAAGTTACAATGGAAAAAGTATAAGTATTCTAGTGCAGGACAACCTTCCATCAATCGACTGATTGGCTCATCTTCTTCATCGTCAACATACACTTCATCAAGAACTAAAATTTTGAGATTCGGTAAGCAAAAATAATATGGGAGTAGCAAGCATGAGTCTACACAGAGTCGCAACGTCACTAATGTTGTGCAGCCGTTGAGGCTATGGAAAAAGGCCATTGACTCATCATAAGCGAATTTAATATCAAGATGTCGAACATTAAGCCGCACTGCGGCGCTAACCCATGATACAACCTTGTCTTCACCATATCTCTGGTCACATTTTACAATAATTTCTGCCACAGAATGCACACCAGATAAAGTTTCATTCAACAATCTATCAACAAAATCTGTAAAGCTACTAAAATTATCTTCCCTAGGGTTTATGAGCGATGAATCGTCGAGAGAAAGTTTATTGGGCATGAACCCACATGCCACAAAATTTTTCCACCTGGTGGAGAGAATTGAGGTACCAACTGCATTTTTGGTAGGCAAATAAGACAAAATTACGCTCAAAATTGAATCCGGCAACTCACTGATTCTATCATTTTTTTCAATTTCCAATCGTATTTCTTTTGGATTCGACTCCATGAGTAAGTTACATATAACTAGAAACAAAAATACTTACTCGAAAAGCAAAAACATGGCTAAATATTGCTCAACCATAGATTCTCCCATTCGTGTGACATTTTCAATTTAATCACAATCCGAAAGCAGAGTAACTGACCACCTAAGAAGTATGACAGATGCGCGTGAGAGGAGAATGGAATTAGGGCAAATCGCAAATGTACACACACACACACACACACACACACACACACATATATATATATATATGAGTAAATTGCAATAACCACCCATGTTGTTTATAATTAGCAAAAAACCCGTAATACTTTTTATTTGCACATACATAATACTAGCGAATTCAAAATTTAGTGAAAGACGCATACGGACATACATATGTATCTATAACTAAAGATTTTTAGGCATTAATATATGTATTAAATGTGTTTTACCAACATCTTTTTAAGCAAGTTTTTGAGTCTTCTAATTAATTTAGTTTTTGAATATTATGAAAGTAATTAGTATGTGTATTCGTTTTTGATAATATTAATAAAGTTCAATTATGTCCCAATTGTGGGGCGGTGGCAAGTGGGGGACAACACTTAATGGTGTAGGACCCCCCCCCCCCACTTTTGTGAAGTGATTGAATTGTGCAATTCAATCACTTCAATTTCACGCGTCCAAAGTTTTGCACTCCCTATAAATAGCAATGCAAAGCTCCTCATTTGAAGTATCCAATTCAGTAGCATTTTGCAGTGTAATACTCTTGTTTCTTCTTGTAATATTTATATATTAGCGTGAGGTGTATTCGGGGAGTGTTACGGGTAAAAAGGCTCTGTGGGGATCGGCTGGGTTGAGCGAGAAATTGTGTAGTTGTAAATTTTTTTTACATAGTGTATTTTCGTTCGGGCCCCGTGATTTTTCTCCGGTTTTGGAGTTTCTACGTAAAATCCTTGTGTTGTTAAGATCGTCATATTTTATTCGTATTTGCTTCGTATATTCACGATGGGCAAATCCTGGGAGTGCGTATTTGTCGACTCAAATACCTAACAAGTGGTATCAAAGCCCGGGTACTGCTGGAGGTGGAGCTTTTGTTGGGGTGGAGTTCTGGTGTGATATTAGTGTAAATACGCGCTGATAAAGGCGGTTCTGAGTAATTGGTTATTAAGCAGGACCGTTGTGACCCCACCAATTACCTGGGAACCTTGAAACCCTGCCTGGAAAGACGAGCTATCTCTTCCCGGGGGTTTACTTTGTGCTATCTAGATCTACTTGAAATTCACCAAGGCTCGCCAGTGCAATGTCAGGGAGCAAGGCTACGAATAAGGTGAGATTTGACGTTGAAAAATTTGACGGAAAAATCAACTTTGGCTTGTGGCAAGTTCAAGTCAGTGATGTGTTGATTCAGTCAGGATTACACAAGGCTTTAAGGGGGAGGGCTGTCGCTAAATCTAGCGTCAGTACTAGTACGACTTCCGAGGCAGCTGGTATAAAAGATGTGGTGGACGATGATGATTGGGAGGATCTAGATTTGCGAGCTGCGAGCGCAATTCGTCTGTGCCTGGCCAAAAACGTTCTTGCAAACGTGCATGGGATTTCTTCGGCAAAGGGACTCTGGGAAAAATTAGAGGAGTTGTACCAGGCGAAGGGCGTGTCGAATCGCGTGTACCTGAAGGAGCAGTTTCATACACTGCGAATGGCAGAGGGTACGAGTATCTCAGATCATCTGAGTGTTCTGAACGGAATCGTTGTTGAGCTTGAATCCATTGGAGTTGCAATTGATGAGGAGGATCAAGCCTTGAGACTCATCTGGTCTCTTCCAAGTTCGTACGAACACATGAAACCGATATTGATTCATGGGAAAGAGAAAATCAATCTCTCTGAAGTTACGGGCAAGCTTCTGTCTGAAGAGAGGAGGCTTAGCGAGGGTAACGGTTCACATATAAACAATGCATTGGTGACTTACGATGGTAGGAAGACAGATTCTAGGAGGAAAGTGTGCTGGCGGTGTGGAGAATCTGGCCACGTTAGAAGAAATAGTCCAACAAGGGGAGCCGGTTCGGCAAATGGCTCCGAGGCATCAAAGGGAAACACTGGAGGAGATACTAACATTGCTTATTGCAGTGACTCTGAAGTTCTGTAAGCGGCATGCTCGTCCTGATGGATGAGACCCTAAAAGTTGCCATGAGACAGGACGTTAATGTTAGTGGGTCTAGTGTGCACACGGGCATTGCTTTTGGCGTTAATGCAAGGTGTGGTATATTCATGTCGGCGGGCTGATGACTTCCGGAGGAGCCAAAAGGGGAAGTTGCACCATCCTATCAGCATGTTAATGTTTGACATGGGCCGAAAAGGGAAATTCTCGGAATTGGTTTATTCTGAGTGGTTATGCTTTATGGTGGAGCATGGTACTTCTAAAAGTACGACTGCGGTTGCGGTGATAGCAAGAGCTATGAAGATCTTCGGAGGCGGAGTGGGCATGCAATTGTCCAGGGGCCGAAGTGAAGATGATTTTGAAGACGTGATTAGTCACTAATAATCACATCTTCAAGGTGGAGATTGTGGGGCGGTGGCAAGTGGGGGACAACACTTAATGGTGTAGGACCCCCCACTTTTGTGAAGTGATTGAATTGTGCAATTCAATCACTTCAATTTCACGCGTCCAAAGCTTTGACTACCTATAAATAGCAGTGCAAAGCTACTCATTTGAAGTATCCAATTCAGTAGCATTTTGCAGTGTAATACTCTTGTTTCTTCTTGTAATATTTATATATTAGCGTGAGGTGTATTCGGGGAGTGTTACGGGTAAAAAGGCTCTGTGGGGATCGGTTGGGTTGAGCGAGAAATTGTGTAGTTGTAACAATTTTCTACATAGTGTATTTTCGTTCGGGCCCCGTGGTTTTTCTCCGGTTTTGGAGTTTCCACGTAAAATCCTTGTGTTGTTACGATCGTCATATTTTATTCGTATTTACTTCGTATATCCACGATGGGCAAATCTTGGGAGTGCGTATTTGTCGACTCAAATACCCAACACCAATTTCCTAAAATAGTGTGAAACTACCTGTTTAGATCTCCCATAAAACGATTACCCTGGACTAAGGCCCTCCAATCCATTACCGGGCGAGGAACTTGATCATTTGGAAAACTATCAATCCAGTTCCTCATTGACTTGGGAACTACAACAATGCTCTTGATTTCCAGTCCAATTCATCTGTAACATAATTGTGTACCAGGTCCTATACCACCATTTGATTGATGACACCTGTACACTAACAATTCAGAGTTCACGCGCCTTTTATTTCAGTTTTTTCTTCTTTAATAACATAGCTGAACCCCAAGTTTATTTTTTATTCTTCTAGCGCCCCAATAACAGAAAACACTTCTCATAGGTAATTTTAACTTCAATTAATTGCACGAAAAATTTTATTGATCAATTATGCATATATACATAAAGTCGTAAACACATAAGTAAGTTAATCTCAATAAATAGCAGGAAGCTTTTACTATTTATGCATGCATATGACCGTATATCTTATCATTAAACGAAGAAATAATTATTGTGTGCCTAATAAATGATGTGCTTTAACAAAAAGAAAATAATTTAGTGTGTCTAGTTAAAAATAGTTTTAGTTTGCATGTCATGCTCTTTTACAAAAAAAAATTCTTATTTCTTAGCTTTGTATTTTATTTGGATCAAAATTTTGATTCGATAGTGAATTTGGGATTGTGAGATTTTAAACTTTTCAAGAAGTTTCTAAGGCATTTCGAAACCAAAATTTCAGTCAAAGAACACAAAAAATTCAGAAAAAAAATACCAAGATAATTAAAATAATGCACCACAATATATATTTACTATTCACCTAATAATTTTTTAGTAACTCTCAGCTACTACTTAGTAGTGATGAGGTATTTTAGGAAATTTCCAATATAAATTTTGGGCCGGCCCACAAAGAAAGACCCATAAAATTGTATATCGAACATGAGGAATTCGATGTTAAATGAGTATCAAATCCGCAGGATTCGATCTAAGAGATAGACCGAATCAGCCCGATTCGATACTCATTCCCGAACTACCATTGGAGCCTGCAGGATGGGGTCTATAAATACCCCGTCCTATGACATTATTAGCACGCATTGAAGACCAACTCTCATCTACTCAATATTGAAGCGCCTGAATTCGATACACTGTAGTTCGATCCTCATTCGATCGAAGCATCTCGATTCGATACACATCATTCGATCGAAGCATCCCAATTCGATACACAACAAGTTCAACCATTCCTATATCAAAGCGTCCTGATTCAGCATAGGCCAGTTCGACATACCATGTATCGAAGCAACCTGATTCGACATTTAGTAGATCGAACCTCAGCAATTCGATCTACATCTAAGATATTGTAATTTTATTTGTATTGCCTAGTCAACTTGTATTAGGTGTTCCGGACCAAGCTAATCCGATTTACATTCTATTAGCATTATTTTGGTATCTATTGGACCTTTTGTAACAGTTCCAGGTGTATTGTAATCTGGACGAAATTAGACCAAAATAATTAGTATCCAAAATTATCACATATGTGTTATATTTTAGAAGTTATTATGAACATGACGTTTTGGTTTTATAAATATATACAATTGAAATAATCTGCTTAGACATAGTATTTACTTCTGAATTCGATAAGTGTAAGTATCCAGATTCGATTTCAAAAATAAAAAATAAAAACTATCTGAAATTCAGGGTGGGAGAATGAATGACTCACTTTTCATATATAAAATTCTTGGTAAATCTGAGTTTCCTTAAGTTTCGTGGGAACAAAAGTAAAATCTATCCTTTCAAACGTATCAACATAATTTCAAAGTTGATGAGCAATTTTATTTCGTCCACCCACAAATCCAAAGTTTTTTGGAGTTTTCGTAGGAGGGCCTTCTAATTTTTAATCCATAGCATACATTGTCCTAATCACATAATTTTTTAATCCATAGCATGTATGTTGTCATAATCATATAATAACCTTTTCATTCAATTCGTAGCATTAATTTAAAAAAAAAACACTGCAGAAGAGAATGTGTCATAAGTGAGAAACGAGAAAAGGTATTTTATTTTGTATATTCAGCGTTTTGTCTTACTATTTTTTTTCTTTCTGATAATTAGATTTATTTTACAGTTGGGGCGCTATACGAATAAAAAATAAATCTGGGGTTCAGCTTTGTGATAAAGAAGAAACAAAGAATAAGTGGGCGCGTGAACTCTGAATTTAATGGACACGTGTCATGAACCAATTGGTGGTTCAGGACTTGGTACACAATTTGTGGTACAGAAGAATTGGACTCCTTGATTTCGTCCTTAAAAGAACATTCAGCAAATTCCACAAACACAATGCTTCCATCATCTTCTCAGCACATTTCACATTAGAATAATTATATTTGCACACTGTACGGTTTGGTCTGATAGTAGAACAACTCCTAGCCTTCCAATATCTGAAGAGATATCTCCTGAAATTTGAAAACATGGAAAAACAGGAGACATGTGTATAAAGTTTGTCAAACTTTACGGGTGTCTATATAGACCATCCAAAATTCATGAGAGCCAATATTTATTTTACCTAAGTTTAAGGCATGTCTCTGTTATGATTATAACAATGCGTGAGATTTATGTAATCAAGAATGCCAAAATATAATTCAAAACCCAAGATACGTGAAAAACTATTATTAGGCTTATCCATGTAAAACTATAGTGTATTGTGGTTAATGACATTTATGCGTGTTCATGAAACAGTATTTGTCAACTAATTATTGTGGCATACTGGAGTTTTTCTTTTCACAGAGATGAACCATAGCCTTAATGCTGATAAAACTATAACTAATAACAACTTTCGGCTTTTTAGTTTTTAACTACAAGCATATCCAAATTTATAAATATAAACAAATGTGTAAGATCTATGTATATGTTCTTAAGATTTTGTGCACGACAATGTCTTCTTAACCAGATCAAGATATAGATTCATAGATCTCATGACGTATAAAGTTGGAGTCTGCTAAAGGAGGAAGAAGGGAAGCAACAAAATCTAACCCCCCCCCCCCCCCCCCCCCCCTTATATATTTCCAGTTATGTTGATGTCGAACCTATCATTATGATAAAAAAACATAGCGACTCCTTAGAAAAAGTTTGATGATATTATTAAAAACCTCAACCATCTGAGAGTGATAAGTCCAAAATCAATCCAAAAACTTTTCCAACTTTATACAATTTAGATAAGCCAATATTTGTTTACCTCATGATATCCTTAAATAGGCAGAAAATATAAGAATATTTCTTAGTGTTTATCTTTAGAATATTTTCTTGTATGATTGGTTAAGATATTTCCTTGTATTTTGGTATATATCTTTTGGGATATTCTCTTGTATTTAGTTTAGGGTATTCCCTCTTTTAGGAATTATGTACATTGTATAAATACCATAAGTTGTGATGAATAAAATTATTCACTTATGATTCTTATTTGCTATCAGCAGAAAAATATTTCTAACGAGAAAAAGATCCTACGGTGTCTTCTAGGAGTCATCAAACCCTAACCCCTAATATTGAAGTCGCCATCGCCGCCTCTAAAGCCACCGCCGCTGCCTCACTTTCGTTCATTGCATCTCTTCTTGTTATGCGGACGATCTCCTCTTTTTTGTCGGTGGTACCAACTGATCCTCGTCTCGGCCATCATATGCCTATTGTTGCACACACGTTTCTGCCCCTGCAACTTACTTCCAGCAACTACATGTCCTAAAATGCTCAGTGTCATCTGTTTTATGTTTATATAGCCTCTTTGGCTTTGTGGATGGTTCGTATCAGTGCCCTCCTTTTGGTGATTCCCCATAATCTATTGCAACGTTTAACTATTGGACCCGACAAGATTCACTCATCTTGTCTACTTTCTTCGCTTCCGTATCCCATGATATCATGGGGTTGATCTCTGATGCTAAGACCTCGGCCCAGGCTTGGAAAGCCTTAAAGCAGATTTATGCCAACAAATCCCGCTCCCGTCTCATGAAATTGAAGAAGTCCCTATCCATCGTGATCATTGGCTCTCGCACCGTTGTTGAGTTCCTTCCACTTATTAAAATAAAAGTGAATGAATTGGCGATCATTGACCATCCTCTTCCTGACGATGATGTCACTCTATATGATCTCATTGGTGTTGGTGATGCCTACACTGGTATTGCTGCTCAAATCAATGCTCGAGACTCATCTCTTACTTTCACGCAGTTGCATGATAAATTAGTTGTGCATAAGATGTATGTCAACCGTCTTGATGCCCACAACCATTCGTTGGTTGCTACCGTAAATGCCATCGGCATTTCCGCCAATCAATCTTGTGACAACTTTGGTGGTCGTAATAGTAACAAAAATCGCTCAGGCGGTCGTTCAAATGGTCGTGGAGGCCAGCACAATGGCTCTACCAATTCTCTGTTTTTTTGCAACAATGGTCATGGGGGGGTTTTTAGGCAATTATCCATATATCACGTGCCGAATTTGTGGCATATCTGGTTATGGAGCTCGTACTTGTCGTCTGCTCTAGCAACCTCTTGCCAACCTAGCCATGACCCTGCGTCCGCCACCTCAAGATCAAAACACTTGGCTGGTTGATTCTAGTGCTAAGCACAACCTTACATCTGATATTCGTAATCTTTTTTTTCATTTTGAGTATGATGGTCCTTATGAGGTTGTCATTGCTGATGGTTCAGGTTTGCCAATTTCACATATTGGTTCTTCTTCTTTAATAAATCTGATCGTCTTTTTGGTATCACTCCTATTTTATGTATTCCATCTTCGAAGAGAAATCTCTTATCGATTCATCAATATACCTTGGCTAATAATGCAACCATTGAATTATATATGTCACATTTTTTTGTTAGGGATCGGGTTACGAGGGTAAAGTTGTTGCGCAGCGACTGCACTAATGGAGTTTATCACCCCACGGTTCCTAACTCAGTCCACTCATCACCTATGGTGTTGTTGGGAGTTATGACGAATCAAGACGTTTGGCATTGTTGTTTAGGACATCCTTTTGATGTTATAAGTTCTTTAGTTATTAAGAAGTTTGATTCACCATGTAATTTAACTTCTAAAAATGCTACAATTTGTCGTTTTTGTTATTCTAATAAAAGAACTTAGTTACCTTTTACTACGAGTTCTTTGGAATCTGTTCATCATGTGCATTATGATTATGGGGACGTGTGGGGTCCTTGTTCAGTTTCTTGTATTGATGGAAACCGTTATTACTTGTTACTTGTTGATCATTACTCCAAGTATTGTTGGTTTTATCTTTTATCTCACAAGTCTCGAGTTCTACCAGTGTTTCACCAATTTCGTCGACTAGTTGAGAATGAGACACAGTTTGGTTTTAGTGTCAAGAATCCTTATTTTGTTAATGGAGGAGAATTTGTGGCCTTAAGGTCTTATCTTTTTTAGACTCGTATTAGTTGGCTAACCACTGCACCGCACACACCTCAACAAAAATGGTATTGTTGAGTGTCGTTATTGCCAAGTGGTTTCTCTTGACCGCACTCTACTTCAGCATGCACATTTGCCTCCCTCATTTTGGGAGTTTGGGTTTGCTACTGCGGTGCATTCCTCTAACCGCATTCATGTGCCGGTTCTTCGCAAGGAATCTCCTTTCATTATTCTTTTAGGTCATCCGCCGAATTACTTGTAGTTATGGACTTTTGGCTACCTCTGTTTCCCATGGTTGCGACCTTATGTTCTGGGTAAACTCAAAGCTCCTTCTCGTGCTTGCATCTTTGTTGGGTACTCCACCTCTCATAGTGCATATCATTGCTATGATGCATAGTCAGACAAATATTTTGTTTCTCGCCATATTCGTTTTGTTGAGACTGAATTTCTAGGTACTTCTCTCGCTTTCTATATGCCTTCATCTCTGTTTGTGCCTGCTCAACCATATCTTTTTATTCTGTCCACCGTGCCTCAAACCATGCCTCTTGTCGCGCATACCGAACGCCATGATCAGAATGTGGCGCGACCAAGCGCGCGATCAGACTCGTCGTGCACCAATGCTCCAGAATCCAGCACAAGCAATGATGATCACGTCTCGGTCGCGCGATCTGATGCTGATCGTTCCTCCACCGCAAGATCGAACCAGTTAGCTGCCCGATCCGACACATCTCGCCATCCCTTGCCAGCTGTACCATGCTTGTCTGATCCTTCCTCCAGTTTGTCTGCTTCACCTTCTTCCACTAATGAATCGACATCGTCTATGCCATCTTTCTTGACACCTAACCCGTCTCACACCCATCGCATGATCACACGTGCCATGAATAACATCTTTAAGCCTAAAAAGCTTAATCTTGCAACAAAACATCCAGTTGACAGTCTTCTTAAGCCCATCTGTGTCAGCACTGCTCTCAATGACCCAAGTTGGCGGTGCAGCCATGGCTGAATAATATACAACTCTTATAAAGCATGGTACATTGGATCTTATTCCTTGTCCAATTGGCAAGAATATAATTGGATCCAAATGGGTCTTTCAAATCAAGAGTAATCATGACGGCGTTATTCCAAGTACAAGGCTCGCCTTGTTGCTAAAGACTTTCATCAACGTGAGGGCCTCGATTTTAAGGAGACGTTCAATCTTGTTGTCAAGCCTGCCACGATTCGCACAGTTCTTTCTCTTCCAGTTATGAACTCATGGCCTCTTTACCAACTTCACGTGAGTAATGCCTTTTTGCATGGTGATCTTCTTGAGGATATCTATATGTCTCAACCTTCGGGGTTCTCAGATTCTACTTTTCAGTCGCATGTCTATCATCTCAAGAAATTGATCTATGGCTTTAAGCAAGCCACTCGTGCTAGGTATCTTGTGTTGAGTTTTTGCTCTTGGCTCTCTTGGCTTCTTACGAACCAAAGTATGGTCATGGATAATTGTCCTACTTCAATTATGCCACTTATTGTGCAATTGGGCTCCAACTTTGCGATTAAGGACCTCAGTGAGTTATCCTACTTTCTTGGTGTTGAGGTTTTCCATTGTCGTGAAGTTTTGTTCTTGTCTCAACACAGGTATATTTGTGACATTCTTGCTCGACATAAAATGGATGGTGCCAAGCCACTTGCCACACCCATGGCGCCCACCTCCTCGACCATTTTGTCTTCCTCCCTTGCCAATACCAAAGAGTATCGGAGTGTCACTCGGGAACTTCAATACCTTGCTCTTACCTTCTTCGATATAATCTTTGTCGTCAATAGACTTGCGTCAATAATCTAGGTATCAAGAACAAAATGAAGATAAATTAAGAAAGCTCACATCAATTGCGGAGTGAGATAAATATAAACGGATGGTGCTTGAGCAACTAGAAACAATCATGGTTGTATTATTACTAAAATTCGAATGATCTTCATCATCACCAAAACTCATGGCTGCAGTAGCTGTACAATTATTAAGACACCCAAAATATTTTTAATCAAAGCCCTGTTCCTCCAAGAAACCCAACAATGCTTCACTGGAACGAGTGTCAATGTGAGCTGTGCGAAGATATTTGAAGTGACAACCATAATATCGAAGAAGAAATCAGTCATATATCAACGGTAAGGCCACTTCTTAGAGACTCTTTCCAACAACTCTCTATGACCAACTTCTTCAATAGCGGATATGCAATGCGAATATCATACAAACATTTACATCGGCACAAGTATAAGCATTCTAGCGCAGGACAACCTTCCATTAATCGACCTATCGGGTCATCTTCTTCTTCATCATTGAATATGAGTTTAGCAAGATGCAAAGTTTTGAGATTGGGTTAACGAAAATTATCTGGAAGACGCAACTCATAATGTCACTAATGTCGTGCAACCGTTGAGTAAATTGCAGAAAGTCCACCGGTGTTTATTTTCAATTAGCAAATGACCTCTAAGGATTTGATTAATCACATGCCGTTATACTTCAGTTTAATTTAATCTATTAAAACTAAAATTTATCATCTTTCGCAATTTTTAGTTCTTTCTAGCAATATGAGAATTATAATGTATCACTAATGTTTTAAATTATTTATTAAAATTATAAGTAAAAAAGCCCATTTTGCACGGTTTTCTCTATCCTAGGGGGGTCACCACTGGGTCACCCCCTTAGGATTCAGACACGTGTCCTTCGGGACCACTTTTTTTTTTTAATCAGTGGCATACTTGCGGCAGCTATACTTTTTTTTTCTTTTTTTTTAATAGCTTTTTCTCTCTCGTTTTTTTAAAATGAATAATTTTTAAATTATTATTTTGCATTCCAAATTAAACTTTCAAAATAATTTTTTTGAAAAATAATAATGTTGCATTCTTCGTATAGCACCCGATCGAGTAATTGTTTAGTCACATCAAAAATTTATTGAAGAAAGATAAAATAACATTTAGGAAAAAGAAAAGTTCTACTAAATCTCATAAACTTGATGTTTTTTTTTTTTAGGAAATGTTGATGATTTGATCAATCAACCATATTCCTTTGAAAACATGGACTACAAATAAAAAAAAATCAGTAAATAAAATGCCATCTTTTGGCACGGAGCAAAAAATAATTATTTAATAAAATACATGATGTTCATAAACATCCATATTTCCTCAATCTCTTTTTTGTATCTGCTTTATATAATCCGTAGACACAAAAAGAAGAGAAAAAAAAGAAGGAAAAATATTTAAAGTAAATATTATTTTCCTTTACGTTTTCCCTGTAAACAGGTTTTCTACGAATTATATAAAATTATTTTGAAAGTTTAATTTGGAATGCAAAATAATATTTTAAACATTATTCATTTTTAAAAAAAAAAAGAGAGAGAAAAAGCTGTTAAAAAAAAGAAAAAAAAATATAGCTGCCCGTATGCCACTGATAAAAAAAAATGGTCCCAAAGGACACGTGTCTGAATCCTAAGGGGGTGACCCAGTGGTGACCCCCCTAGGATTCAGAAAACCATTTTGCACTATACATCCATAACAATTTTTATCAATTATATTTCCAAACTTTTGTCAGTTTATGTTGCCCCTCTCCCCCCACCAAAATGGACGAAATACTTTTAATTTATACTACTTTTTGAACTCATTTTTGCCACTAACTTTCTAAACCAATCTAGTACAACACGTACCAGTATCATACACGTGGTCAGGAATATCCCATCCATTTCGGGGTCGGTTGGAAATGCGCAAGGTGGGTAAATTGCACAGATTGAAAAAGGTTTGAGGATAAAAACTATTACGAGAATATACTTCAAAACATGTGATAGTTTGAGGAGTTTGATGCATTTCCTCTAAAAGATAATGTTTAACATTTAGTTTGAACAATATGGCCCAGCTAAACGTCAAACATATAAGACAAAAGCATAGAGTTATGTCATGAACTTCAGTACTTGCATATCAATTAGAGAAGAATATACTTGATAGATTTGTAAGTCTTTAAAAACTTTTCAGATAAATTAAAGAATATACTAAACTGATTTGTAAGTGTTTAAAAACTTGCTCTCTGCCTCAACCTGTCTATACTCATCCATATTTGACATGATTTTATTGTTTTTGCACATGTTAGAGGGTTCATTTTGTGCCGACTCGCCCTTGTCAGTCGAGTGGTGAGTTTACATTTTTACAAGCCCACCACCGATCCACCCGGACATTTCTTATTATAAGCATTTTATGCTAACTATCAAACTAGCTTCATAAAAGAGAAAAGTTTGTACATGGTGAATTGTTATTTATCAAAACTTTTAGATGCATTAGTAGAAGTTACAATGACAATCAGTCAAAATACAAACTTGAGGGACGAAAATTTACGAGTTTGAATACTCTTGCATGATAAGAGTAGGATGTGATTATGTACTCATTTTTAAGTATTTTACAATAAAATGTACACACACCTATATATACAGGAAAACAAATATGTATTGGTGTATATAAATCAGTTATATATACACAATACCGTACAATTTTCGTTTAGTGTACTTGTTTTTATAAATATAGGTATAGGTCATATGATTCTTTTCTTATTACTTTTCTTTACTATAAAACATTGGTCTGGGTCCGGATTGGATCCAGGTATATATTAATCAGATGGTGCAAAAATGCCATTTATCCTTCTATCTTTTGTCTCAAGACTCAACAATGACCATTAACCACCACAAAGACACTCTTCCAACTGCTCCCGATCTGAGGGTACAAATTTTATTTGTCCTACTAGTTACATTTAATTAACATGCAGTTCAACATACCATCTCTCCTTTTTTGGACCGCACAGTTATAAGTAACAAACTTTCGAGCAGTACAATGAAAAATCGATCTTTCTTGAAGTTATATTCAAAGGGGAAGTCATACAAAAACTATATGACAGTGCACTTTTGGCGCACACACTGTCACAAGGAGTCTTTATAAAAGTTTGAATATGTCATGACATCCTTAAGTAACGCAGAAACTACCTGTTTAGTTCTCCCTAAGATATGATTATTCTCTAACAAGCCCATGCTCTCCAATCCAGTGCCGTACGAGGAACTAAAGATTAGGGGAGGGGTTTTAATACAATACCTTGCAGACTTTGATAAAGAAGCAACTTTAGTTACTACTTGCAAACGCACACATCTTCTGGAAAAGCACGTGCATTACATATAAAATGATACACATTCACTACAAGATTTCAGGACTTTTCCCGACCGGAAACTCCCGACCGGATTTCGGTCGAGAGCAATCCCGACCGCAATGCGGTCGGCAAATTCTGTCCCGACCGCACCGCGGTCGGGAATACTTTGGGCGGGAAATTTCCCGTCCAGAGTGTCGCCCTAATCTCGGCCCAGCTGGGCCGCGCAGCTGGGCCGAGACTTCCCGACCGCAATGCGGTCGGGAAAGAGGGAGGTATTTTAAATACCTCCCTCCATCTCTTCATTCTCACACACTCAATTTCTCTCTCCCTCCTATTATTCCCGACCGCTCAGCAGCCTTTCGCGACCGCAGTTCCGTCGACACTTCAAAATCGGTAACTTTTTTCGCTTTTTCTTGTTTTTTAGGTTATATTTAATGTTTTAGTATTTATTTTTTATGTTTAATTGTTAGATATTGTAGAAATTGTTAGGATTTAATTAAGAAATGCTTTTAGGAATTGTTAGGCTTTGGAAAAATATTAGATTTTTATGCCTTTAGGAATTGTTAGGCTTTGGAAAATATTAGATTTTTATGCCTTTAGGAATCGTTAGGCTTTAGGAAATAGTATAGTTTTAATTAGGAAATGTCTGTAGGAATTGTTAGGCTTTGGGAAATGTTAGACTTTTATGCCTTTAGGAATTGTTAGATTTTAGGAAATGTTTTAGTTTTATGATTTTAGTAATTATTTATGCCTTTAGGGAATGTTATAGTTTTATGATTTTAGTAATTATTTATACCTTTAGCAATTGTTAGGCTTTACAAAATGTTATAGTTTAGTAATTATTTTTGACTTTAGAAAAACTATATATGATTTTTATATGTGTTAATTTATTTATTTGGACGTTAATTATTGAGTAATTAATGTTATATTTAATGTTTTAATATTAATTTTTAATGTTATATTTAATGTTTTAATATTAATTATTAGATATTGTAGATATTGTTATCATTTAATTTGTAAATTCCTTTAGAAATTGTTGGGCTTTGGGAAATATTTATACCTTTAGGAATAACTTAGTATTGATTAAACTTAGGTCATCTCTACAATTAGAAAAATTATAACTTAGATGCTTTTACTTAGTTTGTAGCACTCCTCTTCGACGACATGTCGTCCCGTGATAGCGATCGTGGTCAGCCCTCGAAGAGAGGGCGTAGTGGTCCATCGAGCACTCCATCGAGTACTCCACCTACGACTGGTCCACCGAGGATAGGTCCTCGTCTACGGATCATTCATTCTGGCAGTGCACCACCCGCTCCTGTCGATGCACCTGATACCGATCTTGGCGACTCCCCTACTTCTTCACATCCACATAGGGGTATCGGATCGAGCGGCGGTACTCCACCAGATCTAGTAGTACCATTTCGCCTAGATGATGATCACGTAGCATCGACACCATCGTCATCATCTAGGCCATCGTCTTCATCGAGGCCACCGTCATCATCGAGGCCTACGGCACCTAGGCCACGTTCTACAGAGTCTACACCGGCGGGTCCTAGTACTTCTTCCCCTGCAGACGTTGCTGGTGCAGGACCATCTTCAGCGACGCAGCAGAGACCGGGCCGAGGTGTATCGAGAGGGCCGCAGGTTCCGGCTGACCGTACAGCCCGTCGTAGGATCCAGCTGGATGAGCACGGCGTATTTATGGATGGGAGAAAGATATCGACGGCGATTACCTCGATCATTAGGGAGTTTATGAAGACGATGGTTCCTTCATACACCGAGCTCGATCCGACAGTCCAGGGACATATGTGGGCTAAATTTAAGGTGAGATTTAGAAAGTTTACTAAATATATATATAAATAGTAAGATTTTTATTTAACGAAACCTTAATTAAAACCTTATTTAATTGTAGAGCATATACTACATTCATCCGGATGACATGCTTCGTGCACATTCCGCATACGATGCGAAGGCTAAGAAGTGTTACAAGGAAACCGTGCACAATGCAAAGAAGAACTATTACGACAGGCTCCATGATCCGAAGTGGGCGTCGCGTCCGAAGAACAGTTGGATGAGCGACAAGTTAGAGAGGATGTTCGTGACGCATTGGGAGTCGGAGGACCATGCGAAGAAATCCACGGCAGGCCAGAAGAACAGGCGATCGGGAGAGGTGCCAGACCCTGATCGTCCTGCACGAGCTACTCATGCTAGTGGGTCCCAGAGCTACACGGAGATTCGACGTAGGATGGTATGTCTTATTAAATTGAGTTTCTATACGAATAATATTATTGTCTTAAATTTAAATATCTAAAATAACAAATGTATATCAATATGCAGGCTGCTTCTAGACCTCCAGGGGCCCTTCCACCTCGGCACGATGAGGCATATCGTTATCAGCACACACATGTGCCTAGTGGTCTGCCAGAGGGAGCTCCACGTCGCCGCGTTTGGGTTCACCCCAAGTATAGGGCTATCTACGTAAGTATTTAACTTGTATAGCATTCTTTGATTACTGTATTAATATATGTCTTCCTTAATTACGTACTAACAATTATGACAAAATTAACATGAGGAGTACATGGGCCTTATGACCGAGAGGTACGAGGCGGATCGTTCTACGTGGCCACCACTAGATCAGGAGTTGTGGACTCAGGCGATAGGAGGATTGAAGAAGGGGAAGGTTGCGGGTCTCCCTTCAGATGCACGTCACGATCGGTTTGGTTTCTCGACGAAGAAGTTACCAGACACGACACATGATTATGCGAGGGCGTTGGAGAGGGAGAACCGTCGTATTAGGACTGTTACTGATGTGAGGATTGACGCGCTTGCTACTCAGGTAGATTTCTTGACCCAGCACATCACCCAGACTGGCGGTACTCCTCCATCTCGACCCATGCCTCAGGGGGACTCATGTGTGAAGCTCGTCGAGCCGGCCAGCGTTCATCGCCACCCCCCTCCTGATCCTTTTGCGCATGGTGCTCCAGATTGCCCGCTGTATGATGATGAGTACGAGGATGACCCTGATGAGGACCCCGTGGATGACACTCTCGATGGTGATGCAGCCGATCTTGCCGGTGATGGTGATGATGGTGTTGGACCCTCCACAGCTCCTAATACATTTGGATTTCATGACGGGGACTATGAGTAGTAGTAGTTTTATTTATTTTAGGGATATTTTAGTATTGAAAACTGTGTTAGTTGTTTGTATTTATGTAATTTGTTTGATGCTTGGACCAATTATGTAATGTTAAACTAGTTTCGTATTTATTCTGTAATTATGTTGTGTATTATTTGTTCGTTTGATGCAGAGTAGTAGTATTATTTGCTCGTTTAATCTAAGTATTGAAAATTGTGTTAGTTGTGTATTATTTGTTCGTTTAATCTAAGTATTGGTAATTATGCCTATAATATGAAATTAAACAACGTGAATCAAATTTTTTTATAAAATAAAATTCGACCTACTAAACCATAATCGATGCTATTCATACATACTATCCTCAGAATCTGAGTCACTCATTATCTCTTCCTCTTCCTCTTCCTCTTCCTCGTAGCCCTCCTCTTCCTCGTTGCCCTCCGTTGTTGCCTCCTCGACAACCACATCAAATCCCTCGTTGGCCAATTGGATTTTCATATTGAATGAGGAAAGGTTCACGCATAAGTTAAACCCTTCAGATGCATTCTCTTGTAGCATTTGGTTCGGCATCCCTGCGTCGACATCTTTTGATCTTGCAACTGATGACATATCGATTATGTGTCTGGCAGGAATAGTGGATACGGCCAACCATCCTCTCTGTCCCGGTCGCCCTGTCGTCTTTTTTGGATAGGGCACATAGTACGCCTGTTTTGCTTGGTTAGCGAATACAAACGGCTCATTGGTGTTGAGGGTACGCCTCGGGTTGATGTCAACCAACTTGTACGTTGAATGCTCCTGTGTACCTGCGTTTATATCATACCAAACACATTTGAACAAGACAGTGTATAGGGGCCGGATTCTGCCCCAATATTCCACCTGTATAATGTCTTTCAATTTTCCATAGAAGTTGGTAGCATCGGATCCTCCCATGTCTCCCTTCACATAAACACCACTACAATCACTCTTCTTCGGCCCCAAAATCATATCGGTGTGAAATCTGAACCCATTCACAATGTATCCCTCGTAGGTTGCCACTGAATAAGCCGGACCTGTGATTAGAGGATCTATTTGTACGTCGGTCTCGTATTTCCCACTTGAATATGTCTGCTTGAACCATGCTACGTACTCTTGGTTCCTCTTGGATTGTATCTCCATTGGACTTAGTCCACCGCCCTCATCTTCTACAAACAGTCTGCATAGTAAAATCATCATAAGTTAGTTGTCTTTAAAGCGCTTAATCATTTGTTATTAAAAATAATTAACTACCACTTACTCCACCCATTCGTCAAGCTCTGGACAGTTTAGAAGCGTGTAAAGCTCTATTTGCTCCATCTCATCGGAAGTCAAGTATCTCATATTGTTTAGTGGCCCTATTGGCGCCCCTTTCTTTTGAAATATTGTAAGCTCATCATCCCACTCCGTGCTATCTAGTGTCTCGTTCCTGTTGAGTTTTTTATATTTAGTCTGAAAAGAAACATCCAAATATTGAGAACACATATTGGAGAGCTCAGCAAGTAGGTATTGATTGGCTATGGATCCCTCCACCCTCGCCTTGTTCTTTACTGAACCCTTCATGTCGAACATCCACCTAGTTCATAGAAATCAAAGATTAGGCAAAGAATCGATATTTTAAAAAGATAATTGTTATATAAATATAAGATCGTACCTCTCGAATGGATACATCCATCTATAATGAACTGGACCACCAACTCTAGCCTCATACGGAAGGTGTATGGCTAAATGCTCCATAGAGTCGAAAAATGAAGGAGGAAATATCATTTCCATCTTGCACATGGTAACAATAAACGATTCCTCCAATCGCTCCATATCTTCGGCCGACACCTCTGAGGCGCAAACCGCCTTAAAAAAAGGCTACTCTCTACTAAGGTCCCCTAAATCTCGGGTTCCAAGAATTCGCGAAATGCAATGGGGATCAATCTTTGAATGAAGATGTGACAATCGTGACTCTTCATTCCATACAATTTTCCTTGTTGTTTTTGCACACATCGTCCCAAGTCCGAGGCATATCCATCAGGAAACTTCAGTTCGGTCAGCCAATCAAGCACCATGTTCTTTTGATCCCTCGTAAGGCAATATTTTGCCTTTGGCTTTATGTACTCACTTCCTCTGCCACTGGGTTTCAAGAACAATTCTTTATGGTTGGTCAACAACTTAAGATCGTGCCTCGACTTAATGTTGTCCTTCGACTTAGCATCGTCCAACACCGTGTTGATGATGTTCTCAAAAAAGTTCTTCTCACAATGCATTACATCTAGATTGTGGCGAATCAAGTTCGTGGACCAATATGGTAGTTCCCAAAAGATGCTTCGACGACACCAGTTATGAGTTGTGTTAAAGCCCGGAAGCTTTGTGGAGTTTGCCCCAAATCTAACCGATCGTAGCCTATCCACAATTGCCCTCATCTGCGCTCCTGTCTTCCTTGGAATGGGCGCTTCAAGTACCTCCCTACCCTTGTAGAAATCCTTATTGTTGTACCTCCATTTATGACCCTCTGGTAGAAACCGACGATGACAATCGAACCACGAGGCTTTTCCTCCATGCTTTAGTGTAAAAGAATCTGTCTCACCCATGCAATAAGGGCACGCCAGCTTACCGTGCGTGCTCCACTGGGACAACATTCAGTAAGCAGGAAAATCGCTAATAGTCCACATTAGGGTCGCTCGCATTTGGAAGTTTTCCTTTCGTGAGCTGTCATATGTCCACAAACCATTACTCCACAAATCATTCAACTCATCAATCAACGGTCTCAGCAAAAGCTCCAAGTTCTTTCCAGGACTCTTTGGACCGGGTATAATAAGGCTCAGAAAAATGAACTCCGGTCGCATGCATAAATCTGGCGGAAGGTTATAAGGGGTAACAAACACGGACCAACAAGAGTAGTTCTTCCCAGATGGCCCAAACGGTGTGAACCCATCAGTACATAGGCCGAGTCGGACATTTCTAGGCTCTGCTGCGAAGTCCGGATACGTACGATCAAAATGTCTCCACGCCTCACCTGCAGCTGGGTGAATCATTCTATCTGTTGACTCTCGACACTTCAAATGCCAAGTCATATGTCTCGAAGTGCCTACAGTATAAACAACCTCTGTAATCGAGGGTCTAGGGGGAAGTACCACAATTTCTTCCTTGTGATCCTGGACTTTCTACCAGCCTCGTACCTATCGGTCGTGCATATCGGACACCATGTGAGATCCTTGTTGGCATTATCGCCGTAGTACAAGAAACAAAAATTTCAACATACGTCGATCTTTTTGCACCCTAAACCCAAACCCGCGAGCATCTTATTCATGCTTGGAACCGTATTCGGTAGCATTTCCTCAATCTCTGGGTCCATAATATCTTTAGACAAACTTAAGTACTTTTCGCAAGCGACATTAACTACTTTGTGCATCGTCTTGGTAGTTAAGAACTCGGCAAACCACTGGAGCACAGTCTTCGACTTCTTACTGTTCATTTTTATGTCTCCCATCTGCATCAATTTGTAGAACTCCTTTGCGCACCTCTCCCTCAACAAATCGACCCTTATATGCATCCACAACCAATTCTCTAAACGAAGTATCGGCATGAACCGGACTATCAACGTGAATACTAGCAGACGGTGATTCATGTACATATGATGTCGATGCCTCGCTCGCATTCTCTCCATGCAACACCCATATCCAATATTGATACACAAACCCCCACTTATGAAGATGATCCCGTACTACGTTTTGATCCAAAAACTTTAAATTGATGCATCTCTGGCACGGGCACCTAATACGATTTCTTAGATCTACGTAATCTGTCTGTTGTGATGCATATTGTATGAATTCACGAACCCCAACCACGTAATGTTGATTCAAATAACCAGTGTTACTATCTATCCTATCGTACATCCAAGATCTATCGGGACGATAATCCATTTCTAATCTAAGAAAATTAAAAACAAATTGTTACAATTAATTTCACCAATCAATATATTTATCAGTTATATAAAAATTTTAAAACTCAAGTACGACGAGGCCAAGGAAATTAATACTTACTTGTTGTAGCGTAGAAAATATTTAGATCAAGTATTCTTTGCAAACACACGCCCCTCGTTGCATTTACCGCAATATCTAAAACAAAGAAACATTAAAAAAAAAGTTAATAAAACGATCTTCATTGACAAAAACTAACAAAAACAGTTATAACAAGAGGAAATCGTATATACCTTAACAAGGGATGAATGTTGGAATGATTTCTCAAGTGGAATATGGGGGGGTATTTATAGGGGGCTGACTAATATTCCCGATCGGACGGCGGTCGGGAATAACAACGGTTATTATTATTCCCGACCGGACTGCGGTCGGGAATAACAACGGTAACAACTATTTCCGACCGCAGTGCGGTCGGGAATAACACTGACCGTTGTTATTCCCGACCGTCGTCCGGTCGGGAATAATAATAACCGTTGTTATTCCCGACCGCCGTCCGGTCGGGAATATTAGGGTTTAGGGTTTAGGCTTATTGGCGACCGATTTTCGGTAGGGATTAATATTCATATTCTTAATTTCACTATTTCGCTCTCAATTTTAGGTAAATCGTTCATTTAATGATCAAGTAAATCAGTATTAGTTATATATTACTAAAAATCTCAAAAAAAATTAAATTTAGTTGCACGTTGATGAATCGTTTGAAGCGTCGATTCATATTGTCACTTATAAATAGATTAGTATATGTAGTTGCTAATAATGTAACTACTTACGATTATGTTAAACACATGTTAATATATATATCACAATTAGACTCTCTATACTAACGTTCGTAACAAATGTTAATCGCCAATTGTGTACTCCTATATACTACGTATGATTATTATATGTAAGACTCCAAACTAACTTAACTTATACTCCGATAAACTATACTAATTTAATAATTAAAAGTACATTAAACTAACTAACTAATAGTGCAATTCATGAATTTAATGAGATTCTATAGTTATACTTAACAAACACATCAAGATTTTCCAAAAGATTGAGAAAAGGTAAAATTTACAATTTTTCCCGACCGATATGCGGTAGGGAATAATATTCAACCCCATTCCCGACCGCATTTCGGTCGGCATTGACCATTATTGCCGACCGCAAATCGGTCGGGAATAAAATTTAAACGTATTCCCGACCGATATGCGGTCGGGAATAATATTCAAAGTTATTCCCGACCGATATGCGGTCGAGAATAATATTCAAAGGTATTGCCGACCGAATCTCGGTCGCCAATTTTTGAAAATTTTGTGGTTTTTTGAAATTTTTGAAAAAAATAAACATTCCCGACCGAATATCGGTCGGGAATAATCGAAAAAGTTGGCGGGAAATTCAAATTTGACGAAAATTAAAAAAATTTCAACTTTTTCTATAAATACACTTCATTATTCTCCTCCTTTTTCCATCTCCACACACTTTTTTCCTCTTCAAAAAATTTTTCAAACACTTTTTTCATATTCTAACACTTTTTCAAAACCTTCTTTCTTTCAACTTGAAAACCTTCTTTCTTTCAAATTTTCAATAATCAAAAACTTATTTAATTTTTTTGTGTTTTAAACTGAGCAATGAATCAAAAATTTAATTGCTCATCTAAAACACAAAAAAACTAAATAACGTTTTTAAAATATTACAAAATATTAAAAAAATAATATTCCGGTAATTTACTACCGGAATATTTTTTTTTTGTTCTGATGATTATTATTCCCGACCGAATATCGGTCGGGAATAAGATGAATATTTTCCCCGACCGCGTATCGGTCGGGATTAGTTTGAATATTATTCCCGACCGGGAAGCGGTCGGGAATAAAATAAATCTTAATCCCGACCGATACGCAGTCGGGATTAGTTTGAATATTATTCCCGACCGGGAAGCGGTCGGGAATAAAATGAATATTAATCCCGACCGATATGCGGTCGGGACTTCCCGTTAAGAGTCCCGACCGTAATTCGGTCGGGAAAAAAATTCATATAATCTCGACCGAATAGCGGTTGGGAATAATATTCAACCATTTTCTGACCGCTAAACGGTCGGAATATATCCCGACCGTTGGTCGGTCGGAATAACCGGTCGGTAAATCCCCGACCGTAATTCGGTCGGGAAATGCAGTCGGGAAAAGCCCGTGCCGACCGAAAGGCGGTCGAAAAACTTTTTCCGACCGAAGCAACGCCGACCGCTTCTTCCCGACCGAATAGCGGTCGGGAAAGGGTCATTTCCGACCGCACATGGGTCACCGACCGGCTTTGCGGTCGGAAATGACCCGATTTTTTTGTAGTGATTTTACTCTTTCAGCATCAATGTGGAAAACTCCCCTCGTTCCAAACTGAACCAGATATAAAATAAACAAAGTTGAGATTGTGACTTTGGCTGCAAGAACCTCATCAAGAAATTACCATGCAGTTCCTTAAGGTCTACTATTTTACCAAATTCCGACCGATTTAACAACACAAAAAAGACACGAAGAAGACGTGTACCACCATTGAAGAACTAAAACATTAACGACGAGGAAATCAATAATCCATATTTAAATAAATATGACACAAAAACCAACACTAACACACTGAAGGTAAAGATAATCAGTGGTGGCCTTCTAGTTGTTTGATCTCATCATAATTCATAACATGGCAAACGAACAAGTAAGAACTTCTAGCATACAAATTAAAAATACATCATAGGGAAATTAGAAACAGAGTTTAAAGCATAGATTATACATATGTCTTATTCTATTCACAGTGCATGATCAACATTAGCCACCAAAGAAAAGTGCTCAATTATATATTCATTGCCTGTTTCATTTGATACTCGATCTGGCACGTCTTTGACTGCCTCGGCAACACAAGCAATCTTGTCAAAATACTCATATCAGTAGAAGGAAGGCAATGGCGTATTAGGTTTTGAAGAACTTCTCCATTCTTCAAAAAGTACTCCACTATTTTGATTTCATCTTCTTGCCCTTCAAATTCCCGAAATTCAATTCTCTTCACATGAAATACCAAACATTCGGGAGAAACTGGCAATAAGAACTTAAAACTTGCAAACCCGTCTTCATTCTTTTGGAATCCCTGTTGAGAAAATAATGGTGTAGTTTAAAAACGGCATAAGTATGCATGTACGCTAGTGAAACTTACAGTAATAAGAGCACTTATGCTAATTAATCATATTATGTTCCAATTGTCTCCATAAGACAATCCATGAACCATATGCTCTCCTGTCCTAACTTCATAAGAAAGAATTATCATAGGTAGAATATATTACGTGTTATGTTTATACAAAATATAACATATAAGGAATGCTACACTACACCTCCTCAATAGTGAGTTGCTCGAGTTTAGGTGCGATCTGTAGTAAACGTGCCAATATCGACCAGTTGAGGCAACCAAGAGATAACCACATCAAATTATGAAACACATGCAGCAGCACAGAGGAACTATGCAAACCCTGCAACCGAGTAAGAAAAAATTCGAACTAGTTAATAAAAAGATTACAATAAATCAAAATTACTTGATGTCATAATACTCTAAAAGTTGCATGAGACTTTTTCGAAGATGTAACAAGAGATGGTTAGTAAAAAGAAAGTAAATGACGATAGATTAAGAAAGCTCACATCAATTGTGCTGCCAGATAAACGTAGACGGATTGTGCTTGAGCAGCTTGAAACAATCATGGTTGTGCAATTAACCAAATTCAAAAGATAGTCATCATAACCCTGCTCTTCTAACCAATAGAATTGATGTTGACTGGGACGAACGTCAATGTAAGCCGTGTGAAGGGATTTTAAGTCATGACCGAAATATCTACCGGCAGGAGACCCGTTATACATGAATACTTCAAGATTCGGGGTATCAACTGCGAGGTCAGTGACAGACTCTTCCCCACAACCCTCTATGACCAACTTCTTCAACAAAGGACATACGATAGAAACGTCATACCAATACTTAAATCCGAACAAGTGTAAGTATTCTAGTGCAGGACAGCATGCAATAAATCGGAAAGTTAGATGCTGGGAGATAGAGCAGTGCTCTAACACCATTTAGATCTCGCCACGTGGCTTTTAAGCTTTTTTCTTTTTTCTGTTACCTCCTATTTCATTCAGCCAATGTGAGGGGAACATGTGTATAGACCATTATTTTCAGCAACTTTTAATCAACCATGGTTACCCAAACCACAAAAATCTGAAATTTTTGAATGAAATTTTTGGAGGGACATCTGAAATTCAAATTTCGAATTTTCATCCTTTAGTGGTTTAAGTATTAAACCAGCCGCTTAAAACTGCATCTTTTTATTTTCATATTAATTCATTCTCTTCCTTAAAACTCGTTGGAGATGAGATGCTAAACAAAAGGAGGTTGTTGCTGACTTGCTGGTACCGTCTTAACCACCACTGAAAGTGAAGATTAGAAGGAGGCTGTTGCCGTTTAAATAAGAATCAACATCTTTTCTCTGTTGTATACTATTATTATTGAAATGAGAGTTTTTCTTCTGTTTTTTTTTCCCTTTAACTGTCAAATTTGGAGCTTCCTATTTTAACGAGTGTTGGCTATAGAATTTGTGGTTGATAGTATTGATATCTGTTGAAGGAATCTTGCTTACGATTTTGAGTTTTGTTTAGATATAATGTTTTATAAGATAATATGATTATATTATTCTTGCTTATTCATGTTTTTGGATGTAGTGACACTTTCATTTTTCTGTTTAGTCTTCGTTTTTCCTTCTTTTTTTTTTTTGGGCAAATGTGAAGCTCAAGAATAAGCTCGTAATTGTAGCTAATTGCCAGTATGAAATGAATGTAACTTTTTCACTATTTGTTGCAAAGAATCGGATAAGTTCAAAAATCTAATTCATATCCATCTTGGATATTCCCTTATTTAGTGGATTAATTCTTAAAAAAAGTGTTAAAATAATAAGTATCAAATAGAAATCAGTCGTTTATTCTATTAAGCCACCAAGATTTGGTATTGATATTTGCAGTTTTTAGGTAACAATGAAACGTGAACACAAAATATTTCACAAAGTATCTGGAATTAAGGATAGCAACCATATCACCAGTCAAAATCTATTTTGAAAAGTTAACGTTAGTCCAATTTAAATCACATTGACAATTTACCAAGTCGCCTAAACCAGATTTTATCGTTGAAGTATTTCCAAAAGATTTAGTGAAAGGCGGAAAATTTCTTCACTGAATAAAACTAATCGTGTGTTTTCTTATTAAAAAGTAAACAACAAGTTAATCTAACACTAAATAATTAGTACAACACAATTTACAACTATTCAACAAAAACAAAATTCATTCATATTTCAATACATTCCTTCCCAGAAAAGTAAAATACAATTAACTCAACCTAATAAAAGATTAAAAGTTGTAAACTTTACATCCAGCAAAACAGTCTTCTTCAAGAAAATGAAAAAGATACTATTTCTCCCACTACTTTGCGACGTTGCAATATTCACGTTCTCTCAAACTCCGACGCCACAATCCATCATTATCAAACATTCTCTGTTTCTCTAAAGACACCTTAGCGATACAGGATAAGGTGGCAACGTCTTTTTTTTTTTGATAAATAAGGTGGCAACGTCTTTGGCAGCGTCAATTTTTCGTTGCTTTAGGAGCAGAAACCCCTGAACCATTTAATCTCCACCGAGTCTTAACTCTTAAGTAAGGAAGAGAGAGAGAGAAAAAATTATTTGAAAAAATGAGTTTTCTGTTGACTGGTTTCATATTTAAAGGAAGAGAGAGAATTCAACCACCAGAGGATGAAAATCCGAAATTTGAATTTCCGATTGCCCTCCAAAAATTTCATTCAAAAATTTCAGATTTTTGTGGTTTGGGTAACCATGGTTCAATAAAAATTGCTGAAAATAATAATCTATACACATGTTCCCTTCACATTGGCTGAATGAAATAGGAAGCAAGAGAAAAGGGAAAAAGCTTAAAAGACACGTGGCGAGATCTAAATGGTGTTAGAGCACTACTCTATCTCCCAGCATCTAATTTTCCCAATAAATCGACTCAATTCTCTTTCATCGAAATCGAGTTCAGCAAGATATAGAGTTTTGAGGTTGGGTAAAGTGAAGTTATTATACGGAAAACAACACTCGTCGTCTAACGAAAGACGTAATGTCACCAAAGTCGTGCAGCCCCTGAGGCTACGGAATAAGGCCTTTGTTGACTCGTCAAATCGAAGATAGAATTTGAGTTTGAGATCAAGGCGACGGACATTAAGCCGTACTGCGGCACGAAGCCAAGATGCAACCTCTTTTACACTATAATTTTGATTGTCACAATGAAGAATAATTTCTTCAACAGAATTCACATCAGATAAGGTAACATTAAACAATTTATCAACAAAATTGATAAAAGTAGCAGGATGGGTATTATTGGAATTAGTGTTAGGGTTTAAGAACAATGAATCATCAAGGTCAAGTTTAAGAGGAAGAACAGAGAGAAAGAGATTTTTCCACCTGGTAGAGAGAATTGAGGTACCAACAGCATTCTTTGTGGGCAAATAGGACAAAATTATGCTCAAAATTGGATCTGGCAGCTCACTGATTCGATCAATTTCTTCTTCATTTTTTGGATTGGACTCCATTGAGAGTTTTGAGTGTGATTTTGATACAACTGGAAAAGAAGAAAAAAGTCAACTCAGGAAAGGAAAAGGATGTTAATGACTAGATATATACATAGCAGGGGTTATTGTAAATTATTAATAAATGACCCTTTATATATAGTTTTTATTTATTACCAGATACCACTTGGGAAACTTATCGAACACACTATTCGTGGATACCCTTTATATAGTTTTTATTGAGGTACCAATGGCATGTTTTGCTGGGCAGCTCACTGATTCGATCAATTTCCATTGAGTTATGAGTAAGTTTAATACAAATAGAAGAAGAAAGAACTTACTGAGAAAGCACTAAATTTCCGTACTCAAAGTGCTACCTCACTGACCGTGTTCACCTGACCCTAGCCCGCTCGAGAAGAAAAGAATGTTGTTAATGATTGATTATATATAGGGAAAAAGGCTGATAACCCCCAAAATATTTCCTCTCGAGCACGTTACCTCCAACCTTTATTTTCGTTCAAAAGTATATCATTACCCAGATACCTCCCCAGCTCGCTAAAAATGGAATATTTCAGGAATCTTGGTCGTGCCAGCGTGACATTTTAACCCAAGGGCAAAATCAGTATTTTACTATTAATAAACAACAGGGTTGGATATAGAGGGAAAATCGTGTCATTTCAACCCTAAATCCCAAACCCTAATTCCGCTACAACCCTCTCTCATCCGATTTACGCGTGAAATCCCAACATTTCTCAGATTCTAAACAAAAATTATTGAAGTCGTGTTGTTTACTTACTTTCTAACGCAATGGGTTGGAAGATTCGTACAAAATTCGACATTATATCCCCCGATCACCTGACACCCGATTATGGTATTTAAAGATTCAATTTTTGAATTTGTTTCCTTTTTATGTATGTTGTGGTCCCTCTTGTTTTTTATGTATGTTTTGGTCCTATTTTGGTAGGGTAGAAAGCATGTGGCCCACTATGTCGAATTTTGCACCATGATCCACTCATTGACTGTACGATTTTCTGTGTAGTGGATATGTGGTCCCTCTTTGTTTTTTATGTTTGTTGTGGTCCTCCTTAAGCCATTGCATCTTTATATCGTCGTAAGTTCTCACTATAAAATCTAACGTTCTTACTTTAATTTGGGATATGTACGAACAGTAATTTAACGTTCAACGTTAATAAATCGCGCAATCATTTTCAATCTAGTATTTGATAACTCAATTACTAGTTTTGAAATCATTTATTACTTCAATTCACATGTTATAATGAGTCTTGTTGTTAAAAATCACAAACACAACGAGATCGTTACATAAAATTGAAATTTGAATAATGAATATTATTCGTGACCGACTGACGGTCGCGAATACAGGCAATCACGACCGCCGTAAAGTACTATGGATGTGGTCCACTTTGTCAATTTCTTACCAAAATCCAATTTTTTTTTTGTGGTTTCCAGTGTAGTGTGTATTCATGTGTATGGAGATGCTTCATATTTGCTTACTAAATCATGTCAATCCATTCAATATTGCCAATATTTGCATATATGTTGACATTTTGGAGCCACCATCATGTGTTAATTGAACTTTTGTGTCATGTTACCGGTAATAAAAGAGAATTCTTTACAATTAGACTACACCATCAAGGGGAGATTAACAACTTAAACATAATTTGTTACTAAGGTGGTAAGGTAGACCATATTGACTACTGTGATATAGATGAAATATCAAGTCTGGAGGTTTCTCTAATGGCTAAAGAAGTTGGATGTCCTTCTGATGTGGATTTCTTCTACAATGCACAAGGGTGGGATAATTGTGGATATCTCTATGCCTTAAAAGATGATCAAGACTCTATCAAAATGGATGGAGCTACTGGTAAAGAGAGACTTGTCTCTGTTTATGTTGTTTCAAAGCCACAAGTTCAGAATGAAGGTCCAGATGATATCTCTAAGCAAAATGAAGCAGAAGCATATGATGTACCAGCAGCAAGCTACATGCTCTATCTGACCACTCCTCTGATGACGATCATACAACTGAAGGGGAACATCCAACTGAAGTAGATCATACAAATGAGGGAAATCATCCAAATGATGCCAACTATAACTGGTGGAGTGAAATTCATAATGAATTTGAAGCATGTTATGGTGAATCAAACAATCATTCAACTGGTGAAGCAACTGAAGACCCAAATATGTCAAGTAAAACAGATAAAATTGACCATCTTGGACCTTCAACCAATGGAGCTTATGCCTTACATTTACCAGCCTTCATCAAAGACCATTGTAGTGAGAAGTTAGCATCCATCATAGATGTTGTTGACATGATGAGAGTGATGGAGAAGTGTCAGTAGGAGATGACTTAGTGTACTCTGACCATCTAGTAGATGAGGATAATGACCCAACAGAAGACAACACTTGGTTAGATGAGAATGTTGACCAGGAGGTAGAGTTTAGAGGGTTGCCAGATCCTATACCAGCAGCAGAGACTTCAAAAAGACCAGCAACCAGGAGCAAAACAACACAGCAAGTACAAACAGATGCACCTGCAAAAGATCCACCTGCTAAAGAACCACCTGCTAAAGATCAGTTCTTGTACAAGAGAGATAATGTGTTCAACCCTGCAACAGACATAGATAACATACAATTTCTGTTGGGCTGCCTTGAAGGAGGGGTTCCTTAGTGGGTGTAGGCCATTAATCTGCCTAGATGGCACACATCTAAAAACAGCAAATGGTGGAGTCCTTCTCACAGAAGTTGAGGTGGATTCAAATAATTGTATATTCCCCTTTGCTTATGCTGTTGTGGAGAAAGAAAAAACCAAATCTTGGAGATGGTTTTTGAGGTTAGTGGTGGAGGATCTGAACATTCATAATAGTCAAAACTGACTATTATGTGTGATAAACAAAAAGGGCTGATTGAAGCTGTTGATCAAGTGCTTCCCAACTGTGAGCACAGGTTTTGTGTGATGCACTTGTATGCCAACTTCAGGAAGGAACACAAGGGCCTAGCTTTGAAAGAAATTCTATGGAATGCAGCGAGGTGTTCTAGAGTTGAAGACTTTATGAAGGTAATGCACGGATTGAAAGAAAGGGATGAAGCAGCTTACAATTGGTTGG
Source organism: Linaria vulgaris (assembly GCA_948329865.1). Classification (NCBI taxonomy): domain Eukaryota; kingdom Viridiplantae; phylum Streptophyta; class Magnoliopsida; order Lamiales; family Plantaginaceae; genus Linaria; species Linaria vulgaris. The sequence continues at coordinate 20,324,307 of OX415251.1, forward strand.
TGGAGAAACCTTCTACACAGTGGTGTAGGGCATATTTCAAGACTCGTTGCAAGTCTGATTTACTGCTGAATAACATGTCAGAATTTTAATGCAATGATTGTGAAGGCAAGTAGTATGCATATCATAGATATGTTTGAAAACATAAGGGTGATGTTGATAAAGAGGATATGAGTGAAGAAGCTGGCTATGGAGAAGTGTAGGACACCTGATTTATGTCCGAAGATACACCTTCAATTAGAAAAACAGAAGGGCTCTGCAATAGGATTCGCTGCTATATGGAATGAACATTTATCATATGAAGTAGGCAATCCTTATGGAGAGAAGTTTGTAGTCCATTTGGGACAAGGAACTTGTAGTTGCAGAAGATGGGAACTTACTGGAATACCTTGCCCTCATTCCATATATGCCTTGTATGCTGCTCACATGAGGCCTGAAGATGTCATTAACCCAATCTATAAGAAGTAGGCATGCTTGGGCATTTACAGTTTCTTCATGAACCTTATGCATGCAAAAGAGGCATGCCACAGCCCACTAATGAAGTAGCCAAAGTGGTTCCTCCTGCTCCTATTAAGATGCCTGGCAGACCTAAGAAAAACAACATAAAAGTTACACCAGAGGAAAACAAGATAAAAAAGACAAAAATTATGTTCAGTCTAGAAAACTAGGGAAATAGGGAGTCATAATGACATGCAGCTTCTGTCTGGCTGTGGGTCACAATATTAGAACCTGTAATATGAGGAGAAGTAACCCTCTGGTTGTTGCAAAGAGGAAGAGGAAGAGCAATACACAACCCCCAGGCAGGCCCTAAAATAAGAAGGTAATATTGCTTAAATTTTGCATATGAGATTACTGAACTAGTTTTTTTATGTAATTTGTGTGTGTATTGAATTGCTTCAATATTGTTGTTGTTGCAGAGGGATTACATCAAGAAGATGGAACCTCCTGCTCCAGTACTTGACGAAATAACTATTGTTGGTTCTGCATTTGCTGGAGCAACAGCTGCTAGTGCAAATGGCAAATGGTGGTGAGGGGTCTGCTTTTGCTGATGAAATTAGTGGTATGATTGCCACTTAGTGCTCACAAAATAATCCACAGTCTTGAGAATGAGAAAAAGAAGATCAAAGAACAAGGTATTGTAGTGATAGGAGTCTGAAATGTATTTTGAATGGAATGGTAAAATCAATGGCTTGGCATTAAATTAATTATTTGAAACTTCAATATGTAGGTAAATCCAAGTCAGACCACCACCCCTTCAGTTGCACCTGCCTCAAGCAACCTGCCTGATTTGACAACACAAAATGGTCAAAGTAGGGGAAAGAAGAAGGTTGTTGATAAAGCTGCAAACTTGAGCCATAGTGTGGTGAAGCCAATTGAGACTCCATCAAACACCAACAAGCTAACCTGTTCAAGTGCTGCAATTGGTACAAGTAATGTGGCATCATCTCTGCAACTTGAGCATTCAAGGAAACAGTTCAAGCCACCAAAGAAGCTTGTTGGTGTTCTAAAGAGGAAGATACATAGTATGGTGACTGGGACAGGAGAAGACTCTTTCTTTTAAAAATGCTTGTTTGAATTTTAAGGGTGAAGTAGATAAGATTTGTTAATCATCATTGAGAATTGTCCCCTATTTTGTTACTGGTAAATGCTGTTACCGGATATTTTGTCTAGGGCATGATGATATTGAATCTTGCAAATACTTTACCTATTTTGAAGTGAAATGGATTTGAATGTTGAATTGAATTATTAAGTCTTGGGATTTGAATGTTGCTTTATTTTGAGTACTCAATGTTGATTTATTGTGAATTTCTTCATGTTGGTTTATATTGTGAATCTTGTAGCATTTGTCATGTTACCAGTCTTAAGGATTGCATGTTGGCCTGTTGTGACGCTGCAGCATGTGTGTTTATGGTCTTATTGTGTTAGTTATTAATTTGCTATGTTTTTTGGTCTTATTATGTTGGTCAAGCTTGTGTTAGTCATACACTTGCTCTGTTTTGAGGTGTGATAAGGCATGAATCAAATGAAAAAGAAACTAGTCAAAGATGTAACACAAGATAACTGCAAATTGATAACAACATATAACAACATTCATTCATTAACAAATTAACACTAAAATCCATTACATGACAATACACTAAAATCATCACTACATTACCCACACCAATACCACAACCATACCTCAACCACACCACTACAACATCACATTACTCACATTAACTCTTAATTCACCAGCAGCCCAGATTCAATTACCAAGTAAACCTCTCACCACAAGAACAACCAAAATCAACAAAATGACAAAGCACAACCTTCTCTTCATTTTCTTCAAATGAGCAACTTCACTTTCAAGATTGTTTAGCCTCCTCAACAGTCTAGGAATAATAACACGAGATCTATCGCACATCGGATGATCAATCAAGCAAAAAAGTCACATGCACCACGCCCCTTCAAAATCGCAAAATGTAACTAAGTAAGATTCACTCGTAACCGCAATTAGGTTAAATTAAGAGCATGAGAATAACAATAAAGGTAATTACCGGATAGTTTTTACAACGAGCAAATCTTCTTCCCGGATTTTGATCCGTCCACGAAGTTTTTTCGGTCGTTCTCCTCCCACAAGTGCATATTTTCGTCGATTCCATGTTCCCTTTTGTTGTGTGTGTTGAAATAGAAGAATTGAATGAGGATAATCAGGAAATCAGATCAAATTTCGTAATTAGGGTTCTTGTGAATTTGATGATTTTTAATTTGGGGATTTTTTGGGTATAAATGGACTGAGTTGCAAAATAGAGCTGTTATTAATAGTAAAATATCGATTTTGCCCTTGGGTTAAAATGTCACGTGTCTGGCATGGCCAAGATTCCTGGAATATTCCATTTTCAGCGAGCTAGGGGTACCTAGGTAGTGGGATACTTTTGAAAAATAAGCTTGGAGGGACAATGCTCGAAAATAAAGGTTGGAGGGTAACGTGCTCCGGAGCCAATAGCTTGAGGATTATCTGCCTTTTTCCCTTATATATACTATCAGGGGTTATTATTAATTACCAATTGACCCATTCCATAGTTTTTAATGTCTTTATAGAAATATATGTATATAATTTGAACAATATGTGTATGTCAATAATAGAGCGTAAAGCGTCTAAATATTACGTTAAATGTTTTGTTCAAATTGTTCTTAACTATTTGTGAAAATATTATGGGTACACACCATTTTTCTTTTTACGTATCTAAAAAGTTTTTTTATTTCTATAAATAAAGTACAATTTTAACCAGTTACACATATAATAAAATCGAATAATGAGTTTTGTTACTCACTCCAGTACGTGTACATCAAACTTAAGTGACGTTTGCAAATCTTTATGACAAAAAATAAAAAATAGTTTTTGAGCACATATATAATTATTTTTTATGTATTTGCATCAGTTATTTTTGCTTATGACTTGTTTTAAACAAAGTCAAAAAATTATAGTATTTGAAAAGTTATATGAAATGAGAAAGCTCCTTTTCAATTGTTGCAAAATACCTAATTAATGTTTTAAATAATTTTCTTAACATATAATCCACTAGTTTCAAAATTAATTTTAAGTAACTTCAAGAGAAACAATGACAAACCGCTTCTACAAACTCCGCAAACACGCATTTGATCAAGTATGAGTAGTAGATAAGTTGTTGCTAATTATTTTAAAGTGATATTAGGCTATTTGCTAATAAAAGAAAATACATGGGGTTATATCCAATTAAGGGGTGTTTCTAAGAGTTTAAAAAGCTACTTCTTCATAAATTTAACTTAAAGTTGAGTTTGACTTTAAAAAATGAGTGTCCCCAAAAATGTTGTTAAAAGTTACTTAAAACAGTTAAAACAAGGTTTCTGGTGTTTACATACTCATCTCCTTTTGCTTGTAACAACTTATAAGTTAAGAAAGCTCATTTGTAAGAAAATAAAATTAATAATAATAAATAAAGACAGCTTAAAGTGCAAGCATGAAGGAATTTTTTTTTATCTCAAGTATAACTTAAAAGGAAGATGCACTAAAGACATTTACCGAATTTGATTCGTATAGTCCTCTTATTTAAATTTAGCACCCAAAAAATGAGGATAGGTTAGCTTCATACTTCAAAGTTCAAACAACTCAACTGACAAGAACATGATCATTTAATGTCTTTATAGAAATTTATATAATTTGAACAATGATATGTTATTAAACCGTTAAACCTTAGGCAAATAAAGTTAAAAATTAAAATAGATCCGCTATTAGCTTCACAATGTATTTGGCTAATTGCAAAAAATAGAGAAGACGAAGCAAAAAGTTATTTCCATCTATTATTGCAATTATTTACTCATACAAACTAAAGTGGCCATATTAAACATCATCAAGCACTAGGTAAAGTTATAAAGTAATCTTGTAACTATAGAGCTCTGTTTTTCTCCTTTTCCGTAATTTTAAGAGAATTTCTAGTTTTGTTTGTCTACAAAATGCTAGAAAAAGCAAAAGCTCCAAAAGCAGAGCTTATAATGTTTTTCAGATTATTATCTATTTCCGTAACTTAGTTATATTAGTTTGTTATCAATGACACCTTGAGTAACCATTAAGCAATTCCAAAATAGTTTGTTCTTACTTTAAATAGCTTTATGATAGATTTTACAAAAAGTACCAACTTCTGTTTTTAAACTAAAAGTAACTCTAAGCACAAACATAAAATAAAATATTTTCTGTAAACTTTTGCAAGCACCACTCTAAAATTGTCACTCGCATATACTTTTAGCTAATGATAGCATTTTTAAATAAATAAAAACAGAGGATTTTTCAAGATAGATCCGACATTTGAAGTAGGTTTTAATGCTTAATTTAAACCATTAACTTATACTTTTGGGGGGGGTCGGCGGGAATTTCTTTAACATTAGCTAAGTGAAGTGTGATGTGCCTAATTTTCTAATACTAGTGAGCCTTTTTATTTCCAAGTATATAAAATTACCAATAAAGGCTATCTAAGGAAACATAAAATAGGAAAAATGAAGACAATTAATGGAAAGTGGAAACACATAATTTGTAGAGAACTTTAAAAAGTCATCAAGATAATTCGCCTACATAGATCATCTCTGTATAGAAAAGTTATATTAAAAATTGATTCACATAATCTTCTTATTTACAGTTTTTTTGATGAGCAGTAGGCTAAGAAGAATAGCCATAAAACCAATCAAAAAGCAGGAAACATTATAAAATTAAGGGAGAATTACACAAAGTACCCCTCAACTATGGGTAAATTACACAAAGTACCCCTCCTCTTTGGGAAATTACAAAAACTACCCTTATGGTCAAAAAAATTAAAATAATTAAGACAACCTTTCAAATTCAAATCATAGCAGAGACTAAAATTCGCAGATAATTTATTTTTTCTTAGAAGAAATTATTTGTTATCAATATTTTTTGTCTTTTTAAACGAGATAAATGAGGTTTAATGCAATAATTTTGACTTATTTTTTGTTTTTTGTGTAAAATAATTGAAGAGCATGAATTTACATTCAATAGTTTGAAATAAAAAAAATTACGAAAAATCGGTCATAAGGGTAGTTTGTATAATTTTCCAAAGAGAAGTGGTACTTTGTGTAATTTATCTATAGTGGATCGGTACTTTGTGTAATTCTCCCTAAAATTAAGTTAGGGGCAGGACGTAAAATGGCACGAGACCATTCCAATCATGGTCCAGTGTCCGCACAGCAAGATGATGAGTTAAAAAATTACAATCTCTCCCTAAAATGTTCCAAAGTGATTCGTGTCATTTACCATACGAATAACGACTTGGCAATCTGATTCATTTGATGATTTGATTTTTCTGAAGAGCCGCAGCCTCTGGAAGGCGTCTTACACTATTCGTGAATCACATTAAAAAAAAAAATCACTTTGACTCTGTTTTGTCGCCATGTTACAATAATCTATACTTTTTTTGGCAGCATAATGCAAATCAATAATGTGGTCGTTCACATCCTCATGATATGACAAAAGAACAAGTTCGAATATTTGGCATACAACTTTAAGAAACATCGTAAAGAAGTTCGAAAAGAGTGTAAAGCATGGAATACAAAGTACACAAAATCTTACTCAAAATTAAATCGGGAAAATCGCTAATCCTATCAATGTCTTCATATTCAAATAGTATTAATTCTTTGGATTTGACTCCATTATTGAGTAAGTAATATTTCGATTTGTGACAGAGAGCTGAAAGAGTATGAGAGGGAAAGATTGTAGATAACTTCGTCGATCGCAACTGAACAAATAAGATTAGTGATTCCAATATTTAGTTATTACTGCAATTTACTCACACAACTAAATTGATTATTTTAAACATCATCAAGCATTTTGGGTAAAGTTATAAAGTAATCCTGTAACTATAGAGCTCTGTTTTCTCTTCTTCTATTTCTTCACTTCTGTACAGCCTCGTGAAAGAGTTGTACTGTATTCGTAAATCATGTTTGTGTTAGTCAATCATTTAATAATTTTATCAAGTCACTTGAACGCTGTTTTGTCACTATGTTACAATAATTTTTACTTTTATGATGTATAATGGAAAAACCCAACTTCATAGTACGCGCTTTATGATGTTTTTCCAAAATAAAAATGCGAACATCCAAATACAAGTACATTTACGAATACTTCATACCTCACAGCATTGTAATGAAATTCAATCTCTATAAAAAGTGTTTTTATACAGAGCTAAGATTAATTGTGGCCTTGGCTGCAAAGACCACATAAAAAATTACCTTCCTCCAATTCTTATAATTACCAAATTATAACCGAATTAACATGCATAATATATTAATATGTAACAATACAAAAGAAATAGTCCCGCCATTGCAACACCGAAATATTGGAGCCTCAGGTAGAAAATGGATAATATATTTCAAAACATAACAAGGAAAGACAAACTATCACTAGCATACGGAAGGTAAAGCTAAGCCATGGTGGCAAGTGGCAACCGCTAGTTGTTCACATCTGTTGTAAATTGGACCCTTCTCGATAGAGCGAAAACACGACAATAATTGAAAGACGGAAAAATACGACACACAGATTTTACGTGGAAAACCCCAAATTAATTTAGGGTGAAAAACCACGGGCAAGGTAGAAGAACTTCACTATGAGTGTAAAATAGGAATTACAACACTCCGACTTTTACCGTAGTAAAGTCGCACAAACTCTCTATTTTTACCTCACACTAACAATTCACTAAACCACTCTTTATATATTATTTATACTTAAATATACAAGAGAATGAATTGTATTTGTTTTGGGATGAATTTCATGGCAAGATCGGGCTGCTATTTATAGAAGAAAGTTGAGCTTAACAACCGCATAGAAAATAATTCATTTGATTAACAAATGAATTTTATATTCTAAAGAATTTATTCTGCACCGCCCCAACTATATGGCAAGCCAACTTAATGCACCATGTTTTGTTTAATCAACCGCCCCTCAATCCATGATTAAAAAATCACCGCCCCAACAATCTCCCACTTGAAGATTTGATTAGGGACTATTCAGATCTTCACACCATTCTTTCTACCTCGCCCTTCATGTTGCTTACGTTTTCACCAGACCACACGAGGACCGACACTGAACAAACTTGTCAGCATTAACACTCTTCGTCAAAAAATCTGCTATGTTATCTTTTGTGTGAATCTTCTGCACATCCACAGTACCCTCCTCTACTTTCTCACGAACAAAGTGATACTGGACCCGAATATGCTTTGTCTTGGAATGAAACGCTGGATTCCTTGCAAGATGCAACGCACTCTGACTGTCACAGAATAGAGAAATACTCTCTAGTTTGTGCCCGAGTTCTTCCAGAACCATTTTCAACCAAATCGCTTCTTTACTGGCCTGCGTAGCTGCCACGTATTCAGCCTCCGTTGTTGATGTCGCAACAACTGACTGTAACTTCGAAACCCAACTCACTGCACCTCCAGCAAGAGTAAACACATATCCTGTCGTGGACTTGCTTTTGTCAAGATCACCTGCATAATCAGAATCAACATAGCCCCTGACTGTAAAACCCGATCCTCCATAACATAATGCAACATCTGAGGTTCCCTGAATGTATCTCAGAACTCTCTTTACTGTATTCCAATGCTCTCTTCCCGGATTCGCCATGTATCGACTAACCACTCCCACTGCATGTGCAATGTCTGGTCTAGTACAGATCATAGCAAACATTAAGCTTCCCACTGCTGATGCATACGGTACTCGAGACATCTCCCTCCTCTCTTCTTCACTGCTAGGACACATACTTGAGGATAACTTGAAATTAACAGGAAGAGGGGTAGAGATTGGCTTACAATTCTGCATATTGAACCGCCGCAAAATCTTCAACAGATAGTTCCTCTGAGAAAGCCAAATCTTCCTGCCATTTCTGTCTCGGCGGATTTGCATCCCTAGAATCTTGTTTGCTGGTCCTAAGTCCTTCATTTCAAATTCCCTAGCCAGTTCAGCCTTCAATTCTTCAATATGAGCTTTGTTGGGGCCTGAAACCAACATGTCATCAACATACAACAGTAAAATAACAAAGTCATCACCAGATCTCTTGAAATATGCACAAGGATCTGCATTCAGTCTGTTGTATCCAAGGCTCATTATGAATGAATCAAATCTTTTGTACCAACACCTCGGCGCCTGTTTGAGACCGTACAAAGATTTGGTCAACCTGCAAACCAAGTTCTTTTTTCCTTCTTCAATAAATCCTTCCGGTTGGAGCATATAAATCTCTTCTTCAAGATCACCATGAAGAAAAGCCGTCTTTACATCTAACTGTTCAAGATGTAAATCAAATGTAGCGCACATCGCCAGAACCACCCGAACAGTTGTCATTCGGACCACCGGGGAAAATATTTCGTTGAAATCAATCCCTTCCTTCTGAGCATATCCTTTCACCACCAATCGTGCACGATACCTCTCCACTTGGTCATCACTGTTACGTTTGATTTTGTACACCCATTTGTTGCCAATGGGTTTCCTCCCTTGTGGTAGAGACACAAGTTCCCATGTCTTATTCTTATGGAGTGCTTCGATTTCCTCTTGCATTGCTGCCATCCACTGAGCTGCATCTGAACTACTCATTGCTTCCTGGAGAGTTGATGGCTCCCCGTCCTCAGTTAAAAGACAGTATGCAACATTGTTCTCCATAGAATAGTCTGAGTGCCAGCCTGGTGGTCTCCTGACACGTGTCGATCGACGTATCCCCGGGACTCCAGACTCCCTTGTCTCCTCAGGTTCATGCTCTGGTTCAGCAGGACCCTCCTGCTCGGCATCCTTCTCGACTACTACTGTCGTAGTTTCTGGATCTTCTCCTGTGCTGCTATCATTTCCTTTCTTATCTTCCGTGAAGATAACATCCCTGCTTACAACAATCTTGTGGGCAGTGGGGTCCCACAAGCGATACCCCTTCACGCCTTTAGCATACCCTAAGAACAAACACTTCCTGGATTTTGGGTCCAACTTCGTTTTCTCTTGAGTATTAAACATAACATAAGCGGGACTCCCAAATACATGGAGATTAGAATAATCAACTGGTTTACCTGTCCACACCTCCATCGGTGTTTTCAGCCCCAGTGCTGTTGACGGAGATCGGTTCACCACATAACAGGCGGTATTGATTGCTTCTGCCCAGAACGACTTTTCTAAGCCTGCAGCCTGCATCATGGCTCTTGTTTTATCCAACAAGGTCCTGTTCATCCGCTCTGCCACCCCATTCCGTTGCGGAGTGTATGCCGTAGTAAACTGCCTCTTAATCCCAGCATCTTTACAGAAGTCTTCAAACTCCTTGCCAGTATATTCCCCTCCATTATCAGATCTCAGGCACTTGATCTTTTTCCCAGATTCAAGTTCCACCAGCGCTTTGTACGTCTTGAACATCGAGAACACCTCGGCCTTACTCTTGATCATGTACACCCAGCATCTCCTGGAATAATCATCTATAAAAGACACAAAATACTTTGCACCTCCCAGGGATAGTACTGGTGCTTGCCACACGTCAGAGTGAATCAATTCTAGAATGACTTTACTTCTAGAATCTGAACTAAGAAACTTTATACGATGTTGCTTGCCAACAACACAATGCTCACAAAAAGCTAAAGATACCTTTGTGAGGCCCGGAAGTAGTTTCTTCTCTGCAAGAACCTTCATGCCTTGTTCCGACATATGCCCGAGCCGCTGATGCCAAATCATTGATGATTTCTCAATCGACTCGGATGAAGCCATTGATGCTTCTCCCACTTGCAGAGCCCTCCCCTGTACCTTGTATAAGTTTCCGGCAATCTTGTCCGCCTTCATCAGTACAAGCGCACCCCTTTTAACTTTCATGATCTTGTTTCGCGAACCAATCTCACAACCAAGATCATCCAGTTGTCCATGAGACAACAAATTCTTGCATAATCCCTCCACATGTCGGACATCTCGAATGGTCCGAACAATCCCGTCATGCATCTCCAGCTTGATCGTACCAACGACAACAACTTTCAAAGGTTCATTTTTACAGCTATACACAGATCCTCCAGCGATCGGTGTATACTCATGAAACCACTCCCTTCGGGGAGTCATATGAAAACTGGCTCCTGAATCAATAAGCCATACATCATCGAAGCCACGCATACCTCGAATAGCTGTTGCTGCTTCACAGCATAGTACATCACCATCATCTGAAGTGCTAGCAACGTTCCCCTGAGGATTAGAACTCTTCTGGTTTGAATCCTTAAGATTCCAACAGTCCTTCTTCAAGTGACCTTTCTTGCCACAGTGCCAACAACTGCCCTTGGTCCTTGACTTGGATCTCCCCTGTTTCTTACTCCCACTTGCACCGCGCTCCGTCGTTCTCCCTCTTGTCACCGACAAGGCACCTGTTTGTTGCGAACTTGCCTCCCTGTCTTCTCTGTTTTTGCGCCGACTCTCTTCTTCCAGAATAGCGGCTGCAATCTCGTCGAAGACCAAATAATCCGTGAGGACATTATTTGTTAAGTTGATGACAAGCTGGTCATACGAATCGGGCAGACTTTGCAGCAGAATTTCAGCACGTTCAACCACTTCTATTTTATGACTCAACGACGTCAATTGAGAAAATAGAGTATTTAGAACATTGAGGTGCTCAGTTACCGGGGTAGATTCTGCCATCCTCAGTGTATACAATTTTCTTTTAAGGAAAATTTTATTGTGTAGGGACTTCGCCTCATACAGCTTGTTGAGATGATCACATATCTCCTTAGTTGTCCTCTTCTCCTCAACGCTCGACAACACACCATCACCTAACGCCAGGTGAATATTTGCGATAGCGTTGCCGTCCATTTCGTTCCATTTCGTATCATCTGTGATTTCCACCGGCCTGTCGCCGATCGCCGCGAGACACCCATCTTTCCGCAAGATGGCTTTGATCTTCAGCTTCCACAACGAGAAATTACTCCCGTTGAATTTCTCGATCTCGAATTTCGCCGTCATTGCTTCTATCACGTAACACCGTCACTGAAAAATAATTTCAGTACGACCCCCACAGATATCACCGAGACCCCGGATATGAACCGAGGCTCTGATACCACTTGTTGTAAATTGGACCCTTCTCGATAGAGCGAAAACACGACAATAATTGAAAGACGGAAAAATACGACACACAGATTTTACGTGGAAAACCCCAAATTAATTTAGGGTGAAAAACCACGGGCAAGGTAGAAGAACTTCACTATGAGTGTAAAATAGGAATTACAACACTCCGACTTTTACCGTAGTAAAGTCGCACAAACTCTCTATTTTTACCTCACACTAACAATTCACTAAACCACTCTTTATATATTATTTATACTTAAATATACAAGAGAATGAATTGTATTTGTTTTGGGATGAATTTCATGGCAAGATCGGGCTGCTATTTATAGAAGAAAGTTGAGCTTAACAACCGCATAGAAAATAATTCATTTGATTAACAAATGAATTTTATATTCTAAAGAATTTATTCTGCACCGCCCCAACTATATGGCAAGCCAACTTAATGCACCATGTTTTGTTTAATCAACCGCCCCTCAATCCATGATTAAAAAATCACCGCCCCAACAACATCCCCATTGGCTAATGATATGACAAAATAACAAGTTCAAATATTTGGCATATAAATTCAAGAAATAAATGTAAAGCATGGAATACATATTGCTTACTCTGATCATGTTGTGTCACAAGAAAAAAAGGTGATGTACTCAATCCTACGTTCCTTGTCTAACTTTTACACTCGATTTGGCAAGTCTTTGACTACCTCTGCAACATACGCAATCTTCTCAAGATACTCACATCGTTAGGAGAAACACAATGGAGTATTAGGTTTTGCAGAACTTCTCCATTGTTCAAAAAGTACTCTACTAATTTAATTTCATCTTCGTCTCCTACAAATACCCGAAATTCAATTCTCTTCACATGGAGTACCAAACATTCAGGCGGGATCTGCAGTACATGTGTAAAGCTACGAATGCTTCCTTTATATTCTTGAAATCCCTGTTAAGAAAAGAATGGTGTAATTAAAAATGATGAACGGTTGATGTACTGTAATCACTACCAAAAAAGCCGAGCAATACTTACAGAACTTCCAGCCACGAGTTAGGATTTAACATTTATTTATGTTGGACCATTTGCTTTCTTTTATTGGCAAGAATCACAAATATGTAGAATAAAACTGGAATTATATTTATAGCAAAGTATAACATAAATGACGCCACACCTTTGAAATAATAAGTTGTTCAAGATTAGGCGCAAACTGCAATAGATGTGCCAATATCGGCCAGCGGAGGCAATCAAGTGATAACCACGTCAAATTAGGAAATAAGGGCAGCGGCACGGAGGAATGATGCAAAGCCTGCAACCAACTCAAAAAAACCGTGAACCGTTTAATGTAGACTGCAAAAAATCCAAAATTATTTGACATAATTTTATGACAACTTTTATGCCTAAAGGTTGTACAAAAGTCTTCTTAAATATGCACCAAGAGATGATTCATAAATGAACTAAAGTTCAATACTGGTGTCATACTGAAGTAAACTGCGACTCACTTAGTCTTTTAGCAATTGAAATATCACTTAGCAGGCTCCAATAGCACAAGTCAATATATGAAACTACAGTGTCTTGTAAGTTATTCCTATTGCACATGATAATCACCGTCTCACCGAGCCCATTGTTGCTCGTCAAATCTTAATGTTATTGAGACAATGCCTGGATTAATTAACTTTTAGTTTGGTGTTCTATAGTACAGTAGTTGAAAGGACAATCTCTTGAGCACTTGAAGACTTGGAAACCCCATTACCGTAATTATTTTTTTCAACTCAACTTTTACGAGTTTTGCAGGCTAAGATAGAAGATAATAGGGATTTCACCAACTCTTTTAATCTAACCGAAGTGGAACTTGCACAGCCCTAACCATTCTATATCATTTACAAAATATTTAAGTATTTGTTCGAATAATAAATCTAATTATCAGCACGCTAGATGCCAACAATGTTATGCTACTGCTAAGAGCGACACATGATCATGTCAATGTAATTTTCTTTATGAAGACACCAAGATGAAATAATAAAAAATTAACTTGTTTATGAAAAATTGAAGAGTACACAGGGCAATGAGCTAATAAGCACACAACCCTTTCATGTTATGATATAATATTCTTCAAATAAATCACAAAAGTGCCTTAGCATAAGTCGTGTTTTGGTTGTCAAAAAGTTATTGCAGATCAAAGAATAAATACTGTCATGATGCAAGTTACTAAGAAACACAATGGAGATAAACTGGGAAAGCTTACGTACGTCAATTGCATAGTCAGATAAATATAGACGGATGGTGTTTGAGCAGCAAGAAACAATCGTGGCTGTATCATTAAAATAGTGAAGAGCATCATCATCGTGGTCCTCTCTTGATAACCTATCCTGTAGTTTTTGACCGGGACGAATGTCAATCTGAGCTGTGTGAAGAGATTTGAAGTCACAAACAAAATTGCCAGTGGCAAGAAATCCTGTATATATCAACTCTTCAACATTAGGGGGGTATCAAGTACAAGGTTATTTTCAAACTGTCCGTCACGACCCGCTATGACCAACTTCTTCAACAGAGGAGATTGGATGCGAATATAGGATCAATATATACATTGAAGCAAGGATAAGTATTCTAGTGCACGACAACCTTCCATCAATTGATTGAACGAGTCATCTCTATAATCATCATCGAATTTCAGTTCAGCAAGATCTAAAGTTTTGAGATTCGGTAAATTAAAATCATCTGGAATATTCAAATAACATTTTACCCAAAGCGCGCATCGTCACTAATGCCGCGCAGCCATTGAGGCTAAGCAACAAGTCATTCATCCTATTTACATAATAGACCCTGAGATCAAGATGTTGAACATTAAGTCGTAATGCGGTGCTAACCCAAGATAGAACCTTTTTTCACCATAATATTTGACACAGTGAAGAATAATTTGTTCCACACAAGCCACGTCGGATAAAGTAACATTCAACAATTTCTCAACAAAATCGATAAAACAAGCATGTTTGGCGGTATTGTCGGAATTGTTGATTTCCGTAGGGTGGAAAAGCAATGAATCAATGAGGTCAAGTTTAATAGGCATAACCTCAAAGAGATTGAGATTTTTCCACCCGGTGGAGAGAATTGAAGTACCAACTGCATATTTTGTGGGCAAATTATACAAAATTGTGGTCAGAATTGAATCAGGCAGCTCACTGATTCTACCAACTTTGTCAATAGCAAACCTTATTTCTTTTGTATTGGACTCCATTGAGTAAGTTACAGTACAAAGCGTGTAACTTTTAGATGATACCTGCGAGAGAACTAAATGGGGATCAGGGGAAATCTATTGAGAATATGGAACTAAGATAAATAGAGCCACCGTCGTTTAAAGCATGGAAAAGGCTTTGTGTATTGATGAATGAATGATCCGATTCAATACAATTACAATGCCAACACATACATATATAGAAAGAATGATGATGGAGATAATACTATAAAATAGTTCACTAGTACTACAAGATTCCTCTTATTTGAATTCTTTCTTCTTATTTAAGATAGTGGTTGTGCAGGCTTTCTAGCTCATTTGATCCTTCTTGTCATCGACCATGTTACCATTATCAGTCAAGACTTTTCAGCTCATTTGATCCTCTTGTCATCTGCCATGTTACCATGATCAGTTATTTCTTTTATACTCCCCCTCAAGATGAGAATATATGTTGTATGTTTCCATCTTGCTCAACAGTTCATGAAACCTTTTCATTCCTATTGCCTTAGTAAATATATCTGCTAGTTGAGTGCCTGTTGAAACATGTATCAACTTGATTATTCCTTGCTGCAACTTTTCTCTCACCACATGACAATCTATTTCTATATGTATTGTTCTTTCATGATAAACAGGATTGTTAGTTATGTGAATAGCTGCCTGATTATCACAAAAGAGAAACACATGATCTCCGTGGTCACATTCAAGATATGTCATTAAGTTCTTCATCCACACTAACTCACAAACAGTTGAAGCCATGGCTCTATACTTAGTTTCTGTTGATGATCTTGATAATGTTGTCTGCTTATTGGACTTCCGTGACACCAAGGATTCCCCAATGAACACACAGTAGCCAGTTATTGACTTCCTGCTGTCAACACCAGCCCCCCAATCTACATCACAATATGCTTTGATCTGCATATTGTTATTGTTGAGGAAGAGTAATCCTTGTGCTGGTGCTCTCTTGAGATATCTCACAATCCTCAGTGTTCCTTTCATAGGCTCTTGTTTGGGCTTACTCATGAACTGACTCAAAGTCTGGACTGCATAAGATATATCAGGGCTTGTCACTCCCAAATAAAGAAGCCTTCCAATTAATCTTCTGAAAACTGTAGGATCCTTCATATGTTCTCCCCTTTCTTGTGTGAATTTAATATTATGTTCTTGTGGAAAACCAGTTGGTTTGGTTCCTATGAGTCCACTATCATGTATGATCTCCAAAGCATATTGTCTTTGGCACAAGTATATTCCCTTGTCACTTCTTGAAACTTCAATTCCCAAGAAGTATTTTAAAGGTCCTAAGTCTTTTAACTTGAACTGCTGGTGCAAGAACAGTTTCAAAGAAGCAATTTCTTGATCATTGTTCCCTCCAACAATGATGGCATCAACATATACCAGAATGATAGTGGTACTTGAATCTGAATGTTTAATGAAGATGGAGTGATCTCATGAGGATTGTTTAAAACCTTGAGTGAGTATCATATAAGTTAATTTTTGATTCCACTGTCGAGATGCTTGTTTGAGTCCATATAGAGACTTCTGCAGCTTGCAAACTATGTTCTTCCCCTCAGTAGCAAGGCCATGAGGTTGTGTCATGTACACCTCTTCTTCTAGGTCACCATATAGAAAGGAATTATTCACATTTAGCTGTGATAATGACCATTGATTTGAAGCAGCATAGCCAAGAAAACATCTAATAGTATTCATCTTTGCTACTAGAGAGAAAGTCTCAAAATAGTCCAAACCCTCTTGTTGGTTGTAACCCTTTGCAACCAAGCGAGCTTTGTGTCTCTCAACATCACATGTGAAAGTATATTTCACTTTGTACACCCATCTACACCCTATAGGAATGATACCAGGAGGCAGAGATAGCAAAGTCCAAGTTTTGTTGTCCTGGAGAGCCTGAAGTTTAGTGTTCATAGCATCTTTCCAAATAGGATTAGTAATAGCATGATCATAACAAGTAGGTTCAGGATTAGAAGCAGTGGACATGACATATGATAGTTAAGCAGGAGATAAATCAGCAAAGGAAAGATCAGTGAGAGAATCTATACCTGTCATTTGAACCTTGGAACCAATAGAGTGATGGGATGTAGTGGTTTGAGCTATCCTGTATTGGTAGTCCTGAAGATGAATGGGAGTTCTTTTAGGTCTAATAGATCTTCTAAGAATGGGACTAGTTGGTACAACAGTGGAAGGTGAAGAAGGGAAATCTTCATTAGAGTGTTGAGGTGAAACAGAAGAATGAAGGTCTGTATTGTTTTCTGGGAGTGGGACTGTGATGTGGTGGGTGTGAGAGTTCTATTTGTGGAGATGGAGGAGTGTCAGTGGTGATATAAGGTATAGGAGTAGATACTGTGAACTCATCCATGTCAAAGTTGTCAGCATGATCAATGATAGGAAACATAAAATCATTTTTTGAATCTTTGCTATAAGGAAAAGAACTCTCATAGAACACAACATCTCTTGAAGTAAAAACATGCTTTGTATGAAGATCATACAATGTGTATCCCTTAATATTGGCTAGATAACCTACGAATATACATCTGAAAGCTCTAGGATGAAATTTGTTGTGAGGTTTTGGGAGTATTGTTGCATAACACAGGCAACCACAGACTTTTAAGTGAGAGTAGTTGGGGGCTTTTGAGTAGAGTAGATGAAAAGGAGTGAGATTTTGTAATAGGGATCTTGGTGTTCTATTGATAAGGTAAGCGGCAGCGGCAACACAGTGTCCCCATAATTTGTAAGGCAATTTAGCTTGTAATCTCAAGGATCTTGCTACATTAAGTAGGTGTCTATGTTTCCTTTCAACAACTGAGTTTTGTTGGGGTGTATAGACACAAGACTTTTGGTGAATGATGCCCTTTTGAGCATAGTATTCTTGCATGTTAAATTCCAGTCCTTGGTCAAATCTTAAGGATTTTAGAGAAGTGTTGAATTGATTGTTGATTAATTGAATGAAATTTTTTAGAAGGGTTATGGCTTGTCCTTTGTTATGCATTAGGTATACCCAAGTGAACCTATTGTGGTCATCAACAATTGTAAGGAAGTAATTTGAGCCATTAAGAGATTGCACATTGTATGGTCCCCATATATCAACATAAATTAAATCAAAACATGCATTAAATCTATGAGAGTTAATGACAAAGGGAGTTATGTGTTGCTTTGCTAAATGACAAGTGTCACAAGCCACACTTTCAAACCTTTTAAGGAATTGAACTTCTTTAGAATCTAACAAAGACAGCAAATCAACAGGGGGATGGCCTAATCTGAGATGCCATAGCATAGAAGGTCTGATCATAGATGAAACTAGAGCAGGAGCTTGAGAATCCTTGTTCATGGTCATCCAATACATGCTTTGCTCTTCCTTAGCAGTCCTAATCACCTCCTTGGTGCTGAGGTCCTGAATAAGGCAAATATTGGGTTCCAAAGTGAGAAAACTATTTGAATCAGATATGAGTTTTCTAACATATATGAGATTGAAGTGGAATTCAGGAACACATAGGACATTGCTCAAATTTATCCTTTCATTTATCTTCATTGATCCCATATGAGATGCAATGACATTAGTGCCATTTGGAAACTGAACTTGGTTGTCTTGCAGAACATATTTATGAGTGAGGAGGTGAGGTGAGCACACTACATGATAAGTAGCTCCATAATCTAATATCCATATGGAATTTAGCTTGCTGTGTTTGTTTGAAAGAAGAGAATTAAAAAGAATGGAACTAGAGACAAAGTATCTACCGGAATTCTCATTATGATTAGAAGTAGGAGGTTTGGAAATCTGACTGATCATACCATTACCATTACCAGTTTGGAACATATTGCAGAGGTGTTGGAATTGTTCTTGAGAGATGGAGTATTCTGGCTTATGGTGTTGATTCCTTGATTAGCATTGTGTGTGGTCTGATTAACATGCATCTGGGAGTTGAAGTGATGGGCTTAAACCTTGTGTATTTGTGACCAGAAGGGCAACCATAGATCTCAAAACATGAGTCAATAGTATGGTTATTCTTCCCACACTTAGCACACACAAGCTTCTGTTTTCCTGCTCCTTGCTTGTTCCATGATTTGTGTCCTTGTCTTTGTGGATAGCTTTGCATAGCAGCAGCATGTGAAGTTTCATATAACCCTTGTGGTCCCTGTGAAAGTCTATTCACATTCATAGCAGCCATATCAGTACTTAAAGACTTATTTAACAGTTCAAAATTTGCCTCCTCTTGTAGTACCAAGTTGAAAACATCATCTAACTCAGACATAGGATCTCTGAGTAAATCTTGATTTCTAACTTGTCCAAAAGGCTCATCTAATCCCATAAGAAATTGCATAACTCTTTTATTCTCAGATTTCTTTTTCATTCCAGCCAACACACCACACTCAGAACTTGCACAAATCAAATGCTCATCATAGTTATTTATCTCATCCCATATGGCTTTGAGACTAGCAAAATAAAGATTTACAACTTTACCTTCTTGTTTAGTGTTGATGAGTTGTAATTCCAACATGTAGATCCTGTTGTTGCTGGTTTTTGGAAATTTGTGCTTGATATCATTCCACATTTTAAAAGTTGAGTCACCAAACAGTGTGAAGTCTGAGATATCAGATTAGAGAGCTGCTGAAATCCATCCAAGAACAGTGTAGTTGCATCTGATCTACTTTCCATATGAGGGATATGTGGTTGGTGGTTCTGGGATGGAGCCATTGGTGAATCCTAACTTGTTTTTGGTTAACAAAGCTACATACATGGCCCTGCTCCACTTATGATAGTTCTGTGTTGTCAATTTTTGACTAACCAGACAGTGAGTTGGATTCTCACCATTATGTAAGTAGAGAGGATCTGAGGGATCTTCATAGTGAGAGTTATTGTGGTGAGAAACATTTGTTCTCTGTGAATCTCCTGTTTGTGTTTGTTCTGATATAATAGGAGTTGGTGCATTGTTAGACATGATAACAGATAAAGAAGAAAAGAAAGAGGAAAAGAGTAAAGGGTGATGAAATCAAAGATTTCAGAAGTGATTGTTGCGGAAAAGCAGTGAATGTGTTGCTCTGATACCATGTTGAGAATATGGAACTAAGATAAATAGAGCCACCATCGTTTAAAGCTTGGAAAGGCTATGTGTATTGATAAATGAATGATCCGATTCAATACAATTACAATGCCAACACATTACATATATAGAAAGAGTGATAATGGAGATAATACTATAAAACCGTTCACTAGTACTACAAGATTCCTCTTATTTGAATTCTTTCTTCTTTAAGATAGTGGTTGTGCAGGCTTTCCAGCCCATTTGATCCTTCTTGTCATTTGCCATGTTACCATTATCAGTCAAGACTTTGCAGCTCATTTGATCCTCTTGTCATCTTCCATGTTACCATGATCAGTTATTTCTTTTATAAAATCTGTTACAAAATATAGCAAATTGACATATACTATCACATTTAAATAAGCTCCGCACATTAATTTATATATTCAGTGCAAAATCCCAATACACAAATTTAGATATGAAAAGGTATTTGGGTTCCAAACAAACTCTCCTTAATTAAAGGAAATCTGTTGCATGGTTGTTGCCTGTTGGGACTTAAATATCTTCTTGATTCTCTCTTTTTTTCTTCTCAAAGCCAAGAGCAAAATTCACTTACTTTATTTTCAAAGTTTATTTTACCAAGTTTTAGCCGATATAACATGCATAATAAATAACAATACAAAAAGACATGCATACACCATTGAAGAACTAAAATAAGGAGACTCTTAGAGGGAATCAATAATCCATGTTTACATAAATAACAAACACAAACTGACACTAACATGCTGAAAGGTAAAGATAGTCAGTGGTGAATTTTCTTGTTGTTCGACTTCATCATCAGACGGCAAATGGACAAGTAGGAGTTTCTGGCATACAAATACAAGATACATCCTAGAGAAGTTAGAAACAGAGTGTATAGCATAACAAACATATGACTTATAGTGGAATCATTAAACTGCCGGAGTAACATTGGCCACCAGAGAAAAAGGGATGACGTGCTCCATTACACCTTCATTGCCTGTTTCACTCAATAATCGATCTGGCAATTCATCGACGGCCTCAGTATACTCATATCAGCAGAAGGAAGGCAATGGAGTATTAGCTTTTGCAGAACTTCTCCATTTTTCAAAAAGTACTCTACCAATTTAATTTCATCTTCATCCCCTTTAAATACTTGAAATTCAATGGTTCTTGAAATCTGTAAACCCCTCTTCATTCTCTTCAAATCCCTGTTGAGAAAAGAGTTCTTTACTTTAAAGGGATGTATGTACTCCAGGGAAACTTACAGTAAGAGCACTTATTGGCTCTCAAGAAAAGAGAATTAACGGAAAAGCGTATTCATGCGATGATAGATGGAAAATATGCTTTCTTGTCCTAATTTTATTAGGATGAATCATCATACATACCTAGAATATAATCTGAATTAGGATTAGACAAAATATAACATTAAGAATGCTTAACCTCTTCAATAGTGAGTTGTTCGAGTTTGGGTGAAATCTCTAGCAAACGTGCCAATATCGACCAGTAGACGCAACCAAGTGATAACCGTGTCAAATTATGAAACTTAGGTAGCAGCGTAGAGGAACGATGCAAAACCTGCAGCCAAATAAGAAAAACTGTGAACTACTAAATTAAGACGATGATAATTCAAAAGTATATGCCGTCATGGTACTCTTAACTTTTACGCATAAAAATTGCGAGATTTTTCAAATATGTAAAAGGAGATATTTCGTAGAAAGAAACTAAAATTCATGTCACTTTCATACTGCTAGAAGTAAACTGCAACACATTTATTCTTTTACGGTTTTAACAATTGAAGTGATAGTTATAGAAGAGTTCATTGGCATAAGATTATAAAACTACAGTAGCTCGTTACTTAACTATTCTCTTTGATAAGCAACAAGCCCACAACTGCTTGTCGGTTTAATGATCTTGAAAACAGTGGTTGGTTAAATCTACAACTGATATTATATACTTAGTTTGGTGCTAAAGAATAATTTTCTACGCATTTGAAGACTTGAAACACCTTTGCATCAATAACTTTATTCAACTAAAGGGGGGCAAAAATCCATTTGGGCCTTTATATTGGCTACATCGCCAATTTCGTCCACTAACTTGGCAATCCACCAATTTAGTCCACTAATTTGCCAAATTACTTCACGTTAGTCCACTTCACGGGCTGTTGCAAATTTCCGCCGATAAACGCTGACGTGGCGGTGGTTTGACTAACGGCCGCTCAATTTTGACCACATTTTATATTTTTTGCCACATATCATGCCCTGTCAGCCAAAATATAACCGAAAAAACAAAAAAAAAAAATAAAAAGGCTCTCTTCTCTCCCGCCAACCCTTCATCTCTCCCGCTTGTCATCCCAACAGTCACTTCGCCATTTCTTCAGCAGCAGGTACAATCTTCCCCTTTTTCTCCAAGATCTTGCATTTTTTACGAATCCCTTCTTAATTTTTTGTCCAATTTACCCCAACAGTGACCATTTCCTATAGCAGTGAAGAAGCTTAAGGTCGCGTTTGATTTTCGCTAAACTAAGGTATGTTTTTTATTTCTCAGACTATGGGTGTAGTTGCATGTTTGATTTCGTGATTTTGAAACATGTTATAGTTTACGGGTTGGTGAAATCTTGTCCCGATTTAGGGAAACAATGTTAGTGAGGGCTTCAATTTTCGAATTTTTTCATGTTTTGTATGATTAAGGTTGTAAGAAGTTAGGGTTTCTCATTTGCCTATTTGTGTGGTTTGTGTGGTTTAAGTAAGGACTTTGCCTGTTTCGTTTTGTAAGAGGATAAATGGTATGAGTTTGTGAATAGCCTTAAAAGCATATGATTTGTTCATTTTAGATGGGGCATCCTTATCGACTTCCATGTGCATGTGGTCGAGGCCTAATGATCTATGGTTTGGCTGGTAACACTTCAACTCGGCCTGGAATTCATTACTATATTTGCCCTGCAAGCAAGCGTCACCCAAATTCATTTGTTTGGGCTGATAAGCTCCATGAGGAGGTTAATGAACAACTCCACCAGTTCATGTTTGACCATAACCCCCTCTCTTCAATGAAAAAAAGAACTGCTGGTTTGGATGAAGTTTCTGGGAATTCTGAGACAGTTAAAACTCAATCAATGAGTCAAATGTCTACCACCAGTGATGGGATTGCAAGGGGCTTACAATTTGTTGATGCATTGAAGGATATCAATCTTACCAAGGCTGCAATTATATGTTGTCTCATAGGATGGCTGCTTGCATTTGTGATTTTTATAATGTTTGTTGGTCTGCTCTGTCTTGTTTATTCAAGAATGTAACTGTCTATTCTAATTTTCAGAATTATGTTATGTAATTGGACTACCATATGGTGTAGTTTCTGTTAAAGTACTATTTTGTGTTTCATTTGAGGTTGTAAGGATCTTATTTTATATTTAATGCAGACTTTGTTTTCAACTATTAATACAATCTATTTGCTCTACTTATTTGTTTAATTATATGTTTCTATTATAAGAATGGTGTATGTGACAAGTTCAAACCGGCTGAGGATAGTCTTTATGGCTGCTTGCACTTGTCCAAGGTCAGAGCTCATTATGCTGCAGAGTCTGGCTTCTTATGCTGTTAGGCATAGGGTAAGTGACCTGAGAGTATTGATGAGGGGTTTGAGGTTTGTTAAGAGTGATCTTGAGGTTGCATTTTATGTTCCTGGTGAGTCCAAGGTGGTGTTTTCTATCCAGAGAATCAGAAAGATGATCAAGTACCATATGAATAAGCTGAGGTTGTTTGAGAAGTTTATGTGGAGGGCAGGAGTTCAATGCTATGGAGCAGATTATGATGTTGAGATTGATGAAACATATGACAAGAGAACTGTAAGTTGGTTATGCCTCCATGTTCTGTTCTAGTGAGTTCTGTATTTCTTTCATTTGACTGTGGTTGGTTGTTTAATTAGATTTCTTTACAATTGCAGGAGACAATATATGACAAATACTTCAGGAGATTTGGAATGGAGAATGCAGCTCTGCACTTTGAGGTGTATAAGCACTATAACCTGGCATTACTACCAGAAGAAGCTGGGAATGATATAGAAGCACCAATTGTCATCGAAGATGGTGAAGAAGAACCAACTGTTGCGCCTGAATTAATTGTGTTGGATGATTAGATGTTACTGTTATGAGACCTTAGTTATTGTATTTTGAATCATGGCTTTCAATTGATCCTGAGTGATCATATTTTGTTTCTGACAGTACAATATGACCCAATGTGGTCTCTTTTGAACAATGTGCTTTGGATGGGGCCCTAAGTTGATCCTGTTGAGTTAATCTTAGTTATTTTTGCATATGATTCTGGTTCCTGTCCTATAGCTATTTTTATGTATGTTCATGAAGGAAATTGCCTCAAAAAAGGGATAGTGTAATCAATACTAAAATAACTCAGAAACATACACATACAAACAGAAATATAAAAATCATATTAGAGAGCAAAGTGATAACTTCAAGCATATTAGTAGTCCAACAAGTGATCATCAAGATCTCATAGTAAAAAACAGTGGCTACATGGACTCATAGCTAGATCTCACAAAACAGGTGACTAAAACACCCATATAAGACAGCCCTTATAATCTAAGGCTTCTAATTCTTCTTCTTTTTCTTGGTGGTACCCCCCTTACTTGTTTCACCCACCCTAAACATAACTGATCTTCCACTTCTGCCTCTTATTTTCTTCATTTTCTTCTGCCCTTGTCTACATGCTGCCTGCATCTGCTCTCCAATAGTAGGGCATCCAGTGGTCACTTGCCTTTTGTTATGGTCCAACTCTGTGATGTATCTCTCCACCTTCTTTCTCTTTCTTTTGCTCACAACAGGAACAGCAGGCATCTGAGATTCACCTACCACTTGTTTATCCTGTTCCTGATTATTTTCACCTTCTTCTCCTTCATGTTCCACATTCTTAGACCTTTCCTTTCTCCTTATCTGCCATTAAATAAAAAGACATATAAGATACATATTTTGCCTAACTATGTAATGCTAATAATCCATTTACCTACCTGCTTTTCCTTCTTCTTCTTTTTGCTTCCTTCACCTTCATCTTTCTTATCCTTCTTCTTCTTTTTGCTTCCTTCACCTTCATCTTTCTTATCCTTCTTCTTCTTTTTGCTTCCTTCATATTCATCTTTCTTATCCTTCTTCTTCTTTTTGATTACTTCTCCTTCATCTTTCATATCCTTCTGTGGTTGGGTGTTTTTGCTCCTCACCTGAAATTTAATAAATGGTTAGTTTACAACTTCTACTTATGTTTACTTTGTATGGAATTACTTCTAGATGACATACCCTCTGCCTTCTTCCAGATCTTCCATTCAAGTCTGAATAAGCAATATCATCATCAACATCAGTCAGCTCAATAACCTCTATGTTTGCAGGCTGTTCAGCAATATCATCATCAACTTCATCAGGATTTACAACTGGTTCAGTTTGGTCAGTAGGAATGCCTTCCACATCTTCAACTACTATCTCTTCATCAACCTCAGGATCACCTTCTTGAACATCAATTTCTTGTGTGAGATCTGGTGGTGGCTGTGAGCTACTGTTATTCACTTCAGTCTGCTTATCATGAATGCCATTGTCCCACTCTCTTGCTATGTCATCATTAGCCCACTCCATAGGAAAATCAGTGGCCACATTTGCAGGCTCAGGCACCAACACACCCATTTCATCAGGTTCCAATTGCTCCACAATCTGATCTTGAAGTTCATTCTCATCAGCTGGCATTTGTTGCTCAGGTTCCTCCATTCTCACATCCTGTAACTGAGCTGGATCTACTAGTAGTTCATCATGATTCCTTAACATACATCCTTTTTTGTTATGACCAAGTACTTTGCAATAGCTACATTTAACAGTCCTCTGCTCTCTTGTAAGTCTAGTAGGATCAATCTTAGAGATAGTGACAGGTTTTCCCCTACATTTTCTTGGTTTTTTGCATGGCTTCTCTCCTGGTTCACCTCTCCTCACACTCTCAGGTCTCCCAACACCTCTTCCAGCATTTGGTGGTTCTATAGGCATCATTCCAGTTGGTATCCAATCCTTTCTTCCATTCATGGGTATCACTGGCCTCTCATATGACTCTAGGTAGTGCCCAACTGAATAGCTAGGATCAATGAAACTATATGCATCCAACCCTTGTGCATTGATTGCACTTACAGCATGTATGCATGGGATACCACTAATATCCCATTTCCTGCAACCACAACTTTTTGACATCAGATCAACTGCATATTCTATCTGATTCCATTCCTTTACCAGATAGTGAGTATCATCAGACTTCTTAGGGATACAAACTCTTGCATGATTGTCCTGGAATGCTTGCACTATCTTACTGATTTTAGGGCACCATTCCCCATGCCATTTGTTGATAGCTAGATCTCTGTTCTTCTGGTGTCTTGTTATAGCATATTGCATCATCCATTCAACCATAGACAGGATTGGCATCTCTCTGGCTTGTAGAATGCAGGAGTTAAAAGCTTCACATCCATTGTTTAGGAGCATGTCACATTTTAGTTTAGGATTGAAATGTGCCCTGCTCCAGTGTTGTGGAGGCTTGTCCTCTAACCACTTCCAGGCAGCAGGACTGATTTTTTTTAACTCCTTCATCTTCTCATCAAAATCATTAACAGTAGTGGCCCTTGCAGCCCTCCAAAGTGCATCTTTCAATGCATCCCCAATGTAGCCAGCTTTCTTATAGTTTCCATGCAAGTGTCTAACACAGAATCTATGATCTGATCCTGGAAACACACTTTGGAAGGCATTTAACAAACCCTTTTGTTTATCACTCATGAATGTCCATTCACCATTATTTGTGATGTTTAGATCAATTTTTAGCACAGCCAAAAACCATTGCCATGTGTCTGTATCCTCCTTATCTACAACAGCCCATGCAAAAGGATATATATTATTGTTGGCATCAATACCAACTGCTGTCAATAATATCCCCTTGTGTTGACCTTTAAGGTGGGCACCATCCACACCAATAATTGGTCTGCAACCAGTGAGGAAGCCCTGCTTCAATGACCACAAGCACATATATAGTCTATCAAATTTATTCTGACCATTCTCTATCTTTGTACCAAGTAGTACAATTGATCCAGGGTTTGTCCTCTCAACTTCAGCTTTAAAATCCCATAATCTGGCATACTGTTCAATGCTGCTACCATTCAACTCTAGCAATGCTTTCACTTTTGCTTTGTAACCCATATTAACTGAGAAGTCAATTCCAAGATCCTTCCCAGCTTCCCCACAAAATGCCTTAACATTCTTCTTTGGATCAGATTTAAAAACATGTAAATACCTTTTTGCAAGCCATCTGGACCTCAATATTGTGGATTTTGATGAGGCTGGACACCTGTGTTTGGGTGTGTAGCTGTTAATAATGAAGGTACCTTGTTCTCCTTTCACCTTCTTGCCATGACATTTCCAAAAGCATCCAACTCCATCACACTTAGCATAAAGTCTTGTCCGATTGTTCCTGGGGAATGATATGTTCCTCTGGAGATTGATAGCATGTGAAGTGCAGGCATCTTTCAATATTTGTTTTGAAGTGAACCTCATCTCCAACTCCAGGACATGGTTCATGATATTTCTCACATCAAATAGCACTCTTTTTTTCCCAGTATCTACTACATCATCATCAGAACCATGAACACTTTCAAACTCATCCTCACTTATGTTGATATTCTCTTCATCCCCTTCATCTGTATCAGATTCACCACCAACTCTCTTCTTACTTTTTCCTCTAGCTTTCCTTTTTGTATTCACTGGTGTTTGATCAGGCAAATCATCTTCTACTATCTCTGGCTCTTCATTATTGTTTAGGTCTGGACCATCTTCTTCATTATTATCAGCATGAGTTTGGAATATGCTATTCATTACACTTTCATTAACTCCAGGAATATTATCAGTGTCATCTTGCATGCCATACTCTTCATCTGAGAAATGATCCAGTTCATCATTATCAACATCACTCCCATCAGCAACTTCCCCATCATCATCATATTCATCATCATCATTTAATGTTGTTTCAGTACCACCCTCAAATCTCATTTCTTGTTCTTTATCAACCTTTCCCTCACACTCAATGTAAATATCCATGACATGACAGCTTTGACAAGCTAAATAGTATAACTTGAGCTGACTATCTTCATCAACAAGTTGAAATGAACCATGCTGCTTTATAAACATACCTCTCACCAATATAAACCCCATCGGATCACAAAGCTGATTGAAGCATGCTAATGAAATGTGTGTGTGGTCCACATGATCAACAACACATCTGTGACCTCCCTCATAGGCTCCACCAGTTTGCATAAGGCCTCCATGATGGATATAGACAGTTACATAAAGATGTCCATGAGCTGCATGAGCAAACAAGAGGGTTAGGTTACATTATCAATGAATTAAGTATTATTTAGAGCTTAATTAGGGTTTAATCATATACAAATTCATTAGGGTTCTTCAAAAATTAAGACTTATTCGAAATAAGGGTTCAATTCGATTTGAGGAAATTAGGGTTCGGTTCAATTTCGGGAAATAGTTTCGAATTACAGTAAAATTAGGCTTGGTCAAAAATTAGGGTTCTAACAAATTTGGGGATTCAGCTTCTACATCAAAGAAATTAGGGTTTCAGTCGAAAATTTACTCAATACATGATCGTTCAAGGAAATTATGCAATTAAACACAATTAACATACACATGCAGGTACTAACCGTAAATCGGAAGTGGGTCATCGATTTTCGAAGAATGGCGGATGAGTGGCTTCGGTTTCGTTTTTTTCCTACGATGCGCCATTCTTGATGCTATCTAACGCCAGAAATTCGCCGGAAAACGGGTTTGTGAAATTCGCCGGAAAGCGGGTATGTCGAAAACAAGCGGGAAAATGTAGGGTGGATATGAAGGTTGGCGGGAGTGGAAGAGTATATAAGGCTGCCTTTTTTTTTTTAATTTATTTGTTATATTTTGGCTGACAGGGCATGATATGTGGCAAAAAATATAAAATGTGGTCAAAATTGAGCGGCCGTTAGTCAAACCACCGCCACGTCAGCGTTTATCGGCGGAAATTTGCAACAGCCCGTGAAGTGGACTAACGTGAAGTAATTTGGCAAATTAGTGGACTAAATTGGTGGATTGCCAAGTTAGTGGACGAAATTGGCGATGTAGCCAATATAAAGGCCCAAATGGATTTTTGCCCCAACTAAAGGCTTAACAAGTTTTATTTAGCTAGCATATAAATAAACCAAATAGGTGTTTGAGCGTAAACAAAATGAAGATATATTAAGAACACTCACATCAATTGTGCAACCAGATAAAGATTGATGGATTGTGCTTGAGCAGCTTATTTACTTATTTGTTAATCCTAATTATGCTCTTCAACGGACTATAAACGATTTTATTCTTAGGGTTCTTTTAGAGTCTTTCTGTCATTTGTTCTTAGCTTGTGCTGCATTTTTCTGCGAAAAACCTGTTAAAATCATGACTGAACATGGACTGACATGTTCTTGTGAAACATGAGTCAGCAAGCATGGGAGAAACATTGTTTAGTAAAAGAGGAATTAAAGTTAGATTAGGATGCATGTGCTAGTTCTATTGGAATACATGTGCATGATTCATTTTCTTTTCATCTTGTATATAAATAGGATTGATGGCTAATGTATAAGATCATCAAATGTATAACTACTGAACGTTCTTCTTCATTTCTATTATTCACAAACTTTCTTTATTCTTCTGTTTATATAATTATCAGTTAAGCTAAAATGTTTTGTAACATACCATTCAAAAAAACCCATATGTTTTCTATACAAATTGTATGAAACATTTGAAGAATGGCTATACGGAGCCATTTTTGGAAAAGATTTTGACATTCTTTGAGGTCTATATAATCTGGTTTTGTACAGTGTCCTCAATTCTGTTATAGCTTATGCAACAGAGCATCATTTTTCTAGACAACTTATTTTTTGCAAAGTACGGACAACTTATTTTTTGCAATAGATTATATGGTTGATTATAGTGCAACAAATGCTTTAGAAACAAGTGAATACAAATGTGATTATGGTAAAAGAAATCCATCTGCTTAGGTAACATGCCAAGACCATCAACATTTTTCAAATAAGAAACTTAAAGCTACATTGCATTAGAATGAACTTCTGCCTCTAAAAAAAAAAAAGCGCACTACAGTGCTAAGATTGTTATTTTGGCTGCCAACACTACACCAACAGAATCAGCAGGAAGTTACTTAAATTCCCATATTTGCCAAAAGTCACTGCACCACCATTCAAGAATTGAAGCATTGGAGGAGTTTAACATCTATTTCTTAAAAAGTAACAAACACAAACCAACACTAACATACTGTAGGTAAAAAAATTCTTCAAGCTGTTAAGCAAGAAACTTTGGCATCGATATTCTAACTACATCGAAAATGGAAACAGAGTGCAAGGCCAAATAGTAATACATATTACTACTCGAATCATCCCAAACCTCAAATAACATGTGCCAGTAGAGCAGAACAGTTGATGTGCAGGATCATACGCTCATTCCATTTTCATTCGACAATCAATCCGGCATGTCTTTGACTGCCTTGGTAAAATTAACAATCTTGTCAGAATACTTATATCCTTCGGAGGAAGGCAATGAATTATCAAGTTTTGCAGAACTTCTCCATTCTTCAAAAAGTACTCTACCAATTTAATCTCATCTGCACCCCCTTCGTATACTCGAAATTCAATGGTCTTCAGGCGCAATACCAAACATTCAGGCGGGATCATTGGTAAGTTGTTAAAATCTGCAAGCCCCTCTTCATTCTCTTCTTCAGTCTCTTCTTCATTTTCTTCTTCACTCTCTTCTTCATTCTCTTCTTCACTCTCTTCTTCATTCTCTTCTTCACTCTCTTCTTCACTCTCTTCTTCACTCTCTTCTTCACCGTCTTCTTCATTCCCATCTTCATTCTCTTCCTCGTTCTCTTCTTCATTCTCTTCCTCGTTCTCTTCTTCATTCTCTTCTTCATTCTCATCTTCACTCTCTTCTTCATTCTCTTTTAAATCCCTGTGAAAAGATTTCTTTACTTTAATTGGATGTATGTACTTCAGTGAAACTTACAATAAAGCACTTATTAGCTCTCAAAAAAAGTTAACGGAAAAGTGTATTCATTCAAAGATATATGGATCATATGCTTTTCTGTCCTACTTTCATTAGAAAGAATGGTCATAAGCAGAATAACATTAGTATTGGATTTACATAAAGAAATAACATAAAAAATGCAGCACCTTTTCAATAATGAGATGTTCAAGATTAGGTGCATTCTGCAATAAACGTGCCAATATCGACCAGTGTAGGTGACCAATTGATAGCCACATCAAATTATGAAATACCGGCAGTGGCACAGCGGAAAGATGCAATGCCTGTAACCAAGTTAGAAAAAGTTGATAACTACTTAATAAAGACAGCAACAATTTAAAACTATTCGACGTTATGATATTCGCACTTTCACCTATAGAAAACTGCAAGACGTTTTTCAAATATGTAACGAGAGATGGTAGAAACTAAATGTAGAAAGCTCATACGAATTGTGCAGCTAGTTAAACACATACGGATTGTGCTTGAGCAATTGGAAACAAGCTTGGCTGTCATATCCCCGAAAAACGTAAAATCCTCATCACCCTCAACTGCTAACCAGTCCAACATTTCTAGACTAGGACGAATGTCAATGTGAGCCTTATGAAGAGATTTGAAGTCACAAATAAACGTATACGAAAGTAGAAAACCGTCATATATCAACGTCTCAAGATTAGGGGCATAAACTGTGAGATCTGTTGCAGACTGTTCGAAACAATCCTCGATGACAAACTTCTTCAACATAGGACAATAGATGCAAAAAACATACCAAGATTTACATTCAAACAAATGTAAGTATTCTAGCGCGGGACATCCTTCAGTCAATCGTCTCATATCATCGCCCTGGAATATGAATCTAGCAAGATATAAAGTTGTGAGTTTGGGTAAACTGAAGTTGTTATCCGGAAGCCAAAACTCAGAATCTAGATCAAGCCGCAATGTGACCAACGTCGTGTAGCCGTTGAGGCTTTCAAATAAGGCCTTCGTTGATACCTCAGGCCGTAATGCGGCGCAAATCTAAGATAGATCAAGGTGACGAACATTAAGACGTAGAGCGGCCCGAATCCAATATACAACCCTCTCTACACCATAGTTTTTTTCACAATACAGAATTATTTCGTCCACAGAATTCACATTAGACAAAGTAACATTAAACAATTTGTCAACAAAATTGATAAAAGTAACAGAAGGGGCATCATCGTCGTCATTATTGTTGTCTTCTCCCCTATTACTATTAGGGT
Source organism: Linaria vulgaris (assembly GCA_948329865.1). Taxonomy (NCBI): domain Eukaryota; kingdom Viridiplantae; phylum Streptophyta; class Magnoliopsida; order Lamiales; family Plantaginaceae; genus Linaria; species Linaria vulgaris. The sequence continues at coordinate 20,356,504 of OX415251.1, forward strand.
TTAAGAATAATGTTTCATTAAGATCAATTTTAACAGGCATGAACCCAAAGTCGATGAGATTTTTCAACCTTGTGGAAAAAATTGAGATACCAACAACATATTTCGTGGGCAAATGAGACAAAATTAGGTTCAAAAGTTCATTTGGCAGCTGATTAGTTTCGTATTTGGCAGAGAGAGAAAGGACTGACCACCGTCTACCTGACCGCTGCCCGCGTGAGAAAGGGGTAATAGGATTATTTATCAATTAGAAAAAAGTCAATAACACAATACTATTTTTTTTTTTTTTTTGCAATTTACTCATATGACTAATTTCTTATATGCACATTAAGTAAATAAGAGTAATTTGGTAACTGTATGTTTTTTTTTTTTCAAATGAATAGGAATTAAACAGTTAAGGAGACCAATAACAAACGTTATATGTGCAGGATCATCCTGGTGAGGGAGCCCGATGATTGGTCGCGAATGAACTTAAAGTAAATAGTGATTGTTCAGTGATCGCTAATGACCGACAACCGTTCAACCCTCGCTTGACTTTTTAGGTGACTGCCCAACAATTGTTGATGGTATGTATTGGCGATCGTCGGGCAGTCGCAAAGTCATTCGCAACACGCCTTTCGCAACTGCTCGACAATCGCTAATAGCCGTTAGAGACCGCATATAGAACAGTAGCGACCGATGTCGTGGTCGCTATTAAAGTTTTCTCTTGTAGTGTAAGTTTTAATAGATTAAAGGCTTGTTTGTTGTTTGAGGAGGTTTTGTTAATGATATTTGGTTATGTTTTATAAGAAAGTGTCATAAGAAGTCAATAATTACTTGGTTATAATACCAATTAGGAATTAATATTTAAAGATATATTCATCTAGCTCGTTTGTAATGTCTTGTAATGAAAATTTATTGAATAAAATTTGAACTATGGAGCCGCGCATGACTACAAGAGAGATGCCATACGCCAACGATTTTTAAGCGGCGTTTACTTATATTGCTGGCAAATACAAACTCGGTAAAAGCTTTCTCCAGCAACTTTAAAAGTCGTTTTATATTATAATGATGGCTAAACATACACCACACGTTTACTTATTCGGCAAAAAGAAAATCATTCCATTTTTCACCCTAAATTCCCCAAAATCTCGAATCTTCTCCATCAGTCCCCCCTTTCTCTCTCTTAAGGTTTAAGCTTCAACAATGGCAGAAGGTGTTCAACGGCACCAAAGGCTTCGAATTCATCACCCTCCGACGACGGCGGAGAGGATCTGTTCGTCCACCACTTCGTAGTCAAGTCCGACTGGTGGAGTTCACCGTCGAGTACGACAACGACGACGACCGCGCTAAGGCGGCGAACTTCACTGTACCTGACGGCGCTTCCGTTCAAGGCGGCTCGCGCGGTGGATCTGGAGACGGTCGAAAAGACGGGGTTACCATCGCGGATATGGTGGCGGATGAGGTAATTACGGCGGAGGCGGTGGTGGCGGTTATGGAGTATCTGGTGGAGGCGGTGGTGGAGGTTGTTACAAGTGTGGTGAGGTTGGGCATATGGCCAGGGATTGCTCGAAGGGAGGTAGTGGTGGTAGAAGGTACTGCTGCGGTGGCAGTGGCGGAGGAGGCATTTTGCACGCCAGTGCCCTAATTCAAGTCGTTAGAGGGTAAAATGATCTTTTGTCATGGGCTTAAGAATGTTTCAATCTGTCGTAATTCTTTGAGGAGATTTTGAGTGTTTGCAGTGGTTTGTGATTTAACTACAGGAAATTCAATTTACCTGCATAGCCTTGTTTGTTTGTTGGTTGGATCTGTCAGCTGCTTAGTTCCTTCAAGGAAGAATTTTAAGTAAGTTATTGGTGAAATGATCTGCTTAGTGATTCAAGTTAGTAATGGCTGGATTGATTCTGTGTTGAGTCAGTTAATATAGAAATTTGATTTGCAACTTTACTATACAGGAGTTGTAGTTGACAAACTGTTCACAAGGAGAATGCAGTGGTACTTTGAGAAAAGCCTTATTCTAAGATTGACTCTTTGGTGAGAGAAAAAAGAATATTTTGTAATCTCCATCGCTCTCCATCATTTATCTTGGTGCTTCTGGAGATGGAAGAAGACATCCCATGTGCTTGTTATTCTTTATTGTCAGGTTAATCTAGATCTTGTTCTTTCTTGTAAATGCTCATACATCTTAGATGTTCTTATAATTGCACAAGTTAATTTTGGGCTTAACCGTAATATATAGGGATTTTTGCCATCAAACGAGGTTCACATATCTGGCTATGCGTGGATCAAAATCTCTGATGATGAACTGAGAGATAGAATTCGAGGTTATAACGTTGTATCTTTCACTTTTAGTATGTAATAATGTTAACTCGAACATTATTCTACGTTTAATGATGATCATTTCTAGTGCCATAAAAATCCTGTCTGCTGCCTAGTGCTCATTTATTTTTCAATTATTTGCTTTCATGATGAAGATATTGTCCAGCTTTTGAAATTTTGCTTTTTTAGGTAACAAATGAATACATAAATTCTACTCCACTGACCCTGATCTCTACTGCTATTGTATATTTCCTGTCCGTTTTGGATTTGGTGTTTGAGGCTTGGCTCGTGACATTTCTATGTATTGTAATCATTTCTGCTGGTGGTTGGTTTGGCAAAGGGGCCTATTTTTACATCTTTTGAGTGGTGATAATATAGCTAAACATTCAGGTTAGTTGCGTAGCCTAAATCATAAAAGAATGTTGTTATTTTCTGTAGACTTGCATGATTACAAATTTCACTGTTCTTTCACGCAGATTGTGTTTAGAGAAGATTTTTGAACTGAGGGTCATGGTATATTTTGATCAATATGGTATACTCTTCTTCTGAGTGCTTCTATTCTGAGATTATATCTAACCATTAGTTGTTGAATTTAAGTGCGCTTGTATCGGTTCTTCGTAATTCAAGAGTTTTTGATGCACATTTTTTACTTGCTTGACTTCTGATCTATGTGCAGAATAATCCAGGACATTATTCAGAATCACCTATTGCAAGTGAGTCTTGTTGATATAGAATGGTTCCTTCTTGAGTAATAGTACTCTTGTAAAGTTAACTGTATGTTTCTTTCTGACTGTACTATTGTGAATCATTATAACATGAAATTCTTAGAGTCTGCCTTTCATTTTTGGTTTTTAGATTTTTGAAGGTTTTTGTGGTATGGCATAGTTCAGAAGTTCTGGAGCACTGTTAAACGTGTGTTCAATGTGCTTTCTGGTATTTGTGCACATATGCTTGATTTCTGTTCTTTTTAACATTCTCCTCTTCTTAAGAATTTCACCCATTATGTTAACTGAAAATCTGTTTTATTTCATTGTCATAGTACTTCCGTTTAGTGCTACCTCGATGTTTCTGCTGATGAGTGGTTCTGTGGATGATCGTCAACTTACTGGAACAGACTTATGAACATTATGTCTTGTAAGTATATGAATTCTCATATAGTGTGGTTGCTGATTCTTTTAGTTTGCGACTTACATTCGCCATTCTTTTCGTTTTGAATTTCAGTTGATATGCGCCCTAGGATTTATCCCAACACACAACTAAGCTGCTCTAAAAATTATCATTTCTGTGTCAGGTAAATTAGCATAGAATGGTGAGCTTTTTTCATCTAGACCTCAGAAAAGAGAGCAGGTATTTGACCATCTCTTCTAGCATCTTGGATGCAAATTTGAATATTGTTTTGAGAGGTGCTCATAAGCTTCAGGCAATGCATCTTGACTAAATATCCATTCGTATGTTAACCTAACAGAACAGTTGTATATAATTGTTTTTTGATATATTTATGATTTATAATGAGCTGAAGTATTGCTTTACTTGCGTGCATATGAAGACCATGATTTATGTGGATCGTTCAGCTAGTAATGTATTTTGGTGGTTCTTTTTTGATTTTGCAGGTGGAGGCGTGCTATCTAAATCAGAAATCTCAACTTTCTCAGCTCGTGGTAAGAATATTTAATTTATTGACGCATTTGATTGTATCCCTTTGATTTATGTTATTTTGAAGCCTTTAGAACAGTTCCTGGATTATTCCCTTCGTAGATGAAAACAATTATCGTTTGTATTCAATGATTAGTAATATGTTGCTCCTGCAGTTCTATACTTACAGTTATTATGGATGTGTATACCTTACATGTAATATGTTCAGATGTAATATACTTGGTGCTGCTATTCAGATGATGATGTGTAGTTTCTTTAAGTGCATGAACAGACATTTAGTAGTAATCTGCCACTTGCTCGGTAGTAATCTAATATTTGTTCAAGTAGTTGGTAATTTATATAGTTTTAGAATGATCCAATCAAGATTGTCTATTTGAGCGTAAGAAATATGTCTAATATGTGGAACGATTAAGAACTAACCATTTGCAGAAGTATATAGTGGCTGACAGTTAAAGTTGTAATTTTCTATTATCCTGTTTCCCACATCTAATTAGTCCTTAATTTACTGTGAAGTGAGGATTGAAAGGTTGGGAACTGTGGCCTACCTCGACAATCTTTGTATGCTTTGTGATTGGATATCAATACGCTTTGTGATTGGATATCAATACGCTTTGTGATTGGATTTCAATATACTTTTGTGATTTGCAATAACATCATTCCATCTGTATGTGAAGCATGAACAATAAACATTAGTACTTTTTGATTTTCTTATTTGTATGTTATTGAACTGATGAATTTATGTCAGTTTTTTGTGGAGTACCATTTGAGGCTGTTGCACCTTGAACTGACCCTAAGATTGTTGACTTGTTTGTAAGACTAGGGATCCGATTTCTTGTGAACGCTGATTCTTTGGCTTAGGCTCTGCAGTGTATGTAAGTTCGCCATAGCCAGACTGTAATTTCTTAATGGTTATTGACTATTATTGGGAAACCAAATTGTGATGTGTCTTTCTTTCCTTTTTGCAGATCTATCAAGGTTTCAGTGTATGCAAGTGCCGAAGCCAACAAGATTATTGAGGTTGTTGATACAGAGTATGCAGTCATTCAAGAGAGTATGCAAGCTGGTTGCTTTTGTTGCATGGTTAAATATTTTCTTTTCAAAACATTTGATGTCTAGCAGGAAGCTTTACTCATTTCTATTTTGTAGCTTGTTATATTTTTGGATGTATTTGTAATTTGGATATATTGTACTCATTGTATGGAATATTGGAGAATGTTTAGTAGAAAGCTTATTGCATTTACCTAAAGGAATTTTGGGTGTTTGGGTGTATTTTTTGTTGTAAATGGGGGTGTTTATGTAGCTGATAGAAACAGGTTCAGGGGATTGAGGAAAAGAACCTAAAAGTTTAGATAAAAAAGGGCCTATGCCAGCGTTTTTGCCTCGAAAATGTTGGAATAGGTCAGAATTCAATGTGCAATTTTTTGGTGATTTCCCAGCGTTTTTAGTAGATGGGTAAAGGATGTGATTTCCCAGCGTTTTTTTGTCTACGCCAGCGATTTTCATATGCTAAGGAATATCAGTGCTTATACAAGCGACCACTAAAAACGCTGGACAAGGTTTTACCAACAGGCGATTTCCCAGCAGCTTGCTAGCGTTTTTCAAAACGCTGGTAAGGTTTTTACCAGCGTTTTAAAACGCTGGGAAATCCCCAATCTCTTGTCGCGCATTATCATTTAGGGCAAATGAAATGTTTTGTCCGTCACTATATGTCAAAGTTGCAATTTATCTTTTAAAAATTTGGGCCTCAAAATATTCTATTATCTTTTGAAAATTCGATAAATTATGCTGTGAAGCTTCTAAATGGGATTGTCATGTGTTTCGTCCCCTAAAATAAAGCATGGCATGATTTCATATTTATTTCTAATAATAAGTCAATTGAAACTAATAAAAAAAGAAAAACAATGGGAGTTACGATTCTTTTTCGATTTATCCCTACTAATTGATTAATTAAAACTAATAAAAAGAAAAGAAAAAAGAAAATTATTTTTCTTCTACGGCAGAACCACCTCCCCCTCTATCCCACTTCTCCCTCGCTATCCTCTTAGCACAATTGTCGAAAAACCTCTGTATTCGTCGGATGTATTCGTCGGAGATAGACACTGTACGGGAAACATCACTTCCTCCTTTAGACAAATTTAAAAAGAACGACAAGAAGATGGGTATATATCTTCATCCACCACGTAAGACAAATAGCGTGTCGAGCCCGTTTGACAACCGACATACATATTTTATCGAATTTTTAAAAAGATAATGGGTCTTTTTAAAACCCAAAATTCTTAAAGGGCAAAATGTTACTTTGACATAGTAATGCGCAGAAAACGTAATTTGCCCTTGTTATTTAGTACTCTAATATATATTCTCAAAAACATTAAGTAATAATTAAAGACCTTAACTAATTAATGTGAACTGTGTAGTCATCTAATTAAAACATGGTGTACATTATAAATAAACACAATTTGAGTTAGATGTGTAATTAGAATTATAAGTTATTAAACTCAATTAAAAATAGGAACTAATTAATTAAAAAGATTAGTAAACTAATATCGATTATCAACGAAACAAACATATATAAAATATGGCCCCGGTGAAGAAGTCTGTGTTTCCGTAAATTGTATATATGGAAAGAAAAAGAAGTGCTAATTGGAACAGATCAGATATTTCCTAATTTAATTAGAAGAGAAGGGATTGTTCCTATTGTAAGTAGGATTAATAATACGCTCCTAGTCTATACGCGTACAAATTAAGGGATATACGCTCCTAAATTAGGGCTTATATTATGATCAATATATAAGATCATTTGCCTAAGATCATACTCTTAATCCTAATCCAACAAGTCTATCAAAATTCATTCCGTTGCATAATATATATACGTTGTTCTTTGTTTAATTGATCAGTTTATTATTATTCTCCAATAATACTGATCACAACGTGCAATGACAGAATTCAATATTATGGAATTTCAAGATTTTGACAGCAACGTTAATGTCAATAATAATGCGAGCACTTTTGATTGGAGTGCGCTTTGTATGTTGGCGTTTGTTGCTGTGAAAGAAGCGGAACAAGAAAACCAACTACTACAGCGACAAGTAAGTGTTCACAATAACAAAGAATGGAAAAATTGGGCGACGACGAAGAAACGCAAGCCTCGGTCTCGCCGCGACAACTACGATGACCTTGTAATACCACCAAAGAAGAAGCTTAAATGGAGCACCACTGACAAAATTCTCGAAAAGAAACACGACGCACTAGTTGAAACGCATCCTCGTCGACCACAAGTGATGTTTCGGAATGAGAACAATAATGCGACTCCTCCAATAATGCCTGAAACGTTCAAGAAAGCAGTCCTGAAATATTTTTCTTACGCTGCTGGACATGATGAGGTTGTCGATCACAATTTGGTTATACAGAAGATACTGACTAAAACGGATTTAGGCCGCGGTCAGAATCGATTATCGATTCCAGTCAATAAGATGAGTTACAAGGATTTCTTGAACGAGGAGGAAAAGAATTATCTGTGCACGCAGACCGGAAACAAATGGAATCATATGGAGGTGAGGATTATAGAGCCGTCGTTGGAAAGAGGCACGGTGAAACTGTGCCGATGGGGGATGAATAAGAGCATTGTATACAATCTCATTGGGTCGTGGAGAAAGATTGTGGAGCGTAACAAGTTACACGAAGGCATGACTGTGCAATTATGGGTGTCCAGGATTCAAGGAGAGCTGTGTTTCTCCTTAGTAAGGCTGCTATGATGTATCAGAAATTATAATTTTTGTATTATATATATTTTTGTTCATATGAAGAGTAAGGGGCAAAATCAAACTCCCTCCTCAACTCCTGGTAGTCGACATTTGAGTTGTTCATAATCTCTTTGCTGTTTATGTTCTTCCATAAACGTAATATTACACTTTACAGTATATAGTAATATAAGTATACCCTTTTGTTCTTTATGCGTTGCAATGATTTAATGTTCTTTTATGCGCAAATACTTTCTTTTCTATCCTAGTTACTACTTACTACATAGTGAATAGGGATAATTACATTAAACCCCCCATCGTATGGTTCATTTCTCAGTCAACACCCTTAACTTTGTTTTGAATCAGTCAACCCCCCATCGTTTGCCAAAATCATCACTTTGCCCCAAGTCAACTTTTCAGCACTTTTTTCAGGGGTATTTTCGCCAAATGTTAAAAATTTTAATATTTGTTTTAAAAAAATGTAAAATCTAAAAATTTGTAAAAAATTAAAAAATGTAAAATTTTTAAAAAATGTAAAAAAAAATTTCAACCAAATTTATTTCCGAATTTTTTTTTTCGGCAAATATTTTTTTTCAGAAAATTTGTCGAAATATAATTTTTCTGAAAAAAAATATTTGGCGAAAAAAAAAATGTTGTCGAAAAAACAAAATCGTCGCAAAAAAGAATTTGTTCAAAATTAATTTGGTTGAAAACAAATTTTACATTTTTTTAAAATTTTACATTTTTTATTCTTTTACAAATTTTTAGATTTTACATTTTTTTAAAACAAATATTAAAATTTTTAACATTTGACGAAAATACCCCTGAAAAAAGTGCTGAAAAGTTGACTTGGGGCAAAGTGATGATTTTGGCAAACGATGGGGGGTTGACTGATTCAAAACAAAGTTAAGGGTGTTGACTGAGAAATGGACCATACGATGGGGGGTTTAATGTAATTATCCCTAGTGAATATAGAGTCGCATGATGCTGGATTAGAAAATGAGATTGAGAGGTCTGATTTTAGATTCTTTAAGAATAGACTAAACTAAAGTGCTTTAAGATTGTTTTTCAATCACAATAAACTTTTACTAAAATAAGTTTTTAATTTATAGTTTCTTGTTAAACTACGAGATTATGCTTATAAAATATGGTTAACAACATTGTCGAAGCAACACTTGTTGTTACCAAAGCTATATTTTTAAGTTTTCTGATTCATTCTTGTTAGTCAAAGTTTATAGATGGTAAACTTTTAGAATTATTTATTATCTCAGTTGTCTGCCCTTAATTGAAGTAATTCAACCATATGCTTTAATTTTTGAATTTTTTTTCCTAGTTGACTATATGCTTTAATTAATTAGAATAGAATAATGAATCAAGAGTCGGACGGTCTTTCCCTAATTTATTCTCAGTTATGAATAAATCATTATATAATGATATTGACAAGCTAATAAGTGTCTTCTGTAAATCGGATTTTCCTTTTTAAATTACTCTGTTATTCGTAAAAACATTTAAACAAAAAACTTACTTTGTGTTCATACAGAGATTCCACCATCGCGAAAAACTGCACATGGTTTGAATGTATTTTTTTCTTTATTTAAACAAAATCACTAATAAGAGAGAAAAAGAGAGTAATGGAGTACTCCAACCCCTCACATCAAAAGACCATAAAATTAGATGCACAGAAGAGAACTCCACCTTGCATGCACCAACCCCGACTCCTAAGCTTGACAAGCTCTACCACATGAAAATAATTCATTCCCGTGAACCCAAATTGATCCGGTGATAATAGTTCAAAGACAGCTTAAAGTCTTTTTTGCCCAAAATACCTTAGGGATATAAATCGTTTTGCAAAAAGTTATCACCTAGTGTGTTGAAGGTACCCATATATATGCCCAGCCAGTTATAACTACATTGCATTACAATGAAGACGAGCTTTCAATCTCTATAAAACTGCAATAAAAAGCTAGGATTGTAACTTTGCTGCAAAGACTACATCAACAAAATCCTCATGCGGTTTCTTAAATTGTAATATTCACCAAATTTCAACTGATTTAAAATGCATAATGAATAACAATACAAAAGACACCGCACCGCCATTCAAAAACTGAATTTGGAGCCTCTTGTAGGACGAAATCAACAATCTATTTCTTAAACAGTAAGAAAGAGTGGAAGACAAACACCACTAATTGACTAACATACTGTAAGTGAACATAATCAAATGCAGCAAATTCTAGTTGCTCACATCCACATAAAAATATGTAAAAGAACAAGTAAGAAATTATGGCACCGAAATTCAAGATACATAGAAATTGGAAACAAAATGTAAAGCAAATAACAATACATACTACTATTTGAATCATCCCAGTGCCAAGTAACATTTCCCACCAGAGAAAAACAGCGGATGTGCAAGATTATACACTCGTTTCCTGTTTCATTTTACACTCGATCTGGCACGTCTTTGACTGCTTCAGCAAGGTATTGTCAAAATACTCATATTATTGAGAGGAAGGCAATGGAGTACTAGGTTTTGCAGAACTTCTCCATTCTTCAAAAAGTACTCTACTAATTTGATTTCATCTTCGCCCCTTTCAAATATCCAAAATTCAATTGTCTTCACATGCAATACCAGACGTTCATTCGAGATTGGCAGTAAGTTCTTAAAATTTGCAAACCCCTCTTCATTCTCATGAAATCCCTGTTCAGAAGAGAATGTTGTAATTTAAAAGGAAGCATATATTCCAGTGAAACTTAAAATAACAGCACGTATCCACGCTACATTTAAAGAAATCTGATGCAAAGTCATCACAAGACGATTGATGGACCATTTGTCTCAAATTTCATCTAACATACGGATAAACGCAATGAACTTCCCAACCTATGCTCCCTTTACAAAGTATCGCCAAATACATGAAAAGTTGTAGTATACCCCAAACCTATTGATTTTGTAGTCATTTTTGTAGAATTTTGACCCTAGGCTAAATCTGACTGACAAAAATGCTAGTATGTCAAAATTTAGCAGTTGATTAACGACCCAAAGAACAATTTTTTTTTTCTTCAAATCAATAGGTTGAGGCATTTCATGCAACTTTTCATACGTTGTGTACTCTGTAAAAAAGTAAGCAATGGTTGGGGTTTACTCATTACTGCATTTAACTTTTGAAAATATCATCATAATTAGAATAAAATGTGTACTAGGTATTTATACAAAGAATAACGTAAAGAACGTTATACCTCTTTAAAAATCAGATGTTCAAGATTAGGTGCAATCTACAATAAGTGTGCCAACACCGACCAACACAGGCAACCAAGTGATAACCATATCAAGTTTCGAAATAAAGGCAGCTGCATAGACGAACCATATAAAGCCTGCAGCCAAATATGCAACAAGAGATAGTTCATAAAATGAAACCATAGCTCATTCCAGTTTCATACTGTTAGAAGTAAACTGCAGCTCACTTCTTTTACTAAAATGATAGTTAGACAGGTCACTTGCTACAAGGCAATGAAATCACAGTAACTCGTTTATCAACTATTCCTTCTAATAAGCCACGAGCCTGTTGCTCTTGTCAAACCTTAATCTTCATCAAAGAATCCATTGCTTTAATTACTAGAAAGAGTGATAAATGATCATGTAAAATATGAGTAAAATGCAAAAACCCACCCTGTGTTATTTCTAATTGGCAAAAAAGCCCTTGTGTTATTTTTATTAGCAAAGACCCCCCTATGCTATTTGATAATTTGCACACTTGCCCCTTTTTTATTTTAAGCTTTGACTGGACGTCTAAAGACGAATCTGCCCTTTTAAATTATCAACTTCTTATAAAATTTACCTATTTTTATTAACTGTTTATATTATTTATTTATTGATTAGAATTTTAAAAGAGAAACATGAGTATTTCTATAATTAAACTAATTTTTTCTCTAATGGATGCTTCAAATGTTAAAATGTTTTCTAGTTTTTATTTTGTATTTTTTAAGTCAAAATTTAAATAGAAAGTAAAACAAAGAAAAAAAAAATAGAGAAAATAATCATCTTCTCCACCTTCTTCCCTGCACCACCCACCCGCAGACACACACACACACACACACACATAATTACAACAACAACAATTACAATCCTCACCTCCCGCCACTTACAACCCCCAGCCCCCCGCGGCCGATCCCCCGGCTACCGCACCCAAATTCGATTTCCAATCCTCCACCCCTCAGCCCCCACAGTGCTCTTACGGCTTCTGCTCCGTCGAGGAAGCCGCTGCCGAGCGTCGTCATCGCAAGCGCCGCCTCCGCATCAAGCCCCCTCTCTACGCTCTCCGTTCCAACTCCCCTCCCACTCTTCCCAATCCACCCGACCCCGAAAAACCCCGTTTACCTGACTCCACCTCTGTCGACCCGATGCGCTTTTCGGTACCGGTTCCTCTTTCTTGTGCTGCTCCTCTTCTCGTTGTTTTTTCTAGTTCTGCATATATATATATATATATATATATATATATATATATATATATATATAATCAAAAGGTTAAAAATTGAAGATCTTGGGCAACTTTGTAATTTTACCCGATAAATTTCAATCATACCTGCACAAAACGCACGTGTACTGCAATTCAAGGGTTTAAGAGCCTTTTTGCCTTTGACCAAATAACATAGAGGGGTCTTTGTTAATAAAAATAACACAGGGGGTTTTTTGCCAATTAAAAATAACATAGGGTAGGTTTTTGCATTTTACTCTGTAAAATATGGTATTATTAAGATATTCCAACCAAAATCAAAGCACTAAACTTAAACCAAGAGCAAATATCCAAAGATTATACTAGGAGAGGGAATATAATAGCCACATAATCATTTCACGTTATGGCAATGCTTAACATAATAATGAAAAAGTCAGAATAAATTATATTTCATGCTTACTGAAAATATTGCAGTTAAAAGATAAGATATTCTCCTTAAAAATGAAGATAAATTAAGAAAGCTTACATCAATTACACAATCTGATAAATACACAGAGATGGTACTTGAGCAGCGAGAAACAATCATGGTTGTACTATTATTAAAATACCAAAGATCCTCCTCATTGCCCTCGCTTCCTAAGAGATCCAATAGATCTTGACAGGGGCGAAGGTCGATGTGAACCATGCGAAGACGGTTGAAATCACAACCAAGATATCGACAAGCAAATAATCCATTATATATCAACACTTCAAGATTGGGGGCTTCAAGTATGAGGTCACTTACAGATTCCACCCAACAACCCTCTATGACCAACTTCTTCAACAGAGGACTCTTGATGCAAACATCATACGAAAATGTCAAGATACACTGGAACAAGCATAAGTATTCAAGCGCGGGACAACCTTCCATCAATCGACAGACTGACTTATCTTCATCGTCGAATGTCAGGTTAGCAAGATCTAAAGTTGTGAGATTGGGTAAAATAAATTATCTGGAATAAGCAAGCGTGAGTCTACCTAGAGCCGTAGCGTCCCTAACGTCGTGCAACCGCTGAGGCTATGGAAAAAGGTCGTTGACTCATTAATAGAGAATTTGAGATCAAGATGCAGAACATTAAGCCTTACGATGGCGCTAACCCAAGACACAACCTTGTCTTCACCGTATCTCTTGTCACATTTAACAAGAATCTCTTCAACAGAATGCGCACCGGATAAAGTTTCATTTAACAATCTATCAACAAAATTCATAAAGCTACAATGATTTTCTTCCCTAGGGTTTAAGAGCAACGAATCATCAAGTGCCAGTTTATTGGGCATGAACCCTAAAGCCAAGAGTTTTTCCACCTGGTGGAGAGAATCGAGGCACCAATTGCATATTTGGTAGGCAAGTAAGACAAAACTTGGCTCAAAATTGAATCCGGCAGCTCACTGATTCTGTCAATTTGCTCAATTGCCAATTGTAGCTCTTTTGAATCCGACTCCATGAGTAAATCTTAATACAACTAGAAAGGAAAATACTTACTCAGAAAGCACAAACGTTGCTATATGTTGCTCAACCATAGATTCACCGATTTCATCGAATTTTTCCAATTTATTCACATTCTAAAACAGAGCGACTAAGCACTGGCAAAACGTGACGGAAGCGCACAAGAGAGATGAATGGAATTAGAGAACATCTTCGATAATATCAAAAATGGACGTTTATATAGATATGAGTAAATTGAAAAAACCATCTTTGTTATATCTAATTACCAAGAAAACCCTTCATAATTTTTATTTGCACACACTACTAGCGTACCCAAAACTTAGTGAAAAACACATTGTCGGTTACATTTTCAGTTAATGAATGATTTTCAGTTCTATTAGCTAACCAACATCTTTCTTTCCTTTGAAATATTTTGATCTCCTTAAATAGGCTGAGAGTGCCTGTTTTGATCTCCCATTAAACGATTATCCTAAACAAAGGCTTTCCAATGTAATGCGAGGCGAGGACATCAGTATTTCCGAGAATTTTCAATCCAGTTCCGTACAGAGTTGGCAACTGCAGCAGTGCTCTTGATTTCCTTGTCACAGGAACGTAGAACAAATCATACAGAGACAATCCTTTCATCATCTTCGCAGCACATTTCACAATAATTATACTTTCACACTGTAAAGATTGGTCTACTTATAGAACAACTACTAAAGTTTGAATAATAGACATCTCTGAAAACTTCGAAATTTGGAAAAAAGGGGAACCAATGTGTAACATTTTTCAAACTTTAAGGGTGACTATATAAATCATCCAAACCTCGTATAGTTTCAAAAAGAATCCAGGACAGTATGCGCATAAGGAAGGTCGTATTGTTTCACCACAAGCAAATCATGTTGGGATTGGAAAATTCTTCATTCAACAATATGAATGAATTACAATAGGAGGAGCAACTCTCACACTCGACTATTACAAAAAACCAACCCTCAAATCTCACGTTTTAGCTCTACGGCTTTTTCTCTCTATTTTCTCTCGGTGTGTGTTTTGTGTGTTTTGTGGATGATAGTTGAACTCCTCTTGAAGCTCTATTTATAGGCACTGAATTTGGAGAAGTCGTCGAATGAACAGTAGCCGTCGAAGGAACAGTAGCCGTCGGATGAACAGTAGTCGTCGGATGAACAGTAGTCGTCGGATGAACAGTAGCCGTCGAAGGAACAGTAGCCGTCGAATGAATAGTTGAGGGGCTGGTACAACAAATCTCCCCCTCCAGCCCAACTATGTTCGTACACAAACCAAGTTTCTCTCGTGTCACCGCCTTCGTTAGCATATCTGCAGGATTCTTGCTTGTGTGAATCTTAACCAGCTTCAATAGTTGTTGCTCCATCACTTCGCGTATCCAGTGATACCGAATGTCGATATGTTTTGTACGGGAATGATACATTGCATTCTTGCTCAGGTCTAGAGCACTTTGACTATCGCAGTGAATAATGTACTCATTTTGTGTAAAGCCTAGTTCTTGAAGAAAACGCTTTATCCATAATAACTCTTTCCCTGCTTCCGCTACAGCAATGTACTCGGCTTCAGTGGTGGATAAGGCAATGCACTTTTGCAGCTTGGACTGCCACGAAACAGCTCCCCCTGCGTAAGTGAATATGTAGCTTGATGTAGATTTTCTACTATCAAGATCTCCTGCCATGTCGGCATCTGTAAAACCATTCAGAACTGGCTTTGCTCCCCCGTAACACAAACATAGGTTAGACGTACCTCTCAGGTACCGAAGAATCCATTTAACCGCCTCCCAGTGTTCTTTCCCTGGATTTGACAAATATCTGCTAACAATACCAACTGCATGAGCAATATCTGGCCTAGTACACACCATTGCATACATCAGACTTCCCACTGCCGAAGAATATGGTATCGCCTCCATATCTTCTTTTTCCTTCATCGTAGAAGGACACTGTCTCTTGCTTAACTTGAAGTGATTTGCGAGCGGAGTCGAAACAGGCTTTGCTTTACCCATGTTGAACCTTTTCAGAACTCGTTCAACGTAATCTTCTTGAGATAAGTACAACTTTCTCATTTTCCTCTCTCGCGTGATTTTCATGCCGAGAATCTGTTGTGCTGCACCCAAGTCTTTCATATCAAAGAACTTGGACAAATCTTTCTTCAAGTTGTTGATTAGCGATGCATCCTGGCCAACTATTAACATATCATCGACATAGAGCAAAAGGATGATAAATTTACCATCAGCGAACTTCTTCAAATAAACACACTGGTCTGCCGCAGTCCTGTTATACTGGTGACTCGCCATGAAAGAGTCAAACTTCTTGTACCACTGCCTCGGAGCTTGCTTTAGACCATACAAACTTTTCTTCAATTTACAGACAAGATGCTCCTTGTCGCGGACTTGAAAACCTTCGGGCTGCTCCATGTATATCTCTTCTTCTAGATCACCATGAAGGAATGCAGTTTTCACGTCCATCTGTTCAAGCTCCAGATCCAAACTGGCAACTAACCCAAGTCATCTTCACCACTGGTGAGAATATCTCGTCAAAGTCAATGCCTTTCTTCTGTTGGAATCCTTTGACGACAAGCCTGGCCTTATATTTCACAATATTTCCACGACCATCTTTCTTGAGTTTGAACACCCATTTATTCTTCAGTGCTCTCTTTCCCTTCGGAAGTTTCACAAGCTCATAAGTTTGATTCTTTTGCAAAGAATTCATTTCTTCTTCCATGGCTTGCCTCCAGCTTTCTTTGTCACTGTGAGATTGAATTTCTTTGAAACTTTCAGGCTCCCCCTCACTCGTAAGAAGGATATATTCTGATGCAGGATACCTTGTTGATGGTATCGACACACGTCCAGATCGTCGAGGTTCACCATCTTCTTGTAAAGGAGGTGAGAGCTCCCCCTGCTCAGCACCTTCATCCTCGTCAGCATCGTCTACATTATCTTGGACATCCTCATTTCCAATATGAGGTTCTGGTGGTGAAGTAACTTCTTCCGGAGCACTAGTACGTTGTCGAACTGGAGCAGTTGGAGTATGGTCATAGAATTGATTTTCGTAGAAAATCACATCTCTACTGCGGATAACTTTCTTGGATTGTGGATCCCACAATCTGTAACCAAATTCTTGATCACCATAGCCAATAAAGATGCATGGAGTTGACTTGAGATCAAGTTTCTGCCTGAGCTCCCTCGACACATGTGCAAAAGCCTTGCACCCGAACACTTTTAGGTGAGAATATGAAATATCCTTCCCTGTCCATATCTTCTCCGGAACTTCAAAGTTCAAAGGAACTGACGGTGTCCTATTTATCAGATAACAAGCTGTGAGGACTGCTTCGGCCCAGTATGCTTTAGGCAGCTTAGCCATACTGAGCATGCAACGAACTTTCTCAACAATGGTGCGATTCATTCGCTCAGCAACACCATTATGTTGTGGAGTCCTCGGCACCGTCTTCTCGTGCCTAATGCCATGTTCAGTGCAATACGCTGCAAATTCTCGAGAAGTGTATTCGCCTCCATTGTCTGAGCGAAGGCACTTCAACTTCTTCCCTGTCTGTCTTTCCACCAACGCATGAAATGCTTTGAAGCGATCAAAAACTTGATCTTTTGATCTTAAACAGTAGGCCCATAATTTCCGTGAAGCATCGTCAATAAAGGTCACAAAATATTTGCTTCCACCGAGAGATTCTTCTTCTATCGGTCCACACACATCAGAGTGAACGAGACTCAGTAACTCGGAGCGTTGCTTCCTGGTGGAACTGAAAGAAACTCTATGTTGTTTCCCGAACAAACAGTGCTCGCAAGGATCTAGTGCAACATCCTTCGCGAGATTGATAGCATCATTCTTGGCTAGTGTAGCCAAGCCCTTCTCGCTCATATGCCCAAGTCTTTTGTGCCAAAGATTTGGTGACGCCTCTTCTTCAACAGCATTGAGGCTTAACTCGCACAATTTTGTATGAGTTTTGAACAGCGTGCCACATATATGACCCCTCGCAACAACTATCACACCTTTCGACAACTTCCACTTGCCATTTTTAAAATTGCTTTCATAACCCTGTCGGTCAAGTGCTAGTCCTGAGATCAGATTCAGCCTGAGATCCGGAACATGGCGCACATCCTTGAGGATAAGAGAACATCCTATGTTGGTTTTCACGTGCACGTCACCAACACCAACTACACTGGAGTAACTGGTGTTACCCATCTTTACGGTACCAAAGTCCCCTGATTTGTATGTAGCAAACAAATCACGATGTGGAGTGGCGTGAAATGAAGCTGCAGAGTCAATCACCCACTCAATATCTTGGTTGCCTACATGTAGGCATGTCTCGTCTCCATAAGAAACAAGAGCAATTTCCGATGATACTGTGACAATGGTTTCACCTTCATCTTTGTTGGAGCTTTGGCTGGTTTGGGGTTGATCCCTCAAAAGCTTTCGACAGTCCCTCTTCATATGACCGTAAATTCCACAATAATTACAGTTTCCGTTGAATCGACTAGAGTTGTCAACAGATTTACCTCTCTCCTGGGATCTACCTCGATCTTGAGATCGTCCACGATTTTGACCTCGACCTCTGCCTCTGCCACGACCTCTTCCTCTACCTCCACCTCTGCCTCTACTTTCTGACACAAGAGCATAAGATTGGTCGGTACTGACTTCTCTTCTTCGGGCTTCTTCGTTAAGTAAAGCATCTGTCACCATTTGCATAGATACTTTACCGTCGGGGGCAGAATTACTGAGGGTGACAACAAGAGTCTCCCAATTGTCCGGTAGGGAACTTAGAAGTAGTATCGCTTGTTCCTCGTCTTTGAGGTTCCAATCGGCGGCAGCAAGCTGGTTCACGAGGTCCTGGAACTGACTCGTGTGTTCTGGTATAGACGTACCACTACGAAGCTTGTGGTTTACTAAACGTCTCATCAACAAGGTCTTGTTACGTGCCGTCTTTGCCTGATACATGTTAGCAAGCTTATCCCACAACGTGTGGGCACTCGTTTCTTGTGCGACATGATGGAACACACTATTGTCAATCCACTGACGGATCTGAGCAACAGTCTTCTTGTTCAACTTTTTCCAATCGTCATCACTAGTCTTCTCGGGTTTGACACCTTTATTTTCGATTGGCCCCGCTAAATCCTTCAAATTTAGCAAATCCTCCATGCGCGGCTTCCACATGTTGTAATTAGTAGGCGTCAATCGCATCATCGTGTCCGACGTTGAATTTTCCATGTTAAAATTCAACAAGCTTGCTTGTACCTAAATTTAGAGGCTGAATTTGGGGAAACGGAGCACACGGTTGGATCCGGAACGGTCGAAAACCTTGGGAACCGTTCTGACTTTGTCAAAAACCGACAAGAATTGAGTTGAACCGGACCAAAAGAAATTGGAGGGAATTGAACCGGACCAAATCCGGTTGGACCAGTCGTTGACCGGTCAGACCTGCAGCTGACTGGATCAGAATCTGGGCGGGTCGGATCCGGATCTGGACTTCACCTTCTTCACCCGCTTCTCCAAATGGCCGAGTTAACTCGCCGTTAACTCGGTCGGCATAGAACGGAGCTTTCCGGCGATCGAAAAATTCCGAAAAATATATATTCGGAATCCTTGCAACACGAGCTTCACAACGGTAGTAACAAAACGAAATTCCGGAACGGAAAAATTTTGACGTCGAATTGGGTCGTCTTCGATCGTCACTTTCCGGCGATCGAAATAGCTCGAAAACTATATATTCGGAATCGTCAGACCGAGAGCTTTACAACCGTGATAAGAAACCAAGGTTTCGGGACGAAAAATTTCGGACGAAATTTTACCGTGGCTCTTGATACCACTTTGTTGGGATTGGAAAATTCTTCATTCAACAATACGAATGAATTACAATAGGAGGAGCAACTCTCACACTCGACTATTACAAAAAACCAACCCTCAAATCTCACGTTTTAGCTCTACGGCTTTTTCTCTCTATTTTCTCTCGGTGTGTGTTTTGTGTGTTTTGTGGATGATAGTTGAACTCCTCTTGAAGCTCTATTTATAGGCACTGAATTTGGAGAAGTCGTCGAATGAACAGTAGCCGTCGAAGGAACAGTAGCCGTCGGATGAACAGTAGTCGTCGAAGGAACAGTAGTCGTCGGATGAACAGTAGCCGTCGAAGGAACAGTAGTCGTCGAATGAATAGTTGAGGGGCTGGTACAACAAATCACTGGAATAAAAACATTTTCTGCTCCGTTGTCAATTGGAACTTCGTCACTTAAAGCAAAGATCCACAAGTTGTTGTAGGGAAAACATTAAAACTAGTACAAGTTGTTGTAGATAAGAAAATAGCTCATGACCAGATTGCGCTGAAACCAACTTTTCATCTAGATGCATATCCGAAAAGGCAAAGGTTCAAGCTTATTCTTATCCCCTGATGCATTTAATTTATTTCTGAAACCATATAATGCTCAGAGAATATACAATCACGTCCAGACAAGTCGGACTTCGTGAGTATCAAATTTCTAATAGTAAATCAACAGCATAGCCATGAACATGCATCCAATTTGGCATAAAAATTTTAGCACAGTATATCATCAGATGTCCCTATAAAAAGTTCAATTCTGTCACGATATCCTTAAATAGGCAAAAATTACCTGTTTCGTTCTCCCAATATATGATTGTTCTGGACCAAAGCTCTGCAATCCAACAATGCATAGGCTCTAGAGGAGAAGTGTCAGTTCAGTTCCCTGCAGACTTTAATTTAGTTGACATAAGACACAGTGACATGAGTTAAAATGAACATATTTGCTTTTGCCCTTAAAAGATCAATGCGGAAAACTCCCCTCGTTCCAAACTATACCACAGCAAACACCAAAGCAAGAAATTACCAGGCAGCTCCTTAAGTCTAATATAAATTCAACTGATTTAACATGCATAATAGACAACAAGCATAGTGCCACCATTACAGAACTCAAATATTGAAGTCTCTTAAGAGGAAATCAGTAATCTATTTCTAAAGAAAATGTAAATAACAATAACATACTGAAGATGAAGATAATGTATGGGGGCAACTGGAACTTCTAGTTGCATGCATTCTCATAATATGGTAAAGGAACAAGCAAGAAGTTTTGGCATATGCATCATAGAGAAATTAGAAACAGAGTGTAAAGATCATAATATACATTACTTATTCAAATCATCACAGTGCTGGAGTGAAATTTGCCACTAGAGAAAAAGAGGTGATTTGCTCAATACATTCATTTTTTATTTCAATATACAATCGATCTTGCATGTCTTTGACAGCCTCGGCAACAGAAGCAATCTTGTCAAAGTACTCATATCAGTACAAGGAATGCAATGGAGTATTAGGTTCTGCAGAACTCCTCCATACTTCAAAAAGTACTCCACTATTTTGATTTCATTTTCCTGCCCTTCAAACACCCCAAATTCAATTTTCTTCAAGCAGAGTACCAAACATTCAGGCGGGGTCGGCAGTAAGTGCATAAGATTTTGAAACTCCACTTCATTCTCTTGAATCCCCTGTTAAGAAAAGAAGGTCAAATTTAAAGCGACGTAAGTTTGCATGTACTCAAGTGACACTTACAATAAGAGTATACTACAAGCACTTTTTCGCATTAGGTTTAAAGAGGAAAGTGTCTTCATACGACAGTACACGAACAATCTTCTCTCCTCTTGTAATTTCATTGGATAGAATCATCACGAGAAGAATAAACATTTGTATTAAGCTTATACGAAATTTAACATAAAGAATGCTGCACCTCTTCAATCGTGAGTTGTTCAAGATTAGGAGCAATCTGCAGTAAATGTGCCAATATCGACCAATGGAGGTAACCGAGTGTTAACCACATCAAGTTATGAAATACGGGCAGCTGCATAGAGGAACTATGCAAAGCCTGCAACCAAGTCAGACAAATATGTGATTTACTTAACAAAGACGACAACAATAAGTTATGTTTTCTGCCTTTCGTATATACAACACTTAAAAGATTAAAACTTATTCTCCAGATGTGAGTTACCAAGAGGGAAAAAAAATGAAGATAAAATTAAGAGAGCTCACATCAATCGCACAATCAGATAAATATAGACGAATGGTGCTTGGGCAGCGAGAAACAATCATGGCTGTACTATTAGAATAGTGAATAATATCATCATCACTTTCCCGTAGTCCTTCCTCAAAACGAATGGCAAAATCAGCCGTGTGAAGAGAGTTGAGTTCACAAACATCATAGAAGTCAGCACGAACTCCTTTATAGATGAACTCTTGAAGATTAGGGGCATCGAGTGTGAGTTGATTTATAAACAATTCCCCACCGCCCTTGATGACCAACTTCTTAAGCAAAGGACAGCGGATGCAAATATCATGCGGAGATTCCAAGTTACGTTGGTACAAGTCTAAGCATTCTAGTGCAGGACAACCTTGGATCAATGCATTGATGGGGTTATCTTCATAACCATATATGAATTTAACAAACTCTAAATTTTTCAGATTGGGTAAACTAAAATCATCCGGAACATTGAAAACACTTAATACCGAAAGGTGCAGCGTGACTAACGTCGTACAGCCGTTGAGGCAATCAAACCAGGCATTTGACTCGGAATGTAAGAAGTAGAGATCGAGATGTCGAACATTAAGCCGTAACGCGGTGTTAGCCCAAGATACAACTTTGTCTTCACCATACTCCTTGTTACAATGAAGAATGATTTCTTCCACATAATTCACATCAGCTAAAGTTACATTAAACAATTTATCAACAAAATTTGAGAAACTAACAGAAGGGGTACTGTTGTAATTGTTGTTATCTCCCCTATTAGGGTTTAGGAACAATGAGTCATCAAGAGCAATTTTAACAGGCATGAAACAGAAAGGGAAGAGATTTTTCCACCTAGTGGAGAGAATTGAAGTACCCACAGCATATTTTGTTGCCAATTTACACAAAATTATGCTCAAAATTGAATCTGGCAGCTCACTGATTCTGTCAATATTTTCAATTCCCAATCGAATTTCTTTGAAGTTCAACTCCATTGATTGAGTAAATTTAATACAACTAGAAAGAAAAAGTATTTGTCCTTACTCCATTGAATTTGCGTGGTGAGGAACAGAAGAGAAGGGAAGGTGACGAAATTTCTCTAACTTCATTTTATTATGAAAAGTATCTGTTCTTGTTTTTACAGATCAAATAAATTTGTTTTTAATACAACTGTGTGTATATATATATATATATATAAACCTTATTTAAAGAATATTGAACAATTAAACATCAAACAATTAGTTAGGTACGGTACGAGACGTGCTGATCAGTATAGAAAGATATTACTTATTAGCTCAATAAAACTTCAAACCGATAAATATTATTAAAGATATTAAATACATTTTCTTTACTCTTAAATATTCAGCGGATGAGAATGTCGCGTATTATAAGTTATTATTATAACTAGTTTTCTATTTTTGTTTTTTAAATGTGCTCTTTGTTTTTTCTTTGATAACTTCTCCTTTTTATTGTTGTCTTTTGTGCTTTGTAATTTAGAAATGTACATTTACACTTTATATAATGTTAGTCAACGGTGTCGGACAACACCAAATTTGTGAAAAATAACTCTCCATATGCAAAAAGATATATTTAAGAAAAAGAAACAAAATCATATATTCAACAATTCAGGAAATAAATGTTTCAAATGTCCTGTAAAGCAAGGAAAATGTTAAATCATCATTTCGAATTGAAATATAATTCCTCTAAGTTTATAGAATTACGAAAGAGTGGATTATATGCGGAGGTTGGCTTTTTTCTGAATTAAGGGAAACATACGAAATAAAGAGGTAACAGAGCAAAAGGATAAATCATGTAATTTTGCCTCTTCTTTTTCTGTCTACTTTTTTCTCTCGTCTCTTTTTTTTCAAGCCCCCTCTCCATGAACATAAGAAGGGGCTTTATATAGATAAAGGTGGCTTGTATATGAATTTCCTCGAACAACTGTAGGTGAGTCAGTGAATGAGATTCTGCCAGATGTCTTTTGAGAGTGTTGATCTTTTGAGAGAATAAGATTTTCGAGGCGTTCTTTGTCAGCATCGTCTTTTGCGTTGTGTTGATATTCTGGTAGGATATGATTTCGAGACGTTCTTTGTCAGCATCGTCTTTTGCCTTATGTTGATCTTCTGATAAGATAGGATTTTTGAGGTACTTGCTTTCCTCAATTAGCCACGTAATTGTCGAATACGAGGAGAATTTAAAGTGTCACTTGAAGAATGTGGGGGGTTTTAATGCGTTGTAACCCTTCATCTGCTGGCGACTGGACATGCACATTGGTTAGGGTTAATTATGGCTCTTTTCGGATTGGTGTCACCTTTGGGGTCTGATTAGACACGTGTTTTTTCACGAAGCAATTCACCTTTAGGTCGTAATTAAATTATGCTTGTTCACTGCCTAAATAAAGGGGGTTGAGTCGTAATTTTTACACATCATAGGAAATTTTGTCTTCTTCTTCAAAAGATTTCTCCCTTATTTCCCTACTTGCAAGTGTACAATATTTCTTCTTGTGAGATTCCATGGCGTCTGATATTCCGACCCCTTTAATTTCCTCTAAGTGAGAGGAAAGAGTTATGGAGGATATTACTGTTGCTGAAGAGGTGACGTCAAGGGTTGCAGAGGGGGTCTTTAGACAAAGTGGTCGTCGTGGATTGTCTTCGAGGAAGAGGAGGGGGCAGAGGCTGACTCCAAACATATGCCAGTGGGTATTCCTTCCACCGTTTTGAATAAATATGTGAAGGATAGCTTCGAGGAGTATGTCGTGGATCGATCGGTGGTGGAGTTTTAGGTTCCTCTTCCCTCCAAGCGAGCTAATAATCCTCCAGCCAAATACGTCACTATCTATGAGGCGCAGATTAAGGCAGGTTAGCCAGCCCAAGTTCCCTTTTTCTTTTGTGACGTATTTCAGGCGTGTGGGCTATCGCCTAGTTAGGTGGCGCCTAATGGATATATCTGCCAGGCTTGTTTCATTTTTGTATGTTTGATGAAGGAAGTTGTTTGCTCAGTGGAGCATTTCTTTGCTGTTTACGGGGTAAGCCTTTCGCCCTCGGGCGCCCCCTTCTACTATTGCACTCCTCAAAATTCAAAGTTTTGGTTCTTGTGCAATACTTCTTCCTCGTTTGGGAATTGGAAGACTGATTATTTTTTCATTCACCCTTTGGGAGTGGCTTGGGGGATTCGTTACGTGTGGCAGCAGAAGCCCTTGGTCCATAATTCTAAACACTTGGACGGGGTGGTAAAGGAGATGCACGGAGAGGGTTTTTTTGATTCTGTGTATGAAACCTTGAAGTTTTTGGACTTGAAGGTGCTCGACTTTTTTTACGAGAAGAGTGGCCTTTCTGCGGTAAGCACTGATTTTTGGAGGCTTCCTTAAGTAGACTCCCAAGTGATCTGTAAGTACTAGTAGAGATCTTTTTCTTTTGTTTCATTTTTTTTATGTTCAGTCTGCTCGTTCCGAAATCAGGTGCTCACATAGATGTGGATTTGTTGAAGCAAGGGAGTGCTAAGGATTCTGCGTATACGGAGGAGGATGAGGACGAGGGGATCCTAAGAGGGGAGTCTGATCGAGTGGATGAATGTGAGGTTATGGTGAAGGTTGGGGGTCCAAGTGACGCGCGTCGGAGTGAGAAGAGGAAGAAGAAAAAGAAAGATATGAAGGAGAAAGAGGATAGGAAAAGGAAAAGGATATCTTTCGAGGGTAACTCTCCGGTTAAAGGAGGGCCAGGAGGCGCGGGATCGTCGGGAAGGGGCGAAAGAGGGCACCCCCTCGATCACAGGGACATCAGCAAAGGAGATTGTTGACGAGGCTAGCTTGGAGGAAGCAGTGGGAGAGCGCTCAGAGCGACATCAGGAGGCACTTCAATTTTATTTGGAGGAGGCATTTCAATAGGCTCTTCAGTCCAACTTTTCAGGGGGATCTCTCTCGAAGGGAGAATTCAGTGAAGTTTTTTCTAGCATTGCTAAAGGTCCACTAGTGATTTCCCCTTCATCTTCTTCATTGGAGGTAAGTGAAATGGGGAAGTCTATTGGGGAAGTTGAGACGGTGCAAGGTTCGACACATGGGGTTGTGGTTGTGAGCAGTGATGAGTCAAAAGTCATGATTAGACCTTCAGTGCAGGGGGAGGCATCAGGTGCACGTGTTGGCGTTGGAGTGGTTGTGGAGTTGGGATGGGTAGTTCTACTCGTCCCTTGGAAGGATCGTTAGAAGTGGAGGGGTTGTGTCGTCCTTCGAGACAAGCCTTTGATTAGGTGAGTGTACATTCAGATTGGATGTTCATCCTTCCTTCCCCTTTTTATTTTTTATATATATTTTTGGCGGTATGTGGGGTAATTCGGGCCTTCTCTCTTCTTTTACTATTTTCTCTCTTTTTTTTGTAGGCGTTTGCTTCGATAGGTGAAGTGTGGGGTGAGTATGACCGGGCTAGGGGACGAATAGGCGATTTGGAGAATAGGGTGTTTGAGGAGAGAGCAGCTTGCTACCAAGGCATTAATCTGGAGCACTGGGATCGGCATATGAGAGAGTATCGTAGGTAGAGAAATGAAGGGAAGAGGCGGCCTAGGCCGCTGAGGCTCGTAGGCATCAGTTGGAGGAGATGCAGTTGGCTTTGGATGTTGCGGAGCTGGGGAGAGAAGAGTCTTTGGCAGAGGGCCGACAACTGGGGCGAGAATGAAATAGGCAATGAATGCATAATTGAGCACATCATCCCTATTACTCTAGTGTCTAATGTTAATCAGGCTCTGTGATGATTAGAATAAGTCATACGTATATTCTATGTTTTACACTCTTTTTTAATTTCTCTATGATGTATCCTGAATTTGTATTTCAAAAGTTCTACTACTTGTTCTTTTGCTGTAATATGATGATATCAAACAACTAGAAGGCCACCACTGATTATCTTTAAACGTGGATTATTGATTTCCTATAAGACTCCAATATTCGAGTTTTTCAATGGTAGTACTATGTCTTTTGTGATGTGGTGTTTTACAATTTATCCTTAAATATGGATTATTCGTTACCTCCAAGAGACTTCAATATATTAGTTCTGCAAGGTAGGCCTGCCAAGATCCTGTGTCTAATTTTGAGAAGGGACCCTACCCTACCCTACCCTGGCCAAGACCCATTGAAGACCCTACCCTGTTACATGGGTAAGGGTCTTACTAGACCCGTTACCAAATTTTGTCGCGTTAATTTTATTTTTCATCGATAGCAAATCTCGTAACATTCACAAAAATATTATTTTAAGGTAATTTTAAATGAACTTTTTAGAGTAAGGGTCAAGACCCAGACCCTACCCATAACCTTGAGTTGAGTTTCAAAAGTTATAGGGTAGGGTGAGTCTGGGTCTTGACACTTACCCGAATTTCAAGGAAAGGGTCTAGACCTTGAGCTCATTTTCAGGGTAATAGTGGGGTTTACTCTACCCTTGACAGGCCTACTACAAGGGCAAAAGCAAATATATGTCATTTTGAGACAAATAAAATGTATCAGGGGAGAAAGGAATGAGCTCGATCATATTCCTTTTCAAGTATGTGTTTAGATGAAACTTTGGTTTCAGTGCAATATAGTCATGTGAGCTATTTTTTCTAGCCATATTCTTTTTTTGAACTGAATTATTGCTCAGATGGGAATATTTTTCTTGTTCTGTTGTTCATATTGTCAAGCACTGGCTTACATGTCTTCCCTGCAGAAACCTGTGGATTCTGTTTTAAGTGATGAAATTTCATTTTACTTGATGTAAAAATACGACCTTCATAGAAAGGTTTTCGTGTGCGTACGAGGGCGTTGGTCATTGATACTTTACCAAGTTCTTTTTCGGTCGGCATGATGTAAGTAAATATTGGCTAAGGTAAATTATATAAAGCTGGAAAAAAATTTGGTTTGATTTGGGACTTATCACGATTGAAGTTTATAGCAATATTATTGAACTTTGAGTAGTCGCAATGTTTTTATCATAATGATAGGTTTGATTGATTGACACAAATATAGCTGAAACGTTTTAGGGGCATTAGATTTTTTTGATTCCCTTCTTTCCTTTAGCAGACTCGAGCTTTACGTCCTGAAACTCGTGGATCTATATCTTGATTTAGCAGACTCGAGCTTTACGTCCTGAAACTCGTGGATCTATATCTTGATCTGGTTAATAAGACATTGTTGTGCATAAAATTTTAAGAATATATTCATAGATCTTACACATTTGTATATATTTATAAAACTTTGATATGTTTATAGAAAAAAAACTAAGCAGCGAGAATTTAGTTATAAGTTATAGTTTTCTCAGCATTACGACTATGGTTTATCCGTGAAAAGAAAAACTGGATACATCCACTCAGTATGCCGTGGCAATTAGTTGACAAATATTGTTTCATGAACATGCCTAAATGTCGTTAACCGCAATACACCATAATTTTACATTGATAAGCATAATTTTGGTTTTTCACCTATCTTGAGTTTTGAATTACATTTTGGCATTCTTGATTACATAAATCTCAGGGATTTTTGACTTTGTAGTCATCTATAGAAACCGCGATTTAAAATTAGTCATTTATAGTACATTGGATCGTTTTTGGACCTTTATAATATCATGCATGGTCCTTTTGCTGTGAAATTACTAATTTACCCTTAATTTAGGCATTTGATATGCACTTGATCTCAAATTTAGTGTTGTTTCATCAATTTACATTCAAATCTTTTTAATTATTATATTTACACCCCCATAGTTTTATAATAACCATTTTCTTTTGATAATAATGGAATAATCATATGTAACATATTAAAAAAATAAGCCTAAACATTCATTATTGTGTCAATTCCTTTTTAGTGGTACGAAATTTGTACATTAGCAACGTAACAATCATAATAATTTTTTATAATTTATTTTCTCTTTATATAATTTTATCTATTTTTTTAAAAAACCTATAAATAATGAAAACAAACATATTTTAAAATTATAAATATTTTTCTCAATTCAAAAATATAATTTAGGTTTATTTAACGCACACCACCACCATAAAAAAAAGTATTGGTGTCGTTTTACTTATCTTGGGAACTGAAGAGGTTGAGGAGGAGATCGAAAAAGATGAGTAGAGATTCGGGGAGTGGCGTTGGAGGCGAGACATTAGGAATTGGCTGAGAAGATTGCCAAAATTGGGGGTGGTGGTAGAGGATTTGTCGTTGCCATTAATGGTGGTAATATTGAGTACGGTTTAGGATTTGGGTTGATGGGGAATGGGGGTGGTGGTGGTTGGGTTTGCAAACTTTTGGTGGTGGTGACTGGGGGTGGGGGAGAGATAACAACTTAAAAAAATTTAAATTTATTTAAAATTGCAAGTATATAATACTAAAATTCATTATGTGTTTAAATTGAGAAGTTATATTATTTGTCATTTTTTTTTTAGTTTTCAAGTTATATCACATTTTAGTTTTTTACTTTAAAAATTAAGAAGATGTTATAGGATACACTTGTTAATACAAATAATAAGTTAAAAAACTATAAAATTTTATAGTTGAAGGAAATATACTGTATTAATTATTTCAAAATTTTTCTTTTTATTTAATTTTTGGAGGTAAAATTACCCTCATCATTATTATTATTATTATTAATCTTATGTTGTTGTTGTTAATGTACAAATTTTGTGCAACTAAAAAAGAATTGACACAATAATGATTTTTTAGGGCTTCTTCTTTAAGATATTAAATATAGTTATTACATAATTATCAAAAGAAAATGGTTATTATAAAATTATGGGGGTGTAAATATAATAACTAAAAAGATTTGAATATAAATTGAAGAAAAAAAGTTGAATTGGAGGTCATGTGCACATCACATTCCAAAAATAAGGGTAAGTTAATAATTTCATAGCAAAAGGATCATGCAAAATACTATAAAGGACCAAAACAACCCAATGTACTATAAAAAACTAATTTTGAAACGTGGTTACGAGAGGACTACAAAGTTAAAATTTCTTAAATCTCACTTATTGTTTTAATAATAACAGAAACATGCCTCGAACTTAGAATTAAACAAATGTTGGCTCCCATGAGGTTTGGATGGTGTATACATGCACCCTTAAAGTTTAACACACATTACACATAAGTTCCTTAATTTTTTCATGTTTTCAAAATTTTAAGAGAAAACTCTTCAGTTATTCAGTTATGAGTTATTCAAAGGTTAGGAGTTGTTCTACAATTAGACCAAACCGTACACTGTGCAAATGTAATTATTCTTATGTGTGCTGACTGCTGAGAAGATGATGGAATATTTAACAAAAAAAAGAAAAAGAGAGAGAGATAGATAAAGGAAATGCATTATAATTAATACCCCGATTACTTTAATTAGTAGTACTGATCAGCACGTCTTGTACCTAAGCTAATAAAGAAAGACACATTGTATTAAAAAATAAATTATTTGATCAGTAAAAACAAAAACACGTATAATTTGGAGTAGGAGAAATTTCTTCACCTTCCGTTCCCTTCCCTTGTCTTCAATTTTGCCACTATCAGCCTTCCCTTTGTGAGTAAGTATTTTTTTCTTTCCAGTTGTATGAATTATGAAACTATATTATTCACTCAATGGAGTCAAATTCAAAAGAAATTCGATTAGGAATTGCAAAAATTGACCGAATCAGCGATTTGCCAGATTCAATTTTGAGCCTAATTTTGTGTAATTTGCCCACGAAAAAATGCAATTGGTACCTCACTTCTCTCCACCAGGTGGAAATATCTGATCGAATTTGGTTTCATGCCTGTTAAAATTGATTTTGATGATTCATTATTGCTCTTAAACCCTAATAATAGGGGAGAAAACAACAATTACGACCGTACCCCATCTGTTACTTTCATCAATTTTGTTGATAAATTGTTTAGTGTTACTTTAGCTGACGTGGAAGAAATTATTCTTCGTTGTTACAAGGATTATGGTGAAGACAAAGTTGTGTATTGGGTTAACACCGCATTACGGCTTAATGTTCGACATCTCGATCTCTACTTCCCGCATTCCGAGTCAAATGCCTGGTTTGATTGCCTCAACGGCTGCACGACATTAGTCACGCTGCACCTTTCGGTACCAAGTGTTTTGAACGTTCCCGATGGTTTTACTTTACCCAATCTAAAAAATTTAGAGTTTGTTAAATTCATATATGGTTATGAAGATAACCCCATCAATGCATTGATCCAAGGCTGTCCTGCACTAGAATGCTTAGACTTGTACCAACGTAACTTGGAAGATCCGTATGATATTTGCATCCGCTGTCCTTTGCTTAAGAAGTTGGTCATCAAGGGTGGGGGGGAATTGTTTATACTTAAACTCACACTCGATGTCCCTAATCTTCAAGAGTTCATATATAAAGGAGTTCGTGCTGACTTTTATGATGTTTGTGAATTCAACTCTCTTCACACGGCTGATTTTGTCATTCTTTTCGAGGAAGGACTACGGGAAAGTGATGATGATATTCTTCACTATTCTAATAATACAGCCATGATTGTTTCTCGCTGCTCGAGCACCATTCGTCTATATTTATCTGATTGTGCCATTGATGTGAGCTCTCTTCATTTTTTCTTCTTCTTGGTACCTCACATCTGAGAATATGTTTTAATCTTTTAAGTGTTGTATATACGATAAGCAGAAAACATAACTTATTGTTGTGGTCTTTGTTTAAGTAAATCACATATTTTTCTAACTTGGTTGCAGGCTTTGCATGGTTCCTCTATGCAGCTGCCCGTATTTCATAACTTGATGTGGTTAACACTCGGTTACCTCCATTGGTCGATATTGGCACATTTACTGCAGATTGCTCCTAATCTTGAACAACTCACGATTGAAGAGGTGCAGCATTCTTTATATTAAATTTTGTATAAGCTTAATACAAATTTTTATTCTTCTCGTGATGATTCTTTCCAATGAAATTACAAGAGGAGAGAAAATCGTTCGTGTATCGTCACACTTTCCAGTAATCTTTAAACCTAATGCGAATAAGTGCTCTTATTATACTCTTATTGTAAGTGTCATTTGAGTACATGCAAACTTACGTCGCTTTAAATTTGACCTTTTCTTAACAGGGGATTCAAGAGAATGAAGTGGAGTTTCAAAATCTTATGCACTTACTGCCGACCCCCCCTGAATGTTTGGTACTATGCGTGAAGAAAATTGAATTTGGGGTGTTTGAAGGGCAGGAAGATGAAATCAAAATAGTAGAGTACTTTTTGAATTATGGAGGAGTTCTGCAAAACCTAATAATCCATTGCATTCCTTGTACTGATACGAGTATTTTGACAAGATTGCTTCTGTTGCCGAGGCTGTCAAAGACGTGCAAGATCGATTGTATACTGAAATAAAAAAATGAATGTATTGAGCAAATCACCTCTTTTTCTCTAGTGGCAAATTTCACTCCAGCACTGTGATGGTTTGAATAAGTAATGTATATTATGATCTTTACACTCTGTTTCTAATTTCTCTTTAATATATATGCCAAAACTTCTTGCCTGTTCCTTTACCGTATTATGAGAATGCAAGCAACTAGAAGTTGCCACCATTGATTATCCTCATCTTCAGTATGTTATTGTTATTTAGATTTTCGTTAGAAATAGATTATTGATTTCCTCTTAAGAGACTTCAATATTTTAGTTGTGTAATGATGGTACTATGTCTTTTGTGTTGTTGTCTATTATGCACGTTAAATCAGTTGAATTTGTATTAGAATTTAAGGAACTGCCTGGTAATTTCTTGATCCAGTCTTTGCAGCCAACGTCACAGTCTTAGTTTTGTGTAACCCTTTATATCTGTTGTTCAGTTTGGTTTCGCATTGATCTTTTAAGGGCAAAAGAAAATATGTTTATTTTGTCCTACCTGTGCCACAACAGCATATTTATGGCACTTACTTTTTCTGTAAGTGTATGCGATGTCAACTAAAGTTAAGACTGCAAGGAACTGGATTGATACTTCTCTCCTAGAGCCAATGTGGCCTTGGATTGCAGAGCTTTGGTCTGGAACAATATTATCTTGGGAGAACTAAACAGGTAATTTTTGCCTATTTAAGGGTATCGTGACAGAATTGAACTTTTATAGAGACTTCTGATGATGAAGAGTGTACTAAACTTTCTATGCCAAATTGGATTCATGTGTTGCCGAGGCTGTCAAAGACGTACAAGATCGACTGTATACTGAAATAAAATGAATGTATTGAGCAAATCACCCCTTTTTCTCTAGTGGCAAATTTTACTCCAGCACTGTGATGATTTGAATAAGTAATGTATATTATTATCTTTACACTCTGTTTCTAATTTCTCTATGATGTATATGCCAAAACTTCTTGCTTGTTCCTTTACCATATTATGAGAATGCAAGCAACTAGATCTTGCTTGCATTCATTATCTTCATCTTCAGTATTATTTACATTTTCTTTAGAAATAGATACTGATTTCCTCTTAAGAGACTTCAATGTTTGGGTTCTGTAATGATGGTACTATGTCTTTTCTGTTGTTATCTATTATGCATGTTAAATCAGTTGAAATTATATTAGAATTAAGGAGCTGCCTGGTAGTTTCTTGATTTGGTTTTTGCACCCAAGGTCGCAGTCTTAGTTTTGTTTAACCCTTTGTCTATGTGGTATAGTTTGGAACGAAGGGAGTTTTCCGCATTGATCTTTTAAGGGCAAAAGCAAATATGTTCATTTTAATCCATGTCACTGTGTCTTATCATTTTGTCCTACCTGTGTCACAGCAGCAATATCTATGACACTTACTTTTTCAGTAAGTATATGCAATGTCAACTAAATTAAAGTCTGCAAGGAACTGAACTGATACTTCTCTCCTAGAGCCTATGCAGCGTTGGATTGCAGAGCTTTGGTCCAGAACAATCATATCTTGGGAGAACTAAACAGGTAATTTCTGTCTATTGTGACAGAATTGAACTTTTATAGAGACTTCTGATGATATAGAGTCTACTAAACTTTCTATGCTAAATTGGATTCATCTTCATTTCTATGCTGTTGATTTACTACTAGGAATTTGATACTTCAACTCCGACTTTTCTTGTATATTATCTGAGCATTATATGGTTTTAGAAAGAAATTAAATGTAGGAAAAGATCAGCTTGGACCTATGCCTTTTCTAGTATGCGTCTAGATTAAAAGTTGGTTTCAGCGCAATCTGGTCATGAGCTATTTTCAAACCATATTCTTTTTTCGTTGTATGCTCCGATGGGAACATTGCTCTTGTTCTTGTTTCCTTGTCTTCCTGACGGAACTTGTGGATCTCTACTTTAAGTGATGAAGTTTCATTTGGCAATGGAGCAGATTTTTTTTTTTTTTTATCCAATGATTTGCTTGAGGGCATTGGTCATTGGTACTTCCTAGGTTCTTTTTGGAACTAGACGAGGTTTTGGATGATTTATACACTCACCCTTAAAGTTTGAAAAACATTACACATTGGTCCCCCGTTTTTCCATATTTTGAAGTTTTCGGAGATGTGTCTTTAATTATTCAAATGTTAGTAGTTGTTCTATTTTAGGAGATCATAAATTTGCAAAGAAAAGAAAGATGTTGATAAAGAACATTTAATACATAGCTAATACAACTAAAAATCATTCAGTAACTGTGAGTATAACTGGCAATGTGTTTTTCACTAAGTTTTGAATACACTCGTAGTGTGTGCAAATAAAAATTATAAAGGGCTTTCTTGCGAATTAGATATAACACAGGTGGTTTTTGCAATTTAGTCATATCTATATAAACGTCCATTTTCCGATATTACCAAAGGCATTCTCTAATTCCATTCATCTCTCTTGTTGCGCTTCCGTCACGATTTGCCAGTGGTCAATCGCACTATATTTAGAATGTGAATAAATTGAAAAATTCACTGAAATCGGAGAATCTCTGGTTGAGCAACATATAGCAATGTTTGTGCTTTCTGAGTAAGTATTTTTTTCTCTAGTTGTTTTGAAATTTACTCATGGAGTCGGATTCAAAAAAGCTACCATTGGTAATTGAACAAATTGATAGAATCAGTGAGCTGCCCGATTTGATTTTGAACAAAGTTTTGTCTTATTTGCCGACGAAATACGCAATTGGTACCTCAATTCTCTCCACCAGGTGGAAAAATCTCGTGGCCTTAGGGTTTATGCCCAATAAACTTACCTTTGATGATTCGTTGCTCCTAAACCCAAGGGAAGATAATTCTGGTAGCTTTATGAATTTTGTTGATAGATTGTTGAATGAAACCTTATCTGGTGGACATTCTGTGAAAGAAATTTTTGTTAAATGTGACAAGAGATATGGTGAAGACAAGTTTGTTTCTTGGGTTAGCGCCACCGTACGGCTTAATGTTCGACATCTTGATCTCAAACTCCCTATTAATGAGTCAACGGCCTTTTTCCATAGCCTCAATGGCTGCGCAACGTTAGTGACGCTACGGCTCTGGGTAAAGTCACGCTTGCTTCTTCCAGATTATTTCATTTTACCCAATCTCAAAGCTTTAGATCTTGCTAAACTGAAATTTAGCGATGGAGAAGATGATCCAATCAGTCGATTGATTGAAGGTTGTCCCGCGCTAGAATACTTATGCTTGTTCCAGTGTATCTTGATATTTTGGTATAATGTTTGCATCCGGAGTCCTCTGTTGAAGAAGTTGGTCTTGGAGAGTTGTTTGTTAGGATCTCGAAGTGACCTCATACTTAGTACCCCAAATCTTGAAGTGTTGATGATATATAATGGTTATTTTGCTTGTCGATATCTTAGTTGTGATTTCAACCGTCTTCGCATGGCTCACATCGACATTTGGCCCAGTCAAGATCAATTTGATCTCTTTGGAAGCGGGGGCAATTATGAGGGTCTTTGGCTTCTTAATAATAGTTCAACAACGATTGTTTCTCGCTGCTTAAGCACCATCTCTCTATATTTATCAGGCTGTGTGATTGATGTAAGCTTTCTTAAATTATCTTTGTTCTTTAAGGAGAATTTTATCCTTTAACTGCAAGATTTTTAGTAAGCATGAAATATAATTTATTCCAAGGCTTTTTTGTCATTATGTCAAGTATTGCCATAATGAGTAATGATTATGTAGTTGTTATATTTACATGATCATTTATCACTCTTCCCAATAAGTGTTATTCGTGGCATGTAGTTGCTGATAATTTAAATTTATTATTCTCTTAAACACCTATTTTTTGTGTGTGCTATTTAATAATGAGGACTATGCAAGTTCTACTTTTTTTTATTAAATTTGAGATATTGTTGTAATTCCCTTTATGTTTTATTGTAACCTATCAAGCTTTTTTAATTTGAGTTGAACCAAAGTGCTGAGGCAAAGTTGTTTCCAAGTCTTCAAATGCCTACAAGATTACTCTTTTAAATGGTGTACTAATGAAGCATTAAGCTGCATATATAATAGTAGTTATGTAACAGACTTGACAAGCAGCAACAGGCTTGTGACTTATTAGAAGGAATAGTTGATAAACAAGTTACTGTGATTTCATCTTCATGTAGCAACTGGCCTGTCTAACTATCATTTTGGTAAAAGAAGTGAGCTGCAGTTTACATCTAGTAGTATGAAAACTGGATTGAGTTATGTTTTCATTTTATGAACCATCTCGTGTTGCATATATTAAATTTGTTTTTAACTTGTTATAGGTCTTTATTAGGTACTCATTAGGCACAGAACAGTTTTCTAATTTGTTTCTATCTTGGTTGCAGGCTTTATATGGTTCGTCTATGCAGCTGCCTTTATTTCATAATTTGATATGGTTATCACTTGGTTGTCTTCGTTGGTCGCTATTGGCACGCTTAATGCAGATTGCACCTAATCTTGAACATCTCATTTTTGAAGAGGTGTAATATTCTTTTCGTTATTCTTTGTATAAATACCTCATACAAATTTTATTCCAACTATGATGATATTTTCGAGAGTTAAATGCAGTTAACCCCAACCATTGCTTACTTTTACAAAGTACACAATGTATGAAAAGTTGCATTAAACACCCAACCTATTGATTTTGAAAACAAGTTGTCCTTTGGGTCATTAATCAACTGCTAAATTTGGATAGACTTAGCATTTTTGTCTGTTGTATTTGGCCTAGGGTCAAAACTCTGCAAAATCATTAGATTGGGAGTATACTACAACTATTCATATATTTGGTATTACTTTGTAAAGGAGCATAGGTTGGGAAGTTCATTGGATTTGTCCGTATTTCCAAAGAAATTTGAGACAAAGGGTCCATCAATGGTCTGTGAAGACTTTGCATCAAATCTCTTTAAACGTAGCGTGGATAAGTGCTGTTATTTTAAGTTTCACTGGAATATATGGATCCTTTTAAATTACAACATTCTCTTCTTGACAGGGATTTCAGGAGAGCGAAGAAGGGTTTGCAAATTTTAAGAACTTACTGGCAATCTCGAATGAACATCTGGTATTGCATGTGAAGACAATTGAATTTTGGATATTCAAAGGAGACGAAGATGAAATCAAATTAGTAGAGTACTTTTTGAAGAATGGAGAAGTTCTGCAAAACCTAATACTCCATTGCCTTCCTTTCGATGATTTGAGTATTTTGACAAGATTGTTTACTTTACCGAGGCAATCAAAGACGTGCCGGATCGAGTTTAAAATGAAACAAGAAACGAGTGTATAATCTTGCACATCAACTGTTTTTCTCTAGTGGCAAATGTTACTTGGGCGCTGGGATGATTCGAATAGTATTATGTATTGTTATTTGCTTTACACTCTGTTTCCAATTTCTCTGTATTTTGAATTTCCATGCCATTATTTCTTACTTGTTCTTTGACATATTATTTTGTGGATGTGAGCAACTAGAAGTTGCTGCATTTGATTATGTTCACATACAGTATGTTAATCAGTTTGTCTTTCTTACCGTGTTAAGAAAAGGATTGTTGATTTCCTACAAGAGGCTCCAAATTCAGTTCTTGAATGGTGGTGATGTGTCTTTTTTGTATTGTAATTCCTTATGCATTTCAAATCAGTTGAAATTTGGTGAATATTACAATTAAAGGAACCGCATGGGGATTTTGTTGATGTAGTCTTTGCAGTCGAAGTAACAATTTTAGCTTTATATTGCTGCACCTCTATAGAGACTGAAAGTTCATCTTCATTGTAATGCAATGTAGTCTGAAGTTTCTTACTTCAAAAAGTCTTACGTTCTGGGCATGTCTAGACAAAAGGGCTTTTCGTACCATAATGCTAATGACATTTGTATATATCAAATTATCAACCATATAATTATTGCTACAAATGACTTGTGTTTAATCGACGACTTGACTATCCAAGTTTCCGTGGTGTTTAAAGTTATATTCTCTAAGCAAAATCTCATAAGAACTATAAAAACTTATTAAGTATAAGTTGATTCTTGGTTGGAAAAAAATCTTAAATCTCACATAAAATAGAATAATTATATTTATTACCTAAAAGTATCGACTACATTCCAAAAGTACCACATCTTCAACAAAAAAAGGTGCTTTACTGATCTTAATTTTGTCAGCTGAACACTCTAAACTCTATTTCAAGCAACTTATTATGAAATCTAGGCACACATATAATTATGATACATCCAAGAAGTTGTATGAAGACTCTTACATGAGCAGAATTTCGTATTGGAATGATTTGACTTCCCCATTTTTAAAAAATTACCTAAAACATTATATATGTATTTGCAACAATTGAAAATGAGCATTCTCCGTTCATATAATTTATTAAATGGCATATTTATAGAAAGAGTTTCAAAAGCACCACACACCTAATTTATTGACTAGTGTTTAATTTTACTTTCGTAAAACAATTTATCTCAAGCTACCAGTCTAAACACAATTTATCTCTTAAAACCTTAAGCCCAAATAACTATAATTGAAGTTATTGCTACAATCCTTATCATCACTTTAGAATGAAACATCCTAATTTACTTATGCTCAGCAATAACACAAAAATGGATGCAAGTGTTAAATACTGTAAGATCAAGTTTAGAGTGAGAGGGTCAACAGTTTCCAACAGAAGTCAAAAGCGTCTAAAGTAAACCTAATTTAATTACAGCTTTTGGCGCCATTAGTTCTAAGCCGTACATTAACTAAATAAACCTTACCGTTGTAAAACCGCGTATTTGCCAACTTAATTAGATTCTGTTACCTAATTTAATTACTAACTTGGCGCCATAAAAGATACTGTAAGATCCGATATACTATTTTACCGTTGATTAACCGCCCGTTTGCCAAAATATTACTGGTCCATATATATATATATATGTGTACATTCAGATAATCATCCTCTGATATAACAAATACACAAAGGAAGAAGAGAATACAAAAAGAAAAACAGTACGAAATGCAAAAGAGAAAGAAAACTTACTGAGAGAATTCAATCGAAGATTAGTAACAACAATGGCGGGTGCTACAGATATTGTTCCCCCAAGTTTCAGGTTTGTTCCATTAGACCATGACTTGATCTCTTACTTTCTTGAAAGAAAATTGAAGGGATTGGCAATACCTCAACTTTGCCCGATAGTCGAGAGATCGCTTTACGGCGAAAGTGCTACTCCATGGGACGTTCTCAAAGACGACGATCCGTGGGAAGATTGTGAAGTTCCTAACAAGAAAATCATCACTGTCTTTACCAAATTACGCTTCAAGAGCGACAACACTATGAATCGAGCTATCCGAACCGCTGGTTGCGGCACGTGGGACGGAAAGGCAGTTCCTCACAATGTCATGAACTCGAGAGGCCAAATTATAGGCCAGAAGAAGTCCTTCACCTTCAAACTCCACAAGGGACACGAATCAGAGTTGAACAGAAGGGGACGTTGGATCATGCACGAATTCTCGTCCAATCGAAGTAATAATAGTGATTACATGATTTGCAGAATCAGCAAGGAGCTCCCCAAAGGACAAACAAGTGATAATGTCGATCATGCGTCTCGTACTGATTTCAGCATGTCTAGTAGTACTTCGACTGTTGAAATGAGTAGAAAAAGAAAATCACCATCATCATCATCGTCTTCAGGTGAATCTTACAGTGATAGTTATCCGCCTCACAAGAAGGCTTCTTGCGATATCCACGCCGAGCAAAAGAATCAAGACGTTATGTTGCCTTCGCTGAGTCAAGAAGCAAGGAATCAACCAATTATGCCATATGATTCGTCTGAATCGTCGGAATGGAAAGATATTTGTAATTTGTTGAACAACAGTACCAGTGACGTCGAACAGTGGCAGAAGATACTTGGAATGCAGGACTGCGATTGTAACCAAGAAGTCATTCCATATTCATCGCAGCAGCCATTGCCCAGTTTAGTCGAGCTAAACATGCACCAACAGTTTGCTGCTGCTCCTTGGGAAGATGAGAGTTTTCTGGACACGATCAAATATTGATGATATTAGGAGCAGCAAATTTAGTTAGATTAGTATATTTCCTGTTGGTTGTAAGTTAGTGATTTGATTCAACCAAATTTTGTGTACTGTGTTTTGGCTTCAAGTCGTTGGCTTCAGACTTTCCTGTTTTATTTGTAGCTTTGTTGTTCTGTTTTCTGTCATTCATCTTTCCTTTGCTATAGTATTCTTCTCCTATGTTTTGTCAATAATAAGGCTAATGATTGTAAATGTGTTATTCTGCACATCTTTAGTATGTGAAATTGACTGTTTCATAACCGAATGAAGAAAATAACTAGATCTGGAGAGTTTTTAAAGTATGCAAATCTTGGAATTGATGACTTGGTTAACGCCATTATGACTTTGAGAATCTTGTTTCACTCCATCAGTCAAAACAATTGGACTTTGTTAAAACCCCATTCATAAAAAAGCATTAATATTATATATTGAATACAAAGGCTAGTTCCTAACAGAAAGGTATCAAGAATATAATTATAGTTCTTGCATCGAAAAAATAGCATACCATATTCCCATCTTTTTCTAAAACCAAAATGTCAGTCCCCAGCCTTAAGATACTACATCAACAAAAATGACAGTACTTCAACCCAATGAATCGCGCCAAGTATACGGTAAATTTTATTGCCCCTTCCAATGAAATTTGTCTGCTTGTTTGCTTTTTATGGTGATTGGTGTCAGTAGTTAGTCGTAGGAATTGTCTGAATGAAATTTGCCTAATTGTTTGATTTCTATTTGTTGAATTGTTGTTACATTGGAATTTGTGTTAGGTTGCGTTGGAGCTTCGGAATTTCATAAATGGCCAGAGTGTCAGCTACGAAAAAGTGCAGAGTGTGCACGACTTGTAGATGAAGAAGGTTGGACCTTTGAAGTATTGGTCGTCAAAGATTAGGTTTGCGGTGCTATTCGAGTGTATTATGTCTTGTTTTCAACGGGGGACTCCAGAAAAAGCGAGGATCCTGTTTCACGTTTGGTTGCTGGCTTGGCATTTTATCAGCGATGGTATTCCAAGAATATCCCGAAAGAGTTACAGTTGACAGACCTCAATTCGTCTGGAACCTATGTCCAACCAGAAAGTCCTATAGATGGCATTTACGCATCATATAATAATTTTGTGGAAAATGATGCTCCTGGTTCTAACATAAAGGGCTGCTCGAATACCTCTGTCAGTGACGAAGAAGTGTTTGTTGATGTTGACAACCAGCAAAAAGAATCAAAGTACAATGATGTCACTACAAGGATAGAAAATTCTCATCCCGATGCGCAACCACTAGAGTTTAGTGTGTTTTCAGCTGAAGGGAGTGAGGATAGTGATGACTCTTTACCTAAAAGCGATGATCTTCCACATGCATCTATTTTTTGTACTCAGGGTCTACCTCCTACTACCTTCAAGGCTACCTGATTCTCATGAAAGTCTGGACGAGGCCATTTCTACTCACAGAATGGCGACTACGAGAGTGTGTTGAAGCACTTATGTGCTGCTCTGAAGTCAGAGCCGCGGCAGCCGCCAGTACTAGAGGCTTTCCATCTTTTACTACAAATGCTACTTATGGGTGATCAGGTCGGCGAGGCCCTTAAATTATTCGAAAAAGAATGGTTTGATAGTTCAGACAAGATACTTCTTTTGAGACTGAAAGCCACTTTCTTGGAGCATTTTGTCTCTGGAAATGATGTGAAAATCGATGAAAACGTCTTGAAGAAGGATCCAACATGCAGGGACTCTTTCGGAAGACTTATTCGCATGCATCATCGTGGAGATTATGATACTCAGAATTCGGCCGAAATGATAGCATTACACTTGGATGCTACTCATGGGGCATGTGGCGCGTGGAAGGAACTAGTGTCCTGCTTATTTAGATTTTCTCAATGCGAAGGCGATATCTCCACTTGCCATGATGGCAGTGATCGACACGGTCCTGAGTATTTGGATAATTATAACAAGATTCCAGGGTTATTCATGAGCAAAAACCTGGAGATTTCGCTGCAGATGGTGGCTGAACCGCCATTTCCCAAACAACATCCTCATGTCAGATATTGCTTCAGGTGATTTGGACCTACAAAGCATCGACAGCTTCTCATCTTTAAGGACGACGCTTTAAGTATGTTGTGAAGGCGACTGGAATGTTTGGAGAAGGAAAATAACATGGAGTTGTATTCTTTCTTGCAAATGCGCAGTCTGAGTTCTATAGGATTTTATTCAGCGAAAAGGAATACTTGCTGATGTGTTCTTGTCTGGCAAATCTTATATGCAGCTCTTTGTGTAGCCTGATTGTTATGTTATGGTTGCATTATAGAGATTGTTCTACTAAAATATATAATTTAGCATTTTGGTTTCAAAAAAAGGAAGTCATTTAATTTATTAATTAAAAATAACACGGATGGTTTATGCAATTTACCAATTTGCAGGTTGGCAAATCATAGCATTGAGCAAAATATTTTTCTTTTTTGTACTGGTCTGAAACTCACTCAATGGAGTCCAATCCTGAAACGGTAAAGCAAACATGTTCGTTTTAATCCATCTCGCGGTGTCGCAGCAGCCGTATTGATTGCACTTACTTTTTTAGAATGTTTATGCTATTGGCAACTAACGTTGCTTCCGTGTCGAAGTCTTCTCCCCCAATCTCGAGTTCCTTGCGTGGCATTGGATTGGATAGCCATTCTTGTTCAAGAATAATCATATCTTTGTGTTATACCATAATTTGGTGTGATTCCCTTAGTGGGCCTATCAAAACACTATTGTCCTACAAATGTACCGGCCCAAAAGGCCCATTCACGAGCCAGATCGGCCCAAATAAACTGTCCCAACAAAGGGGCCCAAAAGCCCATTATGCCAGCCCAATATACCATATAAGGGCTTGGCCCATAAAAATAGGCCCATCTAAGCTCCTACAGTCAAGGAGGTTAAACATCTATAAATACCAGACCCCTCCTCATTTGCAAGACACTTTTTTCTTCTCTTCTCATAGTTACTCCAGAGGTTGATCTACAGAGGTGGACCTACAGAGGTTGATCTACGGAGGTGGACCTACAGAGGTTGATCTACAGAGGTGGACCTACAGAGGTTGATCTACGGAGGTAGACCTACAGAGGTT
Organism: Linaria vulgaris; assembly: GCA_948329865.1. Classification (NCBI taxonomy): domain Eukaryota; kingdom Viridiplantae; phylum Streptophyta; class Magnoliopsida; order Lamiales; family Plantaginaceae; genus Linaria; species Linaria vulgaris. The sequence goes on from OX415251.1 coordinate 20,399,580, forward strand.
GATCTACGGAGGTGGACCTACAGAGGTTGATCTACATAGGTGGACCTACAGAGGTTGATCTACAGAGGTGGACCTACAGAGGTTGATCTACGGAGGTGGACCTACAGAGATTGATCTACGGAGGTGAACCTATAGAGATTGATCTACTGAGGTGGACCTATAGTGAATGCGACCTATAGGGATTGATCTACGGAGGTGGACCTATAGTGAATGCGACCTATAGGGATTGATCTACGGTGGTGGACCTATAGTGAATGCGACCTATAGAGATTGATCTACGGAGGTGGACCTATAGAAATTGATCTACAGAGATTGACCTATCAAGATTGATGAAGGTCCGACCTTCACCTTCGACCACGATCGGCCACCATAGAGAAATAATGAACTATGTTCGGCTTGATTCCCTACATGGGATACGTAGGCAGCTTGGCTTAACCCCAAGTTCAGTCTGAAATCTACAAACTCCTCAATCCACACCAGTGACTTCTAGTTGACGTAGACGCCATCAACGAGCATCAACTGACTCAGCATCAGAGCACTTACTCTTGGTCAGCCTCGACCTAGTTCACGTGCCGTGTTTTTCAGTGCAGATTTCCCGAACTCAAAGCTAGCTCAGGACCAATAAGGAGCTCGGGCTAGTCTGACGCGGAGTGACTAGTCAGCAGACGAAATTACCCCGCATCAGTGGCGCCGTCTGTGGGAAACCACTAAGTGCACTGTAGAAGAAACACCCGTGTTCATCACTATGGTAAGGTCTACAAGAGCAACCAAAAGAGGCCAATGCCACCACAACTACTCAACAATGTCGAAGGTTCTATCTAGAGACTGAACCTATTGACCCCCAATACAACGATAACAGGACAACAAATTCAAGAGGAATAATGTCACTTGTTGCGCAATCAATCTACCGAGGAAGAAAGAAGTTCAAGCTCATAACACACGAACTTACAACAATCAACACTATTTGCATCACCAAATGAACCACCTTCACTAGAAGAGGACTCGCTATTGTTCGACTCGCTACCACCACTTTCAGACTCTGACTCAGCACTAGAGCCCTCTTGTCCAGACCTCTCATCATCAGTTGAATCATCACTTGAAGAAGACATATTCATAAATGTGAAGTCTACAGCAGATTGCTTATTCAATAACTTGGATTCCATTTTGCTATTATTCCCGAGAGAAGACGCCATGATGATCAAGAATTAAACAAATGCATGTTCTGTAATTCCCATTGCCAAAGACTAGAAGGAAGTAAACAATCAATTTAAGTATCTCATAAGGAATAACTTTTTTCTTGTGAACTTACTGGAACGTGCAAACTAATTTTTAGCAAACTCCTCACTCGAAACAAGCAGCGACGCAAGCAAACTCCCGCAACACGCAATCTTCATCGCCAAACAGATTTGCAGCGTACGAACTCCTCAATGCGACTCGAATGAATGCCAATGAACAGCAGCTTCGCCCGGAACTCCTTACACGAACATCAGCCTTAGTGATCTCCTCGGGGAACAGCTGTACGACCACTCCTCGCGCCAACGTTGCAGCAAGCCCAATCTCCCTTGTGCCAACGAACAGTAGCCCGCGCAACCTCCTTGTACTGCCTACGAACAACAACACGCCTGAATCCCTCGTGCCGATGAACAACAGCTACACGATTTCCTTGTGTCGACGAACATCAGCAACACAGTTTCCTCGTGTCGACGAACAGTAGCCGCGTAACCTACTTGCGCCGACGAACAGCAGCAACGCGATCTTCTCCGTCACAAATTCACCATGCACGAGCATATCTGCAACTGAACTCCCAACGTGCGAACTCCGAGAACAACTGCAAAACTTCGACGAACGAGAAATCCTTGCATGTGAAGCATCAAATTATGGACACTTATGAAGTTTGCAACGAGCTCGACTGCGACGACCCCGCTACAAACTGGGGGACTTAATGGTGCGCCATGATATGGATAATGACACGTCAACCCTATCATGTCAACCACGTTAGTCCTAGAGCTAACGTCCCTCCTAATGCACATCAACTGTTAGGGCCAACATGGAGGCCCAACCCATCAAAGGAAAGCACATTTCACTCCTACAACTAAGGATATAATCAGCTTATAAATACCCCAATTAATCACAATCAAAGGGTCAACCCATGGCACCTGCTTAGGGCTAACCTGGGGCACCCCTTAGTCATAACACACAATCTGGCAACAATCAAGAGGCGTTCCACTACGACGTCACTCTACACAACGTGGTAGAGCGTAGTCACATACACTACACAAGGCATAACATGGACCACCTGACCTTTACAAAGGAATGGCGGACGAAAATCTCCCACAAACTGCTGACACTTTCATCATTGTCAACTCAACTGCAATATGAAACTGGGGGACTCTCTATATGATTGAAACAACTGACACAATTTGTTATAGCTATGCAAATGATGATGATAACACATGCAACAAACTTTGTCAAGCATCACAACAACTATTTCAAATATCCATTCACCACACTCAACAATGATAAAAGAACACTTCTATTCCAACATTTCAGTCGCTGCTGACCTACAAAGGGGCATGGTGGAAAGGAGAAACAAGGCATTGCTGAAAAAAATTTTAGGCTACAAGTTCCATAGATTGGAGTCATGCGTACTCGAAAAACACAACAAGCAATGAGCAAAAATGTACAAATGCTAAAACTCTCATGCAAACAAAGCTACACTGATGATCGCTAGCTTATCAGAACAAAGCATCGGCAATGAAATTAAGGCAAGACCCATACAAGTGAAGACACAAAAACCACACAAGGTGATGAACATAAACTAGGTGAAGAGCCAATTGGGTGAATATCCCATAAAGTAGGCCATTATCGTAAGCCCTATCGAAACAAACTAGGTGAAGAGCCTATTGGGCGAATATCCCATAAAGTAGGCCATTATCGTAAGCCCTACCGAACTAAACTAGGTGAAGAGCCTATTGGGTGAATATCCCATAAAGTAGGCCATTATCGTAAGCCCTACCGAAACAAACTAGGTGAAGAGCCTATTGGGCGAATATCCCATAAAGTAGGCCATTATCGTAAGCCCTACCGAACTAAACTAAGTGAAGAGCCTATTGGGTGAATATCCCATAAAGTAGGCCATTATCGTAAGCCCTACCGAAATAAACTAGGTGAAGAGCCTATTGGGCGAATATCCCATAAAGTAGGCCATTATCGTAAGCCCTACCGAACTAAACTAGGTGAAGAGCCTATTGGGCGAATATCCCATAAAGTAGGCCATTATCGTAAGCCCTACCGAACTAAACTAGGTGAAGAGCCTATTGGGTGAAAATCTCATAAAGTAGGCGAGCTGCAATAGCCCTACCAAATTAAACTAGGTGAAGAGCCTATTGGGTGAATATCCTATTAAGTAGGCAAACAACGTAAGCCCTACCGAATTAAACAAATGGAAGAACCAAATCAAGAAAAGAAGAAAGCAAGATGAAGAAAAGAAGAAATCAAGATCAAGAAAGGAAGAAATCAAGATCAAAAAATGAAGAAAGCAAGATCAAGAAAAGAAGAAAGCAAGATCAAGAAAGGAAGAACAAAATCAAATAGAAGAAGAAAGCATAAAAGAAGGAAACAAGATCAAGAAAGGAAGAAAGAAAGAAAAGAAGATCAAAAAAAGAAGAAACCAAATCGAAGTATTAAAACGCGAAGAACAAAACTATACTTGTCCCAAAAAAATAAGAAATAAGTATCAAATGTACAAGAAGTTGAAGAGCAAAATAAAGGCACAAGTGCCAAAAAGTAAGGCCAATAAGGCCACCTTCCACTCTCAAGAAGCCTGACCAACATTGGCAATATCATCTTTCCCCCACATAAGTAACACCTTCCAAGACTTCTATTGCATCAATGACAAGGCAGAGCTCTTCTATAAGACCACCGCCAACCAAAACTTTGGAATAACTACGGCGGTGTTCCTCGACTTCTTTCTCCATGCGTGCATGATTCTCAGCAGTGAAGCCAACCTATTTTTCTTTGAGGCACAAGCCGAAACCAGTAAAAGATTCACACTGACCGATTGACTAGTTACCTCTAGATCTCTCATCGGAGCATGGCAGCTATCAAAACAAGACCATAAGGATGAGATTTTAAAACAAAAGAAGTTGGAGCAGTAGTCAATACTGTCTCAGAGGTGGCGACTGTCTCAGAAATAGTCAAGGAAGGAACCATCGCATCTTCTGTCTCTACGACAGCAGCGATAGAAAGGGCGGTACTCGTCATAATCCCATAGTTAGTAGTAGGAAAAACAACATTGTCGGATGCCACAAGATCATCCGGAGGAAGGGTACAACAACAACAGCAATGTCAGTCACAAGTTGTTTCTTCGAAGTCGCGATGATCACCTTCGACTTATAGCCTTCCTCTACATAGGCCTTATTTTCCGCTCAGTATTTGTTGATGGTTCTATCCCGCCTGTCGAGCCTATCTAAAATAGACTTATGATCAATTTGAAGCTTTGCAAGCTTGGGTCAAGTGACCTCAAGGTCTTCTTTGGCTATAGCTGCCTAATCAGCAGCCTCCTAGAGTATCTAACTTTGCTCCTCCGGGCTTCAGCCGCAACTTGAGCCTTTTTGCGTATTTTCTTCTGCTCTTTAGCACCAGCTTGTGATTCTTTGCACAGTTTCGCTTGCGGCATCCTCTGCTACTCTTGGCCTCTTAATAAGAGCATAACGCCTTTTGCTACTCAAGCACCCTTTATACAAGACGTTTTTCCTCTTCGACAAAGAGAACTTGTTCGGTTTCAGCACCAATGGTAAAGTTTTCACCAATAGTGGTCTCAACCTATATTAGGACAATTCGGACTTGCAAATTATGGCATCTCGACTGTATAAGTTTGCAAGGCGTCCATAAGCTACGACCACCTTACAAACTGGGGGACTTATGTTATACCATAATTTGGTGTGATTCCCTTAGTGGGCCTATCAAAACACTATTGTCCTACAAATGTACCGGCCCAAAAGGCCCATTCACGAGCCAGATCGGCCCAAATAAACTGTCCCAACAAAGGGGCCCAAAAGCCCATTATGCCAGCCCAATATACCATATAAGGGCTTGGCCCATAAAAATAGGCCCATCTAAGCTCCTACAGTCAAGGAGGTTAAACATCTATAAATACCAGACCCCTCCTCATTTGCAAGACACTTTTTTCTTCTCTTCTCATAGTTACTCCAGAGGTTGATCTACAGAGGTGGACCTACAGAGGTTGATCTACGGAGGTGGACCTACAGAGGTTGATCTACAGAGGTGGACCTACAGAGGTTGATCTACGGAGGTAGACCTACAGAGGTTGATCTACGGAGGTGGACCTACAGAGGTTGATCTACATAGGTGGACCTACAGAGGTTGATCTACAGAGGTGGACCTACAGAGGTTGATCTACGGAGGTGGACCTACAGAGATTGATCTACGGAGGTGAACCTACAGAGATTGATCTACTGAGGTGGACCTATAGTGAATGCGACCTATAGGGATTGATCTACGGAGGTGGACCTATAGTGAATGCGACCTATAGGGATTGATATACGGTGGTGGACCTATAGTGAATGCGACCTATAGAGATTGATCTACGGAGGTGGACCTACAGAGATTGATCTACGGAGGTGGACCTATAGAAATTGATCTACAGAGATTGACCTATCAAGATTGATGAAGGTCCGACCTTCACCTTCGACCACGATCGGCCACCATAGAGAAATAATGAACTACGTTCGGCTTGATTCCCTACATGGGATACGTAGGCAGCTTGGCTTAACCCCAAGTTCAGTCTGAAATCTACAAACTCCTCAATCCACACCAGTGACTTCTAGTTGACGTAGACGCCATCAACGAGCATCAACTGACTCAGCATCAGAGCACTTACTCTTGGTCAGCCTCGACCTAGTTCACGTGCCGTGTTTTTCAGTGCAGGTTTCCCGAACTCAAAGCTAGCTCAGGACCAATAAGGAGCTCGGGCTAGTCTGACGCGGAGTGACTAGTCAGCAGACGAAATTACCCCGCATCACTTTGTAAAACTAAACATGTAGTCTTTGCCTATTTAAGGATGTCGTGACATAATCGAACTTTTGCAAAGATTCCTTGTGACATAGTGGGTACCAAAATCTCTCTGTTGTGCAGCTTTCTGTTTTGTATGACTTCCTTTTTATATATCACCCTCTATAGTGATTGAATTTCATAGTTATGTAATTACAAATAGACAGATTGCAAAAGCTTGTATGGTGAAGTACATGATAGATAAGTGAACTGATAGACCTGCATCAAACTCAGAGCAATTGGAAATAGTAGAATAAAAATAATTGAAAGATAGGCTTGGTGGTGGTAACTTTTGGGAAAAAACAAAAAAAGACTCAAGGGTAAATAGCATTTTGGCACCCTCGATCGGTTGAGTTACTATTATTAAGTTAAACACAAAATTAGGACAAAGGCTAAATACTATTTCTTGTGTAATATTTGACTAACAACATATAAACGTACATTTCTAAATTACAAAGCATAGAACGCAGCAATTAAAAACAAAAATTACAAAACGAAATTCATAAGTAATTAATCGTTGTTTTTGAATATGTAGAGCATCACGGATGTAATCAGAATAGTGAGTTGTAATTGATGAATAGTGGCACAATTAGCCAGCTAAGATCACTATATAAAGTGATTAGAACAACACCACCAACAAGTCACTTTGGCAGGTCACAAATTTGTAACAAACTTTCGGCTTTCAATCGGCTGCTTCAATGAATCGTTCAGTTTCTTTTCCCCTTTTTCTAAATCTGCTTCAATTTGTTTGTTGAACAATCAATCAAATGCTTAATTTGTTACCGAGACCCTAACCCGTTATTGCCTATGGAAGCGAACACAGGCCCGACTGGCACCCTGATTACAGTAATCGTCGCCAAGACCACAAAAACCAAACTGACTACAACATTGATTTGATGTCCATCCACAATTCTGGCCGGAAACTAGTGTTCTCGTGGCCAGGGTTGTGGCCAAAAGGGCGAAAATCGCAAGGGGATATTTGTACCGTATGATATATTATTTTATTCTCTTGGTGGTGTGGTAGCAGAAGGCAAAGAGAACTTGTATTTATACATGCAATGACTAAGCAACCCAGTTTGGTTAAGCAACCATATTGGAAGAATTCTTCGAGCATGTTTCGTTAAGCAACCATGAATTTTGACAAGGTGAAGCAAAGAGATTTTGAAACAATTCCATCGAATTTTCTTTTGATGATCTTAGACTTGTATTCATCAAAGACTATAAAACCCAAACCTGTACTATCAAAACAATTATAATACCCCACAAAAGTAGTCAAGTAATGTTTTTATAAAAACCATCAATTTCAATCAGCGAGCATGAGTCAATCAACAAGATGAAGAGAGGTTAAGGAAGAGAGCTGATACAGCAAATGTATCAGCTCTGTGAAAGGATCAGATACAACACATGTATCACCTTTATTAAAGTGCTGATACATGTGTTGTATACCTTTATTTGAAGAACATGTGTGCTGATACAACACATGTATCAGCACTATGATGTGAATGTGCTGTATTAGCACTGAACTATGAGCTGTAATATTCCTCTTTATCATTAGAACAAGCTGATAATCTATCTATATATTAGGAACATTTGTACTGATTGAATACAACTCAATAATATCATTTTTATCAGCTTTCTTTCTTCCATAATACATTATGTTCCATGTATCTCATTCATTTTCATTTTGTTTTATAATCATCATCTGTATCATTTCTAAAATGGTATCAGAGCTCTAAGAAATGATCTTACTCGCTTCTGAAAAACCAGCTTCCGCAACTCTATAACATCCCTTTTTTGTTCCACCAAAATCCTTCATCCAAATGTCTGATTCCCAAAACACAGCAAGCTCATCTGGAAATCCAGAAAATAGCTCAGGCACATCAACATTGCCAGCATTACAACGACAACAAAACATGGCAGAGAACCCCTCTAATCCTCTGTACATACATCATGGAGAAAATTCAGGTGCAATGATTGTTAATCAACACCTAACACCACAAAACTACCACAAATGGAGCAGATCCATGCATCTTGCCCTTGTGGCAAAAAATAAGCTTGGAATTGTTGATGGCTCATTACCACAACCAGCAACAAATGATCCAACTTATGGAGCATGGATGCGCGCTGCTTAGTATTGGGATGGATCTCTGCCAGCCTCTCAGATGAGTTATCTGACAGTACCCTCTTTTCAGATTTTGCTTTTGAAATTTGGAATGATTTAAAGAAAAGATTCTCAAAAGTCAGTAACAATAGAATATACATGCTTGAACAACAACTAATCAGCACTAAGCAAAATGGAGATACACTCAGTTTATATTTTTCAAAACTTAAAAGCATATGGGATGAGATCAGTGTCTATGATCAATCCTATACATGTGGTAACAACAACTGTGGTGTTTTGGCTGGAATGCATAAAAAGTTTGAAAATAAAAGAGTGATGCAGTTCTTAATGGGATTAGATGATGTTCATATGCATGTAAGAAATCAGATCCTCTTGAGGGATCCACTGCCTCAATTAGATGATGCATTCAATATAGTACTTCAAGCTGAAGCAAACATAGAACTATCAGCTGCTCCTGGTAGAGCAGTGGACTCCTCTGCTATGGCTGCTAAATTACAGCAACCAATGTCATCTTATTCTAGCTCTAATGCTAGACATGGTCCAACACAACAACAACCACTACATCAAGTTGCCTACACTGCTAACCAAGGACAGAAGTCAAGCTACAAGCCATGGCTTAACAAAGGAGTTGGTTCAAAATATAGAGCTCCTTGCTCAAAGTGTGGAAAAAACCAACCACACAGTTGATACATGCTTTGAAATATATGGCTATCCACCAGGTCACAAACTTGCTAGATTCAAGCCCAACTACAGTGGAAACAAAAGTATCTCCAACAGCACCAACTCCACCTCTCAGCTCACAGACTCTATGGAACCAACTTTGCCTATCACAACAGAGCAGTTTCATCAACTATTTGCTATGATGCAGAAATCTGCACTTAATCCAAGTGTGACTAAGTCTGATACAAATGGTAATAATTCAGTTTCTAAGACATCTTCAGGTAAATCTCACATATATACCTGCACTCTTTCTTTTAAACCTGAAGCCCATTGCCTTACAGTAGTAAACTCAAGCATCTGGATCCTTGATTCAGGTGTCTCTGATCATATTGTTTGCACAGATACAACCCTTCTGAACAAACACACACTACATAATGCTTTTGTCAAACTGCCTGATGGAAATATTGCAGCTGTTACTCACAAAGGAACTTTACAGCTGAATTCTAAAATCACTCTACTCAATGTTTTGTGTGTGCCTTCATTCACCTTTAATCTGGTTTCATCCAACAAACTCATTCAAGACATGAACTGTTGTATTGTTATATGGTCTAACCTATGTGTGATACAAGAGCTCAGCACATGGGAGAGGATTGGGACTGCTAAAGTGGAGCATGGGCTATATTACCTGGACATAAAGCAGAAGATTCCCAACACTAGTTGTATCAACCAGACTCTTACTGTCCCTCCTACTCATTCAGCAAGCTTACTTTGGCATCTTAGATTAGGTCATGCACCTGTATCTAGGCTATCTCTACTTAATTCTATTAATAAAGATTTGCCTCAGAAATTCTCTTCTATCTTATGTGATTGTTGCCATTATGCTAAACAACACAGGCTGCCATTTCCAGATAATCCACACAGAACAGAATCTCCTTTTGATCTTATACATGTAGATATATGGGGACCTTTTCCTATAAGTTCACTGAATAACTCTAAATATTTCTTAACTTTGGTTGATGATCACTCAAGATTCACCTGGATATTTCTAATGTCAAATAAAGGAGAAACCAGATTACTTATACAACAATTCTATCAGTTTATAAAAACTCAATTCAACAAGGTTATTAAGGGATTTAGAACTGATCAAGGTATGGAATTCAACATGCATGATTTCTTTGCTAAGCATGGGATATTACATCAGCAAAGTTGCACATACACTCCTCAACAAAATTCAGTTGTTGAGAGGAAACATAGGCACATCCTTAATGTGGCAAGAGCCATTAGATTACAGGCTCATCTTCCACTTAAGTTCTGGGGTGAATGTGTTACCACTGCTACATACCTTATCAACAGAACTCCTTCTGCCATCCTATCAGATAAGACTCCATTTCAACTCCTTCATCACAAAGCACCTTCTTACAGTCATCTCAAGGTTTTTGGGTGCTTGTGTTTTGCTTCTGTGCTCCCTCATCCATCCACAAAACTACACTCCAGAGCTGTCAAATGCATCTTCATTGGCTACCCAGCACACATCAAGGGATACAAACTATACAACCTCTCCACTCATCAAATCTTTATCTCTAGAGATGTTACATTTCATGAAAATATCTATCCCTTTGCTCCTTCACTACCTGGTACACTAGTTCCCATATTACCAGTTCATACACCAGCAATTCCACATTTCTCTTTACCTGACTCTCCTTCTGATCATTCCCCAGATTTAGCTTGCAATCCTGCCTCACCTTCATCTCCTTCATCATCATCACATTTTTCTTCACCTGATTATCACAATTTTGGATTCCCTTCCATTCCTTTACCTACTTCTCCCATACTCAGAAGATCAACCAGAGTGAAGAGTACTCCTGCTTATCTCAAGGATTACAATCATAACCTGGCTCCACCACTAGCAACTCATTCCTCTTCAGTGCCCTCCACTTCACCAGGTAGCCCTCATAACTCTACTGATGTTTTGTCTAATTGCTCTTTGTCTCATTCACATTTACATTTTATATCATCCGTTGCCTCTCATATTACCCCCTCTACTTATTCACAAGCTGTTTTGGATCCTCAATGGCAATCGGCCATGACTGATGAACTGACTGCTCTCAATGATAATGCAACTTGGTCTTTACAGCCTTTGCCACCTGGAAAAACTCCTATAGGTTGTAAATGGGTGTATAAGATCAAATACACTTCCAATGGAGCAGTTGAGCGCTTCAAGGCTAGGTTAGTAGCCAAAGGATACAATCAACAATAAGGGTTAGATTTCTTTGAAACCTTTTCTCCTGTGGCTAAACTTACTACTGTGAGAACTCTCCTTGCTTTTGCTGTTGCCAACAACTGGTCCATCTCTCAATTGGATGTCAACAATGCCTTCTTGTATGGAACTCTTGATGAAGAAGTGTACATGACTCCTCCACCTGGTCTTATCACTGAACAGACACAGTCCAACCTAGTTTGCAAACTGCACAAATCATTGTATGGCTTGAAGCAGGCTTCTCACCAATGGAATCACAAGCTCACACATGTTATTACTACCAAAGGTTTTATTCAATCCAATGCTGATCACTCTCTATTTGTTAAGCATACAAAGACTAGTACAACTACCTTGCTGGTTTATGTAGATGATATAGTCATTACAGGAGATAATGATGATGAGATCAACAATCTAAAATTATATCTCAAAGAACACTTTAAACTGAAAGACCTTGGTCCTCTGAAGTTCTTTTTAGGAATAGAGGTGGCAAGAAACAAACATGGAATGTCCATCAGTCAAAGGCAGTATGCCTTGAACATTATTGCAGAATGTGGCATGACAGATGCCAAGAAGTCAGAATTTCCTATTGATCAAAACCTGAAGCTTTCACAGGAAGGGGGAGAACCTCTTAAGGATCCTACAATCTACAAAAGGCTCATAGGAAAATTGCTATACTTAACTGTAACAAGACCAGACTTGTCTTACACTGTTAACACACTAAGCCAATTCTTATCCAAGCCAGGAGAACTGCACATGCAGACAGCATTAAAGGTTGTCAGATTTCTCAAAGTTTCACCAGGGCAAGGCCTATTCTTTTCTAGCAACAATGAAATTCATTTGAAGGCTTATTGTGATGTTGATTGGGCTTCCTGTATAGATACCAGAAGATCAGTCACTGGATATTGTATCTTCTTAGGTGATGCTTTGATTTCCTGGAAATCAAAGAAGCAACATACTATCTCCAGATCTTCTGCAGAAGCCGAATACAGATCAATGGCAGCAACTGTTTGTGAACTAACATGGCTGAAAACTTTGTTAAATGATCTTGGTAATAAGCATCCTCAACCAGCTCTCTTATTCTGTGATAACAAAGCAGCTATCCATATTGCTTCTAATCCAGTCTATCATGAACGCACAAAGCACATAGAAATTGATTGTCATCTTGTGAGGGAAAAGCTGCAGCAAGGTCTCTTTAAGATGTTCCATGTATCCTCAGAAGGACAACTAGCTGACATTCTGACTAAAGGATTAGGAACAAAGAAATTCAAGGATTTTGTCATCAAGATGGGAATACACAACATCCATTCCCATCTTGAGGGGGAGTATAAAAACCATCAAACTCAATTAGCAGAGCATGAGTCAATCAACAAGATGAAGAGAGGCTAAGGAAGAGAGCTGATACAGCAAATGATGTATCAGCTCTGTGAAAGGATCAGATACAGCACATGTATCACCTTTATTAAAGTGCTGATACATGTGCTGTATACCTTTATTTGAAGAACATGTGTGCTGATACAACACATGTATCAGCACTATGATGTGAATGTGCTGTATTAGCACTGAACTATGAGCTGTAATATTCCTCTTTATCATTAGAACAAGCTGATAATCTCTCTATATATATTAGGAACATTTGTACTGATTGAATACAACTCAATAATATCATTTTTATCAGCTTTCTTTCTTCCATAATACATTATGTTCTATGTATCTCATTCCTTTTCATTTTGTTTTATAATCATCATCTGTATCATTTCTAAAAGTTTTTAACTTGTGACATATTTATTTATAATGTTATTTACTTCGTAATATGAATATTCAAGATAGCACAGACTTATTTTGAAAACTCTGTACACATAAAAAACCAACTAAACAATATTTTTTTGGGATAACATCAAACCTCCTGTATTATAACTCAATTTGCAGCATATCCCTATAATTTATTTTTGGCAGCTTACACCGTAATTTTTATTGGTTAAGACGATTTGTCCGAATTCAACTTTTTGGCTAAAGATTCCAGTTGAGATTTCCTGCACATGTCAAGTACATGTTGAAGGCGAGAATATTTTGTTTGAAAAAACTGGATATTGTTGTGCAAAATATCCCTAACCTATTAATATTGTGCGAAATAGACATCCCCCCTCTCTTCCAGACTTTCGTCATAACCTATTGAATATTCCGTCGAGTTTTGGCTAAAAAGTTGATTGGGAAAAATTGCATAAACCTGCAAAAGTATGCGCTAAGTTACCAGAAAATAAATAAAGTTAATGGAGGTATAAAGCAAATTAGGTCATAGTACAAAGTTGTGATCTTGAATTAATGAAATTAACATCGTAAGTAGAATCGGTTTTCAACCAAAGGTAAGCTCTATCGCTTATAGAATATCATATGTCGCAACACAAAACTCCACCTTGAATGCAAAAACAGAGTCACGGTGGAAGGAAAACGAGTTGAAAGTGTAAGTGTTGCACAATGTAGTTAATTAAGTTTGCTAATCCGTTTACCATTATAGGAGTGTGTATAAATAGGACTACTCATTTCACTTGAAGATTTTGAAAAACAATGGAGAAAATCTATCTGATCTTTGTAACCATTCGATTTCAATTCGCAACCATTGATGAATAAACTATTTGCTTTCACAAACTATATATCTCGATTCGTAGCTTTTGTTTTCATGGTGACTGCAAATTTTTAGCTTTTGTTTTCCTTTTCTTTAGACAAATAAACGCAAACACAAAAAATATATAATAAGAAATCAATAGGAATTATTTTACAAAGCATTTGCAAACATTCGTTAAAACTAGCATGGACTTGTAGCTTGTATTTGTTTCCTCATGAATAGTAGTCCAATACTATAAGAGTAGTAACCAAAATTCAATACTATTTCTCGTTTTCGTCTTTAACTAATATTACACAAATGAATTTACAAACATAGAAGACAGAACCCAAGAGGAAAAAGAATATGGCAAAAAGTTAAAAATAGACTGAAAAATCTAACAAGATAGCAGAGCCCTTATTTCAAAGCCTCAACGGCTGCACAACATTGGTCAAATTGCGGTTGTATGTAGACTCAGTGTGTAATCCTCCGGATAACTTCACTTTACCCAACCTCAAAATTTTATATCTTGCTAGACTCATGTTTGATGGCGTTGGAATGAGATTAGTGACCGAAGGCTGTCCCGTGCTAGAATACTTACACTTGTTCGAATATAAGTTTGGTATAATTTAGCCATTAAGTGTCCTCTGTTGAAGAAGTTGGTCATAGAGGATTGTTTGGAACAATCTATAAGTAAGCTCACACTTCATGCCCCTAATTTTGAATCCTTCATATATAATAGTTTTCTGGCTACTGATGAGTTATTTTGGGACTCCAACTCTCTTCACACGGCTCACATTGACATTAGTCCCAGTGATTATCTATTGGAGATGATAGAAGCAAAGAGTGAGGATGAGGAGGAGGGTTTTTCGTATTTTTATGATCAGACAAACGCGATTGTTTCGAGTTGCTCAAGCACAATCTGTTTATGTTTATTTGGCTGCACTCATATGAGCTGTTCATAATTATGCCTTTCTTGATTCGAAAAACTCTCCACTCCTCACCTCTCCCATCCTCCATCACACGGCCTCCCCCAGCACGTCACCACCCGCACCGTCGACCCCACCCCCGAGATCCCCCACCGTCTCGGCCTCACCACCAACCCCCATACCATCATCACCTTCTGTCGTCTCGGCCTCCTCACCACCGCATAACCCACATTTCTTTCCCCAAATGACAACACGAAGCAAACATGGCATCTTTAAGACCAAACAGTTATTTAACCTCTCCACCACATCATCGCCTTCTCCTATCCCTTGAAACCCTCTGGCCGCATTATCTAACCCGGTTTGGAAGATGGCCATGTCTGACGAGTTTGATGCTCTTATTAAAAATAAGATGTGGGAGTTAGTATCTCGTCCCCTGGATGTTAATGTAATTAGATCTATGTGGATTTCTTGACATAAATTTTATTATGATGGTTATTTTGAGCGATATAAGGCTCCTCTTATTGATGATGACAGGTCTCAACATGTTGGAGTGGATTGCGCCAAGACTTTTAAGGCCCATTGTGAAACCCACGACTATACAGACTTTAAGCCTCATTCTTGGGTTTCGGGACTCCACTCGACCTGACTATGCTTGAAGCAAGCTTCTCGTGCGTGGTACCAATGATTCACTGACTATGTACGCACCATTGGATTTCTTCACAGCACGTCCGACCACTCTTTCTTTAAACTTCAGCGTGGTAATGACATTGCAGATCTTCTCCTTTATGTGGATGACATTCTTTTGATCACCTCGCCCGCCGCCTTGCACCATTCCATCATGGCCTCTCTCAAATCCGAGTTCGCTATGAAAGATTTGGGTCATTTGAGCTTCTTCTTCGGTATCTATATGACTCGTCATGCAGACGGTTTATTCCTATTGATATTCTTGAACGAGCTGGTATGTCTTCTTGCAAATCGAGTTTTACTCCCGTTGATACAAAGCCTAAGCTTGGTGCGAAATCGGACAGTCCCCCTTGCGTCGATCTGAATCTATTTCGCAGCCTTGCATGTGCCACATTCACAATCCTCTTGAGGTCCACATGCAAGCCTTGAAACGCATCTTGTGTTATCTTCAAAGCACCGTCGACCTCAGATTACATCTTCGACCTTCTTTTATCACGAGCCTTAAGGCATTTTCTGATGCGGATTGGGGTGGCTGCCCCAACACACGTCCCTGTACCTCGACTTATTGTGTATTTTTGGGTGATAATCTCCTTTCTTTGTCAGCCAAGCGGCAACCCACTATGTCTTGTTCTAGTTCCGAAGCCGAGTACCGTGGTGTCGCCAACGTTGTTTTGAAGTCGTGTTGGCTTCATAACTTGTTATTGGAACTTTATTTTCCTATCACACGTGTCACTCTCGTATATTGCGACAATGTGAGTGCTATTTATCCTTCGGGAAATCCGGTCCAACATCACCGCAGAAAACATATTGAAATTGACATCTTTTGTATGGCAAAAAATGGCTTGCGGTGATGTTCGTGTTCTTCATGTGCCTACTCGCTATCAACTTGTCGATATCTTTACTAAAGGTCTTTCTAGTATTCTTTTGGACGATTTTTGAGACAGGCTAAATGTTCGTCCTCCACCCGTTTTGAGTGCGGGGGTGTATTAGACTAGTATAGATTTAGTATAAAATCTTTATATATTGTGATATCTTTTGTAATTATCATGATAGGTAGTTTCTTTAGTGATAGCAATTACCTCTTATATGTATTGAACATTATTATTAATAAGCATGCAAGGCCAATATAATGAAACTACAAGAATCTAATATCTCATTATATTATAGTATCAAAGCATGAATTCATAGACCTAGAAAATCCACGATAGTTTTTGATTATCAACAAAGAAATTCATACTACTTTGTTTTGAAGAACCGGGAAGATAAACTTAATGCACCCATTATAACGTGGATGATATGATAATTACAGAAAATATCAAAATAATGAGGATGCGATAAAAGCCCTTAAAAGTCCATGTCGACAAAATTTGAAGTGGGGTTTTTAGTTGGGAACTTGGGATAGTATCTCAATCAAGAGGAGCTAGGGATACTTTTATCTCAGAGAAAATACTCTTAGACATATACAAAAAAAAAACTAGAGTGTCAGGTTGTCAACTAGCATGTAATCCGATTTAAGAACGTTTAAAGTTGAATTTTGAGTTTGATCGAATAACATATTATAAAAGAAATAAAAAATCAAACCATATTGAAAGGTTAAATGTACTTGAGCTCATATTAAACTTGATCTAACACATTAAAGTTGCACCTAGTAAAAAACATAAACTAATGGAAGCTGCTCTCTCCCGTTGAGCTCTTATCTAGGTTTTTTTCTGGTGTCCCCTATACACCGCCGCTGCCGTTAATCCTCTCTTTCCCCACCCTTTTTCTCTCCTCTTCACCATGGAAAACAGAACACAACCTTCCCATATTGCAGATCTATTAAACAATACCACTTTAAACTACCCATCCGATACCAACGGTAAAAAAAAAATCAAAAATTGGATACACCCTTTTGGTTAACATCTTCACTGAAAAACCCCAACCACTCAACATCTTCAAAGCACAATATCCAAATCTTGGAACACCCAAAGAAAGATCTACTTCAATCACCTAAAACACAACATGTTCTCTTGTGTCTTTGAGCTCGAAGAAGATCTAGAACAAGTCATAAATCTGTCATGGGCTTTCAAAGATCAACAAGTTATCATAAATCAGTGGCCACCAAACAAAGCCCTCTTCCAAATTGATACATCCCGTACTATATTCTGGTGTCAAATCACCCACCTCCCAATTTCTCTCATGACAAAAGAAAATGCTATCCTCATAGGAAACGAGATGGGAGTGTTCTTGGATTTTGAAGAGAACGATTTTGTAGGGATTTGGAAAGGAGTGTTCAAGATCAAGGTCGAGATTACGATCACTAAACCACTCCCTGATAGAGTCACTTTCACCACCAAAGAAGAAGAAACTTTCACGGTTGAAGTATGATTCGATCGAATTGGAGACTATTGTTATGCTTGTGGCCATTTGGGTCACAAATAACACCGTGCAAGGAAACGGCCGACGGCACATCAACAAATCTCCGGCGAATAGGTCCATGGCTGCGATCCGATAATAGGTTCATCGAAAACTCTTTTTTTGCTCTTTGGCCACTTAGCCCTAACCCAAATCCAAGCCCAATAAAAAATAGCCCACCTAAAACACCTGAGCCCATACCCAGTGAAAACCATCAGGCCCGTCCCACCCCACTCCAAAGCCCTCCCACCCATAATAACAACAAGCCTCCTCACACTCTACCTACTAACCCCAACCTCACCTCACCACTGCCAAACACTGCGTACACTTCTACAAACCCTCTCCAAGCAACTCAAGCAAACTCAAGCCCCAATGCAACACGAACCCTGCCAGCTACTCTCCCCATACACTCACCAGAATCCCAAAACTCCATAAACACCTCTTCATCCACCATAAACACAAGACCAAAAAACAAACGCTATAGACCCTTAAACCTCTCTGTTGAAAATCTCAACAAAAAACTCAGAGCACCCCTCACTGGAAAGAAACCGGCATGTTGTCCCCCTACCATTCCTTTGCAAACATCAACATAAAGCTGCTTGAAAAAGAAATCAACTCTGGAGACCCCTCGATTTCAGAGGGGTTCAATGCATAAATCCCATGAGGATTAATGCTTGGAATTGCCAAGGGCTTGGAAAGCCCAGGGAAATGAAGGCGTTGCAGTTATTGCTGCACAACAACTGCTCGGATATCTTGTTCATTTCTGAAATAAAAACTGGAAATCTCCCCTCCCCCTTTTTTTCGCTCTCTCTGCTTTTGATCTCACTCTTAATTTTCTTGTTAACCGCACTGGAATAGTCGGTGGTATTTGTCTTGCTTGGAAGAACAACCTCAACATAACCATCACTCAACATAACTCATTTCTCATCAGCTGCCAAATCACTTCCCCAAAACAACCAAATTGGAACCTAACCGGTGTCTACTGCCCCCTACAATACACCTAAGCAAACATTTTGGTCACTCATGAAAACCATCTCTGACTCCATGAATGAAGCTTGGGCAATAATAGGAGGCTTTAATGATATCTGTAATCAAAGTGAGAAATTGGGGGGAAAGGCTTTTGCCTCATCATCAGATCACACACTTCACAATGATCTCCTATCTCTCTCACTCTTTGACATTGGTTTCTCAAAAGACAGTTATACCTGGAATAATGGAAGGGATGGCATTCATAATATCCAGGAAAAGCTGGACAAATGTGTTGCAAATGCGGAGTGGTGTGCTAAATTCCAGCAAGCCCACCACACTCACCTCACTGCAATTGCATCAGACCACTGCCCAATCCATCTAG
Source organism: Linaria vulgaris (assembly GCA_948329865.1). Classification (NCBI taxonomy): domain Eukaryota; kingdom Viridiplantae; phylum Streptophyta; class Magnoliopsida; order Lamiales; family Plantaginaceae; genus Linaria; species Linaria vulgaris. The sequence goes on from OX415251.1 coordinate 20,418,645, forward strand.
AAACTATGAACTGTGGTTTCAAGGGCTCAAAGCCCTTCAGGTTCGAAAAAATGTGGCTCAAAGACTCTACTTTATCAAATGTTGTGTTAAATACTTAGAATATATATGTGAGTGGCCTGCCTATGTTTAAACTTTACTCTAAATGCAAGCATGCTAAAACTGCTCTTAAGAATTGGAATAAGATTCACTTTAGTAACATCCACACCATTATTCACTCCATTTCTAAAGAGATAACTGATATTCAGAGAGGGGCTCAAACTGCTAATAATATTTCCAAAAATAAATCTCTTCAAAAAGACCTTGATCTTTGGCATGTTAGACTAAATTGTTATTGGCAGCAACGTTCCAAGGATAAGTGGTCGCATGAAGGGGATGCAAACACAAAATACTTTCATCTTAAAGCTACCCTTCACAAGCGCAATAATCATATCAATTGCATCACTGACTCTCACGGTGATAATATATATAATTGGGAAAACATTGGTCATGCTTTCTGTGATTACTACAAAAATCTTTTTCAAAGTGACCACATCCCTGAACAAAAACCTTTCCCTCAAAATCTGGAGAATCTGTTCTCTCCTATTATAAATGAGGATGAAAATCTTTCTCTTTGTTCCATTCCCACCCCCAAAAGATATAAAAAATGCTCTCCTTTCTCTGGGGTCACATAAAAGTCCTGGTCCTGATGGACTCCTTGCCATCTTTTTAAAAACAAAATTGGAATATTACTAAATTTTCTATCATTGCTGCTGTCCAAAATTTTTTCATAATAGGTACTATGCTGTAATCTCTCAATCACACCCTTATTACCCTGATTCCAAAAAAAGAAAATGCTATTTTAGTTGGGGATTTCAAGCCTATAAGTTTATGTAACATCACTTACAAAATCTTTTTAAAGATTATCTCAAATAGGCTGAAAGTTTATCTTGACAAAATCATATCTCCAACTCAATCTACTTTTGTAAACGGGAGGAACATAAATGAAAAATCTTTCGCCATGCAACTTCTCATAATGCTCATACCAACGCGTCCATTGTTGATAAGTCTAGTTAATCCATGAATTCCTCTAAATCTTCTATTCACTTTAGCAAAAATTGCACAGACTATGACAAGAATTTATTTCTTAACCTTTTTGAAGTGAATGAGTGCAACCACAACCTTACTCATTTAGGCTTCCCTTTTGCCATGTGAAATCTATAAGAGAAGCATTTATTTCTCTAAGCCAAAAACTCTCTAAGCACATGTCAAATTGGAACAGTATCAACCTCTCTCAAGCTGGCAAAATAATTCTTATCAAAGTTGTTGGTCAAACAACTCTAATTTACACTATGTCAAACTTTCTCATCTCTAAAATTCTTTGTTCAAATCTTGACTTTATTTTTAGGAAATTTTGGTGGGGTGAAACTAATATCAAGAAAGTGCTCCCTCTTATTGCCTGGGTTGACATTTGTAAGCCTAAATCCATGGGAGAGCTGGCGTTTAGGAAGACTCATGGCTTTAATAGAGCCCTTATTGCAAAAATTGCTTGAAAAGTGGCAACAAACCACAATGATCCTTGGGTTAAAGTCCTTATTGCTAAATATCTTAGAACTTGAAATCTTTTTGAAGTCTCAAATAAAGCAATTCAGGCCTCATGGGTTTGGCAAGATATTCTGCATTCTAGAGATATTATTGCCAAAGGCTTCTGTCTCCATACTTATACAAATTCAAAAACTATTATTTGGGATTAGCCTTGGGTACCAAATATTAAAGGTTTTATTCCTAAACCGATTATCCCATCTAACCCAAACTGCCACACAAACTTCTTAGTTAAAAGCCTTATCTGTCAGGACATAAATAAATGGGATAGAGATAAGATTTTTCTATTTTTGATCCCATTTCTGCTGCTGAAATTCTGAAAATTAAAATTCGCCCGACGAACACTGAAAATCAAAATATTATGCCTCTCTGGATTCCCTCTAAGACTGGGAGCTTCTCCACGAAGAGTGCCTTCCTTGTTGACACTTCCCACCACAATACCACTACAAACAATAATGACTTTGGTCTCTACAAAAAAATATGGAATGCCCGAATTCATGGGAGACACAAGCTCCTCTTATGGAAGATCCTATGAAATATACTCCCCACGCGAGCACGACTAAATATGGTCTTTAAAATTCAAGACAAGAGCTGTCTCTTTTGCAAACAACATGATGAAACCGTGGAGCACATTTTCCTTCAATGCCCCTTTGTTACACAAGCATGTCTGCTATCCGCTTGGCACCTTAACCTCATTGCTTTTCAAAGATGGATATCAAAGACTGAATCTCTCTCATCTTGCACAATACATGGAGTTTCTTTAGCACTGCTCTCATTTGTGATTTTTTTTAATCTCATTTGCTTGTACTTGTGATCTGATTTGGGTTAATAGAAGTAAAATTTTGCATAATCTTACAACTCTTAACCCTCAGGAACTCTCCGAATTGGTTGGTAGGAAGGGAAAGGAGCATTGGACCATGCAAAAAATCGCAAAATTCCGAGCTACTTCAAATTCTTCCATGGAGTGGAGTAAACCCCCTGAGGGCTGGACAAAAGCAAATACTGATGCCACTTATAAAGATAGAGAGGCCACATCGGCTTTCCTCACCCGGGACCATAAATGATGCATCATATTTGCCTCATCCACTTTTCATTTGTGCATGGATCCGCTTACTGCAGAAGCACTTGCTCTTCTCAAATCATGCCAATGCCTCAACTCTACAAACATCACAAGAGGGATTCTCGAATGTGACTGCTTAGAACTCATCTGGTGCATTCATGATGCAAGTGAAAAACTACCTTGGAATATCCAACCGATCATGATTGCTATTCGAAAGATTTGGCATACACGACCACTTTGGAAATTTATTTTTGTGAATCGTAATTGTAATCAAGCTGCCCATAATCTTGCTCATTGTGCCTCTTCATATGCTTGACACTCAAACTTTTCGATTCAAAACCTTCCATCAACTTGTCTATGTGATAGAGGTTCTTTTGTAACAAGTTACATTGATCATTTTGGTAGTAATGTTATTATTTTTTCCTTTCAAAAAAAAAAAAAAAGGTGCACCTAGTAAAGATATCTTAGAATAGATGCAAATTTGCTAATAGAAAGTATATAAGAGGTCATTTGCTAATAGAAACTAGCTGAGGGGCGGTTTTAGCAATATTACTGACATTTATATGTCCAATTTTGTCGGTTTTGTGTTAGATTCTCCTTAACCCACTTTCCTTCTCGAGCGGGCTACGGTCAGGTGGTCGGGTCAGTCGCACTGAGTATGAAATTTATGGTATTTTCGCTTTCTCAGTAAGTTTTTTTTTCTTCGTTCTACTTGTATTAATTAAACTCACTCAATGGAGTCGAATCCGAAAGAAATCCGAACGGAAAATGAAAATATTGATAGAATAAGTGAGCTGCCAGATTCAATTCTGAGTAAGATTTTGTGTAATTTGCCCACAAAGAATGCTGTTGGTACTTCAATTCTCTCCACCAGGTGGAAAAATCTCTTCTTGTTTGGGTTCATGCCCACTAAACTTGACCTCAATGATTCACTGCTCTTAAACCCTAATAGGGGAGAAAACAACAATTCCAACCGTACCCCTTCTGTTACTTTTATCAATTTTGTTGATAAATTGTTTAATGTTACTTTAGCTGATGTGGCTTGTGTGGAAGAAATTATTCTTCATTGTCACAAGGAATATGATGAAGACAAGGTTGCATCTTGGATCTCCGCCGCCAAACGGCTTAATGTTCGACATCTCAATCTCAAATTCTTTGGTTATGAGTCGATGGCCGTGTTTCCTAACCTCAACGGCTGCACGACACTAGTGAAGCTGCACCTTTGGGTAGACTGTGATTATTATATCGAAGATAACTTTTGTTTACCCAATGTCAAAGATTTGGTTCTTGCTAAACTGATGTTTGATGATGAAGAAGACGATCTCATTAGTCGGTTGTTTGAAGGTTTTCCTGCACTAGAAAACTTGTACTTGTTCCAGTGTGACTTTAAAGGTGGGTATGATGTTGACATCGTGTGTCCTATGTTGAAGAAGTTGGTCATTGAAGGTTGTTGGGAAACGTCTCAAACTAGCCTCACGCTAGATACCCCCAATCTTGAAGAGTTGATATATGACGGCTTTCTTGCTTGGCGCTATGAGGGTTGCGATTTCAAAAATCTTCACACGGCTCGTATTGACATTACCGCCAGTGAAACACTATACGATTTCTTTGATGATGGGGTCCATGATGATCAAGATGTTTGGTACTTTAATAATAATACTACCACCATTGTTTCTCGCTGCTCGAGCACCACCCGTCTGTCTTTGTCTGGCTGGACAATTGATGTGAGCTTTCTTACCCAACATCATTTGATAACCAACATTCTAAAGCATTTTTGTGATTGCAATAGACATGATATAAAATGAAAGGATTATGTACCTGTTATATTCCCCTGCTCTTTGTATTCTCTTCGAAACTTTGTACTTGGTTGGTTCAATATTATTTTTTCATGTCAACATCACTTGAATGTTTAGAGTGAATATCTTCATAAACAAAGTAGATTGACGTGATCATTTATCGTTTTTAGGAATAGCATATTATTCTGGATATCTAGTATGCTAATAATTTAGATTATTCGCTCAAAAACCTTTTGTATTAGCTTCCTAATGGTTAGGGCTGTGTGGGTTCCACTTTTGAGATTATATTTAAAATCTCGTTGAAATTCTCGTTATGTTCTATCTTACCCTATGCTTTTTTTTTTCTTTTTTCTTTTTTTTTTTAAAATTGGGGTTGGTTAAATAAATAATTGAGGCAAAGGTCTTTCCATGTACCGATACGATTATTCTTTCAACCATTGATGGTTTCGAGAACATTAAGGTTTGACATGAGCAAGAGGTTTGCTGCTTATCAGGTGGAATAGTAATTAAAGAGCTACTGTAATTTCATTGGCTTGTCTGACTCAATAGACCCTTCTAATTTTCATTTTGGTAAAACAATGATTGAGCTGCAGTTTACTGCTAGCAGTATGAGACTGAACTAAGTTGAACCATCTATTGTAACCTTCTATTTGTTTTTGCAATTTATATAGGTAATATAGTTAGAGTATCATAATAGATATACACCTAGTAGTTTTAAATTGTTGTAGTCTTTATTAAGTAGTTCACTGTTTTTCTAACTTGGTTACAGGCTATGCATCGTTCCTCTGTGGCGATGCCCTTATTTCATAATCTGATGCAGCTATCACTTGGTCGCCTCCACTGGCCGATATTGGCACGTTTATTGCAGATTGCACCTAATCTGGAACATCTCATTCTTGAAGAGGTACAACATTCTGTATGTTATTTCTTTACATAAATCTGATACAAATTTTATTCTACTCATGATGATACTTTCAATGAAATTACGAAAAGAAAGCAAATGGTCCATGTATCTTTTCATGAAGGCACTTCTCTTTTAATTCTCTTGGGACCTAATGTGAATAAGTGCTCCAATCGTAATTTTCACTGCAGTACAGGTATGCATACATACATCCATTTAAAGTAAATAATTCTTTTCTTAACAGGGCTTTCAAGAGAATGAAGAGGGGTTTGCAGATTTTAAGAACCTACTGCCCATCCAGCCTGACTGTTTGGTCCTCCATACAAAGAGGATTGAATTTTGGGTATTCGAAGGGGACGAAGATGAATTTAAGTTAGTAGAGTACATTTTGAAGAATGGAAAAGTTCTGCAAAAGCTTATACTCCATTGCCTTCCTCCTAATCATCCGCTTGTTTTTACAAGACTGCTAAAGTTGACGAGGAAGTCAAAGGTGTGTCAGATCGAGTGTAGAATGAAACTGCAAATGAATGCATAATTCCGCTCATCATCTCTTTTTCTTTACAGGCAAATGTTACTCTGGCACTGTGATGATTCGAGAGTGATATGTATTTTGTGTTGTACCCTCTTTCTGTAAAATGTATCTTGAATTTATATGCCGAAAACTTGTGCTTTTACTGTATTATGTGAATGTGTTACCGCCATTGAGTATCTTTACCTTCAGTATGTCCGTGTTTGTTTGTCATTCCCGTTTCTTAAAATAGAAAATTAAATAGAATATTGATTTCTGGTAAGAGGCTTCAGGATTTTACTGGGATGATGTGAATCTGTGAAGTTTCTTATTTACGAAGCTTATGTTCTAGTCAATTGAGTTGAATGAAGCTTCCAATCCTCATTTTTGGGGTGTTATGTTTGGGTTGAATGAAGCATCTCTCCAGATCAAAGTACTTACTAAGCAAGTCGGATTTTTCTCATGTTACAATAAAAATAAGGTCACTTTTAGCATTGTGGTTGTCCTAGTATTATAGTATATCTGTCTTTCGATTCTTATGAAATTCAATCAGTACTTGAAGATTATTATCACATGGTTAACAAAGTCACTCCGGGACGTCTCAATGAATTGAATAAGGGGACTATACAGGACTATATGAACCAAACTCGATATAAACTTTATATTTTGATTAATATCGACAAATCATCATAATATTCATCGAAGATGTTTTCGGGAAGTTTTTTTAGCAATTATATGTTTAATTCTTGTCCGCGCCAATAATTTTTTGTGTATTATCTCTATTTTTTATGCTTTTGTATACAAGGAAATAAAAAAGATGACCGAATATTTAAAGATTAGGCACAAACCATAAAGGTAATATTTGCCAACATTTCTTAAAAGCGTAAGTGCACAATGCATGATATTTCAAGGGAAAAGTTTGAAGTTGCTCGCCTCACCTCATTAAAAATAATCTTAATGCTTCAGATTAAAAACCATAATTTAGTTTGGTTTATTTTTGTCTGTAAATTAACTAATTACTCCAAATAGGCTAACCCCGAAGCTTTCAAAGGGTCCAAAACAACACAACAACAACACAAGGTAATACATTGAATTTCTGGAGTACGTTGAGTATTTGTGATAGGTCGAATATGCCCGAAGACGTCGAGTATATGAATACATCGAGTATCCTCACTTGGCAGATGAGATATGTCGAGTATAACATTCGATTTAAGAGTTGTGAATATTAAAATGCAATAATTATCTAACTTTTCTTGATTATTAGACCGAGACCCTTATAGGCATCTGAATGTGTGACCATGCTCTTTAATTTCCAGAATACATAAGAGTATTCCTCATACATCAATTGTGATACCCAATGTACGTACGCCTCCCAAAGAGTGTAATACTCGGTGTATCCGCAGATTGCTATGTTAGCATATTTGGCAAGCTATATTATTAGCCCCATCAGTCATAAAACAATATGATGTTATTAGAAATTAATAAATTTCTCATGGATACATATCTAACAGGTCATTCACCAATTAAAGAAACTTAGGGGTGGCTTATGCAATACACTCATAGTTATTAGTTACACACTCATGTTAGATATTCTTTCTCCATTTCCTTCAGAAATCGAGTAAAATTGAAAACCCGGAGAATCGAATCGATTGTTGAGCAACATATTGTGCTTACTGAGTTGTATGAAACTATTCACTCAATGGAGTCAAATTCAAAAGCAATACGATTGGAAAATGAACAAGGTATTGATCGAATTAGCGATTTGCCCGATTTGATTTTGAGCAAAATTTTGTGTAATTTGGCAACAAAAAGTGCTGTTGGTACCTCAATTCTCTCCACAAGGTGGAAAAATCTCTTTCCCTTAGGGTTCATGCCTGTTAAACTTGATTTTGGTGATACATACATTGCTCTTAAACCCTAGGGATAACAATATCTACTCATCTTCTACTAACTTTACAAATTTTGTTGATAGATTGTTTAATGTTACTTTATCTGATGTGAATTCTGTTGAAGAAATTCTTCTTCATTGCGACAAATATTATGCTAAAGGCAAGGCGGCTGTATCTTGGGTTTGTGCCGCATTACGCCTTAATGTTCGACACCTTGATCTCAAAGTCTCCCTTTATGAGTCAAACCCCCTGTTTCATAGCGTCAACGGCTGCACAACATTGGTGACACTGCGGCTTTGGGTAATTGCTGAGTTGCCTCCTTCAGATAATTTTTGTTTACCCAATCTCAAAACGTTACATCTTACAGAACTGATATTCAAAGATGACGAAGGTAACTCCCAGCAATTCATGGGAGGTTGTCCTGCTCTAGAATGCTTATCGTTGCTCCGATGTGAATTTTGGTATGATATTTGCATCCATTGTCCTCTGTTGAAGAAGCTGGTCATTGAGGGTTGTGTGGACAACTCTGTATTTGCAAGTAAACTCACGCTTGATTTCTCGAATCTTGAAACGTTGATATATGAGGGATTTCTTGCTAGCTACCTGCAGTATTGTTTGTAACCCTGCAGTATTGTTTGTAACTTCAAATCTCTACACGCGGCTCACATTGACGTTTGGCCCAATCAATTCCTATTGGATTCGTTATCAGGAGAAGAAAACTATGATGATAGTCTTCGGTATTTTAATGTTACAGCCATGATTGTTTCTTGCTGCTCAACCATCATCCGTCTATACTTATCTGACAATACAATTGACGTAAGTTTTCCCAGTTTATCTCCATTTTGTTTCTTAAGAACTTGCATCATGAGAATATTTTTGTCTTTGAACTGCAATATCAGTAGACAACCAAAACACATGACTTATTCTAAGGGTTTCTTTTTGGTGATTACGATTAGTATTTTATATTATAATGTGAAAGAGTTATGTTTGTTATTCCCTCGCACTGTGTAAGCTTCAATTTATCGTAAATATATTTATTTTTATGATGTCATCATGGTATTTCGTAAAGAGAATTAGGTTGACTTGATCATTTGTCGCTCTTAGCAGTAGCATAACACTGTTGGCATCTAGTGTGCTGTTAATTATATCTATTATTCTCACAAACCCTTAATTAGTTTGTAAATGATACATAATGGTTAGGGCTGTGCAAGTTCCTCCACTTTAGAGATTAGATTAAAAGAGTTGGTGAAATTCCTGTTGTCTTCTATCTGAGTTGTAAAAAATAACTGAGGTAGCGGTAGTCTTCAAGTGCCCAAGAGATTGATCTTTCAACTAGTGTACTATAAAGAAGCACCAAACTAATAATGAAATAGTCAGGGCTTCTTTCAGTAACATTAAGATTTGACAAGCAACAAGGGGCTCGGTGCTTATCAGGGCACTTGTAATTACGAGCCACTGTAGTTCCATTGCCTTGTGCAAGTGGACCCTTCTAAGTGATATTTCAGTTGTGACAAGATTGAGCTGCGGTTAACTTCAGTATGACACCGGCGTGGATCTTTTGTTCATCTTAGAGTCATCTTTCAGTTACATAATTTAGGAGACTTTCTTGCAATTATGATAAAAGAGTATCATAAAATTATGTGAAATAAATTTTGAATTGTTGCAGTCTGCATTATGTGGTTCACAATTTTTCTAAGTTGGTTGCAGGCTTTGCATTATTCCTCTGTGCTGCTGCCCACATTTCCAAATTTGACATGGTTATCTCTTGATTGCCTCCGCTGGCCGGTATTGGCACGTCTATTGCAGACTGCGCCTAATCTTGAACAACTTATTATGGAAGAGGTGTGGCATTATGTATGTTATATTTAAATTTTTTTTGTACCTATGGTGATTCTTCCCAAAAAAAAATACGAAAGCAAACCAAATGGTCCATGTATCGTCTTATGAAGACACTTTTTCGTCAAATTTTTTTTTTTTAATTCTAATGCGGAGAAGTGTTGCTCGGTTTTTTGGTAGTGACTATAATACATCGAACATACATTGTATTAAATTACACTATTCTTTTCTTAACAGGGATTTCAAGAATATGAAGGGGGCTTTCAAAGCTTCACAAATTTACTGCCGACCCAACCCGAATGTTTGATACTCCATGTAAAGATAATTGAATTTCGGGTATTTGAAGGAGAGGAAGATGAAATCAAATTAGTAGAGTACTTTTTGAAGAATGGAGAAGTTCTGCAAAAGCTAATACTCCATTGCCTTCCATATAGTGATATGGGTATTCTGACAAGATTGCTTATGTTGCCGAGGCAGTCAAAGACGTGTTAAATCGAGTTTATAAGGGAATAGAAAATGAAAGTAAAAACTTGCATCACCTCCTTTTGTCTAGTGGCGAATGTTACTCCAACACTCTGATGGTTGGACAACATTATGTGTGCCAGAACTCTTACTAGTTCTTTTTACGTATTATGAGGATGTGAACAACGAGAAGTTGCAGCAATTGATTATCTGCACCTTCAGAATGTTGGTGATTGTTTGTGGTTCCTTTTTTTACCTTTAAATGGATTATTGATTTCCTCTAAGCGGCTTCAGTATTTTGTAGAGACTAAATTTCATGCAAATGATGTGAACCGTCACAATTCTTTCTTAAACCAAGCTTATGTTCTTGGGCAATTGATTTGTATGAAGCTCCCTAGTCCCTATCCTCATTTTTGGGTGCTATGTTTGCGGATGGAAAACGTGCAAATGGAATTCGCGTACCTTAATATATGAAGTTTGCAAAAAACTTTATGTTTGTGTAGATGTAGTCCAAAATATATGAAGTTTGCAGAAAAGAAAAAAAAAAAATGTTAATTTTCTTTCGACTTCCCTTACAAATTAAATGAATCCATGACATTATTCTAAATCAAAAAACTATTGACATAAAATTTTAGTTCAAATTTATTTATGCATATTCAGATAAAACTAATAAACTAAACTGTATTATGCTCTTTAATTCTTGTAAAGTATTAAGAAACATATTCTAATATTTGCATGAAACATATTCACTGGAGTAGGATGAACTCTACATTATTTTTCATTGTCACCGCAGTCATCTGCAACATCCAAGATATCACAAGGACTTCTTTTTCTCTTCGGCCTCGTCGAGTCTGAAATCGGAAAAAATAAACTCTCTACATAAGGAATTACAGGAAAATTCTGGCGGATTCCATGTTTGAAGTGCGCAAGAGTTTCAATAGGAGTACATGACATAGGCACGCCATATATTGCATCATCAATAGAGCGCACTGTCTGGAACTTCATAAACTCCGACCAAGAATACGTGTCAATGGGTCCTTCCATTATCCACATACGAAGTACAAAACTACCTCTCACTTCCGTGTTGTCATATAAACACAAACAACCCCTTACGCTTGTCATTCTGACGAACATTCCAGTACCATTCGGCATTTGTAACTTCTTGAACTTGTCGTTTCTAGGATCAAAATACAAAATATCTTTCGTCTGCTGATAATTTTCTTCTGAAAGCCAGAAAGCAAATCCATCAGCATAAAGCCCAGAACTTTGGGACATCCTGGTGTGAAACTGAAACTTTTGTTTCTTTGTCCATGTCTTGTTCTTACACGAGAAAACTGCGTACTTGGCCTTGTGTTTCATTACGACCTTGTAATCCCCTGAGTTTGGATCACGAGAGAAACCATATTCTGTCCAACGATGGTCCCACCTATAAGGGCACCAGAAAAAGGCACGCTTTCCGCTTGCTGGATTCCATAAGCCGTAGAAATCCCCTTCCGTGCAAGTAGTAATGTTTCCTAAGAGTACTAAACCATCGCCTGTGCACAATACTCTGCCCTTTGGGTGTTGCCGCAATTCACTACATTCCGGCTTTGCGTTTGCAAATTTCAACACAGAAAGTTCGTCGTTGAGCGATGTATCGCGCTTGCAAAGAAAGAAATTCTGGGGGCTGGAATTCTTTAATGTTTCGCGATGAACTTTGATGAACCGAGGATCGGTGATTATATCGTTCCACGATTTGCATACAGCTTTGAACCTTAGAAGAGACTTGACATGTAGGTTCTGGAGTATAGTTTGTATGATATCAAGTGGAAGATCTGTTGTTGATGCCATGATTGATTTCTGACTCTTTACTTTCATCAATTCGGAAGAATAATTTTACGTTTTATAACTAGACTTCTCTCTATATGATATCAAGTGTACATGTTTGAGTTGGGCTGGGATTCCTAAAAAGGAAAATAACGAACATTACGCGACTTTCTTACAAATCCATGACATTATTCTAAATCAATTTGGGAAGTATATTATAAAATTTTAATTCGAATTCATATATGCATAATCAGATAAAACTATTAAACTGAATTATACTCCTTAATTCTTGTGAAGTATTTACTTCTTGTGATACCATAAAATTAAGTAATTAAGGCATGATATATTTTTATTTCTGATGTTATTATTCAACAGAAATAATAGGAGAGGTCATAGTTAATAAAAAAAAAAAACGAGAGGGTCATTTGTTAATAAAAATATAATCGAGAGGTGTTTGCAATTTATCTAGGATTCTTTTCATCCCTTCCTTTCTCGCGCGCGTTAGGGTAAAAAAAAAGAGGTGGTAGGTCAGTCGCTCTGCTTTTTTAATATGTGAATAAAGTGCTTGAAAATCATATCATATCGGTAATTGAAAAGAATAACATTTTTTGGTGAGTTGCATTTTTATATATGTTTTGTGGTATTTTATTTATATATAGAGTATTTCAGCTTATGTAGTTGAACTCTGCTTTTCCTAAATTTGGCAAAATCAACTTGTTTTGAAGATGTATGGTTTTGTCCTTTTTTATTTTATTTCATGTTTTCAGCTTAATTCCATACTGGTTTTGTATATGCTTCTACCATCATGTATATTAGTATGGTTTCAGTAGCCCAGGGTAGTCCCCAACCAATGTGGAATAAGTAAATTCAACAGTCTCTCACAATCTTGTTTCTCACAGGTTGATTTGGTCAAATTATGAGTATTGTTAGTATGGTGTCAGTTAAGAAGGCTCGAAAAACTGATTACGCCAAACATGATCGAATCAGTAAGATGCCTGATCGTATTATATCTCACATTCTTTCTTGCCTACCCACCAAGGACGCAGTAAGAACATCAGTTCTGTCGAAATATTGGGAATACAAATGGACTTTAATTCACCACTTCGAACTAGCCTTAGAAACGTATACCTATGATAAACCTGCTTTCGCCAACTTCGTCGACAGAACTCTTAACTTATCCCAGAATTTGCAAAGTCTTCACCTTTCCTGCAATAGATGGTACTACCTAAGTCGCATGAAAGCATGGATTTATTCTGCAATAAATCGTGAAGTTAATTTTTTAAACATACGGTGGAATCCATTCAAAGGTATCCTCTTGCCTTGCGACCTCTTTAATTGCTATTCGCTCAGGAAATTGGTGCTTCACAACCCTTGCACCTTTAAAGTTGTTGCTGGGATTAGTTTCCTTTACCTCACAACTTTGAAACTTGTGGAAGTTAAGATTTTGAATGAGAATGGCAATTCTGATGTGGTGAAATTCAATTCCCATGTGTTGGAAACATTGTCACTAATAAGCTGCAAGTGGTGGAATACCAAGTTTGTGGAAATTGATGCTCTTAGAATGACTGTTTTCAAGTCTCGGAGCGCATACTATGACACTGGGATTGAGTATTCAATCAACATCAGTGCAAGCAATCTCGTGGACTTCGAATGTGGTGGTCATTCATCGGAAAACATTGTTATATCTGGTAAACCAGAAGTTACTTATGCATCTCTGATGACTCGTAGCCTACATGATAAGGATGGATTGGTATATCGAGAACTATTGGAAGGATTCTCGAGCTTAGAAGATTTGACGCTATCAGGAAATGTGGCTAAGGTACTCCTCTTTCTTTGTCAATTACCACTAGATTCCACAAGCAACCACATATATTTTCTTACATTTTGCATCTTCTTTGGGCTGACGTGTGTTTTCTTGTGATGTTTGGCAAGGCTATTATTCAATCAGACCTTAAACTTTCTCTTCCAAAGTTTTACAAGATGAAAAAAGTTGGTAGCTGTTGAGTTTTGGCGTAATGCTGGAGCATTATTTGAGTTACTCGTTGCTACGCCTTATGTGAAGTCTCTCGTCATAGACTTGGTAAAAGGACACACTCTGATTAATTGCCAAATCCATCCTAAAAACTACCAGCCTAATTTTTCCTCTTTTAATATTTCTGGTTTTATTATTTGTTAGACATTTTGGGAAGACCACGATTATGATGTGGACTGATATATTCCGTCATGTATTGTGTCTCACCTCAAGGAAGTCACGTTTACTCGGTATTTTGGTGAATTACCCCCGAGGAACAATTGATTAGGTTTTTCTTGAAGAATGCACTACACCTGGAGCGTTTGCATGTTTGTGTCGCATTTGAACAATGTTACGAGGACGAAGAATGTGATTACTTTGCGAAAGAAATATCGACATATCCGAGAGCGTCATTTTCTGTAGTAATTACTGTCGACAATGAAGAGGAACAAGAAGCTGATAGTTGATTTACGTCAATTCCTTAGATATGCGATGTATCTTCGTAATTGCTAATTAGCAAAAAAAAAATCATATTTGTTTAGGTTTTACTTGGAAATTTCTCATGGCATTAATGCTTTCAATTTTTGAGCCGATTATGATACAATTCTGCTTTGGATGTAATGAAGTTGATTAATCATGAAACTTGTGCTTCCAGTATATGTATGGACCATTACAATCGTATCATCGTATTAGTGTACATCTACAAAGACCACATTAATTTGAAGAACATGGAAGAACATGATATATATCAAATGTTCTTGGTTTTATCTTAACCAAAAGAACTGCAGTAGCTTTATATTTATAGATACACAATGAAACTGATCCCAACAATAATAGGAGCTAGTTTAGATTTAAATTATAGAGATATATACCAACTACAGATAAGTCTAAGAATTCAAAACAAATGAATTTGAATTATGTAATAGCATTATCTAAAACTCTGGTATTATCTCTAACACCCCCTGCAAACTAATGGGAATGAGTATGACCATTAGTTTGTTCCTTGGAGTGAAACCGAAGAGCTGATTAGCCTTTTGTAAAGACATCGACAATCTGATCTTGAGTGGCGATTTTCTTAACTTTGATGTCGTCGTTAACCACTTTCTCTCGAACAAAATGATAGTCAATCTCTACATGTTTAGTTCTTGCATGGAAAATAGGATTAGAAGCTAGTGCAATTCCACCAATATTGTCACACCATAAAACAGGAGTTGAAGGGAGACATATGCCAAGTTCCTTGAAAAACATTCGCAGCCAATAGAGTTCAGCGGTTGCTATGGCCATTGATCTGTATTCGGCTTCGGTGGTGCTTTGAGAAACCACATTTTGTTTCTTTGCACTCCAGGTGATCAAGTTAGAACCAAGGAAAATACCAAAACCAGTAGCGCTGTGCCTATCATCCGGATTTCCCGCCCAATCAGAGTCACAGTAAACTGTGAGATTTATTGATGAGGGAGAATAATACAAGCCGTAGTCAATGGTTCCTTTCAAGTATCGAAGAACTCTTTTCGCTGCCGTCCAATGAGGTTCACGAAGGTCATGCATAAATTGGCATAGTTGGTTTACTGCATAAGAAATGTGAGACCATGAAATAGTACAATATTGAAGAGTACCTACCACTCTTTGATATTATGTTGGATCTTCCAACACTTCTCCATCTTTAGCTGAAAGTTTAGAACCTGAAGTAGTTGTCCATCATTGGATCTTCCAACACTTCTCCATCTTTAGCTGTCATTTTTATGCTTTCAAGAAGTTCATTAGTATACTTGGCTTGGCGTAAATGCAAACCATTAGAGTTCCGTGTTGCCTGTACTCTGAGAAAGTACTCAGCTGCCCAAGTTCTCTAACATGAAAATCATCCGTCAACTTCATGATAAACTGAGTAATAGTATCTGGACAAGAACCAATGATTAAAATATCGTCTACATACACTAAAACAAATATTTTAACATATGCAGTATTGTAAGTAAACATAGAATAATCAACAGAGCATTCCACAAAACCATATGCTAACAATTGTTCAGATAACCTTTTAAACCAAGCTCTTGGCGCTTGTTTAAGGCCATAGAGTGATTTATGCAATCGACAAACAAAGTCTGGATGACTTTCATCTACAAAGCCTCGAGGTTGCTCCATGAAAACTTCTTCATCTAAGATACCATGAAGAAACGCATTAGAAATATCCAACTGCCTGATTTCCCAATGAAAAGATACATCAAGATCTAATACAAGTCTGATAGTAGATGGTTTAACTACTGGTGAAAATGTTTCGTGATAGTAAAAACCATCTCTTTGATCAAAGCCTTTTGCTACTAATCTCGCTTTGTACCGATCAACTGATCCATCTTCTTTTCTTTTGATCTTGTAAACCCATTTATTCCTAATGATAGGCTTACTACTGGTTGAGGACAGAGAGACCATGTGCCATTTTCCATTAATGCATCAAACTCGTTTCCCATAGCCACACGCCATTCAGGTCTAGATACTGCACTAGTATAGCATGTTGGTTCAGTTTCAATAATTAAATTGGCTAGCCTACACAAAGGATGTCGGGTGGAGGAAAACACCTTGTAATCGTTATACTTTTTGGACAAGAATGACCTGTTTTAGACCTGGTGAGTATTTGTCTATCAGATGGCACAATATGCGTGCTTATAGGCAAGTCAGGTTCAAATCTTTGGTTAGTTTCAGTGGGCTGCACACAAGTTTCTTGTGGTGAGGATGTGTTTATGTGTTGATTAGAAAAAGAATCAAAATTTGGGGTTCTATTATCATCATTGGAATCAAGAGTTACATATGTTAAAGGTTGTTGCTGCAAAGGCGTGCAAGGGATTGAGGAATTAATCAACACATTTGTACATGCAGTAGATTGATGATTTGGTAGGAGTCCTACCTGGAGCAATGTGACTGCTAGAAGTGGCTGAATTTTCCACTGATTCCTTGGCTGGAAAGGAGTTTTCGTCAAACACAACATGTTTGGACACATAGACACGGCCAGTAAGCTTATCTAGGCAACGCTATCCTTTTTGTTGACTGGAATATCCTAAAAATGCACATTGTTTACTTCTAAAAGATAACTTGTGTGATTCATATGGTCTCAACAAGGGATAACAAGAGCAACCAAATATTCTTAAGTTATCATATGAAGGCAACTTTTTATGGAGAACAAAGTAAGGTGTAAGGTTGTTTAAAACTTTAGTTGGCAATCAGTTAATGAGAAAAACGGATGTTAAGAAAGCATCTACCCAGTAACAAGGCTTTAAATGAGCTTGAGCTAATAAAGTAAGACATGTTTCTTGGATATGTATGTGTTTACGTTCAGCTATTTCGTTTTGTTTTGATGTATAAGGACAAGTCAAGCGATGAAAAATCCCATTTATCGTTAAATAATTTGTGAGCTGACTTGAAATATACTCATCACCATTATCTGTTTGTAGTTGTTTTATTTTAGTGTTAAAGAGATTTTCAACAAGAGTTTTATATTTGATAAATGGGATAAAAGCATCAAGCCTCCTGAACTATGCACGTTTTTGCGACTTGCCCCCTGAACTAAATTAATAAGCGTTTTGCCCCTTGAACTATGCTTGTCTATTCGATTTGCCTCCTCGCCGGATTCCGCCGAATATTCCTCGGAATATTCCATTCTCGTGCGACTCACGTGAGGATCAGAAGGGCATTTTTGATACATATTTTCCATTGTTTTCTAGTCTACCAAAGTAATGCAATCTGATTGTGAAGTCTTTTGTTTTAGGATCTGCAGCAAAACAAGAAAGCTTTAGAGAGGGGAATTGATAATAATCAAAGAATTAATCATATAAACAGGAAAGTGGTCCACAAATTTTACCAATACCAACAAAATGCCAAAAATACCTACTTTACAGATTAACATATTCTTCATATACAAATGACTACCAAAATCAGAACAATACCTTAAAAAAATCAACTAGTAAACAAATAACTCGGATTGCATCACTTTCATGACCACAAGCTCACAAAAAACCCACAACACTATCCAAAAATGCATGCTTTACACCGTCGTATTTGATTACAACTATAGGGACAAACATAATCGACGCATGCAACAAAATTAAAAAATAGGGTTTACAAAAGAGGGCAAATTCATACCGTAATCAGGTGTGTTCTTTCCTTACTAGTGTGACCTAATCTATAATGCCAAAGAGTAGCAGAGTCAGCAACAACATTATGTACAGAATGCATAACATGGTTGTCACATTTCTGAGAAGTAGTGTGTAAAATATAGAGACTTTCCTCAAGCTTAGCAAAACCAATCATCTTCTTGGTGATTTGGTCCTGCAAAACACAATATCTAGTAAGGAAATGTAGGCCAATAGTTGTCTGACCAGTGAGTTTCGAAATAGATAACAGATTATAGGTGAAAGTAGGAACTAAGAGCACATTATGCAATATAACATCAGGCAAAAATTGAACAGATCCCCTGTGAGTGGCTTTAGTGGTGCTATTATTTGGCAAATAAATGTCAATATCAATTATCTCAGGCTTGCCTATGAACCACTGTGGTTGACAGATCATGTGATCTGTTGCCCCAGTGTCTAAAATCCAACATTTTGAGACAACATCAGAGGAATAAGCCTTGGTAGATAAAGCAACATTCTTACCAGATATGGCAGTAGCAGCATAGTGGGAAGTGTTGGTATCTGTCCCTGCAGAGCTAGTTTGAGGCTGATTTTGTGCTTGTTTGAATGCTAGGAACTGCTCAATGAGTTCTTTAGTGAAATCTGCAGAAGGCCTTTGTGGTTTGTTCTCTTCACTATGCTTTGCAGTATGGACTGGAACAGGAATGTTCACATTGTTAGCAGAGTGGTTCTGAGTGGTGAATCTCTTTCCTTTAGGACCTTCCCATCCTGGAGGATATCCATATATCTGGAAACACTTATCCACTGCGTGGCCATTGTAACCACAGTGAGTACATTTCAACTTTTTCTTGTCTTTTGAAGTGAACTTGGAATTGTTGTAACCCTGAGAAGGCTGAAACCCTTGAGTAGGGTATGGATTCTTGTGCTGTTGATCCTGAATTTGCCTTTGTCTAGTGAACATAGCCATTGCATCAACAGTACCAGAATTGAAAGACAACTCTCTCTGATTTTCTTCTTGCAACAACATGGAGTAAACTTGGGAGAGGGAGGGCAATGGATTCAACAGCAAGATTTGGCTTCTCACAGCATTGTAAGATTCATTTAAGCCAACTAAGAACTTCAAAACAGAATCAGACTGTTGGAGATCAATCATAGTTCTATTGACTCCACAAGTGCACAACCCACAAGAACATGCCACAATTGGCCTTTGATTCACATATTCATCCCACAAAGATCTGAATGCATTATAGTAGTTGGTGATAGAGAGACTTCCCTGAGAGATGGTGGAGAGTGATTTCTGTAGTTGATAGACTCCGAATCCATCTGCTATTGCAAACTGTAGCCTCAATTCTTTCCACAACTCCAAGGCAGATTCAAAATACAGGAGACTTTTGTGTAAATCATCAGAAACTGAATTCATCAGCAATGAAAGAACAAGTGTATTAGCCCTAATCCAGCAAGTTTCATTGATTGCATCACTGGGATCAGGTTTTGGAAGGGTGCCATCAATGAACTTGATCTTGTTCTTGATGTTGAGTGCTATGGTGATCCCTTTACTCCATGACAGATAATTTACGCCATTGAGTTTCTCTCTCACAATGGAAGCACCTGTGAAATCGTGGGTTCCCAGGTAGTAGACATAACTTGAATCTTCACTCGGATTTTTGAGAGAAGCAGTTGAAGAAGAAGATTCAGCTGTTGAGGACATTGCATGGGTAGTCATTTCTGCTGATTCCCAGAAGGAAGGATGAAATCAGAAGAACAGAGGGTATTGAAAGATCGCAGCGGAAGAGAGATCAAGAAACTTAATCACCTGATACCATATTAACAACTGGAATTGATCATAATGATCAAGAAACCATAATCAACAGCAGATGAAGAAGAAGAACAGAGAAGAAAGAAAAATGTTTATTAGATCTTTTCTGATTGAGAGTTGTTCTCAATCTGTGTTTGTAACTTGATAGTTTGAGAGTTACAATGGTGTATATATATGTGGCCGAGCTATATCCAATCCTAATGGGAATGGAACTGCTGCTAACTGAATTTAAACAACTTATAACAACTTTCCATAAATGGAAACATAACAACTAACTAACTAACTAACAGTTACTATAAAAGGAAAGTTACAGAAAATCTTGAAATAAATAAAATCTGATTGGTTGGATAATCTAAGAACTTCATAGGATACAACCACGTAAAACGGGAATAATCATCAATAAACAAAACGTAATACTTGCAACCACCAACTGAAGAATTATGTGATACCCAAACATGGGAATGAATAAGTTCAAGAGGTGAAGTAGAGTGTCTAGAGGACTCACAAAAAGGCAATTGTTTTGCTTTTCCAGCTTGACAAGACTTATAAAAATTAATTTTGTTAGATAACTCTTGAACAGAAAGATAATTAAGACTTGCTAAACGACTTAACGCATACTTGGACTGTAACACCCCAAAAATTTTCGTGAAATTTTGTCTTTGCATGTTAGGTTATTATTAATTTAGTTATATTAAATGCGTAATTTTAATAGATAATAACCGATAATCGGGTTTATGCATGATTTGGAGTTATTTTTATTCAACCAATATCAGAGTTAATTTATATTAGGACTCTAATTATTTAAGCGATTATTAATTGATTAACCTAGGGTTAAGGGTTTCACATTAGTCTATTTAAGCGCAACCTTTTCATTATTTACTTCCTCCGCCGTTTCTTCTCGCACTTCGCGTATCCAGATTCTCCAATTTTCACTAGCTTGGTCAAGCCATTGCAGGTTATTACTTTAGCTATATTTAATTATTTATTCAACCATGCATGATATAGTGTAGGCAAATAAATGCAGTGTAAGAAGCGATCCATTGCTTGTTGTTTATTAGGATGATGGGTGCGCTGGTCCACATAGAAGTTAAATAAAGAATTGAAAAGTTTAGATTGTTCTTTTACCATGTTCACGTGAAATCAGGATTAGTAATCAGGATTAGTGATAGAATGGAATATTATATAGAAATCATTAATTTAATGTGGAACATTATTTGATTTGTATTCTGCAAGTAAAAGGAGTAATATCATGTGATTGTGTTAAGTTATATCAGATCCCATAACGTGTAACCTGTAGACTAGTGTACATGCATGTTAATTAGTTAAGGAAGTAGTTAGCAACTAATTAAGGAATCAGCTGATCTACTGATTTTGGAGATTGAGATACTAATTATAGTTTTGTCTCCTGACATGTATAAGGTAATTTGGAATCAGTCACTATTCATGTTGTAGGGGCTGCATATATACGTATACATATGTTCTTTCACCTGATATATAGATTAAAGTAAGTTAAAGCATGATTTATTGTAGTAACCCGTAGGATTATTAATTATATGTATGCACCATCAGTAGATAAATTATAGAATCTGGTGCCACACCGGTTATCTGGCTTGTTTAGAGAAGTAACTTAGTTTATAAATGCTTATTAGAACTCCCTGCTTTTATTAGGAAGCGACAGTTAAGCATCGTCGATACTCGCCTCTCTTGTACTTGTTCTACTCTGCAGTTGCAAACAGGTGCGTGTATATACATATACGTACTAAAATTATTTTCGAAAAGCTGGAAGGTATGTGCTAAATGTTTCATCATAGCAGTGCATGTGTTTATATTTATGTAGTACGTGTGCTCATTCGTTTATCATGATCGTGATTTATTGTATTCGTGCAACTTGCTACTTGTGAGTCATGATTTTGAATATCGAACGTTTTTGGTATTGATTGGATCCACGGCTTGGTCAGCACGATGTACTACCGGGCAGCGGCGGGCTGTCGGTGGGATCTCGTGACGCCTTGCCCCTTTCCCTCATAAGCATCGGGAGTTCGTTGCTTTTGAGGGGATCAACGAGCATGTACCTAGGCACGCGTGAACGTTTTCAAGGTCGCTCCTTGAACGGAGTGACAAGGTAACGAACGTGGGGTTATAAGGTGGGATAATTTCAACGACTTGGTAACGATTAACGCTCTCTGAGATGTCTATGAACGTGAGTATGTACTTGTCTACCTAACCTGTTGCATTTAATTGTCTTATTATCTTGTACACTTGCACACACTCGTAACACCACTGAGATTTTTATCTCACTTGCCTGCCCCTTCCTTCTAGTTTTATGTAGGATCTTGGGATCGACGGAAAGAGGTGACTAAGGAAGCATAAGGCTAAGTTGCACTTGTTTTGGTTTCATTTTAGAGTTCTTCTTCTTGTTTCAAGACTGTAATGTTGGATTTAGTTATCTTTCAGTATTGTTGGGTTCCCGTTTTTGTCTTTGGATATTGTCGTTTTGTAGCCAAACTTTCAGGCATTTATGAATATTGTACCTTTATGAATTCCTAGTTGAACGTTAATTTGGTTATTTGATAAAAAAAGTCGGGGCATTACAGTTGGTATCAGAGCTTGGGTTAATAACCACCCAGGCTTTGTCAGGATAGGATCTTCGGACCTAGTTAGAATTGTTTGACCTACCATTAGAGCTTCCGCATAAGTCGTAGGGCGTACTAAGTACCAAGGGTTGATGTATTATCATTGGGCGGCCGACCTTTGATAATCCATTGCGAACCAAGGTGTGAAGTACCAATCCATCTTTAGAGAGTCGGCTTAAGAAGTGATCTGATGAACTTAGTTACTTGGTCTTTCATTTCGTTATAACCGTGCTACTTGACTTGCTTGGTAATTGTCTATAACGTTAACTTTTCTTAGGAATATGGATCAACCTAACCCTCAAGATAACCCTGAGATTGTTCAAGCGCCTGAGATACCGGTGCACCACCGAGATGCACCTCGTACCATCGTGTACAGAACCAAACCCCGTAAGGCGTACAACCCTGGACGCATGAGACCGATGGCCGAAGGAGAACCAAGACTCCCTCATGACTATCCAAACCAAGTCGTTCACGCCTTACTAAAGGATAGAGATAGACACCTCAAAAGGAGTCGCGATAGCGAGGAAGAGTACAATAATTTGAAGGTCGTCGCCGCACACTACCACGATAAGATGATAACACTAGCTGAAGAGCTTAAGTAGGCAAGAGAGGAAATCAAGATGTTGAAGTTGATGTTAACCCTTGAGCAAAATATAGAGCCTGAAGAGGAGCCCGAAGAAGAGCCTGAAGAAGAGCCTGAAGAGGAAGCCTGAAGAAGAGCCTGAAGAGGAGCCTGAAGAGGAGCCTGAAGAAGAGCCTAAAGAGGAGCCCGAAGAAGAGCCTGAAGAGGAGCCTGAAGAGGAGCACGAAGTTAAATAAAGAATTGAAAGGGCATTAATTAAAAGGGCTATAATTAAAATGTCATTCTTAGATACTATCAATACCAAATGATCTAGGCTATAATCTAAACCAATTCTCATGCAAGGTTTTACTATGAAAGGTCTAACGAAGTTGTAGGATACTAAATCATATATTCAGGCTCATCTCCAGGCTCCTCTTCAGGCTCTTCTTCGGGCTCCTCTTCAGGCTCTTCTTCAGGCTCCTCTTTAGGCTCCTCTTCAGGCTCCTCTTCAGGCTCTTCTTCAGGCTCCTCTTCAGGCTTCCTCTTCAGGCTCTTCTTCAGGCTCTTCTTCGGGCTCCTCGTCAGGCTCTATATTTTGCTCAAGGGTTAACATCAACTTCAACATCTTGATTTCCTCTCTTGCCTACTTAAGCTCTTCAGCTAGTGTTATCATCTTATCGTGGTAGTGTGCGGCGACGACCTTCAAATTATTGTACTCTTCCTCGCTATCGCGACTCCTTTTGAGGTGTCTATCTCTATCCTTTAGTAAGGCGTGAACGACTTGGTTTGGATAGTCATGAGGGAGTCTTGGTTCTTCTTCGGCCATCGGTCTCATGCGTCCAGGGTTGTACGCCTTACGGGGTTTGGTTCTGTACACGATGGTACGAGGTGCATCTCGGTGGTGCACCGGTATCTCAGGCGCTTGAACAATCTCAGGGTTATCTTGAGGGTTAGGTTGATCCATATTCCTAAGAAAAGTTAACGTTATAGACAATTACCAAGCAAGTCAAGTAGCACGGTTATAACGAAATGGAAGACCAAGTAACTAAGTTCATCAGATCACTTCTTAAGCCGACTCTCTAAAGATGGATTGGTACTTCACACCTTGGTTCGCAATGGATTATCAAAGGTCGGCCGCCCAACGATAATACATCAACCCTTGGTACTTAGTACGCCCTACGACTTATGCGGAAGCTCTAATGGTAGGTCAAACAATTCTAACTAGGTCTGAAGATCCTATCCTGACAAAGCCTGGGTGGTTATTAACCCAAGCTCTGATACCAACTGTAACGCCCCGACTTTGTTTTTATCAAATAACCAAATTAACGTTCAACTAGGAATTCATAAAGGTACAATATTCTTAAATGCCTGAAAGTTTGGCTACAAAACGACAATATCCAAAGACAAAAACGGGAACCCAACAATACTGAATGATAACTAAGTCCAACATTTCAGTCTTGAAACAAGAAGAAGAACTCTAAAATGAAACCAAAACAAGTGCAACTGAGCCTTAAGCTTCCTTAGACACCTCTCTCCGTCGATCCCAAGATCCTACATCAAACTAGAAGGAAGGGGCAGGCAAGTGAGATAAAAATCTCAGTGGTGTTACGAGTGTGTGCAAGTGTACAAGATAATAAGACAATTAAATGCAACAGGTTAGGCAGACAAGCACATACTCACGTTCATAGACATCTCAGAGAGCGTTAATCGTTACCAAGTCGTTGAAATCATCCCACCTTATAACCCCACGTTCGTTACCTTGTCACTCCGTTCAAGGAGCGACCTTGAAAACGTTCACGCATGCCTAGGTACATGCTCGTTGATCCCCTCAAAAGCAACGAACTCCCGATGCTTATGAGGGAAAGGGGCAAGGCGTCACGAGATCCCACCGACAGCCCGCCGCTGCCCCGTAGTACATCGTGCTGACCAAGCCGTGGATCCAATCAATACCAAAAATGTTCGATATTCAAAATCATGACTCACAAGTAGCACGTTGCACAAATACAATAACAGACGATCATGATAAACGAATGAGCACACGTACTACATAAATATAAACACATGCACTGCTATGATGAAACATTTAGCACATACCTTCCAGCTTTTCGAAAATAATTTTAGTACGTATATATATATACACGCACCTGTTTGCAACTGCTGAGTAGAACAAGTACAAGAGAGGCGAGTATCGACGACGCTTAACTGTCGCTTCCTAATAAAAGCAGGGAGTTCTAATAAGCATTTATAAACTAAGTTACTTCTCTAAACAAGCCAGATAACCGGTGTGGCACCAGATTCTATAATTTATCTACTGATGATGCATACATATAATTAATAATCCTACTGGTTACTACAATAAATCATGCTTTAACTTACTTTAATCTATATATCAAGTGAAAGAACATATGTATACGTATATATGCAGCCCCTACAACATGAATAGTGACTGATTCCAAATTACCTTATACATGTCAGGAGACAAAACTATAATTAGTATCTCAATCTCCAAAATCAGTAGATCAGCTGATTCCTTAATTAGTTGCTAACTACTTCCTTAACTAATTAACATGCATGTACACTAGTCTACAGGTTACACGTTATGGGATCTGATATAACTTAACACAATCACATGATATTACTCCTTTTACTTGCAGAATACAAATCAAATAATGTTCCACATTAAATTAATGATTTCTATATAATATTCCATTCTATCACTAATCCTGATTACTAATCCTGATTTCACGTGAACATGGTAAAAGAACAATCTAAACTTTTCAATTCTTTATTTAACTTCTATGTGGACCAGCGCACCCATCATCCTAATAAACAACAAGCAATGGATCGCTTCTTACACTGCATTTATTTGCCTACACTATATCATGCATGGTTGAACAAATAATTAAATATAGCTAAAGTAATAACCTGCAATGGCTTGACCAAGCTAGTGAAAATTGGAGAATCTGGATACGCGAAGTGCGAGAAGAAACGGCGGAGGAAGTAAATAATGAAAAGGCTGTGCTTAAATAGACTAATGTGAAACCCTTAACCCTAGGTTAATCAATTAATAACCGCCTAAATAATTAGAGTCCTAATAGAAATTAACTGTGATATTGGTTGAATAAAAATAACTCCAAATCATGCATAAACCCGATTATCGGTTATTATCTATTAAAATTACGCATTTAATATAACTAAATTAATAATAACCTAACATGCAAAGACAAAATTTCACGAAAAATTTTGGGTGCATGCCAATTGTCTAATGTGGTCTTGACACCTAGATTGCTGTAAGACAATGTAGTTTATTTAAGGAATAACCTTTGCCAACAACCGGATACATTCCATTTTCAATCACTCCCTACAGTAGCATCCTCTCCGTGTAATTCTCCTTCACACAAAAATCAACACCCGTGAGAATGAAATAACAGTTGTTATCTAAACAAAATTTGTTAATGGACAACAAATTTGAAGAAGCTTGAGGGCAGTGTAAAACTTGTTTCAACGGAAAAGATGTTTTGTTTATGTGTAAGTTGCTAGAACCAGTATTTTTAATTATCAAACATGTTCCATTGCCAACAGTTACAGAATGAGGACATTCATAACGTTGTTGAGAAGCAAGATTTGCTGCATTAGAGGTTATGTGCGCATTAGCTCCACTATATGCGTACCAAACTTGATTCTCAAAAGCCGAGTTTGCTTCAACTGCCATAGCTGCAAGATCTGCTGGAGGAACACGACCTTGATAGGCCATATTGAACCTGTTATAACAATCCAAAGCCATATGCCGAAGCTTTCTACAAATTTGACAAGTTGGTCTAGAGTTGTTAGGAGTGAATTCTCTAGAGTTTTGCATACCAGAGGAGATCCTTGAAGGATTAGATCCTGGATTCTGAGGTTTGAATGTAGAACTCTGTGGCTTAGGTTTCTTTAGGCAGTTTGGCACTTTTACTTTTGTTGCAAAGGCAAAAGTTGAGGGCTCGACTTGTTCAGTTAGTTGGTTTTCCAGCAACGTCTCATAACTTAGGAGTTCAGCATAAAAATCTTCTAAAGAAAGATCTTTTTCCCTTGTTGCAAAGTTAAATGAAGTGATGAAGGGATTAAAATGTGGCTTTAAACCAGAAATAAGGAAAGAAATCAGGTCCTGATCTTCAACAGGTTTCCAGCAGCTGCAAGTTGATCAACAATATTTTTTGCATCTTCAAAATAATCAGTACACGACTTATTACCTTGTGTCATAACTTAAAGCCGTCTTTTCAACAAACCGATGCGGGATCTCGACTGTGAAGAAAAGCAAGTTTGGAGAAGACTCCAATTTTTTTGTGAGTTATCTTGATTGGAAACAGTTGATCCAATCTTCTCCGTAATGGAGGCGAGAAAAACACAATTGTTCTTGCGGTACCAAATTGTGTAAGCTTGATTTGGTGAGCCGTCTTGACCTATCTGTGGTGGAGCAACATCTGAACCGTCCACGATACCAAAGAGATCATGACTACGAAGAAAGGCTACAAACTGATTCCTCCACACTATATAATTGGAGCCATCCAGTTGCTTGAGACTGGTTGAGAGAGATGTGGTATGGTGAGGGTGGGAAGTGTTTGATTTTGTTGAGAAGTGGATGAATTTGTCGATGTTTCAACCATTTTGGAAAAAATAGAAATCAAGTTGCGGAAGCTTTGTGGTAATTCAGGATCAGACGTGTGCCCTTTTTCTGACTGATACCATGTAAATCTACAAAGACCACATTAATTTGAAGAAAATGGAAGAACAGGATATATATGTCAAATGTTCTTGGTTTTATCTTAACCAAAAGAACTGCAGTAGCTTTATATTTATAGATACACAATGAAACTGATCCCAGCAATAATAGGAGTCAGTTTATATTTAAATTACAGAGATATATACCAACTACAAATAAGTCTAAGAATTCAAAACAAATGAATTTGAATTATGTAACAGCATTATCTAAAACTCTGGTATTATCTCTAACACGTTCTACACTAAGAGATTGATTTTCATCTGACAATAACACAAGTATGTATTCAAATTTACTGAATTGGTTGTATAGTTAAATATTATTCAAAATAGAGGGAGTAATAGATCCTTTGCAAAGGTAGAAGCCGTTGTTTCCTGAAAATATAAAGCAACGAGAAATGGAGGTACTTGAAGTAGATTGTTTCGTAAATGATTTTTGTTCGTTTGATGGGACTCATCACCGATTCAGAAATTTACATGACAAAATCACCACTACTATAATCTCACATGTGCTCCTCACAATTAAGTAAATGCATAGTGTGTTCTGGGAATGCCAGGAAAGAACACTTTCCTTTCCCCTGTTCAGGATGTATTGGTTTTGGTTTTTCAGACTGTACCCTTTCTGAAACTCTGTTTTTGTACAGCTCTGTTCTAGAACTAGTTATGTTCTTCAGACTTTTTTCTGTTAGGAACTTGTATTTGTATTGAATAACATTCATGCTGCTTTATGACAGTCCAATTGTTTGGCTGATGGAATGAAGAAAAATTCTCAAAAAATCGTCTACATACTGGCGTTGACAAAATCTCGACCCTTCAAAATTGTTTTCCTTTTCTCTTTCTATTTTTGTGGAGATAGGGATATCAAATCCAAGATTTGCAAACTTTAAAGATTCATACTTTACCAACTCTCCAGATTTAATCATTTAGTTCACTCAGTTATGAAACCAATCAACGTCATTCAGATGTGCAGAATAACACATCTTCCACTAATCCTTAGCCTTATTATTGACAAAACGTAGGAAACAACTATTATAGCAAAGGAAAGACGAATTGCAGAAAAACACAACAACGTAACTACATGTGTAAAACAGGAAACCTGAAGTGAATGACATTAAACCAAAATTTAGTACACAAAAATTGGTTGGTTCAGATCACAGCTAACACCTAACATGCTAATTTGATTAAATATGCTTCTCATAATATCATGAAACGTTCATCGTGTCCAGAAAACTCTCATCTTCACCAAGGAGCATGAGCGAACTGTTGGTACATGTTTAGCTCGACTAAACTGGGCAATGGCTGCAATTAATATGGAATCACTTGTTGGTTACTATCGACATGAAAGCATGGTTGACCCTCTAGCTCGTACGGGATCTATTTGATTAAACTATCAATTCTAGAAAGAAATCAGAAAAATGGATTGTGCTCATCTCTACATACTTTGATGCATTACTTAGCATGTTTGACAAACTGTCAGAATAATTACTTTTGTGCTCTCTATGGTGATATCAGTTTGCTGAGATGTGCTCTATATCCTTAAGAAATTTATGTTACTTACGTAGAAACTTGGGCCTGGAACATATTCGCTAGCCTTTTGTATATCCAAATAATGTGAGTTAGTTCGCCCACATCACATTTGGTGTGTGGATTTGGGAAAAAAATCGAATTTGGTCCTTTATTGTGTCCTAGTTACAGTTTTCGTCTTTTATTGTGTCATTGTTTTATTTTGGTCCTTTATTGTGTGTTTCACTACGATTTTGGTCATTCGGATGAAATATCAGCAGAAAATGTCATGTATGAGCACGTGCCGCCCTAAATTCAATTATTTTGAATTTTCCACAAGCAAATTCGCATGTTGGAACAAAAATTTTAATTTTTTTATTTTAAATTTTGACCCGTCCGATCCGGATAACCTGGTCAAATCGGGTTGGCCGGGTCAGAATTTTAAATAAATAAAAATTTAAAAAATTGAAACCAGCGTTTCCACATGTGAATTTACGTGTGGGAATTAAAAAAAAAATATTTTGGCCGACAAGTGTTCCACGTGATGTTTTTCGACTCAGACTTCTTCCTAATGATCAAAATCGTAATGAAATACACAATAAATGACCAAAATAAAACAAGAGCACAATAAAAGACGAAAACTGTAACTAGGACACAATAAATGACTAGTTTCGATTTTTTCCCGTGGATTTGTAATTGATTTTATTCAAACTATGCTTAAGTTAGTCTAATCACTTCAAATTAATTCAGATTTCATAATAAATCGTTATCTATCTAGTATATAGTGCTATTTTGTCTCAGATAATTTAGCCTCTCGAGTTCATGACTGATATGGGTATTTTCTGTATTGGGACTGCCATGGACCAGAGCCAGGCCCAGGTTTTAACATATGTCGGGGATAATTCTCGACATATATATCGAATATAATCCCCGATATAGTACAACTCACGTGTTTATCACGTGAGTGGTCCCCGCATCCCGATGCCTATAAATACCCATTTCCCGGTAATCAAGGTAAGCTTTAATTATCTGCAATTACTGTTCACCTATATCGAGCATTCTCCGATATAGTCTTCGACATATTACCCGATATATATCGCCTATGCCACCTTCGACATAAGCAGGAGATCACTTTCGACGTAGAAGATCCGATGTCATCCCCGACATAATCCTCGACGTCATCTCTGATATATTTCCGACATCCTCATTTGCATCCGACGTTAGTTCGAGGTGTTCCGGACCAAGCCTATTCGAGACTAGCATAGTTAGAGTAGGCCTAGTTAGCAATATACTCGTTGTAACACACTTGTAACCAACCATATTCTATATATACGAGATATTGTCAAACTAATGACGTTGTGAGGACCTGCCTTTCCATCCCATATGATGTAACCGGCGGTTCAGATAGCTCGATTCTTAGTGTTGTCGCTCTTGAAGAGTAATTTGGTAAAGACAATGATGGTTTTCTTGTTAGGAAATATGGAGTCTTCCCATGGATCGTCATCTTTGAGAATGTCCCATGGGGCAGTCTAATAGACCAGTGGTTGACAATTAAATGGCAGAAAGTGCACCCCCACCGCCTATTCATGCCCCAGAGTCGATGGTGGACAAAATGAACCCCAAGCATCCCTAAGCACCGAGGGAACCGATCCCTGCACCCGTGATGCCGGCAGTTTTGGCACCAGAGATCATAGCGCAAATTAACGCTACTGTCCAGACAACACAGAATGCGGCCTTGGAAACACTACTACCGCGCCTGAACAATAGGTGAGTGGATGACGCGCCACTGCGATCACATGAATCCAGGACTAGGGGAGCCGGATCAGGACGCAGAGCTGATGAACGTGAGGACAGTGGAGATTCCAGAAGATATTTGCACCGCCCAAGAACCCGTGGGGTTGAAGGACAGGACCCGAGAATGGACATAAGGAACATTGCTAGGAGGATGGAAGAGTTGGACTGTGAGAAAGCAGAAGTGGGGCGAAGACTAGCTTTGGCAGAGGGCCGCAGTTTGACACCTTTTTCAGATGAGATAGAGTCATAGGTGCTAGAGAAGGGAGATAAGATCCCAACAATCAAACCATGCGATGGGAAAAGTGATCCAGTTGACCATCTTCATACTATTGACAGTGTTTTGAACTTACATATTACATAGGTTTTCGCGCAGCATCAAAGCAAAGATTTTGGCTACGACTCTAACCAGGGCAACTTTGGATTGGTTTACTAGGTTGGAGGTTCGATCTATAACAAGTTACAATCATATGAGGCAGAAATTTGAGAGCCAGTTCTCTAGTCAGAAAAGGGTGAGAACTAAGATGAACCATCTTAACGCAATGAAGTAGAAGGAGAAAGAGAGCCTAGAAGAGTTTATGAAAAGGTTCAATGATGAACTGATGAAGGTGGATGAATCGAAGGGCGACCAGGTGGTACTCATTTTGTTCAACGTGACGGCGCATAGGATGTTCGCACAAGAGTTAATTAAGCTTAAGTCACCAACGATAGACCAGATCAACACACTCGCATATGACATCATTTACGAGAACAACATGATGGCAACCAAGCAGAGCCCAAATCACAGCAGGCCTCCTGGAAAGGAGCGATATAGGGATAGGTCCCTTAGGAGATATACCCCGCTGAACAGGGGGATATTGGAAGTATTCACAGTTGCACAGAAAAACATGTGGCTCAATGAGCCTAGGAAGCTGAGGGAGAATAAGGGAATGAAGTTCTCTGGGAAGTACTGTGAATATCACCGCTAAATGAGGCATGAAACAAAAGATTGTACCAATTTAAAGAACGAGATTGAGAGGCTCATCAATGAGGGAAAGCTAGTGGAGTTTGTGAGGAACTCAAAGAATGATCGCATGAGGGGTGATGAATCCCGTTTGGAGCAGCTCACACCAGATGCATTGGAGGCAGGTAAACGCGATTGCCCACTAGTCGCAATAATTGATGTAGCTGAATATCAGGTCCGCAAGGCCTTGATCGACAATGGTAGCTCCTCCAACATTATCTTTGCCCATGTCTTGGAGAAAATAGAGTTACTCCAGAACATGCTGGAGGCGGTCTCAACCCCATTAACAGGCTTTGGAGGCGGAGAGATAATCCCAATGGGACAGATCACATTGCTCACCTCATTCGGGGAGGAACCATGCAGAAGGACAATCACAGTAAAATACAACGTGGTCGACCTTTTCTTCCTTTACAATGCTATCATTGGGCGCCCTGCTCTCAATGAGATGAGAGTCGTGGTATCAACATACCACCAGAAAATGAAATTTCCTACAGAGGATGGAATAGGTAAAATCATTGGAGACCAGAAACAGGGTTGGATGTGCTATGTGGCCTCGTTGAGACTCCCTAGGATTAGGGAGGTACACGAGGTGGAAGCTGTCGAGCAAGAATACTTGCCAGAGACGGAGTAATCACCTCGCTTCAACTAGGGGCTCCGACTTTCAGTTCATTTATTGTCTTTTGTGATTCCTATAACAATTGCATTATGTCTTTTGGACAATTTTAAATTGCCCTAAATTGCCCCATCGTTGGGCTAGACTGTAACTAAAACAGGAGAAACTACGCCTGTCTGATTCACATACATGGGATACGTAGGAGGGTTAGGAGTTACGTAGCCTTCGACCGTTATCTATCATTATCTCTTATCGTTTAACTGCAATACAAAACACATAACTCTTTGTAGGAAATATCCGATAGGATATGAAAATGATGTACCTCGATAGCAGGTGCCAACAAACCGTTCCCGAAAGGCGCAATTACTATAAGGGCAATGTTGCCACTTTTCCTTGCTACAAGGGCAAGTTTGTCGCGTTTATTTTCTAAAATAACATTCCCTATCTGAAGCAGGTACAATCGCATTCCCTCCCAAGGGAATGGGAGAATATAGGTTCCACCTTTCGGGATAAAATGGATCACGTAAAAACTCATTTCCCATACTCGTATCATCAATATTTGCAAATATATATTGTTTTATCTTGCTCAAACGACAGGAACATAACTTACGCGAATCCTACGGGATATATACCACCGATGAGCGGTGAGAGAATCTACAAATCATACGGGATATCAACCTCCGATGAGCGAAGAGAGAATCTATAAATCCTATGGGATATCGACCGTCGATGAGCGACGAGAGAATCTAAAAATCCCATGGGATATCGACCGGCGATGAGCAGCGAGAGAATCTACAAATCCTACGGGATCTCAACCACCGTCGAATGATGATGAATCTACAAAATCCTACGGGATATTGAATATGAAGACTCTACAAATCCTACGAAATACGACCACCAATGTGTGGCGGATAATCTACAAATCCTAACCGGATTATAAATCCCTTATCTACCATGATAGGAAGAAGAACACCCGAGATGGAAACAACACACCATACGGAGTCATAACTCCCCTACACATGGTTGTAGGCCAGAGAGTAACCAAAGAACGTGTGAGCCCCACGAAGAGGCGACATAACTCTCAGATAATCGAAAGACAGGATCTGACAAGATGATAACTTAAGGTACCAAACTACAAACATTATATTTCATATCATAAATCCTTAATCTCACAGAAAGGCAGGGATGTAGTACGGAAATCATTCAAAGACACAAGACATAATGAGATAAGTCTACAAGTTTAGAGTGGGATTATTCAACAAATATTACACAATCAAATGAATACAAGGCGATGCAACGCCAATAATTGAAATAACAGGTTCTGCTCAGGCAGGGCCCTTCTCCTTCAAAAGCGCTGAAAATAGATCAGGTTGTTTCGATGCAACGTCTGCAGCCTCATCGTCTTCAAGGGGCAACCCGTCTGGTCCACACATGGCATTCAAGTCCATGAAGTCGAAACCCTCTTTAAAACCCTTCTTAGTGGTCACTTGCCCAATCAAAGATTGAAAGGCTTCCTCCCGCTTCATAACAACACGCTCCACAAAGAGCTCTTGATAGGCCTCACTCGCCAAGAATTTCTTTGCAACGTGTATCAAGACCTCAGGAGACTCGTCCTATAATAGACATCACATTAACTAGAAATCTTGACACAAGAGAATATTCTGTATAAAAGACACACAAGCTTACCATTTTTTCCATGACAACTTGAGCCCTCGCAAGCTAAGACAGCAAATGCTTGTTCTCTGCCTTTATCTTCGCGAGCTCATTTTCGGCCCGATGATGACTATCCTGCTCTTTGAGAGCATGTTGCTTATATTGTTTTGCTAGAACTGCCTCCTTCTCGTGCTGTACACAAGCATCATCATAGGCCTCCTTCATCAATTGACCCTTGCTCATCGCTTCTGCCAGATCCGCCTGGAGTTTCTGTAAGGCCATGGGGTTAAAATCAGCCATCTTCTCAATGTCAGCCTCAAGTTGCGTAATAATAGCATCCTTATTCCCTTCGGACTCACTGAAGGTCTTCATCGACGTACCCAACACTTTCCCAACCTAAGAAAACGACCTGCATGAATAGAAGGAACTCATGAAAAAACCTGAACGTAATGAACAATACGACTTCGACAACTTACACTCTAGAAAACATGGATGTTCCGACTCATGTTCTGCATCCGTTCCATTTCAGTTAGAATAGGCACCCTAGCTGGTAGAGGATAGGCCCATGCCATGCCATGGACCGCATTAGCCTCGTTAAGTTCAACCCTTTTACCCTGAACGTTGGGCCCCAACCCTGATCGCCCTTGCTCGGTGGTCTGACGTGGCAAACTAGTTCCTTCATCTCGAGCCCTCTTTCAACCTGACTATGCAGACTGTGGGCAAACTAGAACAGAAGGTCTCTAGATAGGAATACCAGCAAAAACTTGAGAAGAGGGCCTTGCCGGGACAACATTGGAAGCAAGACCCTTACCTTTCTCTGCGACGCTTATAGCGAGCCCCTTGCCTTTATCTACAGTAGTTATAGCAGGACCCTTGCCCTTATCCACAACACTAACTGGGTCAGGGGTATCCTCATCTACCGATATAGGGACTCTTATTGAATCTCCCAGGCCCGCCTTATCGCCAGACGCAAAAAGCAAAGAGCCGACCTTGACCTTCGCAAATTACTGGTCATTCTTCGCAGAATGACCAATAGGGGCAGCAGTTTGTACAAATCCACCAGCAAAGGGGGAACGGATCTCAATCTAGTCCGCTAAAGAGGGCAACACCTTTGTAGGCCTAACAGCCTCCTTGGCCATAAAGACAACTTTTAGCAAAGCATCAGCTCCAGCCACACCCCTCCCTCCCCCCCCCCCCCCCCCCCCACAATGTCTAAAACGCTCTCACCACCAGTATCGGTGGCCAAAGACATGGTCTCCTCCACAGGTAAGCTACCATCATTGGGCACGAATGTACCAACTATGGGAAAGTCTGTTTCACTATCAACGGAGACATGACCACGCCCTCCGAAACACCAACATTCACACTAGATTTAGAGGACGCGTCATCTCTCCTCCCTACCAAAATGGCAACTTCCAGATCACGACGCTCCTTAATTCTCTGCATACGAGCGAGAATTAAGCCAAAGATCGAATAATCTGCAAAAATAATAAATTAAATAAGAACCTACAAAAAGCCAAGAAAAGGAAAACAAGAAAGGCATATCGAACGTCATTTTGAAAAACATATCGAAAGCTATATCAAAACTTATGTCGGGTATCCCCGACATACTCACCTGAAGAAGGGATAAATGCGCTAGAAGACAAACAAACTCTTCCCACGCTTCAGCATGCTAATATTTATAGGAGGGAACCTATGGATAGGCATTAAATGCCGGATATATCGAACTCCATGTTCGACATAAATATCAACGAAAATTCGATATAATATGGAGCTCCCTAAAGAACAGGAATTCAAATGAGAACCTCTGGAAATGCGCAAATTTCATTGGGGGGGGTCCACTAATAGTTCTTCTAAAGCACAATAAAACTCCCGCGTCAGAGTTTCGTCATTTGAACTAGCGGGACGAGGGGTATAGGTAACCCAAAAACTTAGATTTAATTTGCAAATTATTAACTTCAGATAATAATTCCCAAATTGGGAGACTACATGATATGGGTATTTCTCGTATTGGATCTGCCATGGGCCAGGCCCAGGTTTTAACATATGTCGAGGATAATTCCCGACATATATATATATCGAATATAATCTCCAATATAGTACAGCTCACGTGAGTGTCCCCACATCAATAGGCATATCAATACCCGTTTCCCGGTAATCAAGGTAAGCTTTAATTATCTGCAATTACTGTTCACCTATCTCGAGCATTCCCCGATATAGTCTTCGACATATTACCCGATATATATCTCCAATATCTATCGCCTACGCCACATTTGACATAAGCAGGAGACCACTTTCGACGTAGAAGATCCGATGTCGTCCCCGGCAGAATCCTCGACGTCATCTCCGATATATTTTCGACATCCTCACTTGCATCCGACATTAGTTCGAGGTGTTCCGGACCAAGCATGTTCGAGACTAGCATAGTTAGAGTAGGCCTAGTTAGCGATATACTCGTTGTAACACGCTTGTAACCGACCATATTCTATATATGACGTTGTGAGGACCTACCTTTCCATCCCATGTGCTGCAACCGGCGGTTCGGATAGCTCGATTCTTAGTGTTGTCGCTCTTGAAGCGTAATTGGTAAAGACAATGATGGTTTTCTTGTTAGGAAATTCGGAGTCTTCCCACGGATCGTCATCTTTGAGAATGTCCCATGGGGTAGCTTTTTGTTTAACTTTTTGTTTAGTGCTTTGTAATCCGCCTTATAAGTGTAATTAGCTTATCCCCAATTGTATAAATAATATCCAGCAACCCCACAACGGTCACATTTGGAGTTCAGCTTATGAAATGAAACCTCCAATTTTTTCCCAACGGTATCATAAAAGTTGATATGAATTTCTTTGATACCTTCACATTATGTTCATCAACAGTTAAATTCGTTCATTTAGTTAAGACTAAGTGTCATTTTGGAACAACATTACGTGCCAAAAAGCGGTACGGTTGAATTCTTTGTTATTTTTTATATAGGAAAGTACGGTTAAAGTCTTTGATTTAGGTAAGAGTAAAATATTAGATAAGAATATATTCTGTTGTATATCTACCATAATTAGAATACATTTGATATGATTTAGAGTTATCTTTGAGATGATTTAGAATTATCTCCTTCGGTACATAACATGTAAACAACACTATATAAGTTACCTCTTGTTTAATAGAAGAATTATTCACTCCTAAATTGTGTAGCTCTTATATAAAATTGTATTGATATTTAAATTTGATGGAACCAGCTATGGGTAAAAATGCATAATTCCCCGTCTTGTTTGTTTTACTGCTCCTGACTTTCGCATCTTATGATGAACGCCTAAGGGCGGAGGCGGGGTGGTGTGAGTCGCAGAGCCACGGGTTCAAGGGGCAATGGCTAAGCGACCACAATTGCGGGCTGGTGTGCCGCAGCGAGCGCCGAGGCTTTCGCCAGCGCTGTTTCGTTCTGCTCCAGGCCCTGCTGATGATCACGTCTGGGATTCTATATATTGTGTTTAGACAGTGTATTTTATGATACCGTTGCTCTTATTTCCTTTTGTATTATTTGCTCAGTCTATGTGACAGTTAATATCGTTTTGGAGCAAAAAAAAAAAAGGTAATTAAGACTAAATATGTCATTTTGGATTACCATTACGTGCCAAAAAGCGGTCAATGGTTTCAGTTGGAAAATATCAAAGTTTTAGTCCGTAGTGGCCTCAATTCTTTTAAATTACACTAATTAATTAAGAATCCTATTTATTGGCAAGTGGAGTTCTAGCGTTTTTTATATATATAACCTGTCATTTTGGAACAACATTACGTGCCAAAAAGCGGTCAATGGTATCAGTTGGAACATATCAAAGTTTTTGATCCGTAGTGTAGTGGCCTCAATTCTTTTTAGTAATACTAATTAATGAATCCTCGATTATTTGGCAAGTGGAGTTCTAGTGTTCTTAAATAACCTGTATGCATGCCTGTCATGGTAGTTAATTAGTCTATGCTAATATTTAACAAAGACAATTCTATAAAACTCTTATACGAACTTAATTAATATATGAAACTTAGTTGATGCGTGGGAAGCATGAATAATTCATCCTATAAATTGAAGTTGGTTCCAGCATTATATATGGACAGAATAATTAAAAGATAATTTCAACCCAATAGCAAATTATATTTGAACATTTTATCAATATGGCATCATCAACTCCATCTTTTAACAGAATCCTACCCAGGGGCGTATCCAGGAATCGTATATAGGGGGGGCTAAAAAAAATTTGCGAGAACAATAGGATATAAATAAGAGGAAAATAAACATCGAAAATACTAAGTAAAGAAAAAATGTTGTTTTGAAGAGATTTTTTTGGAGGTTTTAGAGAAGATGAATGCGTACAAGATTTTTTTTGTATTAACTTTTAGTTTTTAACCAAAAAATTCACTCATAATATTTACGATAACCAAACAAATATTTTTTTTATCAAAGTAAATATTATAGACTATGTTATAAACATTCTAGACATATATTTGAACGAGATAAAAACAAAGGAAAATCTGCGTATCGAAAAAATACGTTAAGATATGATCAAATTCAACAAATACGCATTAAAATAAAAACACCATAAGGAACTTTTTTGCAAATTAAAATAACAAATGAGTTTATTTTCTTACTAAATATAACAAAAGGGGAGTTTTTGCCATTTACCATTTGATTGAACTTTTAAATGAAAATATTATAAGATATCTCGTAACCAAGCATTCATATCAAGATTTATTTATTGTTATCTTTTTAATCTGCTCCTTAATTCTCGTAAACCACTAACTGAGACAAATGCAGCGTAAACCACTTCTATGGGAGAAATCAACAGTACCACAAAAAGGTGTGAAAAGGAACACAAACACAAACAAACACATGCACATGTAAAATATCATGCGTAATTTGGTAAGATTAGTACTATATAAATTAATATATAGTAAGATTAGTACTAATCAATTTTTTATTGAAAAATTAGGGAGGGCTGAAGCCCTCCCTAGCCTTCAAGTAGATACGCCTCTGATCCTACCTCCAGCTTATGGAAGGTTAGTCACTATTTTGAGCATCGATGGAGGCGGCATCAGGGGCATTATTCCCGCCCAAATTCTTGAGTTTCTTGAATCCGAACTGCAGGTCATTATCAGTTTTCTACTACTTTGGCGATTATTGAATTCATAGATAATACATTTTATAGCTTAGTTAACTAACTAATTAATTATTGTGTTTTCAGAAATTGGACGGGGAAGGAGCTCGACTAGCCGACTATTTTGATGTTATGGCGGGAACGAGCACAGGTGGCCTTGTGACAGCAATGTTAACAACTCCGGACGAGAATAATCGTCCATTATTCGCTGCTAAAGATATCACTCCGTTTTACGTTAAGCACGGACCGAAAATATTCCCGCAGAAAGAGTTAGTCTTGTTCTTAATTAATTTTCAAGATCGAAGTTAATTAAGCTTGATTAATTCCGAGTTGTATTTACATTTTAAACTGAGTCTAACTAACCATTATATTTCGCTCACAGGGGCATAATTGGATTAATCGGGAGTACATTTGATCTACTAGGAGCAGGGGCGTATCCAGGAATCGTATATAGGGGGGGCTAAAAAAAATTTGCGAGAACAATAGGATATAAATAAGAGGAAAATAAACATCGAAAATACTAAGTAAAGAAAAAATGTTGTTTTGAAGAGATTTTTTTGGAGGTTTTAGAGAAGATGAATGCGTACAAGATTTTTTTTGTATTAACTTTTAGTTTTTAACCAAAAAATTCACTCATAATATTTACGATAACCAAACAAATATTTTTTTTATCAAAGTAAATATTATAGACTATGTTATAAACATTCTAGACATATATTTGAACGAGATAAAAACAAAGGAAAATCTGCGTATCGAAAAAATACGTTAAGATATGATCAAATTCAACAAATACGCATTAAAATAAAAACACCATAAGGAACTTTTTTGCAAATTAAAATAACAAATGAGTTTATTTTCTTACTAAATATAACAAAAGGGGAGTTTTTGCCATTTACCATTTGATTGAACTTTTAAATGAAAATATTATAAGATATCTCGTAACCAAGCATTCATATCAAGATTTATTTATTGTTATCTTTTTAATCTGCTCCTTAATTCTCGTAAACCACTAACTGAGACAAATGCAGCGTAAACCACTTCTATGGGAGAAATCAACAGTACCACAAAAAGGTGTGAAAAGGAACACAAACACAAACAAACACATGCACATGTAAAATATCATGCGTAATTTGGTAAGATTAGTACTATATAAATTAATATATAGTAAGATTAGTACTAATCAATTTTTTATTGAAAAATTAGGGAGGGCTGAAGCCCTCCCTAGCCTTCAAGTAGATACGCCTCTGATCCTAC
Source organism: Linaria vulgaris (assembly GCA_948329865.1). NCBI lineage: Eukaryota > Viridiplantae > Streptophyta > Magnoliopsida > Lamiales > Plantaginaceae > Linaria > Linaria vulgaris. Next base: position 20,459,328 of record OX415251.1, read on the forward strand.
CTCCAGCTTATGGAAGGTTAGTCACTATTTTGAGCATCGATGGAGGCGGCATCAGGGGCATTATTCCCGCCCAAATTCTTGAGTTTCTTGAATCCGAACTGCAGGTCATTATCAGTTTTCTACTACTTTGGCGATTATTGAATTCATAGATAATACATTTTATAGCTTAGTTAACTAACTAATTAATTATTGTGTTTTCAGAAATTGGACGGGGAAGGAGCTCGACTAGCCGACTATTTTGATGTTATGGCGGGAACGAGCACAGGTGGCCTTGTGACAGCAATGTTAACAACTCCGGACGAGAATAATCGTCCATTATTCGCTGCTAAAGATATCACTCCGTTTTACGTTAAGCACGGACCGAAAATATTCCCGCAGAAAGAGTTAGTCTTGTTCTTAATTAATTTTCAAGATCGAAGTTAATTAAGCTTGATTAATTCCGAGTTGTATTTACATTTTAAACTGAGTCTAACTAACCATTATATTTCGCTCACAGGGGCATAATTGGATTAATCGGGAGTACATTTGATCTACTAGGAGCAGGGGCGTATCCAGGAATCGTATATAGGGGGGGCTAAAAAAAATTTGCGAGAACAATAGGATATAAATAAGAGGAAAATAAACATCGAAAATACTAAGTAAAGAAAAAATGTTGTTTTGAAGAGATTTTTTTGGAGGTTTTAGAGAAGATGAATGCGTACAAGATTTTTTTTGTATTAACTTTTAGTTTTTAACCAAAAAATTCACTCATAATATTTACGATAACCAAACAAATATTTTTTTTATCAAAGTAAATATTATAGACTATGTTATAAACATTCTAGACATATATTTGAACGAGATAAAAACAAAGGAAAATCTGCGTATCGAAAAAATACGTTAAGATATGATCAAATTCAACAAATACGCATTAAAATAAAAACACCATAAGGAACTTTTTTGCAAATTAAAATAACAAATGAGTTTATTTTCTTACTAAATATAACAAAAGGGGAGTTTTTGCCATTTACCATTTGATTGAACTTTTAAATGAAAATATTATAAGATATCTCGTAACCAAGCATTCATATCAAGATTTATTTATTGTTATCTTTTTAATCTGCTCCTTAATTCTCGTAAACCACTAACTGAGACAAATGCAGCGTAAACCACTTCTATGGGAGAAATCAACAGTACCACAAAAAGGTGTGAAAAGGAACACAAACACAAACAAACACATGCACATGTAAAATATCATGCGTAATTTGGTAAGATTAGTACTATATAAATTAATATATAGTAAGATTAGTACTAATCAATTTTTTATTGAAAAATTAGGGAGGGCTGAAGCCCTCCCTAGCCTTCAAGTAGATACGCCTCTGACTAGGAGGACCCAAGTACAATGGGAAGTATTTACACAAAATAATAAGGGACAATTTAGGAGAGACTCGTTTGCATCAGACCTTAACCAATGTTGTTATTCCATCATTTGACATAAGAAATATGCAACCAACTATATTCTCTTCCTTTGAGGTATTATATTAATTAGTTAATTTTGTTGCTAAGAAATTTTCGGTCCCGCTCCATACTGATTGATGTATGTTTGATGATTAATTATGCACACAGATAAATAATTTACCTTACATGGACGCATTATTGTCTGACATAACCATTGGTACGTCTGCTGCGCCAACTTATTTGCCAGCACATAGTTTTACTAATGCTGATAGATCTGGAAATACATGGGACTTCAATCTGATTGACGGTGGTGTCGCTGCTAATAATCCGGTAATGGTCATTTTCCTGATAATAATTTCTATATTTGTTTCCCTTCGCATTTCTTTCGGCCATATTACTTGGTGATTATATATTATATGTACTTTATCTAAAATATGTATATGATATTGATGCAATCGAATAGATTTGTGTGCTTAATTGTTGTTACACAGACTTTGGTATCAGTAAGAGAAGTTGCAAAAGAGGTGCTCAGAAACAATCCAGATTTTTTCCCACTTGAGCCACTGGATTATGGGAGGCTGTTGGTGATCTCATTAGGCACTGGATCACAAAAAAAGGAGCAGAAATATACAGCGGAAATGGCAGCCAAATGGGGCGTGTTTAGTTGGTTGATTCAAGGAAACTCTACTCCTATAATCGATGTCTTCAATCAGGCTAACCAACAATTGGTGAATTTCTTCTTATCTGTGGTTTTCCAATCGGTTCATTCAGAAGAGAATTACCTCCGCATTCAGGTTGTATTACGAAAATATATACCTTCGACTTTTGGTTTCTATAGATTTGTGAGATAGGAAAATAGTTAGGTCTTATGTTGACCTTATAGCCATATCTTCATGCATTTAACATTATGAATTCTTTTGATGATATGACAACCAGAATTATATTATACTTGGTTTATAGACATGGCATAGCTAAGTCTAATCCAAACAGAAAAATATAACAGCCTCGATAACACCTAATAACAATTCTACGTGTGTGATCAATGTGTGTACTGGCAGGCTTATAAGCTGACCGGCGTGAATTCCTCCGTGGATGTTTCCACGAAAAAGAACTTAGATGACCTTGTCGAAATCGGACAGAATTTATTGAAAGCTCCGGCGACCAGAATGAATCTTAATACAGGAGACACTGAGCCTATTCCCAATGGTGACAAAAATGAGGATGCTTTGAAAAGGTAATTATCGACCTTAAACTTATATTTCTCATTTTTGCACTTAATTAGTGGCAGTTACTTAAGCTTTCTCTTGGGACTTTTGTAGGTTTGCCAAGTTGCTGTCCGATGAACGAAAACTTAGAAGGTCGAATTCACAACAGTCAAAGAACGAAAAGTGAAGAATGATATATGAAGAATATGCATAATTATGGGGAATCTGTTGTTAATTCTTTAATTTTAACTATATACGTTGTTGAAATTTTTTGCTCGTTAAATAATACAATATAAGAGCAACCAGGCTCAGAACGGCGACAAACTTGATCTAGGCATAAGACAAAGAAAAATAGTCTTGTGAATTGTTGCAACCCAATATTGTTGTAGCTTTTTCTTCTTTTTTTTTGGTTTTTTTTTTGTTTTTGTTTTTGATGATTTGAGCCTTGGTTGGTTCTGTTTCGTACCCATTGATAAAAAATGGGTTCACTTCCGTACGAAAGCACCAAAATGTTTCAGTTTTTTATATAACTGTTTAAGTAATTAGTGCTTGTCACATTTGATCTTGTTTAAGTTTCTCTAGTATACGGTTAATAGCTGTCATATGTAAATTGTTAGCTCTATGACATAACATGATCAAACTAATCAAAATGCCATTTTTAAAATTCGTATTGCGGTTTAAGGTTTAGGTTGTAGAGTTCATGGTCTTGCCGAATGCCACAAGTTCATCAGCAGACGTGTTGGTCTTTTATTTTGGTTCAATCTGGAAAACAGGGAACCAATTTATTTTCAGTAGATAAACTACAAGATTTGATAGCACGATGGAAAACATCAAAGCTACGATTTGGTTTTACGTGAAGGGAATATTCCGTCGATTTTTCGCCGGAAAGCGCCGCTGGGGCAAATCGAACAGACACTATATAGTTTAAGGAACAAAGCGCTTATAAAATTAGTTCAGGGATTGCGCAGAAAAGTCCATAGGTTCAGGGCTTGATGCTTTTATCCCTATTTTTAATGATGCTAAGGTTCAAAAAAAAAAACCCACAATCTTAAGGGGGTGTTTGCAAGAGCTTTTAAAAGTTCATTATGTACTTTAAGTAACTGAAAAACATTTAATGAGTGTTTGTATATGCTGCTTTTGCTTCTCCTTTTCTTAAAAAAAATCAAAAGAAAAAAAGGAGAAGCCCATAAGAATGTCATGAGGTGCTTCTACAAGGAGCTTCTTCCCAAATCTTGGTGAATATCTTATTTAAACTTATTAATTCCTTAAATTTCTCTAAATATTCAAATTTATCCTCAAATAAATCCCAAGATTTCTCTCTTTCTTTATTAACACGATCTTCTTTTCCATCATTTTATATTTTTAGAGTAAAAAAATAATAAAAAAAAAATCTTAAAAATAATTTACTTAACAACAACATGTACGATATTATTATATTAACATGTTTTTGATATAGTTATTGTTTCTAGAAGATATATGTACAATGTAATTGAAACAAATAAATTGTATATTGTAATATAATAAACATATATATGTATATATATATTGATTACACTATTAAAATCTAAATTATTTTAATTTTTAATATATAACTATCCACCACATGATTGTGTAAATGTGAGAGAATGATTAATATTTCTATATCTATAATTATTTAAATATTATTGTATTTTAATAAAGATCTAAAAGCTGCTTTTATCTAATCATTGCAAACACCACATAACTAATTTTATCTGCTTTAAGTTACTTTTAAAGAAGAATTTGCAAACACTCATAGCTTTAAGTCAAATGCACTTTAAGTAGAATCTCTGAAGAATGAGTTTTAATAAGCTCTTGCAAACACCCACTAAAGGGGTGTTTGCAAAAGCTTAAAGAAGCTTATTTTTCCAAGTTTTTACTTAAAGTCATTTAAAGCTCCTTTTGACTTAAAGCAATGGGTGTTTGCAAACCTTCTCTAAAAAGCTGCTTAAAGCAATTTAAATTGATTTTTTAGCGTTTGCAATAATAAGTGAGAAGCAGTTTTATAATGAAACAAGACTTAAATACCCTTATTTTTCAAGCATACAAATAATTAGCATGCACCTAATTTAGACGAGTATACGTTCTAAAAAAATATTTTAAAAATATAACAATAAACTGTTTGATATAAACTAATCAATATTTATAATTATTACATCAAAATACACTCGAGTATTCCATATTCTAAAAAAATTCAAGTTATTTAGAGATGCTAATTTTTTTAATATTTATATGTTTCAATAAATTGGGGTCCAATATAATATTTTATTTTTTATTATTAGAGAGTATTGTTTAATATTTTTTATTCTCATTATTTTCAAAGATTAGAGAAGATCTTGTTTTCTAATTCTAGGGGCATAAATGAATATTTAGAGGGGATTAGGAGAGAGAAACATTTAAAAAGTATTAATAATTAAAAGCTCCTTAGAGAAGCACTATTTACCAAACTTTTGTGTTTGTGCTTTTTTTTGGCTTATTTTAAGATAAGGAGAAGCAAAAACCCAATTTTCAAAAACTAATTTATGACTTCTCTATAGGAAAAAGCTCATAAGCTCATTTTAAAAGCATTTGCAAACACTCTCTAAGGGGGTGTTTGCAAGAGCTTATGAAAGCTACTTCTTCATAACTTTTACTTAAAGTTACTTAAAGCCGCGTTTGACTTAAAGCCGTGAGTGTTTGCAAATGTGTTTTTAAAACTTGCTTAAAACAGTTAAAATTATTTTGTGCTGTTTGCTATAGCTAGTGTAAAATAGCTTGAATATTGATTAAGATGCAATAAGATTTATTTACCTATATTTAAAGTATACATAATATTAATGTTTCACTCACACATACACAATTATGGTTATATTTAAAATAAAATAATTTAAATTTCAATATAATTGAATTAATGCGTTTATTACACTACATTTCACAATTTATTTGATGTAAGCATTTATTTGTAGAAAGTATAACTTTTTCTGAAAATTGTTAATATAAATATGTTGTTGTTAAGTAAAAAAATAATTAAGAATTTCTTTCTATTCTTTTTCATTATTACTTTTTCTTTGATTATTTTTATTATTAATTAAAACACCATAATTTAAAATTATAGAGAATATCGCCTAAATGAGGAAAGAGAGAAATCATTAGATTTCTTTCTAAATATGGTATTAAGAGAAATTTAAAGAATATATAAGTAGAAGCATTTTATGGAAGCACCTCATGACATGCTTCTGAGCTTCTACTTATTTTTGACTTTTTTTTAAGAGAAAGAGAAGCAAAAGCATGAATTGCAAATACTAAGGTGGTGTTTGCAAGAGCTTATAGAAGCTCATTTTTTTAGGCTTTTACTTAAAGTTACTTAAAGCTCATTTTGACTTAAAGCAATGAATGTTTGTAAATAATAAGTAAGAAGCAGCTTTTAAAGCACTTAAAATTAATTTTGTGGTGTTTGCAATAATAAGTAAGAAGCAGCTTTTAAAATGCAATAAGACTTAAGTATCCTTATTTATAAAGTATATTTTTTTTAATATGCACCTATTAAAAATGTAAAGTATATATTTTTTTTAATAATTATAAAGTATATATTTTTATAATAATTATAAAGTATCCTTATATTATAAAGTATATATTTTTTTAATAATTATAAAAAAAATATAAAGTATATAGTTTTTTTAATATGAAAGAGAAAAGATGATAGAATATTTTTTTTCCTTAAATGTGGGGGTATGGACGGAACTTTGAGGAAATTTAGGAGAGAGAAATATTTTTAAAATGTAATAATTAAAAGGAGCTTTTAAAAGTACCCTCTACCTAGCTTGTGGGCTTGTGCTTTTTTTTGGCTTATTTTTAGACAAGGAGAAGCAAAAATCCTATATTCAAACACTAATTTATGGCTTCTCTATTGACAAAAGCCCACAAGCTCCTTTTATAAGCATTTGCAAACACTCCCTAAAGCTGCGGTGGAGGTGCTTTTGGCTTATGATGGTTATTTTTAAATAAAATAATTGAATAATTTCAAACTCAAGATTATCTTGCAAACACCCTCAACTTCTAAATTTAAGTACTTTTGAAACTTAACTTGAAATTATAAACTTCTACTTTTCTACTTGAGTTTGCAAACACCACCTTACCCAAACCATAAATAGGTTGGGTGTATATATACCTTGTAGGCCACTGATATCGACATAGCAATATTCATGATGCGAGAATAAAGTTTACCAATTTATACTTTAAAAGTTGAATATAACTGCTTGGTTGCTTTCTTCATTCCACAAATTGCGTTCAATTAAAACCATCTTTCTTGCAAGTCTCTCTCATTAATTAGATGGTTGTAGTATCTTCCTTTTTTCACTAAAAAAAGTTCTTAAAGCGGTATGTTTCCAAAAGTACTTTTATGCACTGATTCTTCTCTCCCAAAAATCTATCCACATACGAAAATCACTTATTAACTAACACTGAAGGTTTTATGATCTATATAATTAATATTCAGAATTTTAAGATTCTCTTGTTTTTCTTTCAATTTTTAAATTTAACTAATTGAAATTTTAAATTTAAAAAGGCACCCATGTCTACCAATTTAGAAGGCACAAATTAATACTTGTATACACAAATGTAAAAATAGTATTTTAGTACCAAATAAAATGTATATATTTATCATTATTCATTCCCATATGAAAACAATTTCAATACATAGATGCACGATGTATCTTTACTTTTTACAAATTCTTCATCCATTTTACATCTGAAAACCATCAATTCGGTAACAGAACGGTTTAGTGGGTTTCCATTTCGATGCCCACCCCTACTTACAACTAAAATTATGTTTGTCATTCCGAAAAAAAAAACATAGTAATTATATATAGCAATATACTCATATTTATGAATACTGTGGAAAACTCGCCATAATACTCGTCAAGGGCTTGTTGGGACACATATGAGTCCAAAATGCATCAAGGCGAAGTCTTGGGGCTTAACTTACTAGACTTAACTTTCACAGAGCTTACACCTATGGTCTGAAACTTACACCAAAAAACACGCATTTTACGCACTTAATAATCTATATAGACAATCGCAAATATCATATAATATTGACAATTCAAAATTTGCAACGGTCGTTTCAATAAAAGTTGTTTTAATATCTTGCCTCTAAAATAATACAAAATATGCATAAAAGTTAACCATAGAAGCAATACAAATATTGCTATATTATTTTTTTTCTAATTCACAATGACTTCATCTACTCACTTAGTTTTATTAATATTATAAATACAAATTTAATTGTTTAACTATAAGAGTTAGGCTAAGAGAAAATTAATGTGATTTTTGTTTGGTTCGATAAACCAGGGATGTAAACCAAAATCGAACCATATAGATCAGTTTTGACTACCAAATCATATAACAAACCAATAGTTCGTTTCAGTTAAAAAAATCGAACCATCGATCCGATAATCGAACAATATAGTCGGTTTCGGTTTTGATACCCACCCCTGCTTAATTAACACTAAGAGCACGTTTGGTTACTTTTTCACTATTGAACCCATTTTGTTTTAGTTGCTACTATAAATCGGATTACTCCCTATTCAATTAGTTTTGGTTGGTCACTGAAATATCCATTTTCAACAGTTTTTTCACTAAAGCAATTTACTTTGGTTGGACTGCTTATATGTCATGTTAACTTAAATAGTTGTGTCATTTACCAATTTGTCCTCGCTGATTTCATTCCTAGAATCGGACAAAATGCTTCATTCACCTAACACAATTGAATAAGATATACCTCTCTCTCTCTCTCTCTCTCTCCCGAATTAAGCCCACGCCGATTACTTGACGACCATTCCGGCCACGCCTCCAAATCGCATCACTTCCGTTGCCGATTTCAATTCAGGAATAAAGTAGATTTGGCTTCTACACCTTGAAGGATCTGTAGATCAAAAAATAAAGTAGATATTGCTATTAGCCAGGCTTTTCCAGAATCATACACTGATAATTATTACTAACAATATAGAAAAAAACCATTCGTATTGATTTACTACCCATAATTTTTTACCCATAGTTTAGTAGCATGCATAGTTTATTTTATTCTGTGTATTAATATGATCATGCCTCAACCATCAATTTTCATGCCAAGAAAAACGTTTTATACCTTGAACCACATATTGTAAGATTATTGATCACCTTCAACTAGCCCTTCATATACTGGTATGATTGATAATGCAGTGACCATACCTGCTTCTCGTAAGATTAAATATAATCCCAGGTTAATAACTACATAATTGAAGGTCATTGTTGCAGTAGGGCCACCCCATAATCCATATAATGTGCTTTCTTTGCAGTTACCCTGCAAATAATCCATAATAACCGTTAGCAACTAATGTTGCAGCAACCATAACATGAAATAAATAATCGAAATCATATAAATAATCTAACGCATGAGGACTTATCAGGGTAATAAGATATCAGTAGCAGCTTATTGCAGAATTACTGACCAAAAATTACCCACACAACCATCAATTACCTTTTCAAGTAAGCCTAATGACTATTAAGAAAAACAAACAATAAACACCATAACAACCATCAACATTAGCTTACCTTGACGAGAAGATCGGTTTTGACTTCAATTACCCTGAAAACGCGAGTCAAACTACTCTAAATTAGCTAACTCAGTAAGCAAAATCAAGACATGATTTAAGAAAAATTAAGACACATGGCACATACTACATTGTAACCTAATCAAAGCATATAACATAAATTAAGATGAATTGATGGGTACCGCACTAGTCGTATGGAACGAGCAACTGAGAAAAAGCGACTTTGTCTTCTCCAATTTAGGGTTTACGGGCTGGTGTAATTTGGGGAATGAAAAATGAGCTACAGTGATGAGCTCACTTCATCTTTTAATCATATGGATGGGAGGGTAAGGGAGGTAAACGACGTGGGAAATTAAGGGCAAATTGGTATTAACACTTAGAGCCATTTTGTACTGTTGAAGTCGTTTTCGCAGCACGAGGGCAGGGGGTCGTGTAGAATCCCGTGTTGAATCCCGGGTCAGTCATTTTAAACATGACTGACCCGGTTTTGAAAACTGCAAACCAAAGCTGCGAAATTCTCTGTTCAAGCCGGGTAAAATGCCATATAATGACATTATATGGCCTACCAAACGACCCCTAAAAATAAGGATTATGTTAGGGTCATATACATCCATTTGCCTAAACCCCATTCGTTTCTCGCGCGCGTGCAGGTCACTCCTCAGTCGCTCTCCTTCGGAAAGTTTCACTGAATCGACTGTTTGAGTAAGCTTTTTTTTTTTTCTTTCCAGTTGAATTAAATTTACTCAATGGAGTCAAATTCAAAAGCAATTCGATTGGGAATTGCAAAAATTGACCGAATCAGTGAGCTGCCTGATCCAATTTTGAGCATAATTTTGTCTTATTTGCCCACAAAAAATGCTGTTGGCACCTCAATTCTCTCTACCAGGTGGAATAATCTCTTCCCCTTTGAGGTTATGCCCAAAAAACTTGACCTTGATGATTCATTTCTCTTAAACCCTAATAGGGGAGAAAACAACAATTCCGACAATACCCCTCGTGTTTATTTTATGGATTTTGTAGATAAATTGCTGAATGTTACTTTATCTGATGCGAATTCCGTGGAAGAAATGATTCTTAATTGTGAGAAAGATTATGGTGAACACAAGGTTGCATCTTGGATTTCCGCTGCGATACGGCTTAATGTTCGACATCTTGATCTCAAATTCACTGTGATTAAGTCGATGGCTTTGTTTCATAGCCTCAACGGCTGCGCGACATTGGTCACCTTGAGTCTTTGGTTCGAGTCTGAGTGTTGTCCTCCAGATAACTTTAATTTACCAAATCTCAAAACATTGTATCTTGCTAAACTGATATTCAATGATGATGATGAAGGAGAACCCATCAATCAACTGCTTCTAGGCTGTCCTACATTAGAATACTTACACTTGTTCCAATGTAACTTGAAGAATTTGTATGATGTAAGCATCAAGTGTCCTGTGCTGAAAAAGTTGGCCATAGAGAATTGTTGGGAACAGTTTTTAGGTCACCTCACAATTGATGCCCCCAATCTTGAAGTGTTGATATATGATGGGTTTCTTGCTACTTTCTATGATGTTTGTGACTTCAGCTCTCTTCACACCGCTCGCATGGGCATTCGTCCGAGTCGACGACTGTTGAATTTGGCAGGAGAGAACCATGATGGTGACGATCTTTGGTGGGGTTTTAATAATAGCACAACTATGTTTGTTTCTCGTTGTTCAAGCACCATCCGTTTATATTTATCGGACCGTGCAATTGATGTGAGTTTTCTTAATTTTCTTCGTAAAGAGAACTAGATCATCGTGATCACATATCTCTCTTAGCGGGAGCATATTATTCCTGCCATCTAGTATGCTGATCATATTTTGTTTGCTTATGTTATACTTGATGGTGAGAGTTGTGCAACTTTTACTTTTGAGGTTCAACTTAGATCTTGTTGATGCAAAGGTGTTTCCAAGTCTTAAAGTGCCTAGAACATTATTCTTTCAACTAGTGTGCCAAGGAAGCACCAAACTAAGTATATAACATCAGTTGTAGAACTAGCCAATGGATGGTTTCAAGAACATTAAGGTTTGACAAGCAGCAATGGGCTTGTTATCTATAATAGTTAGAGCTATTATAATTTCATCCTCCTGTGTGCAAACGGACCGTTCTAAGTGCCCCTTCTATTGGTAAAGAAATAACGAGCTGCAGTTTACTTCTAGCCGTATGAAACTCTCATGAATTATAGTTTCAGTTAATGAACCACCTCCTGTTGTATATTTCAAAAAGAGGCTTGTGCAGTTTTTATGGGTAAAAGTTAAGAGTATCATAATGTCACGTAACATTAAATTATTGTATGTCTTTATTAAGAAATTAACAATTTTTCTTACTTTCTTGCAGGGGTTGCATCGCTCCTCTTTGCAGCTGCCCATATTTCATAATTTGATGTGGTTATCGCTTGGTTGCCTCCACTGGTCGATACTGGCACGTTTATTGCAGATTGCACCTAATCTTGAATATCTCATTATTGAAGAGGTGAGGCATTCTTTATCTCATTCTTGGTATAAAGTTAATGCAAATTTTCATTCTACCTGTGATGATACTCCCAATGAAATTACGAATGGTAAGCAAATGGTCCATCTTTCATCTTTTGAAGACATGTTTTCATCAACCTTATGCGAATAGTGCTCTTATTTTCAATTTCTCTATATTACGTGCAAATGTACACATTTTTAAACCTTCACCATTATTTTTCCATCAGGTACTTCAAGATAATGAAGAGGGGTTTCAAAATTTTAGGCACTTACTGCCAATCCCGCCTGAATGTTTGCTACTCCATGTGAAGAGTTTTGAATTTCACATGTTTGAAGGTGACGAAGATGACATCAAATTAGTAGAATACTTTTTGAAGAATGGAGAAGTTTTGCAAAACTTGATACTCCATTGCCTTCCTTCCGTTGATATGCATATTTTGGCAAGATTGCGTATGTTGCCGAGGCAGTCAACGACATGCCAGATCGATTGTAAAATCTTACACGAGATGAACATATAACTTCTCATATCCTCTCTACTTTCTTGCGTCAAATGTTCAGCACTTTGATGATTCGAGAAAAAATATGTATTATAATCTTTACACTCTGTTTCAAATTTGGCATGTTGTATCATGAATTTCCTTGTTAAATTTCTTAATGGTTTTTATAAAATATCATGAGGATGTAATCATCTATAATTTGCGACCAATGGTTAGCTTTACGTTCGCCTTAGTTGTTAGTGTTAGTTTGTATTCTCATATTCCTTAGAATAGATTACTGATTTCCTCTCTGAGACTCCAATAGTTTAGTTCTTCAACGGTGGTACTTTGTCTTTTGTGTTGTTATTTCTTATGCCAAGCTAATACTCCATTGATCTGACTATTTTTACAAGATTGCTTTTTTTGCCTAGTCAGTCAAAGGCGTGCCAGATCGAGAATGAAAAAGCAAATGGATGTAAGATTTTGCACATTCTCTTTTTCTCTGCAGGCAAATGTTCCTCTAGCACTTGGATGATTCCATAGTAATATGTATTGTATGTTGTACACTCTTTCTAATTTCACTGCGCGTCTTGGATTGATATTCCAACAACTCTTGGTTGTTCTTTTGCCGCATTATGAGGATGTGAACAAGGAGAACTCGTGAAGTTGCTGCGATTGATTATCTTTGCTTTCCGTATGTAGTGTTTGTTTGTGTTCTGGTCAATTGGGTAGTATGAAGTGCAGGTGGAATTCTTGTGCCATAAACATTTCTTACAAACTAGTATTTTTTTTTTTCTTTCAGGGATCATATCTCAAAGAGCTCACTAAGGATGTTGGATTTTTCCAAAATATTACAATAATATCACTTTAGCACTGCAGTTGGCCCATTATTTCCGTCTTGTGATATTCAATCATTAATCTAAAACTTACAATCACAGAGCGGAATACTCTTATTCATGGACACAGTCCACGTAAGAATTTCCTCACAAAGTAGACAAAACCACTCCGAATGAAGTCTCAATCAATTGAAATAAGAGGACTCTATGAACCAAGTTCCAAGGAAAAAACTTACATAACCAAATTATCTTCATATTTAACCAACAACTATGCTTGTTGGTATAAAGTGGAAGAAGGAAAATGGAGTTGCGAGAGGAAGGCACCAGGAAACCAGGAAGACCGCAAGGATGGCTCGACGACTCAATCACAACTTTCGACAATGATTTGGGTTTGAACGTATGAGAGACGTCAAAAACCCCAAGGAGATGGAGAAAAAACTCGATTCTATTAATATTGGTCTGGAACATCGAAATTCTTTGAAGACCAGACTTCCAAAACCAGAAGTCGCTGCGCAGAGGAAATCTCGAGGAAGCATGAGTTATATTTGGATGCTTTGAAATCCCAACGGAGACGTGAGAGTCCGCCAAATGGAATGGGCTGGAATATAAAGTGGCGGATGAGGATTTGCAGCGGTTTGAAAACAAGTTTGTTGGTATTCCTAAAAGGGATAATTCTATCAAACCCCCCAAACTATGGGGTGATTTACCGCACAGGGTCAGAACTTTAATTTTAGCGGCAGTGCCCCCTGAACTTTGGTCGTTTGTGCGATTTACTTTTGTGCGTTTTCCGAACATATTTTTACCGGAACAGTAAGCCACGTGCACATCACATGTTATAGTTTAAGGGCATTTTTGTCCAAAAAAATTCTTTTAAACTTTGTTGCACCCCAAACTATACTAAGTGTGCGTTTTGCCCCCTGAACTATGAAGTGTGCGATTTGCCCCCTGAACTATTGTTTCTTTTCAAGTTATACCCTTTAACTATATTTCAATTTTCTGAAACGCCCCCTGTACTATATTTTAAATTTCTAATTTAGGCCTTGAATTTTATTAGTTTGGTCATTTATATACAATAAAAAAAACATCATATACCATAAAAAAGGATGACTAAATACACCAATTATACACCATTAGAACATCAAAAATTCAACATCAAAATAACAAAACATCTCAAGCCATAACATCAATTGTTCATACTCCTACATTACAAGAAAAATAAGAACTGTTCATAACAAAATGCAAAATGGGCATCACATTGTTATCCCTCCCAAAATAGATGCTCATAAGGGCTGATTGCCCTTCAAAATCCTGCTCACTGTATTGTTAAGTGCCTTTTTAAGTGCTGTGTCAACTATTCTCTCCACAACACTTGCAGGGTTGCACACTCTATTCACTTTTTCCCTTTTAGATGACTGCAACAAAAACACATGAAAAATAAACAATCATTTTGGGACCTCAACCAATAGATAATGGTACTTCTCACCAAAAACATGCACAAGGCAGTTTTTACCTCATACCTAGGGCCAATTTCTTCTGAAGTGGAGGCCCCCTTCTTTTTCAATTCTCCATATCTCTTTTTTACCTGTAAACAAACCAAAGTGGTTGGTTCAGGCAGATAGCAATAACCAAAGATTCAATAATTTGGAAAGCATTTAAATAGCAAATAACCTCAGCAAGTGTTGTCTCCTCTTCCTCTGTTGTGACTTTGGCCTTTTTGGCTTTGTTGTTGACATTTTTCTTGGTCACCTTCTTACCACTAACCTCCTCAACCAGTCTTGCCACTTTCTTCACTTTTCTACTCTGCCTCTCCCTAACTTCCAACCCCTCTTCCTCAGTTACTAACTTTCTTTTAACATTTTTCCTTCTTGGAGCAGGTGGTGAAGAAGTAGCATTGACCTGTATTGTAAACCTTGGGCTTGATCTAGTTGGAGAAAGCTGGCTTGCAATAGGTGGTGGTGAAGGTACTTTGGTCTGGCTTGTGAATCTTGGGCTTGATCTAGATGGGGTAGTAACTGTAGGTCCATCCTGTATGCTAGATACCACCTGATCATCTGCTACACCATCATTTAAATATGCCATTTGAGGCTCATGATCACCAGCAGCAGCTCCACTTTCTCCATTTGCACCAGAATCCAAATCAACAGGATTCTCTTTGACACCAGAAGCAGCATCATTGGAATCCTTCTTCTTCTTGGCACTCTTTTTTTTCCCTTTCTTAGATGGCTGCAATAAACAATTTAGTTAGTACATGTTATGAGTGTTAATGATCAAATATTAGTTAGCAAAAATCAGTTAATATTTACCTTTGCAGCTTTTGTTGTCTTTGGAGGAATGTCTACTCCAGCAGTAGCCTCAGTGCCTAATATTTCATGCCTCTTTGGACAAGTCCTCTTATTATGCCCAACCTTGTGACAGAACCCACAGTTCATCACCACACCCTTCTTGCTCAATTTCACCCTCTCCCCTTGACTACCCCTCTTCTTCAATTCTTCTAATTCTTCAGGAGGCTTGATCCTGTCATTCTTCTTGGGCCTGCCTGGTAACTTTTCTGGAATGGGTGGAAGGCATGGTGGAAGCTCAGACAATGGCCAATCCTCAGGACCTCTCAAGGTGTGCATGCAATGCTTATAACTCTCATTATAAGCAGAGATCTTGTAACATTCAGCAACATGCTCAGAAGGATCACACTCTTTGAAGTATAAGCCAGCCATGCCATGTGCACAAGGAAGGCCACTAATTTGCCACTTCCTACATGTGCATTCCCTTCTTGCAATGTTACAGTTCATTTGACCATGTGGACTGCTAACTTCAAAGTCATCTGCTCCATTCCAGAATGCCTTACATTCACTGCTCTTCTCATGTGTCTTCTCCAAGACCTTTTGAATATTTGGACAAACCTCCCCAATCCACTTAAGTGATAGATCCCTCTTCACATAAGTCCTCTTCATTAAGATAAGCCTGATGTGCTCCGACAAATCAATTATAGGCTTAGGTCTGGCTTCCAAAATCATGGCATTGAAGGACTCACACATGTTGTTGAGCAACACATCACAATTGAACCCTGGCTTGAAGTAGGACCTAGACCAGTACCTTGCAGGCCTCATTGCAAGCCACTTAAAAGCCTCTAAATCCCTCTCCCTTATCTCCTTCATAAACCCCTCAAAGTCATCAACTCTTGTGGACTTTGCAGCCTGCCATAGTAGTGTCTTCAATGGAAGCCCCTTGAAACTTTGCTTAAAATTCCCATACATATGCATAACACAAAATCTGTGTTGTGCATATGGGAACACACTCTCCACAGCATCTATAAGCCCCTTCTGTTTGTCTGATATCACCACATATCCACCACTGTCATCTTTTGTAATATCCAAATCCTTCACAAGCAGATTCATGAACCACATCCATGATTCCCTCTTCTCTTTTTCAACTACAACATAGGCTATGGGAAACAAGCAGTTGTTGGCATCAATCCCAATAGCACTCAATAGTATCCCACCATAATAGCTCTTCAGATGACACCCATCAAAACACAGTATCTTCCTGCATCCTGCCTTATAACCCTTCTTCAGTTGACCCCAACAAATGTAAAATCTTTTGAATATTGGACCATTCTCTGAAGGCATGGTCTTTATCCTCACAGTGTTGTCAGGGTCACTCCTGACTATCTCAGCTGCATACCTCCACAGAAGTGCATACTGCTTCTTATCATTACCCACACTCAACTGCTTCACCCTACTCTTTGCTCTATACATCTGGAACCTTGTAAACTTGATCTTAGTGTCATTCCTCACCATGTCAACTAATGCAGAAGCAGCCATTCCTGGATTATACTTCAACATCAGCTGATATTTCTCTGCAACCCATGTTGATGTTGCTGCTTTAACAACCTCTTGCCTTTGACATATATGCTTTCCTTTCCATGTCTTCACAATCAAAGTCTTACAGTTGCCCACCTCTGATGCATAAATCATCCAATCACATTTGTCATTTTTGCACTTGATTCTGATCCTGTGCTTGTCATTCTTGACAAATGTGATATCCCTCCCAACCAAAATAGCAAACTCCCTCACTGCTCTTCTGAAAATAGCTGCACTCTGGAAACACAGTCCTGGGTGGAAAATGGGCTTTGTCATATCCCTTGCTGGATTGAACACAGGATAACCCATGTAATTCCAATGTCCCCTTTTCAGTTTCTCCACAACAGGAGTCTGAGATGGTTGTTGTGCTTGAGTGGAAGGTGGTGGTGGGGTTTGAGTTGGCTGTTCAGTAGGGGGGACTTGATTGTTTTCAGGTTCTGGGACTTCATCTTTTCCAGGTTCTGGGACTTCATCTTTTTTAGCTTCAGAAGCTTGTGTATTCACAGGAGTTTCCTCCTCAAAAACATCTTCTTCATCATATGCAGAGGGCGGAATCCAATGTGCTTCAGTTTCTCCAGCAGCCACATACAAAGATTCATCATCTGACCACTCCTCCCCACTATCACTGAAACAATCTGATATATCTGTATCACTCCCAACAGAATTTGCATCATCAGACAGAACTGCTTCTTTATCTTGTATAAGTTCATCCCATAAACCAGCCTTCTCCTCAACCTCATCTTCACCATCAGCTTCCAAATCTTCTCTCAAGTCATCACCATTTTGTTCATCACCAACCTCTTCTTGACCTCTAAAGGTATCATTTGCAACTCCATCAGAAGGTTCCCCATCATCCTCCCACACATTGTATAACTCCCCACCCTCTGTGTACAAATGCACCACTCTGTCCTCATCTAAATACTTATCAAGCTTCAATGTTTCCTCATCCCCCCACAAGTAATCCATAACTGACAAATCATTCTCACCAAACTGACTACAGTAGAACTTGGAATCCTCATCCTTCTTAAAACCAGCAGCTTTACTCATTGCAATAATCTCTTGCAGGCTTATCTCTGACACATTGCAATAGTCAATGTGACTAACATCTCCCCCCACATATCTCACAACTCTACTGTGTCTAAACTTGCCACTGTGATGAAGTGTGATAGTGAAATCTTCAGGATCAGTTCCTGCAATAATAATGAAAATATTTGTTAAGTATGTATGCTAGGTTATTCACATGCACAAATGCTCAAAAGACTAAGTTATTGAAAAGCATGACAATGATAGAATATGGATGGACCACAACAAGTAAAGCAAAGCAAATCAATACACTAACATAATATTCATCAATTTTTATTAAGGATCAAACCCCAACACTGCACAACCTAATATCCCCTTTTATTCTACTTATAAAAGCACTAAAAAACCCTCAATCCAACAGAAGTAACAATTTGCAGCAACAAAATAAAAAAAAACAATCATTTCGGGACCACTGTTCAAACCCTAGCCCACGTAATAGGAACAAAATGCAAAATTGAAAACATTGACACTTATTATAACATGTTGTGAGTCGTAAGTTACTAATTAAAACCAAAGACTAAGCAAATCGACAAAAATTTTAAGAAATTAGGGTTTCGGTTCGATTTAAACTTACCATAATCGGGATGGTTTCGGCTTTCTGGAAGATCGTCGCTGGATATACGGAGAACCCACACGATTTTAATGATTATAACGCGGAAATTGATCGGAAATTAAGCAAAATTAATTTTTTCGACGAACCCTAAAAATGCCCCCAAATTTGATAGTTGTGTGCTGAGTGTTAGGTTTTGCCCCCTGATGTTTAGAGTTTTTTTTGAAATTTTTTAATGTTATCGGTCTATTTTACCCCTTACGGGTCACGTGAGTATTGCACGTGAGCGAATATTCTAAGAATATTCCGGTAAAAATGTGACCGGTTCACACACTAAACCAACTCGCACAAACGACCAAAGTTCAGGGGGCACTGCCGCTAAAATTAAAGTTCTGACCCTGTGCGGTAAATCACCCCATAGTTTGGGGGGTTTGATAGAATTATCCCTTCCTAAAAAGGCGATGATTTGTACTCTATTGGGGAAAAACTTGTGAATGAGGGCTTCTTTTATATCACAAGTTTCCCCCTTGGAGGAAATCTGATTCTCCTCCACTCCGATGATCCGGCTGAAATTAAGGAGTTGTGGCGCAAATGTAATCCATGGTGGACGGAGACCTTCACGGATGTTAGACCATGGTCAAAGCTTGATGTTGTCAAAGAAAGATTAGTGTGGATTAATTGTAGAGGTACGCCGCCTTTTGCATGGAATATCAACTTCTTCAAGAAGATTTCTAACAGTGTTGGTGATGTTGTTCAATTGGATGAATCTACTTCTCAAAGAAAAAACATGAATTTCGATAGTGTTTGATTGGGAGAATTGAGTTCTCAAAGGATTCATTTCGAAAACCATCAGAAAAATGAAGCAAGGCTAAAGATTAGGAGATCATCCAAAGGAAAGAAAAACCAAGCTTCAAAAAGAGCAAGGCAAAACAAACAAAAAAAAAAAGGGAAAGAAATCATGAAGACATTTACTAAGTTTGTGGCCGGAATGGAAACCGAACAAGGCATTAAACCCAACCCTCTCGAGAACTTTCCACCAAAGGAAACAACAGTCAAGGCAACTGAAATGAGAAGCCACCGGAGGAAAAAGGTGATTCTCCAGGAATCTCAATTAATGATCATCATATTGCATGCAGTCAGGGGCGTATCTACTTGAAGGCTAGGGAGGGCTGAATTTTCCAACAAAAATTTGATTACTAATCTTATATACTATATATATTAATTTATAAAAAAAACCTACAAGAGTATGTCAAAATGATAAATTGTTGGGCCCAAATGAAGAATTAGTTTGGCCCAAAAAGATATCAGTTTATTCCTTGTGTGGTCCAACAAGACACTTTAGTTTTTTTTCCACATAATCCAATAAAATATTAAACATGTATCATTTAACTTGTGTGGTCCAAGAAAAGGACAGAAAAATACGTTGACTTGCCAAGAAAATTCATAAAAAAAAAAAACCTAACCCTCTTCTTCTCTGGTTATTTGCGCAGAAGAGAAAACAAGTGAACAACTAAATTTTCTATTTTTCTTTTCATTTTTCTATGATTTTGCACAGCAATTTCGCAAGCAACAACTGCTAGCAAGCAAAGAATTTCTCAATTTTCAGTCAACATTCCAAGAAACAAAGGTATGTATATATATATATATATATATATATATATATATATATATTTTATTGAAAGAATAAAAAGAAGCATTCAGTTTTATAAAAAATTAGCTCGAATAGACTCACATATTTTATAATTTTGTTGTGTACTTGAATTGTTTAGTGATTATTAATATGATTTATGAAGTTTAGTGTACGTAGTTTGTATGATTTATGAATTATGAAGCTTAGTGTGGATTGTTCATGTTTTATTTGACTATTTCAATGCTCAATTCAAGTATTGATGTATTATGTGTTCAATATTATGAGTAAGTAACAGAGCAAGTGTTTGTAGATTAGATTTACATGTTTTGTTGGTTTAATAGTTATAAAATATGAAAGTGGTGAAATCTTACTATCTTAGGACTTAGATAATGGTCTGTTACTACAAATCATACAAAATAATGAAATGATTTGTTCATATACTCATGTTCATTAATTGTATATAATATGTTTTACATATTAAAAGACTTTTACATTCAATAAGAAAATGTGTGTTTCAATTTGTATTTTAACTTTTGTCAATGTTTTTAACAGGTTATAATGGCACCTAAAAAGAGAAAAACTGTGCTATCTTTTTTCAAACTAGAGGAGCAAACATCAACAAGTAGCCATAATGGCCCATCAAGTGATGATGTCTCAAATCGTATTGACCAAGGCCCTCCGGAATCTGAAAACATTGAAGAGAACATTGAACAGAATATTGGTACTTTTGAACGAGATTCGGGCCGACGTATTATGATATCTCAATATCCTGTCAATGAAAGAGACAAGATCAGACGAGATTATATCGAGTTGGAGCCCTATCAACCTAGGAAATCCAAGTACCCAACGACCGGATTTGGAATACAAAATCGACGATTTCAAAGCTCATGGTTTGATCAATTTTCTTGGTTAGAATACTCTGTTGTGAAATATGAATCATCTTGCTTTCGTTGTTATCTTTTTTCGTCACTCTTTATATGGTTTGTTATTTTTTTTTTTTTTTTTTTTACTTATAGTAAGCAAAAAAAATATTCTTTATGTTAGTTCTTAGCCCACTCCATTTTAAATTCCTGGATACGCTCTTGCAGTAATAGGATTTTGGTAAGAAATAATATTACTAGTGAAGCGGAGCAACTTTGGTCCTTTGGAAAAAGTATTGGAGTTCTTGGTAAAGGGTATGATAGGGACGTTATTGATAAACTGATTGAGCTTGACGAGAGAGATCTTGAAAGGTTTAATAATAATGAGCAAAACTTGAAAGATGATGGTGACCATAGAAATATCCGATGAAGATTCTCTCATATAATATTAGGGGAATGGGGGGTGGGGTGAAACAAAAGGAGGTTAATTCTTTGGTGCGAAGGTTTAATCTTGATATGGTTTGTCTCCAGGAGACCAAAACAGAGAACGTTGACACACGGCTCTGTCTTTCACTATGGGGCAGCAGCGATTACGAGTGGGTTTCAAAGTCTTTGGATGGTAGATCAGGTGGGTTGCTCATTATCTGGAGATAAGGAATTTTTGAGGTCGAGAACAAAGTAGAAGGAGATGGTTTTATTCTGATTTCTGGAGTTTGGGGCACGTCTAGATTCTGCTGCACTATTGTTAATGTTTATTCCTTTTTGTCATCTTTCTGAGAAAAGGATCATGTAGGCATCTATTTCAGCACTCAAGCAAGCATCTAATATCACTAACAGGTGCATTGTTGGCGACTTTAAGTCTTTAGCTCAGTTTGCAACATGAATGAAAGGAAAGGCAGATTTTCCCAGGGTCTTTCGAGAGATATGATTGAGTTTAATAGTTTCATCAGTGATGTAGTAGGCAAATAGGCATGACAGATTTACCTTATGATTGGTAGGAAATATTCTTGGTACAAATCAGATGATTCTGCGGCAAGTTGGTTCGATAGGTTTCTTTTGACGGATGAATGGTTAGATAGCTGGCGTAATCTTGGGCAATGGGGTCTTAAAAGACCAGTTTCGGATCATTACCCGATCTTGCTCAAAGACAAAGATGTTGATTGGGGACCGCGCCACTTTTGGACACTGGACTGTTGGTTTTCTATAAGGACTTTTCGAGGTTTGTCGAAAAAGAATGGAACAACATGATTGTGGGTGGATGGGGACTGCAGGGGCGGACCTAAAGAAGGGCTTACCTGGGCCTAAGCACAGGTGAGTTTTTTGCAATTTAGTACCTAAAAGTTTTTATATTTATAATTTATATTGTTTGAAAAATAATTATTTCTTTCTAACCCGTTAATCTTTATACAAATAAATTCAAAATACATATTAATTTAGCCCAAAATAAATAAAAATGCTTCCTTAATTGACATTACAACACACAAATCTGATATTTAACAATTAAATTATCTAATTTTAGTCTATATACAGAGTTTGTAACGACACTCTCACATCTTATAACTAGAATTAATTTATTTTCTTACATTAACTTGTAATTGTAAAAGAGTTAAGAGTAGATATTTTTATATTGTAAAAATGTTGTTTATATTATGCTTACCTGAATATATAAATATACTTACGTATGATTTATTTTACTTATAAGGTTGAAGAAAAAAAAATCAAATAATTAATAGGAAAAAAATTCAATTGAGACACCTCTAACACTCTTTATCCATCACCCTAGTCTAGCCCGGGTAAAAAAATATTCCTGGTTCCGCCCCTGATGGGGAGCTTACTGTATTAAGGAGAAAATGAAAAAACTAAAACAGAATTTGAAGCTTTGGAACTTTCGTTTTTGGACATGTGGATGGACGGATCGAGACCTGTTGGTTATCGTGCGTGCACATAAGCGTAATAAACAATAGAATAATCTCCAAAAATACGTATCAACAATTCATAGAAGCAACACTATCATATAACACGCATAGATATGAATTGAAACGCAACAAAATAATTAAATCTACCTCTCAACAACTGATGATAAAATCCTTGGAGTGGATTAGGCGAGTCAGAAACTTCTTTGGAGTGAATTGGACGAGTTGGAAGTTTAACCTCCCCCCCTTAAGATCAATTTGCCGGTTCAGCTTCGAACCCTCGATGGCAACGACCTCCCAAGGTACAACGTCCGCCGCGGTGGAAAAGTCTTGAAGCTAAGATCAATTCCTCTATCGAACTTCGTAATACTTGCAGAACTTAGAAAAATGTATGATATGTATGCAAAAAGAATGTTTTTGTTTTGTATGCTAGTTGGATGATTTTTCCCAAGAGTGGAGACCTCCTTTTATAGGTGAGAAAAGATGTAACAACCACACGACATTAAAGGGGTGATTACTCTTGTCATTCATAACCATTTGAATGCATTCAAATGATTTTTGACCACATTCAAGCACAATAGTAAGTGTGTCTTCAAAATTCAAAATATTCACAAATATTGAATTTTTTTATTTCACAATTAAAATGCTTCTCAATAAGCAATTACAATTCACACACTTTGCACTTTGCACTTATTATTTTGGACTCAAATCCAAATATTCTCCAACAATCCCCCACATGAATGTAATTGGTTGAAATGCACGTGAGCCTAGCAATGCTAAATGCAATTTCTGAGTTCTGCCAGAACTTGTTGCATCAAGATAGGTGGTTTTGGGCCTTGAACCTTCCTTAGTGAAATACCATCGGATATACTTGCCAACCAGTGGACGTGATGCCTTGAACTGTTCGACGTTTTGTGTATACCAAGACAATGATACTCACACAACTCATTCCAGTATTACTTTCGTCCTTTCGTTGTTGTCCATTTCGGCCCTAGACTGCCTTGGCAAAATTCATCGAACGCTCTAGAGATTTAGCCCTTTAACTCATCTCAACGAAGCGGCCCCTTCACATTCGACATAGGTGATCTCTCATTAAGGATATCCTGTCATACCCCACTTGTTATAACAAGTCATAAGGATCATTAGAACCTCAAGTTCTCCTTCACTGTACATGTCTATCACTCTTTCATCATAGAAATGGGTTGGGAACTCAATTTCCCGAGTGCTTTGTTCGACCTCACCTCTCACAATTCGGTTGTCCCTTTGAACCTGCAAATTGGGGTTTACAATTCAGGTAGGGTTGTCATCGTGGTTGGAGGTCATTTTCGTGGGCTTCAATCCCATTCCCCTCGATGAAATTTCTACTTGGTCTCTCGCTAGACCTTTCGTCAATGGGTCTGCAATATTTTCTTTAGACCTCACAAAGTCTAAGGAAATTACGCCAGTTTTCAACAACTGTCGTACACTCTTATGTCTTCGACGTATGTGTCAAGACTTTCCATTGTACACATTACTTTGTGCTCTTCCTATAGCTGTCTGACTATCACAGTGCACGCTAATAGGAGCCATTGGCTTTGGCCACATCGGAATATCTTGAAGAAAGTTCTGAAGCCAGTCAGCCTCGTCAGTTGCAAGATCCAACGCTATGAACTCAGATTCTATAGTTGATCTTGCAATGCACGTCTGCTTGCACGATTTCCATGAAATCGATGCACCTCCAATTATGAATATGTATCCACTCGTAGATCTTATATTCTTGGAGTCTGCGATCCAATTAGCATCCGAAAAACCCTCTATGACCGTTGGATGTCTGGTATAATGCAATCCATAGTTAGCAGTGTATCTTAGATATCTAAGTACTCTAACTATCGTTTTTCAGTGCTCAGTACTGGGATTGATTGTATACCTACTCAGTCTATTCACCGAGTTTGCAATATCAGGTCTAGTACAGTTCATGAGGTACATGAGACTGCCTATGATCCTTGAATATTCTAACTAACGCACACTATCTCCATAGTTTTTGTGCAAATTACACACCACTTCTATTGGTGTTCTTGCAATAGCATCGCTTCCCTTGTCAAACTTGTCAAGAATTTTCTTGACGTAATGACCCTGGGACAGTGCGTAGCCATCTGGTGTCTTGGTGATTTTCATCCCAAGTATGACATCCGAAAGACCTAAGTCTTTCATGTCAAAGTTGTGTGACAACATCTTCTTGGTAATATTAATGTTATTATTATTACCGACAATGATCATGTCATCTACGTAGAGACAGACTATAACATAGTCTTTTTCCTCTCATTTCACGTAAACACATTTGTCACTCTGATTTATACGAAATCCATTTGAAAGCATAACACCATCAAATCTTTCGTGCCATTGTTTAGGTGCTTGTTTTAACCCATATAAGGATTTGACAAGTTTGCACACCTTTTTCTCTTTACCTGGAACCACGAACCCTTCGGGTTGTTCCATGTAAATCTCCTCTTCTAAGTCTCCATTTAAGAACGCCGTTTTCACATCCATTTGATGGATCTCAAGATTAAACAAAGCCGCGAGAACAATGATTAAACGAATTGACGTTTTACTGGAAACATGAGCATAAGTGTCGAAATAATCAACACCTTCTGTTTGTCTATACCCCTTGACTACAAGTCTCGCCTTGTACTTGTCAACGGTACCATCAGTTTTCATCTTCTTCGTGAAGACCCACTTGTATCCTAGTGGTTTATTTCCCTGAGGAAGATCCACTAGCTCCCACGTGCGATTTTGTAAGACATAATCTATCTCATTGTTTACCGCTTCTTTCCAAAGAATCGAGTCCGGAGAGGACATTGCTTCCTTGAAAGTAGCGTGATCATTTTCTAACATGTATGTTAGAAAATCTGAGCCAAAAGATTTCTCTTTTCTAGCTCTTTTACTTCTTCTCGGACTTTGTTCTTCTTCATCTTCTTGAGATTCTCTCACCCCCACATTTCTTTTCGTTTCCTCAATGAATCGAGTTTTGTGGGGAAATATCTCCTCGAAGAATGAAGCGTCTCGAGCCTCAATGATAGTATTCACACTCATCTCAGAGTTATCTGACTTGTGTACCAGAAATCGAAATGCGCTACTATCTTGCGCATATCCAATGAATACACAGTCAACTGTCTTAGGTCCTATCCTAGTCTTTTTAGGAGGCGGAATTGGGACCTTTGCTAGACAGCCCCAAACCCTTAAGAACTTGTAGCAAGGCGCGTGTCCTTTCCACAATTCATAAGGTGTTTTATCCAACCTTTTGTGCGGTAGGCGATTTAGCGCATGGTTAGCGGAGAGCAAAGCTCCCCCTCGCATGTTCTGAGGTAGACCAGAACTTATGAGCATCGCATTCATCATCTCCTTCAACGTTCTATTCTTCCTTTCTGTAATACCATTTTGCTCGGGAGAATATGGCGCTGTAGTTTGATGAATGATCCCACTTTCTGCACAAAGTTGTGCAAATGGCGACTCATATTCGCCTCCTCGGTCACTTCGGAGATTTTTGATCTTCTTTCCGAGTTGGTTCTCAACTTCATTCTTATAGTGAATGAACATGTTTATTGCTTCGTCTTTACTTCTCATTAAGTATACATAGCAACATCTTGTACAATCATCGATAAACGTTATAAAATAACTTTTACCGCCTCTAGATTGTACGTACTTAAGATCACATACATCAGTATGGATCAAACTCAGTGGTTCAGTGCTTCGTTCTATCGAGTGGAACGAGGACTTTGCCGTTTTTGTTTCGACACAAGTCTCACACTTGTGCTTATGGTTGATGTTAAATTTTGGTATTAAGTTTAGTGAACTTAATCTTTGTAAAGATTTAAGATTCACGTGACCTAATCTACCATGCCATAAATCGGCACACGAGTAATCTCTCACAGTTACTACATCAACGGACGTGCTAGCCTCATTTCTAGTCTTAATCTTAGTCTTAGGCGCTATTGTCATTACATACATCTTAAACAGATTGTCCGACAAATAACCCTTGCCCACAAAGGTTCCACCATTAGACAGGATGACCTTGTCTGACTCAAAGACAAGTGTGAACCCTTTCTTGTTCAGTACTATACCAGATATTAGATTCTTGTGAATCTCTGGAACATGAAGCACCTCTTTCAGGGTCAACTTTTTCCCCGATGTCATGTTCACCACAACCGTCCCTTCGCCCTCAACCTTCAAGACAACAGAGTTTCTCTTATAACACTGCTCATTCTCTACTGGTTTATAGGTCTTAAACATCCACCTATTGGTGCAGGTGTGTCGAGTAGCTCCAATGTCTACCCACCATTCATTCGAGTTGTTATTTGAAATTTCAGCCGCCATAACTAAACAAATAATTCTCACAATTATTTCGATTAGTATCGCTGAGAATTCTCAACTCAAATATTTATACAGATATTCCCAGGCCGGTGGAGGGACGAAACCTCTTTAAAGTCCACATTTCTGCGACAGAATATTAGGTTCCCAGGCCAGTGGAGGGACAAGTCCGCTTACACTCCACCTTTTTGCGACATAACCGTCTGTATAGATATTCTCACTTTAATTTCCTTCCAATTCACAAGTCTCAATACTTTGAATTTTTTTGAATTTTTTTTTCTTACTCTCAATGGTTCACGTGCAATATCACAAGCATATAATCAACTATTTTTTTTCCCCAAATTAAAGTACTATCATATAACGGTTTGGTTTCTCAACTTAATTTAATCACATAAGCATGCATCAACAATATAATATATCATGGGAGTTAAAGATTTAAGCCTAAATAATTAACTGCAGCACTATAAGTCAAGTACAGATTTACGCATGCATTAAACGGAATTAAATGCTGGTCTAACGGTAGGGATTAGAGTAAATGAGGCTGAAGATACAGGTTCGAATCCAGCATGTAACGTTTTTGGACAGATTTTAATTCAGCAGCTTTATAACGTAAACATATATGTAACCGCGCAATTAATCTTCAAGAAATGTAACAACCTAATGGTAAAGATGCATTCAAATTAGCAAGAGGTACTGTGATCAAATCACAGTTTTGACAATTTTTTTTTTTGGAACTTCTTGTTTTCAATTCCTTAAAACTTAAGGCTATAACTGACTTTGGAAATCAGGAAATGTTTAAATATGATCAACAGTACACATAATCATACAAACACCTTTTCCCAACAATTAAGCAACACAATTTAAATTCTAAAATTATCTGAAGCAGATTAACCGATTTTCAAAACCAAAATTAAACTAAACAGATTCTGGAAAATAAAATCACCTTCAACGTGCAACACACGAAATACTTAAATATAAAATTGATCTTAAGATTGTTGGTTATCGTGCGTGCACGTAAGCGTAATAAACAATAGAATAATCTCCAAAAATACGTATCAACAATTCATAGAAGCAACACTATCATATAACACGCATAGATATGAATTGAAACGCAACAAAATAATTAAATCTACCTCTCAACAACTGATGATAAAATCCTTGGAGTGGATTAGGCGAGTCAGAAACTTCTTTGGAGTGAATTGGACGAGTTGGAAGTTTAACCTCCTCCCCTTAAGATCAATTTGCCGGTTCAGCTTCGAACCCTCGATGGCAACGACCTCCCAAGGTACAACGTCCGCCGCGGTGGAAAAGTCTTGAAGTTAAGATCAATTCCTCTATCGAACTTCGTAATACTTGCAGAACTTAGAAAAATGTATGCTATGTATGCAAATAGAATGTTTTTGTTTTGTATGCTAGTTGGATGATTTTTCCCAAGAGTGGAGACCTCATTTTATAGGTGAGAAAAGATGTAACAACCACAAGACATTAAAGGGGTGATTACTCTTGTCATTCATAACCATTTGAATGCATTCAAATGATTTTTGACCACATTCAAGCACAATAGTAAGTGTGTCTTCAAAATTCAAAATATTCACAAATATTGAATTTTTTTATTTCACAATTAAAATGCTTCTCAATAAGCAATTACAATTCACACACTTTGCACTTTGCACTTATTATTTTGGACTCAATTCCAAATATTCTCCAACAAGACCATCAAAGGAGACATCAACATAATTGATCTTAAGAGTGAATCTGAAGAAGAGATTTAGGAGAAAAAAAATGCAAGATTGGCGAAGTTTGGCAATTATATAAATCAAAGAAAAGTCTGTTATTCAAAAAATCGCGATCAAAATGGCTTAGAGAAGGTGATACCAACTCTATCTATTTTCACAAATGCATTAATGCAAGAAGAAGATGCAATGGAATTAATAGGATTTGGGTTAGGAACAGATGGGTGGATTAGCCAAATGAAGTTAAAGAAGAAGTCAGACTTCATTTCCAGAACGTTCTCCACGAACCTTGGTGGAACAGACCAATTCCCAATCTTGATTTCACTCTAGTTGGTAGTGCAGAAAATTCTTTCCGTGTTGCGCCTTTCTCGAATGAAGGAATTAAGTCGGCCGTATGGAATAGCAATGGGTCTAAGAGTCCTCGTCCAAATGAATTTAATTTAACTTCATCAAAAAGTTATCGATGTGTTGAAGAATGATATCTTCCGCTTTATTAGAGATTTCCACTGTAATGGAAAACTTGTGAGAGGCGTTAACCCTTCTTTTATTACTCTTGTTCCTAAAAAGCAGAGTCCCTAGAATCTCAATGATTATCGCCCCATCTCTCTGATAGGAAGTTGCTACAAAATTCTCGCTAAGTTGTTAGCGACCAGGCTAGCAAAGTTTTGGATAAGGTTATTTCCAGAGAACATGTGGCTTTTGTGGGTGAAAGATTTTTTTTGGATAGCATCCTTGTCACCAACGAAACTATTGATGAAGCAAGAAAAAAGAAACTCTCGTGTTTGGCACTTAAGGTTGATTTTGAAAAACCTTTTGATAGTGTCAGTTGGGAATATCTTAATCATATGATTGAGATTCTCGGTGGTTTGTTATCAGTGGAGAGAGTGGATTATGGAGTGTGTTCGATCGACTTCGATCAACGTTTTAGTTAATGGGAGCCCCACTGATGAGTTTAGGCCATCGAGAGGTCTTAGGCAAGGCGATCCTCTCTCCCTGTTTCTCTTTTTGATCGCGGCAGAAGTGCTTAGTGGTTGATTAAAAAGGCAAAGGAAGCGAGCTTGTTTAAAGGCATAGTTGTTGGAAAGAATAAGGTGGAGATCACACATACACAGTTTGCAGATGACATCGTGCTCTTTTGTGAGAACAATGATATGAATGTGTGAGCGTATTCTCAGAAACTTTCAACTTGTCTCGGGACTCAGAATTAATTAGCGAAATAGATACTGAAGCT
The DNA here is from genome assembly GCA_948329865.1 of Linaria vulgaris. Lineage (NCBI taxonomy): Eukaryota > Viridiplantae > Streptophyta > Magnoliopsida > Lamiales > Plantaginaceae > Linaria > Linaria vulgaris. The sequence continues at coordinate 20,489,565 of OX415251.1, forward strand.
AATAGCGGGTCTATTTTAGTTTTTCATTTTACTTGTCTAAGGTTTAACAGCTTAATTACATAATATTGTACATATTGTTACATCTCTATTAAGGCATTAAGCTTATCTCCATCGGTTAAATCAAATATATGATGCTCACTATTTTTTGCACTAATTAATCTAAAGAAAGTTGGGAAATTTAAAAACAAAATAAAAAAAACAACTTGTATTTGTTAGAAACCTTTTGCTGCTTTTTAAGTAAGTTTTTTCCTTTCTAGCTATATGATGGGTATGTTTTAAGGTTGACCCAACACTTGCATATTGGGCCGGCCCATTACCACATCGAACAACTAATGTTCGATGCGCGTAACGAATTACGCATCGAATTGATATGATTCGATGCGCTTTCCGCATATGTCATTGGGACCCACGGGACGGTTGCTAAATACCGCCCCTTGTAGTTCGTGTACATTCTAATTAAAGAATCACTTTGGCACAATCAGCATCGAACCACTGTTCATTCGAGGCGTGCTAAATCGAACACACTCGATTCGATACGTACCTGTACCGAATTCAGTGAATTCGATACCAAGAAGAGCACATCGAATTCGATACGGAAGGTGACATCGAATCTTTCAGATTCGATATACATAAATTCGAGACTGAACCCTTACTATACATTTCACATCGAATAAAGGCTATTCAACACGTCAGCATCGAATGCCTAGAATTCTATGCACTTCAAATATCTTGTAACTTAACATTCAAACCTAGTAAGCTTGTAATAGGTGTTCCGGACAAAGTTATTCCATTCATTTTATTGAATTATCATTTATTTTGGTTATTTATATTCAGATTGCATTGTTGAACCGTGTTCTGTTACATTGACGAATAAGACCAAAATATTGGCGCCGTCTGTGGGAACACTAAGTTTTATTAGTTTATTAGGCATGACATCTAGAGTTATTAGATCCAGCAGTAAAGCTGCAGAGGGAACCAATGAAGGGGCTGAACGGACGACTCCTGAACAGATAATCCCAGACAATGCGGGACCGTCAGCAATACTCGCAGGAGTACCAACACCCGCAAGACGAGAAATGCAAGGACTTCAAGGTGCAGAACCACCAAGAACTGAAGTAGGTGCAACTGGGGCAACGACGACGAATGCTTCGATTCCAAACACTATAAGGAATGAAATCATGGCAATGGTAAAGGCCGCACTGGCAGAAGTGCTAACTCCCGCACCGCCCATATTGACACCACCGGCTATTGGACATCCAGAGGCGGTGAGAGAACAAGGCTATGCGGCCAGAATACCGAAAGGAAAAGAGAAAGAAAAAACACGACAAGACAACGCAAGAAGTAAACGTGCATCAGAAGAACCACAAAATAGAGAAAAATCGAATCATAACGATCAGAGAAGGATGTTAAAATCAGTCGAAGTGCAATAAAAAAGGCACCTTGAAGGGAGAGAAAAAGAAAAGGAGGAAGACCGCAGAGATGAATCAAGAAGAAGGGAGGATAGAGACGACATGAGATGTCCGGAGAGTTATGACTCCAGAAGGGAACATGACGAGGAAGGAAACCAAAGAGAAGAACCAAGAAGAAGAAAAGATAGAGATGATAGAAGACATCCGGATAGTCATGACTTCAGGAAGAGCGTGACAAAATGACTAGAAAAATAGAGAGGCTGGAGAGGGAGAAGGCAATAATCGAAGGTCGGATGGCACAAGGGGATGGTAATTCTAATCGTAGTCCATTTTGTGAAGCAATAGAATCAGAGATCTTAGGACAAGGGGAAAACATCTCGGATCTAAAAACTTACTATGGTAAGTCTGATCTCCAAGATCATCTTTTTCAATTGGATAGGAAATTGTCTCTGTACGGGTTCAAAGACAACATTCAAGCCATGATATTCGCAACAACTCTGTCAAGAGTAGCTATGGATTAGTTTAATAGGATTACCCCAGGACTAATTAAAAGCTACAAACAATTGAGAAAGATGTTTGAAGATCAATTCTCCAGTCAGGTTAGATTGGTTTTGGATCACTCCCATCTCTATACGATGAAACAAGAAGCCAATGAAAGTCTGAAGGACTTTATGAAACATTTCAATACGGAGCTGCTAAGGATTGATAGCCCGTCTGGAGAGATGATCGTGAGTATACTTTTTCGAGCAACCACCAACACAATGTTTAGTGGGGACTTACTCAGACGCAAGCCCACCACTATCGAAGAGATTAAAAAAATAGCACATAAGGTAGTTTATTTTGAGGAGATGATGGCGACCAAAACACTAGTTATTGCACCCGTGAAAGAGAAGGAAAGAGGCAGAGAAGATTACAACCGCAACAACAATAACAACAACAACAGGAGCAAGAACTATAAATACCGGGAGAGTTCGCCCAGACGGTATACGCCGCTAAATGCTCACATCATGACAGTATTCAGAGCAGCGAAGAGAAGCGGTTAGCTAAAAGATCCCAAACCAATGAAGGAATCCAAGGCTACAATGTTTTTGACCAAATTTTGCAAGTATCACAATCAGAAGGGGCACGATACTGAAAATTGCTTCAACCTGAAGGATGAAATTGAACGATTATTGAAAGATAGAAAACTTGTGGAGTTTATAAAAAAGATTCAGGAACAAGAAAACAATGCCAGCAGGAACAGAACTCCATCCCCCAGAAAGGATAAGCAAAGGATGGTCGATGAACCACATCTATTCGAGTATCCTCAAATTGAAGATGGAAATGCCAGGAAAGGTATGATCAATAATCGTTCAATTTCATGGCAAACTTGTGGAGTTTATAAAAAAGATTCAGGAACAAGAAAACAATGCCAGCAGGAACAGAACTCCATCCCCCAGAAAGGATAAGCAAAGGATGGTCAATGAACCACATCTATTCGAGTATCCTCAAATTGAATATGGAAATGCCAGGAAAGGTATGAACAATATGATTTCAGGAGGACCAGGAAGAGCGGATTCCACCAACGGGCGACGAAGAATCACAAGGCTTGTTGAATCTGATAACTTTGTCAATATGTCAAGTATACTAAGAATTGAAGAGATGCTGCATGAGAAAGTCACATTCTCAACAGCAGGCCTACGGAAATTGAGCGCACAAGCTATTCAAATGTCAAATTTAAATTGCCCTTGGGTGATAACTGTGGACATAGCTAATTATGGAGTCACCAAGATGTTGGTGGACCACGGTAGTTCCGTAAATGTGTTGTTCAGTTCTACATTGGCCAAAATGGGATTAAATAATCAGACACTAGAACCGGTGAGAACATCTCTTCACGGATTTGATCTATTAAGCGGAAGCATAATGTAACACATTAAAAAAGCCAAAACAAACATTAAAGTATCAGGCTACGACCGCTAAAAAGTATAAGGGACCGCATCAAACACTCACGATTCGATGCCAAAAACATCGAATCAATGTTGTTCGATGCAGACCGCATCGAATTGGATCCATTCGCTGTGCTTGACCTGGGAAACAAAATATGCACGGAGCAGAATGAGCTTCCCTCAGCAGACCTGCCTTTATATAGACAGCGGGTGGCCCACCAGGCCCATATCAGTGAGCGCATAGAATTAGCACCTCAAATACATTTCGTTCGATGCGTCATAACTGACGCATCGAATATGACATATTCGATGCGCGTCGTTAATTGTCAGATAACAATCGCAATTCGTTCTGAAGTAACGTATGATTAGGAATATTCCTAACCAGTGACTAACCATTGGTACCATGTAAATAAGCCATATCAAGGTGGTACTTACTATTCAACAATACGCAATTTAGTTTTTAAGTTTGGAAGTCGATATCTAATCGACATCGTCTCCCAAACTGGGGGGACTATATGATTGGTATGTTTTAAGGTTGGCCCAACACTTGCATATTGGGTCGGCCCATTACCACATCGAACAACTAATGTTCGATGCGCGAATCGAATTACGCATCGAATTGATATGATTCGATGCGCTTTTCGCATCTGTCATTGGGACCCACGGGGCAGTTGCTATATATAGCTCGCCCCCTTGTAGTTCGTGTACATTCTAATTGAAGAATCACTTCGGCACAGTCAGCATCGAACCACTGTTCATTCGAGGCGTGCTAAATCGAACACATTCGATTCGATACGTACCTGTACCGAATTCAGTGAATTCGATAACAAGAAGAGCACATCGAATTCGATACGGAAGGTGACATCGAATCTCTCAGATTCGATATACATAAATTCGAGGCTGAACCCTTATTATACATTTCACATCGAATAAAGGCTATTCGACACGTCAGCATCGAGTGCCTAGAATTAGATGCGCTTCAAATATCTTGTAACTTAACATTCAAACTTAGTAAGCTTGTAATAGGTGTTCCGGACAAAGTTAGTCCATTCATTTTATTGTATTAGCATTTATTTTGGTTATTTATATTCAGATTGTATTGTTGAACCGTGTTCTGTTACATTGACGAAATAAGACCAAAATACTGTATGAAACATTGAAACGTAATCCATGCCACAAACCGAACGACATGTCACTCCTTAAATTATTAGGTTTCTCTGGGTACTTATCACTAAGGGTGGATGGTTCTGTTTAACTCATTGGTTCGATTTTTGAATGAGTAGTCCGGTTCAAACCACCATTGATTCAGTTTTTCAAGCATTGGTCTCGGTTTTACTTTTTGCATTTTTTTTTACAAACGAATGTATAAACCCTCCCATTTTATCCACTAAAAATCAATCTTTGATTTGAAGAAAAAAATGATAAACAACATATTAAAAAAATTTATCATGTAATAATTAATAAAATCACTTAGTAATCTATATAGATTGACCATCAACCGCAAAACATCATTTAAAATTGACTATTCAAAAATTGCAAAAGTTGTTGCAATAAGAATCGTCTATTAATATATTGTCTCTAAAACAACACAAAATTTGCGTAAAAGCTATCCATTTATACTTTTAAAGCAATACAAATGCCAAATAATACTTTTTGCACTTTACAAGTTACAACGACTTCTTACTTGAGATTGATTATTTTTTTATGACTTCATCTACTTAACTTTATTTATGGTGAATACAAGTTTTATTGTTTAACTATTAGAGTTAGGATAAGAAAAAATTAATGCGATTTTTGGGTTGGTTCAATAAACCGGAGGTGTAAATCCAAACCAAAACCAAACCATATATCATCCCATTTTTGACTACCAACCATATACCGAACCATATATCATCCCGTTTTTGACTACCAACCATATACCGAACCAATTATCCAGTTCGGTTAAAAAATTGGACTATCAATCCGATAATCGAACAATTTGGTCGATTTCGGTTTTAATGTTCATCGCTACCTAGGGGTGGGCGGTTCATGCATTCACGGTTTTTTTAAATGGGGATTCAATTTCAATTTCCTTCTAAAGCAAGTCTTGAATGTAACCGTTTGATACGACTTGATTCGGTTTAAGCTGTCATCAATTCGGCTTATATTGCACCAGTTTCAATTTTATTTTTTGCTTCTTTTGTTTCACAAAAAATGTATAAACCCATCTATCCATCAAAAAATCAATACTTGATTTAAAAAAAAAGTGATAAACAACATATAAAAAAACAATTATGTTAGGGTCATTTGCAAAGTAAAAAAGAACATAGGGTGATATAAGCAATATTCTCATAATTATATGTCCATTTGCCTTAACCCCATTCCATTCTCGCGCGCGTACGGTCAGTCACTCCTCAGCTCGGAATGAAAATTTCAGTGAAGTCGGCTGTTAGAGCAAATATTTAGCCATATTTGTGCTGTCTGGGTAAGTTTTTTCCTTCCTAGTTGTATGAAACTATTCACTCAATGGAGTCAAATTCAAAAGCAATTCGATTGGGAATTGCAAAAATTGACCGAATCAGTGAGCTGCCAGATTCAATTTTGAGCATAATTTTGTGTAATTTGCCAACAAAAAATGCAGTTGGCACCTCAATTCTCTCCTCTAGGTGGAGATATCTCTTCCCCTTTGAGGTTATGCCCAAAAAACTTGATCTTGATGATTCATTGCTCTTAAATCCTAATAGGGGAGAAAACAACAATTCCGACAATACCCCTCGTGTTTATTTTATGGATTTTGTTGATAAATTGCTGAATGTTACTTTATCTGATGCGAATTCTGTGGAAGAAATCATTCTTCATTGTAACAAGCAATATGGTGTAAAAAAGGTTGCATCTTGGATTCGTGCCACAGTACGGCTTAATGTTCGTCGCCTTGATCTCAAATTTGCTTCAAATAAGTCGATGGCCTTGTTTCATAGCCTCAACGGCTGCACAACATTGGTGACATTGCGCCTTTGGTTCGAGTCTGAGTGTTGTCCTCCAGATAACTTTAATTTACCAAATCTCAAAACATTGTATTTTGCTAAACTGATATTCAATGATGATGATGAAAGAGAACCCATCAATCAACTGCTTCTAGGCTGTCCTACATTAGAATACTTACACTTGTTCCAATGTAACTTGAAGAATTTGTATGATGTAAGCATCAAGTGTCCTGTGTTGAAGAAGTTGGCCATAGAGGATTGTTGGGAACAATCTGTCGGTTACCTCACAATTGATGCCCCAAATCTTGAAGAATTGATATATGATGGATTTCTCGCTACTTTCTATGATGTTTGTGACTTCAGCTCTCTTCACACGGCTCACGCGGGCATACGTCCCAGTCAACGACTATTGAATTATTTAGAAGTTAACAGTGACGATGACGATCTTTTGTGGGATTTTAATAATAGCACAGCGAAGGTTGTTTCTCGATGCTCAAGCACCATCCGTCTATATTTATCGGACTGTGCAATTGATGTGAGTTTTCTTAATTATCTTCGTAAAGAAAACTGGATTGTCGTGATCACATGTCACTCTTAGCAGTAAATAATTATTCTTGGCATCTAGTATGTTGATCCTATTTAGTTTGATTATGTTATACTTAATTGTGAGAGTTGTGCAACTTATACTTTTGAGGTTGGACTTAGATCTTGTTGAAGTTCCCGTTATGTTTTATCATAGCCAGAAACCTTTTTTAGGTGAATAAAGTAGTTGATGCAAAGGTCTTTCCAAGTCATCAAGTGCCTCGAACATAACGGAGCAGCAATGGGCTTGTTACTAAGTATATAATATCAGTTGTAAAACTAGCCAATGGATGGTTTCAAGAACATTAAGGTTTTACAAGCAGCAATGGGCTTGTTACTTATAATGTTTAATTAACGAGCTATGGTAATTTCATTATCCTGTGTGCAAACGGAGCCTTCTAATGGTCCTTTCTATTGGTAAAGAAATAATGAGCTGCAGTTTACTTCTGGCCATATGAAACTCGCATGAATTATAGTTTCACTTTATGAACCACCTCTTGTTGCATATTTCAAAAAGAGGCTTGTGCAATTTTTATGGGTAAAAGTTAAGATATTGTCAAATAACTTACATTATTGTATGTCTTTATTAAGTAATTGACAGTTTTTCTTACTTACTTGCAGGGGTTGCATCGTTCCTCTATGCAGCTGCCCATATTTCATAATTTGATGTGGTTATCACTTCATTACCTCCACTGGTCGATATTGGCACGTTTATTGCAGATTGCACCTAATCTTGAACATCTCATTATTGAAGAGGTGAGGCATTCTTTGTGTAAAGTTAATGCAAATTTTCATTCTACCTGTGATGATACTCCCAATGAAATTACAAAATGGAAGTAAATGCTCCATCTTTTGTCTTTTGAAGACAATTTCCATCAATTCTCTTTAAATATTATGTGGATAAGTGCTCTTATTGTCAATTTCTCTATAGTTCATGCAAATGTACACCTTTTTAAACCTACACCATTCTTTTCTTAACAGGCACTTCAAGAGAATGAAGAGGGGTTTCAAAATTTTAGGCACTTACTGCCAACCCCGGCTGAATGTTTGGTACTCCGTTTGAAGACTCTTGAATTTCACATGTTTGAAGGTGATGAAAATGACATCAAATTAGTAGAGTACTTTTTGAAGAATGGGGAAGTTTTGCAAAATCTAATACTCCATTGCCTTCCTTCCGTTGATATGGGTATTTTGACGAGATTGCTTATGTTGCCAAGGCAATCAAAGGCATGCCAGATCGACTGTAAAGTCTAACAGGAAATGAACATATAACTTTGCATATCATCTCTTCTCTCTTGCGTCAAATGTTTAGCACTTTGATGATTCGAAAAAAACATGTATTATATGCTTTACACTCTGTTTCTAATTTGGTATGTTGTATCTTGAATTTCTATGCTAAAATTTCTGACTTGTTTTTTAAAAAAATATTATGAGGATGTAATCATCTATAATTTGCCACCATTGGTTAGCTCTACTTCAACTTAGTATGTTAGTGTTAGTTTGTGTTTTTCATATTCTTTAGAAATAGATTACTGATTTCCTCTAAGAGACACCAATATTTCGTTCTTCAATGCTGGTGCTCTGTCTTTTGTGTAGTTATTGTTATGCCAAAAGCTAATATTCCATTGTTTTCCTCCTAGTGATCTGACTATTTTTTACAAGATTGCTTATGTTGCCGAGGCAGTCAAAGGCGTGCGACATCGAAGTGTAGAATGAAACAACAAATTAATGTATAATTTTGCATCGTCTCTTTTTCTCTACAAGCAAATGTGCCTCCGGCACTGTGATGTGTATTATATGTTGTATACTCTTTCTAATTTCACTGTGGTGAATCTTGGATGTATATGCCAAAAACTCTTGTTCGTGTGCCGCATAATGAGGATGTGAACAACGAGAACTCGAGAAGTTGCCGCCACTGATTATCTTTACCTTGAGTATGTTAGTATTTGTTTGTGTGCCGCCACTGATTATCTTTACCTTGAGTATGTTAGTATTTGTTTGTGTTCTGGGCAATTGGGTTGTATGAAGTGCACAATCACAAAGTAGAAAATTCTTATTCATGGACCCAGTTAACATAAAATATTTTCCTCTCAAAGTTCACTCCAAGTGAAGTCTTAATCAATTGAAACAATAGAACTACATAAACAAATCATCTTCATATTTAATCAATTTTTATTATTAAGGCGTTTAGCAATTATATGGTTTCTTATTGTCCGCGTCGATATTTTGTTATGTGTCACTTCGCAAGGGTAATGTTTGCGAACATTTTCTCATAAGCATAAGTGCACAATCTAAGTCAATGTATTACAATTTTATTTTTTTAAGTCATAGGTTTGAAGTATTTGGGAGAACAACTATTTTAGTTTGAACTTATGTAAAAGAAATGCTCTCAGTAAGCCAAAATTATGCGAGTACAAATGTAGTTATGTTCGCAGAAGTTCAAATGTGAGTACAAATGTAGTCATGTTTGCAAGATTTCTCGTAAAGCTAACTTAAAATACGAAAAAAGCTAGTGTTGAAGCGTTTACTGATAGTTAGTGAGTCATATATTTTAAGAACATTGTTGACTCTCTTACAAGTTACAACATTCTCAGTTTTCATAAAATGTATCAAAACATTCTCAGTTAATAACGAAAAAAGAACAAGACCTTGTTTTATTAACGAATTTGTTTTTTGATAAAGAAAAATAAAAACACACGGTTTTATTAACACATTGAATGTACGGTGTACCATATTTAGGAGCGAACATTTGACAATCAAGTTTCATAAATGTTATGTTCCTGGTTTTGCTATATTCTCTTAAAAGAAAAGGATCCAAGGTGGATTTTTCTCAGGATTGTCTTTTCCTCATATGGTCGCTTTTTTGTTTTTGTCGCCTTTGTGGAATGTCACCACCTCGTTCTGTTGTCTTCTCAAATTGTAGCCTTCTCGCACTTTCGCTGGTTCAATGCGAACCCATTGCATCAAGACCGTTAGTTGGTCCACGGGGTATCTATAAAATTCACTTTCTAACTTTCTCTTTTTAGACGTTTATCTAAATTCTTAAGAACATACCTAAGCATGGAAGTACATACATCGGACTTTGACGTAGCTCACTTGTATTGACGGTAGCGCAAGTGCGTCAAATGACCAAAAATTACCAAGATCTAGTGGAGTATCGATTCATTTTGATGTGTGATGGATCAAAATTTCTTTTATACTTTTCACGGAAAGTAATGAAATGGTTCTAGCTTTAGTTCTATCGAAACGAAACACACAATTATTTTTTAAATTATTTATAATTATAATTATTAGGGCATTTTATAATTTCTGCCCGATAACTTTCCCAAAATTCAAGTTTTGCCCTTTTTTTAAACGGGCTCGAAAAATGCCCTGTAACGTTTTTTTTAATTAATTTCTGCCCGACGGGCTCAAAATTGGGTTTGGTCAACCCAGTGAATTTTTATTTTTATTTTTAATTAATAACTATATTTAATTTTAATTATATTTTGATCTAAATCATAAAGAAATTGTATAAAATCAAGTTTATTAAAAAAAAATGTCTTAAAATGTTTACTAAATTTATATTACTAGTAAAAACTAAAAATAAATTATATATATACTAGTAAATTAAAAATAAATTATATATTGATCTAAATCATAAAAAATGTATATATTCAAGTTTATTAAAAAAGTTTATCTTAAAAAGTTTAATAAATATACGAACTATACCCATCGTTTAGCCTCTTTTACGAAACTATACTCAACTTTTGAACTTTTGCAATAGTATACCCAACCTTTGAAAACCGTAACTATACTATACCTATACTAAATTTCCGGCCAAAAAACGTCATTTCCAGACAAAGTGACATCATGTCTCGGCAATATATTTTATAATTTTATATAAATCTTTATATTTTATATAAATCTTTATATTTTATAATTTTATATAAATCCTTATTAAAAACAATATATATAATTTTTTATAACAAAAAAAATAAAAATAAAAAGTCATCTTCCCCCCCCCCCCCCCAACCCACCCTACCCCGCCCCACACGCCCCCACCTCCCCGACCCTCCCCTATCCCGCCCCACGCCCCCACCCGCCCCCACCTCCCCGACCCACCCCTACCCCGCCCCACATGCACCATCACCGCGATTTGCAGTGGTGGTGGCGTCGATTTGACGCCACCACCACTGCAAAACTTGAATTTGGGAAAAGTTATCGGGCAGAAATTATAAAATGCCCTAATTATTATGAAGTTTTTAAAACATGTTGAAAACATTGTGAAAAGGTTTCAATATAACGAACCAAAACATACTCCTAAAATGCACATTTGATCTATCGTGTCAGTTGACAAAAATATCCGCATCACACATTTAGTAAAATACTTCAAATAGATTAAATTTATTAGTTATAGATACATCAAAATTAAATATCGAGACAATATTTTCTCATAATTATTCTCACTGCTATATAGAATATGAATAAATGGAAAATTAGGTTAATACTTAATAACACACATCGGCTTTCAAAGAATCCTCTGTTGAGCAAATTTCTGCTTTCTGAGTAAGCATTTTGATCATGGAGTCGAATCCAAAAGAGATTCAACTGGGAGTTGATAAAATTGATAGAATCAGTGAACTGCCAGATCCAATTTTGAGCATAATTTTGTGTAAATTGCCAACAAAAAATGCTGTTGGTACCTCAATTCTCTCCACCAGGTGGAAAAATCTCTTCCCCTTTGAGGTTATGCCCAAAAAACTTGATCTTGATGACTTATTGCTCTTAAACCGCAGGAGAAAAAACAATCTCAACTCCTCTTCTAGTAGCTTTGTCGATTTTGTTGATAGGTTGTTGAATGTGAAATCTGTTGAAGAAATAATTCTTCACTGTGCCAAGGATTATGGTGTAGACAAGGTTGTGTCTTGGGTTTGCGCCGCGTTACAGCTTAATGTTCGAAATCTTGATCTCAAATTTGTCAGTAAGACGAATAACTTGTTTCATAGCCTCAACGGCTGCATGACATTGGTGACGTTGCGCCTTTGGCTAGAGTCTGAGTGTTGTCCTCCGGATATATTTATTTTACCCAATGTCAAAACATTATATCTTGCTAAACTCATATTTGTTGATGACGAAGGCGAACCCATCAGTAAATTGATTGCAGGCTGTCCTGCATTAGAAGACTTACACTTGTACCGGTGTAACTTAAAGAATTTGTATGATGTATACATCGTGTGTCCTCTGCTGAAGAAGTTGGCCATAGAGGGTTGTTGGGAAAAGTTTTTAGGTGGCCTCATGCTTGTTACCCCCAAACTTGAAGTGTTGATATATAACGAATTTCTTGCTCGATACTATAATGTTGGTGACTTCAACTCTCTTCACACGGCTCACATTGACATCGGTCCGAGTCAAGAACTATTGGATGCAGAAGAAGATGAGGAAGACGATGATGAACATGTTCGCTTTTTTGATAACACAGCCATGATTGTTTCTTGTTGCTCAAGCACCATTCGTCTATATTTATCCAATTATACAGTTGATGTGAGCTTTCTTAATTTTATGTTTATTTTGTTTCTTGATAACTTTATCAGATGATATCCTATTTTTGAACTGGAATTGGTAAGTAGAAACCATAACTAATTCTAGACCTATTTTTATGATTTCTATAAGTGTTTTATATCATTACGTGGTTTTATGTTATAACATGAAAGGGTTATGTACTTGTTAAATTCCCTCTCCTGTATAATCTTTGAAGTTCTTTACTTGGCTGATATAATTTTCAGTTTCCGATGCCATCCCTACTTGACTGGCTAGTGTGGAAATTTTCACAAAGAAAACTAGATTGACCTGAGAATTCATCACTCTTAGCAATAACATGTTATTCTGGTAGATGTTGATAATTTAGAGTAATTATTCGCTCAATCACCTGAAATTGGTAAATAAACTACCCAATGGTGAGGAGTATGCGACTTCCACTTTAGGGATTAGTTTTAGAGTCGTTTGAAACCCCATTAATGTTCTATCTACGACTGTGAAACTTGTTAATTTGAGTTTAATCAAATAATTGAGGCAATTCCAAGTCTTAAGTCCTAGAAGATTATTCTTTCAAATGTTGTATTTTGGAAGAACGAAACTGAGTATATAATGATGGTTGTGGAATTAATCAATGGATGGTTTCCAAAACATTAAGGTTTGACAAGCAGCAAGGTTCTTGTTGCTTATCAGGTAAACAGTATATAACAAGCTATCGTATATAGTATCATTTTATGCACCATCTCGTTCCACACACCCTGAGAGGATTTTCTTACAAGGTTAATGGGTAAAGTTAGAGTATCATAATTGATATAACTCACATAATTTTAACCTGTTGTAGTCTTTATTTAGTAGTTCACAATTTTTCCAACTTTGTTGCAGGCTTTGCGTCATTCCTCCGTGCAGCTGCCCGTATTTCACAATTTGATATGGTTATCACTTGGTTACCTCAATTGGTCGGTATTGGCACGTTTATTGCAGATTGCACCAAATCTTGAACATCTTATTATTGAAAAGGTATAACATTCTTTATGTTGTTCTTTGTATAAACCTAACAAAAAAGTTATACTACTTATGTTGATACTTCCGACGAAATCACGATAAGGTGACTTATTGACTACAAATTATGGGGAGCCTCCCCAGATTCACAAACTCACTCCTATAAATAGGAGTTTGTGTTGTAAGAAAATTCATCCCATTTCAGAGTATTTTTAGTGACTTATTCCTAATTCATCTTTGTAGTATTTCATATATTAGGTATTGTGTGGTACGGTGAGGAGTGTTCCTTGTAAGATGGCTATGTGAGGATTACTAGGGTGAGCATGAAATTGTGTAGTTATTATAATATTTTATGTAGTGTATTTTTGTTCAAGTTCTCGTGGATTTTCTCCGATTTTTGAGTTTTCACATTCAATTCTCGTGTTGTAACTATTGTCAATATTTTGTTCGTGTTGCTTCGTATTTCCATAATTGACAAATCTTGGGATGCGTATAATGACCGTTAAGTACCTGAGACATCTTGTCTTATAGAAACACTTTCCCATCAATTCTCTTTAAACCTATTGGGATTAATGTGCTTTTATTGTAGATTTTCACTATACTACATGCAAATGTACATTGTTTTAAACCTATAATATAATGTTCCTTTCGTAACAGATGTTTCAAGTGAATGAAGGTGGGTTTCAAAATTTTAGGCAGTTACTCCCAACCCCGCCTGAATGTTTGGTACTCCATGTGAAGACGATAGAATTTTTGTTTTTTGAAGGCGACGAAGATGAAATCAACTTCGTTGGGTACTTGTTGAAGAATGGAGAAGTTCTGGAAGATCTTATACTTTGTTGCTATCCTACAGTTAACATGGGTATTTTGACAAGATTACTTATGTTGCCGAGGCAGTCAAAGACGTGCCAGATCGAGTGTAGAAGGATATAGAAAAGGAATGTGGGATTGATCACATCACCTCCTTTTCCTGTGGCACCGTGATGATCCGAGTAAGCCATATGTATTCTATGATTTACTCTCGTTTCTAACTTCTTTACAGGGTATCTTGAATTTGTATTCCAAATATTCCAACTTGTTCTTTTGCCATAATATGAGGATTTGAACAACAAGAAGTTTGCCACCAATTACTATCTTTACCTGTTGGTGTTGATTAGTTGTCTTTCCTTATTCTCTTAGAAATAGGATACCGATTTTACCACAATGGTAGGTACCAAGCAATGTACCATGTCTCGTGTTTTGTTATTTATTATGCATGTTAATTCAGTTGGCTTGGTAAATATAAAAATTGAAGGAATGTAATTTCTTGATGTCGTCGTTGCAGAATAATCTTGCATGTTACTATTAAAAGTGAAAATGATTAATTAAAATTTAATAAGTGTTGAATTAACTATTGATAGAAGGTGGGATACAAAAGTAGGACAAATTGTGGAATAGATGATTCTCTCTTATTGCGAGTTAGTGTCAACGTACACCCTTTAATTATTCACTTCATCTCGACTGTTTAGCAAAACACACTGGGTAATTAGCCAACGAATATCATTGAACCCTAGCTATGTACAATATAGCCTATATACAATTGTAGTCCATTGAAATATAATCTGTAATCCTTATATCCAGATTCCATATATTGTTAATGAGTATAGTCTTATCTTACTGCCTATAATTTACGGATACGACAAGGATACATTGACAAAAAATTTAAATAAATTTCAGCTTCAAATACGCCCGCGACGATGTCAAATTCATACGCCAGACACATGTAAATCTTAGAAGCGTCGATACATCATAGCTTACTACTTGAAGTTTTATTAGTTAATATGCATTTTGTTTCTTTTTTAGTAGTTCTTGGCATCATTGACATCCATCTGGTTACATTTCAACACATACGAAATATGAAAGTTTTCCGCGGTGGAGTATACTGTTTAAAACATTATAATGCAACATGACCTCAGATCTGTATACGTATCAAACGTTTATTATCGAAGTTAGATTTTTCCATTATACTAACAAAAAGTACAGATTGTTGTAACATAATGACAAAACAACATCCATTTGACTTGATAAAATTATCAAATGATCGACTCAAAACAAGCATGATTCATCACGAATGCAGTAGGACACCTCAACCAATTGTAAATAAGAAGACTATGTGAACCAAAATTTGATTATAAAAATTGATTTAGTTTTGATCTATTTAGACAAATTATCTTGATGTATTTCTTAATTCCTCTAATTATATGTTTCATTAATGATTAATTGTCTTCATTTTTCTTTTTCTTATATCGTCTTTCTCGGTAATTTTACATATCAGATATAAAAAAAGTTCACTGGTATTAGAAAATCAGGCATACCACTCTTAGTTAATGTATGAGAGTTGAGACTTTTAGCCGAAAGTTCTAAGTGTGTGGTTTAAATTAATGAATTAAAATCTAATTCAGACATCTTAGTTTGTCTTTATTTCAAACATCACACACATTTGAACTTTTACTTTTCCTTAGCATTTTTTCAGACAAACAAAACTATAAGTGCGTGGTTACACTAATGCATCAATCAGCTTATGGTTACACTAATGCATCAATCTGGAGAAATCATAATGGTTCCATCATCTTTGCTAATATTTCCATGGATCTAGGCTCGGATAGTAATGAAGCAGAAGCAAAAGCTATCTTAGCTGTTTGTTGCAAACTGAATGAAGAAAAAATCAGCAAAGTCATTCTTGAATCTGACAATGCTGAGGTGATGGAAATGATCAAGAACTCTGATGTATTGCTGAATCATGAAATCATCTTCAAGGAAATTAGAAAGCTTTGGGCTTGCTGGCCAAAATGGAAGTTCAAAACAGTTTCAAGAGACTGTAACATTGCTGCTCTTCATTTAGCTAAATGGGGCTCGTTTTGTAATTGGCAAGGATCCATTCCAAGCCATTTAATT
The DNA here is from genome assembly GCA_948329865.1 of Linaria vulgaris. Taxonomy (NCBI): domain Eukaryota; kingdom Viridiplantae; phylum Streptophyta; class Magnoliopsida; order Lamiales; family Plantaginaceae; genus Linaria; species Linaria vulgaris. The sequence goes on from OX415251.1 coordinate 20,505,891, forward strand.
CCTAACATTTGTTTGTGTGATGGGGGTTATCCTATCATTGACATTATTTTGTAGTTTATTTATTTCCTAATCTTATCAAAAAAAAAAAACTATAAGTGCGTGACTTTTATTAAGTGTAAAATGCAAAAACCTACCCTGTGTTATTTCGAATTGGCAAAAACACCCTGTGTTATTTTTATTAGCAAAAACCCCCTGTGTTATTCAATAATTAGCACACTCGACCCATTTTAGCCTTTAGCTTTGACTTATTGTAAAATAACATTTTTGCCCTTTCTTAAAAAAGAGCTATTAGCAAAAACTACCCATGTGTTATCTCTAATTGGCAAATAATCCACTGTGTTATTTTAATTGGCAAAAAAACCCTTGTGTTATTCATAGATTAGCAAAAACCCCCTTCATGACATATTTTATAATGACATTACCAATAACTAAGGATTTATAAGTATTATGATTGTATAATAAACAAATACTTATTACAATAAATATTATAAATCATGTTATATTTTTTTTAGATTTTTTTTAAAATTGTATAAAAACATAATAAAATTAATCGGTGCCGTAATTATATTTTTACAGATCTAAAAACTAATGTTTTCTTCAAAATAAATAAACAAAAATATGCATACAATTTAATTTGAACATCATTAGTTCCATATGTATCAAAGAAATACAATAAAAATCATATTTTGAAATCAATCTCAGTAAGTGCGAATTAATTCAGTGTACTAGGGGATTTTTGCTAATTTTGAAATAACACAGGGGGTTTTTTGCCAATTAAAATAACACAGGGGGTTATTTACCAATTAGGGATAACACAAGGGTAGTTTTTGCTATTTACTCCTAAAAAAATTCAAACTGAGGGTAAAAAAGTAATTTCGGACTAAAATCACCAATCCCACCTTCATTTTGCACGCGTGTAGGGCACTTTGGGCTTTCAGGGAGTTTTTCGCCTTTGACTAAAAAATGACTAAATAACACATGGAGGTTTTTGCCAGTTAAAATAACATAGGGGTGTTTTTGCCAATTCGAAGTAACATAGGGTAGGTTTTTGCATTTTACTCCTTTTATTAACTTAAACACCAAAGTGAGAATACATCGAGTTCCTCCCGCGTTGTTCACGTACGTTGCGTGTAGTGCATGTGTCTCTAAAGACAAAGTTAGACGAAAAACAAGTGATGTTCTGACTCATTTTGATGTGTCGACTAGCATGCCAAGTCACACATTTGATATCAAAATTTACATGGATTAAAATTATTATATTGATATATTTTTTTAATCCTCATAGTAAGCTTCTTGCAACTTACTATGAGGTTTGTTACTTTAACTCTCTTCGAACGGCTCGCATCGACATTGGTCCCAGTCGGCTACTGAAATGGCTGGAAGAAGAGACCAGTACTTACCGTGAGGATCATTGGCAGTTTGATAATAGCACAACCATAATTGTTTCTCGCTGCTCAAGCGCCATACGTCTATATTTATCCGAAAGTGCAACTTATGTTAGTTTCTTAATTTGTCTTTATTTTTTTTCTGATAACGTACATCTGGTGGATATTTTTCAATATTTTCAGTTAGCAGCAATTAACTTGCCTATCAAAGTGTTTTTGTCTTTTATGGTAAGTGAAAGGAGTATGTACTTTGTTATTTCATCCCCTTAGATAGTCTTCTGATTTTTTACTTGGTTTGTATACATTTAATTTTCTTACGCTCTCAGTACTTGAATGCTATGTCTCATATCTTAATAAAGAAAACTAGATTGTCGTAACCTCGTATCACTCTTAGCAATAACATATTATTCTTGCCATCTAGTATGTTGATATATTAGATCTATTATTCGCTGAAACACCTATCTTCTTTGTTTATGTTACCTAATAGTGAGAGTTGTGCAACTTCTTTGTTTGAGTAGACTTAGATTTTGTTGAAATTCACTTTATGTTTTATTATAGCCGGAAACGTTTTTTAGGTGAATAAAATAGTTGATGCAAAGGTGTTATCAAATCTTCAAGTGCCTAAAAGATTATTCTGTCAACTAGTTACTAGTGTACCAACGAAGCATCAAACAAGGATATAATATTGGTTGTAGAATTAACCAATGGATAGTTTCAAGAGCATCAAGGTTTGACAAGCAGCAATGGGCTCGTTTATTTCTACCAGTATGAAACTAGCATGAGTTATAGTTTCATTTTATGAACCATCTCCTGCTACATATTTCAAAAAGAGGCTCGTGTAACTTTTAAGGGTAAGAGTATCATAATTTCAAATTACTTTAATTTATTGTAGTCTTTATTAAAGTAGTACACAATGTTTCTCACTTGGTTGCAGGGTTTGCAACGTTCCTCTTTGCATCTGCCCATATTTCATAATTTGATGTGGTTATCACCTGGTTGTGTCCACTAGTCGATATTGGCACGTTTATTGCAGATTTCACCTAATCTGGAACATCTCATTATTGAAGAGGTGAGGCATTCTTTATCTTATTCTTTGTAGAAACATAATACAAACTTTATTCTATCTATAACGGTAATTGCAATGAAATTACGAAATTAAAGCAAGTGTACGACTATCTGCTTTTGAAACACTTTTTCATCATGTCTCTTTAAACCTTATTGAAATAACTGCTCTTATGGTAAATTTCACTGTAGTATATGCAAATGTACATCATTTCAAACCTACGTCATTCTTTTTGTAACATGTGTTTCTAGGGAATCAAGGGGAATTTCAAAATTTTAGGCACCTATTGCCAACCCCTCCTAAATGTTTGGTACTCCATGTGAAGATAATTGATTATATTTGGTATTTTACAAGGACAAAGATGAAATCAACTTTATAGGGTACTTTTTGAAGAATGGAGAAGTTCAACAAAACCTAACAGTCCATTGCCTTCCTTCCATTGACATGGATATTTTGACAAGATTACTTATGTTGCCGAGGCAGTCAAAGACGTGTCAAATCGAGTGTATAAGGAAATAGAAAAGGAATGTGGGATTGAGCAAGCAATATGTATTCTATGCTTTACGCTCGTTTCTAACTTCTGTGCGATGTATCCTGAATTTGTATGCCAATTATTCCAAGTTGTTCTTTTGCCATATTATGAGGACCTGAACTAGAAGTGGCCACCACTAATTATCTTTATGTTGGTGTTAGCTTATCTTTCATTATTTTTTAAGAAATAGATTATTGATTTCCCATATGAGGCTCCAATATTTTGGTGCTGCAACGGTAGGTACTATGTCTTGTGTGTTATTATTTATTATGCATGTGGAATTTGGTAAATACAAGAATTGAAGGAAGATAATTTCTTGATGTGATCTTTTTGCCGCCAAGCTCACAATCTTAGCTTTGTAGAGCACTTTTATAGAGACTGAATTCCATTTTAATGTTGTGAAGTGTGGAGTTGCTTAAATGCACTTTGTATTTCAATGTTCATTTTTTCTTTAAGAAAAACACATCTTAAATAGAAATGGGATTTTTCCAACATACTAGCAAAAGAGTACGTGTTTCTATCCTCTGATAATTATGATATTGTCTCAGTTTAAATAGTAACAAAACAGCGTTCAAGTGACGTGATAAATTTACACAAATGATTGGTTGGCGCAAACATGACTTACGAATACAGTAAGACGCCTCAATCAATTGAAAATAAGAAAAATGTGAACCAAATATGATATAAATTATATATATATTTGATTTATATAGACAAATTATTTTCGTAAATATCTATTTTAAGTTCTTTACTAATATGTCTTTCATTACTTGTATCCCTCTTAAATCGTCTTTTTTTGGCAATTTTGTATAAATAAAACGGTGTCAGAAAATTAGGCAAATCACTCTTAGGTGATGTTTGATGGCTTAGGTACTTTCTACAAAAGTACATAAAAGTGCATCGTTTAGGTTGAACTGTTAAAAGTTGAAACATGCTTCAAATTATAACTGGATAGTTTTTCTTTTTTTTAGAAGTTAAGAAAATAGTCAGTTAATCACACTACAAGAAAACATAGCAATTGGATCCCTTTTTTATGCGTGGAAAATAGAAATTCGATCCAAAATAAGTTGGATCCAATATTTTGGACTCATCCAAGTCAAATTCGATCCATAATAGGCCTGCCGAGAAACAATGCGATCCAAAAAAAGCCCGCATCACTTTAATTCGACGCAGCCCACAAAACTGCGTCTAATATATCGCACGCTGGCGTGGCATCCCATAATTTCGACGCAGTCTACATGGTTGCGTCAAAATAATGCCACGCAGACTGTTCTGGGTCGAAATTTTTCGCAACACAAGCCACGTGGCGTCGAATTATTTCGACGCAGGACCTAATTTCTCTCAAAGCCACCGTTGACTTCACTTTTCAGTGAAGTACTGACTGCTGATACACAAACCCGCCCCTCACAAAAACCGCGGCCGTTGACCGCCCGTACGCCGCCGTGGAGCGCCGCTTCTTCAAACAAAAACCGGTAATCAAATCCTCTCTTCACAAGGAACACTATGATATCCTTCAATTCGTTTTTCATCCCTCAATTTTCGTAGCCCTAATTTCGATTTTTTTTTTCGCAGTTGGGTATGTTTTTGCGTCGTTAGTTTTTGTTCCAATAATTAGTAGATGACGAGAATATATTGCTTGACTCAACGCGGTTCTTGTTTAGTTTACTTAGGTTGAGAATTATGGTGTTGTATTTGTTTTTATTTGGTATTGACTGCGCTGAGTTTTTCCCATTAGCCTCCTGGCTCTAGTCACCCTGATTTAACCATTGTATTAATGTACGTCAAAATTTGGAAATATACTCAGACAGAACGAGAATTTTGTTAGTTTTCCCTCTTATTCTTTACAATCCCAGCAGGGTATTCAGTTCTTGCTTCTTATTCTCATGTCATTATTAACCATTTCTTAGATTATGTTGAGAAACTTAATAAAGGCATTTTGAAGTTGGGATTACATATGCACGTTGGTGTGCTACCCTAGGAAGGATGATATAGGGTCTAAAGCGTAAGTAGGCAGAAGTGTTCATGCACATTTAGAATTTTGTTTTGTTTAAGTTACCGATATACACTATTGCTAAATTCAGTTAGTTAGTTTGAGAATATGATTTAGTGTGGCACAATTGCAAATACCGCCTTGTTATTTACCCTATACATAATCTTGGGTAATCTTAGATAAGTCCTTTATGTATATAAGATATTTGAATGTTTTAGTATTTAGGAATTTGCTTAGAACTCAGAAGATGAGTCCTGCAATTAGTTTTTCCATATTAGCTTGTATAAGTAACTGAGTTGATGATCTGCCATAAGTTAATTTGTTCCCTCTTTGTGAGTTTATATTTTAGTTTGCTGGTAATTATTTTTAATAATGTCTAGATAGCTGAAATAGTTGTGAGTGGCATGTAGTATACCTGACATTTTAGTTGAAATAAATATTAGTTGTATTTGTATGTTTTTGGTATATATTGTTCGTTAAAATAGAGATACAAATTAAAAGGTTTAAGTACTTTCAGTTGAAACTGAAAGAGATGGTGGATCTTTACTCTTAGTGAAATTGACAAAGTCGCTTTCTCTAGTTATTGAAGGTGATTATCAAGATTATTGAAAGAACAAAATGAGAATGTAGTGATCAGGAGGTTCTTGATGATATAACTTTTCATGAAATTAGCCTATGGACTCTGTTGAGGTCAAGTTCATTAGTCTGATGATGAGAACTTTACAGGATAAGGTCAAGGATACGTTTAGTTTATGCCATAATCATGTTGAATACTTTACTTTGCCTTTGTGTCTGTACCATTGAACAAATTATGTGCACTTCTCAACATGCAATTGGAATTGACTTAATATTCCCTAAGAATAGTTTGATAATTAAAGCATGTGCACTAAAGCATATGCAAAATTTTGTGATATTAATTTTTGTTATTGTTATTTATTGATTACATGATTTTAATAATGTTGTTTTATGTTGTATTTTAGTTATTATTTGGCTATGTTTAGAAAATATGTGCATTAATCAAGATTATACTTTTCCTTTTAATTGATGTCGCTTATTGAAATTTATTAGATGGCAAGTAGAGACGGTGGAGGATCTTTTAGGGCCGATAAGAGAAAGGACAAGGCACCAGCTACCACGAACGATGACGATGACGGTGCTATGTTTGATATGCCGGATGATGATGAACCGCTTGATAGTTACGAGGACGCTTGGGCGTTTATGGGTGGGGTACCAGATATACCAGAGGACTATCCTATTCCAGTCGAGTCACCCCATGGCTCGTCACATCTATCGAGTAGTTCCCATGCGGCGCCATCGTCGTCTGGAGTGGGAGCAGCATCGACCTCTCATAAATCTACATCGACATCGACACCAGATGTGGTAGGGCCATCGGCCCCTCTGCCCCTTGCTGATCCTTTGGCAACATATGATTCTGATCGAGATGTAGCTAGAATATCGCGGGGTCAAAGTTTTGGGGCACGTGTTCCACAGAATGAGGATGAACGATTGTGGATTAGATTCAATCCGGACACGGGATCGTTGATTGATGGGACCATCATTGTTGCATCTATTTCAGCTACTGTGAAGCAAAAGTTAAAGGGACCGTGGTTTAGGTTCAGGCATTGGGTGGAACTTGAATACGAGGATTGTTGGAAAACCTTTAAGGTAATCTCTTAAATAAAATTTAGTATCAAAGTAGGTTTCGTTTAAATATCTTGTATTCATTTCTTTTCTTTTTTTACCTAACCTTTGCCTTTTTTCAATGTGCAGAAACAATATCAATGGGATCCGGACCATGAAAGGAGAATTAGATCCATTTGTGAACAACTAGGCAACAAACGCTTTTGCTCGTCGTTGAACAATTTGAAGGCAGTGTTCTTAGAGATTGCGGACAAGCCTGAGGCAGAAAAGAAACGTCGTAAGATATGGATTCCAGATGAATGGCACAAATAATTTCTTGAGTATTGGAATGGTCCAGAGCATCAGAAGAGGGTAAGAAGTGCGACGGAGAATAAGAAGAAGTGTAAAAGAGTTACTTGGTATACATGGAGGAAGAGTGCCGAGCAGTTGGCTTTGGAATATGTGAGATTTCATTTAATAACTATATCTTTTGTTCTTTTAATTTCTTAGTCTTAAATTTATAATTAGATTGTTTGAATAACTTTTTAATGGTGTTGTCTCGTAGTGCAAAAAGAACAATAAACGGATGAAAGATTTGACTCTACCGTTTATATTTGGCCTTGGTCGATATAAGTTGGATAAAGATGGCAAGAAAATATGGGTGAACGAAGAGACGGAAGCAGCATATGTAAGTAATATAGTCTTAAAAAGTATATACTTTTCGATTTTCTTCTTTTAAATTATATTGTGTTATTATGTAACCTTTGAATTTGTTTCTCTATCAGAAGAAATTCTTATATGAGTTACGAGTTCATCGTGGGCCAGACATTTCCAAATGGCCGAGATGGGACATCGAGACATGGCTAAGGGTTTGTGAGATGAAGAAAAATCGGGTTAGGATGTTCTCATCTACACAAGACATGTCTACAACGATGAATGTTAAGACCCACAAGCACTATAGGGGAGGTGCATCGAGTAGTGCATCGAGTAGTGCCTCGAGTAGTGACATGTCAGCTCGTGAGAGGGCGCTCCAGGCCGAGATAGCAGCTATTCGGAGGGCACAAGAGGAATCAAAGCGACGCGCACATGAGGCAGAGTAGCGTCACATTGAGGCAGTGAGACAACATCAGGAGGCGGAGAGACTCAACTACCAAATGACGCAGTTCTTTATGAACTCATTTCAAAGTTGGGCGCATGATAACAACATGTACATTCGTTGAAGTATCGCAGTCAGCGGAGAGACTCAACTACCATGTCATGTGCTCTGCAATTGAACGAGGCATGTACATTCGTTGAAGTCTCGCAGTCAGCGGAAAGTACGACAACTTCTTATGCGGAATGGGCTTGCCTCTTTTACTCAGAATAAGGCCAGGCTCATAACGCGGTTGATTACACTCTGGACATTTGTCGTACTCAGGTGCCTCGAAATCTCCGTAGAACAAGAAACAATTATTTGTGCACGCGTCATAAGTTTATAACCTAGGCCCAAACGTTTCATGAATTTTTTCATTTCGTAAACAAATTTGGGTAATTCGGCCTGAACTTCAGAAGGAGACAATTGGGGAACCTGCTTGATCTGTTTATCAGCATAGACGGTACTCGCCTTGTACATCACCTTGTTCGACATAAATTGAGAAACCCATCGAAGTATAGTTGTGGTCTCACTTCCTATGGTCACGAGCTTTTCTGCTAAACTAAGCATATCAAAGAAAGCCTTTGCTTCCCTATTAGGTTCATCTATTAGGTTTGCCATATCATAAGTATAGTTTAGAAACTGACCACCAAATGCATCATCGACCAAATTCCTCATTTGGTTATCAACTGGACCCGCATAATTATGTGTAGAGGACTCGGCTTCGACATGTGGGTTAATATTACCCCTAACGGTGCTCTCAAACTCACCGTGTAAATCACACACCATATAATGAGGTATGAATCCCCATTTGTACAAGTGCAAATGAAGGGTATCTCTTTTTGAATATTTGATATTACTGCATTTTACACAGGGACATCGAACTCTACCACGAAATAGATTACTACTTTGCGAGAATGCAAAATCGACAAAGTTTGACACACCAACCTCAAAGTGATGATTCAAATTACCGCTTGCATCGAGCCTATCGTACATCCAACTACGATCACCCCTGTTATCCATCGTCCATATAATTAACTAGCATTACAACAAAATGAGAGATTAATATCCAACTATAATAAATTATCAATAATTAATTTGAAAAAGAAAAAAATGACAATGAATAATTCAAACTGTATGCGTACCTTCGTAGAACTAACTTTGAGCTCCAAGTAGATGCAATACACTATTAATTTTTTTGTCTCTTTAATTAGGAAGAAGAAGTGACGAGTGATGAGTGATGTAGTGAGTAATTTGATTGAGAAATGGGTGCTTAAATAGAGGAAGAGTAGGAAGAATATTGTATTAGATGGATTGAATTTTTTCCATCTAAAGTAAAAATGCCAGGAATTTTTTCCATCCAAAGTAAAGATGCAATGGAATATTTCCATCCAAAATAATAATGAAAGGGATTTTTTTCCATCCAAATTAAAAATAAAAGGGAATTTTTCCATCCAAAATAAAAATGAAAGGGATTTTTTCATCAAAGTAAAAATGTAATGGAATATTTCCATCCAAAATAATAATGAAAGGGATTTTTTCCATCCAAAGTAAAAATGCAATGGAATATTTCCGTCCAAAATAATAATGAAAGGGATTTTTTTCCATCCAAAGTAAAAATAAAAGAGAATTTTTCCATCCAAAATAAAAATGAAAGGGATTTTTTCCATCCAAAGTAAAAAGGCAAGGGAATTTTTCCATCCAAAGTAAAGCCTTGCATTGAAAATTTTCGATGCAAGAGCTTTGCAAGGAAATAATTAAATGCAGAAAAAGTCACGGGTCAAAACAACTCCGAACTCACCTTTTATTTCACTAAGACACTTAATAGGCGTGTTCTTTCAAATCTCGTCGGAATTGGAGAAATGAAAGATTTTGGATAAACATTATAACCTTCAACACACTTAAACAATAGTTAAAAATAAAACACACTTAAACAATAGCCAAAATCTAGATCTAGATTCAAATATGGCGGATTCCCGCCCCATTTTTTTTTTAAAATTTCAAATATCGTTGGATCGAATTATTTCAATGCAAAACTTGATATGAATCAAATTAATTCGATCCAGAATATTGTTGGAAGTAAAACATGCGATGCATAATACTATGGAGTGAAATATTTCGATCCAGCAATTCAACCAGTGAACAGCCACCACACGTTCAATTTCTGATTTTTGTGCAGAAAGCAGTATGGATCGAAATTTTTGGACCCACAGGCTTTTGGATCGAAATTTGCGGACCCACAACCATTATGGATCGAAATTATGTAATTCATGATATTTATGGATCGGAATATTCGGACCCACTGCATAGGTTGAATAGTTTCGACTCAAGTTATCTTGGGTCACATTTTTTCAATCCAATTGCACTTGGATCAAAAAAATTCGATTCATATTGTCTTGCATCGAGACTATTAGGATCGAAAATTATAAACCAAATATTTCGATCCAATTGACCAAAATGATCGAAATTTGGACCTTTTGGGTTGAATTTTTCAGTTATTTTTGAGCTGTTTTCTTGTAGTGTCAACATAAAATAAGTTTTCTTGTCATTTCCAATACGAGCACCTGAATGGACGTTGACTACATAATGTGGTGGTCAACGTAGTGACAATCCTTCCTTCCTATACGGGGATTTGTCTAATGTGCTATACGGTGCACAATTCTTCCCACTCTATGTGAGATTGGCCCATCATGCATGGGCCCCACTCTCAATTGACTGACTGTTGTAAAATAATTAATTTACCTTCTCCATTATATATAATTTTCCCGCCATCTTCTTCTAAAATAAATAAATCCTTCATTTTCATTTTCATGGGACCTCCAATTCCAAACACCAAAAATGAAAATCACCCACTCTCAATACGCCGCCGTTTTCCAGTCCCTCACCGGAAAAAGCCTCCTCAAACAGGGTCAACAGCTCCACGCCCACTCAATCCTCTGCGGCCTCGTTCCGACGTCGTTTCTCGCCGCCAAAATGGTCGCCATGTACGCCAGCTCCGGCGATATCTCCTCCGCCGCCCGCATTTTTCGCGACGCGCAATACCCATCTCAGCTTCTCTTCAATTCCATCATCCGCGCTTATTCTCTGTACAAAATGTCTGAACAAACGCTAAATGTGTACACCCAGATGCATTCGATGTGGTTCCGTGGCGATTATTTTACGTACCCGTTTGTATTGAAGTCGGTATCGGACTTGGGTTTGTTTCAGTTTGGGAAATGCGTTCATGGGTTGGTGATGAAAGATGGGTTGGTGTTTGATTTGTACGTGGGGACTTCTTTGATCGATATGTATGTGAAGTGTTGCGAGTTGTCTGATGCGCGGAAGTTGTTTGATGAAATGCCGGTGAGGGATGTCGCGTCTTGGAACGCTTTGATTTCGGGTTATATGAGGGATGGGGCTGTTGAGTTGGCTAGAGAGGTGTTTGTGGAAATGCCTGAGAAGAATATTGTGTCGTGGACGAGTATGATATCTGGGTACACGCAGAATGGGTTGGCGGGTGAGGCTTTGGAGCTGTTTGACGAGATGTGTGCGGAAGATTCGGAGGTGAAGCCCAATTGGGTGACGGTTATGAGTGTTTTGCCTGTGTGCGGGCTCTCGTCTGCGCTGGAGCGGGGGAAAAAGATTCATGCTTTTGCTCGAGAGAGGGGTTTGGATTCCCATCCTTCGGTGCAGACAGCGCTTGTTGGGATGTATGGTAAATGCGGTAGTTTGGTCGATGCTCGATGGTGCTTTGATAGAATAAAACCAGATGTGCGGAATTTGGTTGCTTGGAATACAATGATTGTTGCTTATGGTTCACATGGTTTCTGTGTGGAGGCTGTTTCGACGTTTGAGGATATGATAAAAGCTGGGGTTCATCCCGATGCAATTACTTTTACGGGTTTGTTATCTGGATGTAGTCATTCTGGTCTTCTGGATGTTGGACTAAGATACTTTGACTCTATGAGTTCAATATATTCTGTAGAAAGAAAGCATGAGCATTATGCTTGTGTTGTGGATCTTCTTGGTCGTGCTGGGAGATTGGTGGAAGCCTACAATCTTATTTCTCAGATGCCAATGCAAGCTGGGGCGAGCATTTGGGGTTCTTTACTGGCCGCTGGTAGAAGTCACCGCAATCTAGAAATATCGGAATTAGCTGCTAAAAAGTTGTTTGTTTTGGAGCCCGAGAATAGTGGGAACTACGTTATTCTATCAAATATGTATGCCGAAGCTGGCATGTGGGATGAGGTGAACCATTTGAGAGCTTTACTAAAATTACAGTGTGTGAAGAAGAATCCTGGGTGCAGTTGGATTGAAATCAATGGAAAAGCCCATTTGTTTCTTGGAGGAGACGTGTCACACGCTCAAATGAAGGAAATCAACTCGCTATTAGAGGAACTTCCTGAGAAGATGAGAGCAGTTGGCTATATTCCGGATACGAGCTTTGCGTTGCATGATGTCAGTGAAGAGGAAAAAGAACATTCTTTAGCAACACATAGTGAGAAGTTGGCAGTTGCATTTGGGTTGATCAACACGCGTCCTGGCATGATTATTCGAGTTACCAAGAACCTTAGAATCTGTGGAGACTGTCACACTGCATTAAAGTTTATTTCTAAGATATATGACCGCGAGATTGTTGTAAGGGATGTCAATCGGTTTCATCATTTTACAGAAGGTTCCTGTTCCTGCGGAGACTACTGGTGACAAAAGGAGGGGGTTTCACATGGTCTTTTCTAAGATTCTTGCGTGGCACAGAGTTTTTGCGCAATTTCAAATCTGTTCGACTCTGCTTCTTTTGGCACCGTGTCTGTAGAATGATCTCGGTGGCTCTGCTGAAGCCATACCGATTATTGCCACAACGAGTAGTGCTATTGATGTCAAATTTGTAAAGAGCATATTTGACGTGTCTGTAAGATCTGATACCCATATCGCTCTAAATCTTTTGCTGAGCAACTAATAAAGATGAGAACTGGTATTCCATATATGCATACAAGATGACAAGTTTTATACAGTTGCAACATTTGACGCCGGTAAAATTCCCTCTGTACAATTCTTAGAACGACTATTGGGAGCTTGATTAAATCGATATATTTTCTGAATGAATTCATTTCAGAGGTTCACGCCGGAGAGCTTGGGCTGGAAAATACTTTAATGGTAGCTGACATACCCTTATTCCTCCAGTTTTGTGCTCCATGAGCATTGTAGACGCAAGGTTTCTTTTTAGTGTCACATTCTTGGGACTAGGGAGTGCTGATATTTGGTTGCTGGTTTTTGTAATTTGTCACATATAGTATAAATGTTCAATCCAGAAGTATTATTCTATATTCCCTGGGCTTATTACTGTAACTTAATAGTTAATATGATATATCACTATTGAATAGCAGAAACAATTACTCCATAACCCATATCCTTAAATTTGTTTATAAACTTGTACTATTTATATGGTGTGAAAATGTATATAAGAAAGATCGGAAGATTTGGCTAATATAAAGAAAATCATATTTTTGGCTAATATAATATTATATCTATGAAAAAACATATTTCTTTTCAAGTTTACATTGTGAAAGTTTATTAGAAGTTCATGTAATATTTAAAGTTTCTATTGTTCAAATTTCAATTTACATTTGAATTAAATATCGGAAACAGAATGTCGCAATATATCAATTTGAGGTCCGCAGGGGTTTTATCAATATTGCATTAGTTTTTGCCCCCCACAAATAAAAAGAAAGTAAAGGAAGACACTTTAACTCTTTTACAATTAGCATTTCAATCAGGGAATCTCAATTTATTATTATAACTGACTGGCAATATTATTTTTGTATAATAAATCATCATTATACATGAACACCTCTTATTGACTTATATTTTTCGACAGAACGCCTCGGTAAATCTACACACACATACATCTTTAGGTGAAACTTGATCACAATCACATTGAAAAAATAACAAATCTCCGTTAAACAGATACTTAGCCTCGCAGGCAAATCTGCATTTGATCTTCGTACAACTCCCCAAACCTATTTTCCTCTCGCAGCTGGCCTTCATGCCTGAAAAACACAATATTTTTAAAAATAAAAACGAGAAACAATTATATGTTGTTACAACAACAAAAAATATTATGACAATGTTTAACGGAGATTTGTTATTTTTTCAATGTGATTGTGTTCAACTTTCACCTAAAAATGTATGTGTGTAGATTTACCGAGGCGTTTTGTCGAGAAATATAAGTCAATAAGAGGTGTTCATGTATAATATTGCTTGTCAGTTACGACAACAAAAATATTATGACAATTTCTTATACACATCTAAACAATTTTTTCTATACAATGCATTGAAAAGTATCCAGACGTTTACAATTTGGTTTATTTTAATATTATCAAAAGATCATATCTCGCAAAACCCAAAAGTTTGATCCATTGATAAAAGCATTTTGTGTTACGAGAAGAAAATGTCACACGAGTGACTAGTATGTGAAATACGCACAAGTTTCAGTAATTCTTTCAAAACGGCTGTATGATATGAAGTGTATCAATACTTCATTGAAAAGCAACTGTAAATTAAATAGACTGAATAACACTGTTTTTTTGAACCCTACATGGTACATTGGAGAGTGGGATCATGAAGAACACCAAGACTGTAGCAACTGTTACTTTCTTCATTTTTTTTTTTTTTTTTTTTTTTTATGGGCTGTGGCAAATGGAATTATTTTGGTGTTATTTTCTATCACGTAGAGATGGTGCTTTATATAGGACTGAGTCGAGCAATTAGCATGAAATCTTATTTCCCACCAACTAGATTCATACAACATGCTTTGGTGAATGTTTAGTTTAATGCAGATTTTCATAATAATAAAAACAGAATCTTTACATTATTATGAAAAAAATTGCCCTTTCTATAACAAGTGTTTACAATTAGCTCCGATTGCATCAAGATACCTGAAATATAAAAGAACAATTAAAGAAAAATACTATCAATCATATTATTGGCTAACATAATATAAAATCTTAACTAGAATTTTCTTTGTCACGTACACAAAAGAATTGTTGTTCTTATTTGAGTCAAAACTCAGTAGAAAAAGGAAGATAAAAGAAATTAAAAATTTACTAAAACAACTTGTTTGTTCTTCTTATTTTCTAGTACACGCAACTCTATTGCAGTTGTAGAGATACAAATTGGATAGACAAAATGTTAAACGATATGAAACATAGCAGAATCTCTGTTTTAAGAATAATTTCAATCTAATGCCTAATGTGCCCATTCATTACCATTTCTTCTACCTGAATTTGCTGTTTATTATGGAAGATTTTGACAAGTCTCTCACTCTTTAAACGAATAAAAAATTAAATCAGCAAATTATAACTCTAAAATACAAACGAATAAAATCTCATGGCTTAAGCGGGGAGGCCATCAAGACTCAAAAAAATCCCGTGGCTTAAGTGGGACAGAGTTTGTAAGAATAAGGAGTCTGGTGGCTTGGAGTGAAAGATATGAAGAGATTCTATTAGATGATAGTGTATTATTATATTGTATTATTAAATAGATTGTATTTAGTATTTAGTCTTGTACTTTATTATCCTTGTAATTTATTATTAGTACTCATGGTGATTAATGAAATATTCATTCACTCCAAATATTATTTCTCTTATATAGTATCAAGAGACCTAACTCTCTAACGAGATTCTCTTCGATACTGACCTAATATCTCAAACGGGCTCTCTTACCCACTCCGCCGTCGAGACCGCGTCCGGTCACTCTTCGGGTCTTCATCCGTCCCACCGACCGTACCGCCCTTCAACGGACCGTCCTCCGGTGGTGTGGTGTTGATACCAATCACCTCAAATCAAATCCCTCTTCGCCTCACTGGCACGAATTATCCGTCGTGGCTTTGTCAAATTCGTCACCTACTTTACGGGTATGGATTGTTTGGGTACATTGATGGTTCGCACCCCTGTCCTGCGTTGGATGATACCCCTGAGTTCATGGCGGCCTATTCTCTGTGGACCTGTCAGGATTCCTTGCTTGTCACGGTGCTGGTGGGGTCCGTGACCGTGGAAATCTCCACGATGATTGCTTCTGCTCAAACCTCTGCGGGGACGTGGAACGTTCTGGAGCGTATTTATGCCAATCGTTCTCGTTCCCACGTCATGCAACTGAAGGATGACTTGAATAACATGAAATTGGGCAACCGCTCGGTTTCTGAGTTCCTCCAGTCCATCAAGTCCAAGGCTGATGAACTCGCTGCCATTGATGGCCCCGTGAAGGATGATGACATCACGCTATATGTACTCAATGGTCTTGGCCCTCTGTATCGGGATATTGCTGGTCCAATTCGTGGACGTGAGCATCCCATCCACTTTGGTGAGTTACACGATCTCCTCGTGAGGCAGGAGTCGTATCTTCGGTGCATGGAAACCGAACAATCAACCGCAGTTGTCACCGCCAATTCTACCGTCTCTCAACCTCGATCTAGCCCTCGTAACCGCGGGCGTAATAGGAACGGGTCGGGTCAACCTACTCGCGGTGGTCGCGGTCGGTCTCAACCAGCATACCCTGTGCTCCATCTTGCCCTACTACGGGTGTGTATCAACCGCCTCATACTCGTGGCCCGATTGTTTGTCAACTGTGTGGTGTGAGTGGTCATGGTGCTCGGACTTGTCATCGCTATCCCATGCCCAGTGCTAACCTTGTTGCGTCTCCACCTACTACTGACTCTCAGGGTACTGAATGGCTTGCTGACTCTGGTGCGTCGCACCACCTCACCTCTGACTTAACCAATCTTGCTCTCCACTCTGAGTATGATGGCCCTGATGAGGTGTTTACTGCTAGTGGTACAGGTTTGCCTATATCACACACTGGTTCTTCTGAAATTACTCTTCGTGATCGGTCTTTTACTCTTGACAATATTTTGTGTGTTCCATCGTCTTGGCAGAATTTACTGTCTGTGCATCGTTTACTAGAACTAATGATGTATCTATTGAGTTCTTCTCATATCACTTTATTGTTAAGGATTGTTGTACGAGGAGTAAGCTGTTTCGTGGGGCATGTGTGGATGGCGTTTACCGTGTGCGACTTTCGGCGTTTCGGCGACCTCCTGTCACGGCCTTGGTTGGGTAACACACGAGCCTCCATTGTTGGAATGATAGATTAGGCCATCCTCCGGGAAAAATTAGCAATTTACTTTCTAGAAAGTTTAATTTACCTATCGTGTCGTCCGTTGCGTCGGACTCTAGTTTTTGTTCTCCATTTTTATTGAACAAGATTCAAGACCTTGCTTTTCGTGACACGTCTCTTGTGTCTAACGACGTTTTGCATTATGTTTATGGTGATGTTTGGGGACCTTCCCCCGTTAACTGGGTGTCGCTATTATTTAATTTTAGTGGATCACTTTACCAAGTTTTGTTGGCTATTTCTGTTGATTGTAAAATCGGATGTTCTTCGTGTGTTTAGTCAATTTAAGAGTCTAGTGGAACAACAGTTTGGTTGGTCTATCCAAAATTTTTATTCGGACAATGGCGGTGAATTCTTGGCCATGCGCTCTTTTCTCACGTCGCACAGTATCTCTTGGTTGACTACTGCCCCACACACACCCCAACAAAACAGTACCAGTGAGCGGCGCCATCGTGTGGTGGTCACGATGGGCCGCACCCTACTTAGCCACGCCTCCCTATCTCCGGATTTTTGGGACTATGCCTTTTGCAAAGTGGTCTACCTCTATAACCGCCTTCCTACAGCGGTATTGGGTTCCCGTTCTCCTTTTGAGGCTCTCTTTGGTAATGCACCAAACTACTTGGGTCTTCGCACTTTTGGCTGTCTTTGTTTCCCGCATCTACGACCTTATATTCTGGGAAAACTCGCGCCCCCTATCGGGCGTGTCTATTTGTTGGTTATTCTACCTCTTAGTGTGCCTACAAGTGCCTTGATCTCTCAGCGGGCCGTCTTTATATCTCCCGTCATGTGCGCTTCATTGAAGACTCTTTTCCCGGGCCTCCTCGCCCCGTTTGGGACTCTCTTGCCGTGAACTCCTCTATGGCCGTTGGTGGGCCTCGTGTGGCCCCTTATATTCCGCCCTTATTGTCGATTAGGCCCTCTAGAGTTCCCTTAGACCCACGGCCGCCAGCTCAGACTGCAGCCGCCGCGTCCCAGGCCCACCCGCCCGCGGTCCAACCCATTAGAGCTATTCCTCCGCATGCAGACCGGGCCGCTAGGGCTCCCATCTCGCCCGCAGCCCAGACCCCATCGCCGCCTCAACCTCAAGGTTTGTTGAGTCTGCCCGAGCCGCCTCCGCCTCCGCCTCCGCTTCCACAATAGGACCCCGTTTTTGACCCGCCATCAATCTGGACTCACCGCATGGTTACGCGGTCTCAGAACAACGTCTTTAAACCGAAATCTTTCACCACCACCAAGCATCCGGTCTTGGAGTCTTGTGAGCCTACGTCCGTCACACAGGCTATGCATGACCCGCTGTGGCGTGCAGCTATGGCCGAGGAGCTCACTGCCCTTGCAGTTCATGGCACATTGTCCTTAGGTCACCTCCTCGCAACCGCTCCATTGTTGGTTCTAAGTGGGTCTTTAGGATCAAACATCATCCCGATGGATCCATTGACCGCTATAAAGCTCAGCTGGTTGTGAAGGGCTTTCATCAGCGTCTGGGTGTTGATTTCAAGGAAACGTTCAGTCCCGTGGTTAAACCGGTAACCATTCGCATCATCCTATCTCTTGCGGTCATGCACTCTTGGCCCTTACGTTAACTCGATGTCAGCAATGCATTCCTCTATGGTGCGTTGGCTGAAACGGTCTACATGAGTCAACCTCCCGGGTCCGTTGACAAGTCCAAACCCGATCATGTGTGTCTTCTCCACAAGTCCCTTTACGGCCTCAAGCAAGCACCGCGGGCTTGGTACCTTGATCTTAGCGCCGCCCTTCTCAAGTTCGGGTTCACTCAGTCCAAGTCCGACAAGTCACTCTTCATTCTCATGCGTGACTCGGTGCGTGTCTATGTCCTTGTCTACGTTGATGACATTGTTGTCACTCGCTCGTGTTCGACTACTGTCGCCTCTCTCGTTACTTGGCTCGGTAAGGAATTTGCGGTTAAGGATTTGGGTCCTATTACTTACTTCTTGGGAGTTGAGGTTTACAAGACAGGTGATGGGCTGTTTCTCTCTCAACACAAATATACTTTGGACTTGTTGGCATGGCACAAGATGGACGGTGCAAAGCCACTTGCGACGCCTATGGCTCGCAATCCACCACGACGCGTATCGGCTGATCCGGTTCATGCCACTATGTACCACCAAATCATAGGCGGTCTTCAGTATCTCAAGCTCGACATTGCGTTTTCGGTCAACCATCTCGCTCAACGGATGTCGACCCCGAATTCCGTCAACTGGGTCGCACTGAAAGATGTCCTTTGCTATTTGAAGGGCACCCTTACTCACGGCATTACCCTTCATGGGTATGCCAACCTTGCTCTCACTGCCTTCTCGGATTTGGATTGGGTTGTGGACCCCCTGTAACGACAAATTCTTGAACTCTGTAATTAAAAGACAAGAAAAGATTACAAAGTAAATTTGAATAAATTTAAAGTACAATTGTGGTGCAATCTCTATTTTATCCTCTGATTCTTTTCTCAAACAAATGATTTTGAAATTTGGTTGACTTGAGAGTGGTTTTGATTTTGATCTCTTTCACGTGTATTTGGGTTGAACGTTAATCCAAGGGCTTTGAGCTTGATCTTGAATTGACGATCTACTTGACTTGAAATTTGCGACGAACAATTTGATCTTCGTCTTGAACTTGTTGGATGTCAATCTTCTTAATAGGAATCTTGATCTTCAAAAGGATATTTGATAAACGTTGATTCGATGGCTTGATGGCTTGATCTTGGATCGAACGAAAATTTGATTTGGAATTTGTTTTGAAGGTTGATGAAGATTGGTATGATCTTCGTCTTCAGTTCTTTGGATTTTTTGGGTTTTGATCTTCTTGAATGGACTTCAATCTTCAAAACAAAAACGGTCCCCCTCTCCACCACCACCACCACCATCCCGCCGCCCTCAGCCCCTCTCCAATCCCACATCCTACATCCCCAAATCCACATCTCCACCATTCCGCCGCCCCTCTCCACCACCACCACCACCACCACCACCACCACCACTATCCCGCCGCACCCACCCCCTCACCACAACCACAATCCTCCCCCTACCACCGTCGTCGCCCATCCAAAATGGAAGCTGTTTAGACCCGTGCTTCTCATGGAGGCGCCACTGCCTATGGCGGTGGAATCTGCTTCACCGCCAAAACAACCGAAAATGACGAACTCTCCTCAAAGGTCGTATGCTACGGTCGCTCGCGCCCAATCTGGACTCACGATTCTGAAGTCGTGTGTCGATGACCCATCATTACAGATCGCGAATCGAAGAATCAAACCTAAACAAGTTGAGATTTACAAGGGGAAACGCTCGATTTTTATCCACGATGATGAAGTGCGAGTGTTGTTGCAACCATTCAAGCTCGCCTTAGTTGGAAAATTCTCCCATGGATGCCCTAAACTCAATGACTTAGCCCAAGGTTTCAGATCGTTGGGACTACGGGGAAAATATTCGATCGGGCATCTCGATCTAAAGCATGTGTTGATTACATGTACATTGGAAGAGGATTATTCCATGTTGTGGGTGCGCCGTGATTGGAAGATAAGGGGTTTCCCAATGAGGGTGCTTAAATGGACAAAGTCGTTCAAGATCGAGGAAGAATCACCAATCCTCCCAGTGTGGATTACGATTCCAATGCCGTCGGCGTATTTGTTATCGAAGGATATATTGATTGAGATTGCAAAGATGATCGGAAAACCGCTTCGACTCGATGAAGCGACGGCGTGTCGCACCAAGCCTGGTATTGCTCAGATTTGCGTCGAAATTAATCTGTTGGAGAAAGCTCAAGACTCGGTGGTGGTGAGGATGAGTGACGAAGAGGTGTTGTTGAAGATAGCATATGAAAACGTTCCCAAGTATTGTACCGAGTGTAAGCATTTGGGTCATGAGAAGACAACCTGCTTGATGAATGAAGATGGGCATAAAGAAAAATCACAGGAGGTTGCCTATGAAACTAGGAAAAGAAATGACCCAAAAGTGCTTGACGAAATGCTGAAACGAGGAGCAACAAAAGAAACAAATAACCTGACGCTATCGGCGGCAGATCCAGTTCCAGTGACGAATATGTCGCTGAGGTTAGTTTGTGAACCTTCTAATAATGATTTAACTGTTGCAAAGCCTTTTGTTGATGGCGAGGCTGAGATTTTAAAGTCTGTTGATTTGGTGGCTGCCGATGAAGGAAATGGATATGTGGATGAGACTTTAAATGTAGATAATGGAGGCGAGAATTCAAATATGGAGGATGGAGATGGGAGGTTTGATAATATAGATTTAGGGGTCGCTGCTCATGTCAATGCACAAAAGGTTGTTGAAGATGAGAAATTAGAAGAAGGTGAAATTGTAGTTAAGAACACTGAGGAAGTTTGCAACCAAGAGTACCAAATGGTAGAATATGTTCAACAAGTGATGGAAGGAAACAAAGAAGATTGTTTTGATTTAGACCAGTTATTTAAGGACAACGAAAATGATGTATTTGATGAAACTGGAGGAGCTTTTAGGCCCTCAACGGAGGATATTTTTCCGGGTATTGTTGATAATAGAGCTGAATGCTCGGACTCAGAATGCCCAAGGAAGATTGACTTTGAATCAATTGATTATATTATTATCAATGATTCCACAGATGACAGGGGTATGTTGTCGGATTCCGAATGCTTAAAGAAAACTCGTACTGGCTGTAGTGATGCTGAAATCACGAGCAAATCTTCTACGGGTATGACAACGAGAAATAGGAAACGCCAACTTGCCAAAAGAAATAAAGATTTTGAGTACTATTAATTCAGTAACAGATTGACCTTCTTTATATGAAGCATTCTGGATGCAATGTTGGATGGATGTTCTGCCAACATCAGAACAACATTAAAAGCAGATTTTGTGCTACCTTTTGTTTTGCTTACTTGCCATTGTAATAGGTCGCTCTCTCGTTTTCATCTTTTGTTTTGTTATTGGTGATCGTATGGGTAGGGTACACCATACGATCTCATTATGTAGTACCCCCATTTTTTTTTCTTTCTTTATAAACTTCATTTTCTTCAATCTTCAAAAACGGTCTTTCGAGGGTCTTAGGACTTGATCTCGGATTAAACCGATTTTTGACTTGAAGACGAATGAAGAACGGTATGAACTTGACTTTGGATTTGTTGAACTTCTTGGAGTTTGATCTTCCTCGGCAAAACTGCAATCTTCAAAAATGATTTTTGGATGGAATTGAGACTTGATGAGATGAACCTGATGAGATGAACGGTTGTGATCGCATCTACAATTCCTTGATATGGAAGACTTGGTGGGGAATTCTTTCCTTGTGTTGAGATTTGGTGGAAGATTCTTTCCATCTCTTGAAGATTGAGACTTGGAGGAGAAGACTTTCCATGTCTTGAGATTTGATGAGCAATTATTTCCTTGTCTTAAAATTTAATTAATATATTTATTTTAATCCCTCAAAATATTAAGATTAAATAAAATATATTTTGTATTTCTTGCATCTTAAGAGTTACCATCATTTAATTTAATTAGACACAATTTGGGAAGTATTTTGCTTTTGAATATTTGTCCGACAAGACTATTTGCGTACTTCCATATCCTTTAAGCTTGCTTGGCTAGTAACGTCATATTAAAAGCTCGAAGGTTCCGAAAGCCCATTAACCCTTCTCTTTTACTGCCGCACATCTTGTTCCAAGCCATCTAATGTATTTTCTTTTGTGCGCCACTACCACCACCAATAACTACTAGCCATGGCCTCAAGTTCCTAAAGTAACAAATGTGGTAAGCAAAAACAGTTCATTACACAGGAAGGCATCGCTTGGGCCACTGATTTCATAGGCACCTCTTTTCCCGCCCTCGAAAGCGTCAATTCGTTCTACCATTAGAATCTACTCACTGCTATGTCTCGAAGATAATTGAAAAGGTCCCCCATTGACCTACCCACCACAGCTGGCATTCCCAAATAAACATCATGTTTTTCGGCCACTTTCACCCCAAGAATCTGCTCAACCTCTTCTCAAATCCATTGATGTATTTCTACTAAACACAACCACAGACTTCTCCACATTGATATCTTGTCTCAATCCCCTTGCAAATCTGTCTAATATGTCCATAATCTCCCGTACCGCATCCTTATTCACCTCACAAAAGAGAAGTGTGTCGTCGGCGAAAAGCAAATGCAAGACTCTAGGAGCATGGCGACTCAAAGCACTCCCCTTCATGGGATGGCGATGCTCCACATCACGAATCAATCTTGAGAACACTTCAGTAACAAAGAGAAAAATATATGGCGAGAGGGGGTCGCCCTGGCTTAATGAAGCCAATTTCACAACCATTAATCAATAAAGAATAGAACACAATAGTAAATCACATCAGAATAAGAGCAACAAAGTGACTCAAAGCCTAATCTAAGAAGTATATTTTCAGAAAATGTCCACTTGACCCGATCGTATGCTTTGCTCATATCCATATTCAATGACATGTGCCTCACCCTACATGTTCCCTTATTCTTCCAAAGTAATTAATTTCAAAAGCCAAAAGAATTTTATCAGTAATAAACCTCTTTGGAATGAAAGCAGATTGCGGATATGATATGATATAAAAAAGGAACGCCTTAATCCTATTAGTTATTGCTTTTGATGCGATCTTATAACTCACATTGCACATATCCACGAAATAGAAGAAGCCTGCCTTAGACTATTTAGTAAGGTCCAAGATCTATGACGCTGACTCGAGTCTGGTTCCTCATAAAAACCCGTGAAACACCAACCTTTGCTACGATCACCATGCTCAATCATAATATCAATATGGTAGCGCGAAAGGCTCATCAATCTCCCAGCGATACCTAATGGGGTGCGTTAAGGTGTAAATAGAATATAATATATTTCAACACATAATTGTTACACATAAATCCAACTATGTCGCAAATGCACGAATCAAGTAATAATAAAATGGTAAGTATAGATACGAACCAAGTATCGTATCCCAAGGGAGTGATGGTTGTATGTATGAATCACTTAAATGCAAAAATAATGATTATTGTCACTATCTTTTCTCATGTGTCTGCAGAATGTGATGAATGCTTATGAATGATTTCTAAACTAAGAATGCTATGAATGATTTTTATGCTAAGAATGCTTTATCTAGAATGCAATTAAATTAATCTAAGAATGCAAGAATGATTTGAAAGCTTTACTAAAACTACAGTGTGTGAAGAAGAATCCTGGGTGCAGTTGGATTGAAATCAATGGAAAAGCCCATTTGTTTCTTGGAGGAGATGTGTCTCACGCTCAAATGGAGGAAATCAATTTGCTATTAGAGGAACTTCCTGAGAAGATGAGGGCAGTTGGCTATATTCCAGATACGAGCTTTGCGTTGCATGATGTCAGTGAAGAGGAAAAAGAACATTTTTTTGCAACACATAGTGAGAAGTTGGCTGTTGCATTTGGGTAATTGGGTTGATCAACACGAGTCCTGGCACGATTATTAGAGTTACCAAGAACCTTAGAATCTGTGGAGACTGTCACACTGCAATTAAATTTATTTCTAAGATATATGTCCGCGAAATTGTTGTAAGGGATGTAAATCGGTTTCATCATTTTGCCGAAGGGTCCTGTTCTTGCAGAGACTACTGCTGACAAAAGGAGGAGTGTTTACATGTTCTTTTATAAGACTGCTGCATGACAGAGCCGTTTGGCTCTGCTTCTTTTGGCACCGCGTCTGTAGGGGGATGTCTGTGGCTCTGCAGAAACCTCACCAATTATTGCCACAACGAGTAGTGCTATTGATGTCAAATTTGTAAAGAACATTCTGCAAGATCTGATACCGAAATCGCTCGAAATCTTTTTGCTGAGCTACTAATAAATACGAGACTTGGTATTCGAAATATGCATACAAGGATGTTTTACTTTTTGGTGACAAGTTTTATACAGTTGCAGCATTTGATGCTGGTAAAATTCCCTCTGTACAGCTCTTAGAACGATTATCGGAGCTCAATTAATTCGATATATTTTCTGAATCAATTCATTTCAGGCGTTCACGTAGGAGAGCTTGGGCCTGGTAGCTGACATCCTCCTGTTCTCAGCTACATGAGCATTGTAGAGGCCATATTTCTTTTTAGTATCATGTAATATTTTTTTAATTGTTTTTTTCTAATTTATCACATATAGTAGAAATGATGAATCCACAAGTACACTATTCTATAGTCCCCAGGTTCATTACTGAAACTTAATGTGATATATCATAATTGAAGAGTAGAAACTATTACTCCATAACCGATGTCCTTAAATTGGTTTTTAAACTTGTACCATATATATCTTGTGAAAAGGCATATAAGATCTTATGGTCTTGAACTTAGCCAATTGGTTTATGTGGAAAGTTGAAGGAAATCATATTATTTGGCTAATATATATAAACATATATATATATATATATATATATATATATATATACTATAATAATAAAGGAGGATAAGCAAGCACCACTCCTGTAATTTTTTTTTCCTTTTTTACCCTTGTAAATTGCAGAATTGCCCTTGCAATTTTTAACTTTTTATATTTTACTCCTGAAATTTTCTATTATTTACTTATGGCCCCAAGATAAATTGCAAAATAGCCCTTTAAATTATTTTTTTAGGCCCGCTACAAATTGCCAACTAGTCTTTGCAATCTTTACCTCTCTAAATTTTGCCTCTAAAGTTTTCTGTTATTTACCTATGGATCCAACAGTAAATTATAAAATAGTCCTTCAAATTTTAAGTTTTCTTTTTTTGGCCTCAAAAGCTTTCTTATTCGACTCATTCCATCATCCGTCTTATTTTGCAAGCATACGTAATATGTAAAATACAAATGCGTAACAAAAACTATCCAATGATATTTCTATTTGAAAACCCCCTTACGTAAATTGTTTTAGCAAAAAAAAAAACTTTTCTTATATTATATTTAATTTAGATACGACACCCAAAAATTGTCTCTGTGTTATTTCTAATTGAAAAAACTCTTGTGTTAGTTTAAGAGGGGCGCCCGCAACTTTTGTCTGAGATGGCAGACCACTATTTAGCCAAAAAAAGAAATTTATTTTGTCCCAATTGCATAAGCCCCCCCATGAAATATTTTATATTTTTATACAATCCCACAGAATATTACGAATTCCTTTTATTTTTTTTATTCTTTCGATCTCACCTCAAAAATTTTATGTTGCGCACTTACTTACCCGTTGTAAATTTTCGAATGATTGTTTTAATTTGTACTTCTTTCAATTTGTCCTAAAAGCTTTATATTATTTACTTATAGGCCCTATTGTAATTTAATTTTTTATATCTTGCTCTTTGCTACATTTTTTTTAACATGCCTTTGTTACATGTTTATTGACGCTGCAAGTGAAACACAAGAGAGCCGCATTATTTGACTTTCATGTTGTATATGAACAACAAACTTAAATACTACATACTGATATATGCGAAAATGACTCTTTCTTTTTGGATAGTTACGTTATGCCTGTATAAATTTAGCAAATGTGATTGTAGATAAACTTAAAGCCGATATTGTTAAAAATAGCAATTAAATAGAATTAATTGTTGTTCATTGTAAAAAAATAGTCGAATAAATTATCGATCGAATTAAAACAATAGCTTTTAAAATTGCAATTAATTAGCATTAAATGTTGTTCATTGTAAGAAAATAGTCAAATAAATTATTAATCGAATTAAAATAACATCTTTTAAAATTGTAAAAAAATTAGTCAATTAAAATTTAACGCGCCCGTGCGGAGCACCGACTTTTGTACTAATCTATACTATAATAATAAGCGGGAATAAGCAAGCACCTATCCTGCGATTGTTTTTTTCTTTTTTGCCCTTGTAAATTGTAGAATTGCCCTTGCAGTTTTCAACTCTTTATATTTTACCCCTAAAGTTTTCTATTATTTACTTATGGCCCCAAGATAAATTGCGAAACAACCCTTTAACATTTATTTTTCCTTTCTTGGCCCGCTATAAATTACCAAATAGTCCTTTCAATTTTTGATTCCCTCAATTTCGCCTCTAAAGTTTTTTGTTATTTACTTATGGATTCAACGGTAAATTGTAAAATAGTCCTTCAAATTTTACGTTTTCTTTTTTGGCCTCAAAAGCTTTCTTATTAGACCGATTCCATCGTCCGTCGTATTTTGCAAGATTTTCATCAACCAATTTATATCTTCTTATTTTGCCCCTGCTTTTTAATCCTAATTGGCGTTTTGCCACTAAAAAAGAAAAGATGGTAGCCGCAACTTTGGACTGAAATCTATTATGTTCTAATTGCATAGGAAACCCCATGAAATATAATATATTTCTATAAAATCCCACAATTTTATGAATTCTTTTTAATTTTTTTATTCTTACGATCTCACCTCAAAAGCATAAATAGCTGCTTATCCTGTGATTTTTTTCCTTTTTTGCCCTTGCAAATTGCGGAATTACCCTTGTAATTTATAACTCTTTGTATTTTACCCCTAAACTTTTCTATTATTTACTTATGGCCCAAGATAAATTGCAAAATAGCCCTTTAACATTTATTTTTTCTTTCTTGGGTCCGCTACAAATTGCCAAATAGTCCATTCAATTTTTGACTCCCTCAATTTCGCCTCTAAAGTTTTCTGTTATTTACCTATGGATCCAACGGTAAATTGTAA
Organism: Linaria vulgaris; assembly: GCA_948329865.1. Taxonomy (NCBI): domain Eukaryota; kingdom Viridiplantae; phylum Streptophyta; class Magnoliopsida; order Lamiales; family Plantaginaceae; genus Linaria; species Linaria vulgaris. The sequence goes on from OX415251.1 coordinate 20,533,385, forward strand.
AATAGTCCTTCAAATTTTACGTTTTCTTTTTTTTTTCCTCAAAAGCTTTCTTATTAGACTGATTCCATCGTTCGTCTTATTTTGCAAGATTTTCATCAACCAATTTATGTCTTCTTATTTGCCCCTGCTTTTTAATCCTAATTGTTGTTTTGCCACTAAAAAAGAAAAGAGGGTTGCCGCAACTTTGGACTGAAATCGATTATGTTCAAATTGCATAAGAAACCCCATGAAATATAATATATTTCTATAAAATCCCACAATTTTACGAAATCTTTCTAATTTTTTTATTCTTACGATCTCAACTAAAAAAAATTATGTTGCGCACTTATGGACCTGCTGTAAATTGTCGAATGATCCTTTTAATTTTTATGTATTTCAATTTGTGCCAAAAACTTACAGTATTTATTTATAGGCTATATTGTAATCCAGATTTTCTTTCTATCTTGCTCTTTGCTACATGTTTGTTGACGCTGCAAGTGAAACATAAGAGAGCCGCATTATTCGACTTTTATGTTGCTTTCCCTTTTTTATTTTTATAAATAATTTTCTTATACCAATGATATTATTGTATAATGATGCACAAGGATAAGCACACTTACTATGGATAAAAAAGAAACTTGTAGCTTTGTATACATCGCGTTTATGTAACAACAATTAATAAAATAAACCAAATATTATATAGTACCTTGCTTGGGTGTTGCCAGATGGTGACGGAAGGTTATGTATTGTAAATCAAACATGCACCACAAACATGAATTAAATTTCAAAAACAAAAAAATAATAAGACTTGAATGGTATTTGAAACTCTACTTGAAATTGATCTCGTACTTTAAATTAAAACTATAAAGTTCGTTGAAATAATATTTTCAATGTGTTTGAAAATAAATTAGAAGTTAAAGTTGTAAAGCACGTGCTAGCTTACTAACTACACTTAGTTAAACAATTAATTATTAGTTTGTTTACCGAATATGTTAGTCTACCGACACAATAACTTTGTATGATTTGTTCTTAAAATGTATAAAGCTTCAAAGTTGGACATTATTTTATTTTGCAAATGACCCGTTGTCAAAGCTAGGCTAACAAATGTATTATTGTATATGAACTTCAAACATAAATACTACATACTGATATATATGTATATGACTAATTCTTTTTGGATAGTTACGTTATTACTGTATAAATTTAGCTATGTAAATGTAGATAAACTTAAAGTCGATATTGTTTAAAACTGTGATTAAATAGAATTAAATGTTGTTCATTATAAAAAAAAAAGTCAAATAAATTATCAAACGAATTAAAACAACATCTTACGGACCCGTTGTAAATTTTCGAAGGATCCTTTTAATTTGTACTTCTTTCAATTTGTCCTAAAAGCTTTATATTATTTAGTTATATGCCCTATTGTAATTTAATTTTTTCTATCTTGCTCCTTGCTACATATTCTTTTTTTAACATGCCTTTGCTATATGTTTGTTGACGCTGTAAGTGAAACACAAGAGAGCCGCATTATTTGACTTTCATGTTGTTTTCCCTTTTTTCATTTTCAAAAATAATTTTTCTTATACCAATACTATTATATAATGATGCACAAGGATTATTGTATATGAACAGCAAACTTAAATACTACATACTGATATATATATATATATATATATATATATATATATAATATTGAATCTGTGAAAAACATATTTCTTCATTAGAGTTTTTTTTTATTTTTTTTATTTCATGTAATATTTAAAGTTTCTATGATATAAATTAGATTTTACATTTGAATTAAATAAGGATTTTATCAATATCACATTCACTACAGGATTTTTGGGTCATTCCCGACCGCAAAGTCGGTCGAGAATGACCGTTTTCGGTCGGGAATGACCCTTTCCCGACCGATTTTCGGTCGGGACAGGCCGGTCGGCATTGCTTCGGTCGGAATTTTTTTCCCGACCGAACTTCGATCGGCCCGGCTTTTTCTCGACCGACAATCCCGACCGAAAATCGGTCGGGAGTTTCTCGACCGTAGTCCGGTCGGGAATTACTTTCCTGACCGAAAATTGGTCGGGAATAATATTCATATTATTCCCGACCGCATTTCGGTCGTGAATAATATTTATATCATTCCTGACCGATTTTCGGTCGGGAATAAAATTCGTCAGAATAAAAAAAAATAATATTTCGGTAATAATTACCGGAATATTATTATTTTTAATATTTTGAAATATTTTCGATTTATTACCCAATCTAAAACATTCTTTAGCTTTTTTGTGTTTTAGATGGGCAATTAAATTTTAGATTCATTACCCAATCTTAAACACAAAAAAGTTAAATAAGTGTTTATTTAAAAGAGAAAAAAATGCTTGTTAAAAGATGAAGAAAGAAATGAAAAAATTAGCTTTGAAGATGAAAGAAAAAAGTGTTTGAAGATGAAAGAAAAAAATGTTTGAAAATGAAAGAATAAATGGTGTTTGTAGAAAAAAAAGTTTTGAAATGAAGAGAAAGTTTAAGAAAAAAATGTAAAGTAGATGAAAAAATGAGGAGAATAATGAAGGGTATTTATAGAAAAAGTTGAAATTTTTTAAATTTTCGGCAAACTTGAATTTTCCACCAAGTCCCGCCAAATTTTTCGAGTATTCCCGACCGATTCTCGGTCGGGAAAGTTCAAAATTTGGCCAACCTGCCAAATTTTTAAAATTTGCCGACCGAGTTCCGGTCGACAATTCTTTCATGCCCAGATACGCGGTCAATGCCGACCGTGTTTCGGTCGGCATTGACCTTGAATATTATTCCCGACCGAAAATCGGTCGGGAATAAGTTTGAATATTATTTTCGTCCAAAAATCGGTCGAGAATAAGTTTAAATATTATTCCCAACCGATTTTCGGTCGGGAATAAGTGTAAATGCCGACCGAAAATCGGTCGGGAATGACATTGAATATTTTTTCCGACCGAAAATCAGTCGGGAAAAATAGTAAATTTTAATTTTTTTCGATCTTTTGGAAAAACTTGATGTGTTTGTTAAGTATAATTATAGAATCTCACTAAATACATGAATTGCATTAATAGTTAGTTAGTTTAATGTACTTTTAATTATGAAATTAGTATAGATTACCGGAATAGAAGTTAAGTTAGTTTGGAGTTTTACATTTATTAATCATACGTAGTATATAGTATTCACAATTGGCGATTAACATTTGTTACAAACTTTAGTATAGAGAGGCTAATTGTGATATATATATACATATATTAACATATGTTTAACATAATCGTAAGTAGTTACGTTATTAGCATCTACATATACCAATCTATTTATAAATGGCAATATGAATCGACGCTTCAAACGATTCATCAACGTGCAACTAAATTTAATTTTTTTTTGAGGTTTTCAGTAATATATAACTAAAATTGATGTACTTGATCATTAAATCAACGATTTATCTAAAATGGTGAGCGAAATTGTGAAATTAAGAATATGAATATTATTGCCTACCGAAAATCGGTCGCCAATACCCCTAAACCCTAAACTCTAATATTCCCTAATCCCTCAGCTCAGGAATCTCAATTTATTATTATAACTGACAAACAATATTATTTTTGAATATCATCATTATTACACATGAGCCTCTCTTATTGATTTATCAATGTGCACAAAACGCCTCGTTAAATCTATACACACATACATTTTTAGGTGAAAGTTGATCACAATCACATGCAAAATATAATAAATCTTTGTTAAACGTAAACTTCGCCTCGCAGGCAAGTCTGCATATGGTCCTCGTACAATTCCCCAAACCTATTTTCCTCTCGCAGCTGGTAGGCGGCGTATCCATCTTCATGCCTGAAAAGCACATAATGTTTTTTAAAGAAAAAAAGCGAGAAACAATTATTTGTTGTTACAACAACAAAAACAGTGTGACAATTTCTTATACACATCTGAAACAATTTTTCTATACAATAATGCATCGAAAAGTCTCGAGACATTTTTAGATTGATTCTTTTTAATAATATCAAAAGATCCGATATTTAGGGAACTAGATTTTGTAAGAGTTCTAATGTGATCATGTTCATATATATAATCACATAAATGCGGAAGCGAGAAATCGGCGTACCTCCTGCCATTGTTAAACGTAAGCGAAGCCTTTTGACGTTCCCGTAGTAGCGAGTTCCATTCCTTTATGGTCTTCCAAATTCTTATTCGTTACTCTCTCTCAATTAATGGTGTATGAGATATATTACTTAATGCGAGTGTTGAATGAATTATGGGGACCAAATGGAATATATATAGTCGAAGACTCCATAACCGCCCATCAACGGTGAATGGACATGACTATCTAGAGGGTTACGATCTTGGGGTTGCATTGATTCATAGATCAATAAAGAAATATAATAAATAAATTAACATTCTCCCACTTGATCTACCTGAATCACAATCCCCAACAACAAGAAACAAAAACATGGATCATGGCGATAGGTCATTTGATGAAAAATAAGTAGTATCTCCCATGTATCACAATGCATTATGCTCCCCGTCAACAACCAAAAACTTAATGAATAAACCTAATGTTTATTCTTGGTCTATAACAAAGATATTCTCATGATATATCAAGATATGACATATCCAAATGTGTACACAACTTAATATGAGAATAATTACATTAAGAATTTCATTAACATCGTTCTAACAACGAAAGGTTACATAAGGGAACCAAGTCCCATACCTTTAACATGATCCTCAAACTTTCCTAGAAGCATGCATTTAGTTAGAGGATCAGCTATCATTTATCAGTCCTTATATGTTCAATGATGGCTGATTTATCCTTGACACGCTCTCTTATGGCTAATACGTAATGTCGATATATTCGCTTCGACTACCGATTTTATTATTTTAGCCATGAAGACAACAACTGAATTGCCAAGGTATAATTAGGGGTCTATTAATTGAATTCATGATTCTAAGCCTTGATATGAAACTCTTAATCCATACACCTTGAGAGGTTGCCTCAAAACAAGACACGAACTAAGCTTCCATGGTAGAAGTAGCAGTTAAAGTTTGTTTTGCACTCCTCCACGAAACAGCTCCACCAGCCAACATAAAAATGTAACCAGAAGTTGATTTTCTCGAATCAACACAGCCAACAAAGTCTGAATTTGAGTATCCCATTACTTCCAAATGGCCTGAACGTCTATATACGAGCATGCAATCTCTAGTCCCCTTAAGGTATCTCAATACCTTCTTTGCAGCTTTCCAATGCTCAATGCCTGGAATACTTTGATATCTTCCCAATACCCCAACGACAAATGCAATGTCAGGTCTAGCGCAAACGTGAGCATACATCAAGCTTCCAACAACATAAGCATATGGGATATTTTTCATTTGTTCCTGTTCTAAATCATTCTTCGGGCACTAACTCAAGTTCAGTTTATCACCCTTAACAATGGGAGCTATACTAGGTGAACAATCTTTCATCCGAAATCTCTCTAAAACTTTGTTAATGTATGTCTCTTGAGACATACCCAAAGCACAACGAGCCCTATCGCGATGTATTTTAATCCCGATGACATAAGATGCATCGCCTAAATCCTTCATATCAAAGTTCTTAGAGAGAAAATGTTTCACCTCATATATCATATCCTTGTTATTACTTGCAAGCAAAATATCATCTACATATAGAATTAAGAAAAAAATCATGCTCCCACTAACCTTCTGGTATATACAATTATCCATAACGTTCTCTTCACAACCAAATGAAGACACAACATCATGAAATTTTAAATACCACTGACGTGAGGCTTGTTTCAATCCATATATAGATTTTTTAAGCTTGCAAACTAGGTGCTTACCGTTATTGGATGGAAATCCTTCAGGTTGTTTCATGTATACCTCTTCCTCCAATTCTCCATTTAGAAAGGCAGTTTTCACATCCATTTGTTGTAATTCTAAATCAAAATGTGCAACTAATGCCATGATGATCCGAAGGGAATCCTTATTTTTTTTTTGATACAGGGGAGAAAGTCTCTTTGTAGTCGATTCCTTCTTTCTGAGTGAATCCTTTGGCAACGAGTCTAGCCTTGTATCTCTCAATGTTACCTAATGAGTCTTTCTTTGTTTTAAAGACCCACTTGCACCCAATGGCTTTAGCCCCTTTAGGTAACTCAACAAGGTCCCATACTTCGTTTGACGCCATAGAATTCATCTCATCAGTCATAGCATCATACCATATATTTGATTCATTACTACTCATGGCTTGTGAAAACGTCTCAGGATCATTCTCGGCTCCAATGTTAAAGTCCGACTCTTGTAGATACACGTGATAGTCACTAGGTATCACTGATTTCCTTGTTCTAGTAGACTTCCTTAAGGTTGTATCAACAATCTCCTGAGGATCATTTTGATCAACTTGTTGTTCAGCCACCAAAGGTGATTCCTGAACAACTTGATCTACTAAATCAATATCAGCTTGTGGAATCAACGACGAGGGTTATGTAACAACACGATCACCATCAGAAATAGAATTCCGTAAATGATCACTCCCATTGATTATGTCATTTTCAAGAAATTTTGCGTTTCTCGATTCCACAAATCTAGTGATATGAGACGGACAGTAGAATCTGTATCCTTTAGACCGTTCAGCATATCGAACGAAATAGCCACTAATGGTCCTAGGATCAAGTTTCTTCCCTTGTGGGTTATACACTCTTACTTCAGACGGACATCCCCAAATGCGTACGTGATTCAAACTCGGCTTCCAACCCTTGAATAACTCAAATGGTGTCTTAGGGACAACCTTTGTTGGAACACGGTTTAATATGTACACTGCCGTCTTAAGAGCTTCAGTCCACTAGGTTATTGGGAGATTAGCATTACTGCACATACTCCTAACCATCTCCATCAATGTCCGGTTTCTTCTTTCATCCACACCATTCTCACTAAGAGATTATGGATTGGTGTATTGAGCAACGATTCCGTGCTCTTGAAGAAACATAGCAAATGGACTAGGTGCTTGACCACCTTCTGTGTATCTACCATAATACTCTCCTCCTCTATCAGTTCTCACAATTTTTATTTGTTTTCCACATTGTTTTTCTACTTCTGCCTTAAAGACCTTAAAGGCATTAAAAGCTTCACTTTTATGATGAAGTAAATAAACATACATGTAACGTGAGAAGTCATCAATAAAGGTGATAAAGTATTTTGGACCACTTTGCATATCCATGTCTGGACAACAAATATCTGAATGGATGATTTCAAGTAATTCAGAACTTATGTGTGCACCCTTTTTAGATATTTTGGTTTGCTTTCCCTTTATGCAATCCACACAAATCTCAAAGTCAGCAAAGTCCAAAGTGCTAAGTACTCCATCATTCACTAACCTCTTGATTCTATCCTTAGAGATATATCCCAATCTCCGGTGCCACAACATAGAAGATTCTTCATTATTAACAAATCTTTTCATGCCAGTTTTAACATACATTACTGAATTAGTGGTGTTACTTTGTATATTAAGCATAAATACACCATTACACAAAATGTCATTTCCGACAACATCTGAATTATATAATAAACTAAATGATGTTTTATGGAAATTACATTCAAATCCCATAGGTGTAAGTCTAGATGCATAAATTAAATTCCTGGAAAACCTAGGTACATAAAATACATTATGTAAATACAAAGTAAAGCCACTAGTTAATGTAATTTGGCACGTTCCAACAAATTCAACAGCTGAGCGCATTTTGTTTCCTGAATAAATGTTATGCTCATTTCCCTCTGGTTTCCTCAGGTTTGTCATACCCTGTAAGGATGTTGAAACATGGATTGAAGAACCAGAGTCAATCCACCATGTGTTACAACGAACATCAGCCATATTAGATTCATAACAAACTAGGGAGACAAAGTTACCTTTTTCCTGTTGCCGCTTTTGGAATTTTAGACAATCCTTCTTCATGTGTCCTTTCTTTTTACAGAAATAACACTTGGACTTCTTAGTAATTCCACCTTGAATGGGCAATTTATCCTTTTCTTTATCCTTGGAGTGTTTGTTCTTTTTCTTGTTGGTAGCCAACAATACAGTTTCTCCATGTTCCATCATCAATCAGCTCTCCTCTTGAACACACATGGTCAAAAGCTCATTCATAGACCACTTATATTTATGTGTGTTGTAGGATATCTTAAATGGCCCGAATTGATATGGAAGGGTATTAAGGATATAATGGACTAGAAAAGTATCCGACATCTCAACTCTCAATGTTTTCAGTTTAGCCGCAATGTCCCTCATGCTCATGATGTGCTCGCGCACACCTCCGAGACCGGTAAGCTTAAGTGACGAAAACCTCCCAATGAGTGTACTAGCAAGTGACTTTTCAGAAGTTTGGAAATGTTCCTCAATTGCCTTAAGCAACAGACGAATATCAGTATACTTCTCCATCGAGCTCCTTAATCCAGCAGATATATGAGTCTTTATGAACATGACACAGAGACGGTTAGACCTCTCCCACCATTCATAAAGTTCTATATCAGCCTGAGTGCTGGATTTCCCAATGGCCGGTGGTTCATCCTTACGGATAACATAATCAATATCAGCCACTCCTAAATGAAGAAGAACTCTCTCCTTCCAAACGGTATAGTTTTCGCCATTTAGTTCATGAACTTGTATTTTGAGATCATTAATATTCATAGAATGTGACGCTGCAAATATAATTCATACATACTCGACTTAATATTTTGAGACAAAATTAACCGTATTATGCGTTACCAAATGTAAAGCATATAAATAAATCTACAGACATAAAACTTGCATGTGGGCTAAAGCTATATTCAATTAGATTTATTCTAAAGGCCAATAAAACTATCAAAACTATTTTCCTTTCCTTAATTCCTGTGGGTATATTAAGAAATATAATTTTGACATTTTATTCTAATTAACTACACAAAATATAATAAAATTTCATGTGGGATAAAATTTATTATACCATGTGCAATTAATCACAACTAATGTTTCTACATGATTTTATTCCTAATACATGCTTCTATATAATTAAAGATGTTGTGGCTACTCTTTAACTAAATAAAAACATAAGAATCACAAACATTTGAATCAAATATATAACATGCATAATTACTGCTTTAAACAGTAAATATAAATCAGATAAAACAAATGTAAGCATGCTAATATATTTAATTAGAAACATAACCAGAATCTGCTTAAGTCAAATAAAACATAGTCTGCATATAGCAATATATAACAGAGTTGCCCAAACGGATTATGACTACAACTATATTTTGATAGATCTGGGTTCGAATTCTGTCTTAAGCGTTATTGTATTTTGAATATGATTATTCATACAAATAAAATATCGATGCAACAAGTCACAACGAAACGATAACAGTCTAACAGGTCTGTACTTAATGATACGTTTCGAGTGGCATGGGTTCGACTCCCGCCTTGCACATTTATTTTGTTACTAATTCTGTATGGCCTTTATACAGATAAATAAATGTAATACTCAACCATTGCAACATCATTTGGTTGGTCCGTTGGTTTGAAATGCTATTAGGCACAGTGACGGAGTGAAGGCGCCGGTTCGAATCCTGTTGGTAGCAGAGTTTTGTTTTTTTTTTATTTTTTTTTAAATCTTCATCTTCAACCTCCAGCCGGGTCAAAACCAACCCGGTACGACCCTGATTAAGACCCGACTCGTTCTCACTCATTTTCGCATCAAAATCAGCGTTTTATAATACATAATTACTGGAAATCGAATTTCCGGATGATTTCTAACATAAAAGCCAAGTTTTAACGATAGAATCGAAAAACCATCAAAACTTCTGAACGTAACTTTTCAAAAAATTTAAATAACAAGGCAGATGCAAATATACATGCTCTGATGCCAACTGTAAGAGTTCTAATGTGATCATGTTCATATATATAATCACATAAATGCGGAAGCGAGAAATCGGCGTACCTCCTGCCATTGTTAAACGTAAGCGACGCCTTTTGACGTTCCCGTAGTAGCGAGTTCCGTTCCTTTATGGTCTTCCAAATTCTTATTCGTTACTCTCTCTCAATTAATGGTGTATGAGATATATTACTTAATGAGAGTGTTGAATGAATTATGGGGATCAAATGGAATATATATAGTCGAAGACTCCATAACCGCCCATCACTACAAGAAAATGGGTTATTGGCTACGGAAGATTCCGTAGCCAATAACCCATTTTTCCGTTGCCAATAGCTATTGGCAACGGCCTTCCGTTGCCAATAGCCGTTGCCGATACCCTCGTTGCTAATGGCTATTGGCTACGGAATTTTCCGTAGCCAATAATAGAAGACCAAAATACCCTTTGCCATTGGCTGCGAATGTTTCCGTTGCCAATAGCCATTGGCAACAGTATAATCCGTAGCCAATGGCCATTGGCAACGGAATATTTCCGTAGCCAATAGCAGATTTTTTTTTTAAAATATGGCCGTTTAAATGTTATTGGAAACGGGTTAAATTCCGTTGCCAATGAATATTATTGGCAACAGAATTTAACCCGTTGCCAATAATATTTAAGAGTTTAAATATTATTGGCAACAGAACTTAACCCGTTGCCAATAATATTTAAAATTATAAAAAAAAAATCCAAATTTCGAATTCTTTAATTAAATAACAAATTACAATCATATCAAATTTAAATAAATGTTTTTTATTTCAATTAAATAAATTAATGTATTTTATTTCAATTAATTAAATTAATGAATTTTATTTCAATTAATTAAATTAATGTATTTTATTTCAATTAATTAAATTCTCCGCCATAGTCCGATAACACCTCTTGATAATGGCGCTAATTGCTGTTGATTCGGTTTTTTCCACTCTTCCATTCTCCAAACTTATTAACCGCGATATTTTTTCGCTTCGTGACATCCGACTGCGACGGGTCACCTTTCGTCAACCCACGACTACCACGACGAGACGTACTACCCGCACTTGAACGTTGGGAACTTGGAGACGGGCGTTGTCTCGACAAAGCTGGCGACGTCATCTCTTGATCTTCATCATCATTTTCATCATCATCTTCGTCTCCGTTTTCGTCGTTGGCTTCCGGTTGCACATCCATCAACCCGTGAGGTATGCGCCTAGTTGGAGGAGTGAGAGAAAGGGCCCTCGACGCGGGGACAATTGGCGGCAAAGTCGTTAAGAGCCTTTGATCGGTCGTCGTTGTTTCATATGGAATATGATTGGGCTCTTGCTCGGCAACATTGTTGCGCTCTTCGGTGGGGGCACTCCTTTCACGAAGGGACGTACCAATTCGTGTTAGATTTTGTAGACTAATCGTAAAATTTCCTTTAGCATTTTTTCGGGGGGCGGGATTTGTATCGGCCATAACGAAAGCACTACAATTTGGAAAAGAGAAAGAGATATAAGGCTAAATTTAGAAGATAGATGAGAATAGTTTGATATAAAATGGAAGAAACTATGTAGTATTTATAGAGTAATTTTTTTTAAATTTTTTTAAATTTTTAATAGCTTGGCCGTTGCCCTTGGCTATTGGCAACGGACAATGTCCGTTGCCCTTGTAAAATGTATTTTTTTTTTAGTAAAAATAAAGCCATTGGCTACGGATTCTTCCGTAGCCAATTGCAAAACAATCATTGGCAACCACACCCGTTGCCAATGGCCGTTGCTAATACTCTTTTTTCTTGTAGTGCATCAACGGTGAATGGACATGACTATCTAGAGGGTTGCGATCTTGGGGTTGCATTGATTCATAGATCAATAAAGAAATATAATAAATAAATTAACAGATTTACGTCAAAACTCAAAAAATTGATCCATTGATATAAACAGTTCGTGTCACGTGAAACTTAATAAGAAAATGTCACACTAGTGATTAGTATGTGAAATACACACAAGTGTTAGCAATTCTATCAAAACGGCTGTATGATAAATATGGAGTGATCAATAATTCATTGGAAAGCAATTGTAAATTAAATAGATTGAATAACAATGTTTATTTGAACCATACATGGTACGTTGGAGAGTAGGATCATGAAGAACACCAAGACTGTAGCAACTGTAACTTTCTTCATTTTTTATTTTTTATTTTTTTCTATGGGCTGTGGCAAATGAAATTATTTTGGTGTTATTTTCTGTCATGTAGAGATGGTGCTTTATATAGGACTAAGTCGAGCAATTAGTACGAAATCTTATTTCCCACTAACTAGATTCATATAACATGCTTTGGTGAATGTTTAATTTAATGCAGTTTTTTATAGTAATAAAAACGGAATTTTCGTATTGTGATGAAATCTTTGCATTATTATTATGAAAAAAATTGCCCTTTATATATAACAAATTTTTATAATTGGCTCCGATTGCAATAAAATATACCTGCAATATAAAAGAACAAAAGAAAAATAATATCTATCACAAAAAGACTAAATCTATTGTTAGAATGTGCATGTTATTATGCATAGTACTTGAGATTTTGTATAAGATTTTGTCTAATTACAAAAAAAATGCTCAAAAAGTTTGATTACCGCATTTAAAATGAAACTTGAGAAAAACAAGTAGACTTGCTAAAAATTTAAGCAATTACAGAGGTATTTCTTACACTTTAAACAAAACATTTTCACCAAAAACATGAAACTCTAGCTGTTTCTTCAAATGTAGAAACAGAAGATAAATCTATTTTCCATGTCGTAGAGGCCACGTTTCTTGATAGTGTCGTACACTCGGGAGTGATAATACTTAGTTGATGATTTTTCTAATTTGTCGCATATAGTGGAAATGTTTAATTCACAACTGTAACTGTATGTTCTTATCATAAATTGAATAGTAGCAACTATTATATCGCGTCCATAATCGATGTCCTTATATTTGTTTATATATTAGCTAATAGTTACGTTATATGTCGTGAAGATGTATATAATAAGGTCTTATGACCATGAATTTCGCAAAGTGCATGGTTAAATGTGGAAAAGTGAAGAAAATCATATTATTATCTAACATAATATAAAATCTTAACTAGAGTTTCCTTTGCCACGTACGAAAGGATTGTTGTTCCTATTTGAGTCAAAACTCAACACAAAAAGGAAGATAAAAGAAATTAAAAATTAACTAAAATAACTTGATTGTTCTTCTGATTTTCTAATACACGCAACTATTGCAGTTGTCGAGATACAATTTGGATAGACAAAATGTCAAATGATATATAAAACAAAGCAGAATCTCTATTTAAAGAGCAATCTCAATCTAATGCCTAATTCGCCCATTCATTACTATTTCTTCTCCCTGGATTTGCTGTTTATTATGGAAGATTTTGACAAGTCTCTCACTCTTTAAACAGATAAAAAATTAAATCAGCAAATTATAACTCAATAATACAAACGAATAAAATCTCGTGGCCTAAGTGGGGAGGCCATCAAGGCTCTAAAAAAATCTCGTGGCTTAAGTGGGACAGGGTTTGTAAGAATAAGGAGTCTGGTGGACTTGGAGTGAAATATATGAAGAGATTCAACGTCTCTCTTATCTCAAAATGGAAGTGGCGCATTCTTCAAGGTGGGGACTCACCATGGTTGAAAACTCTCGTAGCAAAATACGGTGAGATTAATAAACCTGCTGATTTTATATGTGATAGAAGTCGTCGTGCGACCTCTTCAATTTGGTGGAGAGATTTGATGTTCTTAAATGAAAAATGCATAAAGGAGATGTGGCTTAGTGAAAGTATTTGTAAGAAAGTTGGAAATGGGGTAAATACTTCATTCTGCAAAGCTAAGTGGTTCGGAGATATCCCGTTATTCACTTATTTCAGCAGACTCTTTTCGATAGCGATAAATAAAAACCACATGATTGCGGAAAAAGGGTGAGTGGATAAATAATGAGTGACAATGGAAGTGGCAGTGGAAAAGACCACTCTTCTCTTGGGAATTTGAACTTCTTGATGAATTATGCAACCTTTTAAACGAGTTTAGTCCCAAGACAAATAAGAGGGATTGATGGCGATGGAAGGGCTAAAAAAATGGAGACTTTTCTGTCAAATCCACCTATCATTTGCTTTCAACTGTGGAAAATATCCCAGCTGATCCTTGTTTCAAATTACTATGAAAGATTGATGCGCCATTAAAAATAAAGTGTTCGCTTGAAGAATCATAATTGACAGATATCGACAAAGATGAATTTGATGAAAAGAGGCGTCCCAATTTCTGGCGGCAATGCGTGTTGTTATTTTTTGTCAAAACCATGATGATGAAGATGCCAACCATCACTTCACTAGGTGCCTCTTAGTGCCTCTTCTCCACAAATGTCTCGTACGATATCCTCAAGTGGTTGGGTCTCATTTCAGTTTTGGCGAGCAACACTAAAGGTTTTTTCCTTCAACTTTACGACATCATCCCAAATACTAAATTGAGATGTTGATTGTGGTGCTTTGTCTTTTGGAAAATCTGGGTTATGAGAAATAAATTACGTTTCAATGGATTGCAACCAAAACTTGATGATACTACGGAGACCATCATCAAAGTAAGGCGTGGAGTTGGTTCGAGTCGAAAGATAGGACTTTTTCTTATTCTTTCTTTAGTGGTCAAATTCACCCCTTTCTTGTACCATTGCCTAATTTCTCCTTACTGATAAAAAAACAATTAATAATGCAAAACAGAATAAAAGAAACAAACTAATCTCGGGCTAAATCAATAGGTAGAAACCGCTCAACAATTCCCGTTGCCGAACAAGCTAAGGTATGAGCTTCAACATTTCCTTCTCTACAAATCCAGCAAAAAAGATGCAGGATGATCACGACTCGCATGTCAGATTTCATCAATCAGATATCCACTCTCAGTGCCCAAAGAATTCGTATGCGCAATAGAATTGATGACCTCTAAACTATCGCCCTCGAAAACTACCTCGTTCCACCTACACACAATTGCAACCTGGACAAAAGTATGAGCAGCCACAAATTTCGAGTATAAAGGACCTAAGTTTCCAAAAAAAATCATTTGGATGTGCGTGATGCATTTGTCCTCAAAGTCCTGGAAAATGATGCATATAACTGATGTACCCACTGACTCGAAAATCGCCCCGTCAAAACTGCATTTTATCCATGGTTTACATGGCATATTCCACACGCACGAATCGATCTCCTGTTCACCGGAATTAGCCGTCGCTGCATTAAGCCAGACAAGTTGGTAGTTGGTGCAGAAACTAGCAATCTCTATCTGTAGAGATTTCTTCTCTCCCACCAGCACCCGATTTCTTTTTGTCCACAACGCCGAACACACAATCACTGCTCTAACCACCAGATCTGAATCCTTAAAAGCTAAAATAAAAAAAAAAACCATTACAAGATCCCCTATCTGTCACGCGTGAACACAACTGGCGGTATATGAGATAGCGCCCAAGTCCGCTGTCACAGGACAAAAGAATATGGGTATATGTTGCGCATCCTTGAACTCGTCGCCACAAATTAAACAATTTGTCTCCACTGTGAAGTGTCAGCATGCTAAGAGACCTGGAGTAGGAAGAATGCTTTGACACGCGCGCCAAATAAAATGTTTGACCTTGGGTAGACGCTTCAAGCTCCAAATTTTACGCCAATCCCAATTCGAGCTACAAGATGTCGCATGGTTTTTATTAATCAAACTATGTTCCATGATAAAAAAAAAAAGCACTCCAAACAGTGAAACACCCGGTCTTTGAGTAATGCCAAAATTGCTCATCCCAATTGGAAAGAATAAGAGAAGGGTCATCTTCCCAAACAAATTCCCCCACTTGCATATGATCCCACCACCCCGTAGCCTCATCAATTAAATCCTGACCCGTATGTATGTATAACCCTCTTGTAAGAGGAGTGATTGATCGAAAAGAGCGAGGCCGTGGTAGCCACGCATCACCCCAACTCCTAATAGAATTTATGTCTCTCACCCCCCACCGAAAGCCTTATGCCAAAATATGGACATAGTCTCTAATACTTTGCCATGAAAAAGAATGCCCACTTTCATTTCCCCTTCAAATATAGAACAATTCGGAAAGTATTTTGCTTTGAATATTTGTCTAACAAGACTATTCGGGTACTTCCATATCCTCCAAGCTTGCTTGGCTAGTAACACCACATTAAAAGCCCGAAGGTCCCGAAAGCCCATTACCCCTTCTTTTACTACCGCACATCTTGTTCCAAGCCATCCAATGTATTTTGTTTTGTGCGCCACTACCCGCTCAAAGAATTATTAGCCATGGCCTTAAGTTCCTTAATTAACAGTTCTAGTAAGCGAAAAAAAGTTCATTACAAAGGAAGGCATCGCATTGGCCACTGATTTTATAAGCACCTCTTTTCCCGCCCTCGAAAGCGTCGACTCTCTCTACCCTTAGAATCTACTCCCTGCTTTGTCTCGGAGATAATTGAAAAGGTCCTCTTTGACCTACCCACCACATTTGGCATTCATGTATAAACATCATATTTCTCGGCCACTTTCACCCCAAGAATCTGCTCAACCTCTCTTCAAACCCAGTGATGTATTTCTACTAAACAAAACAAAGGACATCTCCACATTGATCTCTTGTCCCGATGCCCTCGCAAATCTATCTAATATGCCCATAATCTCCCATACCGCATCCTTATTCGCGTCACAAAAGAATAGTGTGTCATCAGCGAAAAGAAAATGCAAAACTCTAAGAGCATGGAGACTCACATCAATCCCCTTCAAGGCACGTCGACGCTATGCATCACGAATCAATCATGAAAACACTTCAGTAACAAAGAGAAAAATATATGGCTAGAATGGGTCTCCCTGAGCCAAACCTCGCCCTGGCTTAATGAAACCAATCTCACAATTATTAATCAATAAAGAATAGGACACAATAGTAACGCAGATCATAATAAAGCAACAAAGTGACTCAAAGCCTAATCTTAGAAGTATCTTTTCAAGGAAGGACTACTCAGCCCGATCGTATGCTTTGCTCATATCCAACTTTAGTGACATGTGCCTCACCCTACATGTTCTCTTATTCTTACAAAAGTGATTAATTCAAAAGCCACAAGAATATTATCAGTGATAAGCCGCCCTAGAACGAAAGCAGATTGCGCATACGATATGATATCAAAAAGGAACGACTTAATCGTATTAGTTATTGCTTTTAATGTGATCTTATAACTAACATTGCACATATCCACGAAATAGAAAAGGTCTGCCTTAGTCTATTTAGTAAGGTCCATGATCTATGACGCTGAATCGAGTGTGGTTCCTCATAAAAACCCGTGAAGCGCCAATCTTTGCTACGACCATCATGCTCAATCAGAATATCAATATGGTAGCGCAAAAGGCTCATCAATCTCCCATCGATATCCTTCTTACAGAAAAGAGCGAGCCCACCCGACTTGCATCGAACGTCAACTGCAACTCCAAAGTACCCAATCTGTTACTTTAGTTTCTCTATTTTCCTCTTGTAGCTTTTCGTCTCCATTAGGAAAACAAGAGAGGGGTTATGACGGGCAACATCACCCCTTTCCTAAACTCAGTTTTTTAACAGCCTCCTTCTCACCCACATGCTCCACTTCTTGTAGGACCTGCTAATTATCAACTTTCATGCTTTCATTAATTCCATGCATCACGTCATTCAAATCAATAGCAGAAATATCAGAAACCTTCCCCTATTGTCCCCAATCTATTCCCCCGTTAGAAGTACCCACATTCTGAATATCCGCTAATTTTGTAGGTTGTTTAAGAGACGATGCAGTTGTTTGTCTACGAATTCCTTACTTTTGGTCGGATTCAAGCCCACACCAAGTCACATAATTCCATGAACATCCTTGCTAGCTCGGTTGCTCCCCAAGTTATAATTTTTTCATGTAAACAAGCTCGTACGATAACACAACATCCTTATTGAGTTCTCCTATCTCATAGCGTATATCACAATCCGCCACTAGGTGACCGATGATCCCGCACAAATAGCAAAAAATAGAGAGTCATTCGTACGTGAACCCCACTATTAACTCTTCTCTTCGTTCACCCCGTAACTTAAGACACCGCATTAAAGGTTTCAAAACATATGTCTTAGCCCTGCTTCTCAAACCCCTTGACCAGGCTCTCTGTTTTCCATAAACCTTCACAATCTGTCAATGATTAGCTTTGCCATCTTTTTAGTTAGTTTCGAGAGAGGTAGATCATAAATGTTGACATGTGATGGGGTTATTTTAGGAAAGGCCCAATATAAGTATTGGGACAGCCCACAAAGAAAGGCCCAAAAAAATTATAGATCGAATAGAAGGAATTTGACTTTAAACTAATATCGAATGCACATGATTCGATCTAAGAGATAGATCAAATCAGCACGATTCGATATTCATTCCCCAACTACCATTGGGGCCCGCTGGACGGGGTCTATAAATACCCCGTCCTCTGACATTCTCGGGACGCATTCAAGACTATCTCACAACTACTCAATATCGAAGCGTCTTGATTCGATACAGCTATTCGATCTTCATTCGATCGAAGCTTCTTGATTCGATACATCAGTTCAACCATCACTATATCGAAGCTTTCTGATTCGATATAGACCGATTCGAGATACTTAGTATCGAAGCTACCCGATTCGACATTCATTCGATTGAACCTTAGTGATTCGATCTACCTCGCATGTATTATATTTCTACTTGTATTGTCTAGTCAGCTTGTATTAGGTGTTCCGGACCAAGCTAGTCCATTTTGTATTAGATTAGCATTATTTTGGCATCTATGAGGCCCCATTGTAACAGTTACATGTGTATTGTAACCTAGACGAGATAAAACTAAAATAACATGGATGCACAATAATCTAAGTTCACCTTCCCCGAATTATCCTCAACGCCAATCCCGTTTAAGATCAAGACTTTCTTGTCAAACGTCCATCGACACCCTTCAAGGGCTCTTTGCTTATCAATGATGTGACTAAACTAAAACAAATATTTTCCCCTTTAATTTTCTGAATTTCAACATCTCTCTTTGGTTTGAAAAGCAATTTGATAATAGACACAAATGACGCAGAATTATATGACATATCTATAATTAGCGGTCCCACAAGGGAAAGATCAGATGATTCATCTTCCTTATGCCAAACCGAATTTGGAATAAAGAGATTGTCTCCCTCATGTCCGGAGATTTTCAACCGGATCAGATGATTCATCTTCCTTATGCCAAACCGAATTTGGAATAAAGAGATTGTCTCCCTCATCTCCGGAGATTTTTAACCGCTGCCCAAGCGAAGTGTCCACAAGTGAACTTAGAAGAGGGATAAAAGTAAGACTATAAAGGAATTTGTTCTGTGGAACAATTGGATAAGCTCCTAATACCTATGATCGGAATAATTATTGACAACTATCAATTATGGATAAGCTTAAGCAACTACATATTAGTAATTCTACATTAATATATAATTAAATAATACCAAAAAGATATTGTATATTTATATAGAATATATTATTGTGGTGCAGCAGTTGAATATACAGTAGTATACCCAACTTGTTATTTTAAACAATACACAGTGAATGGTAAAATAATTTATAATGTAATAGGTGTTTTCTATAATCTAGCGAATAACTATAATCTCCACATTTGTCATCAATACAACGGCGGTATTGATATGGGTAATACTCGTAATGGCCAGGCCATCCAGTTATATGGGCCAAGCCCAACAGAAGTCGACCCAACATTTTCATATCGGGGATGGCACCCGATATAGGTTCTGATATCGAATGTCCACATTCAATATGGTACAACCTACGCAGAAATCACGGGTGCGATCCCTGCATCCGGAGGTCTATTTATATTCGGGTTCCGCTAATCAAGGTAAGCTTCATTAATTACCCCTACATTGTTCATTCGTATATCGAATATCCATATTCGATATCGAGCTCTCACTCGATATCCACACTGATATATCTGATATTACATCCGATATATCACTTGACATACTTATTGGACATACATACTCGACATATATCCCTGACGTACCTTACCCGACATGGCCATATCCTCGATATCAGCATATTGGATATCTGCCTAGATTCGACATACCTTCATCCTCGACATCCTGCCAAGTATCTAAGTGTTACTCTGAGGTGCTGAGGATCTAAGTCTACCTAGAACTAGCACTAGTGACAGGAGACCTGATTTGTAATAGATTGGTTATTGTATTGTTGTAATCCCTTGTAATCCCGTACTTCGTCTATAATAAACGATCTTTTGTCAAATTAGTGGCACCGTCTGTGGGAACACCACATTCCGAGACGAAGACGCTAGGATGCAGCGCAGGGTGACCCGATCACGATCCGTAAGGCCCACCGTTGATGATTCGACCGTAGAGAATGCCCCACCACATGTCCCGATACTTGAGCCCAGTATTCAGTAACAACGTAATCCACCTCCTCCAAGCACCGGTAGTCCCCGGGCCAGTGCTCGTGAACCCTACTGGCCTCTCGCCAAGAGTTATGGCGCAGATTTACGCCACAATGTAGACAACATTAAATGCCGCATTGGCTACACTACTGCCACACCCGATGAACCAGGGTACTGGCAACCCACCTCATCAGCCTCGGGAATCCAAGACGAGAGGTCTAGCAGAGGGATCCAGGGATCGAGAGCGTGAGGAGATGGCGGAGTCCAGGGGGAACGCCCGGTTCCTAGAGTTCACAATGAAGGAGCTCCTGATCTCAGGGCTGAAATGAAGGACATAGCAAGAAGAATGGAGCGGTTGAATCAGGAGAATGAGGAAGTCAACCGCAAGTTGGTAATGGTAAATGGACATAGAAGGCTAACCCATTTTAGTGAAGAGATCGAGGCCGAGGTGCTAGAGAAGGGGGATAAGATTCCACCGCTCAAGAATACGATGGGAAGTGCGACCCCCGCGAACATTTATATTATGTAGACGGTATCCTAAACTTGTAGCATTTTACTGACAATGTGCAAGCAAAAATATTAGCTACAACTCTGACTGGGGCCACGCTCGACTGATTCACAAGGATAGAGGTCGGTTCTATTGCCAACTACATGCAATTGAGGCAGAAATTTGAGAGACAATTCTTCAGCCAGAAGAGGATGTGCACGAGCATGAACCGCCTAAACTCGATGAAACAGAAAGAGAAAGAGAACCTAGAGGATTAGCTAATAAGCCTTTAGAAAAGAAAATGGGCTTTATGAAAAGGTTCAACGAGGAGTTGCTCGAGGTGGATGAGCTAAAGGGCACACATGTGGCCCTCATCCTTTTCAACGCAACTTCCCATAAAAGGTTTGCAGTCGATCTGCTCAAGATGAAAGAAGGTTGAAACAGAGACAGAACGGTCATGGCAAGTCGCCAAGGAGATATACTCAATTGAACCAGGACATTGTCACCGTATCTCACCGTATCTGTAGTTGCATAGAGGAAGAAATAACGAACCAACCAAGGAAATTGAAAGAGACCCCGGGAACTAAACACTCGGAGAGATATTTTGAGTATCATCGCAAGAGGGGGCACAACACAGAGGAATGCATAGATTTGAAGGATGATATAGAGAGGCTCATCCGAGAAGGAAAGTTAGTCGAATATGTCCGAAATGCCAAGGACTCCGAGACCGGGAAGAAAGGTCCCGCTCTCCTCGTAGAGATAAGCAGAAGGCCATCGAGGCTCCGAGCGGACGTGGAAATGCGATAGTGAATGCACCCTCTAGGGGAATAATCAATATGATTAGTGGTAGACCAACATGAGCTGACTCCACCAATGGGCGCAAAAAGATTAGCCGAGGAATCCAGGAGGACATGTATGTTGGCTTCACAACACTTCTTGACCTGGAGGAACTACCCGATGAAGTCATCACCTTTTCAAAAAGGGACTTGATGGATCTATCACCAGAGTCTATCCAAGTAGATAAACTCGACTTCCTTCTCGTAGTTAAGTTAGATGTTGCTAACTACGGAATGTCCGAGGTCCTTATAGACAACGGAAGTTCCACCAATATCATATTTGCACATGCTTTGGATAAGATGGCTTTGGGCCACAATGTGATAGAGCAGATTCGCACCCCATTGGTTGGATTCGGGGGAGGCAAAGTGATTCCGTTAGGACAGGTCAGTTTGCCAACCTCTTTTGGGGAAGAGCCATATAGGAGAACTATGAACGTCCAGTGTACGATTGTGGACCACCCTTTTGCCTACTATATCATCATTGGGAGGCCAACTTTAAATGCAATCCGAGCGGTGGTATCCACATACCACCAGAAAATAAAGTTCCCCACGCCTGGAGGAATTGGCGAGATAATTGTTAATCACATAAAAGGATGGCCCCGCTACATAATATCTCTGAGACTTCCTAGGACTAGGGAAGCTGAAGCACCAATGGCCATTGGTAACGAGGGCCAACAAATGGCGGAGTAGTGATATTCCGTTATCTCTTTAAATTCCTAATTTTCTTTATGTCTGAACATTTTATGTCATACCTAAAATGCCCCCCGTGGGCTAGCTTGTAACTAAAACATGGGAAACTACGCCAATTTGATTCCCTTATCAAAGGGATATGTAGGAAAACTGGGATTTACCTAATTCTTGACCGTTATCTGTTATAAGTCTTTATCTTAAGAATGTCATGTGTCTCTCTCCTATGATATATGTTTGCAAGGACGAACCTACCCTATGGGGTAAGATAGATGTTAACAGGATGGGAATTATACCCTAAATAACTGAATTATTTATTGGGTCGAAACGCCTCTGTCCGTGGCTCAAGAAAGTTAACGTTATTTATGAGAGAAATTACGAGAATATCCTTCCTTTATTCACTGAATTTCACTCCCAAGTTTTGTATGTATGATGGTCTGTTTCTGTCCCTTTCTTCTTTTTCTTTCTTTTCAGCCTTATATAGGGATTTTTAAAAGGAGGTGTTTGCATGTGTGTACAGGTGTCGCAATATGTATGTTAGGGATACAAGTGTCGCCATAAGCATAAAGAGATAAGATAAGGTATATCTTTAATCTACTAGACGTTGATTGGGATGGTCGTAGCTTCTTCTGAGCGTTCTTCTTTCCTCCGATAGGCATTACTCGTAGTTTCTGTCTTCCGAGGGATTGTGGCTTTAGCAGTGACTTGATGGGCAGGTTTAGGATGATCTTCTGGTGACATT
Organism: Linaria vulgaris; assembly: GCA_948329865.1. Taxonomy (NCBI): domain Eukaryota; kingdom Viridiplantae; phylum Streptophyta; class Magnoliopsida; order Lamiales; family Plantaginaceae; genus Linaria; species Linaria vulgaris. The sequence goes on from OX415251.1 coordinate 20,556,475, forward strand.
GCTGCTCCGATAGGGGCTTATTCTTGCGTAGTTGTTTATGGATATGTTCTCCGAGGAATGTTTTTGCTTGGATCTGAAGTCTGAGGGCTTCTTTGTGTTCGTGGAGCAGTGTTTCTTTGTCTGGGTTCTCGTAGTGGGCTTCCCATTGGCTTCTGCGTTTAGATCTGGCTTTGTTCTTTAGATTCACCTTTCGGGATGATGTTCCGAGGGCAGTTTATTCTCGTGTTGGTCTTGAGTATGTTCTCCGAGGGGAAATTCCGTCTTTGATGTGCGCTCCGGGGGCTTGGTTGCCGTCATAGAGTAGTGTCTTCCCACTGGGGTCTTCGTGATGAGCCTCGTGGCGGTTTCTGATTTTGTTCTTCAGTTTGAGCCTTTGGGATTGATGCTCCGAGGGAATTTTCTGTGTGGGGAGTGTTCATCAACGAAGTATTCTCGTAATTTCTGGGACTCGGAGGTCCATAGGGGTCCTTCTTGGCGCATCGATGGATATCAGAGTCGCGCGGGTCCATCAGGGTTAACTCTTTTTTCGATGCCACGTTGATATCTTATCTTTATTCATCGTGACTTTCCAAGGGACGTTTTGATGCCTACTCGAATGCCACGTCATACTGCGTCGGGTCAGTGACCAAGCGGATTGGTGACGTCCGAGGGGCCTCCTCATCGGGAGTGTGATGATAGTATCGCCTTAGGTTTAATCCCTAGATTTAGGGTTAGCCTTTTGTTCAATTCTCTTAATCCCTTATTTATTTTTTCTAGGGTTAACACTAGCCCCCCCCCCCCAAATTTCGATCGCCATCGTAGAGGGGAGGGAAATTTTATTTCGTGGCCTCTGTGAGGCAAGGGGCTTTCTCTTATTTTTTCCTTCGTCGTTCTCCTTTTTTGACAATTTTGCCCGAGGGGAGGAAAATTTTCCCTGTTTTTCCATGACTTCCGAGGGGGTATCATGCGTATATAAATATATGTTTAAAAATATCGTAGGGAAATTACCTTTTTGCCCTTGGGAAGCAACGGTTCGGATAACGGTCCGATTTTGTAATGGCTCTTTCTAGCCGTTGGATGCATTAAGTGTTCATTATTCATCCATCCGTTGATCTTCTCCAACGGCTAGCGCATGAAGGGACACGTCGCTTCCTGAGTGGGTGACGTGGGCGTGGAAAACGGGGCACGTTTTCAACCCGTTGCTTATAAATAGTGGGGATTGTCTTCATCTTCCTCACTATTCATCTTGAATTTTTTCTGCAATCGTTCTCAGAGCAAAAATTCTCCTTTCTCTCCTCGCAAACTTTTCCTTTCTTCTCTTGCACTTTCGCTCTTTCTCTTCTCGGAGAAACACTTTCTTTTCCGCTTTTGCTCAAATGGCTTCCTCTGCTAACACTGATCCGATCGCCGCCTCCACCGCTTCCAAAGACACTGCTGCTGTTGACACTCTGGTAGGTGTGGGGGGTGCTCCGACTGGGGTAATCACTCGCAAACGAAAGGGTGAGATCTCTGCTGCGATCGAGGGCGGCGCTGCTTCTGCCAAAAAGGCTAGGGTTTCCAAATCGAAAAAGGCTCCTACTCGTGATTTCGCCAAAATTGAGAGGATTCCGAGTATGGTTACCCGTGAGCAGGTGTTGGATTTATTCACATCAACATGGGCCTTTCAAAAGAATATGGTTTTCCAGATTTCGGCGAAGGATAAGAGGGCATGCTATCCCCCCGCGGGCATGCTCACCGTTTACTTCGCTCAAGTGAAGTATGGGTGACGCTCATTTGTGCCACCCTTGTTGTGCGAGGTGTTCAAGGCGTGCAACCTCAGTCCGAGTCAGATGGTTTCGAACGGATTCGCGGCTCTCTGCATTTACGTCTTCTGGTGCCAGGTCAATGGGTTGGAGTGTGGCGTGGACCACTTTTCTCTATATTCGACGTGGTTGTCTCACCCGGGGGGTACCCCTTCTACCACGTTTGCCATCGGGACAATGCTAAACATTATACAAAGAGGATACTTGATGGGACGATCAGCTCCCACAGTGTCTGGAAGAATAAATATTTTTTCGTGCGCCCTGCTCAAGGTTTATGGGATATGCCTTTCGACTGGAGAGAGGGTGCGGCTCTAGTGCGCATTATGGAATAGGAGGCCATCTTGTCCCCGGTGATCTCCCAGCAGTTCTTGATGGAGTCGGACGATTTCTTAATGTTGTTCGAGACATCCGAGTTGCACCATGTAGTGTTTTCCGATGAAGCGGTCAAGAAGCCTCTATCCATATCCTCTGAGGCCTTGGTTCTCTTCAGTAAGTATTCGATTTATGCCTTTGTCCTTTTTCTTATTGTAGGGATAGTTGATAATTGTACTTCTCTGCTTTTGTGTGGTGCAGATGAGGTTTTGGCGAATTATTATTCGCCTTTGGGCTCCACAGAACCGGCCCCAGTTAGTCGGAAGAAATCTGTAGTGGTCCCTACTTCCTCCGCTCGTTCCTCGAGTGGTTTTTTCGGCGCTTCGGAGGAGAGTGACCATGATGGGGAGGAGGTTGATGCTCCCGAGGGTGTGGACATGGACCCGGAGAAGGATGGAAGTCACGAGGATCATGAGCCTTTGTATATAGATGCCATAGGGGTGATCCAAAACGATGTTCCGCTCCGCCAGGTGGGTCCTTCGTCAGTCTGGGCTCTGGTGCCAGCCCTCGGATCCAATGTAGGAAGTTCTCCGAGGGCCTCAGAGGAAGAGCTCTCTCCGAGGACAGGGGGTGAGGGGTTTGCCCAGGAAATGTCAGAGGTAATACTCATATCCTCCAGGGATGCGTCTCCCGCCTCTCCTCATGAAGCTGAAGTTCCTTTGTCCGAGTCCCTGATAATTTCTGAATCTGCAGTTTCCGAGCCCATTCTTATTGGTGAGTCATACTTACTCTTCTTTCCTTCAAATTCCTTTAACCTGTTTCTGCTTTTGTACTTAGCCGCAATGTTTATCTTCCGAGTAGGTACTGTAGATAAGGGAAAAGCTCCAATGGTAGAGGAAGAGGGGGCTCTCTTTTCAGGTAGTCCGTTATTCCTCTCGATCGTTTTGCTTAAATTAATATATCGTGTGGTTATCCTTTCTAACTGACTTTATTTGTTTTCGCAGGGAACGCTTTGTTGGCACAACTCCTGTGTTCTCGCTCGGAGTCATCCTTAGGTAACTCCGAGGAAGTTCTGGGGGCACCGGACGCGCCGCTTGAGGATCTGATCATAAAAAAAGAGCTTTTGAACTCACTTATAGGAGGGGTTGGTCCTTCGGCCCCCGTTGGGGCTCCACGGGCCTTGTTCACAGAGGCGACCACCACCACTCCGAGTGCGACTATCTTTCCTCCGATGGCTCCTGTTCCCGTGACGCTGTCTCCGAGGGGGCATACTTTTCAATCGCCCCTGCCTCCTCATGGACAGGAGGTGCAGCCTTCATCATGGACAGTGGGGGATGCTTATCGGGAGATCCTTGAGTTATTCGCCTCCTCCAACTCCAAGTCTACCGAGGGGTTCCAATTTCTGTGTACCAGTCTTAACTGGATGGGGCTCATGGTAAGTTTAGTCATTCTCTCCTTATATTCGTATCTTCTCCCTGTGTGACGTGTTCGAGTTTTTATATCTCTTTCTTTTTCTTCTCATTTTGTAGATAGGGAAGACTCGAGAAGCAATCGCCGCCGTTGAGCAGCGTGGGCTAAAGGACTCGGAGGAGGTGGAAACGCTCCGAGCACGGTTGGCGCCTCTTTTGTCCCAGGAGAAGAAGGGCAAGATGATGGAGAATGTGCTCCATACGAAGATCTCCAATTACAACTTCCGATGGAGGGAGGATCAGAAGGAGAAAGAGGTTTTGCGCCTTCTGATGGAGCGGGCGCAGTCTGCGCACGAGCGGGTGGAGACATCTGAGAAGGCTGCCAAAGTCCAGATTGCTCTTTTAGAGAAGGAGAAGAAGGAGTCTGAGGGGGTCCTTAGGGCTCAAATTACAGCTCTCGAGGGGGAGAAGGCGGAGGGGCTGGCGAGGGAGAAGGAGTTGCAGGGGTTGCTGAGTCAGCTCACTGATCGGGCCGAGTTGGCTGAGGGGAAGTTGACCAGTGTTGTGCCATCCACGAAGGTGCAGAAGAAGATTGAGAGTGCGGTTTTGTATGCTGTGGCGGAGGCGGAGCGGCAGTGCACTGTGCTCTCCGATAGGCAGCACGCACAAGATGCTCTTGGGCATAGGCTTTGGGGTTATCTGGAGTGCGTTAAGATGGCACGAGAGGTTGTACGGCCGGAGGTTGACTTCCACAGGGTCTTTGATGTATCCCGACTGAGGAACCCTTCTTCCGAGGAGGTTCGTTCCCTATTGGAGACCTTCGACAGTTTATTGTCTCCCCGGGGTTCCCCTGCCCCTTCGACGAGGAGTCAGAGTACAAGGCCCGACAGTTCCAGAGGAGTTTAGTTTATGATTCCTTTTCCTTTTAGTACTTAGCATATTGTAGTTTTTCCCTTTTCGTACTTTAGTTTTTATCTTTGTTAATGCACTCTGCTTTTCCGAGGGCTTATCGGGTTTCAATGAATAGCTAATTGTTCTTTTCTTCATTTTTAATTATGACTGCTTAGTGCATATAACACTTTGGCTGGGTTTATTAATTAATGAGATAACATTGATTCAGGATATTATCCTTGTTGACTAGTTATCCTTAGCATGACGTGCCGGCTCGCATGGCAAGCTTAGGAGACGTTTATTCTTAATTAAGAATCTCTCTGGCACGTGTCTTAAGCATGAAGATAATTTGGACAGCTCAAGCTCTCTCTTTAATTAATGAGTTAGTCTTAAGTATATATAGGCGCATTAACAGTCCCACTTATGTTCATTCTCACTATCTTTTTTTTCATAAAGTCATCCTCTTTAGAGCTATCATTTGGCAGTCAATATTCACCTTTCTAAATTCACGTATAAGAAAAAATTAAAAACTTACCAGGAATAATGATGCCCCACATTATAAGCAAGGAGGATCCATCTCCTCAGGTAGCTCAACTCGGAACTCTGTCCGGGGTCCCTCTTTGCCGCTAGGGGTTTGTCACGCTTCATCGATAGTACTCTTTTTGCAGGTTTGTGGAGAATCGGACGGGTTTGTGGAGAATCGGACGACTCTCGTAGCTAGCTCCTCATCCCGAGCGGCGCATCGGCCTTCATAGGTAGACCTTCGTCGTATGGATCATCTTAGGGGGATTTTCATGGGTAGGGAGCCGTACTCTCTTGCCGATGAATCCTCTGTGTTTGATAGAATTCCTCTTAGCCCTTCCCGGTTAATTGGTCGAGGGCGTGTGGGGTCTGCAATAAGCACCGAGTATGGAGACTCTGTAGTATCTCTTTCTGCAGAGTACAATTTGAATTTTGACGAGTATGACGTGGTTGTGCCTTCTTCGGATCAGAGGGCTTATGATCCTCCTTTGGGGTATTTGACAATTTACTGTGAGCAAATGCGCTGCGGGTTGCGGGTGCTCTTCCATCCTTTCTTCCAAATACTCTTTCGGTATTGGCAGATCTATCCGAACCAACTGACGCCCAATTCGTATCACCACTTAGCGAGGTATGTCCTATGCTGCGAACTCTTGAACATTCCCATGTCCCCTCATCGGGTGGGAGCGATATTTATCCTTCGGCACTGTTTAGATGGAGCTCCCTTTTTCAGCCTAGCCTATCGGGACATTGAAAAAGCCTTCACTCGTGTATCCAATCCTCGCTCTCGTAGAGGGGACTGGAGGCGGAGGTTCTTCTTTGTCCGTCCGAGGGCCAATCAGCGCGATCATGAGGAGTGCCCATCCGATGGGGCCTGGGATATGTCACTCCCAATTCCGATACATTGGGACGTGAGTGGGAGGCACTGACCCGTTCCGGGCTGTTCTATGGCTCTTATGACATCACCGATCTGCTTGCCTGTCCCGAGTCCCTAATCTTGGCGGGCCTTCAAAAGGGAGTGGAGGGAGGCAACCCTTCACTTCGTCCCCTTCACAACAACTTCTATTTTCGTAAGTCAATTTCTCGAGTACATTTTTTCTCTACTGGTTTGTATTCTATCGGATTTACAATATGCCCATACTGTCTATAGGTGCCGAGATGGGAGCGTTCTTTATTGAGCCTTTCGATGGCATTTTTCTGGGGCGAGCCTTGCATGGCAGACATAGGGTGTCGGAGGAGGGCAACTCTGATAGATTTGTGAATGACGTAATGACTGGCCCCTCCTCGAAGGGACAGGAACCGGGGGCTTCGCCATTGGCAGCCCCCTATTGAGCTTCGTGGCTCCCCGTAGGGTAGAAGATCCGATAGCGGCTCTCTCCCGAATGGATTTCCCGATGCCTCCGTTGGTGTCACAGCCCTTTCCTCGGGTTGTTGATATTGTGAATGCATTGGAGGAGGGTCCCGAGCGTGTCCCCATGCTGCCGCTAGAAGGGAATCCTCCCCCCGTGGGATCTCTACTCATCGGGGGTAACAATGATTTTTCTCCCTTCGGGGCGGCAACAGGGTTCTGTCGGAATTTTCTCAACGGTCGGTCGAATGTAACGGACTGTGGGCTGATGAGAACCCTTCCATCTTCCAGTCTTCAGGACTTGGTCTGCAAGAACCTGTGCGAGGAATATACTCATTTTATCTACTTTATTTAATTGCTTACCTTTCGTTCCCATCCGGGGTGATCTGTTTGTCTCCGCGCAGACTTACATGGTGATGGATGCCATCGGATCTCAGGGATGTTCTTCCTCTGATCCTGGCTTGGTGTACCGCCGTTGGGACGAGTTGGAGCAAGGCCTGTTGGAAGCTCAGGCGGAGATAGCCCGATTACGGGAGGATCATGAGGCCGCTCGGGCGATTGGTGATGGGGTCCTTCAAACCGAGAAGGACAAATCATGGGAACATGAGCGCCGGTTGGTGCTGGAGAGGGCTCGAGTGTTGGGCTTGGAGGCAAGTTTGGAGGAGTTGAAGGACCAGATTCGCTTCTCCGATGATCAGTTGTTGTGGTCTACGAGGGAGCGAGATGCGGCGACTCAGAGGGTGCTAGAGACAATTCGCACCCACGAGGTAGCGTTGGTGGTAGCCCATGTCCGAGCGGTCTTGGACATTGCGGGTCCTTCGGCTCTGAGAGACTCTTTACAAGAGGAGATGCATGATTTAGTCAGAATCGGATTTCGGCTATGTCGGGATGCTGTACAAGCTTTGCCAGAGTGTCCTGCGGGCTTGGCCATTCCCGAGCTTAGTCTTCGCCCAATTTTTCCAGTAGACAATCTGCTGGCTTCGGAGGGTGCCACTGTGATGATGGAGGATCCCCTTACTTTATATGCGGAACAACGTCGTCGTCTTATCCGGGAAGGGAAACGTCCATTAAAGGATGCTTAGTTTGTAATAGGTGGCCCCTCGGGGTCCGATAACTGTTTTTTATAATAGATGACCCCTTAGGGTTAGGTTTCTTGTAATGACTCCCTATATAAGATCATCATTTTTGTTTTGCGAACCTATGTCTCCCCTTGGAATCGAATGTAACGTAACTATCTATTTATAAACAACCGTTTATTTATGTATAAGATGCCGCATTACATTATGCATATTACTTTCTGAGATTAAAGGAATTCCAAGTGTTGCTGAGGATTGCGCCTTCGGAGTTGGCGAGGAGATAGGTTGCGGGTTCGATGATTCCTGCTATCTTGTAGGGTTTTTCGCATCGTGGTTCTAGCTTGCCTACGTTCTTGGAAGCTCCGACCCGCTTTAGCACTAAATTCCCCACTTGGAAAGTTCTAGGTCTTACCTTAGCATTGTAGTATCGTGACATCCAGGCCTGATACTCTTTGATCCAGACCGCGACTCGCATTCTTTTTTCTTCAAGGAGGTCGAGGGCGAGGGCCAGGGCCAGGTTGGAGCTGTTGGCAACTTCCTCGTACTCTTTGACCCGCCAACTTTCAATTCAGACCTCAGAGGGTACCACCGCTTCGCAACCGTAGGACAGGCTAAAAGGAGTTTCGCCCGTGGCGGTGCTCTGCGTGGTCCGATAGGTCCTTAGTATGCCGGGTATCGCTTCAACCCATTTGGCTTTATGCCAGTCAAGTCGGGCCTTCATATTCCTCAAGAGGGTTCGGTTGGTTCTTTCAACTTGTCCGTTTACTTGGGGATATCCCAACGAAGCGAAACGGTGCTTAATTTCCCAGTGGTCACACCACTTTTCTAATTCTTGGTTGGTAAATTCCAGGCCATTATCGTTTACCAAGTTCCGAGGGATGCCAAAGCGGCACAAGATGTTCTTCCATAGGAAGTTGATGATCGCACCCGCGGTGATCCGGGCCAGAGGCTCCGCCTCCACCCTTTTGGTGAAGTAGTCAACTGCTACGAGTAGAAAATTATTTTGACTGGCATCAGGGATGAGCGGGCCCACTATGTCTATCCCCCATTTGGCGAATGGGCAAGCGGTTAGATGGGGCTCCCACGGGGCGGCGGACTGATGAATCCAGGGGGCGTAAGCTTGGCACGGTTTGCACCTTTTGGCATGGCTTTTGCAATATTTAGCCATCGTGGGCCAATAGTAACCTTGACGCATCAGGCGTCCGACCATGCTTTCGCCATCGGTATAGCTGCCGCATACACCCTTGTGAGTTTCCGCTAGAGCTAGTTGGGCTTCTTATTCGTTCAGGCATCGGGCGTGAGGAACGTTCTACTGAACAGTATCCCATCCTTGAGGAAATAACGGATGGTCTTTTTATACATCTTACGTTAAGTAGGTTTGTCCTCGGAGTAGCTTTCAGGATTCTACCGACAGGCTTTAATGGGAGTTATCCAGCTCTTCGAAGGACTCGTCGTGGCGTTCACTTCTTCGGACTCAACTTTTTCCGATTTACCCATATGTAGAAGAGTGATTGTCCGCGTGCGAATGGTAGCCATATGGGTAGCCATTTTGGACAAAGAGTCGGCCTCTTGGTTTTCCCCTTGGGGAATTTGTACTACTTGATATTCGTCAAACCACTCTCGCGCCCGATGGACTACCCGGAGGTAACTCTGCATTCTTTCTTCTTTGGCTTCATACGAGCCCTGGATTTGTTGGACAATTAATTGAGAATCGCTGTGAATGCGGATTTTCCGTATTCCACCCTCTCGTGCGAGTCTCATTCCGACGAGGAGAGATTCATACTCGGCTTCGTTGTTGGACACGGGGTAATCGATCCTAATCGCGAAGTGGAGTGCTTCCTCTTCGACTTTTGTGTTGATCAAAACTACCCATGCTCCTCCATGTGTGTTTACCGAGGAGCCATCTATATAGACGTGCCATAAGGGAGCCTTCTCTTCAGCTCCGATGCCCGTCAGTTCTGTCACAAAGTCAGCTAGAACTTGCACTTTGATGGAAGGCCTTGGGGCGTAAGAGATTTCGTACTACGTTAGCTCTATAGCCCATTTTATTAGCCTCCCGGAGGTCTCAGGTTTGTTGAGAATTTTCCGTAACGGGTGCTTGGTCAAGACAGTGATCGGATGGGAGAGAAAATATGGACGCAGTTTCCGCGCTGTAGTGATCAAGGTTAAGATAAGTTTTTCTGTCAGGGTATACCTGGTTTCGGCTCCGAGGAGAGTTTTACTAACATAGTAGACCGGGTTGCTCTTTGACTAGCACCGCTCTGATGGCTTCCTCTCTGACGGACAGGTACACAAAAAGCTCCTCTTGTGGTGCAGGTTTGACCAGCAGGGGTGGCCTTACCATGTACCCTTTCAATTCTTTGAGAGCTTCCTCACATTGCGCGGTTCGCTGGAACTCTTTGATATTCCGAAGGGCTTTGAATAACGGGAGTCCCTTCTCTGAGGACTTAGAGACAAACCAGCTGAGGGAGGCCATTCGTCTGGTCAGCTTTTTCACATCTTTTGCCGTTTTCGGAGTAGGTAACCCTATAATTGCCTCAGCTTTCTCGGGCTATCCCCTTTTCTGTAACCATGAATCCCATGAATTTGCCTCATCGGATACCGAACAAGCATTTACTTGGGTTTATTTTCATTCCAAAGTGATCCATAATAGCCAATGCTTTTCGCAGAACCTCGGGATGATCTTTTGCGGAGCGACTTCTGACGACTGTGTCGTCCATAGTAAACTTCCACGATTTTTCTGATGAGCCCGACAAACATGAGGCTCATCAACCTCTGATAGGTGGCTCCAGCATTCTTGAGCCCAAACGACATTACTAAATAGCAAAAGGTACATGCGTCCGTAATGAAGCTGGTTTTGTCTTGGTCCAGAAATGCCATCGGGATTTGGTTATACCCCTGGTCTCCATCAAGAGTTTGTTTATTCCGCTGCAAACTGTTACTCTGGTCTGCTGTTAAAGTAACATCGTAGAACTAACAGCAAACACAAACTGCTGCTAGAACTTCAGTGTTAAGTTAACATCAACAACGTATCGACCCGATCCACAATTTCACTGCGGACAGGCTTCATTGAGGTTAGTATAATCTACACACATCCTCCATCTTCCTCCCGATTTAGGGACTAAGACCACGTTGGCTAGCCACTCGAGATATATGACTTCTCGGATTTGCCTTAGGTTAAGGAGTCGCTGGATTTCCGAGTGAATAATCTTATTGCGCTCGGGTCCCATCTTTCTCTTCTTCTGTTGAATGGGTTTGGCCCCTAGCTTAACCTTAAGGAAGTGTTGGCATACCTTATTGCTAATTCGCCCGGGTGGTCCTCCTTCCCACGCGAAAAGGTGGCAAAATTCCTTCAGGATCGAAGTTAGTTGAGCTTCCAGCTCAGGTTCCATGTTTGTACCCATTTTGACCACCCTTTCAGGATTTCCTTCTACGAGTTCCACCATTTTGAGTTCTTCAACGGGTTGAACTCGTGTTTCTTCCGTGATTTGTTTTTTATTGCTATCCGGGGGAATTCCTCCTCCTCGGGGGGTAGAGCGTTCATGCGGCATTCCCTGGCCCTAGCCTGATTTCCTCGGACTTCCCCGATGCCTGATAAAGTAGGAAATTTTACCTTAAGGTGAAGGGTAGAGGGAATCGCTTCGAACATTCGGATGGAAGATCTCCCGCATATGGCGTTGTACGTCCTTGACGATGCTTCCACCACCCAAAATTTGGTGGGTTGTGTTCTTCGAAGGGCTCCTTTTCCCCACGACATCCGGAGCGTCACAGTCCCAAGGGTATTACAAGCTTCTCCAGAAAAGCCTACTAGAGGAACCTCAGCCACCTCCAATCGCTCCCTCTTCAATCCCATGGCAAGATAGGTGGGTAGAAACAGTACGTCTACAGAGCTGCCCGTATCTACGAGGATATGTTGGATTTCGAATCCAAAAATAGTGGCTTTAATGACCAAAGGGTCTTCGTGGGGGTAAATTATACCTTTTAGTCTTCGGGCCCAAAAGTGATACTAGGCAGTTTTGCCACCTGAGCGGAGCACACGGGTAGCCCTTGCTCCATCCGTCTTGCTTCTTTCAGGTATTTCTTCTTCTTACCCTGGGGTGTCATTGAGATATCCCCTCCTTCGATCATGCTAATTGTCCGTCCCGATGGGGGGTTAACTTCGTACGTTTCGGGGGGAGGGGACAGGTTCCGGTATCAAGTGGTTCTTTCCCGTGATCACCGCTGATGCCCCGTAGTTATTTCCCACGAGGATCTACGATGCTCCCTACTTCTCTATCGGGAGCTTCGCTGTTTCTCAGCTATCTTATCTCGGGAACGCCGGCTGGGGGTAGCCTCCTCCGACTCTCCTCGGGATCTTTTCCAAACATTCGTCTTGGATCCCTCCGAATTGTCTTTCTTGAGGTAGTTCTTCAAATATCCGGCCTCTAAGAGGCGGAGTATTGCTCTTTGAAGGGTAGTACATTCCTCAGTAGTGTGTCCATATGTTTTATGGAATTTGCAGTACTTACCCGTGTCCTTGTCTTTGTTTTACGGGTTTGAGAAACTTCTTGACCACCTCCCCATCGTCTTTCTGGGGGGATGGCTTTCCCTCTTTGCCCTTCTCCTTTGCCTTCGCCTCCCGTTCTATGCGCTCGTGATGTTCGTTGTCGTCGTTCTCCATACGTCTCTTCGAATTGTCAGCTTCTTCCATAAAAATGTGAGTTTCGGCTTGATGCATAAGTTCATTCATGTACGTGACGTGATTCCCCATTAGGTATCGGAAGAATTCTCCGGCTCGGAGTCCTTGCGTCAGGATATCGGCTATAATAGTCGAGCTGACATTCGGAACATCCAACGCTTCATCCGTGAAACATTTTATATATCCTCGTAGTGGTTTATCTTTTTGTTGCTTGATCGTAAACAGATGGGTGGCCGATTTAGGATACCGCCGATTACAGGCAAACAGTCTTACAAACAAGTGAGCCAACCGATCAAAGTTAACCACGGAGTTGGGCGGAGGTGGGTGAACTAGGCTTGGGCTCGTGCTCCGAGGGTAACGGGGAACACACGGCAAAGGCCATGGTCCGGGGCGGAAGATAGATCCATTTCGACCAGATATTGGTGGATGTGATCTTGTGGATCTCTTCCATCAGCTTCACCCATGTACAAAGGTACGTTAACAGGCCGCATCCCGGATGGGATCGGGGCGGAAGCTATTTCAGGAATGAAGGGGGAAGTCTGAAACGTAGGATCTTCCTTAGGACCCATAGTTTTCTTGAGATCCCCCATTTCCTTTCATAAATCTTCGAGTATTTCCCATAGAGTTGGATCTTCGTTCGGGAAAGGGATGGGCGTAGGGCGGTACAAGGGGAGAGGTCTCTCTTCCCTTTCGGCTACTCTCAGAGTTTTTGGATAGCCATATCGTCTTGGCGATCTCCGAGGGGTTTCCCGATACCACGAGATAGGGGTAGGGCACTCTCTTGCGTGGGGTTCGCCTTCTTCCGAGGGATAATCTCCTTGGCGTGGGGATCCGTGGGGTACTTCCCGAGGATTCTCCAACCCCCGCGGGTTAATCCGAGTGGTGGCCTCCACTAGTTTCTCGAAGAGAGATCGGGGAACATTTATGAAATCTCTCTCATCGGATAGGTGATTTGCCACGGTTTCGTCCGAATTGCCTTGATAGGCCGGATGGCTTTCATTGTGAGATAAATTTTCCATAATAGGCTTTGCTTCGTTGAACACGCTCGAGGACAGATTTTATGGCGTTCCCACAGACGGCGCCATTTTGTTAACAGGATGGGAATTATACCCTAATTAGCTGAATTATTTATTGGGTCGAAACGCCTTTGTCCGTGGCTCAAGAAAGTTAACGCTATTTATGAGAGAAATTACGAGAATATCCTTCCTTTATTCACTGAATTTCACTCCCAAGTTTTGTATGTATGATGGTCTGTTTCTGTCACTTTCTTCTTTTTCTTTCTTTTCAGCCTTATATAGGGCTTTTTAGGAGGAGGTGTCATTATGCGCGTATTTGCATGTGTGTACAGGTGTCGCAATATGTATGTTAGGGATACAAGTGTCGCCATAAGCATAAAGAGATAAGATAAAGTATATCTTTAATCTACTAGACGCTGACTGGGATGGTCTTAGCTTCTTCCGAGCGTTCTTCTTTCCTCCGATAGGTATTACTCGTAGTTTCTGTCTTCCGAGGGATCGTGGCTTTAGTAGTGACTTGATGGGCAAGTTTAGGATGATCTTCTGGTGATATTGTCGCTCTGATAGGGGCTTATTCTTGCGTAGTTGTTTATGGATATGTTCTCCTAGGAGTGTTTTTGCTTGGATCTGAACTCCGAGGGCTTCTTTGTCTTCGTGGAGAAGTGTTTCTTTGTCTGGGTTCTCGTAGTGGGCTTCCCATTGGCTTATGTGTTTAGATCTAGCTTTGTTCTATAGATTCACCCTTCGGGATGATGTTCCGAGGGAAGTTTATTCTCGTGTTGGTCTTGAGTACGTTCTCCGAGGGGAAATTCCATCTGTGATGTGCGCTTCGGGGGCTTGGTTGTCGTCATAGAGTAGTTTCTTCCCACTGGGGTCTTCGTGATGAGCCTCGTGACGGTTTCTAATTTTGTTCTTCAGATTGGGCCTTCGGGATTGATGCTCTGAGGGCATTTTCTTTGTGGGGAGTGTTCAGCAAGGAAGTATTCTCGTAATTTAAGGGACTCAGAGGTCCATAAGGGTCCTTCTTGGCGCATCGATGGATATGAGAGTCACGCGGGTCCATCGGGGTTAACTCTTTTCCGATGCCGCGTTGATATCTTATCTTTATTCATCATGACTTTCCTAGGGACGTTTTGATGCCTACTCGGATGCCACGTCATACTACTTCGGGTCAGTGACCGAGCGGATTGGTGACGTCCGAGGGGCCTCCTCATCGGGAGTGTGATGATAGTATCGCCTTAGGTTTAATTCCTAGATTTAGGGTTAACCTTTTGTTCAATTCTCTTAATCCCTTATTTATTTTTTCTAGGGTTAACAATAGAAATATACCTCGACGGGTAAAATATCTCCTATCCTACAGGATAGACAAATCAAACATTGCCCATCTCCTAGTTGTGAATATCTATTATTATATTTTTCCCTATATTGTTATCCGCTAATTGGTAGGTGCACGGATACGCTCCGTCAACAAAGCAAAGTGACTCTGATATCCTATGAGATACGTAGAAGAGTACCTATTGAGGTCCAAATCTCCTATCATACGGGGTAAGGCAGAAATATACCCTAACGGTAAAGGATCCCATATCCATCGAGATAAGGAGGACAAAAGAAAAAGAAAAAGAAAAAAGATCCCCTATCCGTCGAGATAAGGAGGACAAAGAAAAGAAAAGATCTCCAATCCACCGAGATAAGCAAGACAAAAAAAAAAGAAAAAGATCCCCATCCGTCGAGATAAAGAGGACAAAGAAAAGAAAAGATCCCGTATCCATCGAGATAAAGAGGACAAAAGAAAAAGAAAAAATATTCTCTATCCTTCATGATAAGTAGGACAAAGAAAAAAAAAGATCATCTATCCATCGAGATAAGGAGAACAAAGAAAATAAAAGATCCCATATCCATCGAGATAAGGAGGACAAAGGTAAAAAAAATCCCCTATCCATCGAGATAAGAAGGACAAAAGAAAAGAAGAAGAAAAGAAATGGCATGCTAATCCTCCACCCACATAGGTGAGGACAAACAGAAGATCGAAGTAAAGAAAGTTCCCGTCTATCAAGACGATGAGTACAAAATAAGTCAGCAAATACGCTTCTTCAATTAAAAGGCGCAAACAAAAAACGATAGACATACAAGTGATTGTTCAGCAAATTACGAAAGCGAGGTTATTGTTCAAAAGCTTTCTATCAAACAAACAAAACAACGAGTACAAACACAGATTTTAGAGGGGGTACTTAGGGGAACCATTGGTATGAATCAGTACTAGACTTTTTTGCTTCAAAATATCGGCATAGTCATCTGGCCTTGAGTCTCTGCTATCATCGTCGGACTCAGAATCTTCTAGGATTTGCCCATCTGGTCCAAGCAACGGATCAAGCGACTCAGCATCAAATCTTTCTCTAAAGCTGTTCTGCAACTTATCATGACCAATGATGGCATCCTTAGCCTCCCCTCGGTCCTGCAATCCTATTTCCACACATATGTCCTTATAGGTCTCGCTCAAGAGAAAACCCTTCGCGATACTCAATTTCTGCTCTCGAGTGGGTTCCTAGAATGACAAAACAGGATATTGTTAATAAATATTCAATAAATAAAACACCATAGATACAAGCGAGGAAGATATTACCTCGTAACGTACAACCCTCAGGGCTTGTGCAAGCTCTGCCTTAACACGGTGAAGTTCTGCCTCTATAACTTCTCTCTTTTCCTTCTCAGAAATGGCAGTGTCATTTGCTTGGCTCAGTGCGTCCGTCAGTCTCACGTTGTCACCAAGGAGAGCCTCGATGTTACTTTCACACTCGGCAAGTATGCTTAGTGCTTCTTTCTGTTCAGATGCGACTTTAGCTGCTGCAATAGGATCGAAATTACCCATCGTCTCTAGATCGGCGATAGTCCGTGCGATGGC
The DNA here is from genome assembly GCA_948329865.1 of Linaria vulgaris. NCBI lineage: Eukaryota > Viridiplantae > Streptophyta > Magnoliopsida > Lamiales > Plantaginaceae > Linaria > Linaria vulgaris. Next base: position 20,572,404 of record OX415251.1, read on the forward strand.
CTCTGACTTGTTCGGGTCGCTATCGCCTACCACCCTTAGGATGTTAGAAACAAACTTGTCGACCTGTGTAAGATAAATGATGATAAATATAACCATACCTAACGCACAAGTTCTAGTGGAACACATGCAACAAACATATATACAAGCTACAAACTTACCGCTTGAAAAACCACGCTCCTTCCATCTGTAGCGGGAATTCCAGCTGGTTCAACAACCGTTCTAGAAGACTCAACCTGTCTCCTCTTTGCTTGGGTAGGGGTTCTACCCGGGGCTTCGGGGGCCGGACTCCTACTAGAACTTGATGTGGCTCCACCTTAGGGAGGCCCATAGTCCCCAGGGAGACCACCAACCCCGCCTTATACTGCTCGGTTTGCCTTGAGACGTGTCATTCATCCTTGCCCTCACGTGGTAACCCTCCCGCCCGCGAGTTTTATGAACCACAAGTAATGCCAGTTCAACACTGGGGCCCGTCTCTACACCAGCCGTCGTTGATGCAAGAACATCTAGTCTACGACTCATCACGAGTTGACCCACAACACAATGATCAATAAAGGATAGAATGACTATTTATAATAGAGCATACTAGAGTACGACTCAACGCGCGCAAATGACATACTAAGGTTGTACGGGCCATTATAGGCGTTTGGAGACAGGCCACCAGCCTGAAGTAGATCATATATGTACTCCATCAGGAGGTCAAGGAAGCCTGGAGCCCACGTTGGCGTGCCCACAGAAGCAGGCCGTTGGTACTTCTTCTTCTTTGACCACTTCTTTGGTAGATCACTAAATTCCCTAACGGTTTTCTCCTAGACGTAGAAGTACTCGTTCTTTTCCCTAGAGCCATAACTGTTTTTGGTAAATTTCAGAAATTTATGCCCAGCACGAGATCTCACAAAGAAAAACCCTCTATCCCCGACTTTTTTATTTGTAATAACTGAGAATAACTCCCAGAACTCGTTAACGCCAGATGGCACCCCCATGGGCTTCATCACCAGAATGAACGCCACTATAACGCTAAAAGAATTTGGAGAGAGCTGCCCCAAACAGACCCCGATACTCTTCAAAATGGCAACGATCAAATGATCAATAGGGAAACGCAATCCATTTACAAAATGTTTGGCGTTCATCGTGATCCAACCCTTAGGGGGTTTATGCATCCGCTCGCTAGAGTCGAGAATCCTTATCTTGTACCCATCAAGATGGTAATCGACCCAGTAATAATCAGGATAGTGGGGGACGTGCGATACCATATCTCCATACTTAATAGCGGTTTTGTACTTCTACACCTCTGGTACATCCATCAAACCAAACTCACTTTCCCTCTCCCCCTCGGTTTCGGTTTCCCCTTCATTCCCCTCTTCGGCATCATTCATGTCATCTTCATCTCTGTCATCTTCAACCCCAAGGGCATCGCCTTCATAATCATCTACCAACAAATGCAAGTCCAATGAGATGAGAGTGCAGGAGAATAGTGTTGCTGACCATCATCATTCCCAGGCTCCAGACTAGGGACAAAGCCAACATTGTCATGGGACATGTTCACGTCTCTATTTCTCGACATTGTCGTCTCACAGAGACTGTCTACGTCGACTAAGAGTGAAAGACCTTCAAGGCTTGACGAATGCGGCTCGCCAAAATCTGACAGATCATACTCAAAGGCTAGCCACCTAATCAAACCGAGTAACGATCATAAAATAAGTTACAAAATACAGATTTTTTCGATATATGTTTGGTATATCGAAAAATGACTGTCATAGATATCGGGGATAGATCTGATATGCAAGGCATATCGAACCTTGGGACCCCCGAGATAAAATCAGTATCGGGTCTCAAATCGAAAGCCTATATCGAATATCCTCGACGTATCTTTGCCGAACGAAGGACGCGTTAGCTAAAAGGCAAATGATTTTTCTCTCTCCTCTCATTGCTTATTTATAGACATCGGGCCTTTCGACTCTGCATTTATGGCCAATGATATTGAAACTGAAATTCAACATCAGGACCCCGATATCGGAAATATTCGATATAAAAATCACTTTTAAAATAATATCAAAATATTGTTCGGTTATACAAACCTTATGTGCACAGGCCCTTAGCTCATAATTCAAATGCGGACATCGGTGCTAAGGTAAATTATATTGTGGGTCCACCATTATTCTAAATAAAATTTATGTATCCGAGCTCCCACATTTGAACTAGGGGACAAGAGGTACTGGTAATTCAAATTTGATTTAGTTTACGAGTTATCATTTACAACAATAACCCCTAAATTGGGGGACTACATGATATGGATAATTTTCGTAATGGGCCAGGCCACCCAGTTATATGGGCCAAGCCCAATAGAAGTCAGCCCAACATTCTCATATTGAGGATGGCACCCGATATATGTTCTGATATAGAATGTACACATTCGATATGGTACAACCTACGCGGAAATCACGGGTGCGGACCCCGCGGCACGATCACTACAAGAAAAACGGGCATTTCTGACGTCACAAAATCCGTCGGAAAAGGCCTATTGCCCGTCGGAAATGGTCTTTTCCGACGGTTTAATCCGTCGGAAATGGGCGACGGAAAAGCTTCCGTAGGAAAAGGTCTTTCCGACGGCACGAAGCCGTCGGAAAAGCTTCTGGCCATTTCCGATGGCATGAACCCGTCGGAAAAGCCCTCTTTTCCGACGGCACAATGCCGTCGGAATTGACCTCTTTTCCGACGGCATCGTACCGTCGGAAAAGGGCCTTTTCCGACGGCACGATGCCGTCGGAAAAGAGTATTTTATACGTATTATTTCACACGTATTTTTATAAAATACATATTAACTTTAAGAATACATATTTAATTATTTTACAAAATATTATTAAAATATCATTTCCGATGGCATGGAGCCGTCGGAAATAATATTCATAAATATTAAAAAAAAATTACGGAAAAAAACAATTTTTTGTTAATTTTCATTTCAAATTTTGTCCGAATTTTCGGAAAAGGCTATAATTAAAACATAAATATATATAAACATTAATAATATATATTATCTATAAAATTGAATTATTTGGTACGAAAAACATAAATATAAACTAATTTGTAATATATATAGATTAATAAAAATAGTTTATTACGAAAGTATTAAGAATAATATATGACATGTGTAAGAAAACAAAATATATATGATAAGATAAAAAATATAAATAAAATATAAGTAAGAAAAATAATTGAAGAAAGAATTGAGAGAAGAAATGTAGTTAGTGAGATATAATTTGAGTGTTTGTATATGAATGAATGAATTTTAGGTGTAAAATTTGGGGGTATTTATAGATTTTGGAGGGGGAATAGTGCCATGTCAGCGATCAGCGCTAAAAATCCTAAAAAAAACGCTCATATCCGACGGCACCATGCCGTCGGAAAAGACTCATTTCCGACGGCACCATGCCGTCAGAAAAGGGTCATTTCCGACGGCATTGTGCCGTCGGAAATGAGCGTTTTTTGAGAATTTTTGGCATGGGAAATATAATCCGAGAGAAATGAGCGTTTTTCAAATCTCGTAAAAAACGGAGTAACGAAAGCCACAAAGAAACATTTCGGGGTGAAAATGTAATTATTCAAAATTTGGAAAACAACTCAAATTTAACTTTTTTTCCACCATCTTCTTGTAAACCATAAGTATGAGTGTTCTTTCAAATCTCGTCAAAAATGGAGTAACGAAAGACAAAAAGAAACATTTCGAGGTGAAAATGTAATTATTCAAAAGTTGGAAAACAACTCAAATTTAACTTTTTTTCCACCAACATCTTGTAAACCATAAGTATGAGAGTTCTTTCAAATCTCGTCAAAAACGGAGTAACGAAAGCCACAAAGAAACAATTCGGGGTGAAAATGTAATTTTTTAAAAGTTGGAAAACAACTGAAATTTAACTTTTTTTTCCACCAACATCTTGTAAACCATAAGTATGAGAGTTCTTTCAAATCTCGTCAAAAACGGAGTAACGAAAGCCACAAAGAAACAATTCGGGGTGAAAATGTAATTTTTTAAAAGTTGGAAAACAACTGAAATTTAACTTTTTTTTCCACCAACATCTTGTAAACCATAAGTATGAGTGTTCTTTCAAATCTCATCAAAAACGGAGTAACGAAAGCCACAAAGAAACATTTCGGGGTGAAAATGGAATTTTTTAAAAGTTGGAAAACAACTGAAATTTAACTTTTTTTTTTCCACCAACATCTTGTAAACCATAAGTATGAGTATTCTTTCAAATCTCGTAAAAAACGGAGTAACGAAAGCCACAAAGAAACATTTCGGGGTGAAAATGTAATTTTTTAAAAGTTGGAAAACAACTCAAATTTAACTTTTTTCTCCACCATCATCTTGTAAACCATAAGTATGAGTGTTCTTTCAAATCTCGTCAAAAACGGAGTAACGAAAGCCACAAAGAAACATTTCGGGGTGAAAATATAATTTTTTAAAAGTTGGAAAACAACTCAAATTTAACTTTTTCTTCCACCAACATCTTGTAAACCATAAGCATGAGTGTTCTTTCAAATCTCGTCAAAAATGGAGTAACGAAAGACAAAAAAAAACAATATAACACTATATGATCTTCAACTCTAAACCCTAAACCCTATATAGGTATACTCTATTCTACTAAAATTTTATTTTCACATGTAGAGAGTGTCAATCAATCCACTCGTCGATTTTTTTTCACCATATGCTATGTTATTAAAAATAACAGTGTTCTTCAAATTTTCGTAAAAAATGGAGTAACGAAATACAAAAAGAAACATTTCGGGGTGAAAATGTAATTATTCAAAAGTTGGACAACAACTCAAATTTAACTTTTTCTTCCACCAACATCTTCTAAACAATAAGTATGAGTGTTCTTTCAAATCTCGTCAAAAATGGAGTAACGAAATACGAAAAGAAACATTTCGGGGTGAAAATGTAATTATTCAAAAGTTGGACAACAACTCAAATTTAACTTTTTCTTCCACCAACATCTTCTAAACAATAAGTATGAGTGTTTTTTCAAATCTCGTCAAAAATGGAGTAACGAAATACGAAAAGAAACATTTCGGGGTGAAAATCTAATTATTCAAAAGTTGGACAACAACTCAAATTTAACTTTTTCTTCCACCAACATCTTCTAAACAATAAGTATGAGTGTTCTTTCAAATTTCGTAAAAAATGGAGTAATGAAAGACAAAAAGAAACATTTCGGGGTGAAAATGTAATTATTCAAAAGTTGGAAAACAACATCAATGCTCAAACGCGTAAACTGATTACACACAACTTAAAATGGTAAGTGAAACGTATAAACTCACACTAACACAAATAACATAAAACATACAACACTTAAAATGGTAATTGAAACATACAAACTCAGACTAACACCCATAACATCTTTATTCCTGATTGGCGGGGCCTTTACCTCTGTTACCTCTTGGCCGAGATTGTTGATCTCCAGTATGGGCATTCAACCAAGCATTATTACTCAAAAAGTCGACCTCCCCGATAGGCAAACTTGATAGGTCGGCTATTGTTTCCTCGTCCTGAGTAACATGGGTGGATACATTATGCTGCCGTGTACTTCTTGAGGCACCTGTACGATCCCCACTAACACTCTGGCGCTGATTATTCCCACCAAATTCAGACCGCATCAAATAATCCAAATCCTGATCAAAATTAAGGTCGTTGTTTTGGCCATGCGTACTTGGATGACTCGTCTGACCGATAGGCACTTGCCACGACGTGTGTGTTCCATGAAACTCTTGGTCCCAATACTGATAGTTTTGACCAGGATGTGTCTGGTTATGTTGCCAATAATCGTTCGGTTGACTTTGCGCTCCATGAAACTGATTTGGAGGATAGTTGCTTGAATTGTAGTTGTTGGTGTTGAATCTCTGCGGGTTGTTCCATTAATAACGATCCCTCTCTTTTCGGTCGCGAGCTCGCTCACGCTCTCTCTCCTCTCGCTTACGAGCTCGCTCACGCTCTCTCTCCTCTCGCTCACGAGCTCGCTCTTGCCTCCACTCCTCCTGGTCCCTCGCCACTTGGCCCTCCACATCGATAATTTTTTTCTCCAAGCCCGCAACGGTTTGTTGCAACTCAACAGTAGCATCGTTGACTGCTTTACGTGTTCTTACCACCTCAGCACGGTTAAGATTTTTACCCTGCGACTTACCATAATCTGCGAGGGTATTGCACCTATCTTTGCCTTTGAGCCTCCCATGTGTGCCATTATGATCTGCAATGGCCGCGATATTTACGTCAAACTGAAGCGGCCATTTGGCTTTGTCTGGACCACAATTATCCTCGAGTGCTTCAATATAATTTTTCTACAATGTTCAAAGTAAATAAATGAAAAAGGTATATACGCAAAACAATCATATATGTGCTTAATTAAGATTACTTACAAAATACTCTTCTGCTTGTGGGGGGTCCCAATAGAGTATTCTTCCATTTGGATCTGTTACAAAGTGGTCGTGCATGTATTGCTCGTCGAAGCGTATCACATCATATGTGCCATACTATTACAACATTTTTTTAAACAATATTAGTGTTAAAGAGTAACACAAATATCACAAAATGTATTCTGCAAACAAGGAAATCCTAACATATCGTACCGTTGCTGAGCTCCTCTCTTGTGTACTCACAGATCCACCGTGGTACGTACCTAAGGATCCCTTTCCATCGACGCTCTTTGTCTTATTGGCCAGTCGATTCTCCGTTGTTTTTTCTGCAAGTTCAATCGTCCTTTCATTCTCCCAATGATTACAGCACGTTGATTCAAAGCCGATTGGTAGCCAAGTCTTTTGGTACCATTGGGGGTCTTTAGCTCGCTTCCTGTAGAGCTTTTTGCACTCGTATATGGAATCCTCCCATTTTACTTATGCCACCATATGGAATGCCGTTCTAATGTTATCCGTTTCTTGTTGATCCCATTTGTATATAGTCTTCAAAATATGATAACATATAAGTAGAATGCAAAAATTATAATGGACATAAATAATGAAAAATGTGTTAAAACAAGTTAAAAGAAGATACCCTGAACCAGTTTATGAATTTTTGTTTTTGTTCCTCGGATAACTGAGAGTAATGTATCGCCGGTTCGGTCACTATGCCTGTTATCGTAACTTGAATTGATCGCTTTACTGAGTCGATAGTATCTGCACATAAATTTTTGTCAAATTGAAAACGCTCGTTGACTCCAACTTTGAGCCTCACATCGTCTGAGTTTGTAGTACCTCGACCCTTCGCCCGTCCCCTAGGCATCCTATTGGTATTATTAGAAGCAGATTCAGAAGCAACAGATGCTGGCGAGCGTTGTAGTCCCGACGAAGTTCCTTCGTTGTTGGCTTGTGGAAGTTCATCCATTATGCCATGCGGAACAACCAAACGTGGAGGAGTATTTCCAGGCAGAAACAATGGATCGGGTTCGTCCCTCAGTCGGGGAGCAGCAGCTCTTTGGGTCCGAGTGGTGGGGCGTTGTGGTTGTTCACGAGCAGGACTAGGGGCCTGAGTTGTAGTTGGGCGTTGTTGGGTAGCAACCGGAGTATGCTGAGTTTGTGGCGGAGGTTCATCGACTTGTTGGGTAACTTCGTCGGGACAAATTGTTTCAGCAACGCCACTACGCCGAGATTTAAAATTACTCGAAAGTTTATCGAAGAGGGATCTCGATAAATTTGTATTGGAAATATATAATTTCTGCTTCCCTTTTCCTTTATCAATATTTTTTTGCGATTATCGGCCATTTATAAAATGACAATTTTTCGAAAAAAAAATATATATATTAGAAGAGAGTAGGATTGAAATATTTAGAATGAAGAGTGATTGGTGTGATTATTGAAAACATTTGGGGGCGTATTTATAGATTTTTTTTTTGTTTTTTTTTTTTATTAATTAAATAAAAAAATGACCAGCCGGTCATTTCCGTCGGCGTTACGCCGACGGAACAGACGGCTGCCGGCCCACGGAAATGACCATGGGCCGGTCCCACCGCCATTTCCGTCGGCGTAACGTCGACGGAAATGACCGGAATCTTTATTTTTTTTTTTTTTTCGATCTTTTCCGACGGGCTTTACCCGTCGGAAAAGATTATTTCCGTCGGCACTAGGCCGACGTACATGTCTTTTCCGACGGGTGAAGCCCGTCGGAAAAGATCTGACGGAAATCGGCCGTCGGAAAAGACCTTTTCCGACGGCCAGGTGCCGTCGGAAAAGTGTTTCGCTCATTTCCGACGGCCGATTCCGTCGGAGGCCGTCGGAAATGAGCGATTTTCTTGTAGTGGATGTCTATAATATCCGGGTTCCGCTAATCAAGGTAATCTTCATTAATTAACCCACACCGTCCATTCGTATATCGAATATCCATATGCGATATCGAGCTCTCACCCGATATTCACACCCGATATATCATCCGATATTACTTTCGATATTATGCCATGCGGAAACATCATCTGACATACTTACTCGACATACGTACCCGACATATATCCCTGACATATCTTACTCGACATGGATGTATCCTCGATATCAGCCACATCCCCAACATAGAAGAGATTCGATATCTGCCTAGATTCGACATACCTTCATCTTCGACATCCTGCCAAGCATCTAGATGTTACTTTGAGGTGTTCTGGACCTAAGTCTACCTAGAACTAGCTCTAGTGATAGGAGACCTGATTTGTAATAGATTGGCCATTGTATTGTTGTAATTCCTTGTAATCCCGCACTTCATCTATATTAAACGATATATTATCAAATTAGGTATACAATAGTTTTCTTCCATAAAAATTCCCCATGCTTGAAGTCTTCTCAACGTTGAGACCTATGTTACTGGGCTCATAGAAATTGTTCTTCGAAGGTTTGAAGAGGTCTCAACGTTGTAGATTCGTTCGGGCTTTGTTTTGTCTTTGGATGTTTGGCGGAATACGGAAGAAAGACCCTCGGCCAATTATTGAATAAATTCCAGTTTGTTAGATTTGGCAGTTGAATATATTGACTACTCCACTAATCCGTTTTTATGAAGCTTATGGCTTCTAATGACCATAACCTGGATAATTATTGAAAACTACCAAGTTACGGATAAGCTCTATTAACTACAAATTACAAGTAATTCTACATTGTTATTACATAATTAAATATTATATGTAATATATATTTATATATATTTATTTATTTATTTATCATTGCAGATTGTCCATGCCCGGCCGTAATATTTTTCTTTAGGTTCATTGTGAAAGTTTAGATTTTTATGTAATATTAGAAGTTTATATGATATAAATTCACTTATACATTTGGATCATAACATATATAAGGAAAACAGATAAACACGACAAACAATTTTGGTACCGTCACAATTTATCAATTTGAGCTCTGCAGGCGTTTTATGAATACCGCATTATAACATCGTTTCCCCTTGAAATAGAAAGAAAATAAAGAGAGACACTTTAACCTCTGAGTTTCTATCTAGCTATTATCATAAGTGACAAGTAGAATTGTTTTTGTATAACAAATCATATAGTTTCTTATTAACTTAGACTTGGACAGTGCCCGTCCGCAAATCTGCAGACACATACATTAGTAGGTGATTTGGGATCACAATCACTTGCAAAATATAGCAAACTCTTGTTCCACCCAAATTGCTTCAAACACGCATCTTCGCATTTGCCCGTCAGACAATTTGCCAAACCTATTTTCCTCTCGCAGGTGTTAGGTGGAAGTGGCATATCCATCTTCATGCCTAAAAAAATCACAATATTTTTTGAAATGAAAAAAAGAAACAATTAGTTTTTGTCACAAAAATAAAAGTAAAAATAAATTGTCATAATTCCTAATACACATTGATCTATATATTATTTTTCTAAACATTTCTGCAAAAAGTGTCGAAATGTTTTCTTTTTTAATTTAATAAAAATGGATCTACAGTACTTTAATGCACCATCGTTTTAAAACATACAAAAGACTTGAGATTTGATATATATATATATATATATATATCAATATACATACATACTAGGGGGTTCAAATATAGAACAAATTGACAAAATCCAAAATCTTGATTCATGATGATGTATATGCTTTTTCTTGCCTTGCGACGTGACCGTTTATTAACAAGAAGTGTGTTATACATATATGAAAAACGCACAAGTTTCTGCTGATCATCCTTTAAAAAGTGCCGTATGATATATATATATACAAATATTGAATAATCAGTGATTGATCGGGGGAAAATATGGAAATAAGTCGATATAAAAAATGGTAAACAGTACCTGGTAAATTGGACAGTAGGATCATGAAGAACACCAAGAATGTAGCAGCTGTGGCAACCTTCATTTCTTTTTCTATAGAAATTGAAATTATTTTGATGTAACTTCACATGTGGGAGATATGGTGACATTATATAGAGGTTAATTAATTTGAGCAATTAATTCAGAATCTCTCATTCTCCATAGACTGGATATGATATGCTTTAATTAGTTGAGTGTTGTTTAATGCAGCTAGATTTCCTAGGAATTAATAACAACGGGATGTTCATAAAACTATTTGATTTACTAATTAGAAAAATATTGTTAATTTCAGGCTAATGGTATGGGTAGAGCAAACTATCTAATAATATCTTATTTTTTATTTCCCAAAATCAAAATAAGAAAATACTATATTATTTCATATTGCACTATTATCTTTTCCGGAAACAAATTAAACAAAATTACATTATATTTCTAAATTGTAATCCACTATATATACAGAGGAAGTTTCATTTTTAATGATTCCAGAAAATGACATATAGTCTACCTTACATTATGTATTTTTTCTTTGAAACATAATCGGATATGATAAACATTCATGACAAGAATCTGTCATTTTAGGTATTTTCTTAATTAGTTAACGGCTACTCCTATTGAAACCGCGCTATAATTGGGTGATTTTTTTCTTTACCAAATTGAATCAGATTATTTTATAGTAAAACATTCTTTTAAATATATTTTGGTCTTATTTCGTCACGGTAATAGAACACAGTAAAAGATTACAAAATGAGATCAAAACAATGCTATCCAACTTTATTAACGGACTAGCTTGGTCCGAAACACTTGTTACAAGCTTACTAGATAGAATAAATGAATTACAAGATAAATGTAGCGTATCGAATTGTAGGTATTCGATGCTGACGTGTCGAATGTCTTCGTTCGATGCGGATCAAGTACCGCTGGTTCAGAGTCGTTCTGGCAGGTGTCGAATTCGATACGTATAATCAATGTCGAATTCGATGCGTATTTTGGCGTGTCGAATGGAAGTACACTAAACTGCGTGTCGAATTATGGTTGTTCGATCCGATGCGTATCGAATGAGAGATGATTCGATTCTTACTGCGCTGAGGTGGTTATCTTCTCAAAAACTTGCACAAAAATCAACGGGACGGGCTATTTATAGAACCCGTCCCATGGGGTCCACTAACCAATATAGAAAGGGGCATCGAATCGTGCATGTTCGATGTACGCATCGAATAAGGGCAATTCGATGCGCTAATGGGCTGGCCCAATAACAACGTATCTTCTTGTGAATTCGATGCGCATCGAATTCTTTTTATTCGATGCGCTTATGGGCCGGCCCAATACAGAATGTATTGGGCCAATCTTAAATTACCCCTATCATATAGTCCCCCCCAGTTTGGGAGACGATATCAACGTGGAGATCGTCTTCCAAACTTTAAAACTATATTTGGGATTGCTCTGAACGGTCTTCGCCGTACGCATGCAAAATTTCGAACATATTATCAATTATTTTACTGATTTGGGATATTCCTATTCGCAATATAGTTCGGAGCAGTTCCCAGTGATCTTATGAACATTAATTTGACGCCTCGAATAGCTGCAATTCGAAGCTTGAAATAGCCCGCATCGAATTATGCGTGTTCGATGCGGTTATTCGATGCGGTCTCTCAACTGGGCCTGATGGGCCAGGCGCCACCTATATAAAGGGAGCACTGCCATGAGGAGCTCATTTCTCTGCCAACACACTTCGCTCTTCAGGTGAGACGCATCGAATTTGCGTCATTCGATGCGATCCGCATCGAACGGTCACCGATTCGATACGATCAACATCGAATTGGGTTGATTCGATGCGTTAAAATTGTGCTTATTCTCTTGTTAAATGTTCATATGTACATTTTTAACCTGTTTCTCTCTTGTTTAGGATATTTTTAATCAAGCAAAAGCTTTTCTACCGAAAATTCGATCAAGGTAAAAATTTTGCTCTTTATTTGCTAAGTTATTTCTTTTATCAAATTCAAGTTATGTATGTTTGCGTGATGTGCTAGAGTGTTGAGTGACGTGTTCGTCCTTAGCCAGCCTCCGTTTTAATTTATTTTAGTTCATACTCGTCAAAGATGGTGAGCGGTGAATCCACTTCTGGGAGTGAGTCGAGTACTGGCTCTAGCTCTAGTTCTATTAATAAGGGGAACCCTTCGAATGCTCCCGCAGACCCGAGCAGAGTCGAAGTAGATGTATATGACTTAATTGATATTGTAACGGTTGACTCTCCCGAGGGTAATAACCCTGTTGCAAATAATGACCCAACAGTGCCCGAAATGGGCAGTGATGATCCGTCCTCGTCATCCTATTAGGATAACCGCGCTCCAAGCGAAGGTGAAGAGGACGTAGATTATATTAATAGCGAGTTCGACGATCACGTCGAGGTCCCCGGAATGGCCTACAATCAATATATATCTCATCTCCAACATGACTGTGTTTGTTGGTCAACTCCTGAATGGTCTTCGCGTTCCCATCCCTTATGAGCTTAGATGACTTCTTAGAAAAATAGGTGTCGTGCCTGCTTAACTCACACCGAACTCTTATGGCAACTTAATTGGTTTTATCATTGTCATGAAGGCGCTGCGCCAACCACAAAGTCCAAACGAGTTCTACGCGTTGTTCGAAATTGCGAGACGTGAAGAGGGATTCTATCATGTTAAAGCCCAAACACACCGCAAGTTTCTGAATGGTGGAGCAACCGGTTATGGGAAAGATTGGAAAAGACGATATTTTTATATCGCAGAAAGTTATAAAGGTGAGTTTAAGGGGTACCGCCGGGACTGGTATACCGGGTCAAGGGTAATGATACCTGCCGGTGTTTCTATAACTTTATGGGATTGCGAGTTTATCCCGAACCTAGTTCGAGAACATCAATTTGATGTTAAAAAACTAATCGAAAATCGATTCCTCTCACTAGTTGGTTTATCCCCAGTGAAATATACCGGAAGGATGTCTCTCGGTATAATTGCGTAACTCTTTTGGTACTTTCGATTTATGCTTGTTATGATTTTAACGATTTATTTTTCTTGCAGCCAAGTACTTCATGAGTCGACACGCGAGAATGAATCGAGTTGTTGCTGCTGATCTGGCGAGCTCCCAAACCAACATTGTGCCCGAAATTCCTCCTCCCCGAAAGAGAAAGAGTAAAGGCAAGAAAAACCTTGCTGGTCCCTCTTCTTCCGCTGCTGATCCAACAGTTGATCGTTTTGAGGACATGTTGGGGAATAACCCAGAGAATGTGCAAGGTGGTGCTGAGGCGTCAGAAAGCATGGCGGTTGGAACATGTGACAATGCCCAAGTCGGCAACCAACGCAAGAAAAGGAAAATGCCTCAGACCCAGTCACAGGCCGGAGGGGCTGCTCCACCAGTTGGCCGATCAAGCAGGCCTAGCGCTTCTAATGCTCCGGCCAATGTAGCCGAGCCGAGCGCAGGAGTTGCGCCTATCCAAGGTCCTCTAGCTCGGGCCGCTGGGTACGAGATCTCGGAGTCCGAAGCCATCGAGCATTTGAGGGCACTAATGCCTGGTCTTGCAGTTCCTCTCCCAATCTATGCCGAAGAAAGGAAAAGGGTGGAGCGGAACACGCTGCATTTGCTAACAACGGTAATGATCTCCTCGCTTGAGTTTTATTTCCTCTGAATTGACTTTGTAAATTATGATCTAACTGCTCATTAATTGTTAGGCGGGAGGTTTTGTGGACACCATATTCTCGGCCCTGATCGAATTTCGGGAGACTGCTGGCGGTGGTAACAACACTGCTCTTCAAGCTGCCCTTGATGATAAGGAAAAGGCCTTGCAATTGGCCAAAGACTATGCTGCTAAGGCGCATGTTGATCGGGAGGCAGCCAAGGAGGCACGGGCGGAGGCAAAAAAGCTCAAAGAAGAGCTCAACAAGGAAATTAATGACCTTAAGATAAAGGTGGGTGCAGCCAAAGAAGAAGCCCATAACGCCGATCTCAACGGTTATTTGCGCGGTCTCAAAGAGGTAGTATACATTCCTTTTCATGGTGTTTCACATCACATTTTCTTGTTATCATATTAATTTATATTTTTCTTATAGGTTCTTCCCCAGCAGAAGGTGGGGATAGCTGAAGAGTTTCTCCAAAGTAGCATTTTTCGAGAAATCTGCACTCGTCGAGGCAAGCTCGAGGCTCGGAATGCTCAGGTTCTGACTGTGCATCAGTTTTATGCCACATAGTATGTTCGTGGTGGTTTCCAACCAGAATGGTTAGACCTGTCCCTAGGACCAAATCGAGAAAAATTGCCACCTTGTGAAACTTCTGAGCATGCAGAGCCTGATGAGTTCGCCTCACTGCTAGAGAAAGAGGATCTTATTCTCGGAGGATTATCACCACCGCTAGATATGCCTAATCCTTATCCCCCCTCTGACGATGAGGAGGAGGATTGACATTGTGACCCCGAGGCTTTCTATTTTTATAGTTATAAACAATTTTAATTTTAATTTGGTTTTATTCGTGGCGGTTTATCGCTCTTGTATGTTTGAACAATTTACTATTTAGCAGAACAACTTTTTTGGACGCTAGTCATTATTTGCATAATTATATCAGCCCATACTTGTTGCCTTTTATTTCAATTTCTCATTTACGTTCTTTACTTTATTTTGACAACCTTCTGGTTCACTGTTGTTCGATAAAAAATGTTTATCCTGTTATGAAACATTGAACCAGGTTTCTTCTTGTAGGATTATAATCATTCTATTTTAGGAAAGAGATTTCACTCATCATTCTAGACGTAGTTCTCTTGTTTCTTATGTTTTCACTTAATCATTATTCACTTTATGAGAGTTTTGTTCATGTTTTCTCCAATTGTGGATTTCAATAAACACTTACAATGTTATTCGTAGTGTCTGTAGCCTGTCGTAGTGACCTTTGCCATTCTGGAAAGAATTGTTTGTTCCACCATGTTCTTCTTGACCTTTTGAGTATCTTGTAGTATATAAATAGAGTGTCCGTCCCTTCCCTGTATTCTTTGGGAATTACAGTGTTTCGTAACACATCAGACATAATCTCCTTTCTTCTGGTCACCCTAGTGATTGTTGGTATCTCATGCCACTCTGGGGCAGAGTTTCCGCCCTTAATTTTGCTTTAAGGATTTTCGGTGTCTCGTGCCACTTTGGGGCAGAGTTTCCGTCCCTTTATCGCTTCTGGCTTCATTCGGTATCTCATGCCACTTTGGGGCAAAGTGTCCGTTCTTCTGTCCACTTTTAAGCATTTTCGGTATCTCGTACCACTTTGGGGCAGAGACTCCGTTCATCTAATTTTTTCAGGGATTTTCGGTATCTCGTGCCACTTTGGAGCAGAGTCTCTGTCCCTTTTGTCACTTCTGGCTTCTCTCAGTTTCTCATGCCACTTTGGGGCAGAGTATCCGTTCTTCTAATTTTGTCAGGGATTTTCGGTATCTCGTGCCACTTCGGGGCAGAGTCTCCGTCCCTTTAGTCACTTCTGGCTTCTCTCGGTATCTCATGCCACTTTGGGGCAGAGTCTCCGTTCTTCTAATTTTTCAGTCCTGCATAGATTTTTATTTTGCATAATAGATAACATTCATGCAAACCAAATAATTACACGTAATCTTCTTTAAATAATCCAAATTAGATTATATAAATATAACTGAGCTTGGGTCATTGCTCATTTGCCTGACTTTCAGTGTTGTCCTCCAGATCCATGGTTTGGGGTACCTGTTTTAAGTTCATACATTTTTGTCCCTCATGCGTGTCATAGCAGAGAGAACGAATAAAAACTTGTTCAAAATATTCAAAACGCTAAATACACTTGTACATAGAAATGGAATCTTTAATCAATATTCTCCATTTGTCTTGGAGCCAGTGCCCTTGCCGCTACTTCTTCTTGTTGTGGTCGAACCGAGAGTGAAGTCACGTAGCATTTCCATCCTTCGATATGGTCTGCTATGACCTCACCTGTGCCGCTAGGAGTTGGAAACTTCACCATTTGAGGATAAGTTGATGGTAAAGCTCGGAAAGCATTCAGTGCTGGCCTCCCTATAATTCTGTTGTAGGCAAAATGCATGTCGACGATCACATAATTCTCCAAAAGCGTCTTTCTCTGCGGCGCAGTACCTAATGGCGTTGGGAGTTTGAGCATTCCGAGTGGGACTATCTCTGGACCTCCAAATCCATGAAGAGATGTTCTCACTGGTTCTAGTGTCTGATTGTTCAGTCCCATTTTAACCAACGTAGAATTGAACAGTACGTTTACTGAACTTCCATGGTCCACTAGCATCTTGGTGACTCCATAGTTAGCTATATCCACTGTAATCACCAAATGGCAATTTAAATTGATCATTTGTATAGCTTGTGGACTCAGCTTTCTTAGGTCTGTTGTATAAAAAGTAACCTCTTCATGCGACATTTGCTCAATTCTCAGTATACTAAAAAATATCAACGAAATTATCCGATTCAACCAGTCTTGTGATTTTTCTCGGACCATTAGTAGAATCTGCTCCCCCCGATCCTCCTGATATCATATTGATCATGCCTCTTCTGGTGTTCCCATCCTCAATCTAGGGGTATTGGAAAAGTTGCGGTTCATCAATTGCCCTCTGCTTATCTTTTCTAGGAGATGGAGTTCTCTTCCTGTTGAAATTGTTTTCTTGTTCTTGCACCTTCTTGACAAACTCCACAAGTTTTCCATCCTTTATTAGCCGTTCCATTCCATCCTTCAGATTTATACACTCCTCGGTATCATGCCCCTTCTGATTGTGATATTTGCAGAATTGATTTGAGTACATCGTTGCCTTGGACTCCCTCATTGGTATGGGATCCTTCATCCATCATTTTCTCTTTACTGCCCCAAAGACTGCCATGATGTGAGCATTTAGTGAGGTGTACCTTCTAGGCGAACTGTCCTTTTTGTAATTTTGATTCCTATTATTGTAATTGTTACGATTGTGCTCTTCTCTGCCTCTTTCCTTTTCTTTCACAATTGTAACAACAGGTACTTTAGTCGCCATCATTTCCTCGAAATGAACCACCTCTTGTGCTATTTTGTTAATCTCTTCAATAGTGGTGGGCTTTCGTCTGAGTAGATCCCCCCCGAACATTGTATTGGTGGTTGCTCGGAAAAGTATGCTCGCAATCATTTCTCCTGACGGGCTATCAATCCTTAATAGCTCTGTTTTAAAGCATTTCATAAAGTCCTTTAGACTTTCATTAGTTTCTTGCTTCATTGTGTAGAGATGGGAATGATCCAGAACCAGTCTGGATTGACTAGAGAATTGGTCTTTAAACATTTTCCTGAGTTGGTTGTAGCTTTTGATCACTCCTGGTGGAATGCGATTAAACCAATCCACAGCTACTCCTAAAAGAGTTGTTGCAAATATCCTGGCTTGGATATTCTCTTTAAAACTGTACAGGGACAACTTCCTATCTAGCTGAAAAAGATGATCTTGGGGATCAGTCTTCCCATCATACGTTTTCAATTCTAGGAGCTTATCTCCCTGTCCCAAGATTTCTGACTCTATCTCTTGACAGAATGGACTGCGGCTATAAGTATTGTTCTCTTGTACCGCTTGAACCTCAACTGTAGCTTTTCCTTTCTCCAGCCTTTCTTTATCCCTAGCCATTCTATCATGCTCACCCCGTGAATCATGACCATCTGGACGTCTTCTGTCATCTCTATTTCTTCTTCTTCGTAGTTCTTCTCTTTGGTCCTCTTCCTCATTTCGTTCCCTTCTGGAATCATGACTTTCTAAACGTCTCCTATCTTCTCTTCTTCTTTGTTCAGTAACATGTTCTGCCTCCTTTTCCCTTTCTTTCTTCTCAAGATGTTTTCTTGATTGTACCTCAACCGAAACTAACTTCTTTCCTTGTTCATCTCGGGAGTATTTTTCTTTGCTTCTTGTTTCTTTCGAAACATGTCTGCTTCTTCTGTCATCTTGCTGGGATTTTTCCTTCTCCTTTCCCTTCTTCATTCGAGCAATAGATCATTGTTCTCTTAAGACTTCCGGATGTTCAGCAGGAGATGGTATGAAAACTTGTAGTGCTGGAGTCAGTACTTCAGCCACATCGGCTTTCACCATTGCTATTAATTCATTCTTCAAATTATCTGGAATCGAGGCACTCGTTGCTGTTGCTCCAGTTGCACATGCTTCAACGACAGGTACCTTCTCACCTTGAGAAGCTTGATTCTCTCTCCTTGCTGGAGTTGGCACTGCTGCGGGTACTGTTGACGGTCCAACAATATCTTGCACAATTAGTTCAGGTGTATTCTGCCCTGCTTCTCCCATATTTCCTTATAGGGCTTTACTCTGAGATCTCGTAATTCTAGACATACTGCCTAACAAACTAATAAACTTTGTGTTCCCACAGACGGCGCCAATATTTTGGTCTTATTTCATCACGGTAATAGAACATAGTAAAAGATTACAAAATGAGATCAAAACAATGCTATCCAACTTTATGAGATCAAAACAATGCTTACTAGATAGAATAAATGAATTTCAAGATAAATGTAGCGTATCGAATTGTAGGTATTCGATGCTGACGTGTCGAATGTCTCGTTCGATGCGGATCAAGTACCGCTGGTTAAGAGTCGTTCTGGCAGGTGTCGAATTCGATACGTATAATCAATGTCGAATTCGATGCGTACTTTGGCGTGTCGAATGGAAGTACACTATTCAACTGCGTGTCGAATTATGGTTGTTTGATCTGATGCGTATCGAATGAGAGATGATTCGATGCTGACTATGCTGAGGTGGTTATCTTCTAAAAAACTTGCACAGAACTCAAGGGGACGGGCTATTTATAGAACTCGTCCCATGGGGCCCACTAACCAATATAGAACGGGGCATCGAATCGTGCATGTTCGATGCGCGCATCGAAAAAGGGCAATTCGATGCGTTAATGGGCTGGCCCAATAACAACGTATCTTCTTGTGAATTCGATGCGCGCATCGAAATCTTTCTTTTCGATGCGCTTATGGGCCGGCCCAATACAGAATGTATTGGGCCAACTTAAATTACCCCCATCAAAATATAAGAATTGTTAACGCATAGTTCGGCCTGCCAACTAACTTTTACGGACGAAGTACGTGCTGGGGCGTGGCAGGGGGGGTGGAATTCACTCAAAACTTGTATAAATGCTATAATTTATACTAATTTTGTTACAGAGTACATACTTTTATAGGGAATATATATGATGCGGGGTAATTTTGCTTGCTGACTAAGCACTCAACGTCAGGCTAACTCAAGGTCCGTATTGGTGCTGAGTTAGCTTTAAGTTCGGAAAACCTGCACTGTGAAACACCGAACGTGAAGTAGGGGTTTGTTGATTTCGGACTGAACTTAGACAGAGCCAAGCTGCCTACGTATCACGTATTGAGAATCAAGCCGAATGTAGTTCATTGTTTCCCTGGATGGCGATCTGTGCTGGATGGTGCATCGCACAAGAGCTTGATAGTTCAATGGACCATGTCATATGAGATGTCGTTGGACCATGCTGGTCAGATATGATATCAACCCGTGTTGGATTGTCGGATGAGATGTCGTCGCACCGTTCTGGTCAGATAGGATGCCAATCCGTGCTGGATTGTGCATCATGTCTAGAGAGAGAAAGCTATGACTTAGAAAGAGAGAGAGAGAAAGTAGAATCTCAATCGTGTCTCTTTGCCTTGAGGGGATGGGGTATTTATAGATACCTCATGGACCATTGGATGAGCTTGAGTGTCGATAGGCTTGGCCTTGCTCCATTGGAGAGGCTTAGGTATTGGGCTTGACCCAACTTCATTGGATTTGTATCGTGGGCTTGGCCCAACATTAACAAGTTTGCACTCTGGGCTAGCCTTAACATTAATGAGTTTGTGATGTACCTTAGAAGGCGATAATGCTACAAAGTAACAACCTTGAGTGACACGTGATCAAATGAGAGAACGCCAAGTGTAGATTCCAAAATATGCTACATCAGAAGTCCCCCACTTCGCAGTGTGTTATCAGACGGATAAGACACTGTGAAATAGATTAAGCATTTCTTGATTCATATTTTACGTGTCTTCTTCATCTTGCTTGTCTTTGTCTCCAAATGTTATTATTGGTTTTTGCATGCATGGCTTACATTGATGGCATACTCAATAGGCTCTTCACCAAGTTTATTTTTGTTCTGGCTTGACATTAACGCGATAGAAGTCATGGAGGGTGCTACTTCTGCGGGAAAAGATGATGCTGCCGATGATGGTCAAACTTCTTAATAGTAATGTGGCTCTGTTGGGCTAACTTTTTTGGTGTCTACCTTTTGTTTCACTCTTATACTTCTGGTACATTTGATTTGTCTTTTCTAGAACAAGTATGGTTTTGCTTTTTGTGTTTGGTGCTTTGCTTTGGTAGACGTATGTTCTTCTGGGTCTCTGCTTTTGTTAACGAAGTGTTCTTGTTTCTTTATTCTCTTCCTTGTTGTTGTTCTTCAATTAACATTTGCTTTCACCCTCCTAGATTTTGTTCTACAATTTGTATAAGTTTGTTTTCTTCCTTACATGATTTTGCTTTCTTCCATCCTTAGTTCTTATCTCTTCCTTCTGTGTTTTTGTTTTCTTCCTTCCTTGTTTTTTCTTTCTTTCTTCATTTTTTTTATTCATTGATCTTGCTTTTTCCTTTCTAGAGCTTGCTTTATTCATCCCTTGATCTTACGTTCTTCCTTTCTTGATTTTGTTCTTCCATTTGTATTAGGCTTCATGTAGGCTCTTTCGCTTGTCTAATTTGGTAGGGATATTGCAGTTTGCCTACTTTATAGATTTTTACCCAATAGGCTCTTCATCTAGCTTAATTTTTTAGGGCCGTAACAGCTCGCCTACTTTATTGGATTTTCACTCAATATGCTCTTCACCTAGTTTATTTCGGTAGGGCTTACGAATGGCCTACTTTACGGGATATTTGCCCAATAGGCTTTTCACCTAGTTTATTTTGATAGATCTTACGATAATGGCTTACTTCATGAGATATTCACCCAATAGGTTCTTCACCTAGTTTATTTCGGTAGGGCTTACACTGATAGCCTACTTTATGGGATATTCACCAAATAGGCTCTTCACCTAGTTTATTTCGGTAGGGCTTACACTAATAGCCTACTTTATGGGATAATCACCCAATATGCTCTTGACCTAGTTGACTTTGGTAGGGCTTACGTCGATAGCCTACTTTATGGGATATTCACCCAATAGGATCTTCACCTAGTTTATTTCGGTAGGGCTTACGTTGATAGCCTACTTTGTGGGATATTCGCCCAATAGGCTCTTCAACTAGTTTATTTCTATAGGGCTTACGTTGATAGCCTACTTTATGGGATATTTACCCAATAGGCTTTTCACCTAGTTTATTTCGGTAGGGCTTACATGATAGCCTAGTTTATGGGATATTCACCCAATAGGCTCTTCACCTAGTTTATTTTGGTAGGGCTTACGTTGGGCCTACTTTATATTTTACTTGGTAACCGTAGGCAACTTGCATAGCTACAATAATTCGTGTGAGTTGTTTCGGCCATATGCGGAGTCTCTTAATTCCATACCGCAGTTGACAATGATGAAAGTGTCTGGAAAGACTCATGCAAGCTATTTTCGTGTAAGTTGCTTAACGAAGCATTGTTGATGTGAACGTCTCTTAGTGAAACTCTATTCTTGGCGCGGGTTTCTTACTGAGGCATTGTTGATGCGTAAGTCACTTCATGAACCGCTTTTAGTAGTTTGATGAAATGTACTAATTTGTAGTTTGGTGTAGTTAGATTCTTGATGAAGCTCTTCTTGCAGTTTGATGAGAGATATTTGTTCGTAGTTTGATGTAGTTGATCCAACTTTTTCATTCATTGAGGTAGTTGATCTGTCGACATGCGGCAATCACGTCGTACTAGCTTTGCTTGAGTTGAGGCACACGTCTAAAATAATAGCATAGGTGACATCCCCCACTTATTTTCTTTACAATACCCTCTGGGGTCGCATTTGTTTTTTACTCTACGTAGAGGCCGTAGACAACTTGCCTAGGACACGTAGAGGCCGTAATAATTTAGTAGGCTCTTTCACCTAATGTGCACAATGAAGATTGAACTCAACCTCATAAAGGACACGTAGAGTAAAAAACAAATGCGACACCAGAGGGTATTGTAAAGCAAATAAGTGGGGGATGTCACCTATGCTATTATTGTAGACACGTGCATCAACGGAAGCAAAGCTAGTACGACGTGATTGCCGCATGTCGACAGATCAACTACCACAATGAATGAAAAAGTTGGATCAACTACATCAAACTACAAACACATATCTCTCATCAAACTGCAAGAAGAGCTTCATCAAGAGCCTAACTACACCGAACTACAAATTAGTATCTTTTCATCGAACTACTAAAAGCGGTTCATGAAGTGACTTACGCATCAACAATGCCTCAGTAAGAAACCCGCGCCAAGAATAGAGTTTCACTAAGCGACTTTCGCATCAACAATGCTTCATTAAGCAACTTACACAAAAATAGCTTGCACAAGGCTTTCCAGACACTTTCATCATTGTCAACTGCGGTATGGAATTAAGAGACTCTGCATATGACCGAAAAAACTCACACGAATTATTGTAGGTATGCAAGTTGCCTACGGTTACCAAGTAAAATATAAAGTAGGACCAACGTAAGCCCTACTAAAATAAACTAGGTGAAGAGCCTATTGGGTGAATATCCCATAAACTAGGCTATCACATAAGCCCTACCGAAATAAACTAGGTGAAGTGCCTATTAGGTGAATATCCCATAAAGTAGGCTATCAACGTAAGCCCTACCGAAATAAACTAGGTGAAGAGCTTATTGGGCGAATATCCCATAAAGTAGGCTATCAACGTAAGCCCTACCGAAATAAACTAGGTGAAGAGCCTATTGGGTGAATATCCCATAAAGTAGGCTATCGACGTAAGCCCTACCAAAGTCAACTAGGTGAAGAGCCTGTTGGGTGATTATCCCATAAAGTAGGCTATTAGTGTAAGCCCTACCGAAATAAACTAGGTGAAGAACCTATTTGGTGAATATCCCATAAAGTAGGCTATCACTGTAAGCCCTACCGAAATACACTAGGTGAAGAGCCTATTGGGTGAATATCTCGTGAAATAAGCCATTATCGTAAGCTCTATCAAAATAAACTAGGTGAAAAGCCTATTGGGCGAATATCCCGTAAAGTAGGTCATTATTATAAGCCCTACCGAAATAAACTAGGTGAAGAGCATATTAAGTGAAAATCCAATAAAGTAGGCGAGCTGTTACGGCCCTAACAAATTAAGCTAGATGAACATCCTATTGGGTAAAAATCAATAAAGTAGGCAAACTGCAATATCCCTACCAAATTAGACAACCGAAAGAGCCTACATGAAGCCTAATACAAATGGAAGAACAAAATCAAGAAAGGAAGAACGTAAGATCAAGGGATGAAGAAAGCAAGATCAAGAAAGGAAAAAACAAGATCAATGAATAAAAAAAAATGAAGGAAGAAAGAAAAAACAAGGATGGAAGAAAACAAAAACACGGAAGGAAGAGAGCAAAATCAAGGATGGAAGAAAGCAAAATCATGTATGGAAGAAAACAAACTTATACAAATTGTAGAACAAAGTCAAGGAGGGTAAAAGCAAACTTATGTTAATTGAAGAACAACAACAAGGGAGAGAAGAAAGAAACAAGGATACTTCGTTAACAAAAGCAGAGATCCAGAAGAACATACGTCTACCAAAGCAAAGCACCAAACACAAAAAGTAAAACCATACTTATTCTAGCAAAGACAAATCAAATGTACCAGAAGTATAAGAGTGAAACAAAAGGTAGACACCAAAAAAGTTAGCTCAACAGAGCCACATTACTATTAAGAAGTTTGACCATCATCGGCAGCATCATCTTTTCCCGCAGAAGTAGCACCCTCCATGACTTCTATCGCGTTAATGTCAAGCCAGAACAAAAATAAACTTGGTGAAGAGCCTATTGAGTATGCCATCAATGTAAGCCATGCATGCGAAAACCAATAATAACATTTGGAGACAAAGACAAGCAAGATTAAGAAGACACGCAAAATATGAACCAAGAAATGCTTAATCTACTTCACACTGTCTTATCCGTCTGATAACACACTGCGAAGTGGGGGACTTCTGATGTAGCATATTTTGGAATCTACACTTGGCGTTCTCTCGTTTGACCACGTGTCACACAAGGTTGTTGCTTTGTAGCATTATCGCCTTCTAAGGTACATCACAAACTCATTAATGTTGGGCCTAGCCTAGAGTGCAAACTTGTTAATGTTGGGCCACGCCCACGATACAAATCTAATGAAGTTGGGTGAAGCCCAATACCTAAGCCTATCCAATGGAGCTAGGCCAAGCCCATCAACACTCAAGCCCATCTAATGGCCCATGAGGTATCTATAAATACCCCATCGCCTGAAGGCAAAAATACATAATTGAGATCCTACTTTCTCTCTCTCTAAGTCAGTCAGATCTTTCTCTCTTTAGACATGATACACAATCCAGCACGGATTGGCATTCTATCCGACCAATACGCTCCGATGACATCTCATCCGATAATCTAACACGGATTGACATCATATCCGACCAGCATGGTCCGACAACATCTCATCTGACATGGTCCATTGACCCATCAAGCTCTTGTGCGATGTACCATCCAACACGGATCAGCATCCAGAGAAACAGTGAACTACGTTCGGCTTAATTCCCAAAACGGGATACGTAGGCAGCTTGGCTCTGTCCAAGTTCAGTCCGAAATCAACAAACCCCTACTTCACGTTCGGTGTTTCACAGTGCAGGTTTTCCGAACACAAAGCTAATTCAACACCAGTACAGAGCTTGAGTTAGTCTGACGTGAAGTGCTTAGCCAGCAGGCAAAATTACCCCGCATCAATATAATTACGTTCAAGCCAATACATAATAATTACAAAAAAAAAAAAAGCCATACGCAAAAAAATTGGCAAAAAATCTCACGTATTAAATGTGAAATACATATACATTCAAGTGTTATTATAAATTGTCATATTCTATTTCCCATTTACATGTAAAACAAAAGAACAAATAAAACACAAAATCTATAGAATAATTAGTAAGGTCTAATAAATTACTATAGAATTAAATAGTAAATTAAATAAAATGGTTAGCGAGAAATTAATTACAAAGCAAACATAAAAATTTAATTTAAAATATAAGCTAAATCTAACTATACATACATATACAAATATATCCACTGAAGTATAATATATAATTATATATAATCATATATGTAATGTAGATTGGATCATTTCAAGCTTTGATCGGGCCCAAAATTATCTTATGCTACTAATAATTTAAGAATTAATTACAAAAAGTGAGGGTGCAATGGCACCCTCTGCACCCCTCTCTCTATCACTGTTCGGAATGTCGATCCCAACCCGAGAAAAACGGTGAATTTGGTAGATTTACGGCTGAACTCGATCCCAACCCGAGAAAAGCGGTGAATCACATATGCGAGTTGTAAATTATTGTTATTAGTAATATTTTGAAAGTTGTATAGGATGGGTTATGTGGGAGGAGATGTAATAATATGATTATACATATTCCTACAAAGAGTGTTAGATGGAAGACTTGGAATTTGTGAAGTGTCGTGCCTTTTATGAAGAAAGAATTCCTCCCCAATTCATCTTTTCCCCCCACCTTTACGTACATAGAATTGTTTCTCTTTTTATGTAGATAACATTTGGCATATTAGAGTTGACATGTGTTATGCTACATGTCAATTTAGAATGTGGCCACTGGCATGTAATGACAAGTGGTTGGTTGGAGTAGTGATATTTGTCGGGATATTTGCGGTAGTAGTGTATTTATTTTAGTTACGAATTGAGTTGTGTAATGTTACGTTACCGATACGACTATCAATAGTGTAATAACACATATTGTTGCTATAAACCTGAATCGTGTAATAATATCTTGGCATAATTATTGAAATCCCTGTAACTCTTGCATTTTTTGCTTTTTGTCCTGTAACTTTTCGGGCCGATGAAAATGGCCAATAATTTCTGTTTTTTCGCCAAATCTGCCCTGTTGGGCTTTCAGCGGTCTGGGCTGTTAAATGCCATGTAACTTATAATTGCATGGCATTTTTAATAGTTTGATAATTTTATTTATAATTTTTATATTGAATCTTTAACAACTTAAAAATTAAAAAACAAATGTTTAAAATACTTAATAAACTTAAAATTAAGAATAATATCACTTTACACAACAAAAATACTAAAAATTAAGGATAATATTACCTTAAACAACAAAAATACTAAAAAATTTGTATATCTTTTATTAGTTCAAAAATATATTTAATTTGATTATATATATTATCTAAATCATAAATAAATTATTGTATAATTTCAAATTTAATTAAAATGTTTATCTTAAAAATTTAATACTAAATATCAAACACGAATATAATAAAATGATATATATTTTTTTCGATTCATCAATATAATTAACTTAATTTATCCAAATTATAAAAAATTATTACAAAATTCTTATTTAAATAACTTAAATTCTCAACAACTAATAAACTTAAAAAGAAAAAAGAAACAGAAAAAATAAAAGAAGACTCAAAATTTAAGCTCCTCACTCATTAAATCAAAATAAAATAAAAAAACACCATAAAGATCTAAACTTTACCACTTGAAACCCCAAAATTAAGCATAACTTACTGAATCTGAAGGAAAAAAGAAACTCGTAATTTGCTTTAGGTGTTTTTCTTCTCTGAAATGCAATATAATGATAATAACTAAAATATACCTCTTTTTTTGCTTTAATCCTCTCTGTTTTTAATATTTTCTTAAAGTTGGGTTTATTATAATATTAATCACAAATTATGGATACAAACTAAATCTTGTTTTTTTTTTCTTAATCCCAAATTATGGTGTTTGTAAGAAAGCTCCTAACTACGCATTACTCAGGACCTTTGGATGCTTATGTTATGTTTCAACACTATAAGCAAATAGACATAAGTTTGATCCAAGTGTTGTACAAAGTGTTTTTATAGGTTATCATGCAGGTACTAAAGGGTATTTGTTGTTGGATATGCTCGCAAATAAGATCTTTATTTCAAAAAATATAGTGCTCTATGAAAACATTTTCAAGAACAAACAAGACAAATGGTCATCTCACTCTCAGCCAGATACTTCTAAAGATACTTCTACAAGTTGTGTACATATCCTTTCACACTTTCTCATGAGTCTGCTCCTCAAAAAACATCAAGACAAGATCCTGCTTACTCTCAAAATGTTTCAACATTCCTTCAGCCTCAGAACACAGCTACAACTTTCCACACACTCCGGAGCTCAACCAGCATCATGAACCGACAACTTCCTTCCAAATAATGATCCTGACAGCTAATTCAGACCTGATTCACCTACAATTCTCCTACATATTTAGAGGTTAATCAGCCAGGAGAAGTGCAACACAACAGTGTTGCACCAGGTAACCTTGAACCTCCTCTCCCTGAAATTATTCACAGAAAGTCCACAAGACCGTCTGTACACCCTGTTTTTCTAAAAGTTTATGACTACTCATTACCTAAGCCTATGCATAAGGCTAACATTTTTGTCATCAGTCATGCCCCTCAAGTTTAATATCTTATTGATAAGTATTTGAGTACTAATAAGCTTAGTCAGAAACACTCTACTTTTACAACAACCATTACTGTGTTGTCTGAACCTAAAGCTTTGAAACAAGCTAACCAATTTGTTGAATGGAAACATGCCACGCAAAATGAATTGAATGCTTTAAAGAAAACTCAAACTTGGGTTCTAACTTCACTTCCTCAAGGTTACAACTGCATTGGATGCAAGTGGGTCTACAAAATCAAATATCAGTTAGATGGTTATGTTGAAAGGCACAATGCTAGATTGGTTGCAAAGGTATACACGCAAGAAGAAGGATTAGACTACTTTAACACCTTCTCACATGTATCGAAGATTACAACTGTCAGAGTTCTCATAGCAATTGCCACTGCCAAGAATTGGTTTCTTCAACAGTTAGATGTTAATAATGCTTTCTTCCATGGTGATCTTGATGAGGAAATACACAGGTCCCCACCTCCTACTTACTGTTCAAAAGATGAAAAGAGAGTTTTCTTGCTTAAGAAGAGCCTTTATGGTATAAAACAAGCATCAAGGCAGTGGTACACAAAGCTAACAAGCCGCTTACTTGCATATGACTTCAAACAGACTGTCTCGCGTTGTTCTCTTTTTGTCTTGAAAACTAACAATAACTTCATAGTTCTTTGTGTTTATGTAGATGATATTATTATCACAAGTTACAATATGGCTGAGATTACAAAGATCAAGCAACACCTTGATGAGAAATTTACAATCAAAGACGTGGGGTGATCTCAAGTATATCATGCAAGAAGCTCCAAGTGTGTTTCCCTCTGCCAAATGAAATATGCTTTGGACATTCTCAGTGAAGCAAGTTACCTAGGATGCAAATCTTCAAGCACTTCTATGGATTCTACAACAAAGTTGCACCCATCAGACTCCACACTGCTTGGTGGTCCATCTACTTACAAAAGGCTTGTTGGGAGACTGTTATATCTGACAGTAACAATGCCTGATTTATGTTATAGTATTCAATGTTTAACACGGTTCATGTCTAAGCCAACTACTTCCCACCTTGCAGCAGCATACACAATGCTTAGATATCTAAAAACATCACCAAGTAAAGCAGTGTTTTATCCCTGCACCTCTTAATCTCACTTAAAGTCTTTTTGTGACAAATATTGGGGAGCTGCAAGGACACAAGGAGTATTACTTGTTAGAAATGTAGCACAATAATTGAGATAAACGAACAGAGATATCAAAATTGATTGACGAAAAAATTAAACAACAAAAATTACAATGATACAATATTACCGTTACCAAACAAACCTCAATCGGAATTGGATGAACGAAGAAACGAGAAGTCGAGGACCTTTCGGTTTCCTTAAAACAGATTCGCCCTCTCTACGTGATTGAAAAAACATGAGCGACTGTCTCCCAGGATACAACGACTACGAGCAGAATTGCGTGCACAAGCAAGGATTGCCCCAGCGAACTCGAACTGTAACTTTCCTCTACCATCACACGATGAGAAAATACTTTGGCTGCGAAGAAAAGCCTTTTATGTATGTATGCTTTTGTTTTCGATGATTAAAAACCCTATGGGGATCGACCCGTTTGATAGACTAGGTTGGGGAGAAAGTTGAAAGACTTATCCACCAAGAAATATGGTTAAGATAATTACGAATCAAGTAATTAAGATAATTACAGATCTCGCAAAGATCTCGGATGAACATAGACACGTTTTAGTTATAAAAAACTGATAGGTAAATCTTATTCAAAGATTTCCTAAGATAATTAATCATCTCTTTGATGCTTATTATTTTCCGTATATAAAATATAGTAGAGAATTACATAATTCTATTTACGCAAAATAGAAATATTAAATATTGATAAACAATATTTCTGACTTTAATTAGTCAACGCTGAGCATCAATTTCTCATTCACCCATGTACCAAACTCGACCTAAAGTCGATTGTCCAAAACCCCGGTTCCTTAAACCAATTTTCCAACAATCCTCCACATGAATGAAATTGAATGATCATGCATACATCATGTGGTGGTAGAGTTCTACGGTCTATGCCTGCATAGGATAGGTAGGACACGCCCTTGAACCTTCCCTTGTGAGAAATATTTTCTTTGCTAGCCGATAGTATGATCTTGATGTCTTTGAACTATCCGTCGTTTGTGCAAATGCTCGATAAATCTCAACACAAGCATATTTCTATTACCATTGCGATTTTCATGGTTTATGTATATTTTGGCCCTGGACATACGCTTGGTTCTGCAAGAGTTTTCCAGAAAATTAAGCCCCCACAATTTTCCTCTGAGGCGGCCCCTCCTCTCTCTCACATAGGTGATTTCTTATCTAAGAGTAACCCGCACTACTCTGCTCGGATTTCCGACGTGTAAGAATCATTCAAAGCACAATGCTTAACCTTTCCATTACGAGTATCACTGTTTTATCTAGGAATAGACAAGGGTTGACCCCCACAGTGACCGTGCAAGGTTCTTACAATTAGGTTTTCCCATTGAACCAAGATCTTGGGATCTCCAGTCAGCATGGTTTGGTTTTCCTTCATAAGAAACTTATTTTCCAATAGCCTTAAGTCCCATTCCTATCGATGTCTTTTCAACTTGATCTCTGTTTAACCCTTTGGTTAGCGGATCCGCAATGTTATCTTTTGACTTCACGTAGTCAAGGGTGATAACCCCTGTCGAGATTAGTTGTCTAACGGTGTTATGTCATCGACGTATATGTTTAGACTTCCCGTTGTATAAAACATTATGTGCCCTTCCAATTGTAGATTGATTATCGCAATTTATGCATATTGCTGGCACAGGTTTGGGCCACTCAGGAATATCTTCCAAGAAGTTACGAAGCCATTCGGCTTCTTCACTGCATTTATCCAATGCCACAAACTCAGATTCCATCGTGGATCTAGTTATAACCGTTTGTCTTGAAACTTTCTATGACACGGCTGCACCTCCTACAGTGAATACTTATCCAATATATCAGATATACAGCTTGCGTCAGTATAACCTTCAAGCACAACATGATCTCTCGTATAATGCAACCCGTAGTCACGAATATATCGCAAGTACCTGAGTACTCTCACAATTGCTTTCCAGTGCTCATGCCCTGGGTTACTCGTGAATCTACTCAACGTGCTAATTGTATAGGCAATGTCTGGTCGTGTACAACTCATTAAGTACATCAGACTTCCTATCACTCTAGCATATTCCACTTGATCAACACTTTCTCCCTTATTCTTAGACAAGTGTTGACTCGTGTCAATTGGAGTTCTAGATACACCAAAATCACCTTTGCTGAATTTTTCAAGAATCTTGTCCACGTAGTGTGATTGAGTTAATATAAGACCATCTGACAATATTTTAATCTTAATTCCTAAGATTACATCGACCAGTCCCATGTCTTTCATATCGAGTCTTGAATTCAGCAAACATTTAATGGACTTCACCATTCGGTCGTTGCTTCCCACAATGAGTATGTCGTCAACATACAGACACAAAACCAACTATCCTTCTTATGTAGTTTTGACGTAGACACATTTGTTGCACTCATTGTTTTTGGGACTATTTGACATCATGACGTTGTCAATTTTTTCATACACTTTTTTTGGTGTTTATTTAAGTCCACACAAGGACTTCACCAATTTATAGACTTTATTTTCTTTTCTAGGAGCTACATAACCCTCGAGTTATCCAATGTGGAGTTCTCAATCAAGACCTCCATTTAACAAAATAGTCTTTACATCCATTTGATGTACTTACAGTTTTTTGGAGAATGACAATCGCCAAAATCATTCTTATTGAATTTATTCTCGTCCATGAGAATAAGTATCAAATTAATAATGGCTTTCTTGTTGCTTGTATCCTTAGATCACAAGTCTAGCCTTATATTTTTTTATTGTTCCATCTATTTTGATTTTCCGTTTGAAAATCCACTTAGTGCTCAATGGTTTACATCTCGGAGGAAGGTTAACCAATTCTCAAGTGTGTCGTGTTAGATGGAATCCATCTCACCTTTTATGCCTTCTTCCCATAAAGGGTCTTTAATAGCTTCTAATATGTTCGAGGCTCAACCTCCATCATATAAGTAAGAAAATCTAGTTCGCGTGAATTTTCTGTCCTTACCCTTTTGTTTCATCTTGGCTTTTCGTGGACCTCATCAGTTTCTTCGATTCCCGCTTGATCTTGACTATTGTCAATATCTTTGAAGACTCGTTTGGAAGAACTTTGTCCAGCCACACTGGGTTTACAAGGGAATGTGTGTTCAAAAGAGCACATTCCCTGATTCCATTATCGTGTTTCTATGAATCTCAGGATTTTAGATTCATATACAAAAACCGATAACCATGCTATTGTGTGCATAGCCATGAAAATATAGTCCAATGCTTTGGATCTATTACCATTTTCTTTGGCATGAGCGATGCCACCTTAGCACGATACACCCCCACATTTCAGAGTATGTGTAAGAAGGTTGTACATTTCTATAACTCATAGGGAGTGTTTCCTTTTGGGGTATCTTATTTAAAAGATAGTAAGGCGACAAAATAGCTTCACCCCACTTGTCTTGCAATAACACATAATTTATTGCACCAACGTCATTCTCTCTAAAAGTAGGAGAATCTCATTTCAAGAATCTCGCAAGATTCAAACATGGTGAGATAAGTAGCATTATTTGCTACACGTTTTTTCGAAAATCACACCAGTGCAATTCTTTGTTTTTCACTATAGTTCATGAGAACTGTAGAATCTCCTAGACCAACTGGACCAATCAAACCCATCATCCTCAAAGGCTAGGTTTTCCAAGATTGAGCCCATGTCTCGGTTATTTTCGTTTGAGGCGTCGACGGATTGGTATCAATAATAACCATATCCGTATTATTCGATATCTCCAAACATATCAAATATTTATCCCATCTCTCTCTCTCTCGATTTATTCTTTCACATATGAACATCTCACCCGTCAACAAATAAGATGAATACACTTATTTAACTATATTACTTTTTTATAAATAAATGATTACCTCTCAATGGTCCAACAATAAGCGTCATCTTATGTTGGTCGTTTACGCATCACCACAAAGTATATTTCACATATTTACCATATTTGACCAATCATTGTACACGGTTATCCATCAAAGCTTAAACTCAAACTATCTCACGAAGAAAAATAAGTTAGCAATATTCTTTCAATATTTCAAAACCAATGATACGGGTTTTAAGCAAGTTTTCATACCACAATTAAGTACTCATGTACTAATCACAACATGTATCGAGTACGATTAACTTAAAATGATGGAGTTATATTTCCAAGTTAAACTCTTAAAAATACGACAACGTGCCACTGCAAATTTATATGTAATTTACACAGTTGTCCAACTCAGGTTGTTGGTTCTCAAACATGTTTAACAATTCACATATACACATAGCATACATATCATCAATGATAGATATCTTTATTAGTATGATAAATAAGTGCTATTACCACATACAGAATATGGGAAAGTTAAAGACTTATATTATATGCTTAATAGTGGGAAAGTTGCCAAGAATCAATAAATTAAGTTTGGGATATTTGCCTTAACCAACTAATACTAAAAACTTTATTCATGGTTGTACGAAATATGCCATGCAATATGAATTTATAAACGCATGTTCAGTCACCAAAATTGATTCCAAAATAAAAGGAAACAATATGTACACTTATAAGTCAAACTCAATCTTTCCTTTTAATCAGGAATTGACATGAGAATAACCAGATCATATATAAAGCATATACCTATTAAATGCATTGATCGCATAATTCTCAAAAAGAAAATCGCAATTGGTATTAGGAAGTCTTTCAATAACAGTCGTTGTGACTAATGAAAATTGAAAACGCATGTGATATGGACACAAACCCAAAGATCATGTTCATAAGGTCCCAGCATCACATTAAGTATAATCAATCCCAATTTTAACATAGATCAAGGCTCAAACATAAATTTAATTAAGAAATTGATTTGCGAAGAAGAGATACAAACCACTTATCTCAAAATTACCAAACTCCCATTAAAATTTTTCGTGCTCGGTTGAAGCTCTACGATGGCTCCTTGATCAGAAATCCAGCACAAACGACCATTCATCAGTGTGACCAACACAACTCAACCGATATTAGTAATCAATTTAATAATTTTCACATAGAACTAATATGTGAAGATCACAAATTCTTCAAAAGAAAATTTACATGCAAAGAAAATAATAAGGAATATTTTCCCTACAATAAGATTGTGCTGCCTTGTTTTTAATTCAAGACTACAACATCAACAATTAATTGACGCTTTGCCCCATAAGACGTCTCCGCACAATAGTCAGAGGTAGAACAATTATAATAGCCAATCCAATAATTCAGAGTATTAGTCCATGAGTAACCAAGTTAATTTGTGTGTTATACCACGTCATGGTTGAGAGCATATAATATGCATAAACAACTTAGCATCAATTCATGGACTACTGAATTATACAAGACATGGGCATGAATAATTAATTCCTAATAAATATGATCAACACATGTATCAATGATCAATATAAATATATAATGCACTAACAAATTTAGTGCTCGGTTTTGATGAACACATAACATGTATAACCACATATATCAATACATCCACACATATATACATATTATATAGGGATAAAAGCATCAAATCCCCTAACCTATTAGGTGTTTTGTGCTTTGGTCCTTAAACTATGTTTATCAGCGCTTTGGTCCTTAAGCTATAGGGTGTCTGTTCGATTTAGTCATACGACGATTCTCGGCCAAATTTCGCCGGAAAACATCGGTCACGTACGGCCCACGCACTTGTCAGAAGGGCATTTTCGTCCAGAGATACGGGAGAATATTTTGTAGCGTTGCACCCCTCAACCTATTAGAATTTGAGCACTTTGCCCCTAACCTATTCAAATGTAGTATACCCCCCCCCCCAACCTATTCAAAAACAGGAAGCAGACACATACCATGAAAGTCGTTAGTCCCTAAATACAACTGACGAAGCTTCGTGAACTTGGCAAATGAACTCGGTATGCTTCCACTTAAATAATTAAACGACATAGACACAACCTGAAGCTCGCTGCACTTGTAGATGTTGGACGGAATCCTCCCATCGTGTTGATTCCAGGAGATGTATAGTCCTTTGAGTTTCCAGAGATTATCGCACATGTAGTCTGGGAGACTACGCAAGAGATTGTTACAGCTAAGATCAATTTCTTCAAGATAAGAAACGTTGAAGATAGACTGCGGTATAGAGCCTAACCAAGACGGTATTTCGCCATCTCAAACAAGAGAGTTCTTAAGGTATCATTCATGTGAAGTTGTTGGAGCTGAGATCTAATGAAGTGAGAACTGTTAAATTGCCAAGATTCGGAGCAACGGTGCCTTCGAACCTGAACCTCGAAAAGTTTAGTGATGTTTCCTTTGAATAGGTTAGGGGGCAAAGTGCTCAAATTCTAATAGGTTGAGGGGTGCAACGCTACAAAATATTCTCCCGTATCTCTGGATGAAAATACCATTCTGACAAGCGCGTGGGCCGCACGTGACCGGCGTTTTCCGACGAAATTTAGCCGAGAACCACCGTAGGAGTAAATCGAACAAACATCCTATAGTTTAAGGACCAAAGCGCTGATAAACATAGTTTAAGGAGCAAAGCGTAAAACACCCAATAGGTTAGGGGTTTGATGCTTTTATCCCTATAATATATACATGTATCACCTTACAAAGGAGCCTGTCATCAACACGTTATTGGCATCAATCTAAGAAGATCCTTAAAATGGAACGCATATGATTAAAACATTAGAATTGAATCTCAATTCTTATCAACCTCATATATATAGTAAAACGTATGCGTACAGATTGTCACGTGGAAGAATACTGGAAAGAAAATACATACCATAACTTTGATGATGATGTGGTTTCCTGGGCAAAAATTCTTACCCACTACACAATATATAAATTGCCGCCATCCAACTCTAATTGTTGAACAAATTTTAAGAGATTATTGATAGAACCCCAAATCATCATCATACTAGTAAACATGCACAGAAGTTAATCTGTGCTTCGAAATTTCAGTCAATTTCTCCAATATCCGAAAATATACTTCTTCACTAATATCCTATTCATCTCAAACAAAGCTAATATGTTTTAAGATTGTTCTAAATATAGCACCATAATTGAGATAAACGAACAGAGATATCGAAATTGATTGACGAAAAAATTAAACAACGAAAATTACAATGATACAATATTACCGTTACCAAACAAACCTCAATCGGAATTGGATGAACGAAGAAATGTGAAGTCGAGGACCTTTCGATTTCCTTAAAACATATTCACTCTCTGTACGTGCTTGAGAAAACGTGAGCGACTGTCTCTCATGATACAACGACTACGAGCATAATTGCGTGCACAAGCAAGGATTGCCTCGGCGAATTCGAACTGTAACTTTCCTCTACCACCACACGATGAGAAAATATTTTGGCTGCGCAGAAAAGCATTTTATTTATATATGCTTTTGTTTTCGATGATTAAAAATCCTATGGGGAGCGACCCCTTTTATAGACTAGATTGGGGAGAAAGGTTGGAAGACTTAGCCACCAAGAAATATGGTTAAGATAATTATGAATCAAGTAATTAAGATAATTACAGATCTCGCAAAGATCTCGGATGAACGTAGACACGTTTTAGTTATAAAAAACTGATAGGTAAATCTTATGGAAAGATTTTCTTAGATAATTAATTATCTATTTGATGTTTATTATTTTCTGTATATAAAATATAGCAGAAAATTACATAATTCTATTTACGCAAAATATAAATATTAAATATTGATATACAATATTTCCTACTTTAATTAGTCAACGTTGAGCATCAGTTTCTCATTCAACCATGTACCAAACTCGACCTAAAGTCGATTGTACAAAAATCCGGTTCCTTGAACCAATTTTCCAACATTACTAGCTTTGCTATCTACCTAGGTATTCACTCGTATAACCAACAGTAAGCATATCATCCTGTGACGCAGAATCTAGAGCCATTGCAGCCACTACTTGTGAGGTGTTTTGGCTCAGTCAGTTGTTGTTATGATCTCTCCCCAACAGACCAAGATTCCTATATTCTACACTGACAGAGTGCCTTGTGTATTGCTAATAACCCAGTCCACCATGAGAGAACTAAGCACTTGCAGATCGACTGTTTCTTTGTTAGAGAGAAGGTGCATCAAGGCCTCCTCAAAGTGGTTCACATCTCAAATCAGCAACCTGACAAAGCCTTTATCTCTTCAGTCCTTTAAAACCATGATGGACAAGATGTGCATGTTGGATCTACACGCCCCTCTTTTTTTGGGGGGGTGGGGGGGGGGGGGGGGTGGGGCTTATTAGATGATAATTAACAACATAATTTGTTAATTATCATCAACTTTCAAAATTAAGAAACTCGGCTTCGGAATTGAGCTTTCGACCGTTAATCAGCTGCCTTTTATTGAAAGTGTGGTTTTTATTTTATGTTTTCATTCTTTTTTTTTTTTTGATCAACTTTATGTTTTCATTCTTACCATTAAACTTTAGGAACTATAAATGCATGCTCTTTTGACCCAATTCATTCGCTTTTCTTTTCTGTAATTTGAAGAACAATGCGAACGAGAGAAGAAATGAATTCTCTCAATCGCGAACAGACGCAATACAGAGTCGATTACAACGATCGCACCAACAAAAGTACTAGAATTGAGTAGGTAACACAAAATTCTTTCACGAATCATACAATGTAGCACTATACAATTCACAATTCAAGCGAAAAGACAAAAATCGTAGTTAAAATTTTTTTTTAACTTCAGGATCAAGTGTAAACTTAGTAGTAGCTACCTTCACTACAAGACTGGGCGGTCAATAGGGACCGCCCAGTAGCGACTCAAGTTGAGTCGCTCGCCTCAGCAACTTAATTTGAGTCGTTGTTGTCATTTCATTTACCTGGGCCACACATTTTGGGCCAAAAGCGCGGGCCTCCAATGCCCTAATCGGGTGGAAGGAATCAGAGACTCAAATTTAGTCGCTGATTCCTTCCTATAAATAAAAAAAAGTTTTTTTTTTATTTCCGAAAAAGCTGAGAACAGCTCTCGCCCACGCCCGTGTCAGCCTTCTCGGACCCGACCCGGCGGCATTAGCGACTTGGAGCTCGGAATTGCGACCAAATTTGAGTCCCCAACCCAACCAAAATCAACCCGACCCATTTTCACACGTTTTTGACCCGTTTTCCCCCTGAAATCCGACTCAAATCCGGCCGATTTCCACCCCATTTCCGCCGCCGGTGCTAAAGGTAGCTTCGGTTTTTGTTTTTTTTTTGTTTATTTCCTCAATTTTGTGTTAAATTCGAAAATAATGTTAAAACATTGTTAAATTGTTAGTTTTGTGTTACTTTTGTGTTAATTATGTGTTTAATTGTTAATTTATTAATTTTTTGAAGAATTATTAGTTAATATTATTAGATAGTTAATTAGTGAAGAAATTAGGATTTTTAAATTAGATTATTGTATGACTAAGGAAAAAAATAGATTTGTGTTGATATTTGGATTGTTAAATTGGATTAGTGAATGATTTAAGGAAAAAAGATACTTGTTAGATTATATTAGAATGATAAAAAAAAATAAGGCTTATATTAGTGAGGATTGTTAGATTGTTAGATTAGATTTAGATTAGATTAGATTAGTGTATACTTAGTAGATTAAATCTTAATTTGTAAGATTATTAGTTTATTAGATTGTTAAATTAGATTAGATTAGTTTATAATTAGATTGTAAAAATTATATTGTTAAATTAGATTAGATTAGTTTATAATTAGATTGTAAAAATTAGATTATTAAATTTTAATTAGTAAAACTATTAGAGTATATAGATGTTGAATGTTAGATTAAATGTAATATTGTTATTTAAATGTTGAATTGATATTTAATTTTTTTATTTTTACAGTACATATATATATTCGACATGTCGTCACGTAAGAACCCCAACGGTACTGGAGGTCGAGGTCGTAGTGGTAGTGTTGCTCGTGGAGGTGTTGGAGGTACTGGTAGCATTGGGCGTGGTGGTGGCAGTGGTAGCGGAAGTGTTGGTGGTAGTGCTAGCTTTAGGCGTGGTGGTGGCAGTGGTAGCGGGGGTTGAGGTACTTGCCGACCTATACGGGTTGTCCTCATGGAACGTGGTGCAGGGCCGAGCCATCCAGCCAAGTCGTCCGTCCCGCCACTTAGATCAGGTGATAGATCTACATCGAGGACACCTGCACCACAACGGCAATTATTTGTAGACGATAAGGCGGCCGTCCACGGAGCGGGTGTCAGACCCCGATCATCATAGTCAAGCGCATCCCAGGTGCCACGACCACATACTTCAGATTCAGTTGGGACTCACGTGCCACCATCAGTCGAGTCTACCAATCATCAGATTCAACCACCTATAGCCGACACCGAAGCTGGACCGAGCCAGAGGTCGGCCAGGACTCCAGGACCGAGCCAGACTCGACCGAGTAGGGGACCAAATGTAGGGGTTACGGCGGTTAGGCCTTGGGAGAAGAAGCAGCTTATTCACTTGAAGCGGGGTTATTTTTCTAAACTCCCCAGTCGTGAGATTTCGAAGACGATCACTTCACTCATTCGACAGTTTATGAGTGAGTTTTGGCCCTCCTACTTGAAGGTTCCTGAGAAAGTACGAGGAGAGATTTACGGTGAGTTTTTAAGGAATTATTAATATTTATTAATTTACTCGAGATTCAAATATTGTTTAATTTAGTTTATTAATTTAATGTATTAATTTATTGTTTTAATTTATTGTTTAATATTTTTCCTTTTTGTAGAATACCTATGGGATCTGACGGTCAAAGATGGACCAGGTACATAGGGCATACCGGTTGAAGGTGGGGGGTCTTTATAAGTGTATGATGAACAAGGCGAAGGAGCAGTACATGAAGAACAAGGACAAGGAGAAGTATTGAGGGAAGCCTAAAACCTCGTGGATGAGCTAGAGTTTGGAGGAGCAGGCGGCAAAACACTGGGACTCGAAAGAACATAAGAAGAAGTCCGTGAAGAGAAAGAAGGCTCGGCGAGGCAGCAAGTTGGACGGCGATGTGCCCGCCACCTTTTACGGTGGTTCCATTGACTACGAGGAGATCCGACGGCGCCTGGTATGTTTTTTTAAAATTATGTATTTTATTTGTAGTTAAAATGTTAAATCTTAAGATTATTGTTTATTGATTAGTTTAAAAAAAATAGAATTTTAACATATATATATACTTTATTGAATGAGATGAATCAACCCAACCGCACCCACCCTATCAGGCACGACGAGATTTATATGGCAGGACATACGCGGAGGGTGGCGGGGACTGGCAGAGGTACATCGATACCGTTGAGGTGGGAGTGGAAGTCTGAGACGATCAGACTTATTTCCGTAAGTGTTTAAAATTTTCTACTCATTATAAGCTAATTATTGATTCTAATTTAATTTTTTAATTCTCTTTGAACTAATTTCTCTTTTTACTGATCTTTGAAAATTCAACATAAGACTTATAAGAGGGAACTGAGGAAGAAAAACCCGGAAGCAGTAGAAGATAAGAACTTGCCTGAATGGGACGTCGATTCATGGAAGAAGGCGATAGGGATGATCAAGAAGGGGAAGACGCAGGGTTTACCGAGCTTTGCTGATCCTCGGGACTTCGACATTGAGATCGGGAGGGAGCTAGACTACAGGCGGGAGTTGCTCAGGCATATCCAGGAGGAGAACAGAGAGTTGAGGACGACACAGGACCCAAGGGTCGACTCACTGATGTCTTGGCTCCAGGATTTTAGGCAGGATATGCAGAGTTAGACAGGACAACCAGTGCGAGAGCTTCTTACAGACTTGTTCATGGGGAACACTATTAGGAGCGGAGGCGCATTTAGGGTTCCGAGGCCGATACGTCCTAGAACAGATCCTTTTACTCCAGGTACGTCCACCGCCACCCAGTATGTCGATGATTATGATACTGATGAGTCGGAGAGTGGTGATGATCTTGATATGATGGATGTTGAGGCAGAGGACCTTGGTCCC
The DNA here is from genome assembly GCA_948329865.1 of Linaria vulgaris. Taxonomy (NCBI): domain Eukaryota; kingdom Viridiplantae; phylum Streptophyta; class Magnoliopsida; order Lamiales; family Plantaginaceae; genus Linaria; species Linaria vulgaris. Next base: position 20,613,422 of record OX415251.1, read on the forward strand.
TAATAATAGTAATAGGACCGCAGTTAGGTCCCTACTAATATTCATAGAATATCTATGAATATTAGTAGAGACCTAATCGCGGTCCCTATTACTATTATTAGGGACCGCGATTAGGTCCCTACTAGTATTCATAGAGTATCTATGAATACAAGTAGGGACCTAATCGCAGTCCCTAATAATAGTAATAGGGACCGCAATTAGGTCCCTATTGACGGAAAAGCAATAGGGACCGGAGTTTGGTCCTTATTGTTTTTCAGTCAATAGCGACCTAACTTAGGTCCCTATTGAATGAAAAACAATAGGGACCAAATTGCGGTCCCTATAGATTCAACAACAATATGGACCTAAGTTAGGTCGCTACTGCAGTAAAAGTATCAGAGATTGCTTTGCGATCCCTGATACTCCGGTCGCTATTGCCCTCATAAGGGACCTAATTGCGGTCCCTGATGGCAAGCGACCAAGGTCAAAAGGGACCGCACAATAGCGACCTATGTGCGGTCCCTATTGACTTTCAGGAACCGCGAAGGGGGTCAATAGAGACCTAATTGCGGTTCCTATTTACCCTGTTATCTTGTAATGCTTTTAAACATGTTGTCGTCTCCATCATAATATTTTTGAAAGAGAAAAGTAGACTGTACGCATAGTCTTGTCAACTTGTGAGAAAATTGTTTTGCTTACTTTATTCTAATTTTAATCATTTTTATTATCGAAATTAACTAAATCACTTGCAAGTTGCACCACATTATTAGAGTAAGACCACTTCATGATGTGAAGCTAAGCACTTTGTCTAGTTTAACTATCATATTTTGCACGTGAATTGTCGCAGGCAAAGAACAATTGGCATATGTACTAGTATTTAACGGATATCTAATCATGATTGGCTCCTTGATTTTAATCTTAAATGCAGTAGTAATCGGCAAAGAATATATAGGCAACAATTTTATTATACCTTACGGTCATTTGAAAACAGAAGTATTCTTTTGCTTGAGAGTTGAGACATGGATAACACTGCTCAAACATTTAATTGGTGACTAGTTTATCCGCTACATATGGGAGATTTGGCTTATCTTATGAATTTGTGTTCACCACTTGAAGGGTGGAGCCGTGGAGGGGGCCATCTCTGTCCCGAATTTGTCTATATACACAGTGCATTTACAACTTATTAAATTAGGACGTTTTGTTAAATACCAGTAAATATGGAGGGTGGCGCCACTTAGATTGAACTACACCCCCACACAGTTCACGTGCATTTAATTGCAATAGGATAAATAAAGAAGATTGCAGTTTATAACCAGATTTGGATACATAGCACTATAAGTTGAAGTTAATTGGATACGCTTAGCATCACAAGGACTATATATATATATATATATATATATATATATATATATATATGGATAAATGCATTAAACCCCCTGAACTATGCACGTTTTTGCGTTTTCGTCCTTAAACTAATTTAATAAGCGTTTTTCCCCCTAAACTATACCAGTCTGTGCGATTTGCCCCCTGGCCGGAAACCACCATAGATTCGTCAGAATATTCCAATCTCGTGCGTGCCACGTAAGGCTATCAGGGGTATTTGCGGTAGTTTAGTTTTATTTTGAAAACAAATAAAAAAAAGGAAAAATCAGCAAACCTACAATAGTACAAGGGGCAAAACATAAACTAATAACACACATTTCATTCCACACTTAACACAATTCCATACTTAGAAAAAGAAACCGGCAGAGCAAAAAACTAGGGTTCTTCACATTTTCACTCTAAATCCACTTCAAATTCGTTCAAATATTATCAACCCACCCGAAATTGACATCTACCCACTTTATTGCATCATCTTTTGAGCGTATTGACGTTGTTGGGTGTGTTTCAATTTCGATTTTGAAAGGGAAATTCTACGGGTCACCAAATCGACTCAAATCCTTCAATGACAATGGATTAAAGAGTCAAACGAGCGTTAAGATGAGCAACTCCGTTCATGTTTCGCCTTACTCTTTGGCCGAATTGCAGTCTGCTACTGGTAACTTTGCCACAGGTCGGTTTCTTGGCGAAGGAACGATTGGCCGCGTGTATAGAGCAAAGTACTCGGATGGGAAGGTGTGAAAAACTCTTAAACGACCTGAATTGAAAGGGTTTTCTTATTTTTATTAGTTTTTGACTTTTGGTTATTTTGAGGGCAATCATCAAATATTGTTGCTATTTTGTCCAGGTGTTAGAAGATAGGCTCTTCTCTTATTCGAGAGGACCGAGGGATCGTATTCACAGAAATTGTTTCCCTTATCTCCAAGCTTCACAACCCAAATATTGCTGAGCTTGTTGGTTATTGTTCAGAGCAGGGGCAAAATATGTTAGTTTATGTGGGGCGGTGGAAGTGGGGGACAACACTTACTGGTGTTGCCCCCCCCCCCCCCCCCCCCCCCCCCACTTTTGTGAGTTATGCATGTTCATTGCCAGCAATCAACACGGTTTTTGGGAGAAGTTTGTCCCTAAACTTCTCCTATAAATAGCAACCTCATTTGCTATTTGTTACTCATCCAATTCAGAGTTCCTTTTCGCAGTGTTATATTTCCTGTTCCTCTTGTAATATTTATATATTAGTGTGAGGTATTTTCGGGGAGTGTTACGGGTGAAAAAGCTCTGTGGGGATCGGTTTGGGTTGAGCGAGAAAATTGTGTAGTTGTAACAATTTTCTACATAGTATATTTTCGTTCGGGCCCCGTGGTTTTTTCTCCGGTTTTGGAGTTTCCACGTAAAATCCTTGTGTTGTTACTATCGTCATATTTTATTCGTATTTGCTTCGTATATCCACGATGGGCAAATCCTGGGGGTGCGTATTTATCGACTCAAATACCTAACAAGTGGTATCAGAGCCCGGGTATTGCTGGAGGTGGAGCTTTTGGTGTGATAGTAGTGTGAATACGCGCTGATAAAGACGATTCTGTCAAAGGTAATTGGTTATTAAGCGGGACCGTTGTGACCCCACCAATTACCTGGGAACCTTGAAATCCTGTCTGGAAAGACGAGCTATCTCTTTCCGGGGGTTTACTTTGTGCTATTCAGATCTACTTGAAATTCACCAAGGCTCACTGGTGCAATGTCAGGAAGCAAGGGTACGAGTGCAGTGAGATTTGACGTTGAAAAATTTGACGGAAAAATCAACTTTGGCTTGTGGCAAGTTCAAGTCAGGGATGTGTTGATTCAGTCAGGGTTACACAAGGCTTTAAAAGGAAGGGTCGCTAAAGGTAGCGGCACTACTGGCATGAGTTCCGAAGCAGCTGGTATAAAAGCTATGGTGGACGATGATGACTGGGAGGATCTAGATTTGCGAGCTGCGAGCGCAATTCGTCTGTGCTTGGCCAAAAACATTCTTGCGAACGTGCATGGAATTTCTTCGGCTAAGGGGCTCTGGGAAAAATTAGAGGAGTTGTACCAGGCGAAGGGCGTGTCGAATCGCGTGTACCTAAAAGAGCAGTTTCACACACTGCGAATGGCGGAGGGTGCAAGTATCTCAGATCATCTGAGTGTTCTGAACGGAATCGTTGCGGAGCTTGAATCCATTGGAGTTGCAATTGATGAGGAGGATCAAGCCTTGAGACTCATCTGGTCTCTTCCAAGTTCGTACGAACACATGGATCCAATATTGATTCATGGGACAGAGAAAATCAATCTCTCTGAAGTTACGGGCAAGCTTCTGTCTGAAGAGAGGAGGCTTAGCGGGGGTAACGGTTCACATGTAAACAATGCATTGGTGACTTACGATGGCAGGAAGACAAAATCTGGGCGAAAAGTGTGTTGGCGGTGTGGACAATCTGGCCACGTTAGAAGAAATTGTCCAACAAGGGGAGCCGGTTCGGCAAATGGCTCAGAGGCATCAAAGGGAAACACTGGAGGAGATACTAACATTGCTTATTGCAGTGACTCTGAAGTTCTGTAAGCGGCATGCTCGTCCTGATGGCATGAGACCCTAAAAGTTGCCATGAGACAGGACGTTAATGTTAGTGGGTCTAGTGTGCACACGGGCATTGCTTTTGGCGTTAATGCAAGGTGTGGTATATTCATGTCGACGGGCTGGTGACTTCCGGAGGAGCCAAAAGGGGAAGTTGCACCATCCTATCAGCAGGTTAATGTTCGACATGGGCCGAAAAGTGAAATTCTTCGAATGGGTTTATTCTGAGTGGTTATGCTTTATGGTGGAGCATGGTACTTCTAAAAGTACAATTGCGGTTGCAGTGATAGCGGGAGCTATGGAGATCTTCTGAGGCGGAGTAGGTATGCGATTGCCCAATGCCGGAATGGAGATGATTTTGAAGACGTGATTAGTCACTAATAATCACATCTTCAAGGTGGAGATTGTGGGGCGGTGGAAGTGGGGGACAACATTTAATGGTGTTGCCCCCCCCCCCCCCCCCTTTTGTGAGTTATGCATGTTCATTGCCAGCAATCAACACGGTTTTTGGGAGAAGTTTGTCCCTAAACTTCTCCTATAAATAGCAACCTCATTTGCTATTTGTTACGCATCCAATTCAGAGTTCCTTTTCGCAGTGTTATATTTCCTGTTCCTCTTGTAATATTTATATATTAGTGTGAGGTGTTTTCGGGGAGTGTTACGGGTAAAAAAGCTCTGTGGGGATCGGTTTGGGTTGAGCGAGAAAATTGTGTAGTTGTAACAATTTTCTACATAGTATATTTTCGTTTGGGCCCCGTGGTTTTTTCTCCGGTTTTGGAGTTTCACGTAAAATCCTTGTGTTGTTACTATCGTCATATTTTATTCGTATTTGCTTCGTATATCCACGATGGGCAAATCCTGGGGGTGCGTATTTGTCGACTCAAATACCTAACAGTTTATGAGTATTTTAGGAACGATTCACTTTATGGATTTCTGCACCTTTCGGATGACTTTAGCAGACCACTAACATGGACCATTTTGGTGAAATCTAGCTCATCTTGTTTGGGAATTTATTTGGGCTTCTGCATATTAATAATATATCCCCTGTTCCCATTATAAAGGCTTTTAGGTATGAATGTGTTTTATTGATTAGTTAATGTGGCTTAAAATTGTCTTTGGATTATTAGATCATTCATGAATCAGTGGGTAGTGGTTGAGGAGTCAACAACAGAACATAATCCATCCCCTGTGAAGACTGCTGATGTTCCAGAAGTGATGGTAAGATTGAATATATTGTTTGAAGCAGTTGTTTTTTTTTTTGTGAAATACGCATGTATTTATGAATATGTTTATGCCAGGTGAAAAATCAGAAAAAACCAAAGAGGAAGGTTGTTGAAGAAGTTAGTGAACCAAAAGAACCCAGATTAACGAAGAAGGTGACTATACTTGTTGAGGAGCTTAGTGGGAAGAAAAAACCACACAAGAAAGTGATGAACTTGGATTTGAACTTATGTTTTGTATCCAGTGTCCAGTTTGCACAATATCTATTTTGTATCCAGTTGAACTTGGTCATTAACATTTGATGTAATTTGGTGATGAGGTTGGACTTGTGCAAACTGCTATTTTGTGTTTAAGCAATTGAAATTACTTATTCTCTTTGTGGTTTATTGTGCAATTGCTATTTTGATTATAACTGTGTGGTATGTTTCATAACCATCCATCTGCTTTCATACAACTAAAATCAACAAATGTACGCCAATCAATCGAAAAACAACACAAAAGGTTAAACCAAAAGCCCAACTACTTATTTAAGGGGGTACATATATATAGTTCAGGGGGTACATATACATAGTTCAGGGGGGGAATGCATTTCAATAGTTCAGGGGGTGCACATGCATAGATCAGGGGGTTTATAGCACTATAATAGTTCGGGGGGTACACACGCATAGTTCAAGGGGTATATCGATCTAATTCGCATAGTTAAAGGGGCGACTTGAGAATTAATTTCCCGCCAAAACCTATACCCAAAATAACCCTGACGGTCTCACGTGACAAGCACGAGAAAGGAATATTCCGTGGAATATTCGGTGGTTCCCGGCCAGGGGGCAAATCGCACAGACGTGCCTAGTTTAGGGGAGAAAACGCTTATTAAATTAGTTTAAGGACGAAAACGCAAAAACATGCATAGTTCAGGGGGTTTAATGCATTTATCCCATAATTATATATATATATATATATATAAACTATAAAAAAAGTCTATCACTTTTCGGCATTGCATACAAGTTTTTGCACTTTATTATCCAAGCTTTCATTTTGTTGGGACCGGTCTATCTGAACTGATGACATGAATACGTCACAATGCCGAAAAGTGATGTCACTTCGCCATTTAATTAATTTTCAAAGTTTAGATAGTAAAGTGCTCACGGGAGCAAACTTTAGATAGTCGGGTACAAGATTTTAGAGTTTGGCCTTGTAAGTGCAAAAACCGTCAAAGTTTGGATGTTATTGGATAATTTTCCCTATTAAATATATCAGCATCACCAAAAAGATGTGTATGAGAATGTAGTGACAAGTGTTCAAACTTGTGGCGGTTTGAGAGACGTTTTCCCCATTACAATTTGGCTTACACCAGTGATCAGCTCTAAGACCATTTTGTTAGCCATTGTGATCGATGAAAAAGCAAGCACAAAAATTATGTGAGATCGTTAGTTTTTTCCAAAGCTTGATGCGAAGTTTTATCGGATGTCTATCGGACATGTATTGCAATATGGCTATGAATGATGAGTTATCAAGTGGGATCATGCGCATAAGATGACGTAACTGAGATGCGAATGTTACAATGGATGAGTGGTAACGAGAAGACACAAATCGCTATAAATTAGGTGTGACACCCATCGACGAGAAGATGCGAGAATATCGTTTAAGATAGTATGGACATAATAAACGTAGACTCATAGAGACACTGATTAAACACGTTGAGACTCTTGACTTGGGGCACAAGAATAGAGTACTTGGGAAACAACATGGCAATACCATATAGTACAGGAAATCCTACGACAGTTGAAGTCGATATGGATAGGGTCGAACTTTGAAAACCTCGTCTATCTATTCCATGTCTTTAACGCCCCTTATGAAGATTGTTTCTTGGAACTGTCAGGGAGTGGGTCACTGTATGTGGATGATCAAGACATATGCGCTCATTGGTCCAAAACAACTAGACAAGTGGATGGTTTCGGTTATAAATGCGAAACCTCATGCTGAAGATAAAAATTGCATTTTTGGAAAGTTAGCGCAGATGGCTCGGCATATTGATGTTGTGTGGTTTGTGCAAGGGGACTTCAATGAAATTGGGTTCACACATGAGAAGCAAGGGGGTTGCGTCAACTCGGGAAATTGGTGCATTGCGTTCCAAAACAGAATGTATATTGGGGTTTGCAAGACTTAGGATACCACGACCCAAAATTCACTTGGACCAACAAGCGGGAATTGGGTGCACTTATTAAAGAGAGGGATTGATAGAGCGCTAGCCAACACGAGGTGGATTGAGAAATTTCCAAACAATGCGGTGTTTCACCTACCACTTACGCATGGAGATCATCACCCGATCCTCAAAAATTGTCTTAGGGCAGATGCACGAGTAGGCACAAAACCGTTTCGATTCGGGGCGATGTGGCTAGATCACCCCTAGTGTGAAGAGTTGATTAGAAATACGTGGGACGATCAGAAGTCGAAAGTGCGATGGTTACAAGAGAGGGTTAGAAATATGGCCTTTTTTCAGCGTTCAACAATCACACGGAGAAAATGCAATCATATATTATTGCTGAAAATTGATGGTATATGGGTGCGTGAACAAGAAAATATTAGACCTCATGCGATTGAGTATTTCAAGCAACTTTTCTCGGCCTCGGGTGACCCTACGCAACAGTTTCCGATATCACGGTTCCAACAGAAACTTACGATTGAGGTGATGGAACGGGTGGGTGACGACGTGAGCATGGAGGAATTGAAACAGACGGTCTAGGCAACGCATCCGTTGAAGGCCCCGAGACCTAGAGGGGTTCAGGCAATATTTTATCAAAACTTTTGGGGATGGATAAGTAATTCGCTGTTGGAATTCATTCATAATGCGTTTCGGGAACGTAGCTTCCATCCGAAAATATGTGCAGCTCACCTTTGTTTGATACCAAAAGTTACACATCCAACAATTATTTTTCAATTCAGACAAATATCTCTTTGTAACGTGATATATAAATTTATCACCAAATGCATCAAGTTGCACTTGAAAGATATTATGCCGACGCTCATCGCCCCGACCCAATCTATCTTTAGAAAAGGGAGGATTACACAAGATAATATATTCTCCATCCAAGAGATCTTGCACACATTGCGTGTAAAAAAATAAAAATAAAGTTGGATGTATGATCTTGAAGTTGGACTTAGAAAAAGCTTATGAGAGAATCGGTTGGACCTATTTGGAGGATACGCTTAGGGCGTTCATTTTCCCAAGTAATATTATCGAGTTGATTATGTTATGTGTACGAAATGCCTCTAATAATATTCTTCAGAATGGGGAACCGTTAGAATCTTTCAAACATGGTTGTGGTCTTCGTTAGGTTGATCCGCTATCGCCAAACTTATTTGTTCTCTGTGTGTAAAGGTAGTCGTTGTGATACATGAAGCGATGGAATCAAAGTGGTGGGATCCAATTTTGGTGTGTAGGGGAGAGCTTAATATCTCTCCTTTATTTTTTGTCGATGGCTTGATTTAAATGGGCAAAGCAAATCTGAAAACGCCAAATGAGGTTAAGCGCATACTTGACTTATTTTGTGGGGCTTCTAGACTAAGGCCCAACGCCGATAAATCTAAGGTGTATTTCTTGAATTTAGGAGGCGTACAGATGAAAAGGGATATAAGCGGTATCCTCGATTTTCACAAACTGTAAATTTGGGGAAATGCCTTGGCGCAACTCTAGTGCATGGGAGGGTGTGTAAGGAGCAATATAATAATGTTCTGGACAAACTCCTAGTTAGATTTACGGATTGGAAATTTGGGGAAATGCCTTGGCGCAACTCTAGTGCATGGGGGGGGGGGGGGTTTGGATGTTGTGGAATTCAGCAAACATAGATGTGGATATTCTGTATGTGGATGATCAAGACATATGCGCTCATTGGTCCAAAACAACAAGACAAGTGGATGGTTTCGGTTATATGTGCGAAACCTCATGCTGAATATAAAAATTGCATTTTTGGAAAGTTAGCGCAGATGGCTCGGCATATTGATGTTGCGTGGTTTGTGCAAGGGGACTTCAATGAAATTGGGTTCACACATGAAAAGCAAGGAGGTTGCGTCAACTCAGGAAATCGGTGCATTGCGTTCCAAAACAGAATGTATCTTGGGGTTTGCAAGACTTAGGATACCACAACCCAAAATTGACTTGGACCAACAAGCGGGAAGGGGGTGCACTTATTAAAGAGAGGGATTGATAGAGCGCTAGCCACCACGAGGTGGATTGAGAAATTTCCAAACAATGCGGTGTTTCACCTACCACTTACGCATGGAGATCATCACCCGATCCTCAAAAATTGTCTTAGGGCAGATGCACGAGTAGGCACAAAATCGTTTCGATTCGGGGCGATGTGGCTAGATCACCCCTAGTGTGAAGAGTTGATTAGAAATATGTGGTACGATCAGGGGCATTATTAAGGCAATTGATAAGATACCCACCATAATGATGCCGTGGAACAAAAAAATGCTTTGGCAACATTTTTAGCCAAAAACAACATCTCCTGAGGCGGATCGAGGGAGCACAAAAATATTGGGCAAGGCGAGCTAGTTCTTTCCTTAAAAATCTAGAGAAAGAACTACTTTCGGAGTATAACGTGATTCTGAAAAGGGACGATTTATTTTGGCTCCAGAAGTCGAAAGTGCGATGGTTAAAAGAGAGGGTTAGAAATATGGCCTTTTTTCAGAGTTCAACAATCACACGGAGAAAATGCAATCGTATATTATTGCTGAAAATTGATGGTATATGGGTGCGTGAACAAGAAAATATTAGACCTCATGCGATTGAGTATTTCAAGTAACTTTTCTCGGCCTCGGGTGACCCTACGCAACAGTTTCCGATATCACGGTTCCAACAGAAACTTACGATTGAGGTGATGGAACGGGTGGGTGACGACGTGAGCATGGAGGAATTGAAACAGACGGTCTAGGCAACGCATCCGGTGAAGGCCCCGAGACCTAGAGGGGTTCAGGCAATATTTTATCAAAACTTTTGGGGATGGATAAGTAATTCGCTGTTGGAATTCATTCAGAATGCGTTTCGGGAACGTAGCTTCCATCCGAAAATATGTGCAACTCACCTTTGTTTGATACCAAAAGTTACACATCCAACAATTATTTTTCAATTCAGACAAATATCTCTTTGTAACGTTATATATAAATTTATCACCAAATGCATCAAGTTGCACTTGAAAGATATTATGCCGACGCTCATCGCCCCGACCCAATCTAGCTTTAGAAAAGGGAGGATTACACAAGATAATATATTCTCCATCCAAGAGATCTTGCACACATTGCGTGTAAAAAAATAAAAATAAAGTTGGATGTATGATCTTGAAGTTGGACTTAGAAAAAGCTTATGAGAGAATCGGTTGGACCTATTTGGAGGATACGCTTAGGGCGTTCATTTTCCCAAGTAATATTATCGAGTTGATTATGTTATGTGTACGAAATGCCTCTAATAATATTCTTCAGAATGGGGAACCGTTAGAATCTTTCAAACATGGTTGTGGTCTTCGTTAGGTTGATCCGCTATCGCCATACTTATTTGTTCTCTGTGTGTAAAGGTAGTCGTTGTGATACATGAAGCGATGGAATCAAAGTGGTGGGATCCAATTTTGGTGTGTAGGGGAGAGCTTAATATCTCTCCTTTATTTTTTGTCGATGGCTTGATTTAAATGGGCAAAGCAAATCTGAAAACGCCAAATGAGGTTAAGCGCATACTTGACTTATTTTGTGGGGCTTCTAGACTAAGGCCCAACGCCGATAAATCTATGGTGTATTTCTTGAATTTAGGAGGCGTACAGATGAAAAGGGATATATGCGGTATCCTCGATTTTCACAAACTGTAAATTTGGGGAAATGCCTTGGCGCAACTCTAGTGCATGGGAGGGTGAGTAAGGAGCAATATAATAATGTTCTGGACAGACTCCTAGTTAGATTAACGGATTGGAAATTTGGGGAAATGCCTTGGCGCAACTCTAGTGCATGGGGGGGTTTGGATGTTGTGGAATTCAGCAAACATAGATGTGGATATTTTGTATGTGGATGATCAAGACATATGCGCTCGTTGGTCCAAAACAACAAGACAAGTGGATGGTTTCGGTTATATATGCGAAACCTCATGCTCAATATAAAAATTGCATTTTTGGAAAGTTAGCGCAGATGGCTCGGCATATTGATGTTGCGTGGTTTGTGCAAGGGGACTTCAATGAAATTGGGTTCACACATGAAAAGCAAGGGGGTTGCGTCAACTCGGGAAATCGGTGCATTGCGTTCCAAAACAGAATGTATCTTGGGGTTTGCAAGACTTAGGATACCACGACCCAAAATTCACTTGGACCAACAAGCTGGAAGGGGGTGCACTTATTAAAGAGAGGGATTGATAGAGCGCTAGCCAACACGAGGTGGATTGAGAAATTTCCAAACAATGCGGTGTTTCACCTACCACTTACGCATGGAGATCATCACCCGATCCTCAAAAATTGTCTTAGGGCAGATGCACGAGTAGGCACAAAACCGTTTCGATTCGGGGCGATGTGGCTAGATCACCCCTAGTGTGAAGAGTTGATTAGAAATATGTGGGACGATCAGGGGCATTATTAAGGCAATTGATAAGATACCCACCATAATGATGCCGTGGAACAAAAAATGCTTTGGCAACATTTTTAGCCGAAAACAACATCTCCTAAGGCGGATCGAGGGAGCACAAAAATATTGGGCAAGGCGAGCTAGTTCTTTCCTTAAAAATCTAGAGAAAGAACTACTTTCGTAGTATAACGTGATTCTGAAAAGGGACGATTTATTTTAGCTCCAGAAGTCGAAAGTGCGATGGTTAAAAGAGAGGGTTAGAAATATGGCCTTTTTTCAGCGTTCAACAATCACACGGAGAAAATGCAATCGTATATTATTGCTGAAAATTGATGGTATATGGGTGCGTGAACAAGAAAATATTAGACCTCATGCGATTGAGTATTTCAAGCAACTTTTCTCGGCCTCGGGTGACCCTACGCAACAGTTTCCGATATCACGGTTCCAACAGAAACTTACGATTGAGGTGATGGAACGGGTGGGTGACGACGTGAGCATGGAGGAATTGAAACAGACGGTCTAGGCAACGCATCCGGTGAAGGCCCCGAGACCTAGAGGGATTCAGGCAATATTTTATCAAAACTCTTGGGGATGGATAAGTAATTCGCTGTTGGAATTCATTCAGAATGCGTTTCGGGAACGTAGCTTCCATCCGAAAATATGTGTAGCTCACCTTTGTTTGATACCAAAAGTTACACATCCAACAATTATTTTTCAATTCAGACAAATATCTCTTTGTAACGTGATATATAAATTTATCACCAAATGCATCAAGTTGCACTTGAAAGATATTATGCCGACGCTCATCGCCCCGACCCAATCTAGCTTTAGAAAAGGGAGGATTACACAAGATAATATATTCTCCATCCAAGAGATCTTGCACACATTGCGTGTAAAAAAATAAAAATAAAGTTGGATGTATGATCTTGAAGTTGGACTTAGAAAAAGCTTATGAGAGAATCGGTTGGACCTATTTGGAGGATACGCTTAGGGCGTTCATTTTCCCAAGTAATATTATCGAGTTGATTATGTTATGTGTACGAAATGCCTCTAATAATATTCTTCAGAATGGGGAACCGTTAGAATCTTTCAAACATGGTTGTGGTCTTCGTTAGGTTGATCCGCTATCGCCATACTTATTTGTTCTCTGTGTGTAAAGGTAGTCGTTGTGATACATGAAGCGATGGAATCAAAGTGGTGGGATCCAATTTTGGTGTGTAGGGGAGAGCTTAATATCTCTCCTTTATTTTTTGTCGATGGCTTGATTTAAATGGGCAAAGCAAATCTGAAAACGCCAAATGAGGTTAAGCGCATACTTGACTTATTTTGTGGGGCTTCTAGACTAAGGCCCAACGCCGATAAATCTAAGGTTTATTTCTTGAATTTAGGAGGCGTACAGATGAAAAGGGATATATGCGGTATCCTCGATTTTCACAAACTATAAATTTGGGGAAATGCCTTGGCCCAACTCTAGTGCATGGGAGGGTGAGTAAGGAGCAATATAATAATGTTCTGGACAGACTCCTAGTTAGATTAACGGATTGGAAATTTGGGGAAATGCCTTGGCGCAACTCTAGTGCATGGGGGGGTTTGGATGTTGTGGAATTCAGCAAACATAGATGTGGATATTTTGTATGTGGATGATCAAGACATATGCGCTCGTTGGTCCAAAACAACAAGACAAGTGGATGGTTTCGGTTATATATGCGAAACCTCATGCTCAATATAAAAATTGCATTTTTGGAAAGTTAGCGCAGATGGCTCGGCATATTGATGTTGCGTGGTTTGTGCAAGGGGACTTCAATGAAATTGGGTTCACACATGAAAAGCAAGGGGGTTGCGTCAACTCGGGAAATCGGTGCATTGCGTTCCAAAACAGAATGTATCTTGGGGTTTGCAAGACTTAGGATACCACGACCCAAAATTCACTTGGACCAACAAGCTGGAAGGGGGTGCACTTATTAAAGAGAGGGATTGATAGAGCGCTAGCCAACACGAGGTGGATTGAGAAATTTCCAAACAATGCGGTGTTTCACCTACCACTTACGCATGGAGATCATCACCCGATCCTCAAAAATTGTCTTAGGGCAGATGCACGAGTAGGCACAAAACCGTTTCGATTCGGGGCGATGTGGCTAGATCACCCCTAGTGTGAAGAGTTGATTAGAAATATGTGGGACGATCAGGGGCATTATTAAGGCAATTGATAAGATACCCACCATAATGATGCCGTGGAACAAAAAATGCTTTGGCAACATTTTTAGCCGAAAACAACATCTCCTAAGGCGGATCGAGGGAGCACAAAAATATTGGGCAAGGCGAGCTAGTTCTTTCCTTAAAAATCTAGAGAAAGAACTACTTTCGTAGTATAACGTGATTCTGAAAAGGGACGATTTATTTTAGCTCCAGAAGTCGAAAGTGCGATGGTTAAAAGAGAGGGTTAGAAATATGGCCTTTTTTCAGCGTTCAACAATCACACGGAGAAAATGCAATCGTATATTATTGCTGAAAATTGATGGTATATGGGTGCGTGAACAAGAAAATATTAGACCTCATGCGATTGAGTATTTCAAGCAACTTTTCTCGGCCTCGGGTGACCCTACGCAACAGTTTCCGATATCACGGTTCCAACAGAAACTTACGATTGAGGTGATGGAACGGGTGGGTGACGACGTGAGCATGGAGGAATTGAAACAGACGGTCTAGGCAACGCATCCGGTGAAGGCCCCGAGACCTAGAGGGATTCAGGCAATATTTTATCAAAACTCTTGGGGATGGATAAGTAATTCGCTGTTGGAATTCATTCAGAATGCGTTTCGGGAACGTAGCTTCCATCCGAAAATATGTGCAGCTCACCTTTGTTTGATACCAAAAGTTACACATCCAACAATTATTTTTCAATTCAGACAAATATCTCTTTGTAACGTGATATATAAATTTATCACCAAATGCATCAAGTTGCACTTGAAAGATATTATGCCGACGCTCATCGCCCCGACCCAATCTAGCTTTAGAAAAGGGAGGATTACACAAGATAATATATTCTCCATCCAAGAGATCTTGCACACATTGCGTGTAAAAAAATAAAAATAAAGTTGGATGTATGATCTTGAAGTTGGACTTAGAAAAAGCTTATGAGAGAATCGGTTGGACCTATTTGGAGGATACGCTTAGGGCGTTCATTTTCCCAAGTAATATTATCGAGTTGATTATGTTATGTGTACGAAATGCCTCTAATAATATTCTTCAGAATGGGGAACCGTTAGAATCTTTCAAACATGGTTGTGGTCTTCGTTAGGTTGATCCGCTATCGCCATACTTATTTGTTCTCTGTGTGTAAAGGTAGTCGTTGTGATACATGAAGCGATGGAATCAAAGTGGTGGGATCCAATTTTGGTGTGTAGGGGAGAGCTTAATATCTCTCCTTTATTTTTTGTCGATGGCTTGATTTAAATGGGCAAAGCAAATCTGAAAACGCCAAATGAGGTTAAGCGCATACTTGACTTATTTTGTGGGGCTTCTAGACTAAGGCCCAACGCCGATAAATCTAAGGTTTATTTCTTGAATTTAGGAGGCGTACAGATGAAAAGGGATATATGCGGTATCCTCGATTTTCACAAACTATAAATTTGGGGAAATGCCTTGGCCCAACTCTAGTGCATGGGAGGGTGAGTAAGGAGCAATATAATAATGTTCTGGACAGACTCCTAGTTAGATTAACGGATTGGAAATTTGGGGAAATGCCTTGGCGCAACTCTAGTGCATGGGGGGGTTTGGATGTTGTGGAATTCAGCAAACATAGATGTGGATATTTTGTATGTGGATGATCAAGACATATGCGCTCGTTGGTCCAAAACAACAAGACAAGTGGATGGTTTCGGTTATATATGCGAAACCTCATGCTGAATATAAAAAGTGCATTTTTGGAAAGTTAGCGCAGATGGCTCGGCATATTGATGTTGCGTGGTTTGTGCAAGGGGACTTCAATGAAATTGGGTTCACACATGAAAAGCAAGGGGGTTGCGTCAACTCGGGAAATCGGTGCATTGCGTTCCAAAACAGAATGTATCTTGGGGTTTGCAAGACTTAGGATACCACGACCCAAAATTCACTTGGACCAACAAGCGGGAAGGGGGTGCACTTATTAAAGAGAGGGATTGATAGAGCGCTAGCCAACACGAGGTGGATTGAGAAATTTCCAAACAATGCGGTGTTTCACCTACCACTTACGCATGGAGATCATCACCCGATCCTCAAAAATTGTCTTAGGGCAGATGCACGAGTAGGCACAAAACCGTTTCGATTCGGGGCGATGTGGCTAGATCACCCCTAGTGTGAAGAGTTGATTAGAAATATGTGGGACGATCAGGGGCATTATTAAGGCAATTGATAAGATACCCACCATAATGATGTCGTGGAACAAAAAATGCTTTGGCAACATTTTTAGCCGAAAACAACATCTCCTAAGGCGGATCGAGGGAGCACAAAAATATTGGGCAAGGCGAGCTAGTTCTTTCCTTAAAAATCTAGAGAAAGAACTACTTTCGGAGTATAACGTGATTCTGAAAAGGGACGATTTATTTTAGCTCCAGAAGTCGAAAGTGCGATGGTTAAAAGAGAGGGTTAGAAATATGGCCTTTTTTCAGCGTTCAACAATCACACGGAGAAAATGCAATCGTATATTATTGCTGAAAATTGATGGTATATGGGTGCGTGAACAAGAAAATATTAGACCTCATGCGATTGAGTATTTCAAGCAACTTTTCTCGGCCTCGGGTGACCCTACACAACAGTTTCCGATATCACAGTTCCAACAGAAACTTACGATTGAGGTGATGGAACGGGTGGGTGACGACGTGAGCATGGAGGAATTGAAACAGACGGTCTAGGCAACGCATCCGGTGAAGGCCCCGAGACCTAGAGGGATTCAGGCAATATTTTATCAAAACTCTTGGGGATGGATAAGTAATTCGCTGTTGGAATTCATTCAGAATGCGTTTCGGGAACGTAGCTTCCATCCGAAAATATGTGTAGCTCACCTTTGTTTGATACCAAAAGTTACACATCCAACAATTATTTTTCAATTCAGACAAATATCTCTTTGTAACGTGATATATAAATTTATCACCAAATGCATCAAGTTGCACTTGAAAGATATTATGCCGACGCTCATCGCCCCGACCCAATCTAGCTTTAGAAAAGGGAGGATTACACAAGATAATATATTCTCCATCCAAGAGATCTTGCACACATTGCGTGTAAAAAAATAAAAATAAAGTTGGATGTATGATCTTGAAGTTGGACTTAGAAAAAGCTTATGAGAGAATCGGTTGGACCTATTTGGAGGATACGCTTAGGGCGTTCATTTTCCCAAGTAATATTATCGAGTTGATTATGTTATGTGTACGAAATGCCTCTAATAATATTCTTCAGAATGGGGAACCGTTAGAATCTTTCAAACATGGTTGTGGTCTTCGTTAGGTTGATCCGCTATCGCCATACTTATTTGTTCTCTGTGTGTAAAGGTAGTCGTTGTGATACATGAAGCGATGGAATCAAAGTGGTGGGATCCAATTTTGGTGTGTAGGGGAGAGCTTAATATCTCTCCTTTATTTTTTGTCGATGGCTTGATTTAAATGGGCAAAGCAAATCTGAAAACGCCAAATGAGGTTAAGCGCATACTTGACTTATTTTGTGGGGCTTCTAGACTAAGGCCCAACGCCGATAAATCTAAGGTTTATTTCTTGAATTTAGGAGGCGTACAGATGAAAAGGGATATATGCGGTATCCTCGATTTTCACAAACTATAAATTTGGGGAAATGCCTTGGCCCAACTCTAGTGCATGGGAGGGTGAGTAAGGAGCAATATAATAATGTTCTGGACAGACTCCTAGTTAGATTAACGGATTGGAAATTTGGGGAAATGCCTTGGCGCAACTCTAGTGCATGGGGGGGTTTGGATGTTGTGGAATTCAGCAAACATAGATGTGGATATTTTGTATGTGGATGATCAAGACATATGCGCTCATTGGTCCAAAACAACAAGACAAGTGGATGGTTTCGGTTATATATGCGAAACCTCATGCTGAATATAAAAATTGCATTTTTGGAAAGTTAGCGCAGATGGCTCGGCATATTGATGTTGCGTGGTTTGTGCAAGGGGACTTCAATGAAATTGGGTTCACACATGAAAAGCAAGGGGGTTGCGTCAACTCGGGAAATCGGTGCATTGCGTTCCAAAACAGAATGTATCTTGGGGTTTGCAAGACTTAGGATACCACGACCCAAAATTCACTTGGACCAACAAGCGGGAAGGGGGTGCACTTATTAAAGAGAGGGATTGATAGAGCGCTAGCCAACACGAGGTGGATTGAGAAATTTCCAAACATTGCGGTGTTTCACCTACCACTTACGCATGGAGATCATCACCCGATCCTCAAAAATTGTCTTAGGGCAGATGCACGAGTAGGCACAAAACCGTTTCGATTCGGGGCGATGTGGCTAGATCACCCCTAGTGTGAAGAGTTGATTAGAAATATGTGGGACGATCAGGGGCATTATTAAGGCAATTGATAAGATACCCACCATAATGATGTCGTGGAACAAAAAATGCTTTGGCAACATTTTTAGCCGAAAACAACATCTCCTAAGGCGGATCGAGGGAGCACAAAAATATTGGGCAAGGCGAGCTAGTTCTTTCCTTAAAAATCTAGAGAAAGAACTACTTTCGGAGTATAACGTGATTCTGAAAAGGGACGATTTATTTTAGCTCCAGAAGTCGAAAGTGCGATGGTTAAAAGAGAGGGTTAGAAATATGGCCTTTTTTCAGCGTTCAACAATCACACGGAGAAAATGCAATCGTATATTATTGCTGAAAATTGATGGTATATGGGTGCGTGAACAAGAAAATATTAGACCTCATGCGATTGAGTATTTCAAGCAACTTTTCTCGGCCTCGGGTGACCCTACGCAACAGTTTCCGATATCACGGTTCCAACAGAAACTTACGATTGAGGTGATGGAACGGGTGGGTGACGACGTGAGCATGGAGGAATTGAAACAGACGGTCTAGGCAACGCATCCGGTGAAGGCCCCGAGACCTAGAGGGATTCAGGCAATATTTTATCAAAACTCTTGGGGATGGATAAGTAATTCGCTGTTGGAATTCATTCAGAATGCGTTTCGGGAACGTAGCTTCCATCCGAAAATATGTGCAGCTCACCTTTGTTTGATACCAAAAGTTACACATCCAACAATTATTTTTCAATTCAGACAAATATCTCTTTGTAACGTGATATATAAATTTATCACCAAATGCATCAAGTTGCACTTGAAAGATATTATGCCGACGCTCATCGCCCCGACCCAATCTAGCTTTAGAAAAGGGAGGATTACACAAGATAATATATTCTCCATCCAAGAGATCTTGCACACATTGCGTGTAAAAAAATAAAAATAAAGTTGGATGTATGATCTTGAAGTTGGACTTAGAAAAAGCTTATGAGAGAATCGGTTGGACCTATTTGGAGGATACGCTTAGGGCGTTCATTTTCCCAAGTAATATTATCGAGTTGATTATGTTATGTGTACGAAATGCCTCTAATAATATTCTTCAGAATGGGGAACCGTTAGAATCTTTCAAACATGGTTGTGGTCTTCGTTAGGTTGATCCGCTATCGCCATACTTATTTGTTCTCTGTGTGTAAAGGTAGTCGTTGTGATACATGAAGCGATGGAATCAAAGTGGTGGGATCCAATTTTGGTGTGTAGGGGAGATCTTAATATCTCTCCTTTATTTTTTGTCGATGGCTTGATTTAAATGGGCAAAGCAAATCTGAAAACGCCAAATGAGGTTAAGCGCATACTTGACTTATTTTGTGGGGCTTCTAGACTAAGGCCCAACGCCGATAAATCTAAGGTGTATTTCTTGAATTTAGGAGGCGTACAGATGAAAAGGGATATATGCGGTATCCTCGATTTTCACAAACTATAAATTTGGGGAAATGCCTTGGCGCAACTCTAGTGCATGGGAGGGTGAGTAAGGAGCAATATAATAATGTTCTGGACAGACTCCTAGTTAGATTAACGGATTGGAAATTTGGGGAAATGCCTTGGCGCAACTCTAGTGCATGGGGGGGTTTGGATGTTGTGGAATTCAGCAAACATAGATGTGGATATTCTGTATGTGGATGATCAAGACATATGCGCTCATTGGTCCAAAACAACAAGACAAGTGGATGGTTTCGGTTATATATGCGAAACCTCATGCTGAATATAAAAATTGCATTTTTGGAAAGTTAGCGCAGATGGCTCGGTATATTGATGTTGCGTGGTTTGTGCAAGGGGACTTCAATGAAATTGGGTTCACACATGAGAAGCAAGGGGGTTGCGTCAACTCGGGAAATCGGTGCATTGCGTTCCAAAACAGAATGTATCTTGGGGTTTGCAAGACTTAGGATACCACGACCCAAAATTCACTTGGACCAACAAGCGGGAAGGGGGTGCACTTATTAAAGAGAGGGATTGATAGAGCGCTAGCCAACACGAGGTGGATTGAGAAATTTCCAAACAATGCGGTGTTTCACCTACCACTTACGCATGGAGATCATCACCCGATCCTCAAAAATTGTCTTAGGGCAGATGCACGAGTAGGCACAAAACCGTTTCGATTCGGGGCGATGTGGCTAGATCACCCCTAGTGTGAAGAGTTGATTAGAAATATGTGGGACGATCAGGGGCATTATTAAGGCAATTGATAAGATACCCACCATAATGATGCCGTGGAACAAAAAATGCTTTGGCAACATTTTTAGCCGAAAACAACATCTCCTGAGGCGGATCGAGGGAGCACAAAAATATTGGACAAGGCGAGCTAGTTCTTTCCTTAAAAATCTAGAGAAAGAACTACTTTCGGAGTATAACGTGATTCTGAAAAGGGACGATTTATTTTAGCTCCAGAAGTCGAAAGTGCGACCGTTAAAAGAGAGGGTTAGAAATATGGCCTTTTTTCAGCGTTCAACAATCACACGGAGAAAATGCAATCGTATATTATTGCTGAAAATTGATGGTATATGGGTGCGTGAACAAGAAAATATTAGACCTCATGCGATTGAGTATTTCAAGCAACTTTTCTCGGCCTCGGGTGACCCTACGCAACAGTTTCCGATATCACGGTTCCAACAGAAACTTACGATTGAGGTGATGGAACGGGTGGGTGACGACGTGAGCATGGAGGAATTGAAACAGACGGTCTAGGCAACGCATTCGGTGAAGGCCCCGAGACCTAGAGGGATTCAGGCAATATTTTATCAAAACTCTTGGGGGTGGATAAGTAATTCGCTGTTGGAATTCATTCAGAATGCGTTTCGGGAACGTAGCTTCCATCCGAAAATATGTGCAGCTCACCTTTGTTTGATATCAAAAGTTACACATCCAACAATTATTTTTCAATTCAGACAAATATCTCTTTGTAACGTGATATATAAATTTATCACCAAATGCATCAAGTTGCACTTGAAAGATATTATGCCGACGCTCATCGCCCCGACCCAATCTAGCTTTAGAAAAGGGAGGATTACACAAGATAATATATTCTCCATCAAAGAGATCTTGCACACATTGCGTGTAAAAAAATAAAAATAAAGTTGGATGTATGATCTTGAAGTTGGACTTAGAAAAAGCTTATGAGAGAATCGGTTGGACCTATTTGGAGGATACGCTTAGGGCGTTCATTTTCCCAAGTAATATTATCGAGTTGATTATGTTATGTGTACGAAATGCCTCTAATAATATTCTTCAGAATGGGGAACCGTTAGAATCTTTCAAACATGGTTGTGGTCTTCGTTAGGTTGATCCGCTATCGCCATACTTATTTGTTCTCTGTGTGTAAAGGTAGTCGTTGTGATACATGAAGCGATGGAATCAAAGTGGTGGGATCCAATTTTGGTGTGTAGGGGAGAGCTTAATATCTCTCCTTTATTTTTTGTCGATGGCTTGATTTAAATGGGCAAAGCAAATCTGAAAACGCCAAATGAGGTTAAGCGCATACTTGACTTATTTTGTGGGGCTTCTAGACTAAGGCCCAACGCCGATAAATCTAAGGTGTATTTCTTGAATTTAGGAGGCGTACAGATGAAAAGGGATATATGCGTTATCCTCGATTTTCACAAACTGTAAATTTGGGGAAATGCCTTGGCGCAACTCTAGTGCATGGGAGGGTGAGTAAGGAGCAATATAATAATGTTCTGGACAGACTCCTAGTTAGATTTACGGATTGGAAATTTGGGGAAATGCCTTGGCGCAACTCTAGTGCATGGGGGGGGGGGGGGTTTGGATGTTATGGAATTCAGCAAACATAGATGTGGATATTCTGTATGTGGATGATCAAGACATATGCGCTCATTGGTCCAAAACAACAAGACAAGTGGATGGTTTCGGTTATATATGCGAAACCTCATGCTGAATATAAAAATTGCATTTTTGGAAAGTTAGCGCAGATGGCTCGGCATATTGATGTTTCGTGGTTTGTGCAAAGGGACTTCAATGAAATTGGGTTCACACATGAGAAGCAAGGGGGTTGCGTCAACTCGGGAAATCGGTGCATTGCGTTCCAAAACAGAATGTATCTTGGGGTTTGCAAGACTTAGGATACCACGACCCAAAATTCACTTGGACCAACAAGCGGGAAGGGGGTGCACTTATTAAAGAGAGGGATTGATAGAGCGCTAGCCAACACGAGGTGGATTGGGAAATTACCAAACAATACGGTGTTTCACCTAGCACTTACGCATGGAGATCATCACCCGATCCTCAAAAATTGTCTTAGGGCAGATGCACAAGTAGGCACAAAACCGTTTCGATTCGGGGCGATGTGGCTAGATCACCCCTAGTGTGAAGAGTTGATTAGAAATACGTGGGACGATCAGGGGCATTATTAAGGCAATTGATAAGATACCAACCATAATGATTCCGAAGAACAAAAAATGCTTTGGCAACATTTTTCGCCAAAAACAACATCTCCTGAGGCGGATCGAGGGAGCACAAAAATATTGGGCAAGGTGAGCTAGTTCATTCCTTAAAAATCTAGAGAAAGAACTACTTTCGGAGTATAACGTGCTTCGGAAAAGGGACTATTTATTTTGGCTCCAGAAGTCGAAAGTGCGATGGTTAAAAGAGAGGGTTAGAAATATGGCCTTTTTTCAGCATTCACCAATCACACGGAGAAAATGCAATCGTATATTATTGCTGAAAATTGATGGTATATGGGTGCGTGAACAAGAAAATATTAGACCTCATGCGATTGAGTATTTCAAGTAACTTTTCTCGGCCTCGGGTGACCCTACGCAACAGTTTCCGATATCACGGTTCCAACAGAAACTTACGATTGAGGTGATGGAACGGGTGGGTGACGACGTGAGCATGGAGGAATTGAAACAGACGGTCTAGGCAACGCATCCGGTGAAGGCCCCGAGACCTAGAGGGGTTCAGGCAATATTTTATCAAAAATTTTGGGGATGGATAAGTAATTCGCTGTTGGAATTCATTCAGAATGCGTTTCGGGAACGTAGCTTCCATCCGAAAATATGTGCAGCTCACCTTTGTTTGATACCAAAAGTTACACATCCAACAATTATTTCTCAATTCAGACAAATATCTCTTTGTAACGTGATATATATATTTATCACCAAATGCATCAAGTTGCACTTGAAAGATATTATGCCGACGCTCATCGCCCCGACCCAATCTAGCTTTAGAAAAGGGAGGATTACACAAGATAATATATTCTCCATCCAAGAGATCTTGCACACATTGCGTGTAAAAAAATAAAAATAAAGTTGGATGTATGATCTTGAAGTTGGACTTAGAAAAAGCTTATGAGAGAATCGGTTGGACCTATTTGGAGGATACGCTTAGGGCGTTCATTTTCCCAAGTAATATTATCGAGTTGATTATGTTATGTGTACGAAATGCCTCTAATAATATTCTTCAGAATGGGGAACCGTTAGAATCTTTCAAACATGGTTGTGGTCTTCGTTAGGTTGATCCGCTATCGCCATACTTATTTGTTCTCTGTGTGTAAAGGTAGTCGTTGTGATACATGAAGCGATGGAATCAAAGTGGTGGGATCCAATTTTGGTGTGTAGGGGAGAGCTTAATATCTCTCCTTTATTTTTTGTCGATGGCTTGATTTAAATGGGCAAAGCAAATCTGAAAACGCCAAATGAGGTTAAGCGCATACTTGACTTATTTTGTGGGGCTTCTAGACTAAGGCCCAACGCCGATAAATCTAAGGTGTATTTCTTGAATTTAGGAGGCGTACAGATGAAAAGGGATATATGCGTTATCCTCGATTTTCACAAACTGTAAATTTGGGGAAATGCCTTGGCGCAACTCTAGTGCATGGGAGGGTGAGTAAGGAGCAATATAATAATGTTCTGGACAGACTCCTAGTTAGATTTACGGATTGGAAATTTGGGGAAATGCCTTGGCGCAACTCTAGTGCATGGGGGGGGGGGGGGGGGGTTTGGATGTTATGGAATTCAGCAAACATAGATGTGGATATTCTGTATGTGGATGATCAAGACATATGCGCTCATTGGTCCAAAACAACAAGACAAGTGGATGGTTTCGGTTATATATGCGAAACCTCATGCTGAATATAAAAATTGCATTTTTGGAAAGTTAGCGCAGATGGCTCGGCATATTGATGTTTCGTGGTTTGTGCAAAGGGACTTCAATGAAATTGGGTTCACACATGAGAAGCAAGGGGGTTGCGTCAACTCGGGAAATCGGTGCATTGCGTTCCAAAACAGAATGTATCTTGGGGTTTGCAAGACTTAGGATACCACGACCCAAAATTCACTTGGACCAACAAGCGGGAAGGGGGTGCACTTATTAAAGAGAGGGATTGATAGAGCGCTAGCCAACACGAGGTGGATTGGGAAATTACCAAACAATACGGTGTTTCACCTAGCACTTACGCATGGAGATCATCACCCGATCCTCAAAAATTGTCTTAGGGCAGATGCACAAGTAGGCACAAAACCGTTTCGATTCGGGGCGATGTGGCTAGATCACCCCTAGTGTGAAGAGTTGATTAGAAATACGTGGGACGATCAGGGGCATTATTAAGGCAATTGATAAGATACCAACCATAATGATTCCGAAGAACAAAAAATGCTTTGGCAACATTTTTCGCCAAAAACAACATCTCCTGAGGCGGATCGAGGGAGCACAAAAATATTGGGCAAGGTGAGCTAGTTCATTCCTTAAAAATCTAGAGAAAGAACTACTTTCGGAGTATAACGTGCTTCGGAAAAGGGACTATTTATTTTGGCTCCAGAAGTCGAAAGTGCGATGGTTAAAAGAGAGGGTTAGAAATATGGCCTTTTTTCAGCATTCACCAATCACACGGAGAAAATGCAATCGTATATTATTGCTGAAAATTGATGGTATATGGGTGCGTGAACAAGAAAATATTAGACCTCATGCGATTGAGTATTTCAAGTAACTTTTCTCGGCCTCGGGTGACCCTACGCAACAGTTTCCGATATCACGGTTCCAACAGAAACTTACGATTGAGGTGATGGAACGGGTGGGTGACGACGTGAGCATGGAGGAATTGAAACAGACGGTCTAGGCAACGCATCCGGTGAAGGCCCCGAGACCTAGAGGGGTTCAGGCAATATTTTATCAAAAATTTTGGGGATGGATAAGTAATTCGCTGTTGGAATTCATTCAGAATGCGTTTCGGGAACGTAGCTTCCATCCGAAAATATGTGCAGCTCACCTTTGTTTGATACCAAAAGTTACACATCCAACAATTATTTCTCAATTCAGACAAATATCTCTTTGTAACGTGATATATATATTTATCACCAAATGCATCAAGTTGCACTTGAAAGATATTATGCCGACGCTCATCGCCCCGACCCAATCTAGCTTTAGAAAAGGGAGGATTACACAAGATAATATATTCTCCATCCAAGAGATCTTGCACACATTGCGTGTAAAAAAATAAAAATAAAGTTGGATGTATGATCTTGAAGTTGGACTTAGAAAAAGCTTATGAGAGAATCGGTTGGACCTATTTGGAGGATACGCTTAGGGCGTTCATTTTCCCAAGTAATATTATCGAGTTGATTATGTTATGTGTACGAAATGCCTCTAATAATATTCTTCAGAATGGGGAACCGTTAGAATCTTTCAAACATGGTTGTGGTCTTCGTTAGGTTGATCCGCTATCGCCATACTTATTTGTTCTCTGTGTGTAAAGGTAGTCGTTGTGATACATGAAGCGATGGAATCAAAGTGGTGGGATCCAATTTTGGTGTGTAGGGGAGAGCTTAATATCTCTCCTTAATTTTTTGTCGATAGCTTCATTTAAATGGGCAAAGCAAATCTGAAAACGCCAAATGAGGTTAAGCGCATACTTGACTTATTTTGTGGGGCTTCTAGACTAAGGCCCAATGTCGATAAATCTAAGGTGTATTTCTTGAATTTAGGAGGCGTACAGATGAAAAGGGATATATGCGGTATCCTCGATTTTCACAAACTGTAAATTTGGGGAAATGCCTTGGCGCAACTCTAGTGCATGGGAGGGTGAGTAAGGAGCAATATAATAATGTTCTGGACAGACTCCTAGTTAGATTTACGGATGGGAAATTTGGGGAAATGCCTTGGCGCAACCCTAGTGCATGGGGGGGTTTGGATGTTGTGGAATTCAGCAAACATAGATGTGGATATTCTGTATGTGGATGATCAAGACATATGCGCTCATTGGTCCAAAACAACAAGACAAGTGGATGGTTTCGGTTATATATGCGAAACCTCATGCTGAATATAAAAATTGCATTTTTAGAAAGTTAGCGCAGATGGCTCGGCATATTGATGTTTCGTGGTTTGTGCAAGGGGACTTCAATGAAATTGGGTTCACACAGGAGAAGCAAGGGGGTTGCGTCAACTCGGGAAATCGGTGCATTGCGTTCCAAAACAGAATGTATCTTGGGGTTTGCAAGACTTAGGATACCACGACCCAAAATTCACTTGGACCAACAAGCGGGAAGGGGGTGCACTTATTAAAGAGAGGGATTGATAGAGCGCTAGCCAACACGAGGTGGATTGGGAAATTACCAAACAATACGGTGTTTCACCTAGCACTTACGCATGGAGATCATCACCCGATCCTCAAAAATTGTCTTAGGGCAGATGCACAAGTAGGCACAAAACCGTTTCGATTCGGGGCGATGTGGCTAGATCACCCCTAGTGTGAAGAGTTGATTAGAAATACGTGGGACGATCAGGGGCATTATTAAGGCAATTGATAAGATACCAACCATAATGATTCCGAAGAACAAAAAATGCTTTGGCAACATTTTTCGCCAAAAACAACATCTCCTGAGGCGGATCGAGGGAGCACAAAAATATTGGGCAAGGTGAGCTAGTTCATTCCTTAAAAATCTAGAGAAAGAACTACTTTCGGAGTATAACGTGCTTCGGAAAAGGGACTATTTATTTTGGCTCCAGAAGTCGAAAGTGCGATGGTTAAAAGAGAGGGTTAGAAATATGGCCTTTTTTCAGCATTCACCAATCACACGGAGAAAATGCAATCGTATATTATTGCTGAAAATTGATGGTATATGGGTGCGTGAACAAGAAAATATTAGACCTCATGCGATTGAGTATTTCAAGTAACTTTTCTCGGCCTCGGGTGACCCTACGCAACAGTTTCCGATATCACGGTTCCAACAGAAACTTACGATTGAGGTGATGGAACGGGTGGGTGACGACGTGAGCATGGAGGAATTGAAACAGACGGTCTAGGCAACGCATCCGGTGAAGGCCCCGAGACCTAGAGGGGTTCAGGCAATATTTTATCAAAAATTTTGGGGATGGATAAGTAATTCGCTGTTGGAATTCATTCAGAATGCGTTTCGGGAACGTAGCTTCCATCCGAAAATATGTGCAGCTCACCTTTGTTTGATACCAAAAGTTACACATCCAACAATTATTTCTCAATTCAGACAAATATCTCTTTGTAACGTGATATATATATTTATCACCAAATGCATCAAGTTGCACTTGAAAGATATTATGCCGACGCTCATCGCCCCGACCCAATCTAGCTTTAGAAAAGGGAGGATTACACAAGATAATATATTCTCCATCCAAGAGATCTTGCACACATTGCGTGTAAAAAAATAAAAATAAAGTTGGATGTATGATCTTGAAGTTGGACTTAGAAAAAGCTTATGAGAGAATCGGTTGGACCTATTTGGAGGATACGCTTAGGGCGTTCATTTTCCCAAGTAATATTATCGAGTTGATTATGTTATGTGTACGAAATGCCTCTAATAATATTCTTCAGAATGGGGAACCGTTAGAATCTTTCAAACA
The DNA here is from genome assembly GCA_948329865.1 of Linaria vulgaris. Classification (NCBI taxonomy): domain Eukaryota; kingdom Viridiplantae; phylum Streptophyta; class Magnoliopsida; order Lamiales; family Plantaginaceae; genus Linaria; species Linaria vulgaris. The sequence continues at coordinate 20,641,572 of OX415251.1, forward strand.
TGGTTGTGGTCTTCGTTAGGTTGATCCGCTATCGCCATACTTATTTGTTCTCTGTGTGTAAAGGTAGTCGTTGTGATACATGAAGCGATGGAATCAAAGTGGTGGGATCCAATTTTGGTGTGTAGGGGAGAGCTTAATATCTCTCCTTAATTTTTTGTCGATAGCTTCATTTAAATGGGCAAAGCAAATCTGAAAACGCCAAATGAGGTTAAGCGCATACTTGACTTATTTTGTGGGGCTTCTAGACTAAGGCCCAATGTCGATAAATCTAAGGTGTATTTCTTGAATTTAGGAGGCGTACAGATGAAAAGGGATATATGCGGTATCCTCGATTTTCACAAACTGTAAATTTGGGGAAATGCCTTGGCGCAACTCTAGTGCATGGGAGGGTGAGTAAGGAGCAATATAATAATGTTCTGGACAGACTCCTAGTTAGATTTACGGATGGGAAATTTGGGGAAATGCCTTGGCGCAACCCTAGTGCATGGGGGGGTTTGGATGTTGTGGAATTCAGCAAACATAGATGTGGATATTCTGTATGTGGATGATCAAGACATATGCGCTCATTGGTCCAAAACAACAAGACAAGTGGATGGTTTCGGTTATATATGCGAAACCTCATGCTGAATATAAAAATTGCATTTTTAGAAAGTTAGCGCAGATGGCTCGGCATATTGATGTTTCGTGGTTTGTGCAAGGGGACTTCAATGAAATTGGGTTCACACAGGAGAAGCAAGGGGGTTGCGTCAACTCGGGAAATCGGTGCATTGCGTTCCAAAACAGAATGTATCTTGGGGTTTGCAAGACTTAGGATACCACGACCCAAAATTCACTTGGACCAACAAGCGGGAAGGGGGTGCACTTATTAAAGAGAGGGATTGATAGAGCGCTAGCCAACACGAGGTGGATTGGGAAATTTCCAAACAATACGGTGTTTCACCTACCACTTACGCATGGAGATCATCACCCGATCCTCAAAAATTGTCTTAGGGCAGATGCACGAGTAGGCACAAAACCGTTTCGATTCGGGGCGATGTGGCTAGATCACCCCTAGTGTGAAGAGTTGATTAGAAATACGTGGGACGATCAGGAGCATTATTAAGGCAATTGATAAGATACCCATCATAATGATGCCGTGGAACAAAAAATTCTTTGGCAACATTTTTCGCCAAAAACAACATCTCCTGAGGCGGATCGAGGGAGCACAAAAATATTGGGCAAGGCGAGCTATTTCTTTCCTTAAAAATCTAGAGAAAGAACTACTTTCGGAGTATAACGTAATTCTGAAAAGGGACGATTTATTTTGGCTCCAGAAGTCGAAAGTGCGATGGTTAAAAGAGAAGGTTAGAAATATGGCCTTTTTTCAGCGTTCAACAATCACACGGAGAAAATGCAATCTTATATTATTTCTGAAAATTGATGGTATATGGGTGCGTGAACAAGAAAATATTAGACCTCATGCGAATGAGTATTTCAAGCAACTTTTCTCGGCCTCGGGTGACCCTACGCAACAGTTTCCGATATCACGGTTCCAACAGAAACTTACGATCGAGGTGATGGAACGGGTGGGTGACGACGTGAGCATGGAGGAATTGAAACAGACGGTCTAGGCAACGCATCCGGTGAAGGCCCCGAGACCTAGAGGGGTTCAGGCAATATTTTATCAAAAATTTTGGGGATGGATAAGTAATTCGCTGTTGGAATTCATTCAGAATGCGTTTCGGGAACGTAGCTTCCATCCGAAAATATGTGCAGCTCACCTTTGTTTGATACCAAAAGTTACACATCCAACAATTATTTTTCAATTCAGACAAATATCTCTTTGTAACGTGATATATAAATTTATCACCAAATGCATCAAGTTGCACTTGAAAGATATTATGCCGACGCTCATCGCCCCGACCTAATCTAGCTTTAGAAAAGGGAGGATTACACAAGATAATATATTCTCCATCCAAGAGATCTTGCACACATTGCGTGTAAAAAAATAAAAATAAAGTTGGATGTATAATCTTGAAGTTGGACTTAGAAAAATCTTATGAGAGAATTGGTTGGACCTATTTGGAGGATACGCTTAGGGCGTTCATTTTCCCAAGTAATATTATCGAGTTGATTATGTTATGTGTACGAAATGCCTCTAATAATATTCTTCAGAATGGGGAACCGTTAGAATCTTTCAAACATGGTCGTGGTCTTCGTTAGGTTGATCCGCTATCGCCATACTTATTTGTTCTCTGTGTGTAAAGGTAGTCGTTGTGATACATGAAGCGATGGAATCAAAGTGGTGGGATCCAATTTTGGTGTGTAGGGGAGAGCCTAATATCTCTCCTTTATTTTTTTGTCGATGGCTTGATTTAAATGGGCAAAGCAAATCTGAAAACGCCAAATGAGGTTAAGCGGATACTTGACTTATTTTGTGGGGCTTCTAGACTAAGGCTCAACGCCGATAAATCTAAGGTGTATTTCTTGAATTTAGGAGGCGCACAGATGAAAAGGGATATATGCGGTATCCTCGATTTTCACAAACTGTAAATTTGGGGAAATGCCTTGGCGCAACTCTAGTGCACGGGAGGGTGAGTAAGGAGCAATATAATAATGTTCTGGACAGACTCCTAGTTAGATTTACGGATTGGAAATTTGGGGAAATGCCTTGGCGCAACTCTAGTGCATGGGGGGGTTTGAATGTTGTGGAATTCAGCAAACATAGATGTGGATATTTTGTATGTGGATGATCAAGACATATGCGCTCATTGGTCCAAAACAACAAGACAAGTGGATGGTTTCGGTTATATATGCGAAACCTCATGCTGAATATAAAAATTGCATTTTTGGAAAGTTAGCGCAGATGGCTCGGCATATTGATGTTACGTGGTTTGTGCAAGGGGACTTCAATGAAATTGGGTTCACACATGAGAAGCAAGGGGGTTGCGTCAACTCGGGAAATCGGTGCATTGCGTTCCAAAACATAATGTATCTTGGGGTTTGCAAGACTTAGGATACCACGACCCAAAATTCACTTGGACCAACAAGCGGGAAGGGGGTGCACTTATTAAAGAGAAGGATTGATAGAGCGCTAGCCAACACGAGGTGGATTGAGAAATTTCCAAACAATGCGGTGTTTCACCTACCACTTACGCATGGAGATCATCACTCGATCCTCAAAAATTGTCTTAGGGCAGATGCACGAGTAGGCACAAAACCGTTTCGATTCGGGGCGATGTGGCTAGATCACCCCTAGTGTGAAGAGTTGATTAGACATACGTGGGACGATCATGGGCATTATTAAGGCAATTGATAAGATACCCACCATAATGATGTCGTGGAACAAAAAATGCTTTGGCAACATTTTTCGCCAAAAACAACATCTCCTGAGGCGGATCGAGGGAGCACAAAAATATTGGGCAAGGCGAGCTAGTTCTTTCCTTAAAAATCTAGAGAAAGAACTACTTTCGGAGTATAACGTAATTCTGAAAAAGGACGATTTATTTTGGCTCCAGAAGTCGAAAGTGCGATGGTTAAAAGAGAAGCTTAGAAATATGGCCTTTTTTCAGCGTTCAACAATCACACGGAGAAAATGCAATCGTATATTATTTCTGAAAATTGATGGTATATGGGTGCGTGAACAAGAAAATATTAGACCTCATGCGAATGAGTATTTCAAGCAACTTTTCTCGGCCTCGGGTGACCCTACGCAACAGTTTCCGATATCACGGTTCCAACAGAAACTTACGATCGAGGTGATGGAACGGGTGGGTGACGACGTGAGCATGGAGGAATTGAAACAGACGGTCTAGGCAACGCATCCGGTGAAGGCCCCGAGACCTAGAGGGGTTCAAGCAATATTTTATCAAAAATTTTGGGGATGGATAAGTAATTCGCTGTTGGAATTCATTCAGAATGCGTTTCGGGAACGTAGCTTCCATCCGAAAATATGTGCAGCTCACCTTTGTTTGATACCAAAAGTTACACATCCAACAATTATTTTTCAATTCAGACAAATATCTCTTTGTAACGTGATATATAAATTTATCACCAAATGCATCAAGTTGCACTTGAAAGATATTATGCCGACGCTCATCGCCCCGACCTAATCTAGCTTTAGAAAAGGGAGGATTACACAAGATAATATATTCTCCATCCAAGAGATCTTGCACACATTGCGTGTAAAAAAATAAAAATAAAGTTGGATGTATGATCTTGAAGTTGGACTTAGAAAAATCTTATGAGAGAATCGGTTGGACCTATTTGGAGGATACGCTTAGGGCGTTCATTTTCCCAAGTAATATTATCGAGTTGATTATGTTATGTGTACGAAATGCCTCTAATAATATTCTTCAGAATGGGGAACCGTTAGAATCTTTCAAACATGGTTGTGGTCTTCGTTAGGTTGATCCGCTATCGCCATACTTATTTGTTCTCTGTGTGTAAAGGTAGTCGTTGTGATACATGAAGCGATGGAATCAAAGTGGTGGGATCCAATTTTGGTGTGTAGGGGAGAGCCTAATATCTCTCCTTTATTTTTTTGTCGATGGCTTGATTTAAATGGGCAAAGCAAATCTGAAAACGCCAAATGAGGTTAAGCGGATACTTGACTTATTTTGTGGGGCTTCTAGACTAAGGCTCAACGCCGATAAATCTAAGGTGTATTTCTTGAATTTAGGAGGTGCACAGATGAAAAGGGATATATGCGGTATCCTCGATTTTCACAAACTGTAAATTTGGGGAAATGCCTTGGCGCAACTCTAGTGCATGGGAGGGTGAGTAAGGAGCAATATAATAATGTTCTGGACAGACTCCTAGTTAGATTTACGGATTGGAAATTTGGGGAAATGCCTTGGCGCAACTCTAGTGCATGGGGGGGTTTGAATGTTGTGGAATTCAGCAAACATAGATGTGGATATTTTGTATGTGGATGATCAAGACATATGCGCTCATTGGTCCAAAACAACAAGACAAGTGGATGGTTTCGGTTATATATGCGAAACCTCATGCTGAATATAAAAATTGCATTTTTGGAAAGTTAGCACAGATGGCTCGGCATATTGATGTTACGTGGTTTGTGCAAGGGGACTTCAATGAAATTGGGTTCACACATGAGAAGCAAGGGGGTTGCGTCAACTCGGGAAATCGGTGCATTGCGTTCCAAAACAGAATGTATCTTGGGGTTTGCAAGACTTAGGATACCACGACCCAAAATTCACTTGGACCAACAAGCGGGAAGGGGGTGCACTTATTAAAGAGAAGGATTGATAGAGCGCTAGCCAACACGAGGTGGATTGAGAAATTTCCAAACAATGCGGTGTTTCACCTACCACTTACGCATGGAGATCATCACTCGATCCTCAAAAATTGTCTTAGGGCAGATGCACGAGTAGGCACAAAACCGTTTCGATTCGGGGCGATGTGGCTAGATCACCCCTAGTGTGAAGAGTTGATTAGAAATACGTGGGACGATCATGGGCATTATTAAGGCAATTGATAAGATACCCACCATAATGATGTCGTGGAACAAAAAATGCTTTGGCAACATTTTTCGCCAAAAACAACATCTCCTGAGGCGGATCGAGGGAGCACAAAAATATTGGGCAAGGCGAGCTAGTTCTTTCCTTAAAAATCTAGAGAAAGAACTACTTTCGGAGTATAACGTAATTCTGAAAAGGGACGATTTATTTTGGCTCCAGAAGTCGAAAGTGCGATGGTTAAAAGAGAAGGTTAGAAATATGGCCTTTTTTCAGCGTTCAACAATCACACGGAGAAAATGCAATCGTATATTATTTCTGAAAATTGATGGTATATGGGTGCGTGAACAAGAAAATATTAGACCTCATGCGAATGAGTATTTCAAGCAACTTTTCTCGGCCTCGGGTGACCCTACGCAACAGTTTCCGATATCACGGTTCCAACAGAAACTTACGATCGAGGTGATGGAACAGGTGGGTGACGACGTGAGCATGGAGGAATTGAAACAGACGGTCTAGGCAACGCATCCGGTGAAGGCCCCGAGACCTAGAGGGGTTCAAGCAATATTTTATCAAAAATTTTGGGGATGGATAAGTAATTCGCTGTTGGAATTCATTCAGAATGCGTTTCGGGAACGTAGCTTCCATCCGAAAATATGTGCAGCTCACCTTTGTTTGATACCAAAAGTTACACATCCAACAATTATTTTTCAATTCAGACAAATATCTCTTTGTAACGTGATATATAAATTTATCACCAAATGCATCAAGTTGCACTTGAAATATATTATGCCGACGCTCATCGCCCCGACCTAATCTAGCTTTAGAAAAGGGAGGATTACACAAGATAATATATTCTCCATCCAAGAGATCTTGCACACATTGCGTGTAAAAAAATAAAAATAAAGTTGGATGTATGATCTTGAAGTTGGACTTAGAAAAAGCTTATGAGAGAATCGGTTGGACCTATTTGGAGGATACGCTTAGGGCGTTCATTTTCCCAAGTAATATTATCGAGTTGATTATGTTATGTGTACGAAATGCCTCTAATAATATTCTTCAGAATGGGGAACCGTTAGAACCTTTCAAACATGGTTGTGGTCTTCGTTAGGTTGATCCGCTATCGCCATACTTATTTGTTCTCTGTGTGTAAAGGTAGTCGTTGTGATACATGAAGCGATGGAATCTAAGTGGTGGGATCCAATTTTGGTGTGTAGGGGAGAGCTTAATATCTCTCCTTTATTTTTTGTCGATGGCTTGATTTAAATGGGCAAAGCAAATCTGAAAACGCCAAATGAGGTTAAGCGCATACTTGACTTATTTTGTGGGGCTTCTAGACTAAGGCCCAACGCCGATAAATCTAAGGTGTATTTCTTGAATTTAGGAGACATACAGATGAAAAGGGATATATGCGGTATCCTCGATTTTCACAAACTGTAAATTTGGGGAAATGCCTTGGCGCAACTCTAGTGCATGGGAGGGTGAGTAAGGAGCAATATAATAATGTTCTGGATAGACTCCTAGTTAGATTTACGGATTGGAAATTTGGGGAAATGCCTTGGCGCAACTCTAGTGCATGGGGGGGTTTGAATGTTGTGGAATTCAGCAAACATAGATGTGGATATTTTGTATGTGGATGATCAAGACATATGCGCTCATTGGTCCAAAACAACAAGACAAGTGGATGGTTTCGGTTATATATGCGAAACCTCATGCTGAATATAAAAATTGCGTTTTTGGAAAGTTAGCGCAGATGGCTCGGCATATTGATGTTACGTGGTTTGTGCAAGGGGACTTCAATGAAATTGGGTTCACACATGAGAAGCAAGGGGGTTGCGTCAACTCGGGAAATCGGTGCATTGCGTTCCAAAACAGAATGTATCTTGGGGTTTGCAAGACTTAGGATACCACGACCCAAAATTCACTTGGACCAACAAGCGGGAAGGGGGTGTACTTATTAAAGAGAGGGATTGATAGAGCGCTAGCCAACACGAGGTGGATTGAGAAATTTCCAAACAATGCGGTGTTTCACCTACCACTTACGCATGGAGATCATCACCCGATCCTCAAAAATTGTCTTAGGGCAGATGCACGAGTAGGCACAAAACCGTTTCGATTCGGGGCGATGTGGCTAGATCACCCCTAGTGTGAAGAGTTGATTAGAAATACGTGGGACGATCATGGGCATTATTAAGGCAATTGATAAGATACCCACCATAATGATGTCGTGGAACAAAAAATGCTTTGGCAACATTTTTCGCCAAAAACAACATCTCCTGAGGCGGATCGAGGGAGCACAAAAATATTGGGCAAGGCGAGCTAGTTCTTTCCTTAAAAATCTAGAGAAAGAACTACTTTCGGAGTATAACGTAATTCTGAAAAGGGACGATTTATTTTGGCTCCAGAAGTCGAAAGTGCGATGGTTAAAAGAGAAGGTTAGAAATATGGCCTTTTTTCAGCGTTCAACAATCACACGGAGAAAATGCAATCGTATATTATTTCTGAAAATTGATGGTATATGGGTGCGTGAACAAGAAAATATTAGACCTCATGCGAATGAGTATTTCAAGCAACTTTTCTCGGCCTCGGGTGACCCTACGCAACAGTTTCCGATATCACGGTTCCAACAGAAACTTACGATCGAGGTGATGGAACGGGTGGGTGACGACGTGAGCATGGAGGAATTGAAACAGACGGTCTAGGCAACGCATCCGGTGAAGGCCCCGAGACCTAGATGGGTTCAAGCAATATTTTATCAAAAATTTTGGGGATGGATAAGTAATTCGCTGTTGGAATTCATTCAGAATGCGTTTCGGGAACGTAGCTTCCATCCGAAAATATGTGCAGCTCACCTTTGTTTGATACCAAAAGTTACACATTCAACAATTATTTTTCAATTCAGACAAATATCTCTTTGTAACGTGATATATAAATTTATCACCAAATGCATCAAGTTGCACTTGAAAGATATTATGCCGACGCTCATCGCCCCGACCTAATCTAGCTTTAGAAAAGGGAGGATTACACAAGATAATATATTCTCCATCCAAGAGATCTTGCACACATTGCGTGTAAAAAAATAAAAATAAAGTTGGATGTATGATCTTGAAGTTGGACTTAGAAAAATCTTATGAGAGAATCGGTTGGACCTATTTGGAGGATACGCTTAGGGCGTTCATTTTCCCAAGTAATATTATCAAGTTGATTATGTTATGTGTACGAAATGCCTCTAATAATATTCTTCAGAATGGGGAACCGTTAGAATCTTTCAAACATGGTTGTGGTCTTCGTTAGGTTGATCCGCTATCGCCATACTTATTTGTTCTCTGTGTGTAAAGGTAGTCGTTGTGATACATGAAGCGATGGAATCAAAGTGGTGGGATCCAATTTTGGTGTGTAGGGGAGAGCCTAATATCTCTCCTTTATTTTTTTGTCGATGGCTTGATTTAAATGGGCAAAGCAAATCTGAAAACGCCAAATGAGGTTAAGCGGATACTTGACTTATTTTGTGGGGCTTCTAGACTAAGGCTCAACGCCGATAAATCTAAGGTGTATTTCTTGAATTTAAGAGCCGCACAGATGAAAAGGGATATATGCGGTGTCCTCGATTTTCACAAACTGTAAATTTGGGGAAATGCCTTGGCGCAACTCTAGTGCATGGGAGGGTGAGTAAGGAGCAATATAATAATGTTCTGGACAGACTCCTAGTTAGATTTACGGATTGGAAATTTGGGGAAATGCCTTGGCGCAACTCTAGTGCATGGGGGGGTTTGAATGTTGTGGAATTCAGCAAACATAGATGTGGATATTTTGTATGTGGATGATCAAGACATATGCGCTCATTGGTCCAAAACAACAAGACAAGTGGATGGTTTCGGTTATATATGCGAAACCTCATGCTGAATATAAAAATTGCATTTTTGGAAAGTTAGCGCAGATGGCTCGGCATATTGATGTTGCGTGGTTTGTGCAAGGGGACTTCAATGAAATTGGGTTCACACATGAGAAGCAAGGGGGTTGCGTCAACTCGGGAAATCGGTGCATTGCGTTCCAAAACAGAATGTATCTTGGGGTTTGCAAGACTTAGGATACCACGACCCAAAATTCACTTGGACCAACAAGCGGGAAGGGGGTGTACTTATTAAAGATAGGGATTGATAGAGCGCTAGCCAACACGAGGTGGATTGAGAAATTTCCAAACAATGCGGTGTTTCACCTACCACTTACGCATGGAGATCATCACCCGATCCTCAAAAATTGTCTTAGGGCAGATGCACGAGTAGGCACAAAACCGTTTCGATTCGGGGCGATGTGGCTAGATCACCCCTAGTGTGAAGAGTTGATTAGAAATACGTGGGACGATCATGGGCATTATTAAGGCAATTGATAAGATACCCACCATAATGATGTCGTGGAACAAAAAATGCTTTGGCAACATTTTTCACCAAAAACAACATCTCCTGAGGCGGATCGAGGGAGCACAAAAATATTGGGCAAGGCGAGCTAGTTCTTTCCTTAAAAATCTAGAGAAAGAACTACTTTCGGAGTATAACGTGATTCTGAAAAGGGACGATTTATTTTGGCTCCAGAAGTCGAAAGTGCGATGGTTAAAAGAGAGGGTTAGAAATATGTCCTTTTTTCAGCGTTCACTAATTACACGGAGAAAATGCAATCGTATATTATTGCTGAAAATTGATGGTATATGGGTGCGTGAACAAGAAAATATTAGACCTCATGCGAATGAGTATTTCAAGCAACTTTTCTCGGCCTCGGGTGACCCTACGCAACAGTTTCCGATATCACGGTTCCAACAGAAACTTACGATCGAGGTGATGGAACGGGTGGGTGACGACGTGAGCATGGAGGAATTGAAACAGATGGTCTAGGCAACGCATCCGGTGAAGGCCCCGAGACCTAGAGGGGTTCAGGCAATATTTTATCAAAAATTTTGGGGATGGATAAGTAATTCGCTGTTGGAATTCATTCAGAATGCGTTTCGGGAACGTAGCTTCCATCCGAAAATATGTGCAGCTCACCTTTGTTTGATACCAAAAGTTACACATCCAACAATTATTTTTCAATTCAGACAAATATCTCTTTGTAACGTGATATATAAATTTATCACCAAATGCATCAAGTTGCACTTGAAAGATATTATGCCGACGCTCATCGCCCCGACCTAATCTAGCTTTAGAAAAGGGAGGATTACACAAGATAATATATTCTCCATCCAAGAGATCTTGCACACATTGCGTGTAAAAAAATAAAAATAAAGTTGGATGTATGATCTTGAAGTTGGACTTAGAAAAATCTTATGAGAGAATCGGTTGGACCTATTTGGAGGATACGCTTAGGGCGTTCATTTTCCCAAGTAATATTATCAAGTTGATTATGTTATGTGTACGAAATGCCTCTAATAATATTCTTCAGAATGGGGAACCGTTAGAATCTTTCAAACATGGTTGTGGTCTTCGTTAGGTTGATCCGCTATCGCCATACTTATTTGTTCTCTGTGTGTAAAGGTAGTCGTTGTGATACATGAAGCGATGGAATCAAAGTGGTGGGATCCAATTTTGGTGTGTAGGGGAGAGCCTAATATCTCTCCTTTATTTTTTTGTCGATGGCTTGATTTAAATGGGCAAAGCAAATCTGAAAACGCCAAATGAGGTTAAGCGGATACTTGACTTATTTTGTGGGGCTTCTAGACTAAGGCTCAACGCCGATAAATCTAAGGTGTATTTCTTGAATTTAAGAGCCGCACAGATGAAAAGGGATATATGCGGTATACTCGATTTTCACAAACTGTAAATTTGCGAAAATGCCTTGGCGCAACTCTAGTGCATGGGAGGGTGAGTAAGGAGCAATATAATAATGTTCTGGACAGACTCCTAGTTAGATTTACGGATTGGAAATTTGGGGAAATGCCTTGGCGCAACTCTAGTGCATGGGGGGGTTTGAATGTTGTGGAATTCAGCAAACATAGATGTGGATATTTTGTATGTGGATGATCAAGACATATGCGCTCATTGGTCCAAAACAACAAGACAAGTGGATGGTTTCGGTTATATATGCGAAACCTCATGCTGAATATAAAAATTGCATTTTTGGAAAGTTAGCGCAGATGGCTCGGCATATTGATGTTGCGTGGTTTGTGCAAGGGGACTTCAATGAAATTGGGTTCACACATGAGAAGCAAGGGGGTTGCGTCAACTCGGGAAATCGGTGCATTGCGTTCCAAAACAGAATGTATCTTGGGGTTTGCAAGACTTAGGATACCACGACCCAAAATTCACTTGGACCAACAAGCGGGAAGGGGGTGTACTTATTAAAGAGAGGGATTGATAGAGCGCTAGCCAACACGAGGTGGATTGAGAAATTTCCAAACAATGCGGTGTTTCACCTACCACTTACGCATGGAGATCATCACCCGATCCTCAAAAATTGTCTTAGGGCAGATGCACGAGTAGGCACAAAACCGTTTCGATTCGGGGCGATGTGGCTAGATCACCCCTAGTGTGAAGAGTTGATTAGACATACGTGGGACGATCATGGGCATTATTAAGGCAATTGATAAGATACCCACCATAATGATGTCGTGGAACAAAAAATGCTTTGGCAACATTTTTCGCCAAAAACAACATCTCCTGAGGCGTATCGAAGGAGCACAAAAATACTGGGCAAGGCGAGCTAGTTCTTTCCTTAGAAATCTAGAGAAAGAACTACTTTCGGAGTATAACGTAATTCTGAAAAGGGACGATTTATTTTGGCTCCAGAAGTCGAAAGTGCGATGGTTAAAAGAGAGGGTTAGAAATATGTCCTTTTTTCAGCGTTCACCAATCACACGGAGAAAATGCAATCGTATATTATTGCTGAAAATTGATGGTATATGGGTGTGTGAACAAGAAAATATTAGACCTCATGCGATTGAGTATTTCAAGCAACTTTTCTCGGCCTCGGGTGACCCTACGCAACAGTTTCCGATATCACGGTTCCAACAGAAACTTACGATTGAGGTGATGGAACGGGTGGGTGACGACGTGAGCATGGAGGAATTGAAACAGACGGTCTAGGCAACGCATCCGGTGAAGGCCCCGAGACCAAAAGGGGTTCAGGCAATATTTTATCAAAAATTTTGGGGATGGATAAGTAATTCGCTGTTGGAATTCATTCAGAATGCGTTTCGGGAACGTAGCTTCCATCCGAAAATATGTGCAGCTCACCTTTGTTTGATACCAAAAGTTACACATCCAACAATTATTTTTCAATTCAGACAAATATCTCTTTGTAACGTGATATATAAATTTATGACCAAATGCATCAAGTTGCACTTGAAAGATATTATGCCGACGCTCATCGCCCCGACCCAATCTAGCTTTAGAAAAGGGAGGATTACACAAGATAATATATTCTCCATCCAAGAGATCTCGCACACATTGCGTGTAAAAAAATAAAAATAAAGTTGGATGTATGATCTTGAAGTTGGACTTAGAAAAAGCTTATGAGAGAATCGGTTGGACCTATTTGGAGGATACGCTTAGGGCGTTCATTTTCCCAAGTAATATTATCAAGTTGATTATGTTATGTATACGAAATGCCTCTAATAATATTCTTCAGAATGGGGAACCGTTAGAATCTTTCAAATATGGTTGTGGTCTTCGTTAGGTTGATCCGCTATCGCCATACTTATTTGTTCTCTGTGTGTAAAGGTAGTCGTTGTGATACATGAAGCGATGGAATCAAAGTGGTGGGATCCAATTTTGGTGTGTAGGGGAGAGCTTAATATCTCTCCTTTATTTTTTGTCGATGGCTTGATTTAAATGGGCAAAGCAAATCTGAAAACGCCAAATGAGGTTAAGCGCATACTTGACTTATTTTGTGGGGCTTCTAGACTAAGGCCCAACGCCGATAAATCTAAGGTGTATTTCTTGAATTTAGGAGGCGCACAGATGAAAAGGGATATATGCGGTATCCTCGATTTTCACAAACTGTAAATTTGGGGAAATGCCTTGGCGCAACTCTAGTGCATGGGAGGGTGAGTAAGGAGCAATATAATAATGTTCTGGACAGACTCCTAGTTAGATTTACGGATTGGAAATTTGGGGAAATGCCTTGGCGCAACTCTAGTGCATTGGGGGGTTTGGATGTTGTGGAATTCAGCAAAAATAGATGTGGATATTCTGTATGTGGATGATCAAGACATATGCGCTCATTGGTCCAAAACAACAAGACAAGTGGATGGTTTCGGTTATATATGCGAAACCTCATGCTGAATATAAAAATTGCATTTTTGGAAAGTTAGCGCAGATGGCTCGGCATATTGATGTTGCGTGGTTTGTGCAAGGGGACTTCAATGAAATTGGGTTCACACATGAGAAGCAAGGGGGTTGCGTCAACTCGGGAAATCGGTGCATGGCGTTCCAAAACAGAATGTATCTTGGGGTTTGCAAGACTTAGGATAGCACGACCCAAAATTCACTTGGACCAACAAGTGGGAAGGGGGTGCACTTATTAAAGAGAGGGATTGATAGAGCGCTAGCCAACACGAGGTGGATTGAGAAATTTCCAAACAATGCGGTGTTTCACCTACCACTTACGCATGGAGATCATCACCCGATCCTCAAAAATTGTCTTAGGGCAGATGCACGAGTAGGCACAAAACCGTTTCGATTCGGGGCGATGTGGCTAGATCACCCCTAGTGTGAAGAGTTGATTAGGAATACGTGGGAGGATCAGGGGCATTATTAAGGCAATTGATAAGATACCCACCATAATGATGCCGTGAAACAAAAAATGCTTTGGCAACATTTTTCGCCTAAAACAACATCTCTTGAGGCGGATCGAGGGAGCACAAAAATACTGGGCAAGGCGAGCTAGTTCTTTCCTTAAAAATCTAGAGAAAGAACTACTTTCGGAGTATAACGTAATTCTGAAAAGGGACGATTTATTTTGGCTCCAGAAGTCGAAAGTACGATGGTTAAAAAAGAGGGTTAGAAATATGTCCTTTTTTCAGCGTTCACCAATCACACGGAGAAAATGCAATCGTATATTATTGCTGAAAATTGATGGTATATGGGTGCGTGAACAAGAAAATATTAGACCTCATGCGATTGAGTATTTCAAGCAACTTTTCTCGGCCTCGGGTGACCATACGCAACAGTTTCCGATATCACGGTTCCAACAGAAACTTACGATTGAGGTGATGGAACGGGTGGGTGACGACGTGAGCATGGAGGAATTGAAACAGACGGTCTAGGCAACGCATCCGGTGAAGGCCCCGAGACCAAAAGGGGTTCAGGCAATATTTTATCAAAAATTTTGGGGATGGATAAGTAATTCGCTGTTGGAATTCATTCAGAATGCGTTTCGGGAACGTAGCTTCCATCCGAAAATATGTGCAGCTCACCTTTGTTTGATACCAAAAGTTACACATCCAACAATTATTTTTCAATTCAGACAAATATCTCTTTGTAACGTGATATATAAATTTATCACCAAATGCATCAAGTTGCACTTGAAAGATATTATGCCGACGCTCATCGCCTCGACCCAATCTAGCTTTAGAAAAGGGAGGATTACACAAGATAATATATTCTCCATCCAAGAGATCTCGCACACATTGCGTGTAAAAAATAAAAATAAAGTTGGATGTATGATCTTGAAGTTGGACTTAGAAAAAGCTTATGAGAGAATCGGTTGGACCTATTTGGAGGATACGCTTAGGGCGTTCATTTTTCCAAGTAATATTATCGAGTTGATTATGTTATGTATACGAAATGCCTCTAATAATATTCTTCAGAATGGGGAACCGTTAGAATCTTTCAAATATGGTTGTGGTCTTCGTTAGGTTGATCCGCTATCGCCATACTTATTTGTTCTCTGTGTGTAAAGGTAGTCGTTGTGATACATGAAGCGATGGAATCAAAGTGGTGGGATCCAATTTTGGTGTGTAGGGGAGAGCTTAATATCTCTCCTTTATTTTTTGTCGATGGCTTGATTTAAATGGGCAAAGCAAATCTGAAAACGCCAAATGAGGTTAAGCGCATACTTGACTTATTTTGTGGGGCTTCTAGACTAAGGCCCAACGCCGATAAATCTAAGGTGTATTTCTTGAATTTAGGAGGCGCACAGATGAAAAGGGATATATGCGGTATCCTCGATTTTCACAAACTGTAAATTTGGGGAAATGCCTTGGCGCAACTCTAGTGCATGGGAGGGTGAGTAAGGAGCAATATAATAATGTTCTGGACAGACTCCTAGTTAGATTTACGGATTGGAAATTTGGGGAAATGCCTTGGCGCAACTCTAGTGCATTGGGGGGTTTGGATGTTGTGGAATTCAGCAAACATAGATGTGGATATTCTGTATGTGGATGATCAAGACATATGCGCTCATTGGTCCAAAACAACAAGGCAAGTGGATGGTTTCGGTTATATATGCGAAACCTCATGCTGAATATAAAAATTGCATTTTTGGAAAGTTAGCGCAGATGGCTCGGCATATTGATGTTGCGTGGTTTGTGCAAGGGGACTTCAATGAAATTGGGTTCACACATGAGAAGCAAGGGGGTTGCGTCAACTCGGGAAATCGGTGCATTGCGTTCCAAAACAGAATGTATCTTGGGGTTTGCAAGACTTAGGATACCACGACCCAAAATTCACTTGGACCAACAAGCGGGAAGGGGGTGCACTTATTAAAGAGAGGGATTGATAGAGGGCTAGCCAACACGAGGTGGATTGAGAAATTTCCAAACAATGCGGTGTTTCACCTACCACTTACGCATGGAGATCATCACTCGATCCTCAAAAATTGTCTTAGGGCAGATGCACGAGTAGGCACAAAACCGTTTCGATTCGGGGCGATGTGGCTAGATCACCCCTAGTGTGAAGAGTTGATTAGGAATACGTGGGAGGATCAGGGGCATTATTAAGGCAATTGATAAGATACCCACCATAATGATGCCGTGAAACAAAAAATGCTTTGGCAACATTTTTCGCCTAAAACAACATCTCTTGAGGCGGATCGAGGGAGCACAAAAATACTGGGCAAGGCGAGCTAGTTCTTTCCTTAAAAATCTAGAGAAAGAACTACTTTCGGAGTATAACGTAATTCTGAAAAGGGACGATTTATTTTGGCTCCAGAAGTCGAAAGTACGATGGTTAAAAAAGAGGGTTAGAAATATGTCCTTTTTTCAGCGTTCACCAATCACACGGAGAAAATGCAATCGTATATTATTGCTGAAAATTGATGGTATATGGGTGCGTGAACAAGAAAATATTAGACCTCATGCGATTGAGTATTTCAAGCAACTTTTCTCGGCCTCGGGTGACCCTACGCAACAGTTTCCGATATCACGGTTCCAACAGAAACTTACGATTGAGGTGATGGAACGGGTGGGTGACGACGTGAGCATGGAGGAATTGAAACAGACGGTCTAGGCAACGCATCCGGTGAAGGCCCCGAGACCTAGAGGGGTTCAGGCAATATTTTATCAAAATTTTTGGGGATGGATAAGTAATTCGCTGTTGGAATTCATTCAGAATGCGTTTCGGGAACGTAGCTTCCATCCGAAAATATGTGCAGCTCACCTTTGTTTGATACCAAAAGTTACACATCCAACAATTATTTTTCAATTCAGACAAATATCTCTTTGTAACGTGATATATAAATTTATCACCAAATGCATCAAGTTGCACTTGAAAGATATTATGCCGACGCTCATCGCCTCGACCCAATCTAGCTTTAGAAAAGGGAGGATTACACAAGATAATATATTCTCCATCCAAGAGATCTCGCACACATTGCGTGTAAAAAATAAAAATAAAGTTGGATGTATGATCTTGAAGTTGGACTTAGAAAAAGCTTATGAGAGAATCGGTTGGACCTATTTGGAGGATACGCTTAGGGCGTTCATTTTTCCAAGTAATATTATCGAGTTGATTATGTTATGTATACGAAATGCCTCTAATAATATTCTTCAGAATGGGGAACCGTTAGAATCTTTCAAATATGGTTGTGGTCTTCGTTAGGTTGATCCGCTATCGCCATACTTATTTGTTCTCTGTGTGTAAAGGTAGTCGTTGTGATACATGAAGCGATGGAATGAAAGTGGTGGGATCCAATTTTGGTGTGTAGGGGAGAGCTTAATATCTCTCCTTTATTTTTTGTCGATGGCTTGATTTAAATGGGCAAAGCAAATCTGAAAACGCCAAATGAGGTTAAGCGCATACTTGACTTATTTTGTGGGGCTTCTAGACTAAGGCCCAACGCCGATAAATCTAAGGTGTATTTCTTGAATTTAGGAGGCGCACAGATGAAAAGGGATATATGCGGTATCCTCGATTTTCACAAACTGTAAATTTGGGGAAATGCCTTGGCGCAACTCTAGTGCATGGGAGGGTGAGTAAGGAGCAATATAATAATGTTCTGGACAGACTCCTAGTTAGATTTACGGATTGGAAATTTGGGGAAATGCCTTGGCGCAACTCTAGTGCATTGGGGGGTTTGGATGTTGTGGAATTCAGCAAACATAGATGTGGATATTCTGTATGTGGATGATCAAGACATATGCGCTCATTGGTCCAAAACAACAAGGCAAGTGGATGGTTTCGGTTATATATGCGAAACCTCATGCTGAATATAAAAATTGCATTTTTGGAAAGTTAGCGCAGATGGCTCGGCATATTGATGTTGCGTGGTTTGTGCAAGGGGACTTCAATGAAATTGGGTTCACACATGAGAAGCAAGGGGGTTGCGTCAACTCGGGAAATCGGTGCATTGCGTTCCAAAACAGAATGTATCTTGGGGTTTGCAAGACTTAGGATACCACGACCCAAAATTCACTTGGACCAACAAGCGGGAAGGGGGTGCACTTATTAAAGAGAGGGATTGATAGAGGGCTAGCCAACACGAGGTGGATTGAGAAATTTCCAAACAATGCGGTGTTTCACCTACCACTTACGCATGGAGATCATCACTCGATCCTCAAAAATTGTCTTAGGGCAGATGCACGAGTAGGCACAAAACCGTTTCGATTCGGGGCGATGTGGCTAGATCACCCCTAGTGTGAAGAGTTGATTAGGAATATGTGGGACGATCAGGGGCATTATTAAGGCAATTGATAAGATACCCACCATAATGATGCCGTGAAACAAAAAATGCTTTGGCAACATTTTTCGCCAAAAACAACATCTCCTGAGGCGGATCAAGGGAGCACAAAAATATTGGGCAAGGCGAGCTAGTTCTTTCCTTAAAAATCTAGAGAAAGAACTACTTTCGGAGTATAACGTAATTCTGAAAAGGGACGATTTATTTTGGCTCCAGAAGTCGAAAGTGTGATGGTTAAAAGAGAGGGTTAGAAATATGTCCTTTTTTCAGCGTTCAACAATCACACGGAGAAAATGCAATCGTATATTATTTCTGAAAATTGATGGTATATGGGTGCGTGAACAAGAAAATATTAGACCTCATGCGAATGAGTATTTCAAGCAACTTTTCTCGGCCTCGGGTGACCTTACGCAACAGTTTCCGATATCACGGTTCCAACAGAAACTTATGATTGAGGTGATGGAACGGGTGGGTGACGACGTGAGCATGGAGGAATTGAAACAGACGGTCTAGGCAACGCATCCGGTGAAGGCCCCGAGACCTAGAGGGGTTCAGGCAATATTTTATCAAAATTTTTGGGGATGGATAAGTAATTCGCTGTTGGAATTCATTCAGAATGCGTTTCGGGAACGTAGCTTCCATCCGAAAATATGTGCAGCTCACCTTTGTTTGATACCAAAAGTTACACATCCAACAATTATTTTTCAATTCAGACAAATATCTCTTTGTAACGTGATATATAAATTTATCACCAAATGCATCAAGTTGCACTTGAAAGATATTATGCCGACGCTCATCGCCTCGACCCAATCTAGCTTTAGAAAAGGGAGGATTACACAAGATAATATATTCTCCATCCAAGAGATCTCGCACACATTGCGTGTAAAAAATAAAAATAAAGTTGGATGTATGATCTTGAAGTTGGACTTAGAAAAAGCTTATGAGAGAATCGGTTGGACCTATTTGGAGGATACGCTTAGGGCGTTCATTTTTCCAAGTAATATTATCGAGTTGATTATGTTATGTATACGAAATGCCTCTAATAATATTCTTCAGAATGGGGAACCGTTAGAATCTTTCAAATATGGTTGTGGTCTTCGTTAGGTTGATCCGCTATCGCCATACTTATTTGTTCTCTGTGTGTAAAGGTAGTCGTTGTGATACATGAAGCGATGGAATGAAAGTGGTGGGATCCAATTTTGGTGTGTAGGGGAGAGCTTAATATCTCTCCTTTATTTTTTGTCGATGGCTTGATTTAAATGGGCAAAGCAAATCTGAAAACGCCAAATGAGGTTAAGCGCATACTTGACTTATTTTGTGGGGCTTCTAGACTAAGGCCCAACGCCGATAAATCTAAGGTGTATTTCTTGAATTTAGGAGGCGCACAGATGAAAAGGGATATATGCGGTATCCTCGATTTTCACAAACTGTAAATTTGGGGAAATGCCTTGGCGCAACTCTAGTGCATGGGAGGGTGAGTAAGGAGCAATATAATAATGTTCTGGACAGACTCCTAGTTAGATTTACGGATTGGAAATTTGGGGAAATGCCTTGGCGCAACTCTAGTGCATTGGGGGGTTTGGATGTTGTGGAATTCAGCAAACATAGATGTGGATATTCTGTATGTGGATGATCAAGACATATGCGCTCATTGGTCCAAAACAACAAGGCAAGTGGATGGTTTCGGTTATATATGCGAAACCTCATGCTGAATATAAAAATTGCATTTTTGGAAAGTTAGCGCAGATGGCTCGGCATATTGATGTTGCGTGGTTTGTGCAAGGGGACTTCAATGAAATTGGGTTCACACATGAGAAGCAAGGGGGTTGCGTCAACTCGGGAAATCGGTGCATTGCGTTCCAAAACAGAATGTATCTTGGGGTTTGCAAGACTTAGGATACCACGACCCAAAATTCACTTGGACCAACAAGCGGGAAGGGGGTGCACTTATTAAAGAGAGGGATTGATAGAGGGCTAGCCAACACGAGGTGGATTGAGAAATTTCCAAACAATGCGGTGTTTCACCTACCACTTACGCATGGAGATCATCACTCGATCCTCAAAAATTGTCTTAGGGCAGATGCACGAGTAGGCACAAAACCGTTTCGATTCGGGGCGATGTGGCTAGATCACCCCTAGTGTGAAGAGTTGATTAGGAATATGTGGGACGATCAGGGGCATTATTAAGGCAATTGATAAGATACCCACCATAATGATGCCGTGAAACAAAAAATGCTTTGGCAACATTTTTCGCCAAAAACAACATCTCCTGAGGCGGATCGAGGGAGCACAAAAATATTGGGCAAGGCGAGCTAGTTCTTTCCTTAAAAATCTAGAGAAAGAACTACTTTCGGAGTATAACGTAATTCTGAAAAGGGACGATTTATTTTGGCTCCAGAAGTCGAAAGTGTGATGGTTAAAAGAGAGGGTTAGAAATATGTCCTTTTTTCAGCGTTCAACAATCACACGGAGAAAATGCAATCGTATATTATTTCTGAAAATTGATGGTATATGGGTGCGTGAACAAGAAAATATTAGACCTCATGCGAATGAGTATTTCAAGCAACTTTTCTCGGCCTCGGGTGACCTTACGCAACAGTTTCCGATATCACGGTTCCAACAGAAACTTATGATTGAGGTGATGGAACGGGTGGGTGACGACGTGAGCATGGAGGAATTGAAACAGACGGTCTAGGCAACGCATCCGGTGAAGGCCCCGAGACCTAGAGGGGTTCAGGCAATATTTTATCAAAATTTTTGGGAATGGATAAGTAATTCGCTGTTGGAATTCATTCAGAATGCGTTTCGGGAACGTAGCTTCCATCCGAAAATATGTGCAGCTCACCTTTGTTTGATACCAAAAGTTACACATCCAACAATTATTTTTCAATTCAGACAAATACCTCTTTGTAACGTGATATATAAATTTATCACCAAATGCATCAAGTTGCACTTGAAAGATATTATGCCGACGGTCATCGCCCCGACCCAATCTAGCTTTAGAAAAGGGAGGATTACACAAGATAATATATTCTCCATCCAAGAGATATTGCACACATTGCGTGTAAAAAAATAAAAATAAAATTGGATGTATGATCTTGAAGTTGTACCTAGAAAAAGCTTATGAGAGAATCGGTTGGACCTATTTGGAGGATACGCTTAGGGCGTTCATTTTCCCAAGTAATATTATCGAGTTGATTATGTTATGTGTACGAAATGCCTCTAATAATATTCTTCAGAATGGGGAACCGTTAGAATCTTTCAAACATGGTTGTGGTCTTCGTTAGGTTGATCTGCTATCGCCATACTTATTTGTTCTCTGTGTGTAAAGGTAGTCGTTGTGATACATGAAGCGATGGAATCAAAGTGGTGGGATCAAATTTTGGTGTGTAGGAGAGAGCTTAATATCTCTCCTTTATTTTTTGTCGATGGCTTGATTTAAATGGGCAAAGTAAATCTGAAAACGCCAAATGAGGTTAAGCGCATACTTGACTTATTTTGTGGGGCTTCTAGACTAAGGCCCAACGCCGATAAATCTAAGGTGTATTTCTTGAATTTAGGAGGCGTACAGATGAAAAGGGATATATGCGGTATCCTCGATTTTCACAAACTGTAAATTTGTGGAAATGCCTTGGCGCAACTCTAGTGCATGGGAGGGTGAGTAAGGAGCAATATAATACTGTTCTGGACAGACTCCTAGTTAGATTTACGGATTGGAAATTTGGGGAAATGCCTTGGCGCAACTCTAGTGCATGGGGGGGTTTGGATGTTGTGGAATTCAGCAAACATAGATGTGGATATTCTGTATGTGGATGATCAAGACATATGCGCTCATTGGTCCAAAACAACAAGACAAGTGGATGGTTTCGGTTATATATGCGAAACCTCATGCTGAATATAAAAATTGCATTTTTGGAAAGTTAGCGCAGATGGCTCGGCATATTGATGTTGCGTGGTTTGTGCAAGGGGACTTCAATGAAATTGGGTTCACACATGAGAAGCAAGGGGGTTGCGTCAACTCGGGAAATCGGTGCATTGCGTTCCAAAACAGAATGTATCTTGGGGTTTGCAAGACTTAGGATACCACGACCCAAAATTCACTTGGACCAACAAGCGGGAAGGGGGTGCACTTATTAAAGAGAGGGATTGATAGAGCGCTAGCCAACACGAGGTGGATTAAGAAATTTCCAAACAATGCGGTGTTTCACCTACCACTTACGCATGGAGATCATCACCCGATCCTCAAAAATTGTCTTAGGGCAGATGCACGAGTAGGCACAAAACCGTTTCGATTCGGGGCGATGTGGCTAGATCACCCCTAGTGTGAAGAGTTGATTAGGAATACGTGGGACGATCAGGGGCATTATTAAGGCAATTGATAAGATACCCACCATAATGATGCCGTGAAACAAAAAATGCTTTGGCAACATTTTTCGCCAAAAACAACATCTCTTGAGGCGGATCGACGGAGCACAAAAATATTTGGCAAGGCGAGCTAGTTCTTTCCTTAAAAATCTAGAGAAAGAACTACTTTCGGAGTATAACGTAATTCTGAAAAGGGACGATTTATTTTGGCTCCAGAAGTCGAAAGTGTGATGGTTAAAAGAGAGGGTTAGAAATATGTCCTTTTTTCAGCGTTCAACAATCACACGGAGAAAATGCAATCGTATATTATTTCTGAAAATTGATGGTATATGGGTGCGTGAACAAGAAAATATTAGACCTCATGCGAATGAGTATTTCAAGCAACTTTTCTCGGCCTCGGGTGACCTTACGCAACAGTTTCCGATATCACGGTTCCAACAGAAACTTATGATTGAGGTGATGGAACGGGTGGGTGACGACGTGAGCATGGAGGAATTGAAACAGACGGTCTAGGCAACGCATCCGGTGAAGGCCCCGAGACCTAGAGGGGTTCAGGCAATATTTTATCAAAATTTTTGGGGATGGATAAGTAATTCGCTGTTGGAATTCATTCAGAATGCGTTTCGGGAACGTAGCTTCCATCCGAAAATATGTGCAGCTCACCTTTGTTTGATACCAAAAGTTACACATCCAACAATTATTTTTCAATTCAGACAAATATCTCTTTGTAACGTGATATATAAATTTATCACCAAATGCATCAAGTTGCACTTGAAAGATATTATGCCGACGGTCATCGCCCCGACCCAATCTAGCTTTAGAAAAGGGAGGATTACACAAGATAATATATTCTCCATCCAAGAGATATTGCACACATTGCGTGTAAAAAAATAAAAATAAAGTTGGATGTATGATCTTGAAGTTGTACCTAGAAAAAGCTTATGAGAGAATCGGTTGGACCTATTTGGAGGATACGCTTAGGGCGTTCATTTTCCCAAGTAATATTATCGAGTTGATTATGTTATGTGTACGAAATGCCTCTAATAATATTCTTCAGAATGGGGAACCGTTAGAATCTTTCAAACATGGTTGTGGTCTTCGTTAGGTTGATCTGCTATCGCCATACTTATTTGTTCTCTGTGTGTAAAGGTAGTCGTTGTGATACATGAAGCGATGGAATCAAAGTGGTGGGATCAAATTTTGGTGTGTAGGAGAGAGCTTAATATCTCTCCTTTATTTTTTGTCGATGGCTTGATTTAAATGGGCAAAGTAAATCTGAAAACGCCAAATGAGGTTAAGCGCATACTTGACTTATTTTGTGGGGCTTCTAGACTAAGGCCCAACGCCGATAAATCTAAGGTGTATTTCTTGAATTTAGGAGGCGTACAGATGAAAAGGGATATATGCGGTATCCTCGATTTTCACAAACTGTAAATTTGTGGAAATGCCTTGGCGCAACTCTAGTGCATGGGAGGGTGAGTAAGGAGCAATATAATAATGTTCTGGACAGACTCCTAGTTAGATTTACGGATTGGAAATTTGGGGAAATGCCTTGGCGCAACTCTAGTGCATGGGGGGGTTTGGATGTTGTGGAATTCAGCAAACATAGATGTGGATATTCTGTATGTGGATGATCAAGACATATGCGCTCATTGGTCCAAAACAACAAGACAAGTGGATGGTTTCGGTTATATATGCGAAACCTCATGCTGAATATAAAAATTGCATTTTTGGAAAGTTAGCGCAGATGGCTCGGCATATTGATGTTGCGTGGTTTGTGCAAGGGGACTTCAATGAAATTGGGTTCACACATGAGAAGCAAGGGGGTTGCGTCAACTCGGGAAATCGGTGCATTGCGTTCCAAAACAGAATGTATCTTGGGGTTTGCAAGACTTAGGATACCACGACCCAAAATTCACTTGGACCAACAAGCGGGAAGGGGGTGCACTTATTAAAGAGAGGGATTGATAGAGCGCTAGCCAACACGAGGTGGATTAAGAAATTTCCAAACAATGCGGTGTTTCACCTACCACTTACGCATGGAGATCATCACCCGATCCTCAAAAATTGTCTTAGGGCAGATGCACGAGTAGGCACAAAACCGTTTCGATTCGGGGCGATGTGGCTAGATCACCCCTAGTGTGAAGAGTTGATTAGGAATACGTGGGACGATCAGGGGCATTATTAAGGCAATTGATAAGATACCCACCATAATGATGCCGTGAAACAAAAAATGCTTTGGCAACATTTTTCGCCAAAAACAACATCTCCTGAGGCGGATCGAGGGAGCACAAAAATATTGGGCAAGGCGAGCTATTTCTTTCCTTAAAAATCTAGAGAAAGAACTACTTTCGGAGTATAACGTAATTCTGAAAAGTGACGATTTATTTTGGCTCCAGAAGTCGAAAGTGTGATGGTTAAAAGAGAGGGTTAGAAATATGTCCTTTTTTCAGCGTTCAACAATCACACGGAGAAAATGCAATCGTATATTATTTCTGAAAATTGATGGTATATGGGTGCGTGAACAAGAAAATATTAGACCTCATGCGAATGAGTATTTCAAGCAACTTTTCTCGGCCTCGGGTGACCCTACGCAACAGTTTCCGATATCACGGTTCCAACAGAAACTTACGATTGAGGTGATGGAACGGGTGGGTGACGACGTGACCATGGAGGAATTGAAACAGACGGTCTAGGCAACGCATCCGGTGAAGGCCCCGAGACCTAGAGGGGTTCAGGCAATATTTTATCAAAATTTTTGGGGATGGATAAGTAATTCGCTGTTGGAATTCATTCAGAATGCGTTTCGGGAACGTAGCTTCCATCCGAAAATATGTGCAGCTCACCTTTGTTTGATACCAATAGTTACACATCCAACAATTATTTTTCAATTCAGACAAATATCTCTTTGTAACGTGATATATAAATTTATCACCAAATGCATCAAGTTGCACTTGAAAGATATTATGCCGACGGTCATCGCCCCGACCCAATCTAGCTTTAGAAAAGGAAGGATTACACAAGATAATATATTCTCCATCCAAGAGATCTTGCACACATTGCGTGTAAAAAAATAAAAATAAAGTTGGATGTATGATCTTGAAGTTGTACTTAGAAAAAGCTTATGAGAGAATCGGTTGGACCTATTTGGAGGATACGCTTAGGGCGTTCATTTTCCCAAGTAATATTATCGAGTTGATTATGTTATGTATACGAAATGCCTCTAATAATATTCTTCAGAATGGGGAACCGTTAGAATCTTTCAAACATGGTTGTGGTCTTCGTTAGGTTGATCCGCTATCGCCATACTTATTTGTTCTCTGTGTGTAAAGGTAGTCGTTGTGATACATGAAGCGATGGAATCAAAGTGGTGGGATCCAATTTTGGTGTGTAGGAGAGAGCTTAATATCTCTCATTTATTTTTTGTAGATGGCTTGATTTAAATGGGCAAAGCAAATCTGAAAACGCCAAATGAGGTTAAGCGCATACTTGACTTATTTTGTGGGGCTTCTAGACTAAGGCCCAACGCCGATAAATCTAAGGTGTATTTCTTGAATTTAGGAGGCGTACAGATGAAAAGGGATATATGCGGTATCCTCGATTTTCACAAACTGTAAATTTGGGGAAATGCCTTGGCGCAACTCTAGTGCATGGGAGGGTGAGTAAGGAGCAATATAATAATGTTCTAGACAGACTCCTAGTTAGATTTACGGATTGGAAATTTTGGGAAATGCCTTGGCGCAACTCTAGTGCATGGCGGGGTTTGGATGTTGTGGAATTCAGCAAACATGGATGTGGATATTCTGTATGTGGATGATCAAGACATATGCGCTCATTGGTCCAAAACAACAAGACAAGTGGATGGTTTCGGTTATATATGCGAAACCTCATGCTGAATATAAAAATTGCATTTTTGGAAAGTTAGCGCAGATGGCTCGGCATATTGATGTTGCGTGGTTTGTGCAAGGGGACTTCAATGAAATTGGGTTCACACATGAGAAGCAAGGGGGTTGCGTCAACTCGGGAAATCGGTGCATTGCGTTCCAAAACAGAATGTATCTTGGGGTTTGCAAGACTTAGGATACCACGACCCAAAATTCACTTGGACCAACAAGCGGGAAGGGGGTGCACTTATTAAAGAGAGGGATTGATAGAGCGCTAGCCAACACGAGGTGGATTGAGAAATTTCCAAACAATGCGGTGTTTCACCTACCACTTACGCATGGAGATCATCACTCGATCCTCAAAAATTATCTTAGGGCAGATGCACGAGTAGGCACAAAACCGTTTCGATTCGGGGCGATGTGGCTAGATCACCCCTAGTGTGAAGAGTTGATTAGGAATATGTGGGACGATCAGGGGCATTATTAAGGCAATTGATAAGATACCCACCATAATGATGCCGTGAAACAAAAAATGCTTTGGCAACATTTTTCGCCAAAAACAACATCTCCTGAGGCGGATCGAGGGAGCACAAAAATATTGGGCAAGGCGAGCTAGTTCTTTCCTTAAAAATCTAGAGAAAGAACTACTTTCGGAGTATAACGTAATTCTGAAAAGGGACGATTTATTTTGGCTCCAGAAGTCGAAAGTGTGATGGTTAAAAGAGAGGGTTAGAAATATGTCCTTTTTTCAGCGTTCAACAATCACACGGAGAAAATGCAATCGTATATTATTTCTGAAAATTGATGGTATATGGGTGCGTGAACAAGAAAATATTAGACCTCATGCGAATGAGTATTTCAAGCAACTTTTCTCGGCCTCGGGTGACCTTACGCAACAGTTTCCGATATCACGGTTCCAACAGAAACTTATGATTGAGGTGATGGAACGGGTGGGTGACGACGTGAGCATGGAGGAATTGAAACAGACGGTCTAGGCAACGCATCCGGTGAAGGCCCCGAGACCTAGAGGGGTTCAGGCAATATTTTATCAAAATTTTTGGGGATGGATAAGTAATTCGCTGTTGGAATTGATTCAGAATGCGTTTCGGGAACGTAGCTTCCATCCGAAAATATGTGCAGCTCACCTTTGTTTGATACCAAAAGTTACACATCCAACAATTATTTTTCAATTCAGACAAATATCTCTTTGTAACGTGATATATAAATTTATCACCAAATGCATCAAGTTGCACTTGAAAGATATTATGCCGACGGTCATCGCCCCGACCCAATCTAGCTTTAGAAAAGGGAGGATTACACAAGATAATATATTCTCCATCCAAGAGATATTGCACACATTGCGTGTAAAAAAATAAAAATAAAGTTGGATGTATGATCTTGAAGTTGTACTTAGAAAAAGCTTATGAGAGAATCGGTTGGACCTATTTGGAGGATACGCTTAGGGTGTTCATTTTCCCAAGTAATATTATCGAGTTGATTATGTTATGTGTACGAAATGCCTCTAATAATATTCTTCAGAATGGGGAACCGTTAGAATCTTTCAAACATGGTTGTGGTCTTCGTTAGGTTGATCCGCTATCGCCATACTTATTTGTTCTCTGAGTGTAAAGGTAGTCGTTGTGATACATGAAGCGATGGAATCAAAGTGGTGGGATCCAATTTTGGTGTGTAGGGGAGAGCCCAATATCTCTCTTTATTTTTTTGTCGATGGCTTGATTTAAATGGGCAAAGCAAATCTGAAAACGCCAAATGAGGTTAAGCGGATACTTGATTTATTTTGTGGGGCTTCTAGACTAAGGCTCAACGCCGATAAATCTAAGGTGTATTTCTTGAATTTAGGAGGCGCACAGATGAAAAGGGATATATGCGGTATCCTCGATTTTCACAAACTGTAAATTTGGGGAAATGCCTTGGCGCAACTCTAGTGCATGGGAGGGTGAGTAAGGAGCAATATAATAATGTTCTGGACAGACTCCTAGTTAGATTTACGGATTGGAAATTTGGGGAAATGCCTTGGCGCAACTCTAGTGCATGAGGGTGTTTGGATGTTGTGGAATTCAGCAAACATAGATGTGGATATTATGTATGTGGATGCTCAAGACATATGTGCTCATTGGTCCAAAACAACAAGACAAGTGGATGGTTTCGGTTATATATGCGTAACCTCATGCTGAATATAAAAATTGCATTTTTGGAAAGTTAGCGCAGATGGCTCGGCATATTGATGTTGCGTGGTTTGTGCATGGGGACTTCAATAAAATTGGGTTCACACATGAGAAGCAAGGGGGTTGCGTCAACTCGGTAAATCGGTGCATTGCGTTCCAAAACAGAATGTATCTTGGGGTTTGCAAGAATTAGGATTCCACGACCCAAAATTCACTTGGACCAACAAGTGGGAAGGGGGTGCACTTATTAAAGAGAGGGATTGATAGAGCGCTAGCCAACACGAGGTGGATTGAGAAATTTCCAAACAATGCGGTGTTTCACCTACCACTTACGCATGGAGATCATCACCCGATCCTCAAAAATTGTCTTAGGGCAGATGCACGAGTAGGCACAAAACCGTTTCGATTCTGGGCGATGTGGCTAGATCACCCCTAGTGTGAAGAGTTGATTAGACATACGTGGGACGATCAGGGGCATTATTAAGGCAATTGATAAGATACCCACCATAATGATGCCGTGGAACAAAAAATGCTTTGGCAACATTTATCGCCAAAAACAACATCTCCTGAGGCGTATCGAGGGAGCACGAAAATATTGGGCAAGGCGAGCTAGTTCTTTCCTTAAAAATCTAGAGAAAGAACTACTTTCGGAGTATAACGTGATTCTGAAAAGGGACGATTTATTTTGGCTCCAGAAGTCGAAAGTGCGATGGTTAAAAGAGAGGGTTAGAAATATGTCCTTTTTTCAGCGTTCACCAATCACACGGAAAAAATGCAATTGTATATTATTGCTGAAAATTGATGGTATATGGGTGCGTGAACAAGAAAATATTAGACCTCATGCGATTGAGTATTTCAAGCAACTTTTCTCGGCCTCGGGTGACCCTACGCAACAGTTTCCGATATCACGATTCCAACAAAAACTTACGATTGAGGTGATGGAACGGGTGGGTGACGACGTGAGCATGGAGGAATTGAAACAGACGGTCTAGGCAACGCATCCGGTGAAGGCCCCGAGACCTAGAGGGGTTCAGGCAATATTTTATCAAAATTTTTGGGGATGGATAAGTAATTCGCTGTTGGAATTGATTCAGAATGCGTTTCGGGAACGTAGCTTCCATCCGAAAATATGTGCAGCTCACCTTTGTTTGATACCAAAAGTTACACATCCAACAATTATTTTTCAATTCAGACAAATATCTCTTTGTAACGTGATATATAAATTTATCACCAAATGCATCAAGTTGCACTTGAAAGATATTATGCCGACGGTCATCGCCCCGACCCAATCTAGCTTTAGAAAAGGGAGGATTACACAAGATAATATATTCTCCATCCAAGAGATATTGCACACATTGCGTGTAAAAAAATAAAAATAAAGTTGGATGTATGATCTTGAAGTTGTACTTAGAAAAAGCTTATGAGAGAATCGGTTGGACCTATTTGGAGGATACGCTTAGGGTGTTCATTTTCCCAAGTAATATTATCGAGTTGATTATGTTATGTGTACGAAATGCCTCTAATAATATTCTTCAGAATGGGGAACCGTTAGAATCTTTCAAACATGGTTGTGGTCTTCGTTAGGTTGATCCGCTATCGCCATACTTATTTGTTCTCTGAGTGTAAAGGTAGTCGTTGTGATACATGAAGCGATGGAATCAAAGTGGTGGGATCCAATTTTGGTGTGTAGGGGAGAGCCCAATATCTCTCTTTATTTTTTTGTCGATGGCTTGATTTAAATGGGCAAAGCAAATCTGAAAACGCCAAATGAGGTTAAGCGGATACTTGAATTATTTTGTGGGGCTTCTAGACTAAGGCTCAACGCCGATAAATCTAAGGTGTATTTCCTGAATTTAGGAGGCGCACAGATGAAAAGGGATATATGCGGTATCCTCGATTTTCACAAACTGTAAATTTGGGGAAATGCCTTGGCGCAACTCTAGTGCATGGGAGGGTGAGTAAGGAGCAATATAATAATGTTCTGGACAGACTCCTATTTAGATTTACGGATTGGAAATTTGGGGAAATGCCTTGGCGCAACTCTAGTGCATGAGGGTGTTTGGATGTTGTGGAATTCAGCAAACATAGATGTGGATATTATGTATGTGGATGATCAAGACATATGTGCTCATTGGTCCAAAACAACAAGACAAGTGGATGGTTTCGGTTATATATGCGTAACCTCATGCTGAATATAAAAATTGCATTTTTGGAAAGTTAGCGCAGATGGCTCGGCATATTGATGTTGCGTGGTTTGTGCATGGGGACTTCAATAAAATTGGGTTCACACATGAGAAGCAAGGGGGTTGCGTCAACTCGGTAAATCGGTGCATTGCGTTCCAAAACAGAATGTATCTTGGGGTTTGCAAGAATTAGGATTCCACGACCCAAAATTCACTTGGACCAACAAGTGGGAAGGGGGTGCACTTATTAAAGAGAGGGATTGATAGAGCGCTAGCCAACACGAGGTGGATTGAGAAATTTCCAAACAATGCGGTGTTTCACCTACCACTTACGCATGGAGATCATCACCCGATCCTCAAAAATTGTCTTAGGGCAGATGCACGAGTAGGCACAAAACCGTTTCGATTCTGGGCGATGTGGCTAGATCACCCCTAGTGTGAAGAGTTGATTAGACATACGTGGGACGATCAGGGGCATTATTAAGGCAATTGATAAGATACCCACCATAATGATGCCGTGGAACAAAAAATGCTTTGGCAACATTTATCGCCAAAAACAACATCTCCTGAGGCGTATCGAGGGAGCACGAAAATATTGGGCAAGGCGAGCTAGTTCTTTCCTTAAAAATCTAGAGAAAGAACTACTTTCGGAGTATAACGTGATTCTGAAAAGGGACGATTTATTTTGGCTCCAGAAGTCGAAAGTGCGATGGTTAAAAGAGAGGGTTAGAAATATGTCCTTTTTTCAGCGTTCACCAATCACACGGAAAAAATGCAATTGTATATTATTGCTGAAAATTGATGGTATATGGGTGCGTGAACAAGAAAATATTAGACCTCATGCGATTGAGTATTTCAAGCAACTTTTCTCGGCCTCGGGTGACCCTACGCAACAGTTTCCGATATCACGATTCCAACAAAAACTTACGATTGAGGTGATGGAACGGGTGGGTGACGACGTGAGCATGGAGGAATTGAAACAGACGGTCTAGGCAACGCATCCGGTGAAGGCCCCGAGACCTAGAGGGGTTCAGGCAATATTTTATCAAAATTTTTGGGGATGGATAAGTAATTCGCTGTTGGAATTGATTCAGAATGCGTTTCGGGAACGTAGCTTCCATCCGAAAATATGTGCAGCTCACCTTTGTTTGATACCAAAAGTTACACATCCAACAATTATTTTTCAATTCAGACAAATATCTCTTTGTAACGTGATATATAAATTTATCACCAAATGCATCAAGTTGCACTTGAAAGATATTATGCCGACGGTCATCGCCCCGACCCAATCTAGCTTTAGAAAAGGGAGGATTACACAAGATAATATATTCTCCATCCAAGAGATATTGCACACATTGCGTGTAAAAAAATAAAAATAAAGTTGGATGTATGATCTTGAAGTTGTACTTAGAAAAAGCTTATGAGAGAATCGGTTGGACCTATTTGGAGGATACGCTTAGGGCGTTCATTTTCCCAAGTAATATTATCGAGTTGATTATGTTATGTGTACGAAATGCCTCTAATAATATTCTTCAGAATGGGGAACCGTTAGAATCTTTCAAACATGGTTGTGGTCTTCGTTAGGTTGATCCGCTATCGCCATACTTATTTGTTCTCTGAGTGTAAAGGTAGTCGTTGTGATACATGAAGCGATGGAATCAAAGTGGTGGGATCCAATTTTGGTGTGTAGGGGAGAGCCCAATATCTCTCTTTATTTTTTTGTCGATGGCTTGATTTAAATGGGCAAAGCAAATCTGAAAACGCCAAATGAGGTTAAGCGGATACTTGACTTATTTTGTGGGGCTTCTAGACTAAGGCTCAACGCCGATAAATCTAAGGTGTATTTCTTGAATTTAGGAGGCGCACAGATGAAAAGGGATATATGCGGTATCCTCGATTTTCACAAACTGTAAATTTGGGGAAATGCCTTGGAGCAACTCTAGTGCATGGGAGGGTGAGTAAGGAGCAATATAATAATGTTCTGGACAGACTCCTAGTTAGATTTACGGATTGGAAATTTGGGGAAATGCCTTGGCGCAACTCTAGTGCATGAGGGTGTTTGGATGTTGTGGAATTCAGCAAACATAGATGTGGATATTATGTATGTGGATGATCAAGACATATGTGCTCATTGGTCCAAAACAACAAGACAAGTGGATGGTTTCGGTTATATATGCGTAACCTCATGCTGAATGTAAAAGTTGCATTTTTGGAAAGTTAGCGCAGATGGCTCGGCATATTGATGTTGCGTGGTTTGTGCAAGGGGACTTCAGTGAAATTGGGTTCACACATGAGAAGCAAGGGGGTTGCGTCAACTCGGTAAATCGGTGCATTGCGTTCCAAAACAGAATGTATCTTGGGGTTTGCAAGACTTAGGATTCCACGACCCAAAATTCACTTGGACCAACAAGCGAGAAGGGGGTGCACTTATTAAAGAGAGGGATTGATAGAGCGCTAGCCAACACGAGGTGGATTGAGAAATTTCCAAACAATGCGGTGTTTCACCTACCACTTACGCATGGAGATCATCACCCGATCCTCAAAAATTGTCTTAGGGCAGATGCACGAGTAGGCACAAAACCGTTTCGATTCTGGGCGATGTGGCTAGATCACCCCTAGTGTGAAGAGTTGATTAGACATACGTGGGACGATCAGGGGCAATATTAAGGCAATTGATAAGATACCCACCATAATGATGCCGTGGAACAAAAAATGCTTTGGCAACATTTATCGCCAAAAACAACATCTCCTGAGGCGTATCGAGTGAGCACAAAAATATTGGGCAAGGCGAGCTAGTTCTTTCCTTAAATATCTAGAGAAAGAACTACTTTCGGAGTATAACGTGATTCTGAAAAGGGACGATTTATTTTGGCTCCAGAAGTCGAAAGTGCGATGGTTAAAAGAGAGGGTTAGAAATATGTCCTTTTTTCAGCGTTCACCAATCACACGGAGAAAATGCAATCGTATATTATTGCTGAAAATTGATGGTATATGGGTGCGTGAACAAGAAAATATTAGACCTCATGCGATTGTGTATTTCAAGCAACTTTTCTCGGCCTCGGGTGACCCTACGCAACAGTTTCCGATATCACGGTTCCAACAGAAACTTACGATTGAGGTGATGGAACGGGTGGGTGACGACGTGAGCATGGAGGAATTGAAACAGACGGTCTAGGCAACGCATCCGGTGAAGGCCCCGAGACCTAGAGGGGTTCATGCAATATTTTATCAAAAATTTTGGGGATGGATAAGTAATTCGCTGTTGGAATTCATTCAGAATGCGTTTCGGGAACGTAGCTTCCATCTGAAAATATGTGCAGCTCACCTTTGTTTGATACCAAAAGTTACACATCCAACATATTTTTCAATTCAGACGAATATCTCTTTGTAACGTGATATATAAATTTATCACCAAATGCATCAAGTTGCACTTGAAAGATATTATGCCGACGGTCATCGCCCCGACCCAATCTAGCTTTAGAAAAGGGAGGATTACACAAGATAATATATTCTCCATCCAAGAGATATTGCACACATTGCGTGTAAAAAAATAAAAATAAAGTTGGATGTATGATCTTGAAGTTGTACTTAGAAAAAGCTTATGAGAGAATCGGTTGGACCTATTTGGAGGATACGCTTAGGGCGTTCATTTTCCCAAGTAATATTATCGAGTTGATTATGTTATGTGTACGAAATGCCTCTAATAATATTCTTCAGAATGGGGAACCGTTAGAATCTTTCAAACATGGTTGTGGTCTTCGTTAGGTTGATCCGCTATCGCCATACTTATTTGTTCTCTGAGTGTAAAGGTAGTCGTTGTGATACATGAAGCGATGGAATCAAAGTGGTGGGATCCAATTTTGGTGTGTAGGGGAGAGCCCAATATCTCTCTTTATTTTTTTGTCGATGGCTTGATTTAAATGGGCAAAGCAAATCTGAAAATGCCAAATGAGGTTAAGCGGATACTTGACTTATTTTGTGGGGCTTCTAGACTAAGGCTCAACGCCGATAAATCTAAGGTGTATTTCTTGAATTTAGGAGGCGCACAGATGAAAAGGGATATATGCGGTATCCTCGATTTTCACAAACTGTAAATTTGGGGAAATGCCTTGGAGCAACTCTAGTGCATGGGAGGGTGAGTAAGGAGCAATATAATAATGTTCTGGACAGACTCCTAGTTAGATTTACGGATTGGAAATTTGGGGAAATGCCTTGGCGCAACTCTAGTGCATGAGGGTGTTTGGATGTTGTGGAATTCAGCAAACATAGATGTGGATATTATGTATGTGGATGATCAAGACATATGTGCTCATTGGTCCAAAACAACAAGACAAGTGGATGGTTTCGGTTATATATGCGTAACCTCATGCTGAATGTAAAAGTTGCATTTTTGGAAAGTTAGCGCAGATGGCTCGGCATATTGATGTTGCGTGGTTTGTGCAAGGGGACTTCAGTGAAATTGGGTTCACACATGAGAAGCAAGGGGGTTGCGTCAACTCGGTAAATCGGTGCATTGCGTTCCAAAACAGAATGTATCTTGGGGTTTGCAAGACTTAGGATTCCACGACCCAAAATTCACTTGGACCAACAAGCGAGAAGGGGGTGCACTTATTAAAGAGAGGGATTGATAGAGCGCTAGCCAACACGAGGTGGATTGAGAAATTTCCAAACAATGCGGTGTTTCACCTACCACTTACGCATGGAGATCATCACCCGATCCTCAAAAATTGTCTTAGGGCAGATGCACGAGTAGGCACAAAACCGTTTCGATTCTGGGCGATGTGGCTAGATCACCCCTAGTGTGAAGAGTTGATTAGACATACGTGGGACGATCAGGGGCAATATTAAGGCAATTGATAAGATACCCACCATAATGATGCCGTGGAACAAAAAATGCTTTGGCAACATTTATCGCCAAAAACAACATCTCCTGAGGCGTATCGAGTGAGCACAAAAATATTGGGCAAGGCGAGCTAGTTCTTTCCTTAAATATCTAGAGAAAGAACTACTTTCGGAGTATAACGTGATTCTGAAAAGGGACGATTTATTTTGGCTCCAGAAGTCGAAAGTGCGATGGTTAAAAGAGAGGGTTAGAAATATGTCCTTTTTTCAGCGTTCACCAATCACACGGAGAAAATGCAATCGTATATTATTGCTGAAAATTGATGGTATATGGGTGCGTGAACAAGAAAATATTAGACCTCATGCGATTGTGTATTTCAAGCAACTTTTCTCGGCCTCGGGTGACCCTACGCAACAGTTTCCGATATCACGATTCCAACAGAAACTTACGATTGAGGTGATGGAACGGGTGGGTGACGACGTGAGCATGGAGGAATTGAAACAGACGGTCTAGGCAACGCATCCGGTGAAGGCCCCGAGACCTAGAGGGGTTCAGGCAATATTTTATCAAAATTTTTGGGGATGGATAAGTAATTCGCTGTTGGAATTGATTCAGAATGCGTTTCGGGAACGTAGCTTCCATCCGAAAATATGTGCAGCTCACCTTTGTTTGATACCAAAAGTTACACATCCAACAATTATTTTTCAATTCAGACAAATATCTCTTTGTAACGTGATATATAAATTTATCACCAAATGCATCAAGTTGCACTTGAAAGATATTATGCCGACGCTCATCCCCCCGACCCAATCTAGCTTTAGAAAAGGGAGGATTACACAAGATAATATATTCTCCATCCAAGAGATCTTGCACACATTGCGTGTAAAAAAATAAAAATAAAGTTGGATGTATGATCTTGAAGTTGGACTTAGAGAAAGCTTATGAGAGAATCGGTTGGACCTATTTGGAGGATACGCTTAGGGCGTTCATTTTCCCAAGTAATATTATCGAGTTGATTATGTTATGTGTACGAAATGCCTCTAATAATATTCTTCAGAATGGGGAACCGTTAGAATCTTTCAAACATGGTTGTGGTCTTCGTTAGGTTGATCCGCTATCGCCATACTTATTTGTTCTCTGTGTGTAAAGGTAGTCGTTGTGATACATGAAGCGATGGAATCAAAGTGGTGGGATCCAATTTTGGTGTGTAGGGGAGAGCTTAATATCTCTCCTTAATTTTTTGTCGATGGCTTGATTTAAATGGGCAAAGCAAATCTGAAAACGCCAAATGAGGTTAAGCGCATACTTGACTTATTTTGTGGGGCTTCTAGACTAAGGCCCAACGCCGATAAATCTAAGGTGTATTTCTTGAATTTAGGAGGCGTACAGATGAAAAGGGATATATGCGGTATCCTCGATTTTCACAAACTGTAAATTTGGGGAAATGCCTTGGCGCAACTCTAGTGCATGGGAGGGTGAGTAAGGAGCAATATAATAATGTTCTGGACAGACTCCTAGTTAGATTTACGGATTGGAAATTTGGGGAAATGCCTTGGCGCAACTCTAGTGCATGGGGGGGTTTGAATGTTGTGGAATTCAGCAAACATAGATGTGGATATTCTGTATGTGGATGATCAAGACATATGCGCTCATTGGTCCAAAACAACAAGACAAGTGGATGGTTTCGGTTATATATGCGAAACCTCATGCTGAATATAAAAGTTGCATTTTTGGAAAGTTAGCGCAGATGGCTCGGCATATTGATGTTGCGTGGTTTGTGCAAGGGGACTTCAGTGAAATTGGGTTCACACATGAGAAGCAAGGGGGTTGCGTAAACTCGGGAAATCGGTGCATTGCGTTCCAAAACAGAATGTATCTTGGGGTTTGCAAGACTTAGGATTCCACGACCCAAAATTCACTTGGACCAACAAGCGGGAAGGGGGTGCACTTATTAAAGAGAGGGATTGATAGAGCGCTAGCCAACACGAGGTGGATTGAGAAATTTCCAAACAATGCGGTGTTTCACCTA
The DNA here is from genome assembly GCA_948329865.1 of Linaria vulgaris. NCBI lineage: Eukaryota > Viridiplantae > Streptophyta > Magnoliopsida > Lamiales > Plantaginaceae > Linaria > Linaria vulgaris. The sequence goes on from OX415251.1 coordinate 20,679,625, forward strand.
CCACTTACGCATGGAGATCATCACCCGATCCTCAAAAATTGTCTTAGGGCAGATGCACGAGTAGGCACAAAACCGTTTCGATTCTGGGCGATGTGGCTAGATCACCCCTAGTGTGAAGAGTTGATTAGACATACGTGGGACGATCAGGGGCAATATTAAGGCAATTGATAAGATACCCACCATAATGATGTCGTGGAACAAAAAATGCTTTGGCAACATTTATCGCCAAAAACAACATCTCCTGAGGCGTATCGAGTGAGCACAAAAATATTGGGCAAGGCGAGCTAGTTCTTTCCTTAAAAATCTAGAGAAAGAACTACTTTCGGAGTATAACGTGATTCTGAAAAGGGACGATTTATTTTGGCTCCAGAAGTCGAAAGTGCGATGGTTAAAAGAGAGGGTTAGAAATATGTCCTTTTTTCAGCGTTCACCAATCACACGGAGAAAATGCAATCGTATATTATTGCTGAAAATTGATGGTATATGGGTGCGTGAACAAGAAAATATTAGACCTCATGCGATTGTGTATTTCAAGCAACTTTTCTCGGCCTCGGGTGACCCTACGCAACAGTTTCCGATATCACGGTTCCAACAGAAACTTACGATTGAGGTGATGGAACGGGTGGGTGACGACGTGAGCATGGAGGAATTGAAACAGACGGTCTAGGCAACGCATCCGGTGAAGGCCCCGAGACCTAGAGGGGTTCATGCAATATTTTATCAAAAATTTTGGGGATGGATAAGTAATTCGCTGTTGGAATTCATTCAGAATGCGTTTCGGGAACGTAGCTTCCATCTGAAAATATGTGCAGCTCACCTTTGTTTGATACCAAAAGTTACACATCCAACATATTTTTCAATTCAGACGAATATCTCTTTGTAACGTGATATATAAATTTATCACCAAATGCATCAAGTTGCACTTGAAAGATATTATGCCGACGCTCATCCCCCCGACCCAATCTAGCTTTAGAAAAGGGAGGATTACACAAGATAATATATTCTCCATCCAAGAGATCTTGCACACATTGCGTGTAAAAAAATAAAAATAAAGTTGGATGTATGATCTTGAAGTTGGACTTAGAGAAAGCTTATGAGAGAATCGGTTGGACCTATTTGGAGGATACGCTTAGGGCGTTCATTTTCCCAAGTAATATTATCGAGTTGATTATGTTATGTGTACGAAATGCCTCTAATAATATTCTTCAGAATGGGGAACCGTTAGAATCTTTCAAACATGGTTGTGGTCTTCGTTAGGTTGATCCGCTATCGCCATACTTATTTGTTCTCTGTGTGTAAAGGTAGTCGTTGTGATACATGAAGCGATGGAATCAAAGTGGTGGGATCCAATTTTGGTGTGTAGGGGAGAGCTTAATATCTCTCCTTAATTTTTTGTCGATGGCTTGATTTAAATGGGCAAAGCAAATCTGAAAACGCCAAATGAGGTTAAGCGCATACTTGACTTATTTTGTGGGGCTTCTAGACTAAGGCCCAACGCCGATAAATCTAAGGTGTATTTCTTGAATTTAGGAGGCGTACAGATGAAAAGGGATATATGCGGTATCCTCGATTTTCACAAACTGTAAATTTGGGGAAATGCCTTGGCGCAACTCTAGTGCATGGGAGGGTGAGTAAGGAGCAATATAATAATGTTCTGGACAGACTCCTAGTTAGATTTACGGATTGGAAATTTGGGGAAATGCCTTGGCGCAACTCTAGTGCATGGGGGGGTTTGAATGTTGTGGAATTCAGCAAACATAGATGTGGATATTCTGTATGTGGATGATCAAGACATATGCGCTCATTGGTCCAAAACAACAAGACAAGTGGATGGTTTCGGTTATATATGCGAAACCTCATGCTGAATATAAAAGTTGCATTTTTGGAAAGTTAGCGCAGATGGCTCGGCATATTGATGTTGCGTGGTTTGTGCAAGGGGACTTCAGTGAAATTGGGTTCACACATGAGAAGCAAGGGGGTTGCGTAAACTCGGGAAATCGGTGCATTGCGTTCCAAAACAGAATGTATCTTGGGGTTTGCAAGACTTAGGATTCCACGACCCAAAATTCACTTGGACCAACAAGCGGGAAGGGGGTGCACTTATTAAAGAGAGGGATTGATAGAGCGCTAGCCAACACGAGGTGGATTGAGAAATTTCCAAACAATGCGGTGTTTCACCTACCACTTACGCATGGAGATCATCACCCGATCCTCAAAAATTGTCTTAGGGCAGATGCACGAGTAGGCACAAAACCGTTTCGATTCTGGGCGATGTGGCTAGATCACCCCTAGTGTGAAGAGTTGATTAGACATACGTGGTACGATCAGGGGCAATATTAAGGCAATTGATAAGATACCCACCATAATGATGTCGTGGAACAAAAAATGCTTTGGCAACATTTATCGCCAAAAACAACATCTCCTGAGGCGTATCGAGTGAGCACAAAAATATTGGGCAAGGCGAGCTAGTTCTTTCCTTAAAAATCTAGAGAAAGAACTACTTTCGGAGTATAACGTGATTCTGAAAAGGGACGATTTATTTTGGCTCCAGAAGTCGAAAGTGCGATGGTTAAAAGAGAGGGTTAGAAATATGTCCTTTTTTCAGCGTTCACCAATCACACGGAGAAAATGCAATCGTATATTATTGCTGAAAATTGATGGTATATGGGTGCGTGAACAAGAAAATATTAGACCTCATGCGATTGTGTATTTCAAGCAACTTTTCTCGGCCTCGGGTGACCCTACGCAACAGTTTCCGATATCACGGTTCCAACAGAAACTTACGATTGAGGTGATGGAACGGGTGGGTGACGACGTGAGCATGGAGGAATTGAAACAGACGGTCTAGGCAACGCATCCGGTGAAGGCCCCGAGACCTAGAGGGGTTCATGCAATATTTTATCAAAAATTTTGGGGATGGATAAGTAATTCGCTGTTGGAATTCATTCAGAATGCGTTTCGGGAACGTAGCTTCCATCTGAAAATATGTGCAGCTCACCTTTGTTTGATACCAAAAGTTACACATCCAACATATTTTTCAATTCAGACAAATATCTCTTTGTAACGTGATATATAAATTTATCACCAAATGCATCAAGTTGCACTTGAAAGATATTATGCCGACGCTCATCCCCCCGACCCAATCTAGCTTTAGAAAAGGGAGGATTACACAAGATAATATATTCTCCATCCAAGAGATCTTGCACACATTGCGTGTAAAAAAATAAAAATAAAGTTGGATGTATGATCTTGAAGTTGGACTTAGAAAAAGCTTATGAGAGAATCGGTTGGACCTATTTGGAGGATACGCTTAGGGCGTTCATATTCCCAAGTAATATTATCGAGTTGATTATGTTATGTATACGAAATGCCTCTAATAATATTCTTCAGAATGGGGAACCGTTAGAATCTTTCAAACATGGTTGTGGTCTTCGTTAGGTTGATCTGCTATCGCCATACTTATTTGTTCTCTGTGTGTAAAGGTAGTCGTTGTGATACATGAAGCGATGGAATCAAAGTGGTGGGATCCAATTTTGGTGTGTAGGAGAGAGCTTAATATCTCTCCTTTATTTTTTGTCGATGGCTTGATTTAAATGGGCAAAGCAAATCTGAAAACGCCAAATGAGGTTAAGCGCATACTTGACTTATTTTGTGGGGCTTCTAGACTAAGGCCCAACGCCGATAAATCTAAGGTGTATTTCTTGAATTTAGGAGGCGTACAGATGAAAAGGGATATATGCGGTATCCTCGATTTTCACAAACTGTAAATTTGGGGAAATGCCTTGGCGCAACTCTAGTGCATGGGAGGGTGAGTAAGGAGCAATATAATAATGTTCTGGACAGACTCCTAGTTAGATTTACGGATTGGAAATTTGGGGAAATGCCTTGGCGCAACTCTAGTGCATGGGGGGGTTTGGATGTTGTGGAATTCAGCAAACATAGATGTGGATATTCTGTATGTGGATGATCAAGACATATGCGCTCATTGGTCCAAAACAACAAGACAAGTGGATGGTTTCGGTTATATATGCGAAACCTCATGCTGAATATAAAAATTGCATTTTTGGAAAGTTAGCGCAGATGGCTCGGCATATTGATGTTGCGTGGTTTGTGCAAGGGGACTTCAATGAAATTGGGTTCACACATGAGAAGCAAGGGGGTTGCGTCAACTCGGGAAATCGGTGCATTGCGTTCCAAAACGTAATGTATCTTGGGGTTTGCAAGACTTAGGATTCCACGACCCAAAATTCACTTGGACCAACAAGCGGGAAGGGGGTGCACTTATTAAAGAGGGGGATTGATAGATCGCTAGCCAACACGAGGTGGATTGAGAAATTTCCAAACAATGCGGTGTTTCACCTACCACTTACGCATGGAGATCATCACCCGATCCTCAAAAATTGTCTTAGGGCAGATGCACGAGTAGGCACAAAACTGTTTCGATTCAGGGCGATGTGGCTAGATCACCCCTAGTGTGAAGAGTTGATTAGACATACGTGGGACGATCAGGGGCATTATTAAGGCAATTGATAAGATACCCACCATAACGATGCCGTGGAACAAAAAATGCTTTGGCAACATTTTTCGCCAAAAACAACATCTCCTGAGGCGGATCGAGGGAACACAAAAATATTGGGCAAGGCGAGCTAGTTCTTTCCTTAAAAATCTAGAGAAAGAACTACTTTTGGAGTATAACGTGATTCTGAAAAGGGACGATTTATTTTGGCTCCAGAAGTCGAAAGTGCGATGGTTAAAAGAGAGGGTTAGAAATATGGCCTTTTTTCAGCGTTCACCAATCACACGGAGAAAATGCAATCGTATATTATTGCTGAAAATTGATGGTATATGGGTGCGTGAACAAGAAAATATTAGACCTCATGCGATTGAGTATTTCAAGCAACTTTTCTCGGCCTCGGGTGACCCTACGCAATAGTTTCCGATATCACGGTTCCAACAGAAACTTACGATTGAGGTGATGGAACGGGTTGGTGACGACGTGAGCATGGAGGAATTGAAACAGACGGTCTAGGCAAGGCATCCGGTGAAGGCCCCGAGACATAGAGGGGTTCAGGCAATATTTTATCAAAAATTTTGGGGATGGATAAGTAATTCGCTGTTGGAATTCATTCAGAATGCGTTTCGGGAACGTAGCTTCCATCCGAAAATATGTGCAGCTCACCTTTGTTTGATACCAAAAGTTACACATCCAACAATTATTTTTCAATTCAGACAAATATCTCTTTGTAACGTGATATATAAATTTATCACCAAATGCATCAAGTTGCACTTGAAAGATATTATGTCGACGCTCATCGCCCCGACCCAATCTAGCTTTAGAAAAGGGAATATTACACAAGATAATATATTCTCCATCCAAGAGATCTTGCACACATTGCGTGTAAAAAAATAAAAATAAAGTTGGATGTATGATGTTGAAGTTGGACTTAGAAAAAGCTTATGAGAGAATCGGTTGGACCTATTTAGAGGATACGCTTAGGGCGTTCATTTTCCCAAGTAATATTATCGAGTTGATTATGTTATGTGTACGAAATGCCTCTAATAATATTCTTCAGAATGGGGAACCGTTAGAATCTTTCAAACATGGTTGTGGTCTTCGTTAGGTTGATCCGCTATCGCCATACTTATTTGTTCTCTGTGTGTAAAGGTAGTCGTTGTGATACATGAAGCGATGGAATCAAAGTGGTGGGATCCAATTTTGGTGTGTAGGAGAGAGCTTAATATCTCTCCTTTATTTTTTGTCGATGGCTTGATTTAAATGGGCAAAGCAAATCTGAAAACGCCAAATGATGTTAAGCGCATACTTGACTTATTTTGTGGGGCTTCTAGACTAAGGCTCAACGCCGATAAATCTAAGGTGCATTTCTTGAATTTAGGAGGTGCACAGATGAAAAGGGATATATGCGGTATCCTCGATTTTCACAAACTGTAAATTTGGGGAAATGCCTTGGCGCAACTCTAGTGCATGGGAGGGTGAGTAAGGAGCAATATAATAATGTTCTAGACAGACTCCTAGTTAGATTTACGGATTGGAAATTTGGGGAAATGCCTTGGCGCAACTCTAGTGCATGGGGGGGTTTGGATGTTGTGGAATTCAGCAAACATAGATGTGGATATTCTGTATGTGGATGATCAAGACATATGCGCTCATTGGTCCAAAACAACAAGACAAGTGGATGGTTTCGGTTATATATGCGAAACCTCATGCTGAATATAAAAATTGCATTTTTGGAAAGTTAGCGCAGATGGCTCGGCATATTGATGTTGCGTGGTTTGTGCAAGGGGACTTCAATGAAATTGGGTTCACACATGAGAAGCAAGGGGGTTGCGTCAACTCGGGAAATCGGTGCATTGCGTTCCAAAACATAATGTATCTTGGGGTTTGCAAGACTTAGGATTCCACGACCCAAAATTCACTTGGACCAACAAGCGGGAAGGGGGTGCACTTATTAAAGAGGGGGATTGATAGATCGCTAGCCAACAGGAGGTGGATTGAGAAATTTCCAAACAATGCGGTGTTTCACCTACCACTTACGCATGGAGATCATCACCCGATCCTCAAAAATTGTCTTAGGGCAGATGCACGAGTAGGCACAAAACTGTTTCGATTCAGGGCGATGTGGCTAGATCACCCCTAGTGTGAAGAGTTGATTAGACATACGTGGGACGATCAGGGGCATTATTAAGGCAATTGATAAGATACCCACCATAACGATGCCGTGGAACAAAAAATGCTTTGGCAACATTTTTCGCCAAAAACAACATCTCCTGAGGCGGATCGAGGGAACACAAAAATATTGGGCAAGGCGAGCTAGTTCTTACCTTAAAAATATAGAGAAAGAACTACTTTCGGAGTATAACATGATTCTGAAAAGGGACGATTTATTTTGGCTCCAGAAGTCGAAAGTGCGATGGTTAAAAGAGAGGGTTAGAAATATGGCCTTTTTTCAGCGTTCACCAATCACACGGAGAAAATGCAATCGTATATTATTGCTGAAAATTGATGGTATATGGGTGCGTGAACAAGAAAATATTACACCTCATGCGATTGAGTATTTCAAGCAACTTTTCTCGGCCTCGGGTGACCCTACGCAATAGTTTCCGATATCACGGTTCCAACAGAAACTTACGATTGAGGTGATGGAACGGGTTGGTGACGACGTGAGCATGGAGGAATTGAAACAGACGGTCTAGGCAAGGCATCCGGTGAAGGCCCCGAGACATAGAGGGGTTCAGGCAATATTTTATCAAAAATTTTGGGGATGGATAAGTAATTCGCTGTTGGAATTCATTTAGAATGCGTTTCGGGAACGTAGCTTCCATCCGAAAATATGTGCAGCTCACCTTTGTTTGATACCAAAAGTTACACATCCAACAATTATTTTTCAATTCAGACAAATATCTCTCTGTAACGTGATATATAAATTTATCACCAAATGCATCAAGTTGCACTTGAAAGATATTATGTCGACGCTCATCGCCCCGACCCAATCTAGCTTTAGAAAAGGGAATATTACACAAGATAATATATTCTCCATCCAAGAGATCTTGCACACATTGCGTGTAAAAAAATAAAAATAAAGTTGGATGTATGATGTTGAAGTTGGACTTAGAAAAAGCTTATGAGAGAATCGGTTGGACCTATTTAGAGGATACGCTTAGGGCGTTCATTTTCCCAAGTAATATTATCGAGTTGATTATGTTATGTGTACGAAATGCCTCTAATAATATTCTTCAGAATGGGGAACCGTTAGAATCTTTCAAACATGGTTGTGGTCTTCGTTAGGTTGATCCGCTATCGCCATACTTATTTGTTCTCTGTGTGTAAAGGTAGTCGTTGTGATACATGAAGCGATGGAATCAAAGTGGTGGGATCCAATTTTGGTGTGTAGGGGAGAGCTTAATATCTCTCCTTTATTTTTTGTCGATGGCTTAATTTAAATGGGCAAAGCAAATCTGAAAACGCCAAATGAGGTTAAGCGCATACTTGACTTATTTTGTGGGGCTTCTAGACTAAGGCCCAACGCCGATAAATCTAAGGTGTATTTCTTGAATTTAGGAGGCGTACAGATGAAAAGGGATATATGCGGTATCCTCGATTTTCACAAACTGTAAATTTGGGGAAATGCCTTGGCGCAACTCTAGTGCATGGGAGGGTGAGTAAGGAGCAATATAATAATGTTCTGGACAGACTCCTAGTTAGATTTACGGATTGGAAATTTGGGGAAATGCCTTGGCGCAACTCTAGTGCATGGGGGGGTTTGGATGTTGTGGAATTCAGCAAACATAGATGTGGATATTATGTATGTGGATGATCAAGACATATGCGCTCATTGGTCCAAAACAACAAGACAAGTGGATGGTTTCAGTTATATATCCGAAACCTCATGCTGAATATAAAAATTGCATTTTTGGAAAGTTAGCGCAGATGGCTCGACATACTGATGTTGCGTGGTTTGTGCAAGGGGACTTCAATGAAATTGGGTTCACACATGAGAAGCAAAGGGGGTTGCGTCAACTCGGGAAATCGGTGCATTGCGTTCCAAAACAGAATGTATCTTGGGGTTTGCAAGACTTAGGATACCACGACCCAAAATTCACTTGGACCAACAACTGGGAAGGGGGTGCACTTATTATAGAGAGGGATTGATAGAGCGCTAGCCAACATGAGGTGGATTGAGAAATTTCCAAACAATGCGGTGTTTCACCTACCACTTACGCATCGAGATCATCACCCGATCCTCCAAAATTGTCTTAGGGCAGAAGCACGAGTAGGCACAAAACCGTTTCGATTCGGGGCGATGTGGCTAGATCACCCCTAGTGTGAAGAGTTGATTAGAAATACGTGGGACGATCAGGGGCATTATTAAGGCAATTGATAAGATACCCACCATAATGATGCCGTGGAACAAAAAATGCTTTGGCAACATTTTTTGCCAAAAACAACATCTCCTGAGGCGGATCGAGGGAGCACAAAAACATTGGGCAAGGCGAGCTAGTTCTTTCCTTAAAAATCTAGAGAAAGAACTACTTTCGGAGTATAGCGTGATTCTGAAAAGGGACGATTTATTTTGGCTCCAGAAGTCGAAAGTGCGATGGTTAAAAGAGAGGGTTAGAAATATGGCCTTTTTTCAGCGTTCAACAATCACACGGAGAAAATGCAATCGTATATTATTGCTGAAAATTGATGGTATATGGGTTCGTGAACAAGAAAATATTAGACCTCATGCGATTGAGTATTTCAAGCAACTTTTCTCGGCCTCGGGTGACCCTACGCAACAGTTTCCGATATCACGGTTCCAACAGAAACTTATGATTGAGGTGATGGAATGGGTGGGTGACGACGTGAGCATGGAGGAATTGAAACAGACGGGCTAGGCAACGCATCCGGTGAAGGCCCCGAGACCTAGAGGGGTTCAGGCAATATTTTATCAAAAATTTTGGGGATGGATAAGTAATTCGCTGTTGGAATTCATTCAGAATGCGTTTCGGGAACGTAGCTTCCATCCGAAAATATGTGCAGCTCACCTTTGTTTGATACCAAAAGTTACACATCCAACAATTATTTTTCAATTCAGACAAATATCTCTTTGTAACGTGATATATAAATTTATCACCAAATGCATCAAGTTGCACTTGAAAGATATTATGCCGACGCTCATCGCCCCGACCCAATCTAGCTTTAGAAAAGGGAGGATTACACAAGATAATATATTCTCCATCCAAGAGATCTTGCACACATTGCGTGTAAAAAAATAAAAATAAAGTTGGATGTATGATGTTGAAGTTGGACTTAGAAAAACCTTATGAGAGAATCGGTTGGACCTATTTGGAGGATACGCTTAGGGCGTTCATTTTCCCAAGTAATATTATCCAGTTGATTATGTTATGTGTACGAAATGCCTCTAATAATATTCTTCAGAATGGGGAACCGTTAGAATCTTTCAAACATGGTTGTGGTCTTCGTTAGGTTGATCCGCTATCGCCATACTTATTTGTTCTCTGTGTGTAAAGGTAGTCGTTGTGATACATGAAGCGATGGAATCAAAGTGGTGGGATCCAATTTTGGTGTGTAGGGGAGAGCCTAATATCTCTCCTTTATTTTTTGTCGATGGCTTGATTGAGATGGGCAAAGCAAATCTGAAAACGCCAAATGAGGTTAAGCGCATACTTGACTTATTTTGTGGGGCTTCTAGACTAAGGCCCAACGCCGATAAATCTAAGGTGTATTTCTTGAATTTAGGAGGCGTACAGATGAAAAGGGATATATGCGGTATCCTCGATTTTCACAAACTGTAAATTTGGGGAAATGCCTTGGCGCAACTCTAGTGCATGGGAGGGTGAGTAAGGAGCAATATAATAATGTTATGGACAGACTCCTAGTTAGATTTACGGATTGGAAATTTGGGGAAATGCCTTGGCGCAACTCTAGTGCATGGGGGGGTTTGGATGTTGTGGAATTCAGCAAACATAGATGTGGATATTATGTATGTGGATGATCAAGACATATGCGCTCATTGGTCCAAAACAACAAGACAAGTGGATGGTTTCGGTTATATATGCGAAACCTCATGCTGAATATAAAAATTGCATTTTTGGAAAGTTAGCGCAGATGGCTTGGCATACTGATGTTGCGTGGTTTGTGCAAGGGGACTTCAATGAAATTGGGTTCACACATGAGAAGCAAAGGGGGTTGCGTCAACTCGGGAAATCGGTGCATTGCGTTCCAAAACAGAATGTATCTTGGGGTTTGCAAGACTTAGGATACCACGACCCAAAATTCACTTGGACCAACAACTGGGAAGGGGGTGCACTTATTATAGAGAGGGATCGATAGAGCGCTAGCCAACAGGAGGTGGATTGAGAAATTTCCAAACAATGCGGTGTTTCACCTACCACTTACGCATCGAGATCATCACCCGATCCTCCAAAATTGTCTTAGGGCAGAAGCACGAGTAGGCACAAAACCGTTTCGATTCGGGGCGATGTGGCTAGATCACCCCTAGTGTGAAGAGTTGATTAGAAATACGTGGGACGATCAGGGGCATTATTAAGGCAATTGATAAGATACCCACCATAATGATGCCGTGGAACAAAAAATGCTTTGGCAACATTTTTTGCCAAAAACAACATCTCCTGAGGCGGATCGAGGGAGCACAAAAACATTGGGCAAGGCGAGCTAGTTCTTTCCTTAAAAATCTAGAGAAAGAACTACTTTCGGAGTATAACGTGATTCTGAAAAGGGACGATTTATTTTGGCTCCAGAAGTCGAAAGTGCGATGGTTAAAAGAGAGGGTTAGAAATATGGCCTTTTTTCAGCGTTCAACAATCACACAGAGAAAATGCAATCGTATATTATTGCTGAAAATTGATGGTATATGGGTTCGTGAACAAGAAAATATTAGACCTCATGTGATTGAGTATTTCAAGCAACTTTTCTCGGCCTCGGGTGACCCTACGCAACAGTTTCCGATATCACGGTTCCAACAGAAACTTATGATTCAGGTGATGGAATGGGTGGGTGACGACGTGAGCATGGAGGAATTGAAACAGACGGGCTAGGCAACGCATCCGGTGAAGGCCCCGAGACCTAGAGGGGTTGAGGCAATATTTTATCAAAAATTTTGGGGATGGATAAGTAATTCGCTGTTGGAATTCATTCAGAATGCGTTTCGGGAACGTAGCTTCCATCCGAAAATATGTGCAGCTCACCTTTGTTTGATACCAAAAGTTACACATCCAACAATTATTTTTCAATTCAGACAAATATCTCTTTGTAACGTGATATATAAATTTATCACCAAATGCATCAAGTTGCACTTGAAAGATATTATGCCGACGCTCATCGCCCCGACCCAATCTAGCTTTAGAAAAGGGAGGATTACACAAGATAATATATTCTCCATCCAAGAGATCTTGCACACATTGCGTGTAAAAAAATAAAAATAAAGTTGGATGTATGATGTTGAAGTTGGACTTAGAAAAACCTTATGAGAGAATCGGTTGGACCTATTTGGAGGATACGCTTAGGGCGTTCATTTTCCCAAGTAATATTATCCAGTTGATTATGTTATGTGTACGAAATGCCTCTAATAATATTCTTCAGAATGGGGAACCGTTAGAATCTTTCAAACATGGTTGTGGTCTTCGTTAGGTTGATCCGCTATCGCCATACTTATTTGTTCTCTGTGTGTAAAGGTAGTCGTTGTGATACATGAAGCGATGGAATCAAAGTGGTGGGATCCAATTTTCGTGTGTAGGGGAGAGCCTAATATCTCTCCTTTATTTTTTGTCGATGGCTTGATTGAGATGGGCAAAGCAAATCTGAAAACGCCAAATGAGGTTAAGCGCATACTTGACTTATTTTGTGGGGCTTCTAGACTAAGGCTCAACGCCGATAAATCTAAGGTGTATTTCTTGAATTTAGGAGGCGCACAGATGAAAAGGGATATATGCGGTATCCTCGATTTTCACAAACTGTAAATTTGGGGAAATGCCTTGGCGCAACTCTAGTGCATGGGAGGGTGAGTAAGGAGCAATATAATAATGTTCTGGACATACTCCTAGTTAGATTTACGGATTGGAAATTTGGGGAAATGCCTTGGCGCAACTCTAGTGCATGGGGGGGTTTGGATGTTGTGGAATTCAGCAAACATAGATGTGGATATTCTGTATGTGGATGATCAAGACATATGCGCTCATTGGTCCAAAACAACAAGACAAGTGGATGGTTTCGGTTATATATGCGAAACCTCATGCTGAATATAAAAATTGCATTTTTGGAAAGTTAGCGCAGATGGCTCGGCATATTGATGTTGCGTGGTTTGTGCAAGGGGACTTCAATGAAATTGGGTTCACACATGAGAAGCAAGGGGGTTGCGTCAACTCAGGAAATCGGTGCATTGCGTTCCAAAACATAATGTATCTTGGGGTTTGCAAGACTTAGGATTACACGACCCAAAATTCACTTGGACCAACAAGCGGGAAGGGGGTGCACTTATTAAAGAGAGGGATTGATAGATCGCTAGCCAACACGACGTGGATTGAGAAATTTCCAAACAATGCGGTGTTTCACCTACCACTTACGCATGGAGATCATCACCCGATCCTCAAAAATTGTCTTAGGGCAGATGCACGAGTAGGCACAAAACCGGTTCGATTCGGGGCGATGTGGCTAGATCACCCCTAGTGTGAAGAGTTGATTAGACATACGTGGGACGATCAGGGGCATTATTAAGGCAATTGATAAGATACCCACCATAACGATGCCGTGGAACAAAAAATGCTTTGGCAACATTTTTCGCCAAAAACAACATCTCCTGAGGCGGATCGAGGGAGCACAAAAATATTGGGCAAGGCGAGCTAGTTCTTTCCTTAAAAATCTAGAGAAAGAACTACTTTTGGAGTATAACGTGATTCTGAAAAGGGACGATTTATTTTGGCTCCAGAAGTCGAAAGTGCGACGGTTAAAAGAGAGGGTTAGAAATATGGCCTTTTTTCAGCGTTCACCAATCACACGGAGAAAATGCAATCGTATATTATTGCTGAAAATTGATGGTATATGGGTGCGTGAACAAGAAAATATTAGACCTCATGCGATTGAGTATTTCAAGCAACTTTTCTCGGCCTCGGGTGACCCTACGCAATAGTTTCCGATATCACGGTTCCAACAGAAACTTACGATTGAGGTGATGGAACGGGTTGGTGACGACGTGAGCATGGAGGAATTGAAACAGACGGTCTAGGCAAGGCATCCGGTGAAGGCCCCGAGACCTAGAGGGGTTCAGGCAATATTTTATCAAAAATTTTGGGGATGGATAAGTAATTCGCTGTTGGAATTCATTCAGAATGCGTTTCGGGAACGTAGCTTCCATCCGAAAATATGTGCAGCTCACCTTTGTTTGATACCAAAACTTACACATCCAACAATTATTTTTCAATTCAGACAAATATCTCTTTGTAACGTGATATATAAATTTATCACCAAATGCATCAAGTTGCACTTGAAAGATATTATGTCGACGCTCATCGCCCCGACCCAATCTAGCTTTAGAAAAGGGAGGATTACACAAGATAATATATTCTCCATCCAAGAGATCTTGCACACATTGCGTGTAAAAAAATAAAAATAAAGTTGGATGTATGATGTTGAAGTTGGACTTAGAAAAAGCTTATGAGAGAATCGGTTGGACCTATTTGGAGGATACGCTTAGGGCGTTCATTTTCCCAAGTAATATTATCGAGTTGATTATGTTATGTGTACGAAATGCCTCTAATAATATTCTTCAGAATGGGGAACCGTTAGAATCTTTCAAACATGGTTGTGGTCTTCGTTAGGTTGATCCGCTATCGCCATACTTATTTGTTCTCTGTGTCTAAAGGTAGTCATTGTGATACATGAAGCGATAGAATCAAAGTGGTGGGATCCAATTTTGGTGTGTAGGGGAGAGCTTAATATCTCTCCTTTATTTTTTGTCGATGGCTTGATTTAAATGGGCAAAGCAAATCTGAAAACGCCAAATGAGGTTAAGCGCATACTTGACTTATTTTGTGGGGCTTCTAGACTAAGGCCCAACGCCGATAAATCTAAGGTGTATTTCTTGAATTTAGGAGGCGTACAGATGAAAAGGGATATATGCGGTATCCTCGATTTTCACAAACTGTAAATTTGGGGAAATGCCTTGGCGCAACTCTAGTGCATGGGAGGGTGAGTAAGGAGCAATATAATAATGTTCTGGACAGACTCCTAGTTAGATTTACGGATTGGAAATTTGGGGAAATGCCTTGGCGCAACTCTAGTGCATGGGGGGGTTTGGATGTTGTGGAATTCAGCAAACATAGATGTGGATATTATGTATGTGGATGATCAAGACATATGCGCTCATTGGTCCAAAACAACAAGACAAGTGGATGGTTTCGGTTATATATGCGAAACCTCATGCTGAATATAAAAATTGCATTTTTGGAAAGTTAGCACAGATGGCTCGGCATACTGATGTTGCGTGGTTTGTGCAAGGGGACTTCAATGAAATTGGGTTCACACATGAGAAGCAAAGGGGGTTGCGTCAACTCGGGAAATCGGTGCATTGCGTTCCAAAACAGAATGTATCTTGGGGTTTGCAAGACTTAGGATACCACGACCCAAAATTCACTTGGACCAACAACTGGGAAGGGGGTACACTTATTAAAGAGAGGGATTGATAGAGCGCTAGCCAACAGGAGGTGGATTGAGAAATTTCCAAACAATGCAGTGTTTCACCTACCACTTACGCATCGAGATCATCACACGATCCTCCAAAATTGTCTTAGGGCAGATGCACGAGTAGGCACAAAACCGTTTCGATTCGGGACGATGTAGCTAGATCACCCCTAGTGTGAAGAGTTGATTAGAAATACGTGGGACGATCAGGGGCATTAATAAGGCAATTGATAAGATACCCACCATAATGATGCCGTGGAACAAAAAATGCTTTGGCAACATTTTTTGCCAAAAACAACATCTCCTGAGGCGGATCGAGGGAGCACAAAAACATTGGGCAAGGCGAGCTAGTTCTTTCCTTAAAAATCTAGAGAAAGAACTACTTTCGGAGTATAACGTTATTCTGAAAAGGGACGATTTATTTTGGCTCCAGAAGTCGAAAGTGCGATGGTTAAAAGAGAGGGTTAGAAATATGGCCTTTTTTCAGCGTTCAACAATCACACGGAGAAAATGCAATCGTATATTATTGCTGAAAATTGATGGTATATGGGTTCGTGAACAAGAAAATATTAGACCTCATGCGATTGAGTATTTCAAGCAACTTTTCTCGGCCTCGGGTGACCCTACGCAACAGTTTCCGATATCACGGTTCCAACAGAAACTTATGATTGAGGTGATGGAATGGGTGGGTGACGACGTGAGCATGGAGGAATTGAAACAGACGGGCTAGGCAACGCATCCGGTGAAGGCCCCGAGACCTAGAGGGGTTCAGGCAATATTTTATCAAAAATTTTGGGGATGGATAAGTAATTCGCTGTTGGAATTCATTCAGAATGCGTTTCGGGAACGTAGCTTCCATCCGAAAATATGTGCAGCTCACCTTTGTTTGATACCAAAAGTTACACATCCAACAATTATTTTTCAATTCAGACAAATATCTCTTTGTAACGTGATATATAAATTTATCACCAAATGCATCAAGTTGCACTTGAAAGATATTATGCCGACGCTCATCGCCCCGACCCAATCTAGCTTTAGAAAAGGGAGGATTACACAAGATAATATATTCTCCATCCAAGAGATCTTGCACACATTGCGTGTAAAAAAATAAAAATAAAGTTGGATGTATGATGTTGAAGTTGGACTTAGAAAAACCTTATGAGAGAATCGGTTGGACCTATTTGGAGGATACGCTTAGGGCGTTCATTTTCCCAAGTAATATTATCCAGTTGATTATGTTATGTGTACGAAATGCCTCTAATAATATTCTTCAGAATGGGGAACCGTTAGAATCTTTCAAACATGGTTGTGGTCTTCGTTAGGTTGATCCGCTATCGCCATACTTATTTGTTCTCTGTGTGTAAAGGTAGTCGTTGTGATACATGAAGCGATGGAATCAAAGTGGTGGGATCCAATTTTGGTGTGTAGGGGAGAGCCTAATATCTCTCCTTTATTTTTTGTCGATGGCTTGATTGAGATGGGCAAAGCAAATCTGAAAACGCCAAATGAGGTTAAGCGCATACTTGACTTATTTTGTGGGGCTTCGAGACTAAGGCTCAACACCGATAAATCTAAGGTGTATTTCTTGAATTTAGGAGGCGCACAGATGAAAAGGGATATATGCGGTATCCTCGATTTTCACAAACTGTAATTTTGGGGAAATGCCTTGGCGCAACTCTAGTGCATGGGAGGGTGAGTAAGGAGCAATATAATAATGTTCTGGACATACTCCTAGTTAGATTTACGGATTGGAAATTTGGGGAAATGCCTTGGCGCAACTCTAGTGCATGGGGGGGTTTGGATGTTGTGGAATTCAGCAAACATAGATGTGGATATTCTGTATGTGGATGATCAAGACATATGCGCTCATTGGTCCAAAACAACAAGACAAGTGGATGGTTTCGGTTATATATGCGAAACCTCATGCTGAATATAAAAATTGCATTTTTGGAAAGTTAGCGCAGATGGCTCGGCATATTGATGTTGCGTGGTTTGTGCAAGGGGACTTCAATGAAATTGGGTTCACACATGAGAAGCAAGGGGGTTGCGTCAACTCAGGAAATCGGTGCATTGCGTTCCAAAACATAATGTATCTTGGGGTTTGCAAGACTTAGGATTACACGACCCAAAATTCACTTGGACCAACAAGCGGGAAGGGGGTGCACTTATTAAAGAGAGGGATTGATAGATCGCTAGCCAACACGAGGTGGATTGAGAAATTTCCAAACAATGCGGTGTTTCACCTACCACTTACGCATGGAGATCATCACCCGATCCTCAAAAATTGTCTTATGGCAGATGCACGAGTAGGCACAAAACCGTTTCGATTCGGGGCGATGTGGCTAGATCACCCCTAGTGTGAAGAGTTGATTAGACATACGTGGGACGATCAGGGGCATTATTAAGGCAATTGATAAGATACCCACCATAACGATGCCGTGGAACAAAAAATGCTTTGGCAACATTTTTCGCCAAAAACAACATCTCCTGAGGCGGATCGAGGGAGCACAAAAATATTGGGCAAGGCGAGCTAGTTCTTTCCTTAAAAATCTAGAGAAAGAACTACTTTTGGAGTATAACGTGATTCTGAAAAGGGACGATTTATTTTGGCTCCAGAAGTCGAAAGTGCGATGGTTAAAAGAGAGGGTTAGAAATATGGCCTTTTTTCAGCGTTCACCAATCACACGGAGAAAATGCAATCGTATATTATTGCTGAAAATTGATGGTATATGGGTGCGTGAACAAGAAAATATTAGACCTCATGCGATTGAGTATTTCAAGCAACTTTTCTCGGCCTCGGGTGACCCTACGCAATAGTTTCCGATATCACGGTTCCAACAGAAACTTACGATTGAGGTGATGGAACGGGTTGGTGACGACGTGAGCATGGAGGAATTGAAACAGACGGTCTAGGCAAGGCATCCGGTGAAGGCCCCGAGACCTAGAGGGGTTCAGGCAATATTTTATCAAAAATTTTGGGGATGGATAAGTAATTCGCTGTTGGAATTCATTCAGAATGCGTTTCGGGAACGTAGCTTCCATCCGAAAATATGTGCAGCTCAGCTTTGTTTGATACCAAAAGTTACACATCCAACAATTATTTTTCAATTCAGACAAATATCTCTTTGTAACGTGATATATAAATTTATCACCAAATGCATCAAGTTGCACTTGAAAGATATTATGTCGACGCTCATCGCCCCGACCCAATCTAGCTTTAGAAAAGGGAGGATTACACAAGATAATATATTCTCCATCCAAGAGATCTTGCACACATTGCGTGTAAAAAAATAAAAATAAAGTTGGATGTATGATGTTGAAGTTGGACTTAGAAAAAGCTTATGAGAGAATCGGTTGGACCTATTTGGAGGATACGCTTAGGGCGTTCATTTTCCCAAGTAATATTATCGAGTTGATTATGTTATGTGTACGAAATGCCTCTAATAATATTCTTCAGAATGGGGAACCGTTAGAATCTTTCAAACATGGTTGTGGTCTTCGTTAGGTTGATCCGCTATCGCCATACTTATTTGTTCTCTGTGTCTAAAGGTAGTCATTGTGATACATGAAGCGATGGAATCAAAGTGGTGGGATCCAATTTTGGTGTGTAGGGGAGAGCTTAATATCTCTCCTTTATTTTTTGTCGATGGCTTGATTTAAATGGGCAAAGCAAATCTGAAAACGCCAAATGAGGTTAAGCGCATACTTGACTTATTTTGTGGGGCTTCTAGACTAAGGCCCAACGCCGATAAATCTAAGGTGTATTTCTTGAATTTAGGAGGCGTACAGATGAAAAGGGATATATGCGGTATCCTCGATTTTCACAAACTGTAAATTTGGGGAAATGCCTTGGCGCAACTCTAGTGCATGGGAGGGTGAGTAAGGAGCAATATAATAAAGTTCTGGACAGACTCCTAGTTAGATTTACGGATTGGAAATTTGGGGAAATGCCTTGGCGCAACTCTAGTGCATGGGGGGGTTTGGATGTTGTGGAATTCAGCAAACATAGATGTGGATATTATGTATGTGGATGATCAAGACATATGCGCTCATTGGTCCAAAACAACAAGACAAGTGGATGGTTTCGGTTATATATGCGAAACCTCATGCTGAATATAAAAATTGCATTTTTGGAAAGTTAGCACAGATGGCTCGGCATACTGATGTTGCGTGGTTTGTGCAAGGGGACTTCAATCAAATTGGGTTCACACATGAGAAGCAAAGGGGGTTGCGTCAACTCGGGAAATCGGTGCATTGCGTTCCAAAACAGAATGTATCTTGGGGTTTGCAAGACTTAGGATACCACGACCCAAAATTCACTTGGACCAACAACTGGGAAGGGGGTACACTTATTAAAGAGAGGGATTGATAGAGCGCTAGCCAACCGGAGGTGGATTGAGAAATTTCCAAACAATGCGGTGTTTCACCTACCACTTACGCATCGAGATCATCACCCGATCCTCCAAAATTGTCTTAGGGCAGATGCACGAGTAGGCACAAAACCGTTTCGATTCGGGACGATGTGGCTAGATCACCCCTAGTGTGAAGAGTTGATTAGAAATACGTGGGACGATCAGGGGCATTATTAAGGCAATTGATAAGATACCCACCATAATGATGCCGTGGAACAAAAAATGCTTTGGCAACATTTTTTGCCAAAAACAACATCTCCTGAGGCGGATCGAGGGAGCACAAAAACATTGGGCAAGGCGAGCTAGTTCTTTCCTTAAAATCTAGAGAAAGAACTACTTTCGGAGTATAACGTGATTCTGAAAAGGGACGATTTATTTTGGCTCCAGAAGTCGAAAGTGCGATGGTTAAAAGAGAGGGTTAGAAATATGGCCTTTTTTCAGCGTTCAACAATCACACGGAGAAAATGCAATCGTATATTATTGCTGAAAATTGATGGTATATGGGTTCGTGAACAAGAAAATATTAGACCTCATGCGATTGAGTATTTCAAGCAACTTTTCTCGGCCTCGGGTGACCCTACGCAACAGTTTCCGATATCACGGTTCCAACAGAAACTTATGATTGAGGTGATGGAATGGGTGGGTGACGACGTGAGCATGGAGGAATTGAAACAGACGGGCTAGGCAACGCATCCGGTGAAGGCCCCGAGACCTAGAGGGGTTCAGGCAATATTTTATCAAAAATTTTGGGGATGGATAAGTAATTCGCTGTTGGAATTCATTCAGAATGCGTTTCGGGAACGTAGCTTCCATCCGAAAATATGTGCAGCTCACCTTTGTTTGATACCAAAAGTTACACATCCAACAATTATTTTTCAATTCAGACAAATATCTCTTTGTAACGTGATATATAAATTTATCACCAAATGCATCAAGTTGCACTTGAAAGATATTATGCCGACGCTCATCGCCCCGACCCAATCTAGCTTTAGAAAAGGGAGGATTACACAAGATAATATATTCTCCATCCAAGAGATCTTGCACACATTGCGTGTAAAAAAATAAAAATAAAGTTGGATGTATGATGTTGAAGTTGGACTTAGAAAAACCTTATGAGAGAATCGGTTGGACCTATTTGGAGGATACGCTTAGGGCGTTCATTTTCCCAAGTAATATTATCCAGTTGATTATGTTATGTGTACGAAATGCCTCTAATAATATTCTTCAGAATGGGGAACCGTTAGAATCTTTCAAACATGGTTGTGGTCTTCGTTAGGTTGATCCGCTATCGCCATACTTATTTGTTCTCTGTGTGTAAAGGTAGTCGTTGTGATACATGAAGCGATGGAATCAAAGTGGTGGGATCCAATTTTGGTGTGTAGGGGAGAGCCTAATATCTCTCCTTTATTTTTTGTCGATGGCTTGATTGAGATGGGCAAAGCAAATCTGAAAACGCCAAATGAGGTTAAGCGCATACTTGACTTATTTTGTGGGGCTTCGAGACTAAGGCTCAACGCCGATAAATCTAAGGTGTATTTCTTGAATTTAGGAGGCGCACAGATGAAAAGGGATATATGCGGTATCCTCGATTTTCACAAACTGTAATTTTGGGGAAATGCCTTGGCGCAACTCTAGTGCATGGGAGGGTGAGTAAGGAGCAATATAATAATGTTCTGGACATACTCCTAGTTAGATTTACGGATTGGAAATTTGGGGAAATGCCTTGGCGCAACTCTAGTGCATGGGGGGGTTTGGATGTTGTGGAATTCAGCAAACATAGATGTGGATATTCTGTATGTGGATGATCAAGACATATGCGCTCATTGGTCCAAAACAACAAGACAAGTGGATGGTTTCGGTTATATATGCGAAACCTCATGCTGAATATAAAAATTGCATTTTTGGAAAGTTAGCGCAGATGGCTCGGCATATTGATGTTGCGTGGTTTGTGCAAGGGGACTTCAATGAAATTGGGTTCACACATGAGAAGCAAGGGGGTTGCGTCAACTCAGGAAATCGGTGCATTGCGTTCCAAAACATAATGTATCTTGGGGTTTGCAAGACTTAGGATTACACGACCCAAAATTCACTTGGACCAACAAGCGGGAAGGGGGTGCACTTATTAAAGAGAGGGATTGATAGATCGCTAGCCAACACGAGGTGGATTGAGAAATTTCCAAACAATGCGGTGTTTCACCTACCACTTACGCATGGAGATCATCACCCGATCCTCAAAAATTGTCTTATGGCAGATGCACGAGTAGGCACAAAACCGTTTCGATTCGGGGCGATGTGGCTAGATCACCCCTAGTGTGAAGAGTTGATTAGACATACGTGGGACAATCAGGGGCATTATTAAGGCAATTGATAAGATACCCACCATAACGATGCCGTGGAACAAAAAATGCTTTGGCAACATTTTTCGCCAAAAACAACATCTCCTGAGGCGGATCGAGGGAGCACAAAAATATTGGGCAAGGCGAGCTAGTTCTTTCCTTAAAAATCTAGAGAAAGAACTACTTTTGGAGTATAACGTGATTCTGAAAAGGGACGATTTATTTTGGCTCCAGAAGTCGAAAGTGCGATGGTTAAAAGAGAGGGTTAGAAATATGGCCTTTTTTCAGCGTTCACCAATCACACGGAGAAAATGCAATCGTATATTATTGCTGAAAATTGATGGTATATGGGTGCGTGAACAAGAAAATATTAGACCTCATGCGATTGAGTATTTCAAGCAACTTTTCTCAGCCTCGGGTGACCCTACGCAATAGTTTCCGATATCACGGTTCCAACAGAAACTTACGATTGAGGTGATGGAACGGGTTGGTGACGACGTGAGCATGGAGGAATTGAAACAGACGGTCTAGGCAAGGCATCCGGTGAAGGCCCCGAGACCTAGAGGGGTTCAGGCAATATTTTATCAAAAATTTTGGGGATGGATAAGTAATTCGCTGTTGGAATTCATTCAGAATGCGTTTCGGGAACGTAGCTTCCATCCGAAAATATGTGCAGCTCACCTTTGTTTGATACCAAAAGTTACACATCCAACAATTATTTTTCAATTCAGACAAATATCTCTTTGTAACGTGATATATAAATTTATCACCAAATGCATCAAGTTGCACTTGAAAGATATTATGTCGACGCTCATCGCCCCGACCCAATCTAGCTTTAGAAAAGGGAGGATTACACAAGATAATATATTCTCCATCCAAGAGATCTTGCACACATTGCGTGTAAAAAAATAAAAATAAAGTTGGATGTATGATGTTGAAGTTGGACTTAGAAAAAGCTTATGAGAGAATCGGTTGGACCTATTTGGAGGATACGCTTAGGGCGTTCATTTTCCCAAGTAATATTATCGAGTTGATTATGTTATGTGTACGAAATGCCTCTAATAATATTCTTCAGAATGGGGAACCGTTAGAATCTTTCAAACATGGTTGTGGTCTTCGTTAGGTTGATCCGCTATCGCCATACTTATTTGTTCTCTGTGTCTAAAGGTAGTCATTGTGATACATGAAGCGATGGAATCAAAGTGGTGGGATCCAATTTTGGTGTGTAGGGGAGAGCTTAATATCTCTCCTTTATTTTTTGTCGATGGCTTGATTTAAATGGGCAAAGCAAATCTGAAAACGCCAAATGAGGTTAAGCGCATACTTGACTTATTTTGTGGGGCTTCTAGACTAAGGCCCAACGCCGATAAATCTAAGGTGTATTTCTTGAATTTAGGAGGCGTACAGATGAAAAGGGATATATGCGGTATCCTCGATTTTCACAAACTGTAAATTTGGGGAAATGCCTTGGCGCAACTCTAGTGCATGGGAGGGTGAGTAAGGAGCAATATAATAATGTTCTGGACAGACTCCTAGTTAGATTTACGTATTGGAAATTTGGGGAAATGCCTTGGCGCAACTCTAGTGCATGGGGGGGTTTGGATGTTGTGGAATTCAGCAAACATAGATGTGGATATTATGTATGTGGATGATCAAGACATATGCGCTCATTGGTCCAAAACAACAAGACAAGTGGATGGTTTCGGTTATATATGCGAAACCTCATGTTGAATATAAAAATTGCATTTTTGGAAAGTTAGCACAGATGGCTCGGCATACTGATGTTGCGTGGTTTGTGCAAGGGGACTTCAATGAAATTGGGTTCACACATGAGAAGCAAAGGGGGTTGCGTCAACTCGGGAAATCGGTGCATTGCGTTCCAAAACAGAATGTATCTTGGGGTTTGCAAGACTTAGGATACCACGACCCAAAATTCACTTGGACCAACAACTGGGAAGGGGGTACACTTATTAAAGAGAGGGATTGATAGAGCGCTAGCCAACAGGAGGTGGATTGAGAAATTTCCAAACAATGCGGTGTTTCACCTACCACTTACGCATCGAGATCATCACCCGATCCTCCAAAATTGTCTTAGGGCAGATGCACGAGTAGGCACAAAACCGTTTCGATTCGGGACGATGTGGCTAGATCACCCCTAGTGTGAAGAGTTGATTAGAAATACGTGGGACGATCAGGGGCATTATTAAGGCAATTGATAAGATACCCACCATAATGATGCCGTGGAACAAAAAATGCTTTGGCAACATTTTTTGCCAAAAACAACATCTCCTGAGGCGGATCGAGGGAGCACAAAAACATTGGGCAAGGCGAGCTAGTTCTTTCCTTAAAAATCTAGAGAAAGAACTACTTTCGGAGTATAACGTGATTCTGAAAAGGGACGATTTATTTTGGCTCCAGAAGTCGAAAGTGCGATGGTTAAAAGAGAGGGTTAGAAATATGGCCTTTTTTCAGCGTTCAACAATCACACGGAGAAAATGCAATCGTATATTATTGCTGAAAATTGATGGTATATGGGTTCGTGAACAAGAAAATATTAGACCTCATGCGATTGAGTATTTCAAGCAACTTTTCTCGGCCTCGGGTGACCCTACGCAACAGTTTCCGATATCACGGTTCCAACAGAAACTTATGATTGAGGTGATGGAATGGGTGGGTGACGACGTGAGCATGGAGGAATTGAAACAGACGGGCTAGGCAACGCATCCGGTGAAGGCCCCGAGACCTAGAGGGGTTCAGGCAATATTTTATCAAAAATTTTGGGGATGGATAAGTAATTCGCTGTTGGAATTCATTCAGAATGCGTTTCGGGAACGTAGCTTCCATCCGAAAATATGTGCAGCTCACCTTTGTTTGATACCAAAAGTTACACATCCAACAATTATTTTTCAATTCAGACAAATATCTCTTTGTAACGTGATATATAAATTTATCACCAAATGCATCAAGTTGCACTTGAAAGATATTATGCCGACGCTGATCGCCCCGACCCAATCTAGCTTTAGAAAAGGGAGGATTACACAAGATAATATATTCTCCATCCAAGAGATCTTGCACACATTGCGTGTAAAAAAATAAAAATAAAGTTGGATGTATGATGTTGAAGTTGGACTTAGAAAAACCTTATGAGAGAATCGGTTGGACCTATTTGGAGGATACGCTTAGGGCGTTCATTTTCCCAAGTAATATTATCCAGTTGATTATGTTATGTGTACGAAATGCCTCTAATAATATTCTTCAGAATGGGGAACCGTTAGAATCTTTCAAACATGGTTGTGGTCTTCGTTAGGTTGATCCGCTATCGCCATACTTATTTGTTCTCTGTGTGTAAAGGTAGTCGTTGTGATACATGAAGCGATGGAATCAAAGTGGTGGGATCCAATTTTGGTGTGTAGGGGAGAGCCTAATATCTCTCCTTTATTTTTTGTCGATGGCTTGATTGAGATGGGCAAAGCAAATCTGAAAACGCCAAATGAGGTTAAGCGCATACTTGACTTATTTTGTGGGGCTTCGAGACTAAGGCTCAACGCCGATAAATCTAAGGTGTATTTCTTGAATTTAGGAGGCGCACAGATGAAAAGGGATATATGCGGTATCCTCGATTTTCACAAACTGTAATTTTGGGGAAATGCCTTGGCGCAACTCTAGTGCATGGGAGGGTGAGTAAGGAGCAATATAATAATGTTCTGGACATACTCCTAGTTAGATTTACGGATTGGAAATTTGGGGAAATGCCTTGGCGCAACTCTAGTGCATGGGGGGGTTTGGATGTTGTGGAATTCAGCAAACATAGATGTGGATATTCTGTATGTGGATGATCAAGACATATGCGCTCATTGGTCCAAAACAACAAGACAAGTGGATGGTTTCGGTTATATATGCGAAACCTCATGCTGAATATAAAAATTGCATTTTTGGAAAGTTAGCGCAGATGGCTCGGCATATTGATGTTGCGTGGTTTGTGCAAGGGGACTTCAATGAAATTGGGTTCACACATGAGAAGCAAGGGGGTTGCGTCAACTCAGGAAATCGGTGCATTGCGTTCCAAAACATAATGTATCTTGGGGTTTGCAAGACTTAGGATTACACGACCCAAAATTCACTTGGACCAACAAGCGGGAAGGGGGTGCACTTATTAAAGAGAGGGATTGATAGATCGCTAGCCAACACGAGGTGGATTGAGAAATTTCCAAACAATGCGGTGTTTCACCTACCACTTACGCATGGAGATCATCACCCGATCCTCAAAAATTGTCTTAGGGCAGATGCACGAGTAGGCACAAAACCGTTTCGATTCGGGGCGATGTGGCTAGATCACCCCTAGTGTGAAGAGTTGATTAGACATACGTAGGACGATCAGGGGCATTATTAAGGCAATTGATAAGATACCCACCATAACGATGCCGTGGAACAAAAAATGCTTTGGCAACATTTTTCGCCAAAAACAACATCTCCTGAGGCGGATCGAGGGAGCACAAAAATATTGGGCAAGGCGAGCTAGTTCTTTCCTTAAAAATCTAGAGAAAGAACTACTTTTGGAGTATAACGTGATTCTGAAAAGGGACGATTTATTTTGGCTCCAGAAGTCGAAAGTGCGATGGTTAAAAGAGAGGGTTAGAAATATGGCCTTTTTTCAGCGTTCAACAATCACACGGAGAAAATGCAATCGTATATTATTGCTGAAAATTGATGGTATATGGGTTCGTGAACAAGAAAATATTAGACCTCATGCGATTGAGTATTTCTTGCAACTTTTCTCGGCCTCGGGTGACCCTACGCAACAGTTTCCGATATCACGGTTCCAACAGAAACTTATGATTGAGGTGATGGAATGGGTGGGTGACGACGTGAGCATGGAGGAATTGAAACAGACGGGCTAGGCAACGCATCCGGTGAAGGCCCCGAGACCTAGAGGGGTTCAGGCAATATTTTATCAAAAATTTTGGGGATGGATAAGTAATTCGCTGTTGGAATTCATTCAGAATGCGTTTCGGGAACGTAGCTTCCATCCGAAAATATGTGCAGCTCACCTTTGTTTGATACCAAAACTTACACATCCAACAATTATATTTCAATTCAGACAAATATCTCTTTGTAACGTGATATATAAATTTATCACCAAATGCATCAAGTTGCAGTTGAAAGATATTATGCCGACGCTCATCGCCCCGACCCAATCTAGCTTTAGAAAAGGGAGGATTACACAAGATAATATATTCTCCAGCCAAGAGATCTTGCACACATTGCGTGTAAAAAAATAAAAATAAAGTTGGATGTATGATGTTGAAGTTGGACTTAGAAAAACCTTATGAGAGAATCGGTTGGAGCTATTTGGAGGATACGCTTAGGGCGTTCATTTTCCCAAGTAATATTATCCAGTTGATTATGTTATGTGTACGAAATGCCTCTAATAATATTCTTCAGAATGGGGAACCGTTAGAATCTTTCAAACATGGTTGTGGTCTTCGTTAGGTTGATCCGCTATCGCCATACTTATTTGTTCTCTGTGTGTAAAGGTAGTCGTTGTGATACATGAAGCGATGGAATCAAAGTGGTGGGATCCAATTTTGGTGTGTAGGGGAGAGCCTAATATCTCTCCTTTATTTTTTGTCGATGGCTTGATTGAGATGGGCAAAGCAAATCTGAAAACGCCAAATGAGGTTAAGCGCATACTTGACTTATTTTGTGGGGCTTCGAGACTAAGGCTCAACGCCGATAAATCTAAGGTGTATTTCTTGAATTTAGGAGGCGCACAGATGAAAAGGGATATATGCGGTATCCTCGATTTTCACAAACTGTAATTTTGGGGAAATGCCTTGGCGCAACTCTAGTGCATGGGAGGGTGAGTAAGGAGCAATATAATAATGTTCTGGACATACTCCTAGTTAGATTTACGGATTGGAAATTTGGGGAAATGCCTTGGCGCAACTCTAGTGCATGGGGGGGTTTGGATGTTGTGGAATTCAGCAAACATAGATGTGGATATTCTGTATGTGGATGATCAAGACATATGCGCTCATTGGTCCAAAACAACAAGACAAGTGGATGGTTTCGGTTATATATGCGAAACCTCATGCTGAATATAAAAATTGCATTTTTGGAAAGTTAGCGCAGATGGCTCGGCATATTGATGTTGCGTGGTTTGTGCAAGGGGACTTCAATGAAATTGGGTTCACACATGAGAAGCAAGGGGGTTGCGTCAACTCAGGAAATCGGTGCATTGCGTTCCAAAACATAATGTATCTTGGGGTTTGCAAGACTTAGGATTACACGACCCAAAATTCACTTGGACCAACAAGCGGGAAGGGGGTGCACTTATTAAAGAGAGGGATTGATAGATCGCTAGCCAACACGAGGTGGATTGAGAAATTTCCAAACAATGCGGTGTTTCACCTACCACTTACGCATGGAGATCATCACCCGATCCTCAAAAATTGTCTTAGGGCAGATGCACGAGTAGGCACAAAACCGTTTCGATTCGGGGCGATGTGGCTAGATCACCCCTAGTGTGAAGAGTTGATTAGACATACGTGGGACGATCAGGGGCATTATTAAGGCAATTGATAAGATACCCACCATAACGATGCCGTGGAACAAAAAATGCTTTGGCAACATTTTTCGCCAAAAACAACATCTCCTGAGGCGGATCGAGGGAGCACAAAAATATTGGGCAAGGCGAGCTAGTTCTTTCCTTAAAAATCTAGAGAAAGAACTACTTTTGGAGTATAACGTGATTCTGAAAAGGGACGATTTATTTTGGCTCCAGAAGTCGAAAGTGCGATGGTTAAAAGAGAGGGTTAGAAATATGGCCTTTTTTCAGCGTTCAACAATCACACGGAGAAAATGCAATCGTATATTATTGCTGAAAATTGATGGTATATGGGTTCGTGAACAAGAAAATATTAGACCTCATGCGATTGAGTATTTCTAGCAACTTTTCTCGGCCTCGGGTGACCCTACGCAACAGTTTCCGATATCACGGTTCCAACAGAAACTTATGATTGAGGTGATGGAATGAGTGGGTGACGACGTGAGCATGGAGGAATTGAAACAGACGGGCTAGGCAACGCATCCGGTGAAGGCCCCGAGACCTAGAGGGGTTCAGGCAATATTTTATCAAAAATTTTGGGGATGGATAAGTAATTCGCTGTTGGAATTCATTCAGAATGCGTTTCGGGAACGTAGCTTCCATCCGAAAATATGTGCAGCTCACCTTTGTTTGATACCAAAACTTACACATCCAACAATTATTTTTCAATTCAGACAAATATCTCTTTGTAACGTGATATATAAATTTATCACCAAATGCATCAAGTTGCAGTTGAAAGATATTATGCCGACGCTCATCGCCCCGACCCAATCTAGCTTTAGAAAAGGGAGGATTACACAAGATAATATATTCTCCATCCAAGAGATCTTGCACACATTGCGTGTAAAAAAATAAAAATAAAGTTGGATGTATGATGTTGAAGTTGGACTTAGAAAAACCTTATGAGAGAATCGGTTGGACCTATTTGGAGGATACGCTTAGGGCGTTCATTTTCCCAAGTAATATTATCCAGTTGATTATGTTATGTGTACGAAATGCCTCTAATAATATTCTTCAGAATGGGGAACCGTTAGAATCTTTCAAACATGGTTGTGGTCTTCGTTAGGTTGATCCGCTATCGCCATACTTATTTGTTCTCTGTGTGTAAAGGTAGTCGTTGTGATACATGAAGCGATGGAATCAAAGTGATGGGATCCAATTTTGGTGTGTAGGGGAGAGCTTAATATCTCTCCTTTATTTTTTGTCGATGGCTTGATTGAGATGGGCAAAGCAAATCTGAAAACGCCAAATGAGGTTAAGCGCATACTTGACTTATTTTGTGGGGCTTCGAGACTAAGGCTCAACGCCGATAAATCTAAGGTGTATTTCTTGAATTTAGGAGGCGCACAGATGAAAAGGGATATATGCGGTATCCTCGATTTTCACAAACTGTAATTTTGGGGAAATGCCTTGGCGCAACTCTAGTGCATGGGAGGGTGAGTAAGGAGCAATATAATAATGTTCTGGACATACTCCTAGTTAGATTTACGGATTGGAAATTTGGGGAAATGCCTTGGCGCAACTCTAGTGCATGGGGGGGTTTGGATGTTGTGGAATTCAGCAAACATAGATGTGGATATTCTGTATGTGGATGATCAAGACATATGCGCTCATTGGTCCAAAACAACAAGACAAGTGGATGGTTTCGGTTATATATGCGAAACCTCATGCTGAATATAAAAATTGCATTTTTGGAAAGTTAGCGCAGATGGCTCGGCATATTGATGTTGCGTGGTTTGTGCAAGGGGACTTCAATGAAATTGGGTTCACACATGAGAAGCAAGGGGGTTGCGTCAACTCAGGAAATCGGTGCATTGCGTTCCAAAACATAATGTATCTTGGGGTTTGCAAGACTTAGGATTACACGACCCAAAATTCACTTGGACCAACAAGCGGGAATGGGGTGCACTTATTAAAGAGAGTGATTGATAGATCGCTAGCCAACACGAGGTGGATTGAGAAATTTCCAAACAATGCGGTGTTTCACCTACCACTTACGCATGGAGATCATCACCCGATCCTCAAAAATTGTCTTAGGGCAGATGCACGAGTAGGCACAAAAACGGTTTCTATTCGGGGCGATGTGGCTAGATCACCCCTAGTGTGAAGAGTTGATTAGACATACGTGGGACGATAAGGGGCATTATTAAGGCAATTGATAAGATACCCACCATAACGATGCCGTGGAACAAAAAATGCTTTGGCAACATTTTTCGCCAAAAAAAACATCTCCTGAGGCGGATCGAGGGAGCACAAAAATATTGGGCAAGGCGAGCTAGTTCTTTCCTTAAAAATCTAGAGAAAGAACTACTTTTGGAGTATAACGTGATTCTGAAAAGGGACGATTTATTTTGGCTCCAGAAGTCGAAAGTGCGATGGTTAAAAGAGAGGGTTAGAAATATGGCCTTTTTTCAGCGTTCACCAATCACACGGAGAAAATGCAATCGTATATTATTGCTGAAAATTGATGGTATATGGGTGCGTGAACAAGAAAATATTAGACCTCATGCGATTGAGTATTTCAAGCAACTTTTCTCGGCCTCGGGTGACCCTACGCAATAGTTTCCGATATCACGGTTCCAACAGAAACTTACGATTGAGGTGATGGAACGGGTTGGTGATGACGTGAGCATGGAGGAATTGAAACAGACGGTCTAGGCAAGGCATCCGGTGAAGGCCCCGAGACCTAGAGGGGTTCAGGCAATATTTTATCAAAAATTTTGGGGATGGATAAGTAATTCGCTGTTGGAATTCATTCAGAATGCGTTTCGGGAACGTAGCTTCCATCCGAAAATATGTGCAGCTCACCTTTGTTTGATACCAAAAGTTACACATCCAACAATTATTTTTCAATTCAGACAAATATCTCTTTGTAACGTGATACATAAATTTATCACCAAATGCATCAAGTTGCACTTGAAAGATATTATGCCGACGCTGATCGCCCCGACCCAATCTAGCTTTAGAAAAGGGAGGATTACACAAGATAATATATTCTCCATCCAAGAGATCTTGCACACATTGCGTGTAAAAAAATAAAAATAAAGTTGGATGTATGATGTTGAAGTTGGACTTAGAAAAACCTTATGAGAGAATCGGTTGGACCTATTTGGAGGATACGCTTAGGGCGTTCATTTTCCCAAGTAATATTATCGAGTTGATTATGTTATGTGTACGAAATGCCTCTAATAATATTCTTCAGAATGGGGAACCGTTATAATCTTTCAAACATGGTTGTGGTCTTCGTTAGGTTGATCCGCTATCGCCATACTTATTTGTTCTCTGTGTCTAAAGGTAGTCATTGTGATACATGAAGCGATGGAATCAAAGTGGTGGGATCCAATTTTGGTGTGTAGGGGAGAGCTTAATATCTCTCCTTTATTTTTTGTCGATGGCTTGATTTAAATGGGCAAAGAAAATCTGAAAACGCCAAATGAGGTTAAGCGCATACTTGACTTATTTTGTGGGGCTTCTAGACTAAGGCCCAACGCCGATAAATCTAAGGTGTATTTCTTGAATTTAGGAGGCGTACAGATGAAAAGGGATATATGCGGTATCCTCGATTTTCACAAACTGTAAATTTGGGGAAATGCCTTGGCGCAACTCTAGTGCATGGGAGGGTGAGTAAGGAGCAATATAATAATGTTCTGGACAGACTCCAAGTTAGATTTACGGATTGGAAATTTGGGGAAATGCCTTGGCGCAACTCTAGTGCATGGGGGGGTTTGGATGTTGTGGAATTCAGCAAACATAGATGTGGATATTATGTATGTGGATGATCAAGACATATGCGTTCATTGGTCCAAAACAACAAGACAAGTGGATGGTTTCGGTTATATATGCGAAACCTCATGCTGAATATAAAAATTGCATTTTTGGAAAGTTAGCGCAGATGGCTCGGCATACTGATGTTGCGTGGTTTGTGCAAGGGGACTTCAATGAAATTGGGTTCACACATGAGAAGCAAATGGGGTTGCGTCAACTCAGGAAATCGGTGCATTGCGTTCCAAAACAGAATGTATCTTGGGGTTTGCAAGACTTAGGATACCACGACCCAAAATTCACTTGGACCAACAACTGGGAAGGGGGTGCACTTATTAAAGAGAGGGATTGATAGAGCGCTAGCCAACAGGAGGTGGATTGAGAAATTTCCAAACAATGCGGTGTTTCACCTACCACTTACGCATCGAGATCATCACCCGATCCTCCAAAATTGTCTTAGGGCAGATGCACGAGTAGGCACAAAACCGTTTCGATTCGGGGCGATGTGGCTAGATCACCCCTAGTGTGAAGAGTTGATTAGAAATACGTGGGACGATCAGGGGCATTATTAAGGCAATTGATAAGATACCCACCGTAATGATGCCGTGGAACAAAAAATGCTTTGGCAACATTTTTTGCCAAAAACAACATCTCCTAAGGCGGATCGAGAGAGCACAAAAACATTGGGCAAGGCGAGCTAGTTCTTTCCTTAAAAATCTAGAGAAAGAACTACTTTCGGAGTATAACGTGATTCTGAAAAGGGACGATTTATTTTGGCTCCAGAAGTCGAAAGTGCGATGGTTAAAAGAGAGGGTTAGAAATATGGCCTTTTTTCAGCGTTCACCAATCACACGGAGAAAATGCAATCGTATATTATTGCTGAAAATTGATGGTATATGGGTGCGTGAACAAGAAAATATTAGACCTCATGCGATTGAGTATTTCAAGCAACTTTTCTCGGCCTCGGGTGACCCTACGCAATAGTTTCCGATATCACGGTTCCAACAGAAACTTACGATTGAGGTGATGGAACGGGTGGGTGATGACGTGAGCATGGAGGAATTGAAACAGACGGTCTAGGCAAGGCATCCGGTGAAGGCCCCGAGACCTAGAGGGGTTCAGGCAATATTTTATCAAAAATTTTGGGGATGGATAAGTAATTCGCTGTTGGAATTCATTCAGAATGCGTTTCGGGAACGTAGCTTCCATCCGAAAATATGTGCAGCTCACCTTTGTTTGATACCAAAAGTTACACATCCAACAATTATTTTTCAATTCAGACAAATATCTCTTTGTAACGTGATACATAAATTTATCACCAAATGCATCAAGTTGCACTTGAAAGATATTATGCCGACGCTGATCGCCCCGACCCAATCTAGCTTTAGAAAAGGGAGGATTACACAAGATAATATATTCTCCATCCAAGAGATCTTGCACACATTGCGTGTAAAAAAATAAAAATAAAGTTGGATGTATGATGTTGAAGTTGGACTTAGAAAAACCTTATGAGAGAATCGGTTGGACCTATTTGGAGGATACGCTTAGGGCGTTCATTTTCCCAAGTAATATTATCGAGTTGATTATGTTATGTGTACGAAATGCCTCTAATAATATTCTTCAGAATGGGGAACCGTTATAATCTTTCAAACATGGTTGTGGTCTTCGTTAGGTTGATCCGCTATCGCCATACTTATTTGTTCTCTGTGTCTAAAGGTAGTCATTGTGATACATGAAGCGATGGAATCAAAGTGGTGGGATCCAATTTTGGTGTGTAGGGGAGAGCTTAATATCTCTCCTTTATTTTTTGTCGATGGCTTGATTTAAATGGGCAAAGAAAATCTGAAAACGCCAAATGAGGTTAAGCGCATACTTGACTTATTTTGTGGGGCTTCTAGACTAAGGCCCAACGCCGATAAATCTAAGGTGTATTTCTTGAATTTAGGAGGCGTACAGATGAAAAGGGATATATGCGGTATCCTCGATTTTCACAAACTGTAAATTTGGGGAAATGCCTTGGCGCAACTCTAGTGCATGGGAGGGTGAGTAAGGAGCAATATAATAATGTTCTGGACAGACTCCAAGTTAGATTTACGGATTGGAAATTTGGGGAAATGCCTTGGCGCAACTCTAGTGCATGGGGGGGTTTGGATGTTGTGGAATTCAGCAAACATAGATGTGGATATTATGTATGTGGATGATCAAGACATATGCGTTCATTGGTCCAAAACAACAAGACAAGTGGATGGTTTCGGTTATATATGCGAAACCTCATGCTGAATATAAAAATTGCATTTTTGGAAAGTTAGCGCAGATGGCTCGGCATACTGATGTTGCGTGGTTTGTGCAAGGGGACTTCAATGAAATTGGGTTCACACATGAGAAGCAAATGGGGTTGCGTCAACTCAGGAAATCGGTGCATTGCGTTCCAAAACAGAATGTATCTTGGGGTTTGCAAGACTTAGGATACCACGACCCAAAATTCACTTGGACCAACAACTGGGAAGGGGGTGCACTTATTAAAGAGAGGGATTGATAGAGCGCTAGCCAACAGGAGGTGGATTGAGAAATTTCCAAACAATGCGGTGTTTCACCTACCACTTACGCATCGAGATCATCACCCGATCCTCCAAAATTGTCTTAGGGCAGATGCACGAGTAGGCACAAAACCGTTTCGATTCGGGGCGATGTGGCTAGATCACCCCTAGTGTGAAGAGTTGATTAGAAATACGTGGGACGATCAGGGGCATTATTAAGGCAATTGATAAGATACCCACCGTAATGATGCCGTGGAACAAAAAATGCTTTGGCAACATTTTTTGCCAAAAACAACATCTCCTAAGGCGGATCGAGAGAGCACAAAAACATTGGGCAAGGCGAGCTAGTTCTTTCCTTAAAAATCTAGAGAAAGAACTACTTTCGGAGTATAACGTGATTCTGAAAAGGGACGATTTATTTTGGCTCCAGAAGTCGAAAGTGCGATGGTTAAAAGAGAGGGTTAGAAATATGGCCTTTTTTCAGCGTTCAACAATCACACGGAGAAAATGCAATCGTATATTATTGCTGAAAATTGATGGTATATGGGTTCGTGAACAAGAAAATATTAGACCTCATGCGATTGAGTACTTCAAGCAACTTTTCTCGGCCTCGGGTGACCCTACGCAACAGTTTCCGATATCACGGTTTCAACAGAAACTTATGATTGAGGTGATGGAATGGGTGGGTGACGACGTGAGCATGGAGGAATTGAAACAGACGGGCTAGGCAACGCATCCGGTGAAGGCCCCGAGACCTAGAGGGGTTCAGGCAATATTTTATCAAAAATTTTGGGGATGGATAAGTAATTCGCTGTTGGAATTCATTCAGAATGCGTTTCGGGAACGTAGCTTCCATCCGAAAATATGTGCAGCTCACCTTTGTTTGATACCAAAACTTACACATCCAACAATTATTTTTCAATTCAGACAAATATCTCTTTGTAACGTGATATATAAATTTATCACCAAATGCATCAAGTTGCACTTGAAAGATATTATGCCGACGCTCATCGCTCCGACCCAATCTAGCTTTAGAAAAGGGAGGATTACACAAGATAATATATTCTCCATCCAAGAGATCTTGCACACATTGCGTGTAAAAAAATAAAAATAAAGTTGGATGTATGATGTTGAAGTTGGACTTAGAAAAACCTTATGAGAGAATCGGTTGGACCTATTTGGAGGATACGCTTAGGGCGTTCATTTTCCCAAGTAATATTATCCAGTTGATTATGTTATGTGTACGAAATGCCTCTAATAATATTCTTCAGAATGGGGAACCGTTAGAATCTTTCAAACATGGTTGTGGTCTTCGTTAGGTTGATCCGCTATCGCCATACTTATTTGTTCTCTGTGTGTAAAGGTAGTCGTTGTGATACATGAAGCGATGGAATCAAAGTGGTGTGATCCAATTTTGGTGTGTAGGGGAGAGCCTAATATCTCTCCTTTATTTTTTGTCGATGGCTTGATTGAGATGGGCAAAGCAAATCTGAAAACGCCAAATGAGGTTAAGAGCATACTTGACTTATTTTGTGGGGCTTCTAGACTAAGGCTCAACGCCGATAAATCTAAGGTGTATTTCTTGAATTTAGGAGGCGCACAGATGAAAAGGGATATATGCGGTATCCTCGATTTTCACAAACTGTAAATTTGGGGAAATGCCTTGGCGCAACTCTAGTGCATGGGAGGGTGAGTAAGGAGCAATATAATAATGTTCTGGACAGACTCCTAGTTAGATTTACGGAATGGAAATTTGGGGAAATGCCTTGGCGCAACTCTAGTGCATGGGGGGGTTTGGATGTTGTGGAATTCAGCAAACATAGATGTGGATATTCTGTATGTGGATGATCGAGACATATGCGCTCATTGGTCCAAAACAACAAGACAAGTGGATGGTTTCGGTTATATATGCGAAACCTCATGCTGAATATAAAAATTGCATTTTTGGAAAGTTAGCGCAGATGGCTCGGCATATTGATGTTGCGTGGTTTGTGCAAGGGGACTTCAATAAAATTGGGTTCACACATGAGAAGCAAAGGGGGTTGCGTCAACTCGGGAAATCGGTGCATTGCGTTCCAAAACAGAATGTATCTTGGGGTTTACAAGACTTAGGATACCACGACCCAAAATTCACTTGGACCAACAAGCGGGAAGGCGGTGCACTTATTAAAGAGAGGGATTGATAGAGCGCTAGCCCCCACGAGGTGGATTGAGAAATTTCCAAACAATGCGGTGTTTCACCTACCACTTACGCGTGGAGATCATCAACCGATCCTCAAAAATTGTCTTAGGGCAGATGCACGAGTAGGCACATAACCGTTTCGATTCGGGGCGATGTGGCTAGATCACCCCTACTGTGAAGAGTTGATTAGAAATACGTGGGACGATCAGGGGCATTATTAAGGCAATGGATAAGATACCCACCATAATGATGCCGTGGAACAAAAAATGCTTTCGCAACATTTTTTGCCAAAAACAACATCTCCTGAGGCGGATCGAGGGAGCACAAAAATATTGGGCAAGGCGAGCTAGTTCTTTCCTTAAAAATCTAGAGAAAGAACTACTTTCGGAGTATAACGTGATTCTGAAAAGGGACGATTTATTTTGGCTCCAGAAGTCGAAAGTGCGATGGTTAAAAGAGAGGGTTAGAAATATGGCCTTTTTTCAGCGTTCAACAATCACACGGAGAAAATGCAATCGTATATTATTGCTGAAAATTGATGGCATATGGGTGCGTGAACAAGAAAATATTAGACCTCATGCGATTGAGTATTTCAAGCAACTTTTCTCGGCCTCGGGTGACCCTACGCAACAGTTTCCGATATCACGGTTCCAACAGAAACTTACGATTGAGGTGATGGAACGGGTGGGTGACGACGTGAGCATGGAGGAATTGAAACAGACGGTCTAGGAAAGGCATCCGTTGAAGGCCCCGAGACCTAGAGGGGTTCAGGCAATATTTTATCAAACATTTTGGGGATGGATAAGTAATTCGCTGTTGGAATTCATTTAGAATGCGTTTCGGGAACGTAGCTTCCATCCGAAAATATGTGCAGCTCACCTTTGTTTGATACCAAAAGTTACACATCCAACAATTATTTTTCAATTCAGACAAATATCTCTTTGTAACATGATATATAAATTTATCACCAAATGCATCAAGTTGCACTTGAAAGATATTATGCCGACGCTCATCGCCCCGACCCAATCTAGCTTTAGAAAAGGGAGGATTACACAAGATAATATATTCTCCATCCAAGAGATCTTGCACACATTGCGTGTAAAAAAATAAAAATAAAGTTGGACGTATGATCTTGAAGTTGGACTTAGAAAAAGCTTATGAGAGAATCGGTTGGACCTATTTGGAGGATACGCTTAGGGCGTTCATTTTCCCAAGTAATATTATCGAGTTGATTATGTTATGTGTACGAAATGCCTCTAATAATATTCTTCAGAATGGGGAACCGTTAGAATCTTTCAAACATGGTTGTGGTCTTCGTTAGGTTGATCCGCTATCGCCATGCTTATTTGTTCTCTGTGTGTAAAGGTAGTCGTTGTGATAAATGAAGCGATGGAATCAATGTGGTGGGATCCAATTTTGGTGTGTAGGGGAGAGCCTAATATCTCTCCTTTATTTTTTGTCGATGGCTTGATTTAAATGGGCAAAGCAAATCTGAAAACGCCAAATGAGGTTAAGCGCATACTTGACCTATTTTGTGGGGCTTCTAGACTAAGGCTCAACGCCGATAAATCTAAGGTGTATTTCTTGAATTTAGGAGGCGCACAGATGAAAAGGGATATATGCGGTATCCTCGATTTTCACAAACTGTAAATTTGGGGAAATGCCTTGGCGCAACTCTAGTGCATGGGAGGGTGAGTAAGGAGCAATATAATAATGTTCTGGACAGACTCCTAGTTAGATTTACGGATTGGAAATTTGGGGAAATGCCTTGGCGCAACTCTAGTGCATGGGGGGGTTTGGATGTTGTGGAATTCAGCAAACATAGATGTGGATATTATGTATGTGGATGATCAAGACATATGCGCTCATTGGTCCAAAACAACAAGACAAGTGGATGGTTTCGGTTATATATGCGAAACCTCATGCTGAATATAAAAATTGCATTTTTGGAAAGTTAGCGCAGATGGCTCGGCATATTGATGTTGTGTGGTTTGTGCAAGGGGACTTCAATAAAATTGGGTTCACACATGAGAAGCAAGGGGGTTGCGTCAACTCGGGAAATCGGTGCATTGCATTCCAAAACAGAATGTATCTTGGGGTTTGCAAGACTTAGGATACCACGACCCAAAATTCACTTGGACCAACAAGCGGGAAGGGGGTGCACTTATTAAACAGAGGGATTGATAGAGCGCTAGCCAACACGAGGTGGATTGAGAAATTTCCAAACAATGCGGTGTTTCACCTACCACTTACGCATGGAGATCATCACCCGATCCTCAAAAATTGTCTCAGGGCAGATACACGAGTAGGCACAAAACCGTTTCGATTCGGGGCGATGTGGCTAGATCACCCCTAGTGTGAAGAGTTGATTAGAAATACGTGGGACGATCAAGGGCATTATTAAGGCCATTGATAAGATACCCACCATAATGATGCCGTGGAACAAAAAATGCTTTGGCAACATTTTTTGCCAAAAACAACATCTCCGGAGGCGGATCGAGGGACCACAAAAATATTGGGCAAGGCGAGATAGTTCTTTCCTTAAAAATCTAGAGAAAGAACTAGTTTCGTAGTATAACGTGATTCTGAAAAGGGACGATTTATTTTGGCTCCAGAAGTCGAAAGTGCGATGGTTAAAAGAGAGGGTTAGAAATATGGCCTTTTTTCAGCGTTCAACAATCACGCGGAGAAAATGCAATCGTATATTATTGCTGAAAATTGATGGTATATGGGTGCGTGAACAAGAAAATATTAGACCTCATGCGATTGAGTATTTCAAGCAACTTTTCTCGGCCTCGGGTGACCCTACGCAACAGTTTCCGATATCACGGTTCCAATAGAAACTTACGATTGAGGTGATGGCACGGGTGGGTGACGACGTGAGCATGGAGGAATTGAAATAGACGGTCTAGGGAAAGCATCCGTTGAAGGCCCCGAGACCTAGAGGGGTTCAGGCAATATTTTATCAAACATTTTGGGGATGGATAAGTAATTCGCTGTTGGAATTCATTTAGAATGCGTTTCGGGAACGTAGCTTCCATCCGAAAATATGTGCAGCTCACCTTTGTTTGATACCAAAAGTTACATATCCAACAATTAATTTTCAATTCAGACAAATATCTCTTTGTAACGTGATATATAAATTTATCACCAAATGCATCAAGTTGCACTTGGAAGATATTATGCCGACGTTCATCGCCCCGACCCAATCTAGCTTTAGAAAAGGGAGGATTACACAAGATAATATATTCTCCATCCAAGAGATCTTGCACACATTGCGTGTAAAAAAATAAAAATAAAGTTGGACGTATGATCTTGAAGTTGGACTTAGAAAAAGCTTATGAGAGAATCGGTTGGACCTATTTGGAGGATACGCTTAGGGCGTTCATTTTCCCAAGTAATATTATCGAGTTGATTATGTTATGTGTACGAAATGCCTCTAATAATATTCTTCAGAATGGGGAACCGTTAGAATCTTTCAAACATGGTTGTGGTCTTCGTTAGGTTGATCCACTATCGCCATGCTTATTTGTTCTCTGTGTGTAAAGGTAGTCGTCGTGATAAATGAAGCGATGGAATCAATGTGGTGGGATCCAATTTTGGTGTGTAGGGGAGAGCCTAATATCTCTCCTTTATTTTTTGTCGATGGTTTGATTTAAATGGGCAAAGCAAATCTGAAAACGCCAAATGAGGTTAAGCGCATACTTGACCTATTTTGTGGGGCTTCTAGACTAAGGCTCAACGCCGATAAATCTAAGGTGTATTTCTTGAATTTAGGAGGCGCACAGATGAAAAGGGATATATGCGGTATCCTCGATTTTCACAAACTGTAAATTTGGGGAAATGCCTTGGCGCAACTCTAGTGCATGGGAGGGTGAGTAAGGAGCAATATAATAATGTTCTGGACAGACTCCTTGTTAGATTTACGGATTGGAAATTTGGGGAAATGCCTTGGCGCAACTCTAGTGCATGGGGGGGTTTGGATGTTGTGGAATTCAGCAAACATAGATGTGGATATTTTGTATGTGGATGATCAAGACATATGCGCTCATTGGTCCAAAACAACAAGACAAGTGGATGGTTTCGGTTATATATGCGAAACCTCATGCTGAATATAAAAATTGCATTTTTGGAAAGTTAGCGCAGATGGCTCGGCATATTGATGTTGCGTGGTTTGTGCAAGGGGACTTCAATAAAATTGGGTTCACACATGAGAACCAAGGGGGTTGCGTCAACTCGGGAAATCGGTGCATTGCGTTCCAAAACAGAATGTATCTTGGGGTTTGCAAGACTTAGGATACCACGACCCAAAATTCACTTGGACCAACAAGCGGGAAGGGGGTGCACTTATTAAAGAGAGGGATTGATAGAGCGCTAGCCAACACGAGGTGGATTGAGAAATTTCCAAACAATGCGGTGTTTCACCTACCACTTACGCATGGAGATCATCACCCGATCCTCAAAAATTGTCTCAGGGCAGATGCACGAGTAGGCACAAAACCATTTCGATTCGGGGCGATGTGGCTAGATCACCCCTAGTGTGAAGAGTTGATTAGAAATACGTGGGACGATCAGGGGCATTATTAAGGCAATTGATAAGATACCCACCATAATGATGCCGTGGAACAAAAAATGCTTTGACAACATTTTTCGCCAAAAACAACATCTCCTGAGGCGGATCGAGGGAGCACAAAAATATTGGGCAAGGCGAGCTAGTTCTTTCCTTAAAAATCTAGAGAAAGAACTACTTTCGGAGTATAACGTGATTCTGAAAAGGGACGATTTATTTTGGCTCCAGAAGTCGAAAGTGCGATGGTTAAAAGAGAGGGTTAGAAATATGGCCTTTTTTCAGCGTTCAACAATCACGCGGAGAAAATGCAATCGTATATTATTGCTGAAAATTGATGGTATATGGGTGCGTGAACAAGAAAATATTAGACCTCATGCGATTGAGTATTTCAAGCAACTTTTCTCGGCCTCGGGTGACCCTACGCAAGAGTTTCCGATATCACGGTTCCAATAGAAACTTACGATTGAGGTGATGGCACGGGTGGGTGACGACGTGAGCATGGAGGAATTGAAACAGACGGTCTAGGGAACGCATCCGTTGAAGGCCCCGAGACCTAGAGGGGTTCAGGCAATATTTTATCAAACATTTTGGGGATGGATAAGTAATTCGCTGTTGGAATTCATTTAGAATGCGTTTCGGGAACGTAGCTTCCATCCGAAAATATGTGCAGCTCACCTTTGTTTGATACCAAAAGTTACACATCCAACAATTATTTTTCAATTCAGACAAATATCTCTTTGTAACATGATATATAAATTTATCACCAAATGCATCAAGTTGCACTTGAAAGATATTATGCCGACGCTCATCGCCCCGACCCAATCTAGCTTTAGAAAAGGGAAGATTACACAAGATAATATATTCTCCATCCAAGAGATCTTGCACACATTGCGTGTAAAAAAATAAAAATAAAGTTGGACGTATGATCTTGAAGTTGGACTTAGAAAAAGCTTATGAGAGAATCGGTTGGACCTATTTGGAGGATACGCTTAGGGCGTTCATTTTCCCAAGTAATATTATCAAGTTGATTATGTTATGTGTACGAAATGCCTCTAATAATATTCTTCAGAATGGGGAACCGTTAGAATCTTTCAAACATGGTTGTGGTCTTCGTTAGGTTGATCCGCTATCGCCATGCTTATTTGTTCTCTGTGTGTAAAGGTAGTCGTCGTGATAAATGAAGCGATGGAATCAATGTGGTGGGATCCAATTTTGGTGTGTAGGGGAGAGCCTAATATCTCTCCTTTATTTTTTGTCGATGGTTTGATTTAAATGGGCAAAGCAAATCTGAAAACGCCAAATGAGGTTAAGCGCATACTTGACCTATTTTGTGGGGCTTCTAGACTAAGGCTCAACGCCGATAAATCTAAGGTGTATTTCTTGAATTTAGGAGGCGCACAGATGAAAAGGGATATATGCGGTATCCTCAATTTTCACAAACTGTAAATTTGGGGAAATGCCTTGGCGCAACTCTAGTGCATGGGAGGGTGAGTAAGGAGCAATATAATAATGTTCTGGACAGACTCCTTGTTAGATTTACGGATTGGAAATTTGGGGAAATGCCTTGGCGCAACTCTAGTGCATGGGGGGGTTTGGATGTTGTGGAATTCAGCAAACATAGATGTGGATATTTTGTATGTGGATGATCAAGACATATGCGCTCATTGGTCCAAAACAACAAGACAAGTGGATGGTTTCGGTTATATATGCGAAACCTCATGCTGAATATAAAAATTGCATTTTTGGAAAGTTAGCGCAGATGGCTCGGCATATTGATGTTGCGTGGTTTGTGCAAGGGGACTTCAATAAAATTGGGTCCACACATGAGAACCAAGGGGGTTGCGTCAACTCGGGAAATCGGTGCATTGCGTTCCAAAACAGAATGTATCTTGGGGTTTGCAAGACTTAGGATACCACGACCCAAAATTCACTTGGACCAACAAGCGGGAAGGGGGTGCACTTATTAAAGAGAGGGATTGATAGAGCGCTAGCCAACACGAGGTGGATTGAGAAATTTCCAAACAATGCGGTGTTTCACCTACCACTTACGCATGGAGATCATCACCCGATCCTCAAAAATTGTCTTAGGGCAGATGCACGAGTAGGCACAAAACCGTTTCGATTCGGGGCGATGTGGCTAGATCACCCCTAGTGTGAAGAGTTGATTAGAAATACGTGGGACGATCAGGGGCATTATTAAGGCAATTGATAAGATACCCACCATAATGATGCCGTGGAACAAAAAATGCTTTGACAACATTTTTCGCCAAAAACAACATCTCCTGAGGCGGATCGAGGGAGCACAAAAATATTGGGCAAGGCGAGCTAGTTCTTTCCTTAAAAATCTAGAGAAAGAACTACTTTCGGAGTATAACGTGATTCTGAAAAGGGACGATTTATTTTGGCTCCAGAAGTCGAAAGTGCGATGGTTAAAAGAGAGGGTTAGAAATATGGCCTTTTTTCAGCGTTCAACAATCACGCGGAGAAAATGCAATCGTATATTATTGTTGAAAATTGATGGTATATGGGTGCGTGAACAAGAAAATATTAGACCTCATGCGATTGAGTATTTCAAGCAACTTTTCTCGGCCTCGGGTGACCCTACGCAAGAGTTTCCGATATCACGGTTCCAATAGAAACTTACGATTGAGGTGATGGCACGGGTGGGTGACGACGTGAGCATGGAGGAATTGAAACAGACGGTCTAGGGAACGCATCCGTTGAAGGCCCCGAGACCTAGAGGGGTTCAGGCAATATTTTATCAAACATTTTGGGGATGGATAAGTAATTCGCTGTTGGAATTCATTTAGAATGCGTTTCGGGAACGTAGCTTCCATCCGAAAATATGTGCAGCTCACCTTTGTTTGATACCAAAAGTTACACATCCAACAATTATTTTTCAATTCAGACAAATATCTCTTTGTAACATGATATATAAATTTATCACCAAATGCATCAAGTTGCACTTGAAAGATATTATGCCGACGCTCATCGCCC
Organism: Linaria vulgaris; assembly: GCA_948329865.1. Taxonomy (NCBI): domain Eukaryota; kingdom Viridiplantae; phylum Streptophyta; class Magnoliopsida; order Lamiales; family Plantaginaceae; genus Linaria; species Linaria vulgaris. Next base: position 20,724,245 of record OX415251.1, read on the forward strand.
CGACCCAATCTAGCTTTAGAAAAGGGAAGATTACACAAGATAATATATTCTCCATCCAAGAGATCTTGCACACATTGCGTGTAAAAAAATAAAAATAAAGTTGGACGTATGATCTTGAAGTTGGACTTAGAAAAAGCTTATGAGAGAATCGGTTGGACCTATTTGGAGGATACGCTTAGGGCGTTCATTTTCCCAAGTAATATTATCAAGTTGATTATGTTATGTGTACGAAATGCCTCTAATAATATTCTTCAGTATGGGGAACCGTTAGAATCTTTCAAACATGGTTGTGGTCTTCGTTAGGTTGATCCGCTATCGCCATACTTATTTGTTCTCTGTGTGTAAAGGTAGTCGTCGTGATACATGAAGCGATGGAATCAAAGTGGTGGGATCCAATTTTGGTGTGAGGGGAGAGCCTAATATCTCTCCTTTATTTTTTGTCGATGGCTTGATTTAAATGGGCAAAGCAAATCTGAAAACGCCAAATGAGGTTAAGCGCATACTTGACTTATTTTGTGGGGCTTCTAGACTAAGGCTCAACGCCGATAAATCTAAGGTGTATTTCTTGAATTTAGGAGGCGCACAGATGAAAAGGGATATATGCGGTATCCTCCATTTTCACAAACTGTAAATTTGGGGAAATGCCTTGGCGCAACTCTAGTGCATGGGAGGGTGAGTAAGGAGCAATATAATAATGTTATGGACAGACGCCTAGTTAGATTTACGGATTGGAAATTTGGGGAAATGCCTTGGAGCAACTCTAGTGCATGGGGGGGTTTGGATGTTGTGGAATTCAGCAAACATAGATGTGGATATTCTGTATGTGGATGATCAAGACATAAGCGCTCATTGGTCCAAAACAACAAGACAAGTGGATGGTTTCGGTTATATATGCGAAACCTCATGCTGAATATAAAAATTGCATTTTTGGAAAGTTAGCGCAGATGGCTCGGCATATTGATGTTGCGTGGTTTGTGCAAGGGGACTTCAATAAAATTGGGTTCACACATGAGAACCAAGGGGGTTGCGTCAACTCGGGAAATCGGTGCATTGCGTTCCAAAACAGAATGTATCTTGGGGTTTGCAAGACTTAGGATACCACGACCCAAAATTCACTTGGACCAACAACGGGAAGGGGGTGCACTTATTAAAGAGAGGGATTGATAGAGCGCTACCCAACACGAGGTGGATTGAGAAATTTCCAAACAATGCGGTGTTTCACCTACCACTTACGCATGGAGATCATCACCCGATCCTCAAAAATTGTCTTAGGGCAGATGCACGAGTAGGCACAAAACCGTTTCGATTCGGGGCGATGTGGCTAGATCACCCCTAGTGTGAAGAGTTGATTAGAAATACGTGGGACGATCAGGGGCATTATTAAGGCAATTGATAAGATACCCACCATAATGATGCCGTGGAACAAAAAATGCTTTGACAACATTTTTCGCCAAAAACAACATCTCCTGAGGCGGATCGAGGGAGCACAAAAATATTGGGCAAGGCGAGCTAGTTCTTTCCTTAAAAATCTAGAGAAAGAACTACTTTCGGAGTATAACGTGATTCTGAAAAGGGACGATTTATTTTGGCTCCAGAAGTCGAAAGTGCGATGGTTAAAAGAGAGGGTTAGAAATATGGCCTTTTTTCAGCGTTCAACAATCACGCGGAGAAAATGCAATCGTATATTATTGTTGAAAATTGATGGTATATGGGTGCGTGAACAAGAAAATATTAGACCTCATGCGATTGAGTATTTCAAGCAACTTTTCTCGGCCTCGGGTGACCCTACGCAAGAGTTTCCGATATCACGGTTCCAATAGAAACTTACGATTGAGGTGATGGCACGGGTGGGTGACGACGTGAGCATGGAGGAATTGAAACAGACGGTCTAGGGAACGCATCCGTTGAAGGCCCCGAGACCTAGAGGGGTTCAGGCAATATTTTATCAAACATTTTGGGGATGGATAAGTAATTCGCTGTTGGAATTCATTTAGAATGCGTTTCGGGAACGTAGCTTCCATCCGAAAATATGTGCAGCTCACCTTTGTTTGATACCAAAAGTTACACATCCAACAATTATTTTTCAATTCAGACAAATATCTCTTTGTAACATGATATATAAATTTATCACCAAATGCATGAAGTTGCACTTGAAAGATATTATGCCGACGCTCATCGCCCCGACCCAATCTAGCTTTAGAAAAGGGAAGATTACACAAGATAATATATTCTCCATCCAAGAGATCTTGCACACATTGCGTGTAAAAAAATAAAAATAAAGTTGGACGTATGATCTTGAAGTTGGACTTAGAAAAAGCTTATGAGAGAATCGGTTGGACCTATTTGGAGGATACGCTTAGGGCGTTCATTTTCCCAAGTAATATTATCAAGTTGATTATGTTATGTGTACGAAATGCCTCTAATAATATTCTTCAGTATGGGGAACCGTTAGAATCTTTCAAACATGGTTGTGGTCTTCGTTAGGTTGATCCGCTATCGCCATACTTATTTGTTCTCTGTGTGTAAAGGTAGTCGTTGTGATACATGAAGCGATGGAATCAAAGTGGTGGGATCCAATTTTGGTGTGAGGGGAGAGCCTAATATCTCTCCTTTATTTTTTGTCGATGGCTTGATTTAAATGGGCAAAGCAAATCTGAAAACGCCAAATGAGGTTAAGCGCATACTTGACTTATTTTGTGGGGCTTCTAGACTAAGGCTCAACGCCGATAAATCTAAGGTGTATTTCTTGAATTTAGGAGGCGCACAGATGAAAAGGGATATATGCGGTATCCTCCATTTTCACAAACTGTAAATTTGGGGAAATGCCTTGGCGCAACTCTAGTGCATGGGAGGGTGAGTAAGGAGCAATATAATAATGTTATGGACAGACGCCTAGTTAGATTTACGGATTGGAAATTTGGGGAAATGCCTTGGAGCAACTCTAGTGCATGGGGGGGTTTGGATGTTGTGGAATTCAGCAAACATAGATGTGGATATTCTGTATGTGGATGATCAAGACATAAGCGCTCATTGGTCCAAAACAACAAGACAAGTGGATGGTTTCGGTTATATATGCGAAACCTCATGCTGAATATAAAAATTGCATTTTTGGAAAGTTAGCGCAGATGGCTCGGCATATTGATGTTGCGTGGTTTGTGCAAGGGGACTTCAATAAAATTGGGTTCACACATGAGAAGCAAGGGGGTTGCGTCAACTCGGGAAATCGGTGCATTGCGTTCCAAAACAGAATGTATCTTGGGGTTTGCAAGACTTAGGATACCACGACCCAAAATTCACTTGGACCAACAACGGGAAGGGGGTGCACTTATTAAAGAGAGGGATTGATAGAGCGCTACCCAACACGAGGTGGATTGAGAAATTTCCAAACAATGCGGTGTTTCACCTACCACTTACGCATGGAGATCATCACCCGATCCTCAAAAATTGTCTTAGGGCAGATGCACGAGTAGGCACAAAACCGTTTCGATTCGGGGCGATGTGGCTAGATCACCCCTAGTGTGAAGACTTGATTAGAAATACGTGGGACGATCAGGGGCATTGTTAAGGCAATTGATAAGATACCCACCATAATGATGCCGTGGAACAAAAAATGATTTGGCAACATTTTTCGCCAAAAACAACATCTCCTGAGGCGGATCGAGGGAGCACAAAAATATTGGGCAAGGCGAGCTAGTTCTTTCCTTAAAAATCTAGAGAAAGAACTACTTTCGGAGTATAACGTGATTCTGAAAAGGGACGATTTATTTTGGCTCCAGAAGTCGAAAGTGCGATGGTTAAAAGAGAGGGTTAGAAATATGGCCTTTTTTCAGCGTTCAACAATCACGCGGAGAAAATGCAATCGTATATTATTGCTGAAAATTGATGGTATATGGGTGCGTGAACAAGAAAATATTAGACCTCATCCGATTGAGTATTTCAAGCAACTTTTCTCGGCCTCGGGTGACCCTACGCAAGAGTTTCCGATATCACGGTTCCAATAGAAACTTACGATTGAGGTGATGGCACGGGTGGGTGACGACGTGAGCATGGAGGAATTGAAACAGACGGTCTAGGGAACGCATCCGTTGAAGGCCCCGAGACCTAGAGGGGTTCAGGCAATATTTTATCAAACATTTTGGGGATGGATAAGTAATTCGCTGTTGGAATTCATTTAGAATGCGTTTCGGGAACGTAGCTTCCATCCGAAAATATGTGCAGCTCACCTTTGTTTGATACCAAAAGTTACACATCCAACAATTATTTTTCAATTCAGACAAATATCTCTTTGTAACATGATATATAAATTTATCACCAAATGCATGAAGTTGCACTTGAAAGATATTATGCCGACGCTCATCGCCCCGACCCAATCTAGCTTTAGAAAAGGGAAGATTACACAAGATAATATATTCTCCATCCAAGAGATCTGGCACACATTGCGTGTAAAAAAATAAAAATAAAGTTGGACGTATGATCTTGAAGTTGGACTTAGAAAAAGCTTATGAGAGAATCGGTTGGACCTATTTGGAGGATACGCTTAGGGCGTTCATTTTCCCAAGTAATATTATCAAGTTGATTATGTTATGTGTACGAAATGCCTCTAATAATATTCTTCAGTATGGGGAACCGTTAGAATCTTTCAAACATGGTTGTGGTCTTCGTTAGGTTGATCCGCTATCGCCATACTTATTTGTTCTCTGTGTGTAAAGGTAGTCGTTGTGATACATGAAGCGATGGAATCAAAGTGGTGGGATCCAATTTTGGTGTGAGGGGAGAGCCTAATATCTCTCCTTTATTTTTTGTCGATGGCTTGATTTAAATGGGCAAAGCAAATCTGAAAACGCCAAATGAGGTTAAGCGCATACTTGACTTATTTTGTGGGGCTTCTAGACTAAGGCTCAACGCCGATAAATCTAAGGTGTATTTCTTGAATTTAGGAGGCGCACAGATGAAAAGGGATATATGCGGTATCCTCCATTTTCACAAACTGTAAATTTGGGGAAATGCCTTGGCGCAACTCTAGTGCATGGGAGGGTGAGTAAGGAGCAATATAATAATGTTATGGACAGACGCCTAGTTAGATTTACGGATTGGAAATTTGGGGAAATGCCTTGGCGCAACTCTAGTGCATGGGGGTGTTTGGATGTTGTGGAATTCAGCAAACATAGATGTGGATATTCTGTATGTGGATGATCAAGACATAAGCGCTCATTGGTCCAAAACAACAAGACAAGTGGATGGTTTCGGTTATATATGCGAAACCTCATGCTGAATATAAAAATTGCATTTTTGGAAAGTTAGCGCAGATGGCTCGGCATATTGATGTTGCGTGGTTTGTGCAAGGGGACTTCAATAAAATTGGGTTCATACATGAGAAGCAAGGGGGTTGCGTCAACTCGGGAAATCGGTGCATTGCGTTCCAAAACAGAATGTATCTTGGGGTTTGCAAGACTTAGGATACCACGACCCAAAATTCACTTGGACCAACAAGCGGGAAGGGGGTGCACTTATTAAAGAGAGGGATTGATAGAGCGCTAGCCAACACTAGGTGGATTGAGAAATTTCCAAACAATGCGGTGTTTCACCTACCACTTACGCATGGAGATCATCACCCGATCCTCAAAAATTGTCTTAGGGCAGATGCACGAGTAGGCACAAAACTGTTTCGATTCTGGGCGATGTGGCTAGATCACCCCTAGTGTGAAGACTTGATTAGAAATACGTGGGACGATCAGGGGCATTGTTAAGGCAATTGATAAGATACCCACCATAATGATGCCGTGGAACAAAAAATGATTTGGCAACATTTTTCGCCAAAAACAACATCTCCTGAGGCGGATCGAGGGAGCACAAAAATATTGGGCAAGGCGAGCTAGTTCTTTCCTTAAATATCTAGAGAAATAACTACTTTCGGAGTATAACGTGATTCTGAAAAAGGACGATTTATTTTGGCTCCAGAAGTCGAAAGTCCGATGGTTAAAAGAGAGGGTTAGAAATATGGCCTTTTTTCAGCGTTCAACAATCACACGGAGAAAATGCAATCGTATATTATTGCTGAAAATTGATGGTATATGGGTGCGTGAACAAGAAAATATTAGACGTCATGCGATTGAGTATTTCAAGCAACTTTTCTCGGCCTCGGGTGACCCTACGCAACAGTTTCCGATATCACGGTTCCAACAGAAACTTACGATTGAGGTGATGGAACGGGTGGGTGACGACGTGAGCATGGAGGAATTGAAACAGACGGTCTAGGCAACACATCCGTTGAAGGCCCCGAGACCTAGAGGGGTTCAGGCAATATTTTATCAAAAATTTTGGGGATGGATAAGTAATTCGCTGTTGGAATTCATTCAGAATGCGTTTCGGGAACGTAGCTTCCATCCGAAAATATGTGCAGCTCACCTTTGTTTGATACCAAAAGTTACTCATCCAACAATTATTTTTCAATTCAGACAAATATCTCTTTGTAACGTGATATATAAATATATCACCAAATGCATCAAGTCGCACTTGAAACATATTATGCCGAGGCTCATCGCCCCGACCCAATCTAGATTTAGAAAAGGGAGGATTACACAAGATAATATATTCTCCATCCAAGAGATCTTGCACACATTGCGTGTAAAAAAATAAAAATAAAGTTGGACGTATGATCTTGAAGTTGGACTTAGAAAAAGCTTATGAGAGAATCGGTTGGACCTATTTGGAGGATACGCTTAGGGCGTTCGTTTTCCCAAGTAATATTATCGAGTTGATTATGTTATGTGTACGAAATGCCTCTAATAATATTCTTCAGTATGGGGAACCGTTAGAATCTTTCAAACATGGTTGTGGTCTTCGTTAGGTTGATCCGCTATCGCCATACTTATTTGTTCTCTGTGTGTAAAGGTAGTCGTTGTGATACATGAAGCGATGGAATCAAAGTGGTGGGATCCAATTTTGGTGTGTAGGGGAGAGCCTAATATCTCTCCTTTATTTTTTGTCGATGGCTTGATTTAAATGGGCAAAGCAAATCTGAAAACGCCAAATGAGGTTAAGCGCATACTTGACTTATTTTGTGGGGCTTCTAGACTAAGGCTCAACGCCGATAAATCTAAGGTGTATTTCTTGAATTTAAGAGGCGCACAGATGAAAAGGGATATATGCGGTATCCTCGATTTTCACAAACTGTAAATTTGGGGAAATGCCTTGGCGCAACTCTAGTGCATGGGAGGGTGAGTAAGGAGCAATATAATAATGTTCTGGACAGACTCCTAGTTAGATTTACGGATTGGAAATTTGGGGAAATGCCTTGGCGCAACTCTAGTGCATGGGGGGGTTTGGATGTTGTGGAAATCAGCAAACATAGATGTGGATATTCTGTATGTGGATGATCAAGACATATGCGCTCATTGGTCCAAAACAACAAGACAAGTGGATGGTTTCGGTTATATATGCGAAACCTCATGCTGAATATTAATATTGCATTTTTGGAAAGTTAGCGCAGATGGCTCGGCATATTGATGTTGCGTGGTTTGTGCAAGGGGACTTCAATAAAATTGGGTTCACACATGAGAAGCAAGGGGGTTGCGTCAACTCGGGAAATCGGTGCATTGCGTTCCAAAACAGAATGTATCTTGGGGTTTGCAAGACTTAGGATACCACGACCCAAAATTCACTTGGACCAACAAGCGGGAAGGGGGTGCACTTATTAAAGAGAGGGATTGATAGAGCGCTAGCCAACACGAGGTGGATTGAGAAATTTCCAAACAATGCGGTGTTTCACCTACCACTTACGCATGGAGATCATCACCCGATCCTCAAAAATTGTCTTAGGGCAGATGCACGAGTAGGCACAAAACCGTTTCGATTCGGGGCGATGTGGCTAGATCACCCCTAGTGTGAAGAGTTGATTAGAAATCTATGGGACGATCAGGGGCATTATTAAGGCAATTGATAAGATACCCACCATAATGATGCCGTGGAACAAAAAATGCTTTGGCAACATTTTTCACCAAAAACAACATCTCCTGAGGCGGGTCGAGGGAGCACAAAAATATTGGGCAAGGCGAGCTAGATCTTTCCTTAAAAATCTAGAGAAAGAACTACTTTCGGAGTATAAAGTGATTCTGAAAAGGGACGATTTATTTTGGCTCCAGAAGTCGAAAGTGCGATGGTTAAAAGAGAGGGTTAGAAATATGGCCTTTTTTCAGCGTTCAACAATCACACGGAGAAAATGCAATCGTATATTATTGCTGAAAATTGATGGTATATGGGTGCATGAACAAGAAAATATTAGACCTCATGCGATTGAGTATTTCAAGCAACTTTTCTCGGCCTCGGGTGACCCTACGCAACAGTTTCCGATATCACGGTTCCAACAGAAACTTACGATTGAGGTGATGGAACGGGTGGGTGACGACGTGAGCATGGAGGAATTGAAACAGCCGGTCTAGGCAACGCATCCGTTGAAGGCCCCGAGACCTAGAGGGGTTCAGGCAATATTTTATCAAATATTTTGGGGATGGATAAGTAATTCGCTGTTGGAATTCACTCAGAATGCGTTTCGGGAACGTAGCTTCCATCCGAAAATATGTGCAGCTCACCTTTGTTTGATACCAAAAGTTACACATCCAACAATTATTTTTCAATTCAGACAAATATCTCTTTGTAACGTGATATATAAATTTATCACCAAATGCATCAAGTTGCACTTGAAAGATATTATGCCGACGCTCCTCGCCCCGACCCAATCTAGCTTTAGAAAAGGGAGGATTACACAAGATAATATATTCTCCATCCAAGAGATCTTGCTCACATTGCGTGTAAAAAAATAAAAATAAAGTTGGACGTATGATCTTGAAGTTGGACTTAGAAAAAGCTTATGAGAGAATCGGTTGGACCTATTTGGAGGATACGCTTAGGGCGTTCATTTTACCAAGTAATATTATCGAGTTGATTATGTTATGTGTACGAAATCCCTCTAATAATATTCTTCAGAATGGGGAACCGTTAGAATGTTTCAAACATGGTTGTGGTCTTCGTTAGGTTGATCCGCTATCGCCATACTTATTTGTTCTTTGTGTGTAAAGGTAGTCGTTGTGATACATGAAGCGATGGAATCAAAGTGGTGGGATCCAATTTTGGTGTGTAGGGGAGAGCCTAATATCTCTCCTTTATTTTTTGTCGATGGCTTGATTTAAATGGGCAAAGCAAATCTGAAAACGCCAAATGAGTTTAAGCGCATACTTGACTTATTTTGTGGGGCTTCTAGACTAAGGCTCAACGCCGATAAATCTAAGGTGTATTTCTTGAATTTAGGAGGCGCACAGATGAAAAGGGATATATGCGGTATCCTCCATTTTCACAAACTGTAAATTTGGGGAAATGCCTTGGCGCAACTCTAGTGCATGGGAGGGTGAGTAAGGAGCAATATAATAATGTTCTGGACAGACGCCTAGTTAGATTTACGGATTGGAAATTTGGGGAAATGCCTTGGCGCAACTCTAGTGCATGGGGGGGTTTGGATGTTGTGGAATTCAGCAAACATAGATGTGGATATTCTGTATTTGGATGATCAAGACATAAGCGCTCATTGGTCCAAAACAACAAGACAAGTGGATGGTTTCGGTTATATATGCGAAACCTCATGCTGAATATAAAAATTACATTTTTGGAAAGTTAGCGCAGATGGCTCGGCATATTGATGTTGCGTGGTTTGTGCAAGGGGACTTCAATAAAATTGGGTTCACACATGAGAAGCAAGGGGGTTGCGTCAACTCGGGAAATCGGTGCATTGCGTTCCAAAACAGAATGTATCTTGGGGTTTGCAAGACTTAGGATACCACGACCCAAAATTCACTTGGAGCAACAAGCGGGAAGGGGGTGCACTTATTAAAGAGAGGGATTGATAGAGCGCTAGCCAACACTAGGTGGATTGAGAAATTTCCAAACAATGCGGTGTTTCACCTACCACTTACGCATGGAGATCATCACCCGATCCTCAAAAATTGTCTTAGGGCAGATGCACGAGTAGGCACAAAACTGTTTCGATTCCGGGCGATGTGGCTAGATCACCCCTAGTGTGAAGACTTGATTAGAAATACGTGGGACGATCAGGGGCATTATTAAGGCAATTGATAAGATACCCACCATAATGATGCCGTGGAACAAAAAATGATTTGGCAACATTTTTCGCCAAAAACAACATCTCCTGAGGCGGATCGAGGGAGCACAAAAATATTGGGCAAGGCGAGCTAGTTCTTTCCTTAAATATCTAGAGAAATAACTACTTTCGGAGTATAACGTGATTCTGAAAAAGGACGATTTATTTTGGCTCCAGAAGTCGAAAGTCCGATGGTTAAAAGAGAGGGTTAGAAATATGGCCTTTTTTCAGCGTTCAACAATCACACGGAGAAAATGCAATCGTATATTATTGCTGAAAATTGATGGTATATGGGTGCGTGAACAAGAAAATATTAGACCTCATGCGATTGAGTATTTCAAGCAACTTTTCTCGGCCTCGGGTGACCCTACGCAACAGTTTCCGATATCACGGTTCCAACAGAAACTTACGATTGAGGTGATGGAACGGGTGGGTGACGACGTGAGCATGGAGGAATTGAAATAGACGGTCTAGGCAACACATCCGTTGAAGGCCCCGAGACCTAGAGGGGTTCAGGCAATATTTTATCAAAACTTTTGGGGATGGATAAGTAATTCGCTGTTGGAATTCATTCAGAATGCGTTTCGGGAACGTAGCTTCCATCCGAAAATATGTGCAGCTCACCTTTGTTTGATACCAAAAGTTACACATCCAACAATTATTTTTCAATTCAGACAAATATCTCTTTGTAACGTGATATATAAATATATCACCAAAAGCATCAAGTCGCACTTGAAACATATTATGCCGAGGCTCATCGCCCCGACCCAATCTAGATTTAGAAAAGGGAGGATTACACAAGATAATATATTCTCCATCCAAGAGATCTTGCACACATTGCGTGTAAAAAAATAAAAATAAAGTTGGACGTATGATCTTGAAGTTGGACTTAGAAAAAGCTTATGAGAGAATCGGTTGGACCTATTTGGAGGATACGCTTAGGGCGTTCATTTTCCCAAGTAATATTATCGAGTTGATTATGTTATGTGTACGAAATGCCTCTAATAATATTCTTCAGTATGGGGAACCGTTAGAATCTTTCAAACATGGTTGTGGTCTTCGTTAGGTTGATCCGCTATAGCCATACTTATTTGTTCTCTGTGTGTAAAGGTAGTCGTTGTGATACATGAAGCGATGGAATCAAAGTGGTGGGATCCAATTTTGGTGTGTAGGGGAGAGCCTAATATCTGTCCTTTATTTTTTGTCGATGGCTTGATTTAAATGGGCAAAGCAAATCTGAAAACGCCAAATGAGGTTAAGCGCATACTTGACTTATTTTGTGGGGCTTCTAGACTAAGGCTCAACGCCGATAAATCTAAGGTGTATTTCTTGAATTTAGGAGGCGCACAGATGAAAAGGGATATATGCGGTATCCTCCATTTTCACAAACTGTAAATTTGGGGAAATGCCTTGGCGCAACTCTAGTGCATGGGAGGGTGAGTAAGGAGCAATATAATAATGTTCTGGACAGACTCCTAGTTAGATTTACGGATTGGAAATTTGGGGAAATGCCTTGGCGCAACTCTAGTGCATGGGGGGGTTTGGATGTTGTGGAAATCAGCAAACATAGATGTGGATATTCTGTATGTGGATGATCAAGACATATGCGCTCATTGGTCCAAAACAACAAGACAAGTGGATGGTTTCGGTTATATATGCGAAACCTCATGCTGAATATTAATATTGCATTTTTGGAAAGTTAGCGCAGATGGCTCGGCATATTGATGTTGCGTGGTTTGTGCAAGGGGACTTCAATAAAATTGGGTTCACACATGAGAAGCAAGGGGGTTGCGTCAACTCGGGAAATCGGTGCATTGCGTTCCAAAACAGAATGTATCTTGGGGTTTGCAAGACTTAGGATACCACGACCCAAAATTCACTTGGACCAACAAGCGGGAAGGGGGTGCACTTATTAAAGAGAGGGATTGATAGAGCGCTAGCCAACACTAGGTGGATTGAGAAATTTCCAAACAATGCGGTGTTTCACCTACCACTTACGCATGGAGATCATCACCCGATCCTCAAAAATTGTCTTAGGGCAGATGCACGAGTAGGCACAAAACTGTTTCGATTCCGGGCGATGTGGCTAGATCACCCCTAGTGTGAAGACTTGATTAGAAATACGTGGGACGATCAGGGGCATTATTAAGGCAATTGATAAGATACCCACCATAATGATGCCGTGGAACAAAAAATGATTTGGCAACATTTTTCGCCAAAAACAACATCTCCTGAGGCGGATCGAGGGAGCACAAAAATATTGGGCAAGGCGAGCTAGTTCTTTCCTTAAATATCAAGAGAAATAACTACTTTCGGAGTATAACGTGATTCTGAAAAAGGACGATTTATTTTGGCTCCAGAAGTCGAAAGTCCGATGGTTAAAAGAGAGGGTTAGAAATATGGCCTTTTTTCAGCGTTCAACAATCACACGGAGAAAATGCAATCGTATATTATTGCTGAAAATTGATGGTATATGGGTGCGTGAACAAGAAAATATTAGACCTCATGCGATTGAGTATTCCAAGCAACTTTTCTCGGCCTCGGGTGACCCTACGCAACAGTTTCCGATATCACGGTTCCAACAGAAACTTACGATTGAGGTGATGGAACGGGTGGGTGACGACGTGAGCATGGAGGAATTGAAACAGACGGTCTAGGCAACACATCCGTTGAAGGCCCCGAGACCTAGAGGGGTTCAGGCAATATTTTATCAAAAATTTTGGGGATGGATAAGTAATTCGCTGTTGGAATTCATTCAGAATGCGTTTCGGGAACGTAGCTTCCATCCGAAAATATGTGCAGCTCACCTTTGTTTGATACCAAAAGTTACGCATCCAACAATTATTTTTCAATTCAGACAAATATCTCTTTGTAACGTGATATATAAATATATCACCAAAAGCATCAAGTCGCACTTGAAACATATTATGCCGAGGCTCATCGCCCCGACCCAATCTAGATTTAGAAAAGGGAGGATTACACAAGATAATATATTCTCCATCCAAGAGATCTTGCACACATTGCGTGTAAAAAAATAAAAATAAAGTTGGACGTATGATCTTGAAGTTGGACTTAGAAAAAGCTTATGAGAGAATCGGTTGGACCTATTTGGAGGATACGCTTAGGGCGTTCATTTTCCCAAGTAATATTATCGAGTTGATTATGTTATGTGTACGAAATGCCTCTAATAATATTCTTCAGTATGGGGAACCGTTAGAATCTTGCAAACATGGTTGTGGTCTTCGTTAGGTTGATCCGCTATAGCCATACTTATTTGTTCTCTGTGTGTAAAGGTAGTCGTTGTGATACATGAAGCGATGGAATCAAAGTGGTGGGATCCAATTTTGGTGTGTAGGGGAGAGCCTAATATCTCTCCTTTATTTTTTGTCGATGGCTTGATTTAAATGGGCAAAGCAAATCTGAAAACGCCAAATGAGGTTAAGCGCATACTTGACTTATTTTGTGGGGCTTCTAGACTAAGGCTCAACGCCGATAAATCTAAGGTGTATTTCTTGAATTTAGGAGGCGCACAGATGAAAAGGGATATATGCGGTATCCTCCATTTTCACAAACTGTAAATTTGGGGAAATGCCTTGGCGCAACTCTAGTGCATGGGAGGGTGAGTAAGGAGCAATATAATAATGTTCTGGACAGACTCCTAGTTAGATTTACGGATTGGAAATTTGGGGAAATGCCTTGGCGCAACTCTAGTGCATGGGGGGGGGGTTTGGATGTTGTGGAAATCAGCAAACATAGATGTGGATATTCTGTATGTGGATGATCAAGACATATGCGCTCATTGGTCCAAAACAACAAGACAAGTGGATGGTTTCGGTTATATATGCGAAACCTCATGCTGAATATTAATATTGCATTTTTGGAAAGTTAGCGCAGATGGCTCGGCATATTGATGTTGCGTGGTTTGTGCAAGGGGACTTCAATAAAATTGGGTTCACACATGAGAAGCAAGGGGGTTGCGTCAACTCGGGAAATCGGTGCATTGCGTTCCAAAACAGAATGTATCTTGGGGTTTGCAAGACTTAGGATACCACGACCCAAAATTCACTTGGACCAACAAGCGGGAAGGGGGTGCACTTATTAAAGAGAGGGATTGATAGAGCGCTAGCCAACACTAGGTGGATTGAGAAATTTCCAAACAATGCGGTGTTTCACCTACCACTTACGCATGGAGATCATCACCCGATCCTCAAAAATTGTCTTAGGGCAGATGCACGAGTAGGCACAAAACTGTTTCGATTCCGGGCGATGTGGCTAGATCACCCCTAGTGTGAAGACTTGATTAGAAATACGTGGGACGATCAGGGGCATTATTAAGGCAATTGATAAGATACCCACCATAATGATGCCGTGGAACAAAAAATGATTTGGCAACATTTTTCGCCAAAAACAACATCTCCTGAGGCGGATCGAGGGAGCACAAAAATATTGGGCAAGGCGAGCTAGTTCTTTCCTTAAATATCTAGAGAAATAACTACTTTCGGAGTATAACGTGATTCTGAAAAAGGACGATTTATTTTGGCTCCAGAAGTCGAAAGTCCGATGGTTAAAAGAGAGGGTTAGAAATATGGCCTTTTTTCAGCGTTCAACAATCACACGGAGAAAATGCAATCGTATATTATTGCTGAAAATTGATGGTATATGGGTGCGTGAACAAGAAAATATTAGACCTCATGCGATTGAGTATTTCAAGCAACTTTTCTCGGCCTCGGGTGACCCTACGCAACAGTTTCCGATATCACGGTTCCAACAGAAACTTACGATTGAGGTGATGGAACGGGTGGGTGACGACGTGAGCATGGAGGAATTGAAACAGACGGTCTAGGCAACACATCCGTTGAAGGCCCCGAGACCTAGAGGGGTTCAGGCAATATTTTATCAAAAATTTTGGGGATGGATAAGTAATTCGCTGTTGGAATTCATTCAGAATGCGTTTCGGGAACGTAGCTTCCATCCGAAAATATGTGCAGCTCACCTTTGTTTGATACCAAAAGTTACACATCCAACAATTATTTTTCAATTCAGACAAATATCTCTTTGTAACGTGATATATAAATATATCACCAAAAGCATCAAGTCGCACTTGAAACATATTATGCCGAGGCTCATCGCCCCGACCCAATCTAGATTTAGAAAAGGGAGGATTACACAAGATAATATATTCTCCATCCAAGAGATCTTGCACACATTGCGTGTAAAAAAATAAAAATAAAGTTGGACGTATGATCTTGAAGTTGGACTTAGAAAAAGCTTATGAGAGAATCGGTTGGACCTATTTGGAGGATACGCTTAGGTCGTTCATTTTCCCAAGTAATATTATCGAGTTGATTATGTTATGTGTACGAAATGCCTCTAATAATATTCTTCAGTATGGGGAACCGTTAGAATCTTTCAAACATGGTTGTGGTCTTCGTTAGGTTGATCCGCTATAGCCATACTTATTTGTTCTCTGTGTGTAAATGTAGTCGTTGTGATACATGAAGCGATGGAATCAAAGTGGTGGGATCCAATTTTGGTGTGTAGGGGAGAGCCTAATATCTCTCCTTTATTTTTTGTCGATGGCTTGATTTAAATGGGCAAAGCAAATCTGAAAACGCCAAATGAGGTTAAGCGCATACTTGACTTATTTTGTGGGGCTTCTA